>JAIOJX010000023.1:56598611-57893611 GCA_022376925.1 Tragulus kanchil | reverse complement strand
TCTCACGATTTACAACATACAAAGCGCCTTCTCACGCCGAGCACACAGTAGGCTCTCAGTAAAGGTATGCTGGATGAAAATATTCTGTACCAATGCTGATAATCACACCAAAAGGGTTATGAATGACCATTGTACAGAAGAGAAGACTGAGGCCCGGAGAGGTGACAAGCACATAGCCAGCAGGTGGCGAGACTGGGTCTCGAGGCTCACTAATAAATTCAAGGCAAGTGCTTTTTTCTCTGAGAAAAGAAATGTCCCCTGGCTCCGTACTCTTGCTTCAGCCTTGCGTCCGTCTGCGGGGAGCCGGAGAAAATCCAGAAAAGCAAATCAAGCCCCTGTGCACAAATCCAAGTGGAGCCGGAGCGAACACCTGTGCCCCCGGCGCCTGCTGGGCCAGGGGCGGGGCTGCACCAACAGGAAAGGTCCGGGTGGGCGGCCAAGCCAGAGACCACGGCTTTCCAGAACCGAGCGAGAGGAAGAAGGGCGGCGCCGCCGCCCCACCGCGCCCGGGGCTGCTCGGGTGCTGAGGTCCCCGCGCGGAGTGCCCAGGCCTCCGACACACCCACGCCGTGGGTCGGGATCCCACCCTCAAAACGCAGCTCCTAAGAGCGCGGGGCCTTTGGAAAGCGCCGTTTTGACTCCTGCTTACTCTCGGGGGTGGCGGGCCCTAAACCCCGAAGCGAGGACACGACGCCGCCAGGGTCAACCGGCGGGTGGTGCCAGGGTCAGGTCTGGACAGCCTGTGCGGAATCCCGAGTCGGCCTCCCGTTCGCTTCAAGCCGGCGTTGTGGGCAGCGGCTGGGAAATGCACCGGCGTTGGCGTCAGCTGGGGGACAGGCGAGAGTCTGGATGGGGCGACCGTGAACGTGCCTGGGAGAATCCCAAACGTAACCAACCCAGGCAACCTTCCGCACGTCAAAGGTCAGCGGGTAAACAAAGCACCTATGAAAATCGAGATGAGCGCATGAACTTTTACCTTTCTCCTAGTCCTGCACATGGTTCTAGCCCCGTCGGGGCTCCCCTTCTCACGCTGGGCACAGCTGTCCACGGAAGCTTCGGGACCGTCTGGCCTGGCTGGCGGAGGGGTGCGTGGGCCCTTCCGCGGAGCTGCGGGAGGGAGTGGACAGAGGAGAAAGAATGAATAACTAGGCGCTTCTAAAGTTCCACATCGTTTTCTGGCAAATTTTACTCCCCTCCATAGAGTCAATTAAACGCAATAAAACCTTGCAAGGAAACCCGCTTTCTAGCAGAGAGTCGCCAAGCATTGCCTAAGGGGTAAACCAAATACGCCTGAGATAATTACCCTAAGCCCGGGGCGATGATGTGCCTGCCAGCGTCCTCCGCGCCAGCCAATATTTGCAGAGCATACTGGTTGTTTTAAAAAATAAAATTAAAAAAAAGACACGCGGAAACTTGAAACCGACTGGTTGGTGCCAGGGCGGTTACTTGATCTGTTTTTCTTGAACGAGGGGCCTGTCTGCAGGCAGCTGGAGCGCGCGCGTACCGGCCCCCGCCGGTGCTGCTGCGCGCCTGCAAAACTTGCCGGAATTAAACCAACCTCGGGGGAAGCCGGGGGAGGGTGGGAGAGCGCGCCCCCCACCGCGCCCCGCCGGGAATCCCCCACAATACTCTGCGGCGGCCGCCGGGGGCTCCGGGGTCGACCCGCGGCCGCGCTCCGCCGCGACTGGGGCCCGGGCCAGGGCTTAGTGCTCGCTACGCTTGACAGGTCCACCCCAAAGGAGGAAGTGCGAGGCTGGGGGGCGCACGCTCGACCTCCGCGGCTGTTTGGGTTCTATAGGCGCGGAGCCTCTCTGCCAGCTGAACGCCGTGGGCGCCACGGCTCGCGTCCCCAGGCGCCAGGCCCGAGGTGGCGGCGGCAGATCTGCAGGCTGGACCGGCCCCCCACAGCAAGCACGGAGGTTTTCGGTGCTTGTGACTGGTCCCCGGGCACCCTTTAAGGGCCCCTCCCCTCACCGTCCCCAAGACGCAGCGGAGTCGAATTGGCCGACAAGAACGTCCTCAAGCTGCTCGCAAAAGAGGAGGCACTGCTTTCCCCGCAGCCCACGGAAAAGATCCTCTTAACAAAATTTGCCTTTGCCCGCGTTGCGTGCGGGACCAGGGACGGCAGAGCCTCTGAGCTCTGAGCACACTGAGCTCCCAACCAGCAGCCTTTCGGCGGCTCCCGGGCCCGAATAGGGCTGTTTCCGCGTCGCATCCGTCAAGGGAGAAGGGGACACCAGTGGGCTCTAGCTGTCCCTGTCACTGTGGACACCCTCGGAATTTCTCCGTGGCTTCTTGAGGCCAGGAGGCCGTCTGCTGCCCGGTTCCTCAAACTACACCGGCAGACCAAAAATCTCGCAGAAACTCCACGGGCGGAAGGAGCATTCCTGGCATGGAGTGGCAGCTAAAGCATCCTCCTCTGAAAGGGTCTCCTATCCTTAAGTCAAGCCAAGAAGCTGCTCTTTCCTCCTGGGGCCCTCTTGCACGCTCCACTTTAATGCTTACTCTAAAACATCTGCTGGCCTAGGGAAAGCAAAAAAATAAATAAATAAAGGCCAAATATCCGGCCTAAAGATAACGGGTCTGTTCCGCTCGCCGCACTCCTGCAATCCGACTGGCAAACAGCCCTTCACCTGTCCCTCCCCTCGGGCCGCTCAGCAAACATCGGAAGCTAAAAACACTGGTGTCGCCAAGGTGGGACCAAGGGGCAGTCTCCCAAGCAATCTAGGCCAACAGCTTTCTGCCTCCCAATTTACGCATGGAATAGAAGAAATTAAATACAGAAGGATCCGCACTCCCTAACTGCTCCTTTCGCCTCAAATCTCCGAAGTGGAAGCGACCCGTGAAATTTCTAACTTCAGACATCTCATTTTATAAAGAAAGAAACTGAGGCCAAGAGACAGAAGGAGCGTATATATTTCTAAACTCTGCTTTTCCTCCCAGCCTAACACCAAAGGCAGCCCAAACCAGAAAGTAGCTGCAGGTTCTCTCCAGTCAATTAGGATTCTGGCTCACGGGTGTGCGGCAGAGTGTAGAGGAGGCCACTGCCTCTGGACCCCCAGCAAGCACGGAGACCTGAGCGCTCAGCTCATCCACCCTCAAGCCACCTCAAGGCCTGTGGATTGGTCATTCTGCCCTCCTATTTAATGCCAGCCATTTCCTTCTCCCTCGACTGGGACGCACCCAGGTGATGAGACCTCTGAGCTTCCAAGCCCTCCTTCTGGTCCCAGCTCAGACATCACCACCCAAAGAAACCCCCCTGAAAGGGGAAAGCCACCTTTCGGCGGCTCCCGGGCCCGAATAGGGCTGTTTCCGCGTCGCATCCGTCAAGGGAGAAGGGGACACCAGTGGGCTCTAGCTGTCCCTGTCACTGTGGACACCCTCGGAATTTCTCCGTGGCTTCTTGAGGCCAGGAGGCCGTCTGCTGCCCGGTTCCTCAAACTACACCGGCAGACCAAAAATCTCGCAGAAACTCCACGGGCGGAAGGAGCATTCCTGGCATGGAGTGGCAGCTAAAGCATCCTCCTCTGAAAGGGTCTCCTATCCTTAAGTCAAGCCAAGAAGCTGCTCTTTCCTCCTGGGGCCCTCTTGCACGCTCCACTTTAATGCTTACTCTAAAACATCTGCTGGCCTAGGGAAAGCAAAAAAATAAATAAATAAAGGCCAAATATCCGGCCTAAAGATAACGGGTCTGTTCCGCTCGCCGCACTCCTGCAATCCGACTGGCAAACAGCCCTTCACCTGTCCCTCCCCTCGGGCCGCTCAGCAAACATCGGAAGCTAAAAACACTGGTGTCGCCAAGGTGGGACCAAGGGGCAGTCTCCCAAGCAATCTAGGCCAACAGCTTTCTGCCTCCCAATTTACGCATGGAATAGAAGAAATTAAATACAGAAGGATCCGCACCCCCTAACTGCTCCTTCCGCCTCAAATCTCCGAAGTGGAAGCGACCCGTGAAATTTCTAACTTCAGACATCTCATTTTATAAAGAAAGAAACTGAGGCCAAGAGACAGAAGGAGCGTATATATTTCTAAACTCTGCTTTTCCTCCCAGCCTAACACCAAAGGCAGCCCAAACCAGAAAGTAGCTGCAGGTTCTCTCCAGTCAATTAGGATTCTGGCTCACGGGTGTGCGGCAGAGTGTAGAGGAGGCCACTGCCTCTGGACCCCCAGCAAGCACGGAGACCTGAGCGCTCAGCTCATCCACCCTCAAGCCACCTCAAGGCCTGTGGATTGGTCATTCTGCCCTCCTATTTAATGCCAGCCATTTCCTTCTCCCTCGACTGGGACGCACCCAGGTGATGAGACCTCTGAGCTTCCAAGCCCTCCTTCTGGTCCCAGCTCAGACATCACCACCCAAAGAAACGCTTCGCCCTGTCACATCCATCTGCTCTTGGTGGGGCCTCCACCCACCAAGCCCTTAGCATCTATCCAAATTTCCCGGTTACTGTCCGTCTCTCCCACTAGACTGCGGTTCTGGAGTGCACAGAGCAGGCCTCCCTGCACCAGGTGCCAATCACTGGGCCTGACACTCAACTGACGTGCAATAAAACTGTGACGAAGTTGACCTTTGGCGAAAACGTCTCTGGCTCTTTTCCGCGTTAGCTTTTCCCTCCAACCCTCCGGCCTTTGAGATTTCGTGCAAAGAAGCGGTCTCGAGGCCACGCTGCTGTGAACTTGGCCCAGAGGGGTTAGTCCCGGAGGAAGGCTGTGTAAGGAGAGAGCAGCCCAGAGCGGGCAGGTGGGAAGAGGGAAGACTGAAAGGGCGGCGACTGGCAGGAGGTGCAGGAGAGAAGCGAGAAAACAAGTCTCCTGTCCCCCTCTGCCGTGCGTCGCGGCCGGGGTGGGGTGCAGCGGCGGGGACCGCACCGAGCGCTGTGCCCCACCCCGCGAATAGCCCGCGCCCCCCTCCCCACTCCGCCGCGGCTGGGGGCTGCGGGGCGGGTGGGAAATGCTGGGGGTGGGGGCGCCCGAGCCGAGGTGGAGGAGGGGGCGGGGGCGAAGCACCGCGCCTTCTCGCCCCTTCTTCTGCGAGAGACGCGGCGGCGGCGGAATCCCTCAGCCTCGGTCATGTGATAGTCTCGAAGCGCGAGCTGCGGGGGTCTCGGCGTCTCGGGGACCATTACAAAACGCAGCCAGGAGAGCGCGTCGCAGCCACAGCCGCCGCCGCCTCTCCAGCTCCAGACCGGCCCGGGAGAGCGGCGGTCGCTGCGGCGCGGACGGCTGAGCTGGCCGGGCCAGCCCGCGCCCTCCCGGCGCTCGCAGAGGTGCCTCGGCCCGCGCCCCGCGCCCGGCACCCCCACCCCTGCGCGGAGTCCGCGGGCGCCGGCGGCGACGCAGAAACCAACAAACTTTCCCCCCCAAGGCGACCGTCTCCAGCTCTACCCCCGGCTCCGCTGCCAGCCGCCGGAGAGAAGGGAGACGCGGGCTGCCGGAGCCAAGCTTCCTTCTCCTTACCTCGCCTCACCTTGCCGCTCCAGGAGCAGGAGAACTCAGAACTCACGCCGGTCACGGGGCGCGTGGAGTGCGCTGAGTCCCGCCGCCCCCGGCCTCCTCCCCCGGACCGCAAGAGCCAACTCGGATTTAAAGGGCCAGAGTCTGGACTGCTCAGTCCTTCCTGCTAGCTCCCTCGGACCGAGAAAGAGGAGAGGAGGCCAGAAGGGAGCGCGGCCCCTCCCCACTCCTCCCCGCCAGCTCCCAGGCTTAGCCTCTGGCCGCCCGCGGGAAGACGCCGGGAGGGGGGCGGCGAAGCGGGCACCTCCCGCCTGCGACCGTGCGCGCGGGTCGGCAGCCGTCGAGGCCAGAAGTTCGGGCTTCGGCTCGCTCAACCGGATCCAGAGGCCGAGCGCGGAGATCACAGGCGGCGGAAAGAAGGCGGGAGAGAAACGGCGAGAGGGGCTGGCGGGGGAAGCGGGCGGGGGGCGGGCCCGGGAGGGCGGAGTGAGGGGTGAGCCGAGACGACCAGGCCCCGGGAGCGGGGTGCGGAGCAACGCTGCGGGCCAGTGCGGGCCAGAGGGCGGTGGCGGCGCCGGGGGCGATGCCGCGGCCGGGGAAAAGTTCGTACAGCGACCAAAAGCCGCCCTACTCGTACATCTCGCTGACCGCGATGGCCATCCAGCACTCGGCCGAGAAGATGCTGCCGCTGAGCGACATCTACAAGTTCATCATGGAGCGCTTCCCCTACTACCGCGAGCACACCCAGCGCTGGCAGAACAGCCTGCGCCACAACCTCTCCTTCAACGACTGCTTCATCAAGATCCCGCGGCGGCCCGACCAGCCCGGCAAGGGCAGCTTCTGGGCGCTGCATCCCGACTGCGGCGACATGTTCGAGAACGGCAGCTTCCTGCGGCGCCGCAAGCGCTTCAAGGTGCTGCGCGCCGACCACACGCACCTGCACGCGGGCAGCACCAAGGGCGCGCCAGGCGCCGGGCCCGGGGCGCACCTCCACCCGCACCCCCCGCACCCCCACCCGCACCCGCACCCCCACCACCACGCGGCCGCACACCCCCACCACCCCCCACCACCCCCACCACCCGCCGCCGCCGCCGCCCCCGCCGCACATGGTGCATTACTTCCACCAGCAGCCGCCTCCCGCTCCGCAGCCGCCGCCGCCGTCGCCGCCGCCGCCGCCGTCGCAGCCCGGCAAGATGCAGGAGGCGGCGGCCGTGGCGGCGGCGGCGGCGGCGGCGGCGGCGGCGGCCGTGGGCAGCGTGGGGCGCCTGTCGCAGTTCCCGCCCTACGGGCTGGGCTCGGCCGCCGCCGCCGCCGCGGCCTCCACGTCGGGCTTCAAGCACCCGTTCGCCATCGAAAACATCATCGGCCGGGACTACAAGGGCGTGCTGCAGGCCGGCGGGCTGCCCCTGGCGTCCGTCATGCACCACCTGGGTTATCCCGTGCCGGGCCAGCTCGGTAACGTCGTCGGCTCCGTGTGGCCGCACGTGGGCGTCATGGACTCGGTGGCCGCCGCCGCCGCCGCCGCCGCCGCCGCGGGGGTCCCCGTGGGCCCAGAGTACGGGGCCTTCGGGGTGCCGGTCAAGGCCCTGTGCCACTCGGCAAGCCAGAGCCTGCCTGCGGTGCCCGTGCCCATCAAGCCGACGCCTGCGCTGCCACCGGTGGCCGCGCTGCCGCCGACGCTCGCTGTCCCCGCGACCGCCCAGCAGCCGCTGGCGCCGTCCACGGGGTGCCCGGCGGCTGCCGCCTCGCCCAGCGCCTCCCTGATGGAGCCCACCGCCGCCAGCGCGGCCGAGAGCAAAGGCGGCTCTCTGCACTCGGTGCTGGTGCGCTCCTAGGGTACCCAGCGCGTCGCGGGAGACGGACGCGCGGAGAGACGCCGGGCCTGGGGCCGTCGGAGAGGGCCAGGGCGCCCTGCCCGGCGCGGGAGGAGCCGGCGAGCCCCAGCCTCTGCGGGAGAGGGAGGTATTGAAACAGACAAACCGAAAAGTGGATTCTGCGGTGGTCTGAATAAATATAACACTTCTGGTGTCTGTGTTTATACTGTGTTGTACAATCAGAGTAATGAAAGCCAATTTTCAGGTAAGAGTTTCTATTGTGCTTAATATTATAAATCCGTAAGTTATGGGGGAAGGAAACGAACGTTTAGGGAAGCCTCTTTCGCTGACAGACTGGAACTCATAATCCCTGGAGCAGAAGCTAGCAGAGCTAAACCTCCCAGGGAGAAATCCGACAGAGTGACGCTGAAGCGGGCCTCGGCCGCCGAGTTCCTCCCCGCGGGTCTCAACGCCAGACAGCCGCCTCTCGTGAACATTCTAGACGAAACTGCTATTCACTAAGGAAATCTCGTTTTATTTAAGAGGGAAACGAGGGAGCATGGGATACCGTTATTGCCCTGGTCAGGAAAATGGACGAGGACACGGTGGCATGAATAAAGCCTCTTTGGGGAGGGAGGGGGTAGTGGGAACCTCACGAAGGATCTTGGGAAACAGTTAAGTTTCTTGGCTCTGACCCGAGGGTCGAGAAGGATAGAAGGAACAGGGTAAAGCAATTAGTTTGCACAAAAGAGAAGGGCAGCAGCTTAAAGCACAAAGCCCCAGATTCCAAAAGTACGTTCGGGAAGCGTAACCAAAGAGAGACTTTAAAAAGAGGCTTTCTACCTGCAATTCGTTAGTGAATCAATCGGATGAAACCATTAAGGAGCCCCCAGATAATGCGAATTCCCATGATCCGTTCCATTTGGGATTCTCTTTTTTGATCACTTGCATCACGGTGTTTTTGTTCCCGTAACTCAAGAATGCAAGAAAAACCTGCCTGGTCACCCAGCAGTATTGCTCTTAACGTTTCCAGAAGCTTTTCGTGGTCGTTGCTTCCCAGCCTCCTCGGGACAGACGCGTGAAGATGACCGTCACTTTGGTATTCAGTGTGCTGTTTGGCAGCGTTTGTCTTTCAGGCGAACTCTGCCGTCTCAGTCGGCGAATGGAAAAGAAACATGCTTTGCCGCGGTTGTTCTTCCGGTTTTCCTGAGCCCTAGGAATAGCACTTTACTAGCAGCAAACTTTTGGGTACGAATGGGGGAGGGTAGGGAAGAGGCAGCTGGCCTCTGCCCTGAGTCACCTCTGGCTTGCGTCCCCGCCGCGTTCGGGTTGTGACTGGGAAATTAAGTATGGGGAAATATACACTTCTGGTGTCTGTGTTTATACTGTGTTACAATCAGAGTAATGAAAGCCAATTTTCAGGTAAGAGTTTCTATTGTACTTAATATTATAAATCCGTAAGTTATGGGGGAAGGAAACGAACGTTTAGGGAAGCCTCTTCGCTGACAGACTGGAACTCATAATCCCTGGAGCAGAAGCTAGCAGAGCTAAACCTCCCAGGGAGAAATCCGACAGAGTGACGCTGAAGCGGGCCTCGGCCGCCGAGTTCCTCCCCGCGGGTCTCAACGCCAGACAGCCGCCTCTCGTGAACATTCTAGACGAAACTGCTATTCACTAAGGAAATCTCGTTTTATTTAAGAGGGAAACGAGGGAGCATGGGATACCGTTATTGCCCTGGTCAGGAAAATGGACGAGGACACGGTGGCATGAATAAAGCCTCTTTGGGGAGGGAGGGGGTAGTGGGAACCTCACGAAGGATCTTGGGAAACAGTTAAGTTTCTTGGCTCTGACCCGAGGGTCGAGAAGGATAGAAGGAACGGCTAAAGCAATTAGTTTGCACAAAAGAGAAGGGCAGCAGCTTAAAGCACAAAGCCCCAGATTCCAAAAGTACGTTCGGGAAGCGTAACCAAAGAGAGACTTTAAAAAGAGGCTTTCTACCTGCAATTCGTTAGTGAATCAATCGGATGAAACCATTAAGGAGCCCCCAGATAATGCGAATTCCCATGATCCGTTCCATTTGGGATTCTCTTTTTTGATCACTTGCATCACGGTGTTTTTGTTCCCGTAACTCAAGAATGCAAGAAAAACCTGCCTGGTCACCCAGCAGTATTGCTCTTAACGTTTCCAGAAGCTTTTCGTGGTCGTTGCTTCCCAGCCTCCTCGGGACAGACGCGTGAAGATGACCGTCACTTTGGTATTCAGTGTGCTGTTTGGCAGCGTTTGTCTTTCAGGCGAACTCTGCCGTCTCAGTCGGCGAATGGAAAAGAAACATGCTTTGCCGCGGTTGTTCTTCCGGTTTTCCTGAGCCCTAGGAATAGCACTTTACTAGCAGCAAACTTTTGGGTACGAATGGGGGAGGGTAGGGAAGAGGCAGCTGGCCTCTGCCCTGAGTCACCTCTGGCTTGCGTCCCCGCCGCGTTCGGGTTGTGACTTTGTGCCAAGTTCTGTCTGCCTGTGTTGTACGCGGTGTTCTCCATTAAAGCTTCTCTCCGGACATGCCGGTGTAAAGGTGTTTCGCTTGTCCAGAGCGGAGACCGCGGGGTGAGTGCCCAGCTGGGGAAAAGTCTGGGGACGTGGCAAATCCTCCTCCTCCTCCCTTTTCATTTCAAACTTCTGAGCATCACAGAGGCTGAGTTCACAGGCACCGGCGAAGCGGCGGCAGCACAGGGTTCTTCCCCCACGGCGCCTTGTATCTCTTGCCACAATAACTGTATCTACACGACCCATTCTTCCGTTGCTTTCCTAACCGTGCTCTAGTCCACCTCAGTAGGAGAGGCTGTATTAACAGCACCGCTCCCCCCTTCCCCCCCAAAAAAAACCCGCAACAGGGAATTCTTTTCTGTTTTCTTTTCTGTTCCTACGTGCGGTTTATGAACAACACACCATCGCCAACACTTTTCCCCCTTTCTGAGGGCTTCTCTTTCCCTATTTTGAGAGTGAGCCGCGCCCAGGTCCCGGAGTCATTGGGCGGGTGCTGGGGGGTGCCCCATGAATTCTGCTGGACGAGGCGGGCGCGTGGCTGGGATGAGAGCGCTCAGACGCTGCCACTGTCGCCGCAGGCCACGTTCCCAAGAAACGCGCGCCCAGCCGCGGTGACCTAGGGGACCTGTTGCTCATCCTCCGCAGCCTGGTGCCTGGAGCCAGAGAGCTCTGGGCCCTGGAGAGCTGGCAGCCGGCAGCCCCGACGCCCATGCTCCCTGGAGAGACCCTGAAGGCTGAAGCCCCTGCGGAGCTGCTGCGTGGGAAGGAGACGGGGGCACCTCGAACAGGGCCCTGTCTTGAGCCACCAGGCCCGAGAGAAGCGTCTCCTTACCTTTTCATCAGAAGAAAATCAACAGGCCAATGAGATGGTCTGCTCACAGTAATGACAGTGAGGGGATTTGCATTTCTTCTTAAAAATAAGAATTTCCACACATCCCTTGTCAGCAAGTCTAATTTGCCGCGGTTGTTCTTCCGGTTTTCCTGAGCCCTAGGAATAGCACTTTACTAGCAGCAAACTTTTGGGTACGAATGGGGAGGGTAGGAAGAGGCAGCTGGCCTCTGCCCTGAGTCACCTCTGGCTTGCGTCCCCGCCGCGTTCGGGTTGTGACTTTGTGCCAAGTTCTGTCTGCCTGTGTTGTACGCGGTGTTCTCCATTAAAGCTTCTCTCCGGACATGCCGGTGTAAAGGTGTTTCGCTTGTCCAGAGCGGAGACCGCGGGGTGAGTGCCCAGCTGGGGAAAAGTCTGGGGACGTGGCAAATCCTCCTCCTCCTCCCTTTTCATTTCAAACTTCTGAGCATCACAGAGGCTGAGTTCACAGGCACCGGCGAAGCGGCGGCAGCACAGGGTTCTTCCCCCACGGCGCCTTGTATCTCTTGCCACAATAACTGTATCTACACGACCCATTCTTCCGTTGCTTTCCTAACCGTGCTCTAGTCCACCTCAGTAGGAGAGGCTGTATTAACAGCACCGCTCCCCCCTTCCCCCCCAAAAAAAACCCGCAACAGGGAATTCTTTTCTGTTTTCTTTTCTGTTCCTACGTGCGGTTTATGAACAACACACCATCGCCAACACTTTTCCCCCTTTCTGAGGGCTTCTCTTTCCCTATTTTGAGAGTGAGCCGCGCCCAGGTCCCGGAGTCATTGGGCGGGTGCTGGGGGGTGCCCCATGAATTCTGCTGGACGAGGCGGGCGCGTGGCTGGGATGAGAGCGCTCAGACGCTGCCACTGTCGCCGCAGGCCACGTTCCCAAGAAACGCGCGCCCAGCCGCGGTGACCTAGGGGACCTGTTGCTCATCCTCCGCAGCCTGGTGCCTGGAGCCAGAGAGCTCTGGGCCCTGGAGAGCTGGCAGCCGGCAGCCCCGACGCCCATGCTCCCTGGAGAGACCCTGAAGGCTGAAGCCCCTGCGGAGCTGCTGCGTGGGAAGGAGACGGGGGCACCTCGAACAGGGCCCTGTCTTGAGCCACCAGGCCCGAGAGAAGCGTCTCCTTACCTTTTCATCAGAAGAAAATCAACAGGCCAATGAGATGGTCTGCTCACAGTAATGACAGTGAGGGGATTTGCATTTCTTCTTAAAAATAAGAATTTCCACACATCCCTTGTCAGCAAGTCTAATTTCAGCGTGCAGCTAAGGTTTAGCCTCTCCTGGGAGACAAGTCTCAACGGAGGCCACTGCCTCCCTGGAAGTCCAAACAGCTCTAGTGTAGCCCCTCCTTAAGCTTGAAACTCTGCAAGGTTTCTCACAGGGTTTTACTTTACACTAATCGGAAGGTGTTGAAACAGGGAAAAGGGAAGTCACTGGCAGGAGGAGCATAGATTTGGGGAGACTTGGGAGTCCCCCTCTGGGTGAGTTGGCACCTGGAAGCTCCAGGTTGGGACCCCTCGTTTAAGGACAAGCCATCAGGCCTGAGGAAGGGCAGTCACCGGCTCCCAGTGCTGTCTTCAAAAGAACATCTCTTCTTCCTTATCCACCTGCCCCAAAGGGCTAGTGTGCTTTTTAGGGGTGCCCACTGTCCCACGTTCAGGAGAGCAGTAGTGTCCAAAGTGACCTCCAGTACCCAGAGGTACAGTTTTAAGTGACAGCCCCTCCTGAGACTCGAGGAGCCTTTGGGCCAGCTCAGCAGAGAAGGATGAGTTCCCTCCACATTTCCCAGGACACTTTCAGCAACTCAGTCTTACACCCCCAACTCCCTGGAACCCCTCCTCCCTCTGGGGGGAAACCATGGCTATTGCGGTTTGTTTTCACTGTAGGGAGAGAGAGAAAGGAGAAGGGAAGCCAAAGTGAGCTGAGAGGTGATTCTACTCAAATTTTCATCCAGGAGGAGACCCTGTACCCAGCAGAAGCTATACATGGTATTGATGTTGGAGAGCAAGGGTTGTTCATGTAAATAAAGAGGGAGGAGTTTTCTGGCAAAGCTCTGATCTTAAGGGAGGTCCCAACTAGACCCCCATACTGGCAAGGGCCTGAAGACCCTCTCTTAACTAACATAGGATCTGCAGACTAACTGTAGCTCTGAGTTGTGATCTCATAGGGTCCCACAGGGTCTCTCTCTAGGGTCTCTCTCTAGTTACATATTGAAATAGTCCATTCTGATCATCAGGGAGATAGAAATAACAACCCTTATAAATGTATCACCATCTCAGTTCACAAGGTTAATAAAACTGCTCTTGGTTTGCTTAATACTGGAGAAGATAGCCTGAAGTTATGCTCCTAGTTTCCAGGATCAGAAAAAACATTGTACTGGCTTAGCCTCTCCTGGGAGACAAGTCTCAACGGAGGCCACTGCCTCCTGGAAGTCCAAACAGCTCTAGTGTAGCCTCCTTAAGCTTGAAACTCTGCAAGGTTTCTCACAGGGTTTTACTTTACACTAATCGGAAGGTGTTGAAACAGGGAAAAGGGAAGTCACTGGCAGGAGGAGCATAGATTTGGGGAGACTTGGGAGTCCCCCTCTGGGTGAGTTGGCACCTGGAAGCTCCAGGTTGGGACCCCTCGTTTAAGGACAAGCCATCAGGCCTGAGGAAGGGCAGTCACCGGCTCCCAGTGCTGTCTTCAAAAGAACATCTCTTCTTCCTTATCCACCTGCCCCAAAGGGCTAGTGTGCTTTTTAGGGGTGCCCACTGTCCCACGTTCAGGAGAGCAGTAGTGTCCAAAGTGACCTCCAGTACCCAGAGGTACAGTTTTAAGTGACAGCCCCTCCTGAGACTCGAGGAGCCTTTGGGCCAGCTCAGCAGAGAAGGATGAGTTCCCTCCACATTTCCCAGGACACTTTCAGCAACTCAGTCTTACACCCCCAACTCCCTGGAACCCCTCCTCCCTCTGGGGGGAAACCATGGCTATTGCGGTTTGTTTTCACTGTAGGGAGAGAGAGAAAGGAGAAGGGAAGCCAAAGTGAGCTGAGAGGTGATTCTACTCAAATTTTCATCCAGGAGGAGACCCTGTACCCAGCAGAAGCTATACATGGTATTGATGTTGGAGAGCAAGGGTTGTTCATGTAAATAAAGAGGGAGGAGTTTTCTGGCAAAGCTCTGATCTTAAGGGAGGTCCCAACTAGACCCCCATACTGGCAAGGGCCTGAAGACCCTCTCTTAACTAACATAGGATCTGCAGACTAACTGTAGCTCTGAGTTGTGATCTCATAGGGTCCCACAGGGTCTCTCTCTAGGGTCTCTCTCTAGTTACATATTGAAATAGTCCATTCTGATCATCAGGGAGATAGAAATAACAACCCTTATAAATGTATCACCATCTCAGTTCACAAGGTTAATAAAACTGCTCTTGGTTTGCTGAATACTGGAGAAGATAGCCTGAAGTTATGCTCCTAGTTTCCAGGATCAGAAAAAACATTGTACTGGCTTAGCCTGTATGCTACTTCATGGAATACACAGAACCTTGAGAAACAGGTAGAAGGGGAAGAACAATTTTAATGTAGCTGCCCTTAAAATCAAAATAGAAGGAAAACAACTTGAAACGATCTATTTGATAACGTTTCCTTGGGAAAATGAGAAGAGAACTCAGGGCTAAGGGAGGACAAAGCTATTTTAGCTGTGGTCCCTAGGAGAACAGGCCCTCCTGCAAAGGCCAGAATTGGCACAGTTGGCTTCTGGCACTTAGGAAGCCTGTCAGTCAGGCTGGCTTGTGGTCAATTATCTCCTTAAGTAGACTGGCATGAGCCAGCCAGGGAGGAGGGCTGGTTGCATCCATTGACATTAGAGTCAGATAGCTGGAAGTGGCACTGCTGAACTCCAAGCATCTTTGCATTTGGGAGGTTTGGAAAGCAGATCAATGCATCTTCTCCTGGGACCCAAAGTTGACATTTGCCAGCGCGGCAGTAGTACAGAAAGACTGCAGAAGAGGACAGAGCCATACCTTAGCAGAAGAAACATGAATCACTCAAGACACTGGTTCCCCTTAAATTCCATTCACCTGACAAAACTAGCATTTCTGAGATGCAAAAGTTAGGCAGAGATCCCTGTGAATTGTGCTGGAAATTGAGTTCTCTGTCGGTAAGAATCCTCACCCTTCCTTGTAATGGATTATAAGATAGGCAGAAAAGGGTAGTTTGAGATTTCAGGCTTGGATGATATGACAAGGGTCTGAAGCAGTGTTAGTACTCATCGAACTGCATGTATGTGATGCTACACAGAGTGTAGGGCAGGATGGAGTTGTCATTGAAAATGGGAAACTAGAGAAACGGTTTCAAAAGCCAGTGATGATCTCTTTATGAGTGAAAAGGTAGAGTGGGAACCCAAGTGGAAATAGGAAGTCCTTGAATTCCAAAGGGAAAAACTGTTTCTTTAACATTTTCATTTTGTTCATTGAAAGTGTTTTCATTACCTTATCTTTCAAAGCTGAAATACTGACTTATACTCTTTGGGGGAAATCGAAGAAATTTGCTTTGGATTTAATTCCATCTGAGGCCATTGTCTCGATGGTATGAGTTTCGCAGAACTCCAGATGTATTCCGTTCCACGCACTTTCCCCCCTAACTATCCTCTGTGCATTTTAAGGAAAATTCAAGCCACATGTTGCTCTTTCCCTCTTGCATTCAAATGTAGTTTTATTGAATTTTAGCATGGTCCATGAAATTTAAATTCTGAGTTTTAAGTCATAATATATTCATATGAGCCACAAGCAGTCACACAATATGCGCATATATCATTAAGCTGAAAATAAAGCCTCTGAGAACTGTAGTCATCTTATTACAGTAACATTTCTCTAGACCAAAGAGCCATGCCAAGAGTGCCATATTAAAAAAGGATTGTATAAAATTATCAAAAAATTCCAGAAGCTAACTTAGTGACTCATGAAAATACTTTTAAAAGAGCATTGTTAGGAAGATATTTTGGTTACGTGTAGTTTGAGTCAAATAGTTCTTTCCTGCCACAGGAACAGGTCTTTTGTGTGCACAAGACACTCGGGCTTTATCTCATTGTGACGATATCATTTTTAAAAAATGCTTTGGAATAGGCTTTCCCATCTGAGCCACTTCCAGTGCTGCCAGCACCTTCAGCAACAGGGCAATTTTCCTGTTACTGAGGATGGATGCTCGGTAAGGAGCTGGAGAGCTATAGTCCAGGCACTGCTGAATTAGTTCGTTCTAGAAAGGATTCACAACACAATACACAGATGAAAAAGGGAAGGAGGATGGAGAAACAGAGGGGAGGAGGAAAATGGAGAGAGGAGGGGAAGGGAGGGAAGAAGGAAGGGAAGAGATAGACAATGTGTACATCTAATATTGACAAAGCAAACTATTTTTATTGCAGTTTTTAACATAGTACTGCTGTGGTTTTCTCTCAGAAAACTATAGATTGATTCTTTCAATGTATGTGACTCCATAACTATTTTACTGAAGTCATTTTGCCTTGAAAGCAAGACTCCTCTTAACTTTTTTCTTAGCTAGAGAGGAGAGAGCATTGTGTAACTAACCAGAAGCTCCCTTCATTGACTAAGAAGATGAGTATTTAGACTGTTGAAGAATTCGACCTAGGTGAGGATTCTGTGACATGAACTTTGCCACAACTTATTTTATCGGGATTTACCTAAATCCCCACAGAGCAATGTTTAAATAAATGATGCTGTTTGCATACTGTGGAATATCATGCGGCCATTACAAAGAATGCTTATGAACCTATATGCATATGGGAAATGTTTGTGAAATCCTATAGAGGGAATAATCTCACCCCTCTAATGTTGTTGAACATGTACTCGAAGAAACTGCACCAAATATTAACAGTGGTACCTTTAGACTGGTGAAATCCTAAGTCATTTGCTTTTCCTGTTTCCCATATGTTCAAGACTGTTTTTAGGTTGTCTACACCTACGATCACATAGATTACTCAAATCTATCCAGCCAATATAACTGGCATTTCAACAAACTATAAAATATTATTTTTAAATGTAGTAAAGTGTAGGGGGAGGAGAGAAGAACTAGCTGAGGAAATATACTTTAAAAGCAAAGAGCAGGAAAGGCAAGTGAACTTCACACACCTTGCCATTGTCCTGCTGTGCCTTTGACAAGAGACCCCGGACTCCTACTCCACAGCAGAGCCTTCTGGTAGGAAGAAAAGAAGACTGTTACTTCAAGCATTCACTTTGGGGGAACTTTCAGAGATCTGCTGGCCTCGGAAGTGTGAAGGGGGCTACAATTACAAAGGGGGCTGGGTAAAGAATAAATCTCACATAATTTTATTACCTTTCCTACTAGCTTCCTCTCTTTTCATCTTTTGCATTTCATGAACTTTTGTAGTAGCCTTGAACTTTATTTTTTTGAAACTAACCAAAGAATGAAAAAGTAAACATAGTCTACAAGCTTAGGCATTTCCTTCCAAATAAAAAAAATAGCATCTAGTTTCCCAAAACAGTAATATAATGTTTCCTTTTCCTAGTTAGCAAATCCTTTTTATAGAGAGACAATATTTTCAAGGGAAAAGTTTTTAGATACTGTTTATACTGGTTTGTGGAGAAGGAAATGGCAGCCCTCTCCAGTATTCTCACCAAGAAAATCCCACGCACAGAGGAACCTGGCAGGCTACAGTCCATGGGGTGGCAAATGAGTTGGACACAACTGAGCAATTGAGCGCACATACTGGTTTGAGTAAACCTGTATTTCGTCTTCCCTCTCTACCTCGCAATCATTTATTATTTCCCTCCAAAATGCAAAAGATGTAATTGCTCAGAATATGAATATTTTCAGATGATTAAACATATCTCACCTTTTATGCTAGAAGCCTGATAACCTCTAAAAATGACCACAGATCATTGAGACTTGAATTATTAATAAGTTCCACTGGAGAACTAAAGCTCTTGAAATTATAAGACAGTGTTTAACCCAAGAACCAGAGAATAAAACACACCTACTTCACCAGTGTGGAGAACACAATGAGATCCTGTTTCTTTGATAAGTAAAAATTTTGAACCCTCATTCCAGAAAATTGCTAGAAAATACTTCTCATCTCACCTTCCAAGGGACCCCAGGCTGACTTGGACCTGCTTGCTCCTGCCTTATTTTAAAAAAAAGAAAAGAAAAGTTTAATCTATCTCCTAACATTGCTTCTCAAAACTTTAGGGGCATACGATTCACCTGGAGAGGTTTTTAAAACACATTCTGGTGGGCTCCATCTCCAAAGTCTGATTCAGCAGGTGTGACATGGGCCTATGATTTGTACAGTTCTAACAAGCTCCCAGGTGATGCTGATGTTCTGGGTACTTGGAGAAGTTCTGCACTAAAACAGATTCCCTTTTCATCAGTTTACCTCAATTACAGCCATCTCAGTTCATCAGAAATACCCAAATAACTTTGAGCATATAGAAAAAACATTCAGATCTCTACCCCTTTTCTCTCAAAAACTCATAGGTACTTATCAAATGTACTCATATCCATGTCAATATATAGTCTAATAATAATATATTATATATTAAAGCACAAGAGAAATAGAAAACTTTTCCTAGTTAGCAAATCCTTTATAGAGTAATATAATGTTTCCTTTTCCTAGTTAGCAAATCCTTTTTATAGAGACAATATTTTCAAGGGAAAAGTTTTTAGATACTGTTTATACTGGTTTGTGGAGAAGGAAATGGCAGCCCTCTCCAGTATTCTCACCAAGAAAATCCCACGCACAGAGGAACCTGGCAGGCTACAGTCCATGGGGTGGCAAATGAGTTGGACACAACTGAGCAATTGAGCGCACATACTGGTTTGAGTAAACCTGTATTTCGTCTTCCCTCTCTACCTCGCAATCATTTATTATTTCCCTCCAAAATGCAAAAGATGTAATTGCTCAGAATATGAATATTTTCAGATGATTAAACATATCTCACCTTTTATGCTAGAAGCCTGATAACCTCTAAAAATGACCACAGATCATTGAGACTTGAATTATTAATAAGTTCCACTGGAGAACTAAAGCTCTTGAAATTATAAGACAGTGTTTAACCCAAGAACCAGAGAATAAAACACACCTACTTCACCAGTGTGGAGAACACAATGAGATCCTGTTTCTTTGATAAGTAAAAATTTTGAACCCTCATTCCAGAAAATTGCTAGAAAATACTTCTCATCTCACCTTCCAAGGGACCCCAGGCTGACTTGGACCTGCTTGCTCCTGCCTTATTTTAAAAAAAAGAAAAGAAAAGTTTAATCTATCTCCTAACATTGCTTCTCAAAACTTTAGGGGCATACGATTCACCTGGAGAGGTTTTTAAAACACATTCTGGTGGGCTCCATCTCCAAAGTCTGATTCAGCAGGTGTGACATGGGCCTATGATTTGTACAGTTCTAACAAGCTCCCAGGTGATGCTGATGTTCTGGGTACTTGGAGAAGTTCTGCACTAAAACAGATTCCCTTTTCATCAGTTTACCTCAATTACAGCCATCTCAGTTCATCAGAAATACCCAAATAACTTTGAGCATATAGAAAAAACATTCAGATCTCTACCCCTTTTCTCTCAAAAACTCATAGGTACTTATCAAATGTACTCATATCCATGTCAATATATAGTCTAATAATAATATATTATATATTAAAGCACAAGAGAAATAGAAAACCTCCATATGCCTCCAGAGTTAGAGCTCTCCCCATTATAAGTCAACTGAAGACAGAAAAGTTGAATCAGAAAGCAGCAGCAAACTTATTTCCTCAAGGGGCACCAGACACACCAGCACTTGAAAAGCAAATGATTGAAAACTAGACCTAGAAGTCAATTCAGTGTTCTTCCCACTCCCATCTATTCATCATAAACCAACCCCCTCCCAAATGCATTTTAATCCATGAGTTTAAGGAGCTATTACTTCGCTTTCTTCCTTCATGTGATGCAATGGTGATGGCACCTCACACTTTTACATGACACTTTACGCATTGCATTGAGGGGTTTTTGTATTTATTCTTTTATAGAGAGGAGATGATTTTATTCTGAGTTTAAATCTACACCAACTTGAATCTGCAACTTGGAGTCTAGAGTTCATGCAGATGTACAAATGATGCATCAACTCAGTAAACTCACATTTTACTTAAAAATGGAGCCATTTAGCCAAATATTTTGTCTTTCGGGACTGAAACATCAAAGAGCACACATTCTAACCACATAAACGTTATCAGACTGTTACCCTCTGATCTGGACAGTTTCTGAAGTTTTCTATAGTTTGCCTCATATACTGGGATAGATTCACAGGCCTGTATCTCTGGGGGAATTTTAGTCAGTAGTAAACAAGGTATCTATCTCCTAACATTGCTTCTCAAAACTTTAGGGGCATACGATTCACCTGGAGAGGTTTTTAAAACACATTCTGGTGGGCTCCATCTCCAAAGTCTGATTCAGCAGGTGTGACATGGGCCTATGATTTGTACAGTTCTAACAAGCTCCCAGGTGATGCTGATGTTCTGGGTACTTGGAGAAGTTCTGCACTAAAACAGATTCCCTTTTCATCAGTTTACCTCAATTACAGCCATCTCAGTTCATCAGAAATACCCAAATAACTTTGAGCATATAGAAAAAACATTCAGATCTCTACCCCTTTTCTCTCAAAAACTCATAGGTACTTATCAAATGTACTCATATCCATGTCAATATATAGTCTAATAATAATATATTATATATTAAAGCACAAGAGAAATAGAAAACCTCCATATGCCTCCAGAGTTAGAGCTCTCCCCATTATAAGTCAACTGAAGACAGAAAAGTTGAATCAGAAAGCAGCAGCAAACTTATTTCCTCAAGGGGCACCAGACACACCAGCACTTGAAAAGCAAATGATTGAAAACTAGACCTAGAAGTCAATTCAGTGTTCTTCCCACTCCCATCTATTCATCATAAACCAACCCCCTCCCAAATGCATTTTAATCCATGAGTTTAAGGAGCTATTACTTCGCTTTCTTCCTTCATGTGATGCAATGGTGATGGCACCTCACACTTTTACATGACACTTTACGCATTGCATTGAGGGGTTTTTGTATTTATTCTTTTATAGAGAGGAGATGATTTTATTCTGAGTTTAAATCTACACCAACTTGAATCTGCAACTTGGAGTCTAGAGTTCATGCAGATGTACAAATGATGCATCAACTCAGTAAACTCACATTTTACTTAAAAATGGAGCCATTTAGCCAAATATTTTGTCTTTCGGGACTGAAACATCAAAGAGCACACATTCTAACCACATAAACGTTATCAGACTGTTACCCTCTGATCTGGACAGTTTCTGAAGTTTTCTATAGTTTGCCTCATATACTGGGATAGATTCACAGGCCTGTATCTCTGGGGGAATTTTAGTCAGTAGTAAACAAGGTATCTAGACTTTGTTGCTCCTAGTTGTCTCTGACTTAGAACTCCAGCTTACAGAGATCTGTTTAAATTTATGGATCGTGTCTAGAATATATTGCCTTTTTATTTGAAAATACTCCCAATATAAACTGGTGTGAGCAGCAAAGGTCAATGTTGTGAAGACTGAGTTTAGTTTCATAGTCATAAAACCTGAAGTCAAATATTTATCATTTCTAAAAGTTCTTCTATCATCTTTACCAGGGATTTCTCACTGGTTCCCTTCCACCATCACCTCTGCTCTTCATAGTTTGCTTGGCCCCACTCTATTCTTTGAGTATTTCATCTCCCCTTTCCTCTCTAGCTGCTTACTTTGCCCCTCACCCTACTCCACCCCAGCATCCCCATACTCCTTATGAAAGACAGTTTAATTCTTTGTTTCTCTCTTTCCAGACTCTACCCATTGGAACCTCACTCTCTAAAATGAAAATGGCCCATGAAGTTACTTTACTACATGAAGACAGCTATTTTTATAAGAGGAACTAAGATGGTAACTATTACAGATAGGGTCTGGAATCTCAGTGTCTGTAATCTTAGAATCCTCTAGGAGCTCATTCCCCAGGATGAAGCTACTCCAGATGACTTTTGGCCTCCGCCCTCTAAGAATTAAGGAAGAAAAAGGACTCAGTTCTTCGTGGGAAAATAGGTGACTCAAGAGCAAAGTGGTAAAAAATGAAACAGAACAAACCAATTAAAAAAAACCCTCTCCATTGGGAAAAAAGCAACCAATAAATAAGTCAAAGGTAAAGGGGTGTTTTTCAAATTTTCTAAATTTGACAGTTCTGTTTGTGGATGTTACATAACTTTTAACTACTCAACAGTGATAAAAGCTAGTATTTACTGAGCTTTTTTATTTAGTTTCTATGAACTAAATGCTTTATGTTCTGAATCTCATGTAATTTCACAACAAAACTTTAACTTCAGTATTTCTATTACCCTCTGATCTGGACAGTTTCTGAAGTTTTCTATAGTTTGCCTCATATACTGGGATAGATTCACAGGCCTGTATCTCTGGGGGAATTTTAGTCAGTAGTAAACAAGGTATCTAGACTTTGTTGCTCCTAGTTGTCTCTGACTTAGAACTCCAGCTTACAGAGATCTGTTTAAATTTATGGATCGTGTCTAGAATATATTGCCTTTTTATTTGAAAATACTCCCAATATAAACTGGTGTGAGCAGCAAAGGTCAATGTTGTGAAGACTGAGTTTAGTTTCATAGTCATAAAACCTGAAGTCAAATATTTATCATTTCTAAAAGTTCTTCTATCATCTTTACCAGGGATTTCTCACTGGTTCCCTTCCACCATCACCTCTGCTCTTCATAGTTTGCTTGGCCCCACTCTATTCTTTGAGTATTTCATCTCCCCTTTCCTCTCTAGCTGCTTACTTTGCCCCTCACCCTACTCCACCCCAGCATCCCCATACTCCTTATGAAAGACAGTTTAATTCTTTGTTTCTCTCTTTCCAGACTCTACCCATTGGAACCTCACTCTCTAAAATGAAAATGGCCCATGAAGTTACTTTACTACATGAAGACAGCTATTTTTATAAGAGGAACTAAGATGGTAACTATTACAGATAGGGTCTGGAATCTCAGTGTCTGTAATCTTAGAATCCTCTAGGAGCTCATTCCCCAGGATGAAGCTACTCCAGATGACTTTTGGCCTCCGCCCTCTAAGAATTAAGGAAGAAAAAGGACTCAGTTCTTCGTGGGAAAATAGGTGACTCAAGAGCAAAGTGGTAAAAAATGAAACAGAACAAACCAATTAAAAAAAAACCCTCTCCATTGGGAAAAAAGCAACCAATAAATAAGTCAAAGGTAAAGGGGTGTTTTTCAAATTTTCTAAATTTGACAGTTCTGTTTGTGGATGTTACATAACTTTTAACTACTCAACAGTGATAAAAGCTAGTATTTACTGAGCTTTTTTATTTAGTTTCTATGAACTAAATGCTTTATGTTCTGAATCTCATGTAATTTCACAACAAAACTTTAACTTCAGTATTTCTATTACCTTCATGGTACAGATGAGAGAGCTGAGGCATGGGTTGCTTAAGGAACTTGCCCAAGACTATGCAAAGTGGAGGAGGGAAATTGAGCCAAAGCCAGAGTTCTTCACTGGAGGGATCCTTGATCATTGCCAGCTCCTTAAGAATGTCATACACACACACACACACACACACACACACACACACACACACACAGAGGATAGCAAGTTAGAATACATACATCATAGGGACTTTAGTGATTTCTTGTTAGGGCAACAAGGACTTATTTAGAAATGGTAGTTTTGACAGTATTCAAATACCTACCAAACCAAATAGTTAATGAAGAAGCTCAAGACATGTGTACTATGGGAGCCATGCAAGGTTTATTTTGACATACTACCTATTATTTTGCTGATTTGATATTAATATTTGTGGAAAACTTCTTGAAGTTTCTAAAGATATCTGTATTTTTCATCCTTGTGTCTCCACTGCCTAATAAAATAATCTGCTCATGGTAAATTCTTAATAAAAGTTTCTTAAAGAGAAGAATTTGGTCAATACATACCTCCATTCTGATGTAATGAATATTCAGCAATGTAAATTAAATGCTTAAAGAAAAAAACTTAGATACCTAAATTCTACTGAGTTTAAATGGCTTCAGGAGAGATAGATATACAGCTACTTTGCCAAGGTCTGTAGCTAGCTTGCAATAGAGCCAGGATAGACTTAAGTCCAGCTTTTGTCCACAACGTTGAACTGCTTTGAAAGGTTCCTTAACTGCTGTTTAGCTTTCACATCTAATGAAAAAATATCTAATTAGCTTTACTTTAACCAATAAATAAGTCAAAGGTAAAGGGGTGTTTTTCAAATTTTCTAAATTTGACAGTTCTGTTTGTGGATGTTACATAACTTTTAACTACTCAACAGTGATAAAAGCTAGTATTTACTGAGCTTTTTTATTTAGTTTCTATGAACTAAATGCTTTATGTTCTGAATCTCATGTAATTTCACAACAAAACTTTAACTTCAGTATTTCTATTACCTTCATGGTACAGATGAGAGAGCTGAGGCATGGGTTGCTTAAGGAACTTGCCCAAGACTATGCAAAGTGGAGGAGGGAAATTGAGCCAAAGCCAGAGTTCTTCACTGGAGGGATCCTTGATCATTGCCAGCTCCTTAAGAATGTCATACACACACACACACACACACACACACACACACACACACACACAGAGGATAGCAAGTTAGAATACATACATCATAGGGACTTTAGTGATTTCTTGTTAGGGCAACAAGGACTTATTTAGAAATGGTAGTTTTGACAGTATTCAAATACCTACCAAACCAAATAGTTAATGAAGAAGCTCAAGACATGTGTACTATGGGAGCCATGCAAGGTTTATTTTGACATACTACCTATTATTTTGCTGATTTGATATTAATATTTGTGGAAAACTTCTTGAAGTTTCTAAAGATATCTGTATTTTTCATCCTTGTGTCTCCACTGCCTAATAAAATAATCTGCTCATGGTAAATTCTTAATAAAAGTTTCTTAAAGAGAAGAATTTGGTCAATACATACCTCCATTCTGATGTAATGAATATTCAGCAATGTAAATTAAATGCTTAAAGAAAAAAACTTAGATACCTAAATTCTACTGAGTTTAAATGGCTTCAGGAGAGATAGATATACAGCTACTTTGCCAAGGTCTGTAGCTAGCTTGCAATAGAGCCAGGATAGACTTAAGTCCAGCTTTTGTCCACAACGTTGAACTGCTTTGAAAGGTTCCTTAACTGCTGTTTAGCTTTCACATCTATAAACCTGGACAAATAATACCTATCTAATTAGCTTTACTTTAACCAATAAATAACATAGAGTATGTTGGCAATCAAAACTGAAATTCTTCTTTTCAAACCCAGTTGAGGCATGTTTCTGAGTAATTGGAGACAGATTGAAGAAACTTAAAAATTAATATGATTCAGTAAAGCAGACCAGCTTAAAAGAGGAAATTGTTTCGGACAACATTAAAAAACAAGTAGATCCAGGCAATATTCCTTACAACTTTCTAAACCTGTGTGATGATTTTAAAAGCATATTTATGGAAACAATTTCCTGACTTTAAAATTAATTTTGGGACTATTTACTTAAAAATAACTTTTCCTGTTTTCAAAAATATTCAGTGCATATTAAAAGAAAAACTGTAAAACAATCTGAACAGTATTTAAAATAAAATTTTAGAATATATCATGACAATCCAAAACTTGAGCTTAACTGTAATTAAAAGTTCTTATGAAAATGTGGATTCACCAAGATGCTGAGTAACTCTCTGTGCCTCATCAATCAAAATGGTGCTCTCTGTTGCCCAGGCATATTCCTCTCTATTGAATTTTATCTTTCCTTCGAACACAATGTAAAAACCAACTCTGCATGTACTTAATAGATTATAAGAACCAAATGTTTCCTTTCTATTTTTTTCAAGAAGTCTTAGTAGCTGTCCTCTACCCTCCTCTACTCTGTTACTAATCTCCATTTTCCTTATTCTTCAAGCATATTGTGAGATCCATGGCACAGTGTATCTTGATTTGAACTGGGTGTGTCACTGAGTCTCCTGCCAAAATAAACTATAGAATAGTATGCACTTTACCTGTATTGGAATCTTCATATTCCTCACTGTATGGTGTTTTTCATACAGTATGGACTCAAGACATGTGTGTGTTTTGTATAACAAAATTACCCTAGCTGGTATCCTTCAAAGGTGACTCCTAAAGAGACAGGTAGATTCTCTGTTGTCTGATTTACCTTTTCCTTCATATCCTGTGACATTAAATTATATGAGACTGGTGGCCTTTAGTCCATATTCTTACTTTAACCAATAAATAACATAGAGTATGTTGGCAATCAAAACTGAAATTCTTCTTTTCAAACCCAGTTGAGGCATGTTTCTGAGTAATTGGAGACAGATTGAAGAAACTTAAAAATTAATATGATTCAGTAAAGCAGACCAGCTTAAAAGAGGAAATTGTTTCGGACAACATTAAAAAACAAGTAGATCCAGGCAATATTCCTTACAACTTTCTAAACCTGTGTGATGATTTTAAAAGCATATTTATGGAAACAATTTCCTGACTTTAAAATTAATTTTGGGACTATTTACTTAAAAATAACTTTTCCTGTTTTCAAAAATATTCAGTGCATATTAAAAGAAAAACTGTAAAACAATCTGAACAGTATTTAAAATAAAATTTTAGAATATATCATGACAATCCAAAACTTGAGCTTAACTGTAATTAAAAGTTCTTATGAAAATGTGGATTCACCAAGATGCTGAGTAACTCTCTGTGCCTCATCAATCAAAATGGTGCTCTCTGTTGCCCAGGCATATTCCTCTCTATTGAATTTTATCTTTCCTTCGAACACAATGTAAAAACCAACTCTGCATGTACTTAATAGATTATAAGAACCAAATGTTTCCTTTCTATTTTTTTTTCAAGAAGTCTTAGTAGCTGTCCTCTACCCTCCTCTACTCTGTTACTAATCTCCATTTTCCTTATTCTTCAAGCATATTGTGAGATCCATGGCACAGTGTATCTTGATTTGAACTGGGTGTGTCACTGAGTCTCCTGCCAAAATAAACTATAGAATAGTATGCACTTTACCTGTATTGGAATCTTCATATTCCTCACTGTATGGTGTTTTTCATACAGTATGGACTCAAGACATGTGTGTGTTTTGTATAACAAAATTACCCCTAGCTGGTATCCTTCAAAGGTGACTCCTAAAGAGACAGGTAGATTCTCTGTTGTCTGACTCCATTTGTACCTTCTGGTACCCATTTCATATCCTGTGACATTAAATTATATGAGACTGGTGGCCTTTAGTCCATATTCTTACAGTCTTTGACAGTACTCACCTTAAGAGACAACAGGTACCCCAACTCTAGGTGGACAACTTGCTCCACAACAGATTTAAATCGACCACAAAACAATAGCCCCATAGCCAGAAGCAACCTAAATGTGCATCAGCTGAGCAATGGATAAAGCTGTGGTATATATATACAATGGAATACTACTCAGCCATAAAAAGGAATGAAACTATCCCATTTGCAAAAACATGGATGGATCTAGAGACTGTCATATAGCATGAAATCAGAAAGAGAAAAACAGATATATATTAATGCATGCATGTGGAGCCTAGAAAATGGTACGGATGAACCTATTTGCAAAGCAGAAATAGAGACACAGATGTAGAGAACAAATGTATGGACATCGATGGGGAGAAAGGAGGGTGGGATAAACTGGGAGGTTGGGATTGACATTCTTAGACTATCATGCATAAAACAGATAAACTAGTGAGAACCTAGTGGAGAGCACAGGGAACTCTGCTCAGTGCTCTGTGGGGACCTAGATGGGAAGGAAATCAAAGAAAGAAGAAATATATGTACACATAGAGCTGGTTCACTTTGTTGTACAGCAGAAACTAATACAATATTGTAAAGCAACGATTCTCCAAAATTTTATGCATGTATGGAAAAATTAATTAATTAATTGACCACAAAGTTAATTTTAAAGTTCTCATGTTAGACTATGTTCTCATCTCATCTCACTAAGAGAAACTCTGGGTTTTGTGACTATCATCCAAAGCATGACACAGTACAATGGAAAAGGCTTGAGCTTTGAGCCTCCTGTCTTTCCTGCTTCATAACTTTAATGATAATTGATGCTATAGTCTAACTTGAATCCTCAAAACATTTGAATGTAGGAGGTCCTAGGTCTAGCAAGTCCAAGCTCACTCTGCTTGACTCACAACAGGTCAGGGAATCTGAGAGACGAGGTGTTGAGGCAAGGAAAACAACTTTATTGGGAAAGCAGCTGACAGAGAAGATGGTGAGCTAGCTAGCAAAATAACCAACTTATTGGTGTCTGGATGCCAGGTTCTTTTATAGATCAGAGATGCAGAGAGTTGAGGAAGCAAAGTGGAAAGGTCGTTAATCTTACAAACATCGCCTAGAATGGCAAGCCTCAGGCAGGAGATGTGTTCATTCCTCCGAGACTGGTGGCCTTTAGTCCATATTCTTACAGTCTTTGACAGTACTCACCTTAAGAGACAACAGGTACCCCAACTCTAGGTGGACAACTTGCTCCACAACAGATTTAAATCGACCACAAAACAATAGCCCCATAGCCAGAAGCAACCTAAATGTGCATCAGCTGAGCAATGGATAAAGCTGTGGTATATATATACAATGGAATACTACTCAGCCATAAAAAGGAATGAAACTATCCCATTTGCAAAAACATGGATGGATCTAGAGACTGTCATATAGCATGAAATCAGAAAGAGAAAAACAGATATATATTAATGCATGCATGTGGAGCCTAGAAAATGGTACGGATGAACCTATTTGCAAAGCAGAAATAGAGACACAGATGTAGAGAACAAATGTATGGACATCGATGGGGAGAAAGGAGGGTGGGATAAACTGGGAGGTTGGGATTGACATTCTTAGACTATCATGCATAAAACAGATAAACTAGTGAGAACCTAGTGGAGAGCACAGGGAACTCTGCTCAGTGCTCTGTGGGGACCTAGATGGGAAGGAAATCAAAGAAAGAAGAAATATATGTACACATAGAGCTGGTTCACTTTGTTGTACAGCAGAAACTAATACAATATTGTAAAGCAACGATTCTCCAAAATTTTATGCATGTATGGAAAAATTAATTAATTAATTGACCACAAAGTTAATTTTAAAGTTCTCATGTTAGACTATGTTCTCATCTCATCTCACTAAGAGAAACTCTGGGTTTTGTGACTATCATCCAAAGCATGACACAGTACAATGGAAAAGGCTTGAGCTTTGAGCCTCCTGTCTTTCCTGCTTCATAACTTTAATGATAATTGATGCTATAGTCTAACTTGAATCCTCAAAACATTTGAATGTAGGAGGTCCTAGGTCTAGCAAGTCCAAGCTCACTCTGCTTGACTCACAACAGGTCAGGGAATCTGAGAGACGAGGTGTTGAGGCAAGGAAAACAACTTTATTGGGAAAGCAGCTGACAGAGAAGATGGTGAGCTAGCTAGCAAAATAACCAACTTATTGGTGTCTGGATGCCAGGTTCTTTTATAGATCAGAGATGCAGAGAGTTGAGGAAGCAAAGTGGAAAGGTCGTTAATCTTACAAACATCGCCTAGAATGGCAAGCCTCAGGCAGGAGATGTGTTCATTTCTCCCTTCCAGCCGTTCACAGGTGGACAGGGTTCTGAACAAAGGCACTTTAGTTTAACAATCAGGCAGTGGGGCAGAATTCTCTGGGACAAATCATTCTGCATGATTATAATAACAAAGGTAGCGAAAAGAAAGGCAAAGAAACAGTTTCCAACAGAGAGTCAGAGTTGGCTTCCTCTCTCCAACACTAGTCCTAAATCCTATTCTCATTTTATCTGTAATGAAACAGAGGATTGGAGTTAACTTTCTTTCCAAGATCACAGAACTAATTCAATGACTGTGTCAAGATTAGAACTCAGACCCAAACCCTGCCACTCAACTCCAATACTATGTTGTCCATTAAGTTCCTTAGACTCTCTATTTCTCAGTTTTCTCATCTTAAAAATCAAGCAAATAATTTCTACTTCATTGGGTTGTCACAGCATCCCAATGAACTTCAACTTTCACTTGCAACTGGGAAACCTCATCAAGCTAAAGCAATCTGAACTAAATTTTTGGTAGACATAGGAATATTCTGTCGAATATCCTAAATTTCATCCCCTGTTTTTCCAACTGTTTATTGGAGTCCTGATGACCAGGTGCTTTGTGGTTGCAGAATTGGGTCTCCAACAGATCACAAAATTCAGAGATGCTTTCCTTGGTCATTAGCAATTTAAACACATTTCCTGAATGATTAAGAGTGCTTTTTTTTTTTTTTTTAAGGACTTGCTACATTTTATTGACAGTACCTTTTCACTTTACAAATAGAAATAATCATATGAATTTACATATGTATCAACCTGGTTGGGTCAGTTATATATTAACCACTGTTGAGGGAAACCAAAGTTCAGCAGGGAAACTGTCGTAGTTTCACAGAAAGGAGGAAATCTTACTCCTGCTTCTCACTGAGAAAAGTAATGGACAAAGATAGTACAAATGGCCTATAATGACATTGCTAAATCTCTTCCTTTTTCCCCATCACGATCCAATGACAATATTAGGAGGTCGACTTTTTTAATATAATTTTGTTATTATCTGTTTTTGCCTGTTCTGGGTCTTTTGCTGCTGAGGGGCTCTCCTCTAGTTTCAGGGAGTGGGGACCACTCTCTAGTCGAGGTGAGCAGGCTTCCTGTTGCAGTGGCTTCTCTTGTTGTGGAGCATGGGCTCTAGGGCACACAGGCTTCAGTAGTTGCGGCCCATGGGCTCAATAATTGTGGCTACTGGACTCTAGAGCACTCAGTAGTTGTGGCTCATGGTCTTAGTTGCTCCATAACTTGTGGGATCTTCCCAAATCAGGGATTGAATCTGTGTCTGCTGCATTGGCAGGTGGATTCTTTTTTTTTTTTTTTTCAATTCTGGACTCTTTTATTGGTTTTATTTATTTTCATCCATCTTTATTCATTGGCCTGTGTGGGCCTCCCATTGCAGTGGCTTCTCTTGTTGCAGAGCACTGACTCTGGGCACATGTGCTCCAGAGTGCCCACTGGCAATTGGACACACCGGTCCAGTCTCTCCGCAGTATGTGGGATCTTCCTGGGCAGAGCTTGAACCATTGCCCCCTGCACTGCAAGGTAGACACTTCACCCACTGGACCACTAGGGAAGCCCCAGCAGGCAGATTCTTTACCACTGAGCTACCAGGGAAGCCCAGGAAGCTGACTTTTTTAAGTTGGTGCCTCATCAGTTTTCTTTGTGCTCTATTCTACACATATGGTGAGACAAGGCCAATGAACCTGTACTTTTTGATGAATCATTGTTGTTGATCTTCTCTTTAAATTTGATTCAACTAGGGCATCATGGAGACATTTCCATGGGTTTTCATACAACTTATTTATTTATGGTCCCTCATGTAATGTAGAGACCTGAGTTCTTGTGTCTGCAATTCCCTTTCTACTTGTCAGAAGGAAACCTATACAACTTCTCTGAAATGTAGATCCCTTATTCATAAACTCTAGTTCCATAAATCCTCACAGTGTGGAGGTGTGCAAGGAGAACAATCATGCTGCCCTGCTTCCTACACTAAATTTTTGCAAAATGAAATGCTCCCTCCAGCTCCAAATGTCAATTAGTCTCATTCTGAAGAGTTCATGCACATGAAAGCAGTCATACACATGAATGTAGTGTGCTACAACTAGCGTTGGGCATGGTGGTGATGACCACGGGCATGGTGATGACCATAGCAATGCTGTGACTGGTTGCCATCCTGTGTAGGTGAGGGCTGGGGCTGCTCTTCCAGACTCACTTAGGATTTCAAAGACACAAACAAAACGTTTATGGGCATGGAAACAGGGTAGGAAATGGGAGACGTTTGGGCCTTGATCCTATGTAGACTCCATGGAGCCTATAGCACATATATAAACACTGAGTTCAAGTTCTCAGAGATCGAATTGCTGCGATCTCTATTACATAAAACACTAAGCAGCTTTTTAACACGTTTTACAGATAAGATTCCAGACAGGGTTAGACAGAAACTTAGATATCTAAGGGCCTCCTGGATTGTAATTTCCTAAGCCACTCAATGAAATTTTCAGGCTGAATGCTTTTCAGAATATCTCACTGGAAAAAACAGTCCCAGAACTGATTACCTGCTCCTCCACATACTGAGTATTATTTCTAGTACACTGAGTCCTCTAGGCCATAAAATTTAAAAATGAAACACTTGACATCCACAACTAGTTTGCTTCTTGAGTTAAATAAAATAAAATAAGAATTAGAAATTTTCTCTCATTTTTTACCCATGATACTGATAAAGCTTCTAAAAAGAATCCCAAAGTCATTATACTCTATTACTATTATCCTTGCAATAGAAACAGTTGAGATTCAAAATCTCTGAATTAGATGGTTAACTGTATATCATATCATAACTATACTGAAGGCAAGATTCAGAACCCTACAGTCAAATATCCATTTTATGTTTTGTGATGTTGTGGAAACAATCAGCATGGATTAGAATCGAAAATAAAAGTTCAAAATTATTTATTTCCCTTATCTAAACTTGTCAGAAGGAAACCTATACAACTTCTCTGAAATGTAGATCCCTTATTCATAAACTCTAGTTCCATAAATCCTCACAGTGTGGAGGTGTGCAAGGAGAACAATCATGCTGCCCTGCTTCCTACACTAAATTTTTGCAAAATGAAATGCTCCCTCCAGCTCCAAATGTCAATTAGTCTCATTCTGAAGAGTTCATGCACATGAAAGCAGTCATACACATGAATGTAGTGTGCTACAACTAGCGTTGGGCATGGTGGTGATGACCACGGGCATGGTGATGACCATAGCAATGCTGTGACTGGTTGCCATCCTGTGTAGGTGAGGGCTGGGGCTGCTCTTCCAGACTCACTTAGGATTTCAAAGACACAAACAAAACGTTTATGGGCATGGAAACAGGGTAGGAAATGGGAGACGTTTGGGCCTTGATCCTATGTAGACTCCATGGAGCCTATAGCACATATATAAACACTGAGTTCAAGTTCTCAGAGATCGAATTGCTGCGATCTCTATTACATAAAACACTAAGCAGCTTTTTAACACGTTTTACAGATAAGATTCCAGACAGGGTTAGACAGAAACTTAGATATCTAAGGGCCTCCTGGATTGTAATTTCCTAAGCCACTCAATGAAATTTTCAGGCTGAATGCTTTTCAGAATATCTCACTGGAAAAAACAGTCCCAGAACTGATTACCTGCTCCTCCACATACTGAGTATTATTTCTAGTACACTGAGTCCTCTAGGCCATAAAATTTAAAAATGAAACACTTGACATCCACAACTAGTTTGCTTCTTGAGTTAAATAAAATAAAATAAGAATTAGAAATTTTCTCTCATTTTTTACCCATGATACTGATAAAGCTTCTAAAAAGAATCCCAAAGTCATTATACTCTATTACTATTATCCTTGCAATAGAAACAGTTGAGATTCAAAATCTCTGAATTAGATGGTTAACTGTATATCATATCATAACTATACTGAAGGCAAGATTCAGAACCCTACAGTCAAATATCCATTTTATGTTTTGTGATGTTGTGGAAACAATCAGCATGGATTAGAATCGAAAATAAAAGTTCAAAATTATTTATTTGTATAGACCCACAGCCAAATGCTGAATGCCAGATATATGTTTCTTACTGCTGCTGCAACAAACTGTCACAAACTTAGTGGTTTCAAACCATGCCAATCTGTTGTTACAGTTCTGGAGTTCTGAAGCCTGGAATCAGTTTCAGCGCTAACGTCAAGATATTGGCAGGTATGGCTCTTTCTGGAGGTTCTGGGTGGAGAATCCATTCCTGTGCCTTTTTCAACTGCTAGTAGCCACCTTTATTTAGCCTGTAGCCCCTTCCTCCACCTTCAGAGCCAGCTTTCATCATCCCATCACCTTAACCTCTTTTGTAGTCAAATCTCCGCTGTCTCTTTCTTCTAAGGACACTTAATGATAGCATTTAGGGCCCCTAAAACAATCCAGCTTAATCTCCCTATCTCAGAATCCTTAATTTATTCACATTTGCAAAATTCCTGTTGTCATATAAACTAACATTCACAGGTTCTGAGAACTGGAATGTGTACATTGAGGGGAGCCATTATCCCGTCTACCACACAAGTGAATCATTCATTGAGGGCTTATGTAGAGCTCTCCCAAGTTTTCCTTACTTGAAATGATAAAACAACTTTTGATTTCATGTCCTGATTTATTCTTCAGAGGGAGTTCTAGGGAGAACTCCAACTAGAACAGCTGGCATTCAAGATCATGAGGCAGGAAAGAATAAAATAAAAGAGAAAGTAATAACTAAAAAAATCGCATTACATGTATCTCAGATTAACTGAGGACAAGATGATTTTATATCCAATAAGATCTTTCACTTGCCTTCGGTCTCCATCTCCTTCAACACAAGCTCAAAGCCACTAGGAGTCAGCCTGTGTTGAAAATATTTAGGAGTATACAAAATATACTCAATGGAAGTGTGTTAGTTCTTTGTTTCAGCAGTTCCTCTTGAAACAATTTAGTTTCTGATAATAACATAATACAAATAAGCAAAGCAGAAATCTGATTCAGAAGAGCCACCTAAGAAAGAAGTTCAATTTTCCAAGATTGGCTAATTCCTGGAATTTGAGATAAGTGCTCAAATATTTAGACCTAATATGTACAATCTGACTAGTCTGTAGAACAACCATAAAGAGTCTTTAACCTGATTTAAGGTGAACAATAAAGACGTTTTAACATGGCTAGGAAAATGTAAGTCTATCACAAGAGAAATCTTCTTTTGACCTTTGAAGTGAGGATGGCAAGGTAGGGCATGTTTGATCCTTCCAACATTTAGAATCTCATCCCTTAAGGGAGTGGATATCTGACCGTAACAATCACTATGTGTTTAAGAACCTTGAATCCACCTTTAAGTATTGATAGGCAAAGAAACAATAAGTAGAGGTAAAAGCTAGTCTTTCTGATATGTAGAAACCTGTAGCCCTTCCTCCACCTTCAGAGCCAGCTTTCATCATCCCATCACCTTAACCTCTTTTGTAGTCAAATCTCCGCTGTCTCTTTCTTCTAAGGACACTTAATGATAGCATTTAGGGCCCCTAAAACAATCCAGCTTAATCTCCCTATCTCAGAATCCTTAATTTATTCACATTTGCAAAATTCCTGTTGTCATATAAACTAACATTCACAGGTTCTGAGAACTGGAATGTGTACATTGAGGGGAGCCATTATCCCGTCTACCACACAAGTGAATCATTCATTGAGGGCTTATGTAGAGCTCTCCCAAGTTTTCCTTACTTGAAATGATAAAACAACTTTTGATTTCATGTCCTGATTTATTCTTCAGAGGGAGTTCTAGGGAGAACTCCAACTAGAACAGCTGGCATTCAAGATCATGAGGCAGGAAAGAATAAAATAAAAGAGAAAGTAATAACTAAAAAAATCGCATTACATGTATCTCAGATTAACTGAGGACAAGATGATTTTATATCCAATAAGATCTTTCACTTGCCTTCGGTCTCCATCTCCTTCAACACAAGCTCAAAGCCACTAGGAGTCAGCCTGTGTTGAAAATATTTAGGAGTATACAAAATATACTCAATGGAAGTGTGTTAGTTCTTTGTTTCAGCAGTTCCTCTTGAAACAATTTAGTTTCTGATAATAACATAATACAAATAAGCAAAGCAGAAATCTGATTCAGAAGAGCCACCTAAGAAAGAAGTTCAATTTTCCAAGATTGGCTAATTCCTGGAATTTGAGATAAGTGCTCAAATATTTAGACCTAATATGTACAATCTGACTAGTCTGTAGAACAACCATAAAGAGTCTTTAACCTGATTTAAGGTGAACAATAAAGACGTTTTAACATGGCTAGGAAAATGTAAGTCTATCACAAGAGAAATCTTCTTTTGACCTTTGAAGTGAGGATGGCAAGGTAGGGCATGTTTGATCCTTCCAACATTTAGAATCTCATCCCTTAAGGGAGTGGATATCTGACCGTAACAATCACTATGTGTTTAAGAACCTTGAATCCACCTTTAAGTATTGATAGGCAAAGAAACAATAAGTAGAGGTAAAAGCTAGTCCGTGCTTGAATGAAAGTACAGCTGGTTCATACTTCAATGAAAAGACAGAGATTTTTGCTACTGGTAATATTGCAAGGATCTTCACATACCCACATTTAAAGGTGTGTGTGTGTGTGTGTGTGTGTGTGTTGATACTACATGTAATTCAAGAGTTTCAAGAGTTCAGGTGACAATACCTGGTGAATCTTTTCAAATTACATGGCATATAGCCAATGTCTTTCAGAAATAAGACAAGCTTTATTTCATCAAATTGTGCAGGATTTCTATTTTCAAGCAGATTTACAACATGTGCTCAAGTAATATAGGTATGCCCATCTAAAAGCTAACATAGAGTTCCATTCTCTACTTTGGTCATTACTGAGTATATGGGGAAAGTGTTTTGGTTTTGTTTTTTTTTAATATTTATTTATTTATTTATTTGGGGAGGGCGTGTTGGGGAGGGTGGGGTGGGCAGGCCACTTCTATTGGTCTTTCATTTATTTATTTTTCATTCATCTTTGTTCTTTGGCCCATGTGGGCCTCCCATCGCAGTGGCCTCTGTTGTCGCAGAGCACCAGACCTGGGTGCATGCGCACTAGAGCTCTGGCTCGGTAATTGGACACATCCGTCCAGCCGCTCCGCGGCACGTGGGATCTTCCCAGGCTAGGGATTGAACCGGCGCCCCTTGCACAGAAAGGCACTGTCCTTACCCACTGGACCACCAGGGAAGCCCGGGGAAAGTATTTTGAATCCTAGTGTTTTTCCCCTAAAAAAGTGTAACTATCCTTTCCAATAATAGCATGTGATGGTGTACATCATTTGTCTCAGTAGTTGTGTTCCAATAAAGACGTTTTAAAAATGGTCTTTAACCTGATTTAAGGTGAACAATAAAGACGTTTTAACATGGCTAGGAAAATGTAAGTCTATCACAAGAGAAATCTTCTTTTGACCTTTGAAGTGAGGATGGCAAGGTAGGGCATGTTTGATCCTTCCAACATTTAGAATCTCATCCCTTAAGGGAGTGGATATCTGACCGTAACAATCACTATGTGTTTAAGAACCTTGAATCCACCTTTAAGTATTGATAGGCAAAGAAACAATAAGTAGAGGTAAAAGCTAGTCCGTGCTTGAATGAAAGTACAGCTGGTTCATACTTCAATGAAAAGACAGAGATTTTTGCTACTGGTAATATTGCAAGGATCTTCACATACCCACATTTAAAGGTGTGTGTGTGTGTGTGTGTGTGTGTGTTGATACTACATGTAATTCAAGAGTTTCAAGAGTTCAGGTGACAATACCTGGTGAATCTTTTCAAATTACATGGCATATAGCCAATGTCTTTCAGAAATAAGACAAGCTTTATTTCATCAAATTGTGCAGGATTTCTATTTTCAAGCAGATTTACAACATGTGCTCAAGTAATATAGGTATGCCCATCTAAAAGCTAACATAGAGTTCCATTCTCTACTTTGGTCATTACTGAGTATATGGGGAAAGTGTTTTGGTTTTTGTTTTTTTTTTTAATATTTATTTATTTATTTATTTGGGGGGAGGGGCGTGTTGGGGGGGGAGGGTAGTGGGCAGGCCACTTCTATTGGTCTTTCATTTATTTATTTTTCATTCATCTTTGTTCTTTGGCCCATGTGGGCCTCCCATCGCAGTGGCCTCTGTTGTCGCAGAGCACCAGACCTGGGTGCATGCGCACTAGAGCTCTGGCTCGGTAATTGGACACATCCGTCCAGCCGCTCCGCGGCACGTGGGATCTTCCCAGGCTAGGGATTGAACCGGCGCCCCTTGCACAGAAAGGCACTGTCCTTACCCACTGGACCACCAGGGAAGCCCGGGGAAAGTATTTTGAATCCTAGTGTTTTTCCCCTAAAAAAGTGTAACTATCCTTTCCAATAATAGCATGTGATGGTGTACATCATTTGTCTCAGTAGTTGTGTTCCTTAAATACGAAATTCTTTTTATAAATCAGATTGACTGTTAGTAATCCTGAACTCCCTATGACGTATGTATGTGTTAAAAGCAGAACGTACACACATTATACATTATTCCTGATAAGAGAAAAACTGAGGAACAAGAAGAAAATGTGATTGGGCCTAGAACACATGCACACAATTCCGACATTGGACTTTTGACTTTCTGCCAGGATCCTGAAAAGTATATCAATTCTGTCCCTACAACTGAGCAATTGTTATTAAAGTCATTGACTGTAAGTCCAAAACATAAGAAGACAAAGCCGTTTTATCCTCTAAGGCATTGTTTCAAAGGAAAATTCCCTGGAAAATTATCTCAATTGTATATTTCATCATGTACTATGTTGACCCAGCCAACAGATTTTTTTTTATCAACAGATTTTGTTTTGTTTTATTATTTGATTAAGTTTCATGGAACTCTTCTTCCTGGCAGTCGGGGGAATCATCCATCTTGGATGGAGCATTTGGATTTGCTACTTTTTAACTCAAGGATTAGCTTTGCACTTGGGGAATCTTTGGGTAGCATCAAACCCACCTTACAGAAGTCTGTGATTTAATTTCACTTATGAATTTAAAGGGCTTACAGCTGTCTCCACAGTTAAACGAGGATTTACTGAAATGTTGCCCTCCCCAGTGGCAGAAACAACCCCCCAACCAGCAGGACTTCAGCACTCCCAGAAGGAAATGGGTTGACCAAGGAGGATGAAATTAGCACGCACGCAGAAAACACACCATCTGAGACTTTCAGAAAATGCAGATCCAGGGGGAAATCTTAGAGCGTAAATTACTTGGAGGTATTTCTGTTGCTAGATCTTAGTTGGAAAGATTTGTGTTCTTTCACATGCACAGCTGTGGAGTCTCTGGGGGAATTCTTGCTCTTTTTCACGTTTGCATGTCAGCCAAAAAACAAGATCTCAGCGCCAACTGTAGTATCATAAGCCCCACAAAACATACAGGGTGGTGGATTTTCCAAAGGATGCTTGGTCCAAATTTACCCACTGGACCACCAGGGAAGCCCGGGGAAAGTATTTTGAATCCTAGTGTTTTTCCCCTAAAAAAGTGTAACTATCCTTTCCAATAATAGCATGTGATGGTGTACATCATTTGTCTCAGTAGTTGTGTTCCTTAAATACGAAATTCTTTTTATAAATCAGATTGACTGTTAGTAATCCTGAACTCCCTATGACGTATGTATGTGTTAAAAGCAGAACGTACACACATTATACATTATTCCTGATAAGAGAAAAACTGAGGAACAAGAAGAAAATGTGATTGGGCCTAGAACACATGCACACAATTCCGACATTGGACTTTTGACTTTCTGCCAGGATCCTGAAAAGTATATCAATTCTGTCCCTACAACTGAGCAATTGTTATTAAAGTCATTGACTGTAAGTCCAAAACATAAGAAGACAAAGCCGTTTTATCCTCTAAGGCATTGTTTCAAAGGAAAATTCCCTGGAAAATTATCTCAATTGTATATTTCATCATGTACTATGTTGACCCAGCCAACAGATTTTTTTTTATCAACAGATTTTGTTTTGTTTTATTATTTGATTAAGTTTCATGGAACTCTTCTTCCTGGCAGTCGGGGGAATCATCCATCTTGGATGGAGCATTTGGATTTGCTACTTTTTAACTCAAGGATTAGCTTTGCACTTGGGGAATCTTTGGGTAGCATCAAACCCACCTTACAGAAGTCTGTGATTTAATTTCACTTATGAATTTAAAGGGCTTACAGCTGTCTCCACAGTTAAACGAGGATTTACTGAAATGTTGCCCTCCCCAGTGGCAGAAACAACCCCCCAACCAGCAGGACTTCAGCACTCCCAGAAGGAAATGGGTTGACCAAGGAGGATGAAATTAGCACGCACGCAGAAAACACACCATCTGAGACTTTCAGAAAATGCAGATCCAGGGGGAAATCTTAGAGCGTAAATTACTTGGAGGTATTTCTGTTGCTAGATCTTAGTTGGAAAGATTTGTGTTCTTTCACATGCACAGCTGTGGAGTCTCTGGGGGAATTCTTGCTCTTTTTCACGTTTGCATGTCAGCCAAAAAACAAGATCTCAGCGCCAACTGTAGTATCATAAGCCACACATACAGGGTGGTGGATTTTCCAAAGGATGCTATACAGGAATTGATTAAAATCCAAGGTTGGCATTCTGACAACTAAGTGACACCGTGGGTAACACCACGAGGGGAAAGACAGCTGAACAGGTGGGACCCAGGGCTTGGTTTTGTGGTTATGTTCATTGCTATTGCTGTTGTTTGTTTAGTTCTCACTCTGGCCTTAACCATTCATATAGACTTGGCTAAATTAATGGAACTTTTGTTATCTCAGGAATACTGGTGAGATAAATATTTGTTGCACAAATGAATCAGTGAATAAACCCCAAATTAATTTTTGCAATGGGACCTTAGTCAAGTGGTTTGGTCTCTACTCCTTTACTTCTTTGTCTGATGAGTTAGTCTAAATAAACTCTGAGATTTACTCTGGTTCTAAATATTATGTTAACATGTACAGGGCACTTACTAGGGAGTAGGCCTTGTTCCAAGCACTTCCATACATCAACTATTTTAACCTTCATAGATCCTTTGAGAGTAACAGTATTACCTCCATTTAACAGACAAGAAACTGAGACAGAGACATTAAGTAATTTGTCCAAAGTCATATAACTTGTAAGTGGCAGAATCAGGATTTAACTAGAAAGACTAACTTCATGTTGCAACCACAATTCTATACTGACTGTCTTAGGTCCTATGGAAAAGAGCAAGAGAACTTTTATGAACATCAAGCTAGATCTCACTAAAACGTAAATACATTGGTTTTCATTGTCAAAGAGCACCCTGACCATACCTTTGATTTCCACTCTGAGCTTAAGGCTCATCCCCTTCCTAAGACCAGTTCCATCGCTCAGTATCCATTCTTTATGTCATTTCTTAGTTTACACCCTTTCTGACCCTAATCCTGGGTCTCTGTATGTGGTTCAGAGATGATAGGAGAAAAGGCCTTGTTCATCATTTGAAAATAAACAAAAGCAGAAAGTTGAGTGTTATACTTTGAAGTATAGACATTAGACATACCTCAGGTGCCAAATGAAAATCCAGTAAGAAAGAGAATACACATTTAAATTAGACTAGCTAGGAGGATTTACTTATGAAGGGAGTGTAAGGGAAACCACAAGGAATAAATACTTCAACCTGGGGTTTGCAGCAACTGAAATGTTACCACCCTTGGACCTGAAGGAAGAAAGTGCTCACTAGAACTACATAGGAGAGAGTTCTCTTAAGCAGCAGCCCTGGACGGAGCGGCACAGCCAGCCTGAGGCCACTCTACAAAGAGATACCTGGCCCTACCTTTCTCCCTCTGATCTTCCTGGAAGGCTCTCCATTGGCCAAATCCAACAGGAAAACATTAGGCAAGGAAGTCAGAGATTAACCTCCCAGAGAAGGGAGCAGAATGGGGAAAAAATGGAGAGTGTGTGGCTAGGAGTGAATGAAAGAGACCTGGCAGATCTATCTCAGGTTGGTATTCACTGGAGAGAGCCATTGTGGGTCCACAGAGGGCAGATTTATCCAGAAATAAGTCCTGAAGTCCAACAGGTAACTGCAAACTGTCCAAACCCCAGATCCTTTAATACCACTTTGTTTGGTTTTTATCATCTTTTAGCCACAAAACCTCAATTTGGTAAGTAATTTGGAAGAAATGTCTTCCTTCATGCTCTAGTCTAAGACCTAGAAGGTAAAGTGGTATAGTTTTTCCCAAGACATGATTTAAAATTTTCAGTGAAGTCAACAATGCAACTTTCATCTCAAACCAACAGATCCTTTACCAAATGGCAGGATATGGTAATGAGTTTTCTCATTAAAGTACTGAGAATTTGAAGGAAAAAGAAGCAATAATCTGCAGTCTCCTGGCACCCATCAAAAAAGCATCTTGAAGCTTCATATGCTATACAGGTCTTCATTATTTGTCTGTTTCATATAGTAGTGTGTATCTGTTCACCCCAAATTCCTCATTTGTGCCTCCCCCCATTTCTTATTTGGTAACAATAAGTTTGTTTTCTATGTCTGTGAAATAATAGTCTTTACCTCTTTGCCTAGGCTCTAAATGGGAGAGATATAGGCCTTGTTCATCATTTAAAATGAGAGTGTTATAGGAAACTCATACCTCAGGTGCTAAATGAATATCCAGTAAGAAAGAGAATACACATTTAAATTAGACTAGCTAGGAGGATTTACTTATGAAGGGAGTGTAAGGGAAACCACAAGGAATAAATACTTCAACCTGGGGTTTGCAGCAACTGAAATGTTACCACCCTTGGACCTGAAGGAAGAAAGTGCTCACTAGAACTACATAGGAGAGAGTTCTCTTAAGCAGCAGCCCTGGACGGAGCGGCACAGCCAGCCTGAGGCCACTCTACAAAGAGATACCTGGCCCTACCTTTCTCCCTCTGATCTTCCTGGAAGGCTCTCCATTGGCCAAATCCAACAGGAAAACATTAGGCAAGGAAGTCAGAGATTAACCTCCCAGAGAAGGGAGCAGAATGGGGAAAAAATGGAGAGTGTGTGGCTAGGAGTGAATGAAAGAGACCTGGCAGATCTATCTCAGGTTGGTATTCACTGGAGAGAGCCATTGTGGGTCCACAGAGGGCAGATTTATCCAGAAATAAGTCCTGAAGTCCAACAGGTAACTGCAAACTGTCCAAACCCCAGATCCTTTAATACCACTTTGTTTGGTTTTTATCATCTTTTAGCCACAAAACCTCAATTTGGTAAGTAATTTGGAAGAAATGTCTTCCTTCATGCTCTAGTCTAAGACCTAGAAGGTAAAGTGGTATAGTTTTTCCCAAGACATGATTTAAAATTTTCAGTGAAGTCAACAATGCAACTTTCATCTCAAACCAACAGATCCTTTACCAAATGGCAGGATATGGTAATGAGTTTTCTCATTAAAGTACTGAGAATTTGAAGGAAAAAGAAGCAATAATCTGCAGTCTCCTGGCACCCATCAAAAAAGCATCTTGAAGCTTCATATGCTATACAGGTCTTCATTATTTGTCTGTTTCATATAGTAGTGTGTATCTGTTCACCCCAAATTCCTCATTTGTGCCTCCCCCCATTTCTTATTTGGTAACAATAAGTTTGTTTTCTATGTCTGTGAAATAATAGTCTTTACCTCTTTGCCTCTAGTCTTGTCCCCTATAGCAGAAACTGCTAATTATACTTAATATCCATACGCCCTTCTTCTTTCAGTACTAAATTGACCGCCATGCCTTCCAGCTGGAGACTCCATTTCCCAACTTCCCTGGCACTCCATATGGCTAAAGCTACAGTGTTACTTATGAAATAAGTTCCAGTCTCGAGTCTGAGAACAAAAGTTATATATGTACCTTTTGAACTACATTCTTCATATAAAGTTGCTTGTCCTCTTCCTTGTCTTTCCTTTCTCTGCAATCTGGATTGTAATGAGATGGTGGTGAGTTCAACCTCACAGGACAAAAAAGGCACAGTAGGGCATAAAGGAGTCAGAAAATAAAAGAACCCTTTGCTCCTGGCCTGTTTGCCACCGCAAAGTTTTATATAAGAGAAAAATTAATCCTTTTGGGAAGCCACTGTTGTTTGTCTTCTCTTAAAACCACCAAACCAGTACCCTAACTACTAATCCCTTCTCTCTTTTTCCCAGAATCATCTCCTCTACCATCCAGTTTCCCTTGTGGCTCAGGCAGTAAAGAATCTCCCTGCAACGCAGGAGACCTAGGTTTGATCCCTAGGTTGGAAAGATTTCCTGGAGAAAGAAATGGCAAACCACCCCAGGATTCTTGCTTGGGGAAATTCCATGGACAGTGGAGCCTAGCAGGCTACAGTTCATGGGGGTGCAAGAGTTGGACAGGACTTAGTGACTAACCTACTACAACCCAGCTAAATTGATCTTATTCCATTGCAAATCTGATCAGATCATTGCCTTTTGCCTTATTTACTTTTGTAGCCTTCAGAAGGCTTAGTACATGATTTTGTTTATAGCAAGCATTCAATGTTGATTGTTGATTGAGAAATTATGAAGATCATTTTCTTTTCCTCCCACCACAAATAGGCTTTTGTCAATCCTAAGGTCACACCGTGACAGATACCTCACACACAATCAACTAGAAACAAGAAGCAATTCAGTTGACTGTGCAATACTACTGCCTCCATTGCATGATCAAGATTTAAACAATAATAGAGAATGCTAACCTGATCACATTTGTTCCTGCAAATGTGTGTCTATGGCTCTGAGACTCTGTTCTTAGTAAAGAAGCTCATTTTCTAATAGTACCTAAATCATAAAATTTAGTTTTTGATTGTATATGACATCCCGCACATGATAATCAGTGAATGAGATGACAGCTTGAGGCTCCTTGGCTTCTGAAATAACCCTAAGTGGGCTTCACCCCCCAACTCCATTATATGATGACCAGCCAAATGATCAACAAGTTTTCTAATGTCGAGGTTTATCCACAAAGGATGGAATTTCCACATGTGTCACTGACCACGCTAAAGAAAGGAGGAAATATAAAAAGAAGAGGAGGAGTAAAGACAGCACAGAACTTTGTTTGGTGAGAGGCAGTAGAAATTCAGGAGAAATGTATTCATACCATACGAAAGACTACTACAGATTAAACCATAATAATAGCTTTAGGCACTGAATTTCTACTAGGGAGATGATCACAACAAATTTAGGTGTCTATTCAGTCGAAGAGTTGATACTTTTGAACTGTGGTGTGGGAAAAGACTCTCGAGAGTCCCTCGAGCTCCAAGGAGAGCAAACCAATCAATTCTAAATGAAACCAACCCTGAATATTCATTGGAAGGACTGAGGTTGAAGCTCCAATACTCGACTTTGGCCACCTAATGAGAAGAGCCAACTCGTTGGAAAAGACCCTGTTGTTGGGAAAGATTGCGGGCAGGAGGAGAAGAGGATGACAGAGGATGAGATGGTCGGATGGCATCACTGACTCAATGAATGTGAGTTTGAGCAAGCTCTGGGAGATGGTGAAGGACAGGGAAACCTGGTGTGCTGCAGTCCATGGGGTTGCAAAAGAGTCAGATAGGACTTAGTGACTTAATAACAACTCAACTATTACTTATTGGGCCCCTAACTATATGCCAAGAGCTGTTCATGAAAAATCTCCCAAACTATTTCAGAAGAACTTTGATTCGAAACTCCACATGCCCTCCAAAGAAGGTTTCTAGAGTACACAAATCAACTAGAAAAAAAAAAGAAAGCAATTCAGTTGACTGTGCAATACTACTGCCTCCATTGCATGATCAAGATTTAAACAATAATAGAGAATGCTAACCTGATCACATTTGTTCCTGCAAATGTGTGTCTATGGCTCTGAGACTCTGTTCTTAGTAAAGAAGCTCATTTTCTAATAGTACCTAAATCATAAAATTTAGTTTTTGATTGTATATGACATCCCGCACATGATAATCAGTGAATGAGATGACAGCTTGAGGCTCCTTGGCTTCTGAAATAACCCTAAGTGGGCTTCACCCCCCAACTCCATTATATGATGACCAGCCAAATGATCAACAAGTTTTCTAATGTCGAGGTTTATCCACAAAGGATGGAATTTCCACATGTGTCACTGACCACGCTAAAGAAAGGAGGAAATATAAAAAGAAGAGGAGGAGTAAAGACAGCACAGAACTTTGTTTGGTGAGAGGCAGTAGAAATTCAGGAGAAATGTATTCATACCATACGAAAGACTACTACAGATTAAACCATAATAATAGCTTTAGGCACTGAATTTCTACTAGGGAGATGATCACAACAAATTTAGGTGTCTATTCAGTCGAAGAGTTGATACTTTTGAACTGTGGTGTGGGAAAAGACTCTCGAGAGTCCCTCGAGCTCCAAGGAGAGCAAACCAATCAATTCTAAATGAAACCAACCCTGAATATTCATTGGAAGGACTGAGGTTGAAGCTCCAATACTCGACTTTGGCCACCTAATGAGAAGAGCCAACTCGTTGGAAAAGACCCTGTTGTTGGGAAAGATTGCGGGCAGGAGGAGAAGAGGATGACAGAGGATGAGATGGTCGGATGGCATCACTGACTCAATGAATGTGAGTTTGAGCAAGCTCTGGGAGATGGTGAAGGACAGGGAAACCTGGTGTGCTGCAGTCCATGGGGTTGCAAAAGAGTCAGATAGGACTTAGTGACTTAATAACAACTCAACTATTACTTATTGGGCCCCTAACTATATGCCAAGAGCTGTTCATGAAAAAATCTCCCAAACTATTTCAGAAGAACTTTGATTTGAAACTCCACATGCCCTCCAAAGAAGGTTTCTAGAGTACCTGAAGCTTGGCAGGATCTCCCAGAACAAGAGTGTATTTGAAATTCCCTGTATGAATCCTTCCAAGTTCTAATCAACTCAATTTCTAGAATTGGGTTAAAATGGGGATACTGTTAGAAACTCCAGCATATCCAGAGTTCAAGCACCTCCTCCCCCCAAAATGTATGTTTTTGAAAGCTCTGCTAATTTTCCACCTACTATAAAGTATCTTAAATTTGATAACCATGAATTGTCAGTCAGACACTATCATAAAGCACTATCGATAATGCTGCTATTTTTCACAAAGCACTCGATTACACTTGTCATCTGGAAATGAAAGCCACATTTTTGTGTGACACACAGAACAAATTGCACCAGACAAATGAAGGCACCTGGGCAATTGATGTCTTCAGCTGGGTTCCTGCCACTTCTCATGATTTTGCATTCATGGTCTATTCTTGTTCTTTTTAAAATTTATTTTAAGTTTTGCACCTTAAAGAAATTAACTAGATGTTAAAAGGCCGTGAGGATCATTTGAGATGCAAAGTGGCTTTGGTCACTGTGAAGTTTTGAAGTGACACAAGTTTGTGTTGTTTTCCCCATGGAGTGTGGTTCACAACACAGAGAGCAAAGCCATTACTTTTAAGGCAATGTAAATAACCCAAATTCACCAATTATTTATAAACAAAGCAGCAGTATGCTTTCAAAAAATTTATCTGAACCTATTCAAGCTAAAAAGGTTCTTTCTAGAAAAATGAGCCAACGCGTTGGAAAAGACCCTGTTGTTGGGAAAGATTGCGGGCAGGAGGAGAAGAGGATGACAGAGGATGAGATGGTCGGATGGCATCACTGACTCAATGAATGTGAGTTTGAGCAAGCTCTGGGAGATGGTGAAGGACAGGGAAACCTGGTGTGCTGCAGTCCATGGGGTTGCAAAAGAGTCAGATAGGACTTAGTGACTTAATAACAACTCAACTATTACTTATTGGGCCCCTAACTATATGCCAAGAGCTGTTCATGAAAAAATCTCCCAAACTATTTCAGAAGAACTTTGATTTGAAACTCCACATGCCCTCCAAAGAAGGTTTCTAGAGTACCTGAAGCTTGGCAGGATCTCCCAGAACAAGAGTGTATTTGAAATTCCCTGTATGAATCCTTCCAAGTTCTAATCAACTCAATTTCTAGAATTGGGTTAAAATGGGGATACTGTTAGAAACTCCAGCATATCCAGAGTTCAAGCACCTCCTCCCCCCAAAATGTATGTTTTTGAAAGCTCTGCTAATTTTCCACCTACTATAAAGTATCTTAAATTTGATAACCATGAATTGTCAGTCAGACACTATCATAAAGCACTATCGATAATGCTGCTATTTTTCACAAAGCACTCGATTACACTTGTCATCTGGAAATGAAAGCCACATTTTTGTGTGACACACAGAACAAATTGCACCAGACAAATGAAGGCACCTGGGCAATTGATGTCTTCAGCTGGGTTCCTGCCACTTCTCATGATTTTGCATTCATGGTCTATTCTTGTTCTTTTTAAAATTTATTTTAAGTTTTGCACCTTAAAGAAATTAACTAGATGTTAAAAGGCCGTGAGGATCATTTGAGATGCAAAGTGGCTTTGGTCACTGTGAAGTTTTGAAGTGACACAAGTTTGTGTTGTTTTCCCCATGGAGTGTGGTTCACAACACAGAGAGCAAAGCCATTACTTTTAAGGCAATGTAAATAACCCAAATTCACCAATTATTTATAAACAAAGCAGCAGTATGCTTTCAAAAAATTTATCTGAACCTATTCAAGTTTTGAAAATACCTGAAGAAGGAAATGGCAACCCACTCCATTACTGTTGCCTGAGAAATCCCATGGAAAGTAGCCTGGCAGGCCACAACCCATGGGGTCTCAGAGTCAGATAGGACTAAAGCGACTTAGCATAGTTGTTATATAGCAATAAAATGTATTTGTGTGCATTTATGTTTCTCCAGCTCAGTTGTAAACATCTTAAGAGCAGAGAATATAACTGTCATCTTTATATTCTCACATTTCTTCACTAATGCCTAGCAAAATCATAGACAAACAGTAAATACTTACTGAACAAATGTACTTGCCCCTGGAGACCTGAAGTTCAAGGCTATGTAAAAGGAGTAAATGCATAAATAAATACATAAAGTTTTGACTGTTGAAAAAAAAAGAAAAAGAAAATACCTGTTGACTTGAACGGAAGAAACACCTGAAGCCTTGAGGCAGAGTAAATTTCCAAAGAAAAAAACGCATACATATTTCATGCAGGAGGAATTTTTCAAGGTACATATGAGATAGCTCAAGGTACAAACCAGTGACATAACTCACATTCACTGCCAGCATAGGTCATCTGAGTTCCGTCTAGGGGAAGGGTGCCAGGAAGGGTGTAAATTCTCAAGTACTGCACACTGTGATGGTCAGCACAAGTTCAGTATTCTGAAAGACAATGAGATCTCCATGTCTATAAGATAAAAGAAATAAGAATAGCTGTCAACGTGTCTTAAAGGTTTACTGTGTGCTAAGCTCTAAGTTCAGCACTTTATCTGGATTATACATTTGATGGTGCACATGGTAAAGAATCTGCCTGCCAATGCAAGAGATGCAAGAGACACAGGTTCAGTCCCTGGATGGGAAAGATCCCCTGGAATAGGAAATGGCAACCAACTCCAGTATTCTTGCCTGAAAAATTCTGTGGACAGAGGAGCCTGATGGGCTACAGTCCATGAGGCTGCAAAAGAGTTATACATGACTGAGCACATACATATACATACATTTTTTTTCTCTGGCCGTGCCTCAAGCCCTGTGGGATCCTAGTTCCATGACCAGGGATTGAATCCTTGCCCCTGGCAGTGAAACTGCAAAATCCTAACCACTGGACCGCCAGGGAATTCCCATAAATTTTTTCTTTAACATGCACGGCCCTTGAGATGGATGCTTTTGCCCTGTATCACTGATGAAGAAATGGAGGTTGAGAAAAGTTGTTAAAATTGTACAGCTAGTAAGTGGTAAAGATCTGAACATGACTTTTTAAATTAATAGACTTTTTGTAGGTTCCCCACCCTTCTACTGTGGCAGGGCTGACTACTATGGGCCTGCTGCAGTGGGTCTGGCCCCTGCCGAATTGACTGCAAGGCCTGCCTTGGGCAAAGGTTGCAGCCCACTTGTGGGGGCAGGGGCTGGATCCCCGCACAGCTGACTGCATGGCCCGGGTGGTCTTGGGGCTGATACAAGCCTCCTGGTGGGCAGGACTGAAAAGGAGTAAATGCATAAATAAATACATAAAGTTTTGACTGTTGAAAAAAAAAAGAAAATACCTGTTGACTTGAACGGAAGAAACACCTGAAGCCTTGAGGCAGAGTAAATTTCCAAAGAAAAAAACGCATACATATTTCATGCAGGAGGAATTTTTCAAGGTACATATGAGATAGCTCAAGGTACAAACCAGTGACATAACTCACATTCACTGCCAGCATAGGTCATCTGAGTTCCGTCTAGGGGAAGGGTGCCAGGAAGGGTGTAAATTCTCAAGTACTGCACACTGTGATGGTCAGCACAAGTTCAGTATTCTGAAAGACAATGAGATCTCCATGTCTATAAGATAAAAGAAATAAGAATAGCTGTCAACGTGTCTTAAAGGTTTACTGTGTGCTAAGCTCTAAGTTCAGCACTTTATCTGGATTATACATTTGATGGTGCACATGGTAAAGAATCTGCCTGCCAATGCAAGAGATGCAAGAGACACAGGTTCAGTCCCTGGATGGGAAAGATCCCCTGGAATAGGAAATGGCAACCAACTCCAGTATTCTTGCCTGAAAAATTCTGTGGACAGAGGAGCCTGATGGGCTACAGTCCATGAGGCTGCAAAAGAGTTATACATGACTGAGCACATACATATACATACATTTTTTTTCTCTGGCCGTGCCTCAAGCCCTGTGGGATCCTAGTTCCATGACCAGGGATTGAATCCTTGCCCCTGGCAGTGAAACTGCAAAATCCTAACCACTGGACCGCCAGGGAATTCCCATAAATTTTTTCTTTAACATGCACGGCCCTTGAGATGGATGCTTTTGCCCTGTATCACTGATGAAGAAATGGAGGTTGAGAAAAGTTGTTAAAATTGTACAGCTAGTAAGTGGTAAAGATCTGAACATGACTTTTTAAATTAATAGACTTTTTGTAGGTTCCCCACCCTTCTACTGTGGCAGGGCTGACTACTATGGGCCTGCTGCAGTGGGTCTGGCCCCTGCCGAATTGACTGCAAGGCCTGCCTTGGGCAAAGGTTGCAGCCCACTTGTGGGGGCAGGGGCTGGATCCCCGCACAGCTGACTGCATGGCCCGGGTGGTCTTGGGGCTGATACAAGCCTCCTGGTGGGCAGGACTGGGACCCAGGTCAGTGTGGTTTGGGGACCTGAAGGAGCTGATGCCAGTGCTGGCTGGTTGATGGGTGGGTAATCCCATCATGCCAAAAGACTACAGGGAGCATTCCAAAATGGTTCTTGCCAAGACCCACGTCCTCATGGAAATGAGCTCCCCCAAACAGTTGTTGGCATCTGTGTTTCCAGGGTGAGTCCCAGGTGTCTCCTGCCTTTCTAGAATGCTCTTCCAAGATCAGCAGGTGGGTCCGACCCAGGCTCCTTCCATATTCCTGCCTCTGTGCTTGGTGCCTGTGAGATTTTGTGTGACCTTTAAGAGCAGAATTTTCGTTTCCTACAGCCCTCCAGCTTGACAGTATGTGAGCTGTACTAGTCTTCAAAGCCAGCCATTCTGGGGGATCATTTTCTCAGTGCAGGACCTCTAGGTTGGGAGGCCTGATGCAGGACTCCTCACTCCTTGAGAGATTCCACCCATTTGTGGGTCATCACCTCATGGGCATGGGTATTGACTATGTAATGTTTACACCCCTTCTATCATCTCACTGTGATTCCTTCTTTATATCTTTAATTTTGGAAACTCTTTTCTGCTAGTCTTCAGGTTGTTCTCATAGACAGTTGCTCTGAAAATGGTTGTCATTTTGGTGTGCCTGTGGGAAGAAGTGAGCTCAAGGTCTTTCTATTCCCCATCTTGGCCACACCCTCCCTAGAAAGCAAGATTTGATGTACAGGTATTCTATTGAACTACCCATTTTTCTTTCATAATAATAATAATAATAAAACAAAAATAAAATGCAAAATCTTTTGTTAGTCTTAAGACTTATACACTCAGTTGCTTTGATAAAGGGAAATTGGCCTACACCATCCTGGTTTCAAGTACAAGACTTTCAAATTTATTATGGTCAATGTTTCTTATGAACATCTTCAAAATTATTTTTAAAATATAATCTTAGGCACTGTTTGTGTGTGTGTGTGTTAGTTGCTCAGTCATGTTCGACTCTTTGCAGCCCTGTGGACTGGAGCTCGCCAGAATTCTCTGTCCATGGAATTCTCCAGGCAAGGATACTAGAGTAGTGCCGCAATTACTGAAGTCCATGTGCCCTAGAGTCTGAGTTCCACAACAAGAGAAGTCACCACAACAAGAAGATCCCACATGCTGTGAAGCGACTAAGCCTGTGAGCCACAACTATAGAGCCTGTGCTCTAGAGCCTCAGAGCCACAATTATTGAGCCCATGTGCCACAACTACTGAAGCCTGTGAACCCTAAAGCCTGAGTTCCACAACAAGAAAAATCACCACAATAAGAAACCTGCTCACCTCAGCTAGAGAGTAGCCCCTACTTCCTGTAAATAGAGAAGAGCCTGTGGCAGCAGTGAAAACCTGGAATAGCCAAAAATAACTAACTAAATAAAAATAGAGTCTCAGGCAAGAAATGAAAAAAAATGTATTTAAGAAATGGTTTTATTTTCTAATAATCATCAGCTAATTTAACAATGATTTACCCTTATGCATCTGCTGGAAAAGAGGACTAAGACAGCACCTCTCACCAAGAAGGGTTAACAGCTTTCTTTGTAGACATCAAGCTAGCAAAACAGAGCACCACTGTCCTATAGTGACAACAAATGTCCTGGTTCTTAGCTCTTTCCATGACGCCTGAGTTCAGCTTTACTCAGGATGTTGGAAATGGACAGGTGGTTCCAGGTCTGTGTTGAAAGAATTCTCAGGAAGCTCAGGGAGACAGTTACATTCACAAAAAATTTGGTTTACGTTATTAACTGGCCAAAAATTTGCTTCCTGCCTATGAGTGCTCTAAAGGCTCCGTAGGACTCTACAGTTCAACTTGTTCATGTATGTTCACTTCCCTTCTGTGAGCAATATTATAACTATCATTAATATTTTTGGACTTGGGCTCCCCCTGGTGGTCCAGTGGGTAAAGACACCGCCTTGCAGTGCAAGAGGCGCCGGTTCGATCCCTGGCCTGGGAAGATCCCACGTGCCGCGGAGCGGCTGAACCGATGTGTCCAATTGCCGAGCTGGGGCTCTGGAGCGCATGCGTCCAGAGCTGGAGCTCTGCGACAACAGAGGCCACCGCGATGGGAGGCCCACAGGAGCCAAAAAACAAAGACGGATGAACATAGAAAAATGAAAGACCAGTAGAAGTGGCCCGCCCATCCCCCTCCCTCCCCACCCTACCCCACAAAAGATAAATAAATAAAATTTTTTTTTAAAAAAAAGCATATTTGGACTTAACTCTTTGCTAGATTCTGTGCTATTAGGCATTATGTGTCATTTTCCACTCTCAAAGAACTTGGAAGTAGATGCTCTCATTGTCTCCATTTACATGTACGGCAGCGCCTGTTTCACACAGTGATCACGTGGCAGAGTCCAGGGTTGAATCTGGATCATCTAACTCCACCGCCCGCCCCTTGGACCACTCTTTCTCCATCCACTTCCTTCAATAAAGGACACGGTGTTCATCATCCTTAAACACTTCACCCACCATATTTATGCCAGCACTCTATTCATCACTAACAACTAAGTAACCATATCTTGTTCTCTAAGAGTTTTCCTGCATTTTATGAAGTATCTCCTTCTTGCCCTAGGCACACTGCGGAGTGGGGGGGGGGGGGAAGGAGTCTTCCCACCCCCGGAGACCTGATTAATTCACAATTAGCAAAGGTGAAAGGTCTCTTTCTGAAACTTTTGCTTGTGGGCCTAGAATTAAAACTTAAGTCACTGAATCCTGTCTCTTTTTGAGGGGAAGAATATCCATCACTACAGAAATGCTTTCTTGATCTCAAGTCTGTTAGGTCAACTGAGACAGTTTCCTGATGTGGAATTTGAGAGTGAATCCTCTGCCAAGTCATAGGTACATACCTCTTGTGCTGACTCCCAAAATTTGACCTTCTTACTTTTTCAGCTATATATTATGGAAAACATTAAACATGCAGAGAAGATGAAAGCATTAAAATGGTACAATGAACAGCCATAGACCCATTGTCAAATTCAACACCCATCCACCTACTACATAGATACTAACATATTTTGGCATATTTGGATATATTTATCATGACCCTTCACTACTATATGCTGTGGTATACATCTTCTAAGAGTCAGAACATTCTCTTACATAATTGCTTACCATTAACACATCTAAGAAAATTAATCATGTTTCCCTAGTATCATATTATACTCACTCTAAATTTAAATTTCCCCATTTGTCCCCAAACTGTTTTTTATGACCGATTTTTAAAACCAGTATTAAGATAATACAGATACATTTTATTTGGTTGTTGTATAATTTTAGAATTTTTTATTCTAGGATAATCTTGGCCCTTCTCTCTTGGATTTTTTTTTTTTAAATAACACCAACATTTTGACGATAAACAAGAAATTCTATACAGTTTCACATTCTATATATGTTTGATTGTTTATTCTTGGAGTCGTGTAACTTGTTCCTTTAGCTTTTATATGTCCTATAAACTGAAAGTTAAGGGCTCAAGTAGGTTTTGGTTAGATATTTCTGGCAAGAATTCTTCATGGATGATGCTTTCATGCTTGGAGGACACAACATCAGGTCTGATCTAAAATTGACCACTGGCAGCGATGGTAACAGATGGTGACAGGGACATCTCTTTTTTTTACAAAGCTGTTTCTTTCTCTTTGAAATGAACAAAATCTGTGGGGTTATACTTTGGCCCCATTAAAACATACTGTTCCAGGGGAATCTGCCCAACCCAGGGATGGAACTTGCATCTTTTATGTCTCCTGGATTGGTAGGTGGGTCCTTTACCACTAGCGCCACCTGGGAAGCCCCTTTTCACACTATTTAATCCTAAATAACCAAATTTGTCAGAGCAAATTGTAATACCTGCTCTTTCCCTTCCACAGTAAAAGGGTTTTTTCTTTTTGGTTCACGTGTATATGAATCTGCAAAGTATGAAAAAAAAGGAGAAATAAGGAAGGAAGTCAGGATACCAATTTTGTCTAAAGTCTGTGTTTAAACTCCACTCTTCTTAGGTTTGATGCTAGGAAAGAGTTTTCTAACAGTCAGTCTATGTTATGAACTAGGCTGGAACACTTCATTTTGGCCCTTGGGAGATTAACTGGCCACTTGAATGCTGATTTAAAGGAATTGTCAACACCCATCCACCTACTACATAGATACTAACATATTTTGGCATATTTGGATATATTTATCATGACCCTTCACTACTATATGCTGTGGTATACATCTTCTAAGAGTCAGAACATTCTCTTACATAATTGCTTACCATTAACACATCTAAGAAAATTAATCATGTTTCCCTAGTATCATATTATACTCACTCTAAATTTAAATTTCCCCATTTGTCCCCAAACTGTTTTTTATGACCGATTTTTAAAACCAGTATTAAGATAATACAGATACATTTTATTTGGTTGTTGTATAATTTTAGAATTTTTTATTCTAGGATAATCTTGGCCCTTCTCTCTTGGATTTTTTTTTTTTAAATAACACCAACATTTTGACGATAAACAAGAAATTCTATACAGTTTCACATTCTATATATGTTTGATTGTTTATTCTTGGAGTCGTGTAACTTGTTCCTTTAGCTTTTATATGTCCTATAAACTGAAAGTTAAGGGCTCAAGTAGGTTTTGGTTAGATATTTCTGGCAAGAATTCTTCATGGATGATGCTTTCATGCTTGGAGGACACAACATCAGGTCTGATCTAAAATTGACCACTGGCAGCGATGGTAACAGATGGTGACAGGGACATCTCTTTTTTTTACAAAGCTGTTTCTTTCTCTTTGAAATGAACAAAATCTGTGGGGTTATACTTTGGCCCCATTAAAACATACTGTTCCAGGGGAATCTGCCCAACCCAGGGATGGAACTTGCATCTTTTATGTCTCCTGGATTGGTAGGTGGGTCCTTTACCACTAGCGCCACCTGGGAAGCCCCTTTTCACACTATTTAATCCTAAATAACCAAATTTGTCAGAGCAAATTGTAATACCTGCTCTTTCCCTTCCACAGTAAAAGGGTTTTTTTTTCTCTTTTTTGGTTCACGTGTATATGAATCTGCAAAGTATGAAAAAAAAAAAAGGAGAAATAAGGAAGGAAGTCAGGATACCAATTTTGTCTAAAGTCTGTGTTTAAACTCCACTCTTCTTAGGTTTGATGCTAGGAAAGAGTTTTCTAACAGTCAGTCTATGTTATGAACTAGGCTGGAACACTTCATTTTGGCCCTTGGGAGATTAACTGGCCACTTGAATGCTGATTTAGTGCTTAAAGGACTAAAGACTTTTAAAGTCATGGGGCTGTAGCTTGCAGAGTTTTGAAAATAAATCTTTTAGGCTGTGATGCCAGGCAGCGCAGCTGCATATATTTTTAAAGACCCAAGATTTGTATTCATCTCAGATTATTTCTATGAACTCAAAAGAAAGTGAGACTTCAGTATCTTCAAATTATAGTATATTTATCTTCTGCAAACGCTCGCCTCTCCCCCCACCCCTGCCAATAAACTATTTATTAGACATTTTTTAAGTCTATGACTTTAATGTGAATATATATGCCTCATATCCCACTGGTACAGTGGGCACAAATATCATAGTTGATTATGGGGCAAGACATTTGATTGAAAAATGACATTTAAGGAAATATTTGCTAATGGTGTTGAAGTTAAAGATCATTCTCCTCTCACCTAAGAAACATTTCTGTTTTAGGCTTTGCTGACAGTAGGAAAAACCTAGTTAAAATCTCATTAAGGAACCATCCCAACATCACAGGGGCTTAAAAGAAGGACTTAACATATTAATTTGCAGAACAAAGCCAGCCCAAGCCTACAAACAATCTATTAGCACATTTGGCAATGCAGGGCTTTAACACCCAGTTATTCTGACAACCTCAGGAAGCCAGGGCCTTCTTGCCCACTTCTCTCATCCGCCCCTCCCCCCAGCTCCTTTGCACCTGGCCCCTGGTTTTTGTGTGTGTTATGAAGAGGGTTATTTTGCCATGGAGGAAGGAGGACTTTCATGACTTCAAACATGGACATTAGATCAAGTTTTTATCTTCTCCCATAATCCTGTCTTTGATGTCACCAGACTGAAACCTCTCAAAATAGAAAGGGGGCGATGTGAAAAGAGGCCTAGTCAATTTATATGTTTAAGTGCTACTGCCTTAATTCGCTTGGGTAGCATTTTCATTGTCTTCTGCTTTGCATCGTAAAGGCAGGCTTACACTAGGCAATTATGAATGGCCCCTCAGAACAAATAATTGAAATTCACAAGTTGTGGAGTATGGTTAAACAATGCCTGGGTTGGAGGTGTGAGGTCATACATAGTCCCATGGGCATTATTAAAGTTACAGGCACTCTGCTCACAGGCCGAGTATTTATTTGTCTTATATTAGCTTTAATGGCAACTAATCAGGTAAGCTACATGTGCTAAACACTAAATCATCTAGGGAAGTCACTCTTCACAAAGCCATCAGGGATCTAAGGCTCCTCTGCTCTGTGAAAACAGAGAATTCTCTGGGAAGCATGGGGCTCCAATGTGGCCATCCAGTTTCTAAAACAGAAGTGAATATAAAATGGATTTAATCCCTGAGAAAAAATCTTTTGAGGGTAAGAAAAATGGTAACTTATGAAAATATTGAAAGTTCTTCCCGTTTTCTGCACAGCTAGGAGGCTCAGGATACATATTCAATGACTAGGATTATATATTTTTACACATGTGCTTTCAAACTCACACACCCTTAGCTGACTAGTTACAAATTAATTACTGCCTGCTAAATTCTGCCCTCTGCTTAGTATAGCACCAGGTTCTCGAAGGAAAAGATTGATAGTGGCCTATAAAAGATACTAGGACTGTGTGTGATCACATGTATTTATTCTAAAGTAGGATTCAGCATAAGGCAGCACAAGCAACAGTTTTAGAATGGAACTTGTTCAGTGAACTTTTAAAGGAACCTCTTAGTAAGGTAAGGGACTCATTTCTGAGCCATCCTCTACTCAGGGCTCCAGAGAAACAGCCCCTCCCACATCCTAGTGGAAAATCCAATGGACTTCAACAGAATATTGTAATAAAAAAGTTGACCAAGAGTCTTGTCCTTCCTCCTTATTTCCTAGTACCTATGGGCTACTGCATGGTGTGAAAAGGAAAAAAATGCAAATTGGAAAGAGTAATAGTCTGTATTACTGAAAATGATGGGTCAAATTTCCTGGGGGATTCCAAACTCCATCAATTGTACCTGTGCACAGAAAGTTCTCCAATTTTTTTCTACCAAGTCGAAGAAGATTTGTGGCATCCTCCCAACAGTATTTCCTAATGTTTAATGTTAGGGCAATGAAAGAAATTTTCATTGTCTTCTCCCATCGTGCTTACACTGGAATTATGAATGGCCCCTCAGAACAAATAATTGAAATTCACAAGTTGTGGAGTATGGTTAAACAATGCCTGGGTTGGAGGTGTGAGGTCATACATAGTCCCATGGGCATTATTAAAGTTACAGGCACTCTGCTCACAGGCCGAGTATTTATTTGTCTTATATTAGCTTTAATGGCAACTAATCAGGTAAGCTACATGTGCTAAACACTAAATCATCTAGGGAAGTCACTCTTCACAAAGCCATCAGGGATCTAAGGCTCCTCTGCTCTGTGAAAACAGAGAATTCTCTGGGAAGCATGGGGCTCCAATGTGGCCATCCAGTTTCTAAAACAGAAGTGAATATAAAATGGATTTAATCCCTGAGAAAAAATCTTTTGAGGGTAAGAAAAATGGTAACTTATGAAAATATTGAAAGTTCTTCCCGTTTTCTGCACAGCTAGGAGGCTCAGGATACATATTCAATGACTAGGATTATATATTTTTACACATGTGCTTTCAAACTCACACACCCTTAGCTGACTAGTTACAAATTAATTACTGCCTGCTAAATTCTGCCCTCTGCTTAGTATAGCACCAGGTTCTCGAAGGAAAAGATTGATAGTGGCCTATAAAAGATACTAGGACTGTGTGTGATCACATGTATTTATTCTAAAGTAGGATTCAGCATAAGGCAGCACAAGCAACAGTTTTAGAATGGAACTTGTTCAGTGAACTTTTAAAGGAACCTCTTAGTAAGGTAAGGGACTCATTTCTGAGCCATCCTCTACTCAGGGCTCCAGAGAAACAGCCCCTCCCACATCCTAGTGGAAAATCCAATGGACTTCAACAGAATATTGTAATAAAAAAGTTGACCAAGAGTCTTGTCCTTCCTCCTTATTTCCTAGTACCTATGGGCTACTGCATGGTGTGAAAAGGAAAAAAATGCAAATTGGAAAGAGTAATAGTCTGTATTACTGAAAATGATGGGTCAAATTTCCTGGGGGATTCCAAACTCCATCAATTGTACCTGTGCACAGAAAGTTCTCCAATTTTTTTCTACCAAGTCGAAGAAGATTTGTGGCATCCTCCCAACAGTATTTCCTAATGTTTAATGTTAGGGCAATGAAAGAAACTGTCCCCTCTATCTGGAATCTTAATTAATAGTGTGATCTTCTCATACAAGATTCTGTTTCCTCTTTCTTCTACAGAGTTCTTGAATTGTCAAGGAAATCTCAGAATTAAATGTTGAGAATTGGATTTGTAGGAATTTATAGCTATCTGTAGAGATGTATGCATATAGACGGGGTTTCCACGGTGGCTCAGTGGTAAAGAATCTGCCTGCAGTGCAAGAGCCACAACAAAGGCAGGTTGGATCCTGGATTGGGAAGATCTGCTGGAGGAGGGCATGGCAACCCACTCCAGCATTCTTGCCTGGAGAATACCATGCACAGATGAGCCTGATGGGCTATGGCCCTAGAGTCATGACTGAAGCTGTATATTATTAGATATGTGTAGAAATGATATCTGAGATATATTGTCAACTTATGAAAAACACAGGTAGGAGATCATGTATAGTGTGATATATTCATCAAAAATAATATTTGTAGGGCTTCCCTGGTGGTCCAGTGGGTAAGGACACCGCCTTGCAGTGCAAGGGGCACAGGTTCGATCCCTGGCCTGGGAAGATCCCACGTGCTGCTGAGTGGCTGGACCAGTGTGTCCAACTATCGAGCCAGAATTCTGGAGCGCATGTGCCTAGAGCCGGTGCTCTGCAGCGACAGAGGCCGCTGCGATGCAAGGCTCACACAGGCCAGGGAACAAAGATGGATGAAAATAAATAAACGGAAGACCAATAAAAGAGGCCCAAAATTTAAAAATATATACTATTTGTAAATGCCTAGAAACATTTAAAGAAGTAATAAAAGCAACGGGTAACTGCAGTTAACTCAGAAAAATGGGACAGGACAAGAAGGAGGAAGGGATATTACCATTTTTTACTTTACAGCCTTTCGTATTATTTTAAAATGTGTTTTTTCTTATAGTTTTATCGAGATATAATTTGATGAATAGCATTGTATACGTTTAAGGTGCACAGCAGGGCTTCCCACATAGCTCAGTGGTAAAGAATCCACCAGCCAATGCAGAAGACATGGGGGCTTCCCCCGGGGCTTCCCTGGGGGCTTCCCCTGGTGGTCCAGTGGGTAAGGACACCGCCTTGCAGTGCAAAGGGTGCCGGTTCGTTCCCTGGCCTGGGAAGATCCCACATGCCGCGGAGCGGCTGGACTGATGTGTCCAATTACCGAGCCGGAGCTCTGGAGCGCATGCGCCCAGAGCCGGCGCTCTGCAACGACAGACGCCACCGCGATGGGAGGCCCACAGGAGCCAAGGAACAAAGACGGATGAAAATAGAGAAATGAAAGACCAATAGAAGTGGCCCGCCTGCTCCCCTCCCTCCCCCCGCCCCAAATAAAAGAAGACATGGGTTTTCTCCCTAGGTTGGGAAGATCCCCTGGAGGACGATGTAGCAGCCTAGTCCATGGGGTCACAGAGTTAAACACAACCTAGTAACTGAGCACACAAGATGTACAGCATTAAGTGTCTGACTTACAGCTCAGTTTAGTTGCTCAGTCATGTCCAACTCTTTTTGACCCCATGGACTGCAGCACACCAGGCTTCCCTGTCCTTCACCATCTCCCAGAGCCTGCTTAAACTCATGTCCTTTGACTCAGTGATGCCATCCAACCATATTGTTCTCTGTCATCCCCTTCTCTTTTTGCCTTCTATTTTTCCCAACATCAGGCTCTTTTCCAATGAATCATCTCTTCACATCAGGTGACCAAAGTATTGGAGCTTCATACATCATGAAATGATCCTCATAATAAGTTTAGTAAACACCCATCATTTCATATAAATACAAGCTTAAAGAAATAGAAAAAAGTGTGCTTTTCTTTGTATAGCAAGGAGATCAAACCAATCAGTCCAAAAGGAAATCAACCCTGAATATTCATTGGAAAGCCTGATGCTAAAGCTGAAGTTCCAATACTTGGCCACCTGTTGCAAAGAGCCAATTCACTGGAAAAGACCCTGATGCTGGGAAAAATTGAGGGCAGGAGGAGAAGAGAGTGATGGATGATGAGATGGTTGGATGGCATCATTGACTCAATGCATATGAGTTTGAGTGAACTCTGGGAGACAGTGAAGGACAGGGAAGCCTGATGTGCTGCAGTCCATTGGGTCCAAAAGTCAGACACAAGTTAATAACTGAGCAACAGCAACAATGAGACAGCAGTGTTCATTATGCAATCATGTTACACATTATATCCCTAATACTTATTCCTGGGAGTTTGTACCTTTTCATTGAGCTTCCCTGGTATCTCAGTGGTAAGGAATCTACCTGTCAAGAAAGAGACATGAGTTCAGTCTGGGTTTGATCTCTGACTTGGGAAGATCTCCTAGAGGAGGAAATGGTAGCCCATTTCAATATTCTTGCCTGGGAAATCTTAGACAGAGGAGTTTGATGGGCTACAGTACATGGGGTTGTAAAAGAGATGGGCATTACTTAGCCAATAAACAACCTTTTGATTGCCTGCATTTAATTTCTCCTCCCCTCACCTGCTTCCTCTGACAACAAATCTGATCTCTTTCTATGAGTTTCTTTTTGAAGTATAATTGACTTTCAACACTGTGTTAGTTCCTATTACATAGCATAGTAATTCAATACTGATATACATTTCAAAATGATCACTATAAGTCTAGTTACAACATGTCACCATACTATGATACTACATGGTTAGTAATATATCCCCACAGTGTACATTTCATTCTAGTGACTCATTTATTTTGCAACCTGAAGTTTGTACTTATTAATCTCCTTTACCTATCTCTTCCCCCCTCCTCCATCTTCCCTTCTGGCAACAACCTGTCTGTTCTATGCATCTGATTTTTTTTCTGTTTCGTTATGTTTGTGCATTCATTTTTAGATTTCACATATAAGCAAGATCATACTGTATTTGTCTTTCTGTATTTCACTTAACATATTTAAAATGTGTTTAATCATAAAAATGTATTTCTTTAATAATTTAAAGAAAAAAGAAAAGGTTAGGGAACTGAGTGATGTGAATTTAACTGGGAGTGTAAAATCAAGAAAATCCCACAGCTTCCTGGAGGAAGCCCCTAGACATGAGGCTTTTTAATCAACCAATATGTAACCCACCTGAATATGAATAAAAATCCAACCAAAATGATGGCCTCTGATGCCTTGGGAAAATGGTGATGGATGATGAGATGGTTGGATGGCATCATTGACTCAATGCATATGAGTTTGAGTGAACTCTGGGAGACAGTGAAGGACAGGGAAGCCTGATGTGCTGCAGTCCATTGGGTCCAAAAGTCAGACACAAGTTAATAACTGAGCAACAGCAACAATGAGACAGCAGTGTTCATTATGCAATCATGTTACACATTATATCCCTAATACTTATTCCTGGGAGTTTGTACCTTTTCATTGAGTTTCCCCTGGTATCTCAGTGGTAAGGAATCTACCTGTCAAGAAAGAGACATGAGTTCAGTCTGGGTTTGATCTCTGACTTGGGAAGATCTCCTAGAGGAGGAAATGGTAGCCCATTTCAATATTCTTGCCTGGGAAATCTTAGACAGAGGAGTTTGATGGGCTACAGTACATGGGGTTGTAAAAGAGATGGGCATTACTTAGCCAATAAACAACCTTTTGATTGCCTGCATTTAATTTCTCCTCCCCTCACCTGCTTCCTCTGACAACAAATCTGATCTCTTTCTATGAGTTTCTTTTTGAAGTATAATTGACTTTCAACACTGTGTTAGTTCCTATTACATAGCATAGTAATTCAATACTGATATACATTTCAAAATGATCACTATAAGTCTAGTTACAACATGTCACCATACTATGATACTACATGGTTAGTAATATATCCCCACAGTGTACATTTCATTCTAGTGACTCATTTATTTTGCAACCTGAAGTTTGTACTTATTAATCTCCTTTACCTATCTCTTCCCCCCTCCTCCATCTTCCCTTCTGGCAACAACCTGTCTGTTCTATGCATCTGATTTTTTTTCTGTTTCGTTATGTTTGTGCATTCATTTTTTTAGATTTCACATATAAGCAAGATCATACTGTATTTGTCTTTCTGTATTTCACTTAACATATTTAAAATGTGTTTAATCATAAAAAATGTATTTCTTTAATAATTTAAAGAAAAATGAAAAGGTTAGGGAACTGGGTGATGTGAATTTAACTGGGAGTGTAAAATCAAGAAAATCCCACAGCTTCCTGGAGGAAGCCCCTAGACATGAGGCTTTTTAATCAACCAATATGTAACCCACCTGAATATGAATAAAAATCACAAGGCAAATTCTTCCAAATCCAGCATACAGAAATCCACCATTGACTCTGAGACAAAAGACAAGAGTTTCCATTTTTAATTCCATCAGGGTTTTGGTTCTATGAGACAAAAGGTTTTAAGATCTTCAATTTTTCTACTTCAATTAAAAAAAAAAAGAAACTAGTATTAGGAAAACTAGTAGAGCAGAACAAACAATGGATACAAGCTGGACTGTTTTAGAGGGCCTGGGTTTGAATCTTGCCCACAATACTTACTTCGTGACCTAGAGTAAAGTATACATTGGGGGACTTCCTTGACGGTTCAGTGGTTAAGAATCTGCCTTCCAGTGCAGAGGACATGGGCTCAATCCCTGATCCAGGAAGATTCCACATGCCACAGGGCAACTAAATCTGCGCGCCACCACTACGGAAGCCCGTGAGCCCTTGAACCTCTGCTCCTCAACAAGAGAAGCCATGACAATAAGAAACCTGTGCATTGCAACTGGAGAGGAGCCCTCGTCCTAGTAGCAAAAGCACAGATAATAGAATTAACTGGGTGATCAGGTGAGTGACTGGCCTGTTGAATATCCTTGTTTAGCAACATTCACAAAGGCTTCAACTCCACTTTGATTGCTTTGTTGGAGTCAGCTCCTCCAAACTAGGTAAAGTCTCAGGGATTTTGGAAGCCAACTGTTAACACCCTTTGGTAGGTAGAAATTAGACATAGTAGGAATATTTATACCACAGAAATTGGCAAATGCTACAAATCAGGTTTGTGTTTTTCAGAGAGCTGGTTTATCAGCACCTCTCTGCTTATTGTTCTTTTTTTTTTTTTTTAAAGATTTATTTATTTATTTATTTATTTTGGGCGGGGGTCGGGTTGGGGAGGGAGGGGAGCAGGCGGGCCACTTCTATTGGTCTTTCATTTCTCTATTTTCATCTGTCTTTGTTCCTTGGCTCCTGTGGGCCTCCCATCGCGGTGGCGTCTGTTGTTGCAGAGCGCTGGCTCTGGGCGCATGAGCTCCAGAGCTCCGGCTCGGTAATTGGACACATCAGTCCAGCCGCTCCGGGGCACGTGGGATCTTCCCAGGCCAGGGAACGAACCGGCGCCCCTTGCACTGCGAGGCGGTGTCCTTACCCACTGGGCCACCAGGGGAAGCCCTGCTTATTGTTCTTGATCCTGAACACCATTCTGCCCTGTCAAGCATGCATCCAGCATATACTGTGAAGATCTTTGGCCCTGAGTGGGATGTGTGGTGGTGGGTAGAAAGAGGGAAAGAAGACAAGAGTCTCTGACCAAAACTCAGAAATATAGGGATAAGTGGTAGGGGTAGTGGCTGTTATAATTATTTATTATTGTATCACTACTAGTTACTTCATTTTCGAGGATTTATACTATGGAAATATTTCAACAAAGCAAAATTATTATAGAATTATCTTTAAAAGTGGAAAGAATAAAATACAACATATCCATTAAACAGAGTTATTATTAAGCCTATAGAAATGTATAAAATGTGCATGGATTATGGTAAATTAAAAGCAGTAGAATACAAACAAGCAATTTGTATTTGACTGTGGGTTTACCAACTACACAGAAACATGCACATATATGACAAAAACAGGAAGGAATATATACAAGCAGAAATAATTGTGTTACAGTGCTAGCATTAGGGGGAATTTTGAAAAATTTTCTAGTATTGTTGCCTTTCAAAATAAAACATAACAAAGCATTTCAACTTGTCTTATTATATTTCATGGCTGTAAAAATAATAAAGTTAAGAGAAATATTAATAATATTTAATATTCATTAAACATTATATGTAAAAGGCACTGCTCTGTGTTCTTTATAAGAATTAGCTCATTTAATCCCCACAACCAACTAGGTTCTAGCAACTCTTTTCACTTCCATTTTGCTGATGAGAAAGCTGAGGCATATGGAGGACACCTGGGTTCCATCCCTGGGTTGGAAAAATCGCCTTGAGAAGGAAATGACAGCCCACTCAAGTATTCTTAAGATTTATTTATTTACTTATTTGAGGAGGGTGGGGTGGAGAGGGAGGGGAGCAGGCAGGCCACTTCTATTGGTCTTTCATTTGTCCATTTTCATCCATCTTTGTTCTTTGGCCCATGTGGGCCTCCCATCGCGGTGGCCTCTGTTGTTGCAGAGCACCGGCTCTGAGCGCATGCACCCCAGAGCTCCGGCTCGGTAACTGGACACATGGGTCCAGCCGCTCCGCGGCACGTGGGATCTTCCCAGGCCAGGGATCGAACCGGCGCCTCTTGCACTGCGAGGCGGTGTCCTTACCCACTGGACCACCAGGGGAAGCCCCCACTCAAGTATTCTTGTCTGGAAAATCCATTGGACAGAGGAGCCTGGCAGGGCGCCACAAAGAGTAAACAACAATGAAGCAACTTAGCATACACACACGCACACATAATCCTCATAGGAAGCTACACAAATAATTTTATTCAGTGAAATACCACAATTTTACTCTAAGAAGCACAAAGTACCAGTTGTTCTATTAAATAAAATGTTCAAAATTCTAAACCTTATGATCCAGCAGTCCCACTCCTGGGTATATATCTGGAGAAAATCAAAACTGGAAAAGATACATGTACCCCAGTGTTCACTGAAGCATTATTTACAGTAGCCAAGACGTAGAAGTTACCTAAATGTCTATCAACAGAAGAATGGATAAAGAAGATGTGGTACATATAAGCAATGAAATATTATTCAGTCATAAAAAAGAATGAAATAATTCCATTTGCAACCACATGGATGGATCTAGAGAAAAACATACTAAGTGAAGTAAGTGAAGTAAGTTAGACAAATGATATTAATTACATGTGAAATCTAATTGAAAATTATACAAATAAAACAAAAAAAAGCATTACAACTTGTCTTATTATATTTCATGGCTGTAAAAATAATAAAGTTAAGAGAAATATTAATAATATTTAATATTCATTAAACATTATATGTAAAAGGCACTGCTCTGTGTTCTTTATAAGAATTAGCTCATTTAATCCCCACAACCAACTAGGTTCTAGCAACTCTTTTCACTTCCATTTTGCTGATGAGAAAGCTGAGGCATATGGAGGACACCTGGGTTCCATCCCTGGGTTGGAAAAATCGCCTTGAGAAGGAAATGACAGCCCACTCAAGTATTCTTAAGATTTATTTATTTACTTATTTGAGGAGGGTGGGGTGGGGAGGGAGGGGGCAGGCGGGCCACTTCTATCGGTCTTTCATTTGTCCATTTTCATCCATCTTTGTTCTTTGGCCCGTGTGGGCCTCCCATCGCGGTGGCCTCTGTTGTTGCAGAGCACCGGCTCTGAGCGCATGCGCTCCAGAGCTCTGGCTCGGTAATTGGACACATCAGTCGGCACGTGGGATCTTCTCAGACCAGGAATCCAACCGGCGCCCCTTGCACTGCAAGGCAGTGTCCTTACCCACTGGACCACCAGGGGAAGCCCCCACTCAAGTATTCTTGTCTGGAAAATCCATTGGACAGAGGAGCCTGGCAGGGCGCCACAAAGAGTAAACAACAATGAAGCAACTTAGCATACACACACGCACACATAATCCTCATAGGAAGCTACACAAATAATTTTATTCAGTGAAATACCACAATTTTACTCTAAGAAGCACAAAGTACCAGTTGTTCTATTAAATAAAATGTTCAAAATTCTAAACCTTATGATCCAGCAGTCCCACTCCTGGGTATATATCTGGAGAAAATCAAAACTGGAAAAGATACATGTACCCCAGTGTTCACTGAAGCATTATTTACAGTAGCCAAGACGTAGAAGTTACCTAAATGTCTATCAACAGAAGAATGGATAAAGAAGATGTGGTACATATAAGCAATGAAATATTATTCAGTCATAAAAAAGAATGAAATAATTCCATTTGCAACCACATGGATGGATCTAGAGAAAAACATACTAAGTGAAGTAAGTGAAGTAAGTTAGACAAATGATATTAATTACATGTGAAATCTAATTGAAAATTATACAAATAAACTCATAAAACAGAAATGAACTCAGATTTTAAAATCAAATTTATGATAACCAAAAGGGGAAACATAAAGGGAAGTGATAAATTAGGAGATTGGGATTAACATACACACAGTACTATATATAAAATAGATAACTAATTAGATCCTACTGTATACTACAGGAAGCTCTACTCATTCTATAATAACTTGTTTGGGAAAAGAATATATATATGTGTACACATATATGAATAACTGATTCACTTTGTTGTACACCTGAGACTAAAACAACATTGTATACCAACTATACTCCAATAAAATTTTTTTTTAATTCCTAGGCTTCTTTTCATTAAATGTAGCATAGTGAAAATATTTCCAGATGGATAAATAAGTGACTTTTGCTAACATATTATGAAATTAAATAGAAAATATTATTGCATTCTTTGAGCAAACTCAGGGAGATGTGAAAGACAGGGAAGCCTGACTTGCTGCAGATCATGGGATCCCAAAGAGTTGGACATAAGTTAGCGACTGAACAACAACAAATGACTACATTACTTTCATTTTAGGATCAAAGGGATTTTCTCTCTTAGAGAGTCAGTATTTGATTTTACAAACACCCAGAAAAATGGAACAAAAAAAGTGTTATTACAGTGAAGTTGTATTCAGGCATTAAAAAATAAAGAGATTTTATAATTATCTGATTGCTTTTCATTGTCAGTTGAACTAGAAATGCAGGATAAAAATCTTTCACTTCAAAACATAGTTTCACTGGAATGGGTTTTGCTAAACTTTTTTAAAGGCATTTTCATCTGCAAAACTGGAAAAGATTTAAAAAATGTACCCCAGGTGTTCACCCTGAAGCATTATTTACAGTAGCCAAGACGTAGAAGTTACCTAAATGTCTATCAACAGAAGAATGGATAAAGAAGATGTGGTACATATAAGCAATGAAATATTATTCAGTCATAAAAAAGAATGAAATAATTCCATTTGCAACCACATGGATGGATCTAGAGAAAAACATACTAAGTGAAGTAAGTGAAGTAAGTTAGACAAATGATATTAATTACATGTGAAATCTAATTGAAAATTATACAAATAAACTCATAAAACAGAAATGAACTCAGATTTTAAAATCAAATTTATGATAACCAAAAGGGGAACATGTAGGGAAGTGATAAATTAGGAGATTGAGATTAACATACACATATTACTATATATAAAATAGATAACTAATTAGATCCTACTGTATACTACAGGAAGCTCTACTCATTCTATAATAACTTGTTTGGGAAAAGAATATATATATGTGTACACATATATGAATAACTGATTCACTTTGTTGTACACCTGAGACTAAAACAACATTGTATACCAACTATACTCCAATAAAATTTTTTTTTAATTCCTAGGCTTCTTTTCATTAAATGTAGCATAGTGAAAATATTTCCAGATGGATAAATAAGTGACTTTTGCTAACATATTATGAAATTAAATAGAAAATATTATTGCATTCTTTGAGCAAACTCAGGGAGATGTGAAAGACAGGGAAGCCTGACTTGCTGCAGATCATGGGATCCCAAAGAGTTGGACATAAGTTAGCGACTGAACAACAACAAATGACTACATTACTTTCATTTTAGGATCAAAGGGATTTTCTCTCTTAGAGAGTCAGTATTTGATTTTACAAACACCCAGAAAAATGGAACAAAAAAAGTGTTATTACAGTGAAGTTGTATTCAGGCATTAAAAAATAAAGAGATTTTATAATTATCTGATTGCTTTTCATTGTCAGTTGAACTAGAAATGCAGGATAAAAATCTTTCACTTCAAAACATAGTTTCACTGAGCTCAAGTTGGGTTTTGCTAACAGGCTTTTTTTAAAGGCTTTTTCATTTTCAAAACTGTTAAACTGAATGGACCATCTTTGTAACTCTCAAGTTCCAAAACGCAAATAAATGGTCCTCTAAGGTGCTGCTTGTGTATTGTTACAAAACCTACATCCTTTTCACCTCTTTTATAGTCCCTTTTATGGCTATTAATTTTTAATTCTGGAGACATAGTCACTGAGTTTCTGGTTCTCTGGTGGGAGATAAATGTGACTTATATTCTGTTTTATGTTTGGTTGGGGTTGACGGTTCTGATTGTAACTATTCCCCAAGAGGAAAATTGCTGGTTTCCACCACCCCTTCCTAGCTGGTCATAAAACAAATATTAAATAATAGCAATAAGCTATGAACCACCTATAGTGCTGCAATTTTTAATTAAATGATTGCTGACGAAATAGGGCTGAAGGAAAAACAGAGTGCATAAAGAATTCACATGATGTACGCAGTGTTCAGGCCATATATGCTTGCTTGGGCCCTTGAGACCTGCTAGTGCATGTACAGAATGTCAGCTCTTATTTCCTGTGCCATATTTTTGTAACTTAAAGCCTTCTGGTATCTTGATGGGAGCACAGAGGCTACCCAAGTGGTATTTCCTCAAAATTGGATTTTAGATTCACAAACAGAACTGGTTTGGACACGTTAAATAAACAAATCCTATAAATCTGTTACATTTAATATTTTGTGTACTCCTCCCTCCACCAACAGACATTTAATAAGAGGTCTGTGGAGGAGTAAAAAGCTTTTAAAACGTTCAGTTTTTCCATGATTTTTAGCAAAGAATCTACAAAAGAGAGCTGGTAGAGTGGTAAAATGCTAGCCATCCAGATTCATGGGAGCTCATCTGAGTACACTTTATCTTAATCACTGATAATTTTGTCAACAGAAGTATAATCCAGTCAGTGCTGTTATTGTCAGTCATCTCCAGATTTTGCAAAAATATCAGCTAAAGTATGTAGGATGTCCTAAAATGCTCTAAGTAAGTACTAAACCTACCCCACACAGGTGGCGCTTGTGCTAAAGAACCCGCCTATGGGCGGAAAGATCCCGTGGAGAAGGAAATGGCAACTCACTCCAGTATTCTTTTTTTTTCTTGGCCACTTCTATTGGTCTTTCGTTTATTTGTTTTCATCCATCTTTGTTCTTTGGCCCGTGTGGGCCTCCCACCGTAGTGGCCTCTGTTGCTGCAGAGCACTGGCTCTGGGCACACTTTTTTAAATTTTAAGTCTTTTATGGCTATTAATTTTTAATTCTGGAGACATAGTCACTGAGTTTCTGGTTCTCTGGTGGGAGATAAATGTGACTTATATTCTGTTTTATGTTTGGTTGGGGTTGACGGTTCTGATTGTAACTATTCCCCAAGAGGAAAATTGCTGGTTTCCACCACCCCTTCCTAGCTGGTCATAAAACAAATATTAAATAATAGCAATAAGCTATGAACCACCTATAGTGCTGCAATTTTTAATTAAATGATTGCTGACGAAATAGGGCTGAAGGAAAAACAGAGTGCATAAAGAATTCACATGATGTACGCAGTGTTCAGGCCATATATGCTTGCTTGGGCCCTTGAGACCTGCTAGTGCATGTACAGAATGTCAGCTCTTATTTCCTGTGCCATATTTTTGTAACTTAAAGCCTTCTGGTATCTTGATGGGAGCACAGAGGCTACCCAAGTGGTATTTCCTCAAAATTGGATTTTAGATTCACAAACAGAACTGGTTTGGACACGTTAAATAAACAAATCCTATAAATCTGTTACATTTAATATTTTGTGTACTCCTCCCTCCACCAACAGACATTTAATAAGAGGTCTGTGGAGGAGTAAAAAGCTTTTAAAACGTTCAGTTTTTCCATGATTTTTAGCAAAGAATCTACAAAAGAGAGCTGGTAGAGTGGTAAAATGCTAGCCATCCAGATTCATGGGAGCTCATCTGAGTACACTTTATCTTAATCACTGATAATTTTGTCAACAGAAGTATAATCCAGTCAGTGCTGTTATTGTCAGTCATCTCCAGATTTTGCAAAAATATCAGCTAAAGTATGTAGGATGTCCTAAAATGCTCTAAGTAAGTACTAAACCTACCCCACACAGGTGGCGCTTGTGCTAAAGAACCCGCCTATGGGCGGAAAGATCCCGTGGAGAAGGAAATGGCAACTCACTCCAGTATTCTTTTTTTTTTTTCTTGGCCACTTCTATTGGTCTTTCGTTTATTTGTTTTCATCCATCTTTGTTCTTTGGCCCGTGTGGGCCTCCCACCGTAGTGGCCTCTGTTGCTGCAGAGCACTGGCTCTGGGCACACTCGCTCCAGAACTTGGGCTCAGTAGTTGGACACATTGCTTCAGCCGCTCTGCAGCACGTGGGATCTTCCCAGGCCAGGGATCGAACCTGCGCCCCTTGCACTACAAGGCGGTGTCTTGTCCACTGGACCACCAGGGAAGCCCTACTCCAGTATTCTTGTCTGAAGAATCCCATGGACAGAGGAGCATGGTGGGCTACAGTTCATAGGGTCGCAAGAGTCAGACATGACTGAAGCAACTTAGCACATAGGTGTACAGGAGCTTAACCTTCTGCTGTCTCCCTTCCTACCCTCCTGCCAACACACATTAAGTCAGATATTCTATTTTTTCATATATGCTTTAAAATTTTTCTTAGGGAACTATTACGGATGTTCCTCACTTTTTCCAAACCCTCGTCATGTATTCCTGCTCCCAAGATGGTTATATCTTTCATCTGTAGCAGCAAAAAACATTTATGAATATGAATATATATTTAAGAAATAAGCCAAAGCCAAGTGGTCCCATGTATATAGGGCATCTCTTTACCAATTGCTACAGTGCTGCGTACCCATTTAGTTGGTCCCAAAAGTACCCTTGTCTGTATCTATATAACATTAACCAAAGGATGAACATTCATCAGAGGCAGAGGACTTTCAATGGATTTGAATAAGTGATTTGTAAAGAAGCATTCAGACTTGATCTGTTCAGAGCTGTACTACATTAAATGATTGTGAGATTCAGTTATGAGAAGAAAAAATAAAGTGCTTTGACTAGCTGTGTATTGTGCTTTACCAAGAAAGAAAAAGAAGGAAGGAAGAAGGGAGGAGGGAGAGAGGGAAAGAGAGAGGAAGGAGGCAAATCTTGAATAATGAGGTAAAATTTTATAATAAGGTGAGAGAAAACTGGATTGGAACAAGGGAGGTGTCCAAACATTGGTGCCGTTGATTTTTATTGCATTTACTAGCAGTGTCACCTTAGGAGAGTCAGTTAACTTCTCTGAAAATCACTTTACTCCACTGAAAACAGGAATAATAGTACCCACATTAAAGAAAATGAACTGAGATTTACATACAATAGCTTTGGGAGTCACACACCAGCATTGGTCAATTTCAGGTTAATTCAACTTCTATTTCTGTTACACCTCCCAGGTGAGAAGTGAGATCTGTTTTATCGCCTTTGTTGAATTCTATTTGTGATATGATGGTCCTTACATCATGTCCTAAAGAGTTAGTGGTTTAGGCACCATTCAGATCTTCTATAGATCAGTGTTTCTCAAGCTCCTGTGTCCAGACAGGTCGCCAGAGATGTCGTTCAAAATGCAGGTCTGCAGCAGGGCCTGAGATGCTGCCTCACCAGCTCCCAAGGCAGGCTGAAGCAACTTAACATAGGTGTACAGGAGCTTAACCTTCTGCTGTCTCCCTTCCTACCCTCCTGCCAACACACATTAAGTCAGATATTCTATTTTTTCATATATGCTTTAAAATTTTTCTTAGGGAACTATTACGGATGTTCCTCACTTTTTCCAAACCCTCGTCATGTATTCCTGCTCCCAAGATGGTTATATCTTTCATCTGTAGCAGCAAAAAACATTTATGAATATGAATATATATTTAAGAAATAAGCCAAAGCCAAGTGGTCCCATGTATATAGGGCATCTCTTTACCAATTGCTACAGTGCTGCGTACCCATTTAGTTGGTCCCAAAAGTACCCTTGTCTGTATCTATATAACATTAACCAAAGGATGAACATTCATCAGAGGCAGAGGACTTTCAATGGATTTGAATAAGTGATTTGTAAAGAAGCATTCAGACTTGATCTGTTCAGAGCTGTACTACATTAAATGATTGTGAGATTCAGTTATGAGAAGAAAAAATAAAGTGCTTTGACTAGCTGTGTATTGTGCTTTACCAAGAAAGAAAAAGAAGGAAGGAAGAAGGGAGGAGGGAGAGAGGGAAAGAGAGAGGAAGGAGGCAAATCTTGAATAATGAGGTAAAATTTTATAATAAGGTGAGAGAAAACTGGATTGGAACAAGGGAGGTGTCCAAACATTGGTGCCGTTGATTTTTATTGCATTTACTAGCAGTGTCACCTTAGGAGAGTCAGTTAACTTCTCTGAAAATCACTTTACTCCACTGAAAACAGGAATAATAGTACCCACATTAAAGAAAATGAACTGAGATTTACATACAATAGCTTTGGGAGTCACACACCAGCATTGGTCAATTTCAGGTTAATTCAACTTCTATTTCTGTTACACCTCCCAGGTGAGAAGTGAGATCTGTTTTATCGCCTTTGTTGAATTCTATTTGTGATATGATGGTCCTTACATCATGTCCTAAAGAGTTAGTGGTTTAGGCACCATTCAGATCTTCTATAGATCAGTGTTTCTCAAGCTCCTGTGTCCAGACAGGTCGCCAGAGATGTCGTTCAAAATGCAGGTCTGCAGCAGGGCCTGAGATGCTGCCTCACCAGCTCCCAAGGCAGGCTGCACAGCCTGGGCTCGCCTCACTTGGGTTTGATGACATTGCTGCTCCAACACTTCCACACACTGAGCACACATTATTTATTGGATTAGAGCACAGAGTTGTAAGTGCCGCTGCTGATGTCACTCAGACTTTTTCCATGGTGATAAATACATCCTCTGGGAACGACTGCAGCCAACAAAGAGGACTGTAAACTGAACGACAGGGTGAGGCAAATAGGGGGCAGAGTGATCTGTGGAAGAATCTGCTGCTGCTCCTTTTCTGGACTGTCACTTGTGATGAATGGCTCTATGCAGAAAGGTTGGACTCAAATGCAGGGATGACTTGCAATTAAACTCCCTTGCATTCTTTGCCATGCCCATTATTAGCATACTGTCTGTAATACATACCATAATCACAGGTCCTAATGCATGCCATATCAAGATGGAGACAAACCTGTATTTTGGTGATTTGTGATAAATGTGTCTATCTCTCTTTTCGGGAATTTAATGTCTTAAAGTGTAAGTTTGGCTTTATAACATGCAAATAAAACAATATAAGAAATACAGATAACAAATCAGGATGAAGCTTATCTTCAACAAAATCATTTATACATTGTGGTCTCCATCCTCTTACTAATCCATTCATCCAACATTGCCTGGAAAATCCTATGGACGGAGGAGCCTGGCGGGCTACAGTCCAAAGGGTCACAAAGAGTTGGACACAACTAAGCAGCTAAGCTCAGCACAGCCTCTACAACACACCAGATGCTGTTCTGAGCTCTAGGATAAGGCAGCAAACAAAATAAGCTCCCTCCTCTGATACAGCTTACAGTTTGTATAAACAAATACATGCAGAACATGCCAGGAAGGGATAAATGGAACTCAGGAAAAAAAATAAATAAATAAAGCAAAGTAAGTAAGAAAGGGAAAGCCTATGTATGTGGGAGGGTGTTTTATATGAAGGGCCAGGAGGGGGCAGAAGAGACCTAAGGGAAGCGAGAACAAGATACGTGGATACATAGCTAAAGAGATAATGAGACAGAGAGAACAGGAGGAATCAGGAAGAACACCAACTTTTTTGCCTCAAGTAACTGCAAGAATCAGGTTGACATTTTAATAAGGACCTTATGTGGGCAAAAATGAACCAAGTTTAAAATGTTCTGGGCCCCATTCTTCTAAATTCAATTTTAAATTTAATTTTAAGCTGATAGGGAGAAGAGAAGAAAAAGAAAACAAGCATAGTCCTATTTGAAAATTCAATAATAAGCAATCCTCTTTAAAACATATCCTGGTGATATTTTTTAGAACTAAAGAAAAATATTGCATATAAGCCATTTTGTGCAAATTAAAAATCATTCTTTTAAGTATACAACCTCTTTTTTTAAAGTTTATCCTATTTACATATACATATTCCTTTAATCTAGCATATATAGTTATTTAAACTATGACTATGCATTTATTTCAGAACATCTGTTAATAATTAATAATATACCAACAGTCCAAATCAATACATCAAAAAGTCAAAGAAGAAAGATGATCTTTGCAAGAGATTTTTAAAAAATTTTCTGATAAATTCAACACTAGGGAACTTCTACTTTCAGGAACATGGAGAAAATATACTTTTCCCTGTTCCTTTTGCTAAGTATAACTGAAAACCCTGAACATTGTATTTAAACAAACTTAAGACTCTGAAAGATGGAGAGAAAAGGGCAAGCTGAATAAGGGATCCTGCGACGCAAGGAATGGTATAGCGATGAATTCCCTAGGTTTTCTTTTCACCTTACACAACCCAGACTTAGCGCTGGAGAAGATGGTAAATCTGAAACACCAGTGGGCACAGACCAAATAAAACCCCAAGACAACCTGCTCATTTTAGCCAAAACGCCAGGAAAGAGACAATCTACCAGGGTGAAAACTTTTAGTAACCACCCTACTCCAAACAAGCACCACTGAAAAACAACCGGACCCATTTCTACCGTCACCAGGCTTTACTAAGCAGGAAGCCTAGGCTTCCATTCTTGTAAAGCTATAGCAAGACACCTCAGCACCCTGCCCTGGGGTATCAGAGAAGGCCAAAGAGGGTCCTAAAACTTTAATCCCCCACTGTCAGGTGACAATGCCTTCCTCACACCTTTGCTGTGTTGTTGGAGCCAGTGGAGAGCCTGGGCTCCCACCTGCATGTAGCAGTCTGGAGGACCTCCTTCCCTCCCCTGGGGGATGATTGAGGGTAACTGGTAAAGAGTCAGGACTGTCACCACTGCCCATCAGTAACAAGGCCACCCACCCGGCGGTAGCAGCAGAGACCACACGTATGAGCATGTTCGATCACTTCAGGCATGTCCAACTCTTTGCCACCCTATGGACTGTAGCCTTCCAGGCTCCTCTGTCCATGGGATTCTCCAGGCAAGAATACTGGAGAAAATTGCCATGCCCTCTTCCAGGGCATCTTCCAGACCCAGGGATCGAACCCTCATCTCTTATGTCTCCTGCATTGGCAGGAGGGTTCTTTCCTCCTAGCACCACCTGGGAAGACTGTGGAGCTCACATGAGGAGCCAGAATTCCAACCTCATCTCAGCAGTAAAAAAAATATGAAAAAGAATGTATATATATATTAGAACAATTATTTTGCCACACAGTAAAATAACATATTTACAATTTAACACTCATCTTATCAAAAGATGGCCCACTGAGTGCGGGCCAGATTTAATGACTTGCTTCTAAAGAATTGATTATAGCACAAATGAAGACGTGAGATTTTCAACGCTAGGTTCTACAAGTAAATACAGTTTTCATCTGGATGGCTCTCCCTTGGGACGTGCACGTTGGGAGCCTTGGACTGACACGTAAGAACCCTGGCTAGGATGTATAGCAAACCATTTTTTTGTGGCAGAAGATGGTAAATCTGAAACACCAGTGGGCACAGACCAAATAAAACCCCAAGACAACCTGCTCATTTTAGCCAAAACGCCAGGAAAGAGACAATCTACCAGGGTGAAAACTTTTAGTAACCACCCTACTCCAAACAAGCACCACTGAAAAACAACCGGACCCATTTCTACCGTCACCAGGCTTTACTAAGCAGGAAGCCTAGGCTTCCATTCTTGTAAAGCTATAGCAAGACACCTCAGCACCCTGCCCTGGGGTATCAGAGAAGGCCAAAGAGGGTCCTAAAACTTTAATCCCCCACTGTCAGGTGACAATGCCTTCCTCACACCTTTGCTGTGTTGTTGGAGCCAGTGGAGAGCCTGGGCTCCCACCTGCATGTAGCAGTCTGGAGGACCTCCTTCCCTCCCCTGGGGGATGATTGAGGGGTAACTGGTAAAGAGTCAGGACTGTCACCACTGCCCAGCAGTAACAAGGCCACCCACCCGGCGGTAGCAGCAGAGACCACACGTATGAGCATGTTCGATCACTTCAGGCATGTCCAACTCTTTGCCACCCTATGGACTGTAGCCTTCCAGGCTCCTCTGTCCATGGGATTCTCCAGGCAAGAATACTGGAGAAAATTGCCATGCCCTCTTCCAGGGCATCTTCCAGACCCAGGGATCGAACCCTCATCTCTTATGTCTCCTGCATTGGCAGGAGGGTTCTTTCCTCCTAGCACCACCTGGGAAGACTGTGGAGCTCACATGAGGAGCCAGAATTCCAACCTCATCTCAGCAGTAAAAAAAATATGAAAAAGAATGTATATATATATTAGAACAATTATTTTGCCACACAGTAAAATAACATATTTACAATTTAACACTCATCTTATCAAAAGATGGCCCACTGAGTGCGGGCCAGATTTAATGACTTGCTTCTAAAGAATTGATTATAGCACAAATGAAGACGTGAGATTTTCAACGCTAGGTTCTACAAGTAAATACAGTTTTCATCTGGATGGCTCTCCCTTGGGACGTGCACGTTGGGAGCCTTGGACTGACACGTAAGAACCCTGGCTAGGATGGTGAGCAGCTTCTTAGAGTCAACCCATGACACACATACATCAGATTAAAAACACCCCAAACACCATAGTAGCACATAATAAACAACTATTCACAAATGTGTTATTATGTTTTTATGTTATTATGTTTCTGTTAAAACATAAAAATATAAAAAGAGGTATTTCCTCATACCAGTCAGAATGGCCATCATCAAGAAATCTACAGACAATAAATGCTGTGGAGGGTGCAGAGAAAAGGGAACACACTTGCATTGCTGGTGGGAATGTAAATTGATAAAGCTAGTATGGAAGACAGTATGGAGATTCCTTAAAAAATTAAAAATAGGGTCTTCCCGGGTGGTCCAGTGGGTAAGGACACTGCCTTGCAGTGCAAGGGGCGCCAGTTCAATTCCTGGCCTGGGAAGATCCCACGTGCCGCGGAGCGGCTGGACCAATGTGTCCAATTACCGAGCCAGAGCTCTGGAGCTCATGCGCCCAGAGCTGGTGCTCTGCGACAACAGAGGCCACTGTGATGGGAGGCCCACACGGGCCAAGGAACAAAGATGGATGAAAATACATAAATGAAAGACCAATAGAAGTGGCCTGCCCGCCCCCCTCCCTCCACAACCCGCCCCACCCCAAAACAAACAAACAAACAAACAAACAAATTAAAAATAGAAGCACCATACGACCCAGCAATCCCACTATTAGGCTTATACCCTAATGAAATCAAATCTGAAAGAAGCACCTGTACCCCAGTGTTCATTGCAGCTCTCTACACAATAGCTAGAACATGGAAGCAACCTAGATGTCCATCGACAAATGAATGGATACAAAAGCTCTGATACATATATACAATGGAATACTACTCAGCTGTAAAAGAAACGCAGAAGAATCAGTCCTAATGAGGTGGTTGGATCTAGAACCTATCATAAAAAGTGAAATAAGTCAAAAAGAGAGGGACAAGTACAGTATACTAACACATATATATGGAATCTAGTAAATGGGTAATGATAACACATGCAGTGAACTGATGGAAAAACAGACTTAGAGAATAGATAGGCATATGGACATTGTGGGAAATGAACGGTGGGAGGCATAGAGGGAGTAACATGGAAACCTATACTATCATAGGTGAAAAAGATAGCTATTGTCATTGCACTGTGGGAATAGGAGTTCCTACAAGGGCTTGGTGCAACAGCCTGGAGGGGTGGGATGGGGGGACTGGGAGGCGGGAGGGGACCAGGGATATGCATATGACTGATCTGGAAACATACATGTCTGTGAACAACAAAACTCTGTAAACAATTTTTAAAAATCAAAATATATATGTATATATATATAAAGAGATGTTTACTGGAAATTATATATTGTTTCATTTTTATGCCAAATGAAAGCTGTTATTTAAACAAAACAAAAATAAGCCCAGTTAACCATAAGTGGAAGTGATTAATAGGATTAATTAATGTAATGTGTGAAAATATGGAACAGTATATTATGTCTCTTTATTTTTCCCCCTTCAGGATGGGGTCCCCTAACCCTGCTCCTGTGGCTTTGAGTCGGGCTTGCCTGAGTAGGGCCTTTTCCAGGCTCTACCCTCTCTTCCCCTGCCCCACACCCCTTCCTCAGGAAGCTCTCCAGTGTCCTCTGATGGCTCTTCCTCTTGTGTGAGGGTTTCCTCTTGTGTGAGGTTTTGTGTTAGCCCCAAAGCCTGCAAGATACGATGGGTTTCAAAGCCCTAACTGCCTGCTCATCCCTGACCCCGCCTCCTCCCACCCGCACACTTCCCAACGATGTTCAGGACTCTGGTCATCTTCCCAGGCACAGGCTCAGTTCCTCCCTGGACCAGGTTAACAGTCCTGTGCCGGCAGGGATGCAAGTCCCTTCTGTGGACTCACCTTTGTGATGGGAGCCGGAGACCTGTCCTGAGTCATGCACTTTCACAACGAGTATATGGGAGAGGGTGGTGCAATACGCATTCCACCTGAGGTTAATTATCCCAACTGCTTACGTTTACTGAGCACCTGCTATAAGCCACACCTACCACCTGACTCTGAGAGGGAGGAGCTACTGGGGAGAGGAGAGCTACAAGGCTCAGCATACCTAGAGCTGTAACGTCTGTTTCTGTGTTTTGATACAGCAATTTAATTAGACTCTTTCTAAAAGCTCTTCGTTGAATTCAGTAATTTTTTTTAGATTTTTATTGTGCGTTCTTAAGATATATGTCTTCTTCTAAGAATATACATTCGGGGCTTCCCCTGGTGGTCCAGTGGGTAAGGACACCGCCTTGCAGTGCAAGGGGCACCGGTTCGAGCCCTGGCCTGGGAAGATCCCACGTGCCGCGGAGCGGCTGGACTGATGTGTCCAATTACCGAGCCGGAGCTCTGGAGCGCATGCGCCCAGAGCCGGTGCTCTGCAACGACAGATGCCACCGCGATAGGAGGCCCACAGGAGCCAAAGAACAAAGACGGATGAAAATAGAGAAATGAAACACCAATAGAAGTGGCCCGCCCACTCCCCTCCCTCCCCAACCCGACCCCCACCCCAAAAAATAAATAAATAAATAAATCTTTAAAAAAAAAAAGAATATACATTCAAAAGGAATAATAAAATATATTACCTTTATTTAATAAAAAAAAATGATGAGCCGTTTCCTTCTGTCTCATGCACAGTAGGATATTTTACACTTTTTTTTTTTTTAAAATAAACGGTCTTTTATTGTGTCCACGAAAACAAACTCAGGGTGGCCTTTGGTTAATCCCCCCATGAGGTGACAACAAACAGGAGGCATGCAATGACAACAACCATGTTCTCCTCTGCAGGAGAAGGGTCTTGCCCTCCTAGGCCCAAAAGGTGACAAGCAAGCAGGGCCAGGAGGATCCAGAGGAAGGCCTGCGCAGGCCCACCATGCTGCAGAGGGTCCAGGCCTGCTGCCTCCCTGACAGGACAAGGCAGGGGAAGCACACATTGCCCCTGTCCCAGGACCCTCAAGCTAAACACACAAAAAGCCCCAACCCTTCTCCCCCAGCAAACACTGCTAAGGCAGTCAGCCAGGACCTGCAAGAGGAGCTGGCCGCAAAGCTACCAGGCCAGGCCCTCAGGGCTCCGCCCAGAGGGGGTTGCCATCCTCCGCCTGCATGTAGTAGTAAACAAAGAACAGGAAGGCAGCAAACACCAGGAACAGGAGCATCTGGCCCCAGAGTGGGACCTGGCGATCCGGGCCCAGGCCAGCCCCAGGGGCCGGCTCTCCTGGCCGGATGGCACGGCGGGCGAGCCACGAAGGAGGGGAAGAGGAAGACGAAGACCCAGTCGAGAGGCAGGAAGACGCGGGGTAATACGCCAGGCCCAGGGAGCTTCTGGAGACTCTGGAAACAGGGCGGTAGTGTGCGATGCACTGTCCCGGCCATACATGACGCGTTCCCTATCCTTGTCCTCCTCTTCGTAAGAGAAAATTTGGGCCTCCTTTTCCAATTATGAGCCGGAGCTCTGGAGCGCATGCGCCCAGAGCCGGTGCTCTGCAACGACAGATGCCACCGCGATAGGAGGCCCACAGGAGCCAAAGAACAAAGACGGATGAAAATAGAGAAATGAAAGACCAATAGAAGTGGCCCGCCCGCTCCCCTCCCTCCCCAACCCGACCCCCCCCCCAAAATAAATAAATAAATAAATCTTTAAAAAAAAAAAGAATATACATTCAAAAGGAATAATAAAATATATTACCTTTATTTAATAAAAAAAAATGATGAGCCGTTTCCTTCTGTCTCATGCACAGTAGGATATTTTACACTTTTTTTTTTTTTTAAAATAAACGGTCTTTTATTGTGTCCACGAAAACAAACTCAGGGTGGCCTTTGGTTAATCCCCCCATGAGGTGACAACAAACAGGAGGCATGCAATGACAACAACCATGTTCTCCTCTGCAGGAGAAGGGTCTTGCCCTCCTAGGCCCAAAAGGTGACAAGCAAGCAGGGCCAGGAGGATCCAGAGGAAGGCCTGCGCAGGCCCACCATGCTGCAGAGGGTCCAGGCCTGCTGCCTCCCTGACAGGACAAGGCAGGGGAAGCACACATTGCCCCTGTCCCAGGACCCTCAAGCTAAACACACAAAAAGCCCCAACCCTTCTCCCCCAGCAAACACTGCTAAGGCAGTCAGCCAGGACCTGCAAGAGGAGCTGGCCGCAAAGCTACCAGGCCAGGCCCTCAGGGCTCCGCCCAGAGGGGGTTGCCATCCTCCGCCTGCATGTAGTAGTAAACAAAGAACAGGAAGGCAGCAAACACCAGGAACAGGAGCATCTGGCCCCAGAGTGGGACCTGGTGATCCGGGCCCAGGCCAGCCCCAGGGGCCGGCTCTCCTGGCCGGATGGCACGGCGGGCGAGCCACGAAGGAGGGGAAGAGGAAGACGAAGACCCAGTCGAGAGGCAGGAAGACGCGGGGTAATACGCCAGGCCCAGGGAGCTTCTGGAGACTCTGGAAACAGGGCGGTAGTGTGCGATGCACTGTCCCGGCCATACATGACGCGTTCCCTATCCTTGTCCTCCTCTTCGTAAGAGAAAAGATTGTCGTCGCGGACCCTTGCTCTGGTAGACTAAGGCGTCCTCTTGCTTGGGCAGATCGTACATATCCGAGTCCACGGACGCGGAATCTAAGTCCGGGAGGCGATAGGAGAACGCGGATGCGGATGCGTTGGCCGGCGAGAGCCTCCGCCTCTGGGTCTCATACTCGAAGATTTTCTTTTCGTAGAGCTTGCGAGTGGAACCGACGACGGGCGCGTGCGGGATGTTGCACTGGCGCAGCACGGCGGCCAGCTCGTCGTCCGACAGGACTGAGTAGTCGTCCATGGCGGGGGGCAGGCGGCGAAGGCCTGGGGGAGGCCCGGGCCTGGCGACACGGGCCGAGACGGGACGGCCTCGGAGAGCGGCAGCGGCCCGCGAGCCTATTGTACACTTGCCTTTCCCAGTAATACTTCTCTAAACTGCCTGCAGCTCGTTAGGATGTCCTTAAAAAAATTTTTTTTAGTAGAGTATAGTTGATTTACAATGATGTGTTAGTTTCTGGTGTACAGCAAAGTGAATCAGTTCTAAATATACCTAGATCCATTCCTTTTTAGATTCTCTTCCCATTTAAGTCATTACAGAGTATAAAGACCCTACTATAAGTAGGTCTTTATTATCTATTTTATATGTAGTAGTGTGTATATGTCGACAGGGTGTCCTTTTTTGCTTTTAGGTGGTAGTAAAACTTAATACAGTCAAAAGTCAGATACACATTGATTTGAAGCTCCATTTTTATCAGAAAAGCAGATGTCTGGTATCAGTCCATTGTGATGTCCGTCAAGCGAAATATCCTCCCAGCAAAGGCATTTCAACATGGAATACCTAGAAACTGACACAGCGTTGTAAATCAACTATACCCAAGTAAAAAGAAAATTAAAAAGGACATCCAGTTTAGAGAAGTGTTACTAGAAAAAGCAACAGAAAGGGGAAAATATCCTACTGTATTATGAGACAGATAAAAACATCTTGTCATGTTTTTTATTAAATAAAGGTAATATATTTTATTATTCCTTTTGTATTTACGTTTTACGTTTCTTTTTAAAAGTTGGCAACAACAGCATCATTCAGACTTGTAGCCTCTAATAATGCCCATCTACTCTGTAACTATAAGCTTATTCTGGGGATCAGCTCATTGTCAGGTAGTTTCCATCTATAATTCATCCTTATAGGTTATCTCTATTTACGTTGCTCATCATTTTTAAACACTCTGAAGCCAATTAAATATCATCATTACTTAAGCGTCTCCTTTCTCAGGCAAATGGTTTTAAAGCACAGAGCTAATCTGAACTTGTGACATCAAAGGAAGATCCCAAATAAGTCACAATTTTAGTAAAGATGTAGAAAAGATCCTATTTAACTTGACAGTTTTTTTTTTTTTAATTTCATTATTCTTACTGTTTTCTTTTTCTTTTCTTTTTTTTTTACTGTGCCTCACAGCATGTGGGAGCTTAGTTTCCTGACCAAAGGTTTGAACCCATGGCCCCTGCATTGGGAGCATGGAGTCTTAACCACTGGACCACCAGGGAAATCTCCATTCTTAGCTGCCTTTTTCTGATGGCAAATTTTTCTAGTTCTGAGGCAGTTTGATTCTAAAAATAGTCATTTGTTTTTCTTGCAGCTGGCTTATAATATGAAATATCAGGTGATGAAACAATCAGTCCATAAAGGTTCTTTATGACCTTTTCAGAGAAAATTAAGCCAGTTTTGGTAAGGGTTTGGCACCTCTGTGTAGTATTACCTGAAGTAACTAACTGGCAACTGAATTTATATTTTACTATAATTCCTTACTCAGTGTTCACTCTCAATGTATTTCCAAACAAGAAAAGAATAGTCTGCTTGTCTCGCACCCCAAAAATCTGATCTTTACACCAGGTCAACATATTCGTATCTTTTCTCAGCATCAATGACTGCCATCTTGTAGGCATGTGTCTCAGGAAGCTAACTCCTTTCATTTCTATAAAGTAAAAAAATCTCATTAAGTGCCACTGCAGGTTTTGCAGAAAAATGAAAAGTGACCCAAAGCTTGCGCTATGAAAGTCTCAATATTACAGGTAAGCAAATCACATCTCTTTTGAGTAGTGTTGTGTCAAAGAGTGCAGGACATCCTGTTGATAAAATCTCTTCATTTTCTTTGATGAGAAGTTTAAAAACGGAATGTAATTTGCCAAAAGACACATTTTCGCTGACTGCCAAATACAGTTGGACAAGCAAAATCTATAAATAAAATATGTATTTAGACATGATATAATCTATGTTTTACTTTATGTACGATGTAGTTTTATTAATATTCTTCACAGAAATAAAATAATCTGAAGCTCCATTCCTCAAATCAAAGTACCTACAAGCTAGGAGTGTATTTTTGTTATTGCGATTCAACATGTTCATCTAGAATTTATAATGGTATTAGAACTTAGGCAAAGATTTGAGGAGTTTTGTTTACAGTTGCCTGGACAGTAGTCTCACATTATTTATTGACTAATACATATTTTACCAAGTGTGCTAGCTTGGTAGTGCGTTAACTTAGTATAGTTACATCTGTGAACTGTACTATTTATTACTCTCTTTCTCAACAAAAGAATTATCTCTTTAAAAATTTCAGTTATTAAGCATTCAAAGACCTAGACTACACAACTTTAAATTAGATTTTTGTAAAATTTATCGAAAAGTCATGAAGTACCTAGGGATTTGCCATGTTTCCCTGCCTTTGGTATTTTTGCCTTTTCAGTACTTAGTAGTTCTTACTGCAAAGGATTTGTAGAAGAAATAAAAGAATTTGATTTAAAAAGAATCAGTTGCAGCACAGTCTGCCACGTTAGTAGGGCTCCATATTTACTAGTCCCTTTTACTTACTTGAATTTAGAGGAAAGATTTGGGATTTAAAGAAAGGGACAAGGATGGTGAGTGAGAAATTCTGGTTTATCTCTGGCACTCAGTTTTCTATTTTCTCTTTGTTTTGCATGTTAGGGACACACCCAAGTTAGAATGGACTTGTTCATGAATGATGACCGAAAACCTGAGGTTACAACACTAAATTTATTTCCAAAGCAATGAGTTTTATTGTCAGTAAGCAAATCACATGCCTGCTTTTGCAGAAAAATGAAAAGTGACCCAAAGCTTGCGCTATGAAAGTCTCAATATTACAGGTAAGCAAATCACATCTCTTTTGAGTAGTGTTGTGTCAAAGAGTGCAGGACATCCTGTTGATAAAATCTCTTCATTTTCTTTGATGAGAAGTTTAAAAACGGAATGTAATTTGCCAAAAGACACATTTTCGCTGACTGCCAAATACAGTTGGACAAGCAAAATCTATAAATAAAATATGTATTTAGACATGATATAATCTATGTTTTACTTTATGTACGATGTAGTTTTATTAATATTCTTCACAGAAATAAAATAATCTGAAGCTCCATTCCTCAAATCAAAGTACCTACAAGCTAGGAGTGTATTTTTGTTATTGCGATTCAACATGTTCATCTAGAATTTATAATGGTATTAGAACTTAGGCAAAGATTTGAGGAGTTTTGTTTACAGTTGCCTGGACAGTAGTCTCACATTATTTATTGACTAATACATATTTTACCAAGTGTGCTAGCTTGGTAGTGCGTTAACTTAGTATAGTTACATCTGTGAACTGTACTATTTATTACTCTCTTTCTCAACAAAAGAATTATCTCTTTAAAAATTTCAGTTATTAAGCATTCAAAGACCTAGACTACACAACTTTAAATTAGATTTTTGTAAAATTTATCGAAAAGTCATGAAGTACCTAGGGATTTGCCATGTTTCCCTGCCTTTGGTATTTTTGCCTTTTCAGTACTTAGTAGTTCTTACTGCAAAGGATTTGTAGAAGAAATAAAAGAATTTGATTTAAAAAGAATCAGTTGCAGCACAGTCTGCCACGTTAGTAGGGCTCCATATTTACTAGTCCCTTTTACTTACTTGAATTTAGAGGAAAGATTTGGGATTTAAAGAAAGGGACAAGGATGGTGAGTGAGAAATTCTGGTTTATCTCTGGCACTCAGTTTTCTATTTTCTCTTTGTTTTGCATGTTAGGGACACACCCAAGTTAGAATGGACTTGTTCATGAATGATGACCGAAAACCTGAGGTTACAACACTAAATTTATTTCCAAAGCAATGAGTTTTATTGTCAGTAAGAAGAGATGGCTGTTGTGTTGGTTCAAGTGATGTAATTGTCACTCTCATGAAAGGAATTGCCTCTCATTAGATTTAACGTCATTCTCAAATAAAACATCATCATAAATATGATATAGGATTTATTTCAAAAGATCAGACCTGTTAAATCAGTACTGGAGACTGCAAGAAGATAAAATTTTTAAGTACATTAAACACTCTTAAACACAGGACCTTCCATCCCCCAGATACCTCTGAGAAAATGTAATTAAAATATGGCCTGTTTTGCAGTGTTTTTTTAAAGGGAAAACTCATCAGATCTTTACAACATTAGAATATTGCATACCACGAGTGTTTGACTTTATTCCACTGAATGCAACAATAAGTGCATAGTACTTATCTCTGCTTATAATGGAGAACCTGAAATCTGTGAAGACATGCTTCAAATGATGAGGAAAATGTAAATGCATCTAGTTTAAGGGGAAATAGACTATCTGCTAATTGCTTCAAGAATTGAGTGATTTGGAAGACCTCAGGAGAGGGTTCATTTCTCCGATTTGCATACACTTCGCTCATACTACCTGACTTACTATAAATGCCTTGATGATGTGTGTGTGGAGTGTTCCTCATCAACACCAGAGATTGAGAAGGAGCCAGTGGCTCTGGGGACCAGAGCACTTCTTCCTGCTAAAGAAGTCACCCCTCCATGATACCAAACCCTTCGGAGAGCACACTTCATGTTTGATAAATGATCTGGTTTTCTTTCAGCCCATTGTTACTATTACAGTTATTATTATTGCCCCTAATTAACTGGCTTAATTTTCCTGGTGATGTCAGTGCGCTTATTAGTTTATGTAACCCTTTATACTCTCATAGAGAATCTCTTCATCTAATAAAAAGGGTAGAAAAATAAGTAATATTATTAATTTTACTTCCTTTCAGAGCTTTTAACACCTGATAACTGAGGACTCTTAAAAATCACAAAAATCAAATGCAAAGATGGTTTACAGCTTTTTATGAAGGTGAAGGAGGGAGATGAGTGGGGCTCGAAAGGACAGGATGAGAGGCAAACAGGACAAAGACGAGGATGGAAATTGTGAGAACACATCTGTAGAAACAAGGACAGAGGGCAACTGCAGAGAAGGGAAGAAAAATGAAGACAGAGAGAAAAATCTAAAGAGAGAATGAAACAGGGGCAGAAATAGGGCAAAAAGCAGAAAAGGAAAAAAAGGAAGTAGAAAAGATATAAAGGAAGAAAAGAAATAACTAAAAAGGAAGAGATCTGAGACACATAACATATTATCATATGGATTGTGGATTATATTGTACCATTAAAAAATTTTTAAAAAAACAATTACGAAAGCCTCTGTATTTGCCGCAGTTCATAGGTAGACCACAATGAAAAATTTAAAAATGTTCATGCATGGTTCTTAGAACATCATAAAACTGTGTCTTCCACACTGAGAATGTTAGCAATGCTTGAGAGAGAATTACAGTAGTTCTTTCCATAGGGTACAAAAATATTCTTAAACAGTGCCTCAAAGTAGCAGCTCCTAGCTATATATGAGCATAATCAAAATGTTAGGATATTTCATTTATCTTGAGTACATAACCATGATTTGAAGCAGCATAAAGGGTTGAAAAGCATGTCAAGGATAAAATGCACTTTAAAAATTAGAAGATGCATAAGGTTAACTTTCAGAGAAATCTGTTAAATATGAATGTAAAAATGAATAAAATATAAGGTCATAGGCAAATCATCCTGTTTTCATGAACCTTGATGGTATAATAAGAGTTACATTTGTTACTGAAATGTGAATGAAGATGGAATTCAAGATAAGGTATTAATCATAATTAGAATGACGATGACAGGTCTGCGGTGACAAATACTTAACAAGTCGTAAGAATGCTTATTCATAACAAACCTCTTAATTCATTAAATTCTTCATTAAAAGGGCAACCTCTTAATACGGTCAACATAAAGTTGGTATAACATGCTATTAGCAATCTCTCTCTTTTCATTTCCATTTTAGGGGTGTATTGTTAACAAATTGAGACAAATCATTTAAAACATATAATTACTTGGATATGGTTGCATAGTAATTCCCTAAACGATTGTATGGTTATAAGTTGTCAGTGTGCATATTAATTTATCATACCCACCAGCCTCATCGTCATTGATTTGTTACTAGCTGTTAGAAAAACAGATTAAGAAGCACTCCTGCCCTTCTCTGAAAGTTTCATTGGGGGCAAACCTGCTAAGAGAGAAATCTAAAGAGAGAATGAAACAGGGGCAGAAATAGGGCAAAAGCAGAAAAGGAAAAAAGGAAGTAGAAAAGATATAAAGGAAGAAAAGAAATAACTAAAAGGAAAAGATCTGAGACACATAACATATTATCATATGGATTGTGGATTATATTGTACCATTAAAAAATTTTTAAAAAAACAATTACGAAAGCCTCTGTATTTGCCGCAGTTCATAGGTAGACCACAATGAAAAATTTAAAAATGTTCATGCATGGTTCTTAGAACATCATAAAACTGTGTCTTCCACACTGAGAATGTTAGCAATGCTTGAGAGAGAATTACAGTAGTTCTTTCCATAGGGTACAAAAATATTCTTAAACAGTGCCTCAAAGTAGCAGCTCCTAGCTATATATGAGCATAATCAAAATGTTAGGATATTTCATTTATCTTGAGTACATAACCATGATTTGAAGCAGCATAAAGGGTTGAAAAGCATGTCAAGGATAAAATGCACTTTAAAAATTAGAAGATGCATAAGGTTAACTTTCAGAGAAATCTGTTAAATATGAATGTAAAAATGAATAAAATATAAGGTCATAGGCAAATCATCCTGTTTTCATGAACCTTGATGGTATAATAAGAGTTACATTTGTTACTGAAATGTGAATGAAGATGGAATTCAAGATAAGGTATTAATCATAATTAGAATGACGATGACAGGTCTGCGGTGACAAATACTTAACAAGTCGTAAGAATGCTTATTCATAACAAACCTCTTAATTCATTAAATTCTTCATTAAAAGGGCAACCTCTTAATACGGTCAACATAAAGTTGGTATAACATGCTATTAGCAATCTCTCTCTTTTCATTTCCATTTTAGGGGTGTATTGTTAACAAATTGAGACAAATCATTTAAAACATATAATTACTTGGATATGGTTGCATAGTAATTCCCTAAACGATTGTATGGTTATAAGTTGTCAGTGTGCATATTAATTTATCATACCCACCAGCCTCATCGTCATTGATTTGTTACTAGCTGTTAGAAAAACAGATTAAGAAGCACTCCCTGCCCTTCTCTGAAAGTTTCATTGAGGCACAAGTAGGGCAAACACTGCTTTCCAATTAGAATCCTGCTGTTTGCCAGGACTTGACAATGACTAATTACAGTCCTAAATGACTTAATATGTTTGAATGCATGATTATTTATAAATACATTTTAAAGTCTGCATAGAATAATCATTCCTGGTTTACATATGAAAGGCTACTTTTGTGCAAAGGGCAAAGACCTGTTGAACACCTGAGGTCAAAGAAAAAAAAGATGTTTTAATGTTAAGGTTATTGTTTGCTTAAAACATTACCATTACTTTAAAAGAGGGAAAGAAAGAGTGGATTGCTTAAATCTCAGCTTTACTGACTATGAAACTTACCAGCATGGGATTTTTAGAAGAATGAAGCATTTAAATATATATACTTGCATCCTTAGAATTGTTGGCTTCTCTTTTTTTTTTTTTTTGTCCAATATTTTTGTCTTTGCATGCACCTGTGCTAAGTTGCTTCAGTCATGTCTACCTCTTTGTGACCCTATGGACTGTAGCCCACCAGACTCCTCTGTTCATGGCATTCTCCAGGCAAGAATACTGGAGTGGGTTGTCAAGACCTCCTCCAGAGGATCTTCCCAACCCAGGGATCGAACCCATACCTCTTACATCTCCTGCATCAGCAGGTGGATTCTTTACCACAAGTGCCACCTGGGAAGCCCATTTTAGTCTTTAGGTTTTATCTATTGATATCTTACAGATTATTATTCTCCTATACATCATTGACACACACACACATGTATATTTCTATCCCTCTATCCAAATATGTTCTACATGAATCTGTTTTATTAATTCTTCGTGTTTACATGATTATAACCAAATAATTATTACTTCACAGAGGGGTACATCAAATATTATATATCCTTTCCTACCTTGCATGCTTTTTTTTTTTTCTCCTAGACTTAATGATTTTTTCATTGTCCCTATTTTATTTGTTTCTATGAATCAATTACCAATTTATTTCCAAACTCTGTAAAGGAGAAAAAAAACTTTCAATATATATTTTGATATGTTCAAATATGTCAGATATATAGAGCGTTTCTCTCTTTTTATTCTGAGATATGTTCCTCTTGGAGTTCACTTGCCCTTCCTTCACTCTGGATTGCTGCTTTCTGGGCCAGTGACATACCTGTCATCCTCAGCACCTTCTCTCACCATCTTCCTGGGGATTTCTTTTACCCTTCTATGTCTTATATCCCATTTTTTTGGATTCCATACTTTTTCCTTCTTGGTTTGATTTTTTGTTTCAGTGGAATACATAGTCTCAGAGCTATCTGAGAAAGGATATATGAGACTAAATTTGGGGGAATATTAAACATCTGCAACCTTCCCATATGATGGATAGTTTTGGGGGGTATAGAATTTTAAATTGGAAATAATTTTTCCTCAGAATTTTGAAGACATTCCCCCATTGTCTTCTGGTTTTCAACACTGCAGTTGTAAAGCACAATGCCATTCTAATATTGATCCTTTGGAAGGTGTTTTAGTTCATTTATATTTAAAACTCTTTAGGATCTTCTCCAGTGTATTGAAATTTCACAGCCATGTGCTTTGAGGCTTAAACATTCACACTCTTTTCATTTGCTGTGCTGGACCTTCATTGGACTTTTCAATCTGGACTTGGATTTTTCAGTTCTAGAAATTTTAAAAAAATTCTCTGATGATTTTTATCTTATCTCTTTCCCTGTCTTTTCTTTTTTCTTTTTTTAAAAGAAGTCCTTGAACAATATTTAAACATTGGACCACAAGGGAAGATAATTTATTTTTTCCCTAGTTTAGTCTCCATATTCTATCATCTAGAATATTTGTTTGGCTTTATTTTCAGTACTGTCTTTGAATTATCAATCCCCCCTATATAACTTTTAATTTAAAATTTTCAATGTTATTTTTAACAGAATACCTTCCTCTTATAAACCCCTGTTCTTGTTTTATGGTAGATACATACTTTCTTATTTCTGTAAGGAAAATAATTGCAGATTTCTTTTTATGTTGGACACTTTTTCTATGCCCTATGATATTTTTATTTATTTATTTTTATTTTCACCTCTGGATTTCACATTTGAGGCCTTCATCAAATGTCTCATGATCTCTTACTGTTCAGAATGAGGCTTTACAAAGGTTAATTGTGGGGCTTCCCTGGTAGTTCAGTGGTAAAGAGTTCACCTGCCAATGCAGGAGACACAAGTTTGATCCCTGATCCAGGAGGATCCCATATGCTGCAGAGTAACTGGGCCCCTGAGCCTCAACTATTGAAGCCTGTGAGCCCTAGAGCCCAAGTTCCACAACAAGAAAAAGTCACCGCAACAAGAAGTCTGCTCACCTCAACTAAAGAATAGTCCTCACTCCCTGCAACTAGAGAGGAGCCTGTGGCAGCAGTGAAAACCCAGAATAACCAAAAATAAATAAATAAATTGCCAAAAATAGCGAAAAAAATTGCCAGAATAGCCAAAAGTAAATAAGTAAATATATCTTTTAAAATGCTAATTGTGATCTGTGTGCACAGGTGGAACTTTTCAGTTGATGGGTATTACTGTATCGTGATCCAGATTTGGATAGATTTGAACACTCCCACACATCATTATATGGCACTTTGCTCCTTAGTCAAGTCTGTTTCCTTAGAAAATAAGTCTTTACCATTCTGCACTGGGGTATATATCTGTATGCGAATATTCACAGATCTAGTATGGGAAGGGGATTAAGAGGATTTTATTCTTTCATGTGTTAAACGTCTCTTAATTCCTCTGTTTTCAGTATAGCACTGTATTCCTACTCATAGCTGACCTTGATGCTTCAAAGTCTAGAGCTTTTCCAATTCAAAACTCTTTATAGACCACACTGTGTTTTGTAAGTACGATGGAAGGGTAGTTGTCTAGCTACTTGGGACTGGGTAAAAATCGTGGTAAGCAAAAAGAAGGGTTTCTAAATTAGTCTTGTCCCATAGAAAGTAATTTACACCACAAATGTGAACATCATATGTAATTTTTTAGTGTTTGGTCACACTTTTTAAAACTTTAAAATAAAATGATTTACTGTTATTAATGTATTTTTAAACCAAACACATCAAAAGTATTGTCATTTTAATATGTGATATGTCCATTTAATATTGTTCTCTTCTCCCTCTAAAATGTAAGTTCCTTTAGAGCAAGGAGCTTGTAGATCCTGCTCACTATAGAATATCTATCATCAGAAACATGCCTGTTCATGGTAGATGCTAAAAAAAGAGTCAAAGGATGAATGAGTGAATGAATTTCATTTCATAAGCTTGAGTGCATATGTTTCATTTGTTTTGTTATAATTTACCATTGTATTTAATTAACATGGATATACCTAGTATTCATAATATACTTCTACAGGCTTAATTATATCTATGTAATTTGCTGCTCAATGTCTGTGACTGACTTTATGTGTATTATTAGTTTGATTATTCAAAAATCGTTGTGGTACCCTCAGTAATACTAGCAAGTAGTCAATGCAATCAGTTCATGAATATGATTCAAACAGACATCAGCTGATCAAGACCTCAGAATTCAAACATCACAGAAGTCAAAAAAAGGAAAGGAAGGAAGGACAAATGGACTCCTCATATAGACATAGCTTTAGTTATTTTGTGTTGGATATTTACAGTCATTTACTTACTTAAGCCATTTAGGTGCTTCCAGCACCTAATATATTACCTTAACTCAGCTATACTTAGTTTAATTCATCTAATTTTAATGAAGAACCCCACCCCCTCCACCAGTCTTCTGTAAGACTTCACTTTGATTTTTCTTCTTTCCTTTATTTCTCAGATGAATGGGAAAAGTTGCAACTATTCCAGGTTCACATTTAATCTTGTTCAGTCTGATCCCTTTTGCAAAGTAAAACCTTTTCATTGCATTTATTCACATACACAAATATCAAAAAAGTGATTTTTTTATGATTTAAGTATCATCATTTAGCATTAACTCTAAAATTCTCAAACTTTTTTCTTAATATGTCTGAAGTGATGGATATGAATGTCAATAAACACTTAGAAAAGTACTTTCAAGCAACAAGGGTACTTAGAATTTTACTGTCTTAAATTAACATACTGATAGAATTAGCACATGTGAAGCCCTAAAATCTCAAGAAAGAAAATCGGCCTGATAGGTCGGGTTTGTTAGGTAGGATTTTGTTGTTGGTTTCCTAAGAAAACCAGCAATGTGGAGGTAAGGGGATAAATTCTGTTAAAAAAAAACCCGTATGAATTGAATGTAAGTTCCTTTAGAGCAAGGAGCTTGTAGATCCTGCTCACTATAGAATATCTATCATCAGAAACATGCCTGTTCATGGTAGATGCTAAAAAGAGTCAAAGGATGGATGAGTGAATGAATTTCATTTCATAAGCTTGAGTGCATATGTTTCATTTGTTTTGTTATAATTTACCATTGTATTTAATTAACATGGATATACCTAGTATTCATAATATACTTCTACAGGCTTAATTATATCTATGTAATTTGCTGCTCAATGTCTGTGACTGACTTTATGTGTATTATTAGTTTGATTATTCAAAAATCGTTGTGGTACCCTCAGTAATACTAGCAAGTAGTCAATGCAATCAGTTCATGAATATGATTCAAACAGACATCAGCTGATCAAGACCTCAGAATTCAAACATCACAGAAGTCAAAAAAAGGAAAGGAAGGAAGGACAAATGGACTCCTCATATAGACATAGCTTTAGTTATTTTGTGTTGGATATTTACAGTCATTTACTTACTTAAGCCATTTAGGTGCTTCCAGCACCTAATATATTACCTTAACTCAGCTATACTTAGTTTAATTCATCTAATTTTAATGAAGAACCCCACCCCCTCCACCAGTCTTCTGTAAGACTTCACTTTGATTTTTCTTCTTTCCTTTATTTCTCAGATGAATGGGAAAAGTTGCAACTATTCCAGGTTCACATTTAATCTTGTTCAGTCTGATCCCTTTTGCAAAGTAAAACCTTTTCATTGCATTTATTCACATACACAAATATCAAAAAAGTGATTTTTTTATGATTTAAGTATCATCATTTAGCATTAACTCTAAAATTCTCAAACTTTTTTCTTAATATGTCTGAAGTGATGGATATGAATGTCAATAAACACTTAGAAAAGTACTTTCAAGCAACAAGGGTACTTAGAATTTTACTGTCTTAAATTAACATACTGATAGAATTAGCACATGTGAAGCCCTAAAATCTCAAGAAAGAAAATCGGCCTGATAGGTCGATGTTGATGTTTAAAGTTAGGTAGGATTTTGTTGTTGGTTTTTCCTAAGAAAACCAGCAATGTGGAGGTAAGGGGGAAAATTGAACCCGGTATCTTAGGAGCTCCTTAGGATATTTCAAAGACTCTCAAAACTATTTTACTCATGGCTTTAGAAACTAATCTCTTCTTTTATGGAATAATTTCTTCAGTCCCAAATTGAAATTCTCACTAAATTGGACTGTGAGATTGTATATGTCAAATTTGATGAATTGCATTCAAATAATAAGTAACTATCAAAACTTGCCTTTTTAAAAGTGTTTGTTTTAAAACAAAAGCAATTTATAATCCCATAATACTGTGTATATCCCTCAAATTTGCCTTTGTTAGAAAATGGCCCAAATATGGCTGGGCATAGGGTGTACCTGTAAAGTGCTGCATCATTAAATCAAGTTACTAAGGGTTTAAACTGTACTGGCAATTTCTGGTAAGTAGGCAAGCCTTCTGTCTGTGATGCTGTCTGTCCATCAGTCTCGGGGAACATGTCCGTACTTTGGTTAACAAATCTAGCACAAGGTTCACACTCTTGGTTCTTTTCTCTTTGCCTAAATATCAGTTTTTCCTTTCAAAGAGGGGAACTTTTGGGTTTTGCAACTTTGCTGTGTGACTTCAAGATGCTGAGGTCGAAATGATGAACATGCTTGACTCTGGCTGAAGAGGAAAAACGCAGTGTGTATAAATGTCTCAGGTATTTCCGATAAATTAGAGGTCACCAGAAAAGATGTTAGGATAATAAATCTAGCCTCTAAGTATACACTCCCTTTACCCAGCAGGGAGCCTTCTGGGATCATTTGTCTGCTGTTCATTATCTTGTCTGCATTATTCAACAGCTCTGTTCCTGCTCAATGGGCTTCAGAGAGCTTTTAACAGCTGTAGCAACCTCCAATTTTTACTTAAGTTCTCTTTCTCTTTGTAATAGCAAAAAACAAAACAAAACAAAAAAAACTCAAAAAAAAAAAGGAAAAGTAAAAAGACCTGTCTTTGATGCCCAAGACCCACCTGTATAATTGAGTCCATGTCAAAATTAAACTTGTTTGTCTCACATTAACTGTATCAGGATTATAATGTAATATTTGGAAGGCCAAATAAGAAATCTTACATTTAAATACTAAGAATCTGAGGGTTTAAAATATCCCAAACCATCTAAATGATATAATGAAAAGGAAAAATATCTAATTTCTTAGACATACTAAGTTCCATTTTAAGAAAAATTACTTTTTGTACATGACAAATGAAGCAATTTTTTAAAAATCACCAAAAAATCTAGTCCGTGACTAAAAAAGAGAATAAGTTTTGAAGAAAAAGGAACCAGTCCACTGGCTTACCCAAATAAAAGCCTTTGCATTTGAAGTGTTTCATTTAGGACTTACTTACCTGCTCTCAGGTTAGTTGGTTTTCGGGAAGGTTGACATTACTTATGACCATGACTAAACTAAAACTGTTACAGTAAAATACAGTACAGTATTGTATTTATTAACCAGGTGCTAGATAAAGCAAAATAGTTTTTTCAATGGCCAGAACCAAGGAATCAATATTTGAAAATAAAAGCACATGAGGACAAGAACTGATCAAAATAGCCAGAGGGACTGGGCAGAGCAAGCATTGAACTCTCCAAGAAGCTAATGGAAGCACTTCAGGGATTATTTCACCAAAGTTATGTCAGATCAGAAGTCTCATGACTATTTTCTTATCAAGACTATGAAGACCCACTATAATCAACGGCTCAGATGGTAAAGAATCCACCTGCAATGCAGGAGACCAAGGTTCAAACCCTAGGACAAGAAGATCTCCCAAGGGAATGGCTACCCACCCCAGTATTCTTGTCTGGAGAATTCCACGGACAGAGCTGGGTGGGCTACAGTCCATGGGTTGCAAAGAGTCAGACACAGCTGAAGAACTAACATTTTCACTGTCACAACATCTAAAGGCTAAGAATAGAGTATATAAATAACTAGCAAGTGGAAAGCTTATAAACAAAACAATATTTATCCAAAAATATGTGATGTACAACATGAACCATCCATTTTGCTATTAAGGTTGTGCTTTGGAGTCAAATGTGTTCAGGATGGGAATGGGAGAAAGGATACTTGTTTACAAAATAAAGACATTTACACTTGCTCCTTTGACCTCAAGATCCTCTAATCTTCAGCAAGAGAATAGGTCTGCAGAGGTGACAGTCTATGTCCAGAATGGAATGTCTTGATCTATGTATAGAAACAAGGGACTCCAATTTCCTAGCATTAGATCATCATATTAAAGACCAAGGGAGCCTTTCAGCACCACCATCTGATCAGATTAAGATTCTTAGTGTCGTACAAAACAGCTTGTTAGTCACCCAAAGTCTGAAAGCATCTATAAAGTGGTATAGAAATGCTAAATAGCCTCAGACACCAGGACAATGGCTGATATTCAAGGCCACACCGAAGATCCGCTCAGTTATCAGGATATTGGTTACAGGGGAAAATTTAGATAGTAAGCTGACTTTATGATTGGGAAATATGTAAATAAATGCCCAAACGGAAGGTTGACATTACTTATGACCATGACTAAACTAAAACTGTTACAGTAAAATACAGTACAGTATTGTATTTATTAACCAGGTGCTAGATAAAGCAAAATAGTTTTTTCAATGGCCAGAACCAAGGAATCAATATTTGAAAATAAAAGCACATGAGGACAAGAACTGATCAAAATAGCCAGAGGGACTGGGCAGAGCAAGCATTGAACTCTCCAAGAAGCTAATGGAAGCACTTCAGGGATTATTTCACCAAAGTTATGTCAGATCAGAAGTCTCATGACTATTTTCTTATCAAGACTATGAAGACCCACTATAATCAACGGCTCAGATGGTAAAGAATCCACCTGCAATGCAGGAGACCAAGGTTCAAACCCTAGGACAAGAAGATCTCCCAAGGGAATGGCTACCCACCCCAGTATTCTTGTCTGGAGAATTCCACGGACAGAGCTGGGTGGGCTACAGTCCATGGGTTGCAAAGAGTCAGACACAGCTGAAGAACTAACATTTTCACTGTCACAACATCTAAAGGCTAAGAATAGAGTATATAAATAACTAGCAAGTGGAAAGCTTATAAACAAAACAATATTTATCCAAAAATATGTGATGTACAACATGAACCATCCATTTTGCTATTAAGGTTGTGCTTTGGAGTCAAATGTGTTCAGGATGGGAATGGGAGAAAGGATACTTGTTTACAAAATAAAGACATTTACACTTGCTCCTTTGACCTCAAGATCCTCTAATCTTCAGCAAGAGAATAGGTCTGCAGAGGTGACAGTCTATGTCCAGAATGGAATGTCTTGATCTATGTATAGAAACAAGGGACTCCAATTTCCTAGCATTAGATCATCATATTAAAGACCAAGGGAGCCTTTCAGCACCACCATCTGATCAGATTAAGATTCTTAGTGTCGTACAAAACAGCTTGTTAGTCACCCAAAGTCTGAAAGCATCTATAAAGTGGTATAGAAATGCTAAATAGCCTCAGACACCAGGACAATGGCTGATATTCAAGGCCACACCGAAGATCCGCTCAGTTATCAGGATATTGGTTACAGGGGAAAATTTAGATAGTAAGCTGACTTTGTGATTGGGAAATATGTAAATAAATGCCCAAAGCTTGTATCCAGATCCCTGATGCAGTTTTATTTGGGGCCTCCCAAAACACATGAAATACATGAAAGCAAATAAGACTTTTGCTGCTTGCTTTCTAAGACAGAAGAAGAGCAGCACAAAAAACTGTAAAAAGCTTTTATACTGACTCTCAACATTATGTTCTGAATTATAAAAACATTCCATAGCTGAAGCTGCTTCCTTAAACTACTAGAATTTGTTATGTGAAAAGTCAAACTGGCTCTTGAGCATGTGCTTTATATATTAATTCTCTTTCTTAGACAAAGTATACAGTCACTCTTGCAATTCAGTAGACTTGATTCTCATCATGAACACCCTTTGGTATGCACTCAGCACAAAATGGTTTAAAATGGGACACCCCTAAAGTAACCCCAGTCTCACCAAGGGGGCCCTCAGTTTGATTTTGTGAAAACAGCTCCAATGCTTTGGGCTTTTTTGTTTGTTTTTAATTGCACAACTATTAGAGTTAAGTCCCAGGTTTCCACTCTCAGGACAAAGATAAAAATAATTAAGCAGTACGTCTTTTCAGCTGATTTCCATGCTGTCTGTCAACCAAGATAATTTATAAAACAATAAGAAAAACCAGACTCTCCCTAAAAGGTCTTTTATAACCAGAATCTCTTCTTAAAAACTTTCAATCTAAGAGAAGCATTGCTCATTTGACCTCAAGATCCTCTAATCTTCAGCAAGAGAATAGGTCTGCAGAGGTGACAGTCTATGTCCAGAATGGAATGTCTTGATCTATGTATAGAAACAAGGGACTCCAATTTCCTAGCATTAGATCATCATATTAAAGACCAAGGGAGCCTTTCAGCACCACCATCTGATCAGATTAAGATTCTTAGTGTCGTACAAAACAGCTTGTTAGTCACCCAAAGTCTGAAAGCATCTATAAAGTGGTATAGAAATGCTAAATAGCCTCAGACACCAGGACAATGGCTGATATTCAAGGCCACACCGAAGATCCGCTCAGTTATCAGGATATTGGTTACAGGGGAAAATTTAGATAGTAAGCTGACTTTGTGATTGGGAAATATGTAAATAAATGCCCAAAGCTTGTATCCAGATCCCTGATGCAGTTTTATTTGGGGCCTCCCAAAACACATGAAATACATGAAAGCAAATAAGACTTTTGCTGCTTGCTTTCTAAGACAGAAGAAGAGCAGCACAAAAAACTGTAAAAAGCTTTTATACTGACTCTCAACATTATGTTCTGAATTATAAAACATTCCATAGCTGAAGCTGCTTCCTTAAACTACTAGAATTTGTTATGTGAAAAGTCAAACTGGCTCTTGAGCATGTGCTTTATATATTAATTCTCTTTCTTAGACAAAGTATACAGTCACTCTTGCAATTCAGTAGACTTGATTCTCATCATGAACACCCTTTGGTATGCACTCAGCACAAAATGGTTTAAAATGGGACACCCCTAAAGTAACCCCAGTCTCACCAAGGGGGCCCTCAGTTTGATTTTGTGAAAACAGCTCCAATGCTTTGGGCTTTTTTGTTTGTTTTTAATTGCACAACTATTAGAGTTAAGTCCCAGGTTTCCACTCTCAGGACAAAGATAAAAATAATTAAGCAGTACGTCTTTTCAGCTGATTTCCATGCTGTCTGTCAACCAAGATAATTTATAAAACAATAAGAAAAACCAGACTCTCCCTAAAAGGTCTTTTATAACCAGAATCTCTTCTTAAAAACTTTCAATCTAAGAGAAGCATTGCTCATTGGTGATACGTAATTCAAGAGAAAAGAATGTGGTAGGTAGCCTCAGCATTTAAGTAAAAAAATCAACCATATGATAGTAAACTAAATTTTCAGTTTTGCAGGTTCACAAATTGCTCTCCCATCTTCACCATTTCCTCTCTTTATGAAGGTACCCTGACTTCAGAGCAACTGGAAACATTTTATTCAGTTGGAATAGTCCTTTATATCCTTTCTGACTATTAGATCAGTCCAAGAAAACCAAACCAAAGTTTTTTTGAAAGGACTAAGTGGGAAGTTGGGGTGAGGGGAAGTGGAGGGGTGAGTCCTGAGACAGCTTATGCCTCCCTGTATAGATTGACTTTGCCTAGGTAGTTTTCTGTGCGTGGAGCAAATTGATAGAAACAAACACCACTCTGTGTAGCTCAAAGCTCAGAGACTGGCGTGAAGCTCTGACTCAAGACCCTGCTAAGAATGATTCAGTTCCTGCCCATCTACGCGCCTGGTCCATGAGACATAACTGCTTTTTAGAAGGGGCTCAGGCACAGATATGGAGCATCTACCATGTTTAAACCTGGCCTGTGAGTGAAATCCAGAATACCACCCATTAACTGTACCGGCATGCTTTAGGAATCATTTTTGCATTTTCAAATAGTTAAAAACAATTAAAAGAAAAATAATATTCATAATATACATTCTCAGCTGCTCAGTCATGTTTGACTCTTTGCGACTCCATGGACTGTAGCTGGCCAATTCCTCTATTCATGAATTCTCTAGGCAAGAATACTGGAGTGGATTGCCATTTTCTCCTCCAGGGAATCTTCCCAATCCAAGGATTGAACCTGCATCTCCTGCAAACCCTGCGTTGGCAGGCAGATTCTTTACCACTGGGAAGTCCATTCATGACATACAAAGTGATTTTAAAAAGTCTAATCTCAGTGACCACAAAAAGTTTTAATGGGTCACAGTCATGCTCACTCATTCACGTATTTTCTATGGCTGTTTTTGCACAGTGCCAGAGTAGCTTCAGTCATGTCTGACTCTTTGCAACCTCACGGACTGTACACTGCCAGCCTCCTCTGTCTATGCGATTCTCTAGGCAAGAATACTAGAGTGGGTTGCCATGATCTTCCTCACCCAGGGATCGAACCTTTGTCTAACTGTCCCTCCTGCATTACAAGCAGATTCTTTACCACTGAGCCACTGGGGAAGCCCCGCCCCTTTAGAGTAGCTGCTACAAATACCATTTACCTTCCAGAGCCTAAAATATTTACTTTCTAGCTCTTCAGCCTATGCCAGGGGTAGCATGTATATTATCCAATTTAAACAACTATAATTCCAAAACATTTTAGAAATGGAATTCCTTCTTTGCCATCATTTAATCATTTGCATATTTTCATTTTAGGACGTTTCTTTCTCTCAAAGAAATATATTGCCAATGTCAAAAGTTTTTGAATTTGCTAGATTCAGCGCAAAGATGACTATTTTTCTTTTATTTCTTTTCTTCTTTTTTTTTAAACTTCTATTTTACTTTTAACTTTTGCAGAGTTTTGTTGTTTACAGATGTGTATGTTCCCAGATTAGTCATATGTGTATCCCCCCCTTCCCACCCCTCCCAATCATCACACAGCACCCCTGAAGGATCCCCTTTTCTCACAGTTTCCTTTATTTCTTGTCTTTCAAAAAGTTTCTCTCTTCTTTCTATCTCGTTATACATTTTATAAAATTGACCTTCACAATAGTTGGAAAATTCCACAACCCTTAAAAATGAATCAAAATACTAGCTTCTTCTCAGGCCGTGCCAAGAGTCCTGTAATATATACACTTTCCCAAACAAGGCTGCAAACTTGGCCACTGAAGCAGCTGTAAAAATGGAAATGCAATCACAGAAGGAGTTATCAGCTTTATGAGTTGAGGCGCCTTGACACTACTTGACATTCATTCTCAATTACCAAGTTCAGGCTTCTGGCCTTCACTGGGCAGCACTACAGGGCACCTCACATAAATGAGTGGATTCTGGGCGGCCATGATAGTGTGAGGAGTATGCTTCATGTCTTCAAAAGACTTGGGTCAGCCTACAAAGCACTAAGCATTAAATTATTTCTGACAGCAGTCACAGACTATTAGAATGTAACCCACCTCTCTGTTTCAGATATTTATCTTTGAGGAAACCACTCACATCCTAATGGCAGTCATACAGTCTGTTGTCGTAAAAATAAAAAGATGTTTACCTTGTACCTACACTAGAGCAGAGATCTGGACATCTTAATAGCCTTCGCTCACACTTTCTTCACCTCTAAGTTATAAGGTAAGATTTGTGGAGAGTTCCAAACACAGAAGGGTTGCTATGGCATCAACAGAACAAGCGTCAGGGATCTATCAGAGACCTGTCGCCCAAGAATATGGAAGAAAATGAATAGAGAAAGTTGAGTTTTGTCCAGACATGTATGTCTTTGTGGCAAAGTTTTCATGGTAGCCTCATGAATTATAAAGATAAAGAGACATCTATGACTTCTTTAGAATTTGACATTTCACAAAATCATACACTGTTAGAACTCAAAGGAATTTATATTTTATATAACCAACTGTCATGAGTGTCTAATATGTATCAAACATTGTACTAAATAAATACATATATGACTACTGATTTTGTTCAATGCTAAAAAGAGAATAGAGTACTTTGAGAGTCTAGTGGGAATGGCCTATGTCAGGGACAGCAGATGGGCAAGTGCCAGGAAAGGGTATGTTTTAGAGGTGGGGCATACTGTGCAGCACACAAGATCTTAGTTCTCTGACCAGGGATCAAACCCATGTCCCCTGCATTAGGAGCATGAAATCTTAACCACTGGCCTACCAGGGAAGTCCTGGAAAGGGCATTTAGACTGGAATGGGAAGGAAGAGAAAATGCCAGGCAGAGAAACATTCCATGACAAATGACCAATGGGTGAAAGGATATAAAAACTTTCCCAAACAAAAAAGGCTGCAAACTTGGCCACTGAAGCAGCTGTAAAATGGAAATGCAATCACAGAAGGAGTTATCAGCTTTATGAGTTGAGGCGCCTTGACACTACTTGACATTCATTCTCAATTACCAAGTTCAGGCTTCTGGCCTTCACTGGGCAGCACTACAGGGCACCTCACATAAATGAGTGGATTCTGGGCGGCCATGATAGTGTGAGGAGTATGCTTCATGTCTTCAAAAGACTTGGGTCAGCCTACAAAGCACTAAGCATTAAATTATTTCTGACAGCAGTCACAGACTATTAGAATGTAACCCACCTCTCTGTTTCAGATATTTATCTTTGAGGAAACCACTCACATCCTAATGGCAGTCATACAGTCTGTTGTCGTAAAAATAAAAAGATGTTTACCTTGTACCTACACTAGAGCAGAGATCTGGACATCTTAATAGCCTTCGCTCACACTTTCTTCACCTCTAAGTTATAAGGTAAGATTTGTGGAGAGTTCCAAACACAGAAGGGTTGCTATGGCATCAACAGAACAAGCGTCAGGGATCTATCAGAGACCTGTCGCCCAAGAATATGGAAGAAAATGAATAGAGAAAGTTGAGTTTTGTCCAGACATGTATGTCTTTGTGGCAAAGTTTTCATGGTAGCCTCATGAATTATAAAGATAAAGAGACATCTATGACTTCTTTAGAATTTGACATTTCACAAAATCATACACTGTTAGAACTCAAAGGAATTTATATTTTATATAACCAACTGTCATGAGTGTCTAATATGTATCAAACATTGTACTAAATAAATACATATATGACTACTGATTTTGTTCAATGCTAAAAAGAGAATAGAGTACTTTGAGAGTCTAGTGGGAATGGCCTATGTCAGGGACAGCAGATGGGCAAGTGCCAGGAAAGGGTATGTTTTAGAGGTGGGGCATACTGTGCAGCACACAAGATCTTAGTTCTCTGACCAGGGATCAAACCCATGTCCCCTGCATTAGGAGCATGAAATCTTAACCACTGGCCTACCAGGGAAGTCCTGGAAAGGGCATTTAGACTGGAATGGGAAGGAAGAGAAAATGCCAGGCAGAGAAACATTCCATGACAAATGACCAATGGGTGAAAGGAGTGTGGTCCTTTCAAATGAGTAAACAGATCCACTAAGTTTTAGCAATATTCTTCATAAATTTTGATCCTATCAACATAAATGATGCTTCTACTTTCCTGGCAGGTTTACAGATTGAAATTGAGATTTTAGTTTTTAGGGGAAAATGCATTGTGATCTAAATTATTTAATTTGCAATTATTCATTAAATTCATTAAATTATGTAGTTAGGATGAGTAGAGGTGTGAGGCAGAAAGGAGACTAATCTTGGTACTGCTTCAACTTTTACCATGTATATGGGCGGGGAGTTGGAGGATTTCAGAGGTGAGCAGGAGAAAGTCAGGACCAGAAGGTGGTGGTATTGCACAAGTTTCCGGCAGCCCTGGGACAAGCTTGCTTGAGATAGGAAGTCTCTCAAGGCAGGAGACCTTCCACAGACAGTGGCTCCACTCCCCAGAAAAGAAAGAGGCAGAGAATTCTCCTAAGAGAAGTGAATGAGAGGAGAGTCACATGTCTGCAATGTTGCCCAGCAGCATATGGGGACTCTTTGGGTCAGAGAGCTCCAAAGGGCACCAATAGTTTGGTATCTTTTATAGCTAACAAGGATTGTCTTCTGACTAGTAGATGTTCAGTGCAGTTACATGGGGTATACAAAGCATGCATGTGTGTTAAGTCGCTTCAGTTGTGTCCAATTCTTTGTGACTCTGTGGACTGTAGCCTGCCAGGCTCCTCTGTCGATGGGATTGTCCAGGCAAGAATACTGGAGTGAATTGCCATGCCCTCCTCCAGGGCATCTTCCTGACCCAGGGATAGAACCTGAGACTCTTAGGTCTCCTGCATTGGCAGGTAGGTTCTTTACCACTAGCACCAGCTGCAAACCGGATATGCAAAGCACTTGGCTCTAAATGGCTAAAAATCTATTTGGACTATATTTAAAGCAGTTAGTTATGTACAAAAAAAAAAAATCAGTGGGCTTTGAACTAACAGTCCAAGCCCTGTGAAAAGAAGTAAAGAGTATAGGAGCCAAGATATAGAAGCCATATTTTTAACTCACTTGTATATCATCATCATGAAGTATTGGTTTGTTGTTGTGTATGTTTATCTGTATATAATTATTTTTGATGTGGCAGTGTGACATATTCTCTGCCAGAAACAAACCCCTGAAGAGGAAGAGTGGGGAAGGAATCCCTCTTAGTCCATGTAAGCATTTCAATTATTTCCTTGGAAAGAGGAATCATTAAGATGATACAGTGTGACTTGAACTGTATTATTGTCTGTGTACATGTGTATTAAATTAGTTGGTACTTTGTAAAGAACACATGAAAACATGAACTGTAAATGTATTTGCATTAAAGTCGATTATATGACAGGAGTCTATCTGTAATGTCAAGTCTATCTGTTTCAATGTTAGAAAAATGAAGTCATTCTTATGAAAAGAATCTCTTAAGGATATAATGTGTATATTTGCTAGGATTCAGAGGTGAAAAGTCAGGACCAGAAGGTGGTGGTATTGCACAAGTTTCCGGCAGCCCTGGGACAAGCTTGCTTGAGATAGGAAGTCTCTCAAGGCAGGAGACCTTCCACAGACAGTGGCTCCACTCCCCAGAAAAGAAAGAGGCAGAGAATTCTCCTAAGAGAAGTGAATGAGAGGAGAGTCACATGTCTGCAATGTTGCCCAGCAGCATATGGGGACTCTTTGGGTCAGAGAGCTCCAAAGGGCACCAATAGTTTGGTATCTTTTATAGCTAACAAGGATTGTCTTCTGACTAGTAGATGTTCAGTGCAGTTACATGGGGTATACAAAGCATGCATGTGTGTTAAGTCGCTTCAGTTGTGTCCAATTCTTTGTGACTCTGTGGACTGTAGCCTGCCAGGCTCCTCTGTCGATGGGATTGTCCAGGCAAGAATACTGGAGTGAATTGCCATGCCCTCCTCCAGGGCATCTTCCTGACCCAGGGATAGAACCTGAGACTCTTAGGTCTCCTGCATTGGCAGGTAGGTTCTTTACCACTAGCACCAGCTGCAAACCGGATATGCAAAGCACTTGGCTCTAAATGGCTAAAAATCTATTTGGACTATATTTAAAGCAGTTAGTTATGTACAAAAAAAATCAGTGGGCTTTGAACTAACAGTCCAAGCCCTGTGAAAAGAAGTAAAGAGTATAGGAGCCAAGATATAGAAGCCATATTTTTAACTCACTTGTATATCATCATCATGAAGTATTGGTTTGTTGTTGTGTATGTTTATCTGTATATAATTATTTTTGATGTGGCAGTGTGACATATTCTCTGCCAGAAACAAACCCCTGAAGAGGAAGAGTGGGGAAGGAATCCCTCTTAGTCCATGTAAGCATTTCAATTATTTCCTTGGAAAGAGGAATCATTAAGATGATACAGTGTGACTTGAACTGTATTATTGTCTGTGTACATGTGTATTAAATTAGTTGGTACTTTGTAAAGAACACATGAAAACATGAACTGTAAATGTATTTGCATTAAAGTCGATTATATGACAGGAGTCTATCTGTAATGTCAAGTCTATCTGTTTCAATGTTAGAAAAATGAAGTCATTCTTATGAAAAGAATCTCTTAAGGATATAATGTGTATATTTTCTTTAAGGAATAAACAAGACTTATAATTGATATAAATGCTAAAGTTGTGCAGGTTTTAGGATGGTTTTGCTTTCTGGTGATAAAATGCATTAAGGCAATGTTTGCTTCAACCATTTGGGACAAATAAACACCGTCTTGGGCTTCAGTCTCTATAAGGTATTCAAAATTGTCCTACCACTACAATACTACTTCTGACCCAAGTACTATTCCTAGAAATATATCCAATTATATAGACAAACAGTATACATGTGCTGTGCTGTGCTGTCTCTTTAGCTGCACTGGATTCTTTGTGACCCCATGGACTGTAGCCCACCAGGCTTTTCTGTCCATGGGGATTCTCCAGGCAAGAATTTTGGAGTAGGTTGCCATGCCCTCCTTCAGGGAATCTTCCCAATCTAGGAATTGAACTTAGGTCTCCCGCAATGCAGGTAGATTCTTTAGCATCAGTGAAATAAGAAGCATATACCATATGTGGTCACAAGGCTCAGAGTTAAGACACATATTTCCTGTATTAAACTCTTCCAGGGTTTATTAAAATTTGATGAACATTTATAAATAGTGCTGTGCTGTGCTTAGTTCACTCAGTGGTGTCTGAGTTTTTGTGACTCCAGGGACTGTAGCCCACCAGGCTTTACTGTCCGTGGGGATTCTGCAGGCAAGAATACTGGAGTGGATTGCCATTTCCTCCTCCAGAGGATCTTCCCAACCCAGGGATCCAAACACTGGCCTCTTAGGTCTCCTGCATTAGCAGGTATGTTCTTTACCACTAGCACCACCTGGAAGGTCCCACATTGAGCATATATAACTACACACGTAATTTATAAGATATACGCATACTGTTGCCCAGAAATGACTGTCAAGTATTTAAAGTTGACATTGATAGACAGTTAATATAGTGAGATATGAATTGTATGTGTTTCTGAGCATTTGTTTAACTAAGTTCTCTAAAATTAAGTCCAGAATTTTTGTAGTATGCAAAGTTTGAATGCAAAATATTTTTATAAAGACTTTTCCTTTACTTCCCACAATTTACTCTCCAACATAACTTTGTGATGCTTTTTCAGGATTTGCAAAGTAAATAAAAAAAATTTTTGAAGGTTTTAGGAGTCTTAGAAATATAAAACTGCTTTATATTAAGTACACATATAAAAGCCCAGAGAATCTATAGTCCACATGACAGTGAAATATCATAGCTGAGATCAAATTGACAAGGAGACCAGCCAAAGCTCCACTATGACATCATGGGTCAGAGAACACTGAAGAAAGACAAATGAATGAGAAATGAGGGAGAAAAAAGCTAAACTCGATAGAATTAATAAAATATCAGCACTAATTGTGAGAAGTTCAATTCCTGTGTTGGGAAGATCTTCTGGAGAAGGGACAGGCTACCCACCCCAGTATTCTTGGGCTTCCCAAGTGACTCAGATGCTAAAGACTCCACCTATGGACTATATCTATAGTATATTAACACTGCATCAATGACTAAGATCTAATGGATTCTGTTGTACTTTAAAATTTCCAGTGTTACCTGAAATGTATCATCTCATTCTTTCAATAGTTTGTTTTTATCAATTCATAAAACTCAGTGGAGTTATGTGACAAAGTTGGAACTACGTCTTCTCTTTTAAACCGAGTGTCTTATTCATCAGATTATGCTGACACCCAAAAACCCAGGACTCCCTTCAGCCTGTTTTTACATGCACGTTTCCGCTTCCATCTAATGTACTCAATTATGACTAGATCTCTTCTCCTTGTTTATTGTCTCTTAAAACTCAGTGATTCCAGGGATATTCATATGATTAATCTGGGATTATACATATCTATAAGCAATAAAACACTGTAAAAGTCAAAAGCAAAATAAAATTTAAAAAAAGATAAATAAAATTTATATCTTGAAAACTAAAAAAAAAAGTAAACCTATTAATAAAATATCAAAATTCAATCTAAAAAAAAAACTCAATAATTTTTTTGGTACTTTAAATATGACCTTTGTTTCTAGCCAAGCCTATTCAGGACCAAGTTTCTAAGATTACTAAGAAGACAGGGAATAAATGCATTCTGAGGATTAACTGCATAATATAAACATGAGTCAGGTGATTGTTACTGATTTTTGTTTGATGAAAGAACTGTCGAATATCTGAATAAACATTGAGCTGCTTTAGATGTTTAGATGTATTACACAGGAATTTCTTTTATTGACCAGGCAATCTAATAGTGGGATGAAACTTAATTGGACTTTATAGTTAGGCCTGTGATCATATTTTAATGCTATGTCTTATTCACTTTACAAGGTAACAAATATTTCCTTAGATCATATGTAGTGGTAATAATGTTTTGGGCACATCTCATACATTTGAACTTATGCAATGTAAGCCACTAAAACTATTTTTTGTTTGTTATTATTTTAATGATTTAGGTTCTTGAAAACATGGTAATCCTAAAGTGTGAAACAACTTAATTCAACTAGAAAAATGTGAACATGTACATTGAAGGTACAAATTACCTACACAATAAACACTGAGTGATTTTAATTTATCTAACATAAAGTTTAAATATGTTACATGTTTATTTAGGGTATTTGTCCATATATTATCGAATAATAAGAATGGAGCCCTCTTGGTGACACTATTATTATAATATACTATAATAGTAACATCTAAAATACCATTTGGCTATTCATGATATCATGGTTGTTTAATACTTTGTGGCCACCCCTGCTTCCGTGCCTACAGTAATGTGATTTCCTTTGTGCTCACATTCCATGCAGGCACAGCTGATTGAAGCAAATTTTCATCTCACCAAAGCAGAACATGCCTGCCAACCCGGCTCATGCCAATGCAGATCATTTAGGATACAACTGGCTGCTGGCAGCACTCTCACAAGCTGTGACATTTTCTGTCATCAATAGAGTGAGATCTGGAAAGCAGAGGAAGCATGCTGCAGAGGATACCTAGATTTGGGAAGGAAGAAAATATACAGCAAGCCAGCTCTTTTCCATTTCAAACAGGTAGTGAGAAAGCTATAAATACTGGTCATTCTTCCCTCCTCTACAAAATGCTAGACTTTAGGGAAGGAGAAAACACTGACTGGAATGTCATAGAATTGAAATCACTTGGAGTTTTCTGTTTAAAAAGGGCAAATAAAGAGAAAATTAATTAATGGGACTGAGAGACTACCTGATATTATGGGGATATATATAGAAAATAACATTGACATCAAATATTTTTCAAACGATAAATCAAGGAGAAAGAAAATTAGAAGGTGAATGGAAGAAGAAAGAAATGAAAATAGTAAGGCAAAAAAGGAAAAAACTATTTTCAAAAGAAGATAAACCATGGGCATACAAGCAAAAACAAAGCTAAACTAAAAAAAGAGACACGAATTGATCACTTCCTTTCTCTAATAATTAAATAAATGCAAAACAATATAGCAATGATATAAATTTTGCTTAGCTTATTAGCAAAACTTGGGAAGAATATTAATATTCAGTTTGGACAAGCATGTGAAGAAACAGTTTCCTACATTATTGGGTGATTTATTGTTTTATTTATTTATAAACAAACTGTAGAGCTAATGGGCAAAATTTTATTAAAATATTCATATTCATTGACTCAAAAACTCCCTGTATTGGAGAGATACTTATACAAATATGAAAAGACATATGTACAAGGATATTCCCTGCAGGACTGTTGAGGATCATGAAACATTGGTGGGGGGAGTGTAAGCAGGGCATTGGTTAAATAAATCATTGTACATAAATATAAAAGAATTAAGAAAAGCATATATGAATAAAATGTTCAATATATATTACATGAAAATGCCTATAAGCAGTTTTTACAGTAACAATTATAATAATAGCCATAATAAAAAGTTTATATTTATTGAGAATTCATTTTGCAGGTTGTACTAAGCCCTCTACTTTAGAATGTAGGTAATATTTCTATCTACATTTGAGACTCAAAGGGTTTAATAATCTGCCCAAGGACGCCAGTAAGGACTGGATGTGGGATCTGAACCTGGATAAGCTTGGCTACCAAATGCAGGCTCTAAGTCTGGATTCCCAAAGTTTAGTCAGTTAGTGTTAGTCACTCAGACATGTCTGACTCTTTGTGACCCCATGCCTGCTCAGCCTACCTGTCCATGGAATTCTCCAAGCGAGAATACTAGAGTGGGTTGCTATTCCCTTCTCCAGGACATCTTCCTAACCCAGGAATTGGACCCCAGTCTCATACATTGCAGGCAGACTCTTTATCATCTGAACCACCAGGGAAGCCCCTCCCAACGTATAATATGATCTAACTTTTTTCAGGAAAAATAACCTAGTAAATGCATTGGAAGAAAGTACTAAGTGTTCACCAAATTGTTCATATCAATAGGAAATTATGAAGTTACATTACCTTCCTTTTACTTGTATTTTCAGGACAAAGCAAAAACAAAGCTAAACTAAAAAAAGAGACACGAATTGATCACTTCCTTTCTCTAATAATTAAATAAATGCAAAACAATATAGCAATGATATAAATTTTGCTTAGCTTATTAGCAAAACTTGGGAAGAATATTAATATTCAGTTTGGACAAGCATGTGAAGAAACAGTTTCCTACATTATTGGGTGATTTATTGTTTTATTTATTTATAAACAAACTGTAGAGCTAATGGGCAAAATTTTATTAAAATATTCATATTCATTGACTCAAAAACTCCCTGTATTGGAGAGATACTTATACAAATATGAAAAGACATATGTACAAGGATATTCCCTGCAGGACTGTTGAGGATCATGAAACATTGGTGGGGGGAGTGTAAGCAGGGCATTGGTTAAATAAATCATTGTACATAAATATAAAAGAATTAAGAAAAGCATATATGAATAAAATGTTCAATATATATTACATGAAAATGCCTATAAGCAGTTTTACAGTAACAATTATAATAATAGCCATAATAAAAGTTTATATTTATTGAGAATTCATTTTGCAGGTTGTACTAAGCCCTCTACTTTAGAATGTAGGTAATATTTCTATCTACATTTGAGACTCAAAGGGTTTAATAATCTGCCCAAGGACGCCAGTAAGGACTGGATGTGGGATCTGAACCTGGATAAGCTTGGCTACCAAATGCAGGCTCTAAGTCTGGATTCCCAAAGTTTAGTCAGTTAGTGTTAGTCACTCAGACATGTCTGACTCTTTGTGACCCCATGCCTGCTCAGCCTACCTGTCCATGGAATTCTCCAAGCGAGAATACTAGAGTGGGTTGCTATTCCCTTCTCCAGGACATCTTCCTAACCCAGGAATTGGACCCCAGTCTCATACATTGCAGGCAGACTCTTTATCATCTGAACCACCAGGGAAGCCCCTCCCAACGTATAATATGATCTAACTTTTTTCAGGAAAAATAACCTAGTAAATGCATTGGAAGAAAGTACTAAGTGTTCACCAAATTGTTCATATCAATAGGAAATTATGAAGTTACATTACCTTCCTTTTTACTTGTACAATGTTTGTGATTTTTATGACATTATTGTTTAGAACAGGAAGTGAAACAGCAAAATTCTAAAAATTGCTTGGTGTCTGAGAGATTATTGCAAAATAGCACTCTGAAGCCACTGACAATATCGTTAATCAATATTTTCAGAAACTTCTAACCCTAATCCAGGATTTCCTAAAGGAAACCCATGAAGTGAACACACCACAGTTACCTAAGGAACATTTTATTAATACTGCACATACATATTCCTTGGCCCCAAATCTCCCATCCTACCCAGTTCAGTACATCTGGGATGAGGCTCTGGAATTTACATTTTTTAAAAGCTCCCCAGGTGATTCTCATACCCAGCCAGGTTTGGGAGTCACTGTCTAAGAGAATATGATTTATGTAGATCAAAAGAGGAATGAGAGACAGTGCACCATATGGTATGTTAACTCGTTCTCTAATTTTGTTTTAGAGGTGGCATCCCAGAGAAAGGGGCTTACCGGGCATTCAGATTTTTTAAACAGTGATCGATTTTTGTGTGTTAATACCACTGAGTTCTAGTTTTCCAACTTCCTACTGTCAATTGCCTTCCTTAACTCTTCCTCCTCTCCCTCTTCCTGCTCCCTTTAAATGCCAGGATTCTCCTGAGTTCTCTCCTTGGTGGCCTTCCATGTTCTTCACCCTCCAAGGGCTTCCTCCATGTGAACTCATCCATTCTCGGGACTGACTGCCAAGGACAAAAATCCTAAATCTGTTATTTCCAGTGGAGGCTTCTGCCCCAAATTTCAGACTCATATTTCCAATTCCTAACAGAACTGAAAGGCACCTTATACTTAACAAGCCAACTCAGGACCATCTCTCACCATTTCTTCTACTATCATCTAATTTAATGAAAACACCACAGCAACCCTTCTCCCAAGGTAGAAAGAAATTTGTGAGTCACTTTGCCATCTCCCTGTCAATGGACCACTGAGTCTTATAGTTTATACCTCAAAAATGTCTGAGGAGTTCCCTGATGGCCTAACGCTTAGGATTCTGGATTTTCACTGCCGTGGCCTGGGTTCAATTCCTGGTTGGGGATCTGAGATTCCAAAAATACAAAAACCTCCTTTGACGGCTCTCCACCTCTACTCCCCTTGCCTTAGTTCAAGACTTCACCATTCTCACCACTCCAACTGCAAGTTTCCTATCTAGGCTCTGTGCCTCTGTCTCTCCCTGGTCTAGTGTATCTCAAATTTCTCCCATCGAGTGGGAAATACAAATAGTAAGAATGATAAAATAAAATGGTTCTGCTAAAAAAACCAACACTGTTCATTAACACATATGTATGTGTGAGGAATCTAGAGAAGTGGTATAGATTTGCAAAGGAGCTACAGAGACCTAGACTTAGAGAACAAATGTCGTACCAAGGGTTGAGTTGGGAGGAATTGTGTGGGACTAACACATATACACTATTGATACTATGCACAAAATAGACAACTGACGAGAGCACTCTGTATAACACAGGAAACTCCATTTAATGCACTGTGGTGTGCATATATCTATATATATGATTCATTTTGCTATGCAGTAGAGGCTAACACAACATTGTAAAGCAACTAGACTCCCATAAAAAATAATTAGTAAAAAAGTAATGTCCTAGTATCATAACCAAAAAAAAATCGTTCTACTACTTCTCTTACAAAGGTCTACATAATTCAATCTAGAATCATTATTTGGCAAGCGACAATAGTAACAGGAATATCATATATCCAATGCCTATTTTGTCAATATATCTGGAGCAAAATGAAGTCCCAAGAGAGCATCTTTCCCAAGGGGACACAACTTACAGGTGGCAAAGCTGGAATTTCAATTTAGACTAAATCTGCCCTAAAGCCATGCTCAAAGTGGCTCAGACAGTAAACAATTTGCCTGCAATGCAGGAGACCCGAGCTTGATCCCTGAGTCAGGAAGATCCCTTGGAGACAGAAATGGCTACCTACTCCAGTATTCTTTCTGGAGAATCCTGTGGACAGAAGAGCTTGGCAGGGTACAGTTCATGGCATCACAAAGTCAGACATGACTAAAGTGACTGAGCATGCACGCATCTCTTAAAAAACACAAACAAGTTAGATGTAAATGCTGTTGATATCTGTGAGTGCTAAGTTGCTTCAGCTGTGTTGGACTCTGCAAGTCCATGGACTCTAGCCCGTTAGGCTCCTCTGTCCATGGGATTTCCCAGGCAAGAACACTGGAGTGGGTTGCCATTTCCTTCTCCAGGGGATCTTCCTGATCTGGGGATTGAACCTGGGTTTCCTGCACTGCAAGCAGATCCTTTGCTATCTGAGCCACCAGGGAAGCACTAGTAATTTCTCTTGGTGGATCTTCTTTTTTCTTGTTGTGTGGCCTGATTGCTCCTTTTCCACATTTCTTTCTTCATAGGTTATTGAGATTTTAGTTTACATTGTATAAAATTTTGAATCATGAAGTAAGGAAATAATTGTCTAGCAGATCTAATCCCCACTAATGCCTGCATTAACACATATGTATGTGTGAGGAATCTAGAGAAGTGGTATAGATTTGCAAAGGAGCTACAGAGACCTAGACTTAGAGAACAAATGTCGTACCAAGGGTTGAGTTGGGAGGAATTGTGTGGGACTAACACATATACACTATTGATACTATGCACAAAATAGACAACTGACGAGAGCACTCTGTATAACACAGGAAACTCCATTTAATGCACTGTGGTGTGCATATATCTATATATATGATTCATTTTGCTATGCAGTAGAGGCTAACACAACATTGTAAAGCAACTAGACTCCCATAAAAAATAATTAGTAAAAAAGTAATGTCCTAGTATCATAACCAAAAAAAAATCGTTCTACTACTTCTCTTACAAAGGTCTACATAATTCAATCTAGAATCATTATTTGGCAAGCGACAATAGTAACAGGAATATCATATATCCAATGCCTATTTTGTCAATATATCTGGAGCAAAATGAAGTCCCAAGAGAGCATCTTTCCCAAGGGGACACAACTTACAGGTGGCAAAGCTGGAATTTCAATTTAGACTAAATCTGCCCTAAAGCCATGCTCAAAGTGGCTCAGACAGTAAACAATTTGCCTGCAATGCAGGAGACCCGAGCTTGATCCCTGAGTCAGGAAGATCCCTTGGAGACAGAAATGGCTACCTACTCCAGTATTCTTTCTGGAGAATCCTGTGGACAGAAGAGCTTGGCAGGGTACAGTTCATGGCATCACAAAGTCAGACATGACTAAAGTGACTGAGCATGCACGCATCTCTTAAAAAACACAAACAAGTTAGATGTAAATGCTGTTGATATCTGTGAGTGCTAAGTTGCTTCAGCTGTGTTGGACTCTGCAAGTCCATGGACTCTAGCCCGTTAGGCTCCTCTGTCCATGGGATTTCCCAGGCAAGAACACTGGAGTGGGTTGCCATTTCCTTCTCCAGGGGATCTTCCTGATCTGGGGATTGAACCTGGGTTTCCTGCACTGCAAGCAGATCCTTTGCTATCTGAGCCACCAGGGAAGCACTAGTAATTTCTCTTGGTGGATCTTCTTTTTTCTTGTTGTGTGGCCTGATTGCTCCTTTTCCACATTTCTTTCTTCATAGGTTATTGAGATTTTAGTTTACATTGTATAAAATTTTGAATCATGAAGTAAGGAAATAATTGTCTAGCAGATCTAATCCCCACTAATGCCTGCATTGCTTTATTAAGTATGGTTTTTGCTTCTCCTCAAAGACATCTATTTATTCCATAATCACTGCTGACATAATAAAAACTCTCAAAAATTCCTATTCTTCAAAATACAACAAGAGTTTAGCTTAATGCCAGGTAGAAGATTTTCTTAATAACCATTACCAACATGTACCTCATTATTTGGATCTCAAGGTGATTAAAAAGATGTTGTACATTTCTAAAGGGATGGATTTGGGTAAATGTGGGCATTATTCATGAAATAATAATAGTAAAGATCTATGTCCAAAAGTGGTTGTATTCTTTTTATTTTTAATAAACATTAAAAATGTATATTCTTTTAATAAAAGAAGCTCTCAGAATCAAAATTAAACAGGTAATCCTTGTTTGGTCGTATATATTAAACTTTATATCCTTGTGTTATCAAGGAATAAATTAAGACATTTGTTGCACTATTTCATTTAGTCAACTTTCCTGACGATGTTTTCTAAAGGATAAATCAGGTGCAAAATGCTTCTCAGTGTGAGATACACTGAGTGAGGCAAATGTAAATGACTTTCGTTGTTTTTATTGACACAAATCAAAGAATATGCATCAAAAAGAACTATGCGTCTAAAAGAACTATGGTGTAAATTAGTGCTCAAATCCGGTCAATATTTGCTGCCATCTGCTGGTCAAAAGGGAAAACTACAAGGAGTGGACATGAAAAGGGAATTCGAAAAGGTTTTTGCCATCTCACTTTGAGGGCAGACAGGGGTTAATTACCCAGAATTGTGTGTGCAAAAATACTGTGTACCTCTTGGCTTTGGAGCACGCCCCTTCTGTATGGCAGAGGGGTTATGATGGGCTGCTTTCTCACAGTTAGGTATAAGTGTTTGTCTTGGTTCAAGTATCTGATCACCTGCACCTTCATTTCAAGCTGTTCCTCCCATATCTTTGCAAAGGAATAGAGTTTATTTCTTGTTTTCTAATTGAGGCATAATGGACATATAACATTATATTAGCTTCAGGTATATCACATGAATTAATACACAGCCCATTTCTTATTGTATGGCACACATCCTAAAAAGTTGCCCCATGGAAAACTCGCTTTTCTTTTGGAGTCTTTTCAAAGTTGCAAACTGGAGTTAAGACACAGATTACAAAATTTAGACACAGAATTATATTAAAATGTGGGTGTTGGGGCTTCACTGCTGGTCCAGTGGTTAAGAATTTGGCTTGCAATGCCAGGGACACCGGTTCAGTCCCTGGTTCTAGAAGATCCCACAGGCTGCAGGGCAATGAAGCTGGCACACTGTAACTAGAGAGTAGACCTCACTTGTTGCAGCTAGGGAAAAGCCCTCGCAGCAATGAAGCACAACCAAAAATAAATAAAATTAATAAAATTTTTAAAAACTGTGGGTGTTGATCTTAAAATAAGGAAAATTCATACACAAACCTGGATTGCTAGTTTCTCTTAGAAAACTGAAATGTCAGACTAAACTGGACTCCATTCTCACATGGCCGGGCAGGCTCTGCTGTGCCCGCTAGGCAAGATGGCTCACTTTAGTTCCTATCACTTCCTGTTACTTCCCCACATGAAGTCCATGGTCAGATACTATTTATCATCCTTGCTCTCCTTTTTTAACATAGAGATTTTTCTTCTAACCCATGTGTGGCAGGGCCTGCTAGTTGCATTCTCTACTCTTGTTTTCTCCCCTTTTTTCATTAATAACTCTCCCTTTTTTTCTTAGTAACTGGTATCTTGATTATTATGGATGGTATGGACCCAACTAAAAATTATGTTGCTCCTCCTCACTTGCAGACAGTAGTCATCTGAGAAATATTCGTAGAAATGTATTGACTGGACTTTGGGGAATATGCTTTACAGATGGTTGACAATGACAGAGAAACACCTTTTTTGTCCTTTATCTTTCCTTGTCCTGCATTCAGACATGATGTCAGGAACCTCAGCAACTGTTTTGGATCCTGAGCTGAAATGAGAATGGAGGTCAAAGACTCACCATGGTGAAGAAAGAAGTCAGAAGAAACTTCAGTCTCTGTGGACTGCCTCCTGTAGACTTCTTTTACTTGAGAGAAGAAATCAAACTTTTCGTTGTTCAAGCCACTTTAGATTTTCTGTTAAAGACAACTAAACATGACATCCCATACTTTTAACAAAACTGGGAGTGGGGCTTCCCTGGTGGTCCAGTGGGTAAAGAGTCGGCCTTGCAATGCAAGGGGGCGCACGGGTTTGACCCCCAGCCCGGGAACATCTCACGTGCCGCGGAGCGGCTGGCTGGTGTGTCCAATTATAAGCCAGCGCTCTGGAGCGCATGCGCCCAGAGCTGGTGCTCTGCAACGAGAGAGGCCACTGTGGTGGGAGGCCCACACAGACCAAAGAACAAAGATGGATGAAAATAAATAAAGGACCAATAAAAGAGGACAAAATTTAAAAAAAAGAAAAGAAAAGAAAAGAAAACCGGGAGTATGAAAATTAGCTCGATAAAATTCTCCTCAATGAATGCCTTTTTTTCCTTTAGAAGAGATACTGTTTTAGGTTAATTCTCCTTGGAAAACAGAGTTTGAGGTGGAAATTTGCCCACAGGAATTGGTTTCTGGTTTTTTTTTTTTTTTTTTTTTTTGCCACTTCTATTGGTCTTTCTTTTATTTATCTTGTTCTTTGGCCTGTTTGGGCCTCCCATCGCAGCGGCCCCTCTCGTTGCAGAGCACCAGCTCAGGGCGCATGCGCTCCAGAGCTCCGGCTCCGTGGTTGGACACATCGGTCCAGCCGCTCCGCAGCACGCGGGACCTCCCTAGGCCAGGGATCGAACCAGCGCTCCTTGCAGTGCAAGGCGGTGCAAGGGAAGCCCTGCCCACAGGAGTTTTACAGGAAGGCTCTTGAGAACAATTCCAAGGGAGAGAAGGAAACAGAATTGGGCTAAGAGAGAAGCTGAGCTGCAAAGCAGCTGCAGAAGAGAGTTCAGCTGATTTTATGAGAATTTCTGGAGCTGAGACGGCCTTTCAGTAGTTGTACTGTATCATGACCAGGAGGTGAGTCATCGCTTCCCTGAATTAAACTATCACTGCATGTGGGCAGCTCCTGGAGAGGGAGTGCAAACTTCCTCTCCAGGAGCCCCTCCTGCTCAGGGTCATGCTCGTAGAGGGACTCAGCTGTGAGTCATCTGCAGCTCTCAGAGGTGGAACGAGTGAGTCTTGATTCTGAAAGGAAACAGGACGGTGCCCTGGTAACAGCAGTTTCCAACTTTTTGACCCCAAGGGACGGATTTTGTGGAAGATAGTTTTTCCACAGACAGCAGTTGAGGGAGACGGTTTTGGCACGATTCAAGTGCATTACATTTACTGTGCACTTTATTTATAATCTAAAGCTCCTGCTTATCTGACAGGAGGTACCATTGTGGCCTGGAAGTTGGGGACACTGTAACATCTCCTAGCTATCTGCATATCAGGGCATCATTCATGTATTTTATGTCTTATGTATTATCCCTATTATATTTATTTTCATTTCCCAGCGAGTCAAAACTAAAAATATCTCTGACCCTTCCCTGTGTGCTCTTGAATCAAAGATGGGGCAGGTTTCCACCCTTAACTAGGATTGGTGGCAGAGTACTAATCACCTCAATGTGCTCTGTCCTTTGAGGCAAAGGAATAATGGCTACAGAAGTGAGTAAACAAAGATCATTCTCTTACTACTGTTGATGAGGGGGGAAGGTGTTCAGGGCAAATAGTACCTTTAATATGAAGCAACCAGGGACAAAGGAGCATGTCTTTCCTCAGGGCAGGTGTCTTCACGTTGCCTGCCTGCAGTTGCCATAAGACCTTCCTAAGGCTTGACATGCCCCTAACCTCCCATCCACGGTGATGACATGGTGCCCCTCTGGCTTTCCTTGCAAAGCTCTCAGCTGCTCTACCATCCCGCTGCTCTAAGGAGCCCTGGGAGTTTTACAGGAAGGCTCTTGAGAACAATTCCAAGGGAGAGAAGGAAACAGAATTGGGCTAAGAGAGAAGCTGAGCTGCAAAGCAGCTGCAGAAGAGAGTTCAGCTGATTTTATGAGAATTTCTGGAGCTGAGACGGCCTTTCAGTAGTTGTACTGTATCATGACCAGGAGGTGAGTCATCGCTTCCCTGAATTAAACTATCACTGCATGTGGGCAGCTCCTGGAGAGGGAGTGCAAACTTCCTCTCCAGGAGCTCTCTCCTGCTCAGGGTCATGCTCGTAGAGGGACTCAGCTGTGAGTCATCTGCAGCTCTCAGAGGTGGAACGAGTGAGTCTTGATTCTGAAAGGAAACAGGACGGTGCCCTGGTAACAGCAGTTTCCAACTTTTTGACCCCAAGGGACGGATTTTGTGGAAGATAGTTTTTCCACAGACAGCAGTTGAGGGAGACGGTTTTGGCACGATTCAAGTGCATTACATTTACTGTGCACTTTATTTATAATCTAAAGCTCCTGCTTATCTGACAGGAGGTACCATTGTGGCCTGGAAGTTGGGGACACTGTAACATCTCCTAGCTATCTGCATATCAGGGCATCATTCATGTATTTTATGTCTTATGTATTATCCCTATTATATTTATTTTCATTTCCCAGCGAGTCAAAACTAAAAATATCTCTGACCCTTCCCTGTGTGCTCTTGAATCAAAGATGGGGCAGGTTTCCACCCTTAACTAGGATTGGTGGCAGAGTACTAATCACCTCAATGTGCTCTGTCCTTTGAGGCAAAGGAATAATGGCTACAGAAGTGAGTAAACAAAGATCATTCTCTTACTACTGTTGATGAGGGGGGAAGGTGTTCAGGGCAAATAGTACCTTTAATATGAAGCAACCAGGGACAAAGGAGCATGTCTTTCCTCAGGGCAGGTGTCTTCACGTTGCCTGCCTGCAGTTGCCATAAGACCTTCCTAAGGCTTGACATGCCCCTAACCTCCCATCCACGGTGATGACATGGTGCCCCTCTGGCTTTCCTTGCAAAGCTCTCAGCTGCTCTACCATCCCGCTGCTCTAAGGATTCTGGTATCAAGACAAAAATCACTCTTAACACTCATTAGTTTTGAGATCAGAGCTAACAGAAGTAGCTTATTTTTTAAGCAAGGTGAACTTGCCCATCAAGTGGGTGTTGTATACAGATGCATGTTAGTTCACTGATTTAAAATGAAGGCGAGTGAGTAGATCAGTGCTTTCCCCTAGTCCCATACCATGCCCTTTAATTGAATGCATAGATTTCTTTAGTGGTTTCCAGAATGCTGAAAAGAAACCTTTAAAGTAGGTCATTTGGGAAAATAGAAATGTAAAGATTGAGGAGGAAACTATGGTTTGAGTTCATTGTGATTAAGTACCTAGTTTCTTAAATAGTATTGAAAAGGGAGATTGTAAATTTTCACATATTAAACTATGTATATACAGACTGTATACATATCTTTTAGTTCTTTACAGTGTTTGGGCTCTCATCAGACTGAACAATGAACTCAGTTAAATAGTTACTTTATACCAATTAGTTGCAAATACTTTCTCAGATTTACACCGTGTAGAATGACATTCTTGAGGAAGAAAAATTCAGATTGGTTAAAATGTATTAAAATAATCAATTCTGGCAGCATGTTTTATCTTTATTGGTTCTTCTTAGGCACACATATAGAAATGTATCAGCTTCCCAGATGGTGCAATGGTAAAGAATTTGCCTGCCAATGCCAGATACGCAGGAGACACAAAGACTCCAATTTAGTCCCTAAGTTGGGAAGCTCTTGAATCAAAGATGGGGCAGGTTTCCACCCTTAACTAGGATTGGTGGCAGAGTACTAATCACCTCAATGTGCTCTGTCCTTTGAGGCAAAGGAATAATGGCTACAGAAGTGAGTAAACAAAGATCATTCTCTTACTACTGTTGATGAGGGGGGAAGGTGTTCAGGGCAAATAGTACCTTTAATATGAAGCAACCAGGGACAAAGGAGCATGTCTTTCCTCAGGGCAGGTGTCTTCACGTTGCCTGCCTGCAGTTGCCATAAGACCTTCCTAAGGCTTGACATGCCCCTAACCTCCCATCCACGGTGATGACATGGTGCCCCTCTGGCTTTCCTTGCAAAGCTCTCAGCTGCTCTACCATCCCGCTGCTCTAAGGATTCTGGTATCAAGACAAAAATCACTCTTAACACTCATTAGTTTTGAGATCAGAGCTAACAGAAGTAGCTTATTTTTTAAGCAAGGTGAACTTGCCCATCAAGTGGGTGTTGTATACAGATGCATGTTAGTTCACTGATTTAAAATGAAGGCGAGTGAGTAGATCAGTGCTTTCCCCTAGTCCCATACCATGCCCTTTAATTGAATGCATAGATTTCTTTAGTGGTTTCCAGAATGCTGAAAAGAAACCTTTAAAGTAGGTCATTTGGGAAAATAGAAATGTAAAGATTGAGGAGGAAACTATGGTTTGAGTTCATTGTGATTAAGTACCTAGTTTCTTAAATAGTATTGAAAAGGGAGATTGTAAATTTTCACATATTAAACTATGTATATACAGACTGTATACATATCTTTTAGTTCTTTACAGTGTTTGGGCTCTCATCAGACTGAACAATGAACTCAGTTAAATAGTTACTTTATACCAATTAGTTGCAAATACTTTCTCAGATTTACACCGTGTAGAATGACATTCTTGAGGAAGAAAAATTCAGATTGGTTAAAATGTATTAAAATAATCAATTCTGGCAGCATGTTTTATCTTTATTGGTTCTTCTTAGGCACACATATAGAAATGTATCAGCTTCCCAGATGGTGCAATGGTAAAGAATTTGCCTGCCAATGCCAGATACGCAGGAGACACAAAAGACTCCAATTTAGTCCCTAAGTTGGGAAGATACCCTGGAGTAGGAAATGGCAACCCACTCCAGTATTCTTGCCTGGAAAATTCCATAGACAGAGGAACCTGGAGGGCTATAGTCTTTGGGGTTGAAAAAGCTGGACAGACTTAGTGACAAAGCAAAATAAAAACTATAGAAATTTGTGGAAGTTAAATGAGCAATTGGACAAAGACTGGACAAAGACTGTTGTCTGCTATCAAGCTGTCAGCCAACTTGATAGCAGAAACCAAGACAGTGCCGCCTGAGGGAATTCAAGATTGAGAAAAACAGGATACTGACCCGAGATACTTAGATACATATCAAAGGAATATTTCAGTGAACCCAGACTCTTGCATTTTCCTACACATTGAAAAGCACTAAAATCTTTAAGTTGAGATGTCCATTCGTTGTGATTAGCAGTAACCTTTTGGGGTTTTTTTCCAGCAAAAACTCCTGTATATCCTGGCTCTTCCCTTACCTCTTTGGATCAGAGTCACCTGAGACTCTTTCTCTGCCTACAGTTCTCAGTAAAGTCCCCAAAGAAACCATAACTCTCAACTTTTAGGTTGTACATTTTTGTTTTCTTTAGTTGACAGATTTGATGATCAATGAAGGGACCCAGAGCAAGCTTCTCTCCTTCACCTGAACTCTATAAGAATCTGGAGCGTTGATAACAGCAGAGACGCCCCCCTGGAGAATTCAGATGACTTTGGGTGAGTCTCTTCTGGCTCTCTGACCTCCCCTTATTGACTGATGATCCTAAGTTTTATTTGGTGGTATTAGGTTCCTCACTAGAGGAGTTTTCTTTTTCTGGCGGGATGAACTCAGTTAAATAGTTACTTTATCATCCAGCATGTTTTAGTCTTTATTGGCAAATACTTTCTCAGATTTACACCGTGTAGAATGACATTCTTGAGGAAGAAAAATTCAGATTGGTTAAAATGTATTAAAATAATCAATTCTGGCAGCATGTTTTATCTTTATTGGTTCTTCTTAGGCACACATATAGAAATGTATCAGCTTCCCAGATGGTGCAATGGTAAAGAATTTGCCTGCCACTGCCAGCTACGCAGGAGCCCCCAAAGCCTCCAATTTAGTCCCTAAGTTGGGAAGATACCCTGGAGTAGGAAATGGCAAGCCTGCTTCAGTATTGTTGCCTGGAAAATTCCATAGACAGAGGAACCTGGAGGGCTATAGTCTTTGGGGTTGAAAAAGCTGGACAGACTTAGTGACAAAGCAAAATAAAAACTATAGAAATTTGTGGAAGTTAAATGAGCAATTGGACAAAGACTGGACAAAGACTGTTGTCTGCTATCAAGCTGTCAGCCAACTTGATAGCAGAAACCAAGACAGTGCCGCCTGAGGGAATTCAAGATTGAGAAAAACAGGATACTGACCCGAGATACTTAGATACATATCAAAGGAATATTTCAGTGAACCCAGACTCTTGCATTTTCCTACACATTGAAAAGCACTAAAATCTTTAAGTTGAGATGTCCATTCGTTGTGATTAGCAGTAACCTTTTGGGGTTTTTTTCCAGCAAAAACTCCTGTATATCCTGGCTCTTCCCTTACCTCTTTGGATCAGAGTCACCTGAGACTCTTTCTCTGCCTACAGTTCTCAGTAAAGTCCCCAAAGAAACCATAACTCTCAACTTTTAGGTTGTACATTTTTGTTTTCTTTAGTTGACAGATTTGATGATCAATGAAGGGACCCAGAGCAAGCTTCTCTCCTTCACCTGAACTCTATAAGAATCTGGAGCGTTGATAACAGCAGAGACGCCCCCCTGGAGAATTCAGATGACTTTGGGTGAGTCTCTTCTGGCTCTCTGACCTCCCCTTATTGACTGATGATCCTAAGTTTTATTTGGTGGTATTAGGTTCCTCACTAGAGGAGTGTATTTTCCTTGAAACTTAGTTTTGAGAAGCAGCACCTGGGTTACCCTTGGTCGAAAGATGTTGGGAAGATGTATTATGTGTGTAGAGAATTTATGGGCTTCCCTAGGGCTCAGATGGTAAAGAATCTTCCTGCAGTGCAGGAGACCCAGGTTTAATCAAGAGAATTTGTTCTTACAAGCATTTATTTAATTGGGAACTAAGGAAATTTTGCCCCAAAATGGCCAAGTTAGAGTTTTTTAACATTCCAAAATTAATTTTTTTCTCTTTTGCATGCACATCTAGAAAAAGCCAGCTTGGTAAAATATCTCTTCAGTATTCTGACCTTAAAGGATCAAGAGCTTTTCTAAGGGGACTCTGCATTTCACTCCCTGTCTCTCCCTGCCACCCACCTGTGTCTCTGAGATGTAAATTTTCTACCTAATCTTAGCCTGTTTTTTCTGTGTTTCGAAGGTTTGGTTTCTGCCATCCAGAAGGTGTGCATACAATGTACATTTCGCAGCCGGTCAAATAGATTGGAATTCTGAGCAGTCTTTGTGTCTGGCTGTATCAGTTCTCAAGGGCCTTTGTCATCTTAACTTTCATTGTGTTCACCTGTATAGTGAAGACCTTTCTTAGACATTTTTGAGAGTAGACTTTCTAGGTCTTAGGAAGGCTATATCTTCTGCACTCTCTCGTGTGCCTCTTGGGCTTATTGATTTGAGTTGTTATTAAGATAATATTCACCAATGGCCAGACGATGGATTCTTTAAATTGGAGGAATTCTAAATAAACTTATAGAGAGCTCTCATTATCAACAGCTATTTTATTGGTACCTATGAAAAAGCAAATTAGAAGATGGATAAATTGTATATATATATATATATATATATATGTCTAGTGTTTAGTGGTTTTTGTAATACGTAAAAGAAATCTTTAAAGTAGGTCATTTGGGGAAATAGAAATTTAAACATGATACACACACACACACACACACACACACACACACAAATGACTAATCTAAGAACTAAAACGACCAAATAAGCCAGTTTGGGAAGGCTGATTTGTGATATCAGCTCCACTTAAATGGATGCAATAAAAACATTAGGCTAATTAATGTTTATGAGGTTGCTTAATAGGGAAATAAGAAAAACCTAGGGGAAAGCCTAGAAACTTCTTCCAACAAGGTGGAAATTTTAAAGAGACTCATCCCCAAAGGATAAAAAATCTTTAAATGGTTATTAAGAAACAGGATAAGTAAAACAGATGTTAAATATGATTAAAACAAAGGTTTGATACAACACTAGCTAAGGCTGGATGAGCCAAAGGTACAACCTATTGGCTCCAAACAATAAAGGGCTCCAACCAGTCTGCTCTATTTACCCCAGTTTAAATATATATATATATATATATATTTGAAAACCCTTCATGTCTTGTTGTCTCAAAGGGGTTTGCGTAACTCAGTGAAGCTGTGAGCCATGGCTCATAGGATCACCTAAAACGGATAGGACATAGTGAAGAGGTCTGACAAAGCATGGTCCACTGGAGGAGGGAATGGCAACCCACTCCAGTATTCTTGTCGTGATAAACTCATGAACAGTACTACTGCTTCATTGACTACACTAAAGGCTTTGACTCTGAGAATCACAATAAACTGGAAAATTCTTAAAGAGATGGGAATACCATACAATCTTACCTGTCTTCTGAGAAACGTGTATGCACAATAAGAAGTAACAGTTAGAAGCAAACGTGGAACAACTGACTGGTTCCAAATTGGGAAAGGAGTACATCAAGGCTGTATATTGTCACCTTGTTTACTTAACTTATATGTAGAGTACATCATGTGCAATGCCAGTCTGGATGAATCAAAAGCTGGAGTCAAAAGCTGGGAGAAATATCAACAACCTTAGATATGCAGTTGATACCATTCTAATGACAATAATAAAGAGGAACTAAAGAGCCGCTTGATGAGGGTGAAAGAGGAAAATGAAAAAGCTAGTCTAAAGCTCAACATTAAGAAAAATAAAATTACGACATCCCGTCCCATCATTTCATGGCAAGTAGAAGGGGGAAAAGTTAGAAGCAGTGACAGATTTTATTTTCATGGCCTCCAAAATCACTACAGACAGTGACTGCTGCCATGAAATTAAAAGATGCTTGCTCCTTGCAAGGAAAACTGTGACATAGACAGTGTATTAAAAAGCAGAGACATCACTTTGCCAACAAAGGTTTGTGTAATCAAAGCTATGATTTTTCCAGTAGTGAGATATGGAAGTGAGAGTTGGACCATGAAGAAGACTGAGTGCTGAAGAACTGATGCTGCGGTGCTGGAGAAGACTCTTGAGAGTCTCGTGGACTTCAAGGAGATCAAACCAGTCAATCCTAAAGGAAACCAACCTGGAATAGTCATTGGAAGGACTGATGCTCAAGTTCCAATATTTTGATCACCTGTTGCGAAGAGCTGACTCATTGGAAAAGACCCTGATGCTGGGAAATATTAAAGACAAAAGGAGAACGGGGCAACAGAGGACAAGATGGTTAGATAGCATCACTGACACAACAGACATGAATCTGAGTAAACTCTGAGAAATGGTGAAGGATAGGGGGAGCCCGCTTTGCTACAGTCCATGGGGTCGCAAAGAGTCAGACATCACTTAGCGACTAAACGACAATCAAATATATATTTAAAGGTGGGAAGATTACACTGAGATACTAGAGCAGCAATTGTTTAGGGCAACAACTAGCCTAGTCAATTAATCTTGTAACCAAGTTAAAAGATTCAACAAAATGGTCCGAGTTCCTTGGCTCATCCCTTCACTGGGGATTCCAAATTCACTATACAAAAAGACACAAAATTCTGAGAGAATAAAAAGAAAAGTTTCTGTGACTCCTCTAAAGACTAAGCCTTGTTGATGGGGTCTTAATGGAAACTAAAATGGTATAAAAATTGATAGAACTGAGATGAAAGTTTATAAACATTTAAGTGGGCTTTATATAAGATGCTTTATCTCTTTTGCCTTATTATATCGTGGGATAGACATTATGCCTCACTGAGAAATGCTTCCTCTGCCTGTTAATTTAAGACAGGGTATATACATCTCTCCCTCTGGCTATATTAGCTAAACATGCTAAAGAAAACCACCGGGGTTACCTGAGTCCACACAACATGAAATAAAAACTGGGGCTAATAATCAGGGGCTAACAAAAACAATAATGGAGATTTTTGTTCCAGGTTTAACTTCTGCACTCAGAAAGAAGGTCTTCGTTAAATGCCTTCTGCAAACTTTTGAAGGTTTGGTAAATTGAACCCCAAAGTTCTAGAACACAGAACTCTTAATTTTCAGTTTAGCTGGATATCTTCTCACTGATACGAAAAGGCAAATGAAAGAAAAAGCAGCTGGGAAAAGTCAACCTTTTAACATATTTTAGGTGGCAGACCGGCTCTTTGGGGAGTTAAAAACTGTCTTTGTCTTGGAAATCTTTAAAGTCAGAAATGTAAATACAGCCCACAATGACCTGAAACTAAGCCTAATTAGCTCAATCAGGTAGAACATGAAACCATAGATGGAAAAGATGGGGCCAAGAGCCTTTTTAAACTCCTACTGCTGCAGAGGCTCCTTCATTCAAAATCTAATTCATACCCTTAAAGATTTATCAAGGATAAATAAAAATCTTAAAAGTCTTTTACACAAATAGTCAAGCCTTAGTCAACTGCGTAAATAAATTTAACTTGTTTCAACTGTTGTTTATATATGAGTAAGACTATATTGTAGTACCTGATTCATAATCAAGTTTTAAAGTGAAGCTATGAGATCTCTGGTTATGTCTGTTTTTATGTCTGTGTGTATATTATGCATACAGTATGTCTGTACCTTAGAATTGTATTATCAAAATTAAATTATAAAAGAGCTCTAATTGACTTTAAGTTCTAACAAATTAAACATTTCTAAGTGTAAAGGAAACTGGCCAGAATGAATTTCAGGTTTACGTGACCTAGGAAATATTCAGTATTAAATTAATACTTGAACTTCAGCTTGTTGGTTTAATCACTACAGACATGTCTTACTTTTATTGTACCTAGGCTTACTTAAGGTCAGTAAATTTATGTTATATATTTTACAGGGTTTGTCAACAAGAAAAATTAACTTGGTATGATGTTCTCATAATTTATAAAATAGAGGTAAATGAAGTAGGGATTTTCAGATGAAGTCCTTAGGAATAGTTACATTTTGAGTGTGTCAATCTAAGAAAGTTTCTCCAATTTTTTGGTAACTTAAAGCTAATTTAGAGTTTTGCTAAATTTAAATGATGAGAATTCACTGAATATCCAGATCATTTCAAATAAGATAAAATACTGTAACAGTAATTTCTAAATGGGTCTCGTTTACCTACTTTTGTCCTCTCATGAGGGAACTAATTTTTTCAGTTTAGCTGGATATCTTCTCACTGATACGAAAAGGCAAATGAAAGAAAAGCAGCTGGGAAAAGTCAACCTTTAACATATTTTAGGTGGCAGACCGGCTCTTTGGGGAGTTAAAAACTGTCTTTGTCTTGGAAATCTTTAAAGTCAGAAATGTAAATACAGCCCACAATGACCTGAAACTAAGCCTAATTAGCTCAATCAGGTAGAACATGAAACCATAGATGGAAAAGATGGGGCCAAGAGCCTTTTTAAACTCCTACTGCTGCAGAGGCTCCTTCATTCAAAATCTAATTCATACCCTTAAAGATTTATCAAGGATAAATAAAAATCTTAAAAGTCTTTTACACAAATAGTCAAGCCTTAGTCAACTGCGTAAATAAATTTAACTTGTTTCAACTGTTGTTTATATATGAGTAAGACTATATTGTAGTACCTGATTCATAATCAAGTTTTAAAGTGAAGCTATGAGATCTCTGGTTATGTCTGTTTTTATGTCTGTGTGTATATTATGCATACAGTATGTCTGTACCTTAGAATTGTATTATCAAAATTAAATTATAAAAGAGCTCTAATTGACTTTAAGTTCTAACAAATTAAACATTTCTAAGTGTAAAGGAAACTGGCCAGAATGAATTTCAGGTTTACGTGACCTAGGAAATATTCAGTATTAAATTAATACTTGAACTTCAGCTTGTTGGTTTAATCACTACAGACATGTCTTACTTTTATTGTACCTAGGCTTACTTAAGGTCAGTAAATTTATGTTATATATTTTACAGGGTTTGTCAACAAGAAAAATTAACTTGGTATGATGTTCTCATAATTTATAAAATAGAGGTAAATGAAGTAGGGATTTTCAGATGAAGTCCTTAGGAATAGTTACATTTTGAGTGTGTCAATCTAAGAAAGTTTCTCCAATTTTTTGGTAACTTAAAGCTAATTTAGAGTTTTGCTAAATTTAAATGATGAGAATTCACTGAATATCCAGATCATTTCAAATAAGATAAAATACTGTAACAGTAATTTCTAAATGGGTCTACGTTTACCTACTTTTGTCCTCTCATGAGGGGAACTAAAGATGTTTGGGCTTATTAGACACATGTGTTATACCATTTTGAAGAGAGAAATAGTGCTAGAAGGTGTATATTTCTAGAGGTTAGAAAATGTTCCTAAGTTTGTTAGTCAGAAAATACTGGTATGATAAACAATTCATAATTATTTGCTTCTCGGCTTCCAATAGTCATTAAGGTTCTTAAGAGCTAAAGTTTATTTCATAGCTGAAAATTTCTATTGTTAATTTTTCTCACTTACTTTACTTATTCCCCCCACCCACCCACTATCCTCTCTGGCAACCACCTGTTCTCTGTATCTATGACTTTGTTTCTGTTTTATTATGTTTGCTCACTTGTTTTATTTTGGGATTCCACACAAAAGTGAGATCATATAGGATTTGTCTTCCTCTTTATGATTTATTTCAGGTAGCATAATACCTTCTATGTCTATCTATGTTGCTGCAAATGGCAAGAGTCCATTCTTTTTAGGGCTTAGTAATCCATTTTATACACACACACATAGATGTCACATCTTTTTATTCATTCATCTATCAACAGGCACTTGGGTTGCTTTCATATCTTGGGTAGCATGAATAATTCTGCAATGTATATATCTTTAAATTAATGTTTTTGTTTTCCTTGGGAAAATATTCAGAACTGAAATCGCTGGATCATGTGGTAGTTCTATTCTTAATTTTTTGAGAAATCCCCACTCTCTTTTCCATGCTATCTGTACCAGTTTACATTGCTACAGACAGTGCTCAAGGCTGCCTTTTTCTCCAGTCCTTGCCAACGCTTATTTGTTGTCTTTTTGATAACAGCCATTCTCACAGTGTGAGGGATATCTCATTGTGGTTTTGATTTGCATTTTCCTGATAAATAGTGATGTTGAACACTTTCATGTGTCTCTTGACCATCTACCATGCTCGTCTTTTCATGCCAAACGTATAAATGGATTTTATGGACCTAGGGAAAAAGTCAAATAGTTTGTATTGGGCATAGCCACTGAAAGATACATTGGCCCAAAAATTTATTGAGAAGCTTCTAGTGAGGATATTCTAATGGGTCTACGTTTACCTACTTTTGTCCTCTCATGAGGGGAACTAAAGATGTTTGGGCTTATTAGACACATGTGTTATACCATTTTGAAGAGAGAAATAGTGCTAGAAGGTGTATATTTCTAGAGGTTAGAAAATGTTCCTAAGTTTGTTAGTCAGAAAATACTGGTATGATAAACAATTCATAATTATTTGCTTCTCGGCTTCCAATAGTCATTAAGGTTCTTAAGAGCTAAAGTTTATTTCATAGCTGAAAATTTCTATTGTTAATTTTTCTCACTTACTTTACTTATTCCCCCCACCCACCCACTATCCTCTCTGGCAACCACCTGTTCTCTGTATCTATGACTTTGTTTCTGTTTTATTATGTTTGCTCACTTGTTTTATTTTGGGATTCCACACAAAAGTGAGATCATATAGGATTTGTCTTCCTCTTTATGATTTATTTCAGGTAGCATAATACCTTCTATGTCTATCTATGTTGCTGCAAATGGCAAGAGTCCATTCTTTTTAGGGCTTAGTAATCCATTTTATACACACACACATAGATGTCACATCTTTTTATTCATTCATCTATCAACAGGCACTTGGGTTGCTTTCATATCTTGGGTAGCATGAATAATTCTGCAATGTATATATCTTTAAATTAATGTTTTTGTTTTCCTTGGGAAAATATTCAGAACTGAAATCGCTGGATCATGTGGTAGTTCTATTCTTAATTTTTTGAGAAATCCCCACTCTCTTTTCCATGCTATCTGTACCAGTTTACATTGCTACAGACAGTGCTCAAGGCTGCCTTTTTCTCCAGTCCTTGCCAACGCTTATTTGTTGTCTTTTTGATAACAGCCATTCTCACAGTGTGAGGGATATCTCATTGTGGTTTTGATTTGCATTTTCCTGATAAATAGTGATGTTGAACACTTTCATGTGTCTCTTGACCATCTACCATGCTCGTCTTTTCATGCCAAACGTATAAATGGATTTTATGGACCTAGGGAAAAAGTCAAATAGTTTGTATTGGGCATAGCCACTGAAAGATACATTGGCATCCTATACCTAAACTTTTTGAACTTCCTCAAGTTCAGTTCAAATGCTTAAAATGCTAGTCAGTGAGTAGAATTAAATCTTCCTAGTTTAGGAACTGCTCCATTAACAAAAAACTCTGCAGAGAGAGAGGCCACTGCAATGCGAGGCCCATACAGGCCAAAGAGCAAAGATGGATGAAAATAGATAAACGAAAGACCAATAGGAGTGGCTAAAAAAAAAATATATATGTGTATATATATGAATCTACATAAAAAGTAAGAAAAATTTCAGAACGTCATAATTAATATTCAAATGAAAGAAAAACCAATTCAGCAGTTAAACCATGGTTCAACTATCATAAGTGAGTATTAATTTTTATTTTCTAACCTGAAGCTTACCTGAAAATATATTGAGGACTTGTTTTTAGGAAATATATAAAACTTAACTTATAATCAGTATCATTTTTTAAAAAAATCTTTTTTGGGGGAAGGGGTCACTTCTATTGATCCTTCATCTATTCATCCCTGCTCCTTGGCCTGTGCAGGGCTCACATCGCAGTGGCCCCTCTTGTCGCAGAGCACCAGCTCTGGGTGCACAAGCTCCAGATCTCCGGCTTGGTAGTTGGACACATCGGTCCAGCCGCTCCGCGGCACGGTGGGATCTTCCCAGGCCAGGGATCGAACCGGCACCCCTTGCACTGCAAAGGAATGTCCTTACTCACTGGACCACCAGGGAAGCCCTATAATCACTATCATTTTAAAAAATTCTGTTTGAAATATTCCATTTGAAACTCAATTTGGAAAATTCCTATGTCAAAAATTCCACTAGATGGTGCTCTTTCAACTTCCTTAAAGGAAAACTGGTTTTAAGTCCTTGCCAACGCTTATTTGTTGTCTTTTTGATAACAGCCATTCTCACAGTGTGAGGGATATCTCATTGTGGTTTTGATTTGCATTTTCCTGATAAATAGTGATGTTGAACACTTTCATGTGTCTCTTGACCATCTACCATGCTCGTCTTTTCATGCCAAACGTATAAATGGATTTTATGGACCTAGGGAAAAAGTCAAATAGTTTGTATTGGGCATAGCCACTGAAAGATACATTGGCATCCTATACCTAAACTTTTTGAACTTCCTCAAGTTCAGTTCAAATGCTTAAAATGCTAGTCAGTGAGTAGAATTAAATCTTCCTAGTTTAGGAACTGCTCCATTAACAAAAAACTCTGCAGAGAGAGAGGCCACTGCAATGCGAGGCCCATACAGGCCAAAGAGCAAAGATGGATGAAAATAGATAAACGAAAGACCAATAGGAGTGGCTAAAAAAAAAATATATATGTGTATATATATGAATCTACATAAAAAGTAAGAAAAATTTCAGAACGTCATAATTAATATTCAAATGAAAGAAAAACCAATTCAGCAGTTAAACCATGGTTCAACTATCATAAGTGAGTATTAATTTTATTTTCTAACCTGAAGCTTACCTGAAAATATATTGAGGACTTGTTTTTAGGAAATATATAAAACTTAACTTATAATCAGTAGCATTTTTTAAAAAAATCTTTTTTGGGGGAAGGGGTCACTTCTATTGATCCTTCATCTATTCATCCCTGCTCCTTGGCCTGTGCAGGGCTCACATCGCAGTGGCCCCTCTTGTCGCAGAGCACCAGCTCTGGGTGCACAAGCTCCAGATCTCCGGCTTGGTAGTTGGACACATCGGTCCAGCCGCTCCGCGGCACGGTGGGATCTTCCCAGGCCAGGGATCGAACCGGCACCCCTTGCACTGCAAAGGAATGTCCTTACTCACTGGACCACCAGGGAAGCCCTATAATCACTATCATTTTAAAAAATTCTGTTTGAAATATTCCATTTGAAACTCAATTTGGAAAATTCCTATGTCAAAAATTCCACTAGATGGTGCTCTTTCAACTTCCTTAAAGGAAAACTGGTGAAGTTTGCATTAGTAGCTGATGCGTGACTCAGCTAATTTTATTAAGAAAACCAAATGAGTGCATCTGACTCATTTCCTTGGACATAAAAAGCACAGTATACCATGGATGAACAGTATAATTGTGATAACTCATTGATGAAGACTACTTTTGTTAGCAATGGAGAAATACCTTCATTACCTTCAACGAAGAGATTCTGGGAATATTATCTTGTGCTGTTTAGAAAAAAAGATTTCATAAAATGTGAACATGGAAATTTTAAGTATTATCAGCTTTGACTTAATAAGCAATTGCTGAAGTTATAAAATTTAATAAAAACACACTACTGATACACATGAGACTCTATTTTGCCAATAGCCATTTTTTGCTATTAAAAATCTATCCTCTGTCTGTGACACTATGAGTGAATTCTATATGCAACACAATACAATCTAAAAAAGAATTGTATAATATGAAGAGCATAAGCTCTCTACATAACACAGACAGTATTTACTTAGGAAAATATTGGAGCACACTACCACTTCTACATCACATATGCATGTGTGTATGTATATGCAGATTAGGGGGCAAGGGATTAGTTTTGTCATAACCCACATACATGCCTTTGCTTTTAGTAATAGTATATCTTATCAAGATTTATACAATTAGCTAAACTTAGGAAGCAAGTTTGTATATATAGCTGGTTAACTATCTATTTATAGGTCAGCATATTCCTTTTGTATCAAGAATTTAAAACAATTAGCTAAACTTAAAAGGGGTATATAGCTGGTTAACTTGGGCTCCGCAGTCCCCTCTTGTCGCAGAGCACCAGCTCTGGGTGCACAAGCTCCAGATCTCCGGCTTGGTAGTTGGACACATCGGTCCAGCCGCTCCGCGGCACGGTGGGATCTTCCCAGGCCAGGGATCGAACCGGCACCCTTGCACTGCAAAGGAATGTCCTTACTCACTGGACCACCAGGGAAGCCCTATAATCACTATCATTTTAAAAAATTCTGTTTGAAATATTCCATTTGAAACTCAATTTGGAAAATTCCTATGTCAAAAATTCCACTAGATGGTGCTCTTTCAACTTCCTTAAAGGAAAACTGGTGAAGTTTGCATTAGTAGCTGATGCGTGACTCAGCTAATTTTATTAAGAAAACCAAATGAGTGCATCTGACTCATTTCCTTGGACATAAAAAGCACAGTATACCATGGATGAACAGTATAATTGTGATAACTCATTGATGAAGACTACTTTTGTTAGCAATGGAGAAATACCTTCATTACCTTCAACGAAGAGATTCTGGGAATATTATCTTGTGCTGTTTAGAAAAAAAGATTTCATAAAATGTGAACATGGAAATTTTAAGTATTATCAGCTTTGACTTAATAAGCAATTGCTGAAGTTATAAAATTTAATAAAAACACACTACTGATACACATGAGACTCTATTTTGCCAATAGCCATTTTTTGCTATTAAAAATCTATCCTCTGTCTGTGACACTATGAGTGAATTCTATATGCAACACAATACAATATAAAAATGAATTGTATAATATGAAGAGCATAAGCTCTCTACATAACACAGACAGTATTTACTTAGGAAAATATTGGAGCACACTACCACTTCTACATCACATATGCATGTGTGTATGTATATGCAGATTAGGGGGCAAGGGATTAGTTTTGTCATAACCCACATACATGCCTTTGCTTTTAGTAATAGTATATCTTATCAAGATTTATACAATTAGCTAAACTTAGGAAGCAAGTTTGTATATATAGCTGGTTAACTATCTATTTATAGGTCAGCATATTGTCAAGCACAAAGTTTTAAATAAAGTATGCACAGACCAACTGTGATTAAAATATCCAAAAAGTAGGAGATTTGGAGGTGACTGTTTGGTTTATTTATGGATCAGTTAAAATTCTTACCAGGAATTATGTTATACTCTGATGATAAAAGCATATACCAGAATGAGAAGTGTTCAAATACTGCAAAAATACAAAAATAATGTGGACCCTTGTTGAGTTAATGAACTCTCATTAACAATGAAATCTTTATTTTAACATTAAACCTGTTTATGTTTAAGTAATTGTGAGGTGTTGTCATGAACTGAAGTTTCTAAATGAAAACAGGATATTGGTAAACACAAGATCCAGGGTTTGGATCTTTTGCTATAAATCTACTCTATTAGAGTAAATGAATCAAAACACCTTTCAAGTACTCACCAGTGGCTGAATTTTGTTGAGTTTTCTGTTTTTATCTTTCTTGACATCTCTACAATTTTATATCATTGACCATTTCTCCTTGGTATAAATCTTTCTGGATTTCTGTGTCATTCTTCTCTAGGCACACTAGTTCCTGTCCTAGGTTTCCTTTCTCATGTCCCTTTGCCTCATCCCTAAATGAGAATGCTTCCTCACTGTTCTATCCTTGGTCTGCTTTTCCTTCTTTATGTTCTTTACTCCTAAGTGTCATTTATACATTGAGTGTACATAATTGCTTCCATGTAGGGAGCTCATCTCTTGTCCTGGACTCTCACTGAGGCTTTATTTCTTAATTTCTAATTATTCCCAGACAAATTACACTGTGTCCTGAATATTTCCCCTTAGATTTCAAATCTCACAGAATGAAGAAAATACCGAATTCCTTAATATAGCCTATAAAGCCAAGGCCTTGTCTTTATATTTCAGTTACTATGAATGACACAATCTTGGAATTCTTTTACTTATCCACTATAGTTAATGTTTCCAAAGCTGCATTTCATAAATGCCTTTCTATCTGTTTAAATTGCCATGACCTAGTTGAGATCCATAGTTGCCACCTGCCCCAATCTCAATGTGACGTCCTGGCTGCTCTTTAACTCTCGACTGTCCTACCCCACTTTTCTAGTTAGTGCCTCCTATCTGTATGTTTTAGATGACTTGCATTAGTAGATAACTTGGGTAGAGGAAGCCAGGCTGAGTAACAGGGACTGACCTTAGAACTTGCACACTTGGTGGTTCAGGCTCTGGGAAAGGGTTTCACAGAAGGAGAAGCACATACAGGGTCTCAGAGCCTCCAGTGCCGTCAGTGGTCCCAGAGGGAGGATAAAAATAAAAGCAGGAAGTGGAGATAGTGGTCAATATTTAAAAGCCCAGAGAGGCAGAGATTTCGCATCTGAGAGGCCTTTTAATTCCTGTCTAAGGCTCAGGAATGGAGAGGCTGCACTGCACAGGGAAGGAGTGGTGTCATCTGCTCTCAAGTGGCTCCTGTGCACAGGACTGCGTAGAGCAGACCCCAGCACTTCATCCAGGAAGACGAGCTTCTGCAGCCTCCATCTTGGCCCACTTGACACATCACTGCCTGACCTATTCTTGACCCCTGGACTCATTACTTATTTATAGAGGGGCAGTTGCTGCCAGTCCTGATACTTAATCTGATCTCTGGCCCTTTGTCTGGCTTCTTTCCTCATCCAGGATTTGTCTGTTTTCCCTTTGATGACACTGCTTCTTTCTCTCGGCCAAACATCTCCTTGGGCACAGACTCCACTGCAGGTCCTGACTCAGCTCTCCACAGAAGAGATATATACAGAACTGTTAATTAGGCATAAGATTGTTAAGTAATGAAAGAGGGAAAAGAGAGTTCTAAAGAATTTCAGAGGTAGTTATTGCAGGAAGTGGATATAGCCCCAAGGGCTGAGTAACCAAGGGCTTCCCAGGTGACTGTAGTGCTAAAGAACCTGCCTGCCTGTGGGAAACAAGCTGGTAGAGACTGTAGCACCTTTGGCTGAGCTGGGAGAAAAACATCCTGGGAATGAGAATAAACAACTATGAGAAACATAACAGAAAGAGCTAAGACAAAAACAAGTTGATTCGATTCACATGGGCTCATTAGCTGGGTCATACTGATTTGCAACAGGTGGGAGATCCGCTGTGGACTTAGGAACAGGGTTCAGTGCACATTAGAACACTGCGTGTGCACACAGAACAGACTCCCTAACTTCTTCTTGCTGGTCTAATTTCCCTCCCTGCTGCAGTATGTCTTTTCTATTAAGGAAATAAACAACCTAGAGTCATGAGGGTAATTATTGAGTCTCAGCCTGTGCTGACTGTATCATTTCCTGCAAACACCTGGATGTTTAAGCGCTCAATAAAAGTGGACTGCGTGAATGTATTTGGAGCTCTTGATCCATGAGGCCTTGAGCCCCCACTTCCCATCCTTTCTCTCTGTATGTGTGTATATTTATTAATGTCTTGCTGCATCTGCTATTCTCTCTGGACCCAACTGAAGTGCTGCAGCACCTGCCAATGCAGGAGACATAAGAGATGTGGGTTCAATTGCTAGGTTGGGAAGATCCGTTGGAAGAGGGCATGGCAACCTAGTACTCTTGCCTAGAGAATCCCATGGACAGAGGAACCTGGCAAGTTACAGTCCATAGGACTGTAAAGAATCTGACACAACTGAAGTGACTTGACACACACACACACACACACACAATAAGTAAGCAAATAGACAGACTTGGAAACTTGGGAGAGGAGCCCTCAAGATGAAACACAGACCTCTGAGGAGACTGTGTCTCCAAGTTAGGAGAAGCATCCGTAGGAGTAGGAACAATGAGGTTGGTCCTGATGTTTCTGAAATAGTGAGGATGATGCTGATTCTGCAAGTTGGGGAAAATGCAAGGCAGATTCAGGGGCTGCTGTCAGGTGAAGAAGGGCTGCTGAAGTATTGATCAAAACCAAAGGAAGTAGAACAGGAAGCCTTACAGGGAAGAAACAAGCTAGTCTCTTCTTCTTCCTCCAGCTCTTCTATCACCTGCTCTTGAAAAGAGCCTAAATAGGACTCAGCTGCCAATGTAGTTTTCAGTGTGCCCCAGCATCCTAGCACTTGCCAGTCCCAGGGTAGGTTTGGAGCTGATTGGAAATAATTCAATACTGGGCAGGTATGCCTTTCCTTCCTTCCATGAATATGTGGGCACAGAGGATAAAACAAGGAACAAAACAACAATAATAATATTTCCTCCTCAAGTAGCTTACATTATATTATATTACTACATGATAATGCAAAGAGATAGGTGAACAAAAAATAACAAGTAAAAACGTAGCATGTCAGGCGGTAAGTGTTCTGAGGGAAGGTAAAGCAGGGAAGGTGATAGGGGTGGGAGGGTGATAGGGGTGGGGGTATATCAAGGTTAACCTAGCTGTTCAAGGAAGGGCTGAGAAAACCGCACAGAGCAAACAAAGATGGAGGGAATGAGTCACCCAAGCATCTGAGGAAAGAGCTTCTAGGTAAGGGCAGAGGGGAGGGGAAGGGCTGATTCACTGCCGTTGGAAGGGTTGTGGCCGTAACCATGGTGATATGAGCAGCATTTTAGCAGCTTTGGAGCATAGACGTGACATAAGCTCACATTCTTTTGAAGGATCCTTCTGGATGCTCTTTTGAAATTAGACTGTCCTCCCTTGACTCACCTTGTCCAACCTTAAGGAACCTAATTCTGGGTCTAGAGTCTGACTGTCCACATACATCTTTTTTGTCTCTCTGTATCTCTCTGTACCTGCCTCTCATGGGCTTTCCAAGGTGGCACAGTGGTAAAGAATCTGCCTGAGAATGCAGGAGACGCAAGAGACATGAGTTCAATCTCTGGGTTGGGAAAGATCCCCTGGAGAAAGAAATGGCCCCCCATGCCACTATTCCCCACGGACAGAGGAGCTGTCCATGGCTACAGTCCGTGGAGTCACAGAGAGACATGACTGAGCGTGCACACGCCTGCCTCTCACAGCACTCCAGTGAGGGCCCAGCCGAGGCTCAGATGCCTCTTCTCTTGGGGCTGCAACATCACAAACAGTCTCTTGTTTTTTTCTACCTTCTGAAAAGCCTCTCCTCAACTTGGTCTCGGTATATTAACCTTCTCCTCTGGTGGTATGTTCAGTCTTGTGAGAACTGGGATGACCTCTTATCCAACATTTGTTCATTCTTTCAACAAATGTGTATTGAAAACCTACTACCTGCCAAACACTCACGTACTGAGGATAAAACAGTGAACACATTATCTAGACACATTAGCATCCTGTCTAGAGGTAGCGGTGATGGGGGAGACAGAAACTCTATAAGCCTATAAAGAATTTCAGAGATAAATGACCTGAAGATAATAAGGTAGGCACGAAAAGAGGATGACCAATGCTTACCTGAGACTGAAAGGGCAGGGAAGGCCTCTGAATTAAGCCTTAGATATTTGAGCAGAAACCTGAACGATAAGCAATCAGCATGTGAACATCTGGGGTCAGCCTGCACTGATGGACATCAGCATTTGGGACTCCTCTTAATCTGGGAAATGGTCAGTCTTTTAGATATTTAGAACCAGAGGAAGATGCTTGAAAAATCCATTATCGTCTCTCTTGCTCTGTGTAGTATTTTTCTGCCACTGTGGAGTAATTGATATATTAATGCTTCCTGATAAGACATCACCTTCAGATACATTTCCTTGTTAAATATGTGAACTAAAACATTGCCTGGCATATCAGTAAACAAAGGATGCTATAGCCATCAAGCTGTCACATTACAACCACCCAGATGGTGAGCCTTGAGGGAACTCAGACTAGAGACTAACATGCTGCCCACTGCCAAGACTGTTTAGCGGTCAGCCGCTGAAGTCACCCCATGATGGTGTACCCCGAGGAAGCTTAGGTGGAGAAAACATAGGACACTGACCCCCGAAGGCTGAGGTGCATATCAGAGGAATGATTTCAGTAAGCCCAGCATTTTCCCATACACAGAAAAATACCAAATTCCTTAACTTGAGATATCTGGTTTTCTTTTATTAAGAGTAACCTTTTGATGTTCTGAATACCTGGTCTTTTGTTGCAAGGCCTAGTATATAGCCTGCCTTCCCACCTTGCCTCTTTGGAATGGTATCTTGGGTTGCCTGAGCTACTGTGGCCCAGGCTTGAAGTCCTCAGAATGTCCACTGAATCTTCGACTTTTAGGTTGTGCTTTTTTTTTTCCTTCAGGTAAAGAAATTTTTTTTTTTTACCAAGTATCTTGCATAGGGATATTAAAGCCCCATGTTGAATCTCTTAATTCAGGCTTATCTGATCCTCTGATATATCCCTTAGTGGATCTCAAATTAACAGAGACTTTAACAACATTGCTTCAAGTTAATTATACATTCATAGAAAGTTGCAAAAGAAATTTACAGGGAGATCCCATGTACCTTTCACCATGCTCCCCGGTGGTAACATCTTGCATAGCTATAGTGCAATACCAAAACCAGGAATTAAATATATAGATACAACTCATGTTACCAATGCTTATTCAGATGTCATTAGTTTTATATGTACTCATCTGTTATTAGTTTTATGCAGTTATATGTAACCACTGCCACAATCAAGATGCAGAAGTGTTCCAAAAATACAAGAGCCCTTCCTGCTCTTCATTTGTAGCACACCTATCACTCCATCCCATACCTAACCTTTGGCAACTTCTAATCTGTTCTCTACTTTTATAATTTATTTCAAGAATGTTTCATACACAGAATCATCATTTTCCCATAGCTTACCTCCCCTGAGATCCATCCAAGTTGTTGCATGTATCAGTAATTTATTCTTTTCATTGCTGAGTAGTATTCCACCATATGTGTGTACAACATACAGTTTGTTTAACCATCCATCTTTTGGAAAACAGTTGGATGATTTCCAGTTTTTGCCTATTATGAATAAAGGTGTAGGGTACATGTTTAGGAGTATAAATGCTGGTTCAGATGGTAGGTTATACTTATTTTATTATTAATTTTTAGAAACTGCTAAACTGTTTTTGAGAGTGGCTTTACCGTCTCACTTTTTCACCACCAATGCATGCATCCATTTGCCCTTAGTTACTCAGTCATGTTCAACTCTTCCTTGACCCCATGGTTTGAAGCCCTCTAGGCTCCTCTTCCCATGGGATTCTTCAGGCAAGAATACTGGAGTGGGTTGCCATTTCCTTCTCCAGGGGGTCTTCTCGACCCAGGGATCAAACTGGCATCTCCTGTGCCTAATGCATTGAAGGTGGATCCTTTATCTACCAAGTCAGTGGGGAAGCCCCTTACTTAACCATGTTCCCTAGCAATGGATGTTTAGATTATTTCTCATTTTTTGCTATGATAAATAATGTTTTAATGAACGTATTTGTGGGATAGCTTTTTGACTATTTATAATTATTTTCTTAGAGTACATCTCTTAAAGTGGGATTTCTGAGCTTGTATCTGTCAACTGGAACATGTTTCAAACTGCCCAGGTACTGCCTGAATAAGGTTCTTGTAAGTTTCTCAACCTTTTCCATGTGTCTTCCTTCTAACAAATCTGTCTCTTTTTAAAGATTGGAACACACATCCAAATAACTTTTGATTGTTCTTAATTTTTTAAACTGTTAGCTGGGATAGGAGTGCAGGGCTTTCTGAGGCCAGGTCAGTAAGAGTCCTATAAAATCGCCATCTTCTAAACTTGTTCCTCCAAGACAGCTTTCAGGAAGGTACTGTGCTTCAGTGGCTTTGTTGCCTGAACATCTAGCTTAGTTCCACAGTACTGACCTCATGTGGGGAATGGTAAAAACAATCAACACAGCAAGGACATTCCCCAGTGGACATTCAGTTGTGGAATTACAATTAGGAGGAAAAAAGTCTCCAACATTACTACCAGCATACCCAAACTTCAATGATAGAAAGCTGTAGTATGTAAACTAAACACAAGATAAAGCAAGACTTACTTACAAAGTTCTAAATTTATTGCAGTTAGATGATATTGCAGTTTGTGGTCACTTAAATGCTTTTCTTTTTTTTTGTTTACTCCAACAATGAAGTACATTTTAATCAGGATCTGTAGGGGAAAAAAGTCTTTACACTGGTACATTTTCAAATTTGAAACTTCAGCATGTTTTTGGTAATCCCTGGGCTTATTTTTCAAGGTTCAACAGATGTTCAGTTTAATGGTTTAATAAATATATCTCTTTTATAGGATGACATTATTTTTGCTTACAAACTTCCTCAGATGGATTAAGCAACATGAGAACTGCACCTTTTAGTTATTATGAAACATGCTGATGACATAGTACCTAACGCTAGACAAGAATTCAGTTACAAAAGACACCTTCCATTTTTTTTTTTGCCTCTAAATCATCATTGATTTTTCATCCATCTTTATTCTTTGGCATGTGTGGGCCTCCTATTGCAGTGGTCTCTCTCCTTGCAGAGCACTGGCCCTAGCGTATGTGCTCCAGAGCACTGGCTTGTAACTGGACACACGGGCCCAGCTGCTCTGTGGCACATGGGATCTTCCCAGGCCAGGGATCGAACTGGTGCCCCTTGCACTGCAAAGTGGACTCTTTACCCACTGGACCACCAGGGAAGCCCGGCACCTTCTTCATGTACAACAGTTTCTCCAAATTTTTCCGTGACTCTCTTTAGCAAGTAAAAGCTAATACTTCTAAAAACACATATACCCCAATTAAAAACAAAAGCTAATACGTCTAAAATTTTAGCAGGTCACCACCCCCTTTCACCCAATTCCACAGGATTTTCATGGACTGTATAAAACTAGTGTGAGGTGTTTGTAAGGTGTTTAGATTGAGTTCTGGAATTTCTTGTACTTTATAAACTTGTGCTAGATGTAACAGTGGAATTTTGTAGCTACTGTATATGTGGTTTATCATAGTACTGTAGCAATATACCTAATTATATAAGGTTTTCCCCTTTTTTTAGGCATTTTAGCTTCTATTAATGTCTCTGTTCAGGTATTCTGAGGTCAATTTCCAATTCGCCAAATACAAGAGGGAGCAGGTGGGATGATGGAGTGGAATCATCCAGAAGTAACACGTTCCATATGTTTCTGCAGAAAATTAGTTGTGTCACCTTGGACGAATCCCTAATATTGCAGGTTCATTATCTTAAAGCCCAAGAAACTGAATTGTGACCTAACTAAGGTCACTTCAAATAAGAAATTATATGAAAACAATTACGTAAAGTAAGATTTTACACTGTATTTTGAGGTATTTCACTTGCAAAACTAAATGTTTAAACTTAAAAAATTTGGGTGACTATGCACAAAATGATACAAGATTTAACAGAAAGTCATCATTTGCCATGCAGAAAGAAGAATTTAAACTACATCCCTATATCTCGGTCAGTTGTGTTTGATTCTTTGTGACCCCTGGATTGTAGACACCTTCATACAAGCACTTCTTTTTTTTGCCTCTAAATCATCATTGATTTTTCATCCATCTTTATTCTTTGGCATGTGTGGGCCTCCTATTGCAGTGGTCTCTCTCCTTGCAGAGCACTGGCCCTAGCGTATGTGCTCCAGAGCACTGGCTTGTAACTGGACACACGGGCCCAGCTGCTCTGTGGCACATGGGATCTTCCCAGGCCAGGGATCGAACTGGTGCCCCTTGCACTGCAAAGTGGACTCTTTACCCACTGGACCACCAGGGAAGCCCGGCACCTTCTTCATGTACAACAGTTTCTCCAAATTTTTCCGTGACTCTCTTTAGCAAGTAAAAGCTAATACTTCTAAAAACACATATACCCCAAATTTAAAAAACAAAAGCTAATACTTATAAAAGTTTAGCAGGTCACCTCCCCCTTGCACCCAATTCCACAGGATTTTCATGGACTGTATAAAACTAGTGTGAGGTGTTTGTAAGGTGTTTAGATTGAGTTCTGGAATTTCTTGTACTTTATAAACTTGTGCTAGATGTAACAGTGGAATTTTGTAGCTACTGTATATGTGGTTTATCATAGTACTGTAGCAATATACCTAATTATATAAGGTTTTCCCCTTTTTTTAGGCATTTTAGCTTCTATTAATGTCTCTGTTCAGGTATTCTGAGGTCAATTTCCAATTCGCCAAATACAAGAGGGAGCAGGTGGGATGATGGAGTGGAATCATCCAGAAGTAACACGTTCCATATGTTTCTGCAGAAAATTAGTTGTGTCACCTTGGACGAATCCCTAATATTGCAGGTTCATTATCTTAAAGCCCAAGAAACTGAATTGTGACCTAACTAAGGTCACTTCAAATAAGAAATTATATGAAAACAATTACGTAAAGTAAGATTTTACACTGTATTTTGAGGTATTTCACTTGCAAAACTAAATGTTTAAACTTAAAAAATTTGGGTGACTATGCACAAAATGATACAAGATTTAACAGAAAGTCATCATTTGCCATGCAGAAAGAAGAATTTAAACTACATCCCTATATCTCGGTCAGTTGTGTTTGATTCTTTGTGACCCCATGGATTGTAGCCCACCAGGCTCTTCTGTCCAAGCAAGAATACTGGAATGGGTTGTCATTCCCTTCTCCAGGAGATCTTCCTGATGCAAGGATAGAACCCCTGTCTCTTGTACCTTCTGCACCACTGGGGAAGTCTCCTTAAATCCTTAAGGAGGTTATTAATTATAGTCCTCCAAACTTCACATCTAGCGTCTTTGGCCTTCACAACCGTAGGCCTTTGATCCTATTTCTATAGAAAAACAAACACGAGTGTGGGAGTGGGTCCGAAAGAGCTCAATTTTTTAAAAATGTATTTATTTCTATCTTTATTCTTTGGCCTGTGTGGGCCTCCCAACTGCAGTGGCCTCTCTCGTTGTAGAGCAGTGGCTCTGGGCGCAGAGCGCTGGCTTTTAATTGGACACACCCGTCCAGCTGCTTCGCAGCCCTTGGGATCTTCCCGGGCCAGGGATCAAACCGGTGCCCCTTGCACTGCAAGGCGGACTCTTACCCACTGGACCACCAAGGAAGTCCAAGAGCTCAATTTCCTATTTATTTAAGGTGATTATCTGAAGGCTGAGGGGTTGAGACTGTAAGTCTCTAGGTGTTCGCTTAAGAGTGCTTCTCAGGGTCAAGACTGGTTGACTCTCTAAGCGGTGAAAGGCGGATCCGTCTAAATAACTTGACCAAGAATGAGTGTGATCTCAGATGCAGGAAGGCAACGTGGAATTACAACCCAGAGTTTACTCTTTTTTTTCCTCTCTGGATTTGCGGCCGGGGAAATTAAGCCACCAATGGCGCGTCCTCGCCAAGCGCTCGGAGAACCAGGCGGGGCAGTACCAGGCATCCAGACGGTCAGGCCGGACCGACCTAGGCAGCTAGCACCGCCCGGGCTCTGCCTGCATTTCCAAACCTGTAATAATAAGTGCGCAGCTCCCGGGGACACCCCTTAAGACGGCCCCAGCCTAACAAGGAAGGCGGTTGGAACCAGTCCTAGCTTTACTCAGATTTAGGAACTCCCGGCCCACGGCGGGGGGCGTCTCCTCAGTTAGGGGCTGGGCGTGCCAGGCGGGGAGTAACCGTCTCGACCCGGGCCCCGCCCCAGCCCCCATTCCCAGTGGGGACGCCGGACTGCCGCCGGCGGAAAACCCTCCATGCAATTCTTTGTGACCCCATGGATTGTAGCCCACCAGGCTCTTCTGTCCAAGCAAGAATACTGGAATGGGTTGTCATTCCCTTCTCCAGGAGATCTTCCTGATGCAAGGATAGAACCCCTGTCTCTTGTACCTTCTGCACCACTGGGGAAGTCTCCTTAAATCCTTAAGGAGGTTATTAATTATAGTCCTCCAAACTTCACATCTAGCGTCTTTGGCCTTCACAACCGTAGGCCTTTGATCCTATTTCTATAGAAAAACAAACACGAGTGTGGGAGTGGGTCCGAAAGAGCTCAATTTTTTAAAAATGTATTTATTTCTATCTTTATTCTTTGGCCTGTGTGGGCCTCCCAACTGCAGTGGCCTCTCTCGTTGTAGAGCAGTGGCTCTGGGCGCAGAGCGCTGGCTTTTAATTGGACACACCCGTCCAGCTGCTTCGCAGCCCTTGGGATCTTCCCGGGCCAGGGATCAAACCGGTGCCCCTTGCACTGCAAGGCGGACTCTTTACCCACTGGACCACCAAGGAAGTCCAAGAGCTCAATTTCCTATTTATTTAAGGTGATTATCTGAAGGCTGAGGGGTTGAGACTGTAAGTCTCTAGGTGTTCGCTTAAGAGTGCTTCTCAGGGTCAAGACTGGTTGACTCTCTAAGCGGTGAAAGGCGGATCCGTCTAAATAACTTGACCAAGAATGAGTGTGATCTCAGATGCAGGGAAGGCAACGTGGAATTACAACCCAGAGTTTACTCTTTTTTTTCCTCTCTGGATTTGCGGCCGGGGAAATTAAGCCACCAATGGCGCGTCCTCGCCAAGCGCTCGGAGAACCAGGCGGGGCAGTACCAGGCATCCAGACGGTCAGGCCGGACCGACCTAGGCAGCTAGCACCGCCCGGGCTCTGCCTGCATTTCCAAACCTGTAATAATAAGTGCGCAGCTCCCGGGGACACCCCTTAAGACGGCCCCAGCCTAACAAGGAAGGCGGTTGGAACCAGTCCTAGCTTTACTCAGATTTAGGAACTCCCGGCCCACGGCGGGGGGCGTCTCCTCAGTTAGGGGCTGGGCGTGCCAGGCGGGGAGTAACCGTCTCGACCCACCCGGAGCCCCGCCCCCAGCCCCCATTCCCAGTGGGGACGCCGGACTGCCGCCGGGGGCGGGGTCGGAAATATCAGGCCACTCCTGATACCGCCCAGTTGCCAGGCAACGGGGGAGAAGGCGGGGCCGAAGAGAAACGGGAGCCGCGCTCCTTCCGCCAGGGGCACGCGCCGAAGAGGCGACCGCGCAGCCGCTTTAGCGCCCTCTGGGGCCTCGCGCTCCGCCCAACCCTGGATCCTGAGCCGCACTTGCGTAGCGCGCGCGGCCGCCTCCGCCCCTCGGAGGGCTCGCGGCGGGGCTACGCGTCCGGCACCGGGGCACCGCGGTCGCAGCAACCCAGGAGCCGGTGAGCCGAGCGGTCTCGTGAGAGGGACTCGGGAGGGCCGGCGCAGGAAGGCGGAGTGCCGCGTCCACCGCAGCCAAGGAAGATGGTGTTCGAGTCGGTGGTCGTGGACGTGTTGAACCGGTTCTTGGGGGACTATGTGGTGAACCTGGACACGTCCCAGCTCACTCTGGGCATCTGGGCAGGTAACGAGGCCGCCGCCGCCCCTTCATCTCGCCTCCCTCCCGTGCTTCCATTGCCAGGTCCGGCCCTGCCTTCTTGGGGCCTCGGGCCCCTCGCTGCCACCTGCCGAACCCTCGTTGGGGTCCGGTTACGTTGAGCCGGGCGGCAACTGCGAGGCCTCCGCCGGCGAGTTAGTTTTTGTCCGGAGGGGAGTTGGGGCCTCGGGTTCGGGATGAAAAGCCCCCCCTTTTCCGGCCTAGGGGACCCACAGTGGACTCCGAGGGTCTGGAGTTCAAATTCCAACGACGCGCCCGTTTCTGCACCTCGAGGTCCGGTTTCAGCCGCGAGGGGTGGTCACGAGACACACCTGGGCTGGATCTGGTGCCGGTCATTTTCGCCTCTTGGGTGGTGACGGCCGCCCCGGCCGCTCGCGGAGTGCCGCACGCCGCCTCGCACGTGAAGGCTCGGCGCCGTGGCCGGAGACGCCGCCCTCCTTCGGCGCCCAGCCTCCGGGTGCGGCCAAGCCCTCTCGGCCCGCGGGCCCCCAGTTAGGGGCTGGGCGTGCCAGGCGGGAGTAACCGTCTCGACCCACCGGGCCCCGCCCCAGCCCCCATTCCCAGTGGGGACGCCGGACTGCCGCCGGGGCGGGTCGGAAATATCAGGCCACTCCTGATACCGCCCAGTTGCCAGGCAACGGGGGAGAAGGCGGGGCCGAAGAGAAACGGGAGCCGCGCTCCTTCCGCCAGGGGCACGCGCCGAAGAGGCGACCGCGCAGCCGCTTTAGCGCCCTCTGGGGCCTCGCGCTCCGCCCAACCCTGGATCCTGAGCCGCACTTGCGTAGCGCGCGCGGCCGCCTCCGCCCCTCGGAGGGCTCGCGGCGGGGCTACGCGTCCGGCACCGGGGCACCGCGGTCGCAGCAACCCAGGAGCCGGTGAGCCGAGCGGTCTCGTGAGAGGGACTCGGGAGGGCCGGCGCAGGAAGGCGGAGTGCCGCGTCCACCGCAGCCAAGGAAGATGGTGTTCGAGTCGGTGGTCGTGGACGTGTTGAACCGGTTCTTGGGGGACTATGTGGTGAACCTGGACACGTCCCAGCTCACTCTGGGCATCTGGGCAGGTAACGAGGCCGCCGCCGCCCCTTCATCTCGCCTCCCTCCCGTGCTTCCATTGCCAGGTCCGGCCCTGCCTTCTTGGGGCCTCGGGCCCCTCGCTGCCACCTGCCGAACCCTCGTTGGGGTCCGGTTACGTTGAGCCGGGCGGCAACTGCGAGGCCTCCGCCGGCGAGTTAGTTTTTGTCCGGAGGGGAGTTGGGGCCTCGGGTTCGGGATGAAAAGCCCCCCCTTTTCCGGCCTAGGGGACCCACAGTGGACTCCGAGGGTCTGGAGTTCAAATTCCAACGACGCGCCCGTTTCTGCACCTCGAGGTCCGGTTTCAGCCGCGAGGGGTGGTCACGAGACACACCTGGGCTGGATCTGGTGCCGGTCATTTTCGCCTCTTGGGTGGTGACGGCCGCCCCGGCCGCTCGCGGAGTGCCGCACGCCGCCTCGCACGTGAAGGCTCGGCGCCGTGGCCGGAGACGCCGCCCTCCTTCGGCGCCCAGCCTCCGGGTGCGGCCAAGCCCTGCTGGCTGCTCGGCTGCCCCTTCCGGCCTCAGCCCTCTCGAGTCCGGGAGGCTCACCTGGGTTCGGCTGGTAACCGAGCGAAAACTCCTGTGCAGGATCGCTCGAAAGGCTGGTGGTGTGTGTGCAATTCACAGCCTCACCCAGCAGCGTGTCAGGCGTGTTACGGCTTTGGAGGTTTTGTGGCTCTCAGGGAGTTACTGAATTTTTAAAGAACTTAGGTGCGCACTGTAACATTTCAGACCTAGAAAGACGGAAATGAACCAGCCCTTAACAGTGAATTGTGAAGTTGGAAGGTGAAGGGATTTACTTTGTATCCGTTTATTCTGGTGTATTTCCTTATTTGACGTTTCTTTTTTATTGCTTCCACCTGTTCTGTATTACACTTTTATCTAAAACAGCCGTTAGAGATTAGTTCTTTTCTTAAGAAATGTCTTTCCCAGGTCAAAGCTAGGGTGTTTTACTCTTGAAGTAAATATTACTCTTTTTGAATATATACGCATTTGGCAGTCTTCTTCCAAAGTACTTATTCATCGTGATATCTTTCCTTTATTTAATAGTGTAAGTAGGTAGGATAGTTTGATAAAATCTCTTGCTACTATTGTTGATATCTAGCACCTTTGTAGAGAGAGGGCCTGCAGAAACTAAGAACATAAATCTTGGCTTAGCATCTCTGACTAGTGCGAGAAATTTGCAGATGGTTTAATCTGCTTCTTATTTGTAAAATAATAATGATAAAACTTGACCCCACCCACCTCAGTAGGAAGCCTTGAGAACATTTTGTGGTGTGCTTTTGACTTGTAGTGGGAAACTGTTTCTACGTTCAAGGTGGAGGTTTTGATTTATCAGCGCATTTGTTAATGTAAAATTCTCATACACTAAATTCACTTTTCTGATGTGCACTTCTGTCAGTTGTGACAAATGTAAGGAAGCAAGTATCCACCGTCACAATCTTGTTACAGAAAAATTACATCAAGATCTCAAAATTGCCTCTTCTGTCCCTTTGGTCTCCCATCCAACCCCTACCGCTCCTGGCAGCCACGGATGGTTTCCACCCCTACAGTTCTGCCATTGCAGAGTGCCGTATAAATGAAATTATGTGGTATATATCTTTGGTGACCTGATTTTTTAACTTCACTCCTGTACAAAATGAATTTGAGAGGCATCCATGTGTTGCATGCATTTGTATTTCATTCTTGTATTTTTTTGTAATATCATATCAGTGTTTATCTCATCACCAGTTCAAAAATGTTTCCGTTTTTGGTGATTATGAATAGAGCTACTGTACATATTTATGTACAGGTTTTTGTGTGGACAAAAATTTTAATTTCTTTTTGAGATTTCAAGTCACATGGTAGTTCAGTTCAGTTGCTCTTTGCGCCCCCGTGGACTGCAGCCCACCAGGCTTCCCTGTCCTTTACCATCTCCCGGAGCTTGCTCAAACTCATGTCCATTGACTCAGTGATGTCATCCAACTATCTCGTCCTCTCGTCCCTATGTATTACTCTTTTTGAATATATACGCATTTGGCCCAGGTCAAAGCTAGGGTGTTTTACTCTTGAAGTAAATATTACTCTTTTTGAATATATACGCATTTGGCAGTCTTCTTCCAAAGTACTTATTCATCGTGATATCTTTCCTTTATTTAATAGTGTAAGTAGGTAGGATAGTTTGATAAAATCTCTTGCTACTATTGTTGATATCTAGCACCTTTGTAGAGAGAGGGCCTGCAGAAACTAAGAACATAAATCTTGGCTTAGCATCTCTGACTAGTGCGAGAAATTTGCAGATGGTTTAATCTGCTTCTTATTTGTAAAATAATAATGATAAAACTTGACCCCACCCACCTCAGTAGGAAGCCTTGAGAACATTTTGTGGTGTGCTTTTGACTTGTAGTGGGAAACTGTTTCTACGTTCAAGGTGGAGGTTTTGATTTATCAGCGCATTTGTTAATGTAAAATTCTCATACACTAAATTCACTTTTCTGATGTGCACTTCTGTCAGTTGTGACAAATGTAAGGAAGCAAGTATCCACCGTCACAATCTTGTTACAGAAAAATTACATCAAGATCTCAAAATTGCCTCTTCTGTCCCTTTGGTCTCCCATCCAACCCCTACCCCTCCTGGCAGCCACGGATGGTTTCCACCCCTACAGTTCTGCCATTGCAGAGTGCCGTATAAATGAAATTATGTGGTATATATCTTTGGTGACCTGATTTTTTAACTTCACTCCTGTACAAAATGAATTTGAGAGGCATCCATGTGTTGCATGCATTTGTATTTCATTCTTGTATTTTTTTGTAATATCATATCAGTGTTTATCTCATCACCAGTTCAAAAATGTTTCCGTTTTTGGTGATTATGAATAGAGCTACTGTACATATTTATGTACAGGTTTTTGTGTGGACAAAAATTTTAATTTCTTTTTGAGATTTCAAGTCACATGGTAGTTCAGTTCAGTTGCTCTTTGCGCCCCCGTGGACTGCAGCCCACCAGGCTTCCCTGTCCTTTACCATCTCCCGGAGCTTGCTCAAACTCATGTCCATTGACTCAGTGATGTCATCCAACTATCTCGTCCTCTCTCGTCCCCTTCTCCTTTTGCCTTAAATTTTCCCAACATTAGGCTCTTTTCCGATGAGTTGTCTCTTCGAATCAGGTGGCTAAAGTATTGAAGCTTCAGCTTTAGCATCATTTCTTCCAATGAATATTCAGGGTTGGTTTCATTTAGGATTGACTGATTTGATCTCCTTGCTGTCCAAGGACTCTCAGGAGCCTTCTCCAACACCACAAACTGATCATATGGATCACAGCCATGTCTAACTCAATGAAGCCATGAGCCATGTCATGTAATGCCACCCTGTTGGTCATGATGGAGAGTTCTGACAAAACGTGGTCCAACTGGAGAAGGGAATGGCAGACCTCTTCAGCATTCTTGCCTTGAGAACTCCGTGAACAATATGAAAAGGCAGAAAGTCACTTGGTAAGGGGATATTGAATTTATGTGAAACTATGGAGCTGCCTTTTAAAGTGGCTGTGTGATTTTTGCTATCTCACTAGCGTTGTATGGGTGTTTAGTTGCTCTGCACCCTCACTGTCACTTAGTATTGTCATTTAAAAGACTTTTAGTGCTTCTAGTAGGTATATACTTGGAAAGCAGTGTGATTTTAATTGTGTTTCCTTAGTGATTAAGGGTATTGAGAACATCTTTTTTTCTTTTCTTTTCTCCATCATGCCTCTTTTTACAATTTATATTTATTTTTATCCATCTTTTTATTCTTTGGCCTGTGTGGGCTTCCCATTGCAGTGGCCTCTCTCCTTGCAGAGCACTGATTCTGGGCGCATGCGCTCCAGAGCGCTGGCTGGTAATTGGACACACCAGTCCAGCCGCTCTGTGGCACGTGGGATCTTCCTGGACCAGGGATCGAACCAGTGCCCATTGCACTGCAAGGCAGACTCTTTACCCACTGGACCACCAGGGAAGCCTTCTGCTCATGTCTTTTGCTCATTTTAAATTGGATTATTTTTCTGCCAAGATTTGATTCACTTACCATTAAATTCACCTTTTTTTGCTGTTTTTTCTTTTTTAATTTTTCATTTACTTTTTACTTTTACAGAGCTTTGTTGTTTACAGCTGTGTATGATTCCAGATTAGTCATATGTAAACGCCCCCATCCCATCCTTCCAGGCTGTCGCACAGTGCCCCTGCAGGATTATCTTTTCTTACAGAGCAATGACAATAGCTATTTTTTCCACATATGATAGTATAGGTTTTCACTTTTTAAAATGTACAGTTTGGTGTTTAGTGTAGTCACAGAATTGTGCAACTATCATATCCAATTCCAGAATGTTTTTCAACACTCCAAAAATAAATCTCGTACCTATTAACAGTCACTGTAAATTTATCCTCACCCTTCCTCTGGCAGTCACTAATCTACTTTGTCTTCTGTGGATTTGCCAATTCTGGACATTTCATTTAAATAGAATCACAGTATACATGACATCTCGTTTTTGGCTTCTTTCACTTAATATTATATTTATATCTATTTAGGGTTGTGTTAGTACTTTGTAGACTCATCTAAGATCTGCCTCCCATCTTTGCTAAACCGTGTAGTGTTTAATATTTCTTTCAAGAGATAAGCTGCATCAGAATCAGTTATACATGATTGTTATAAATACAGGTTTTTTGAAATTACTTCCCAGCTATTATAATCCATTTATTGAGATTAGATCACCAAGAAAATTTTTTTTAAACAAATGACACAGGAAATTATGATTCCCAAACAAGTGCATTTTAAAGGCACTTTCAGCGCAAAAATATTAGAAATTCACAGACAAAAGTAAAGATGCCTTGTGTAATAGGATTACTTGTAGAGTGTACCTATTTAATTTTTTAACTTAGATAAATATAACTGCTTCATACTGTACTCCTTGGAAAAAATATTTTCATGTACAAAAATTTTGGTAAATACTGAAAATACACAATTAAGAACAGAAACATAAAACAAAGTCCTAGTTAGAACTTTCCAGGATAGTTGACTGTTTTGGATATTACACAGATTTTTGAGTGTACCTTTTATTTTTTATTTATTTATTTATTTTTAATATATTTTTAAGTCATTTATTTATTTGGCTCCACTGGATCTTAATTGTGGCATGTGGGATCTAGTTCCCTGACCAGGGATTGAACTCAGGCCCCCTGTATTGGGAACACAGAGTCTTAACCACTGGACCACCAGGAAAGCCCCAAGTGTACCTTTTAATATTATTGTTTTCCTTGTCTTTTTCTTCCAAAATTACAATACTTGGACATATTAAAAAAATTTTGTTATGCCTGACATCTTTATGTAACATTAGAAGCTCAGGCTTTTTCTTTTTTTAGCATTAGCTTGCATATTCTGTTTTTGAAGTGGTAACTTCTCCATTTTCTTTTTATGTGTAGTCTCATGTTCAGTGACCTCTTAATGCAGACCCCCAGGATAACAGTGGCTCTGTAGGAAGATGAAGATTCAGTCAGGGCACAGTTCCTGATTTTAAGGTCATTTTTCTGTGATAGGAATATAGTGGCAAAGCAAATAGTAGTTATCTTGTCAAATTACCCATTCTCGTTCCTTAAATACTGTTTTTACCTTTATATTCTTGTTTCTGAACCAAACTTGCATCTGTTTGCCAGCATGCAATACAACCAAACGGATTCGAGGTTGTGGTGAAAGAAAGTGCGACACTTACTGCAAAGTGCCAGGCAAGGAGTCTCGGGTGGCTTGGGTATAAAAGACCAGAATTTTCCAAAGGCTTTCAGGGAAAGGCTTATAAAGACATGGTGAGGGAGGGCTTTGTGCGGTGTGTGGTCAGCTTGTGAACCTTCTTCTGATTGGTTGGTGAGGAGGTAATTGGGAGTCAGCATTATCAACCTTCTGGTTCTGACCGTTCTGGAGGTCTGTGTGCTGTGGGCAACATACACGTAACTTCCACCTGGTGGGGGGTTTCATTATCTGCAAAACAGCTGAAAAGACATGCCTCAGAATATTATTTATAGAGCTTGAGGAGGAACTAAGGTCCTTGCCTTTGTTAATGGCTGAACTATGGTTATTTTGTCTTACTTGACTGTTTTTCTCTCTGTCTTTTGTCACTTCTCTGTATAAATTTATTCTTTGGCTACAGCTTTTCTATGGACAAAAGGCAGGTGGAGGACATGGGTGAGGGTCTATTCTGGAAAGGCATATAGAGTCCTGCTTGGTTACATTATAAGATACTTTCATAGAACTTTAGCGCTGAAAGGGAACATTTTATTAGAAGAAATAGTCAAATGTCAGTGTTAATTACAGGGTTTTACGGTCCATGTCCCTATACCTACAAACTAGATTCTACCACCAAATGTATATTAACAGTTTTATTGAGGTATATATGACACATTGTGAAATGCATATATTTAAAATCTACAGTTTGATAAATCTTGACCTATGTGTTCACCTGGAAAACCATCATCATGAACAAGGTAATGAACATATGCATCATGCCCAACAGTTTGCTTGCCAACATCCTCAGAGGCATCTATTATTATTTTTTTACCAAATGTTCTATAAATTTGTTGTTTGGTTGCTGAATTGTGTCTGACACTTCATGAGCCCATGGACTCACCAGGCTCCCCTGTTTTTTTATCTCCTGGACTTTGCTCTAATTTGTGTCCATTCAGTCGGTGATGCCATCCAACCATCTCATCATACTCTGCTGCCCCCTTCTCCTTTTGCCTTTCATCTTTCCCAGCATCAGGATCTTTTCCAATGAGTCAGCTCTTTACAACAGGTGGCCAAAGTATTGGAGTATTTAGCTTCAGCATCAGTCCTTCCAGGATGTGTTCAGGGTTGATTCCTTATTGTCTAAGGGATTCTCAGGAGTCTTCTCCTGCACCACAGTTCAAAGGCATCAATTCTTTAGCGCCCAGCCTTCTTTATAGTCCCAACTCTCACATCCATGCATGACTGCTGGAAAAACCATAGCATTGATTGTATGCATCTTTTTTGACAAAGTGGTATCTCTGCTTTTTATACATTGTCTAGGTTTGTCATAGCTTTCCATCCAAGGATTGCCGTTGGGCCAACATACACGTAACTTCCACCTGGTGGGGGGTTTCATTATCTGCAAAACAGCTGAAAAGACATGCCTCAGAATATTATTTATAGAGCTTGAGGAGGAACTAAGGTCCTTGCCTTTGTTAATGGCTGAACTATGGTTATTTTGTCTTACTTGACTGTTTTCTCTCTGTCTTTTGTCACTTCTCTGTATAAATTTATTCTTTGGCTACAGCTTTTCTATGGACAAAAGGCAGGTGGAGGACATGGGTGAGGGTCTATTCTGGAAAGGCATATAGAGTCCTGCTTGGTTACATTATAAGATACTTTCATAGAACTTTAGCGCTGAAAGGGAACATTTTATTAGAAGAAATAGTCAAATGTCAGTGTTAATTACAGGGTTTTACGGTCCATGTCCCTATACCTACAAACTAGATTCTACCACCAAATGTATATTAACAGTTTTATTGAGGTATATATGACACATTGTGAAATGCATATATTTAAAATCTACAGTTTGATAAATCTTGACCTATGTGTTCACCTGGAAAACCATCATCATGAACAAGGTAATGAACATATGCATCATGCCCAACAGTTTGCTTGCCAACATCCTCAGAGGCATCTATTATTATTTTTTTACCAAATGTTCTATAAATTTGTTGTTTGGTTGCTGAATTGTGTCTGACACTTCATGAGCCCATGGACTCACCAGGCTCCCCTGTTTTTTTATCTCCTGGACTTTGCTCTAATTTGTGTCCATTCAGTCGGTGATGCCATCCAACCATCTCATCATACTCTGCTGCCCCCTTCTCCTTTTGCCTTTCATCTTTCCCAGCATCAGGATCTTTTCCAATGAGTCAGCTCTTTACAACAGGTGGCCAAAGTATTGGAGTATTTAGCTTCAGCATCAGTCCTTCCAGGATGTGTTCAGGGTTGATTCCTTATTGTCTAAGGGATTCTCAGGAGTCTTCTCCTGCACCACAGTTCAAAGGCATCAATTCTTTAGCGCCCAGCCTTCTTTATAGTCCCAACTCTCACATCCATGCATGACTGCTGGAAAAACCATAGCATTGATTGTATGCATCTTTTTTGACAAAGTGGTATCTCTGCTTTTTATACATTGTCTAGGTTTGTCATAGCTTTCCATCCAAGGAGCCAAGCGTTTTTAATTTCATGGCTGCGGTCATAGTTCACAGTGAATTTGGAGCCCCCCAAAATAAATTTTGTCAATAATTCCACTTTTTTACCCTTCTATTTGCCATATAGGGATGGGACCAGATGCCATGATCTTCATTTTTTGAATGTTGAGTTTTAAGCCAGCTTTTTCACTCTCATCTTTCATCCTCATCGAGAGGATCTTTAGTTTCTTTTAACTTTCTGCCATTAGAGTGGTAGCATTTGCATGTCTGAGGCTGTTGATACTTCTGGCAACCTTGACTCCAGTTTGCGATTTATCCATTCTAGCATTTCATATGATGATGTACTCTGCACAAAAGTTAAATAAGTAGCGTGACAATATATAACCTTGCTGTGCTCCTTTCCCACTTTGGAACCAGTCCATTGTTCCATATAAGGTCCTAAATATTGCTTCTTGACCCGCATACAGGCTTCTCAGGAGACAGTTGGTATGGTGTTTCCATCTCTTTAAAAATTTTCCACAGTTTGTTGTGATCCAGAAAAGGTTTTCATGTAGTCAGTGAAGCAATTCCCTTGCTTTCTTTATGATCCATCAAGTGTTGGCAATTTGATCTCTAGTTCCTCTCCCTTTCTTAAATCCAGCTTCAATAGGGAAGTTTCTGTTCATGTACTGCTGAAGCCTAGGTTAAAGGATTTTGAGCACAACCTTGCTAATATGTAAAATAAATACAGTTGTACAGTAGTTTGAACGATACTCTGCTGCCCCCTTCTCCTTTTGCCTTTCATCTTTCCCAGCATCAGGATCTTTTCCAATGAGTCAGCTCTTTACAACAGGTGGCCAAAGTATTGGAGTATTTAGCTTCAGCATCAGTCCTTCCAGGATGTGTTCAGGGTTGATTCCTTATTGTCTAAGGGATTCTCAGGAGTCTTCTCCTGCACCACAGTTCAAAGGCATCAATTCTTTAGCGCCCAGCCTTCTTTATAGTCCCAACTCTCACATCCATGCATGACTGCTGGAAAAACCATAGCATTGATTGTATGCATCTTTTTTGACAAAGTGGTATCTCTGCTTTTTATACATTGTCTAGGTTTGTCATAGCTTTCCATCCAAGGAGCCAAGCGTTTTTAATTTCATGGCTGCGGTCATAGTTCACAGTGAATTTGGAGCCCCCCAAAATAAATTTTGTCAATAATTCCACTTTTTTACCCTTCTATTTGCCATATAGGGATGGGACCAGATGCCATGATCTTCATTTTTTGAATGTTGAGTTTTAAGCCAGCTTTTTCACTCTCATCTTTCATCCTCATCGAGAGGATCTTTAGTTTCTTTTAACTTTCTGCCATTAGAGTGGTAGCATTTGCATGTCTGAGGCTGTTGATACTTCTGGCAACCTTGACTCCAGTTTGCGATTTATCCATTCTAGCATTTCATATGATGATGTACTCTGCACAAAAGTTAAATAAGTAGCGTGACAATATATAACCTTGCTGTGCTCCTTTCCCACTTTGGAACCAGTCCATTGTTCCATATAAGGTCCTAAATATTGCTTCTTGACCCGCATACAGGCTTCTCAGGAGACAGTTGGTATGGTGTTTCCATCTCTTTAAAAATTTTCCACAGTTTGTTGTGATCCAGAAAAGGTTTTCATGTAGTCAGTGAAGCAATTCCCTTGCTTTCTTTATGATCCATCAAGTGTTGGCAATTTGATCTCTAGTTCCTCTCCCTTTCTTAAATCCAGCTTCAATAGGGAAGTTTCTGTTCATGTACTGCTGAAGCCTAGGTTAAAGGATTTTGAGCACAACCTTGCTAATATGTAAAATAAATACAGTTGTACAGTAGTTTGAACATTGTTATATTAGTTTAATTTGTCTGTATCTTTATATTTAGAGTGGGTTTCTTATCTTGCCATTTGTACCAACTTGGATGAAGCTTGAGAGTGTTATGCTAAGTGAAATAAGTCAGATGGGTGACAGACATATGCTGTGTGTCACTCATAAGTGGAGTACGAAAAACAAAACAGAACAAATGAAGGATGAAACCAGCAGAAACAAATACACAGATACAAAGAAAACAGTAGTGGTTCCCTGAGGGGTAGAGCTTTAGGGAAGGGCAAAATGGTTAGAGGGAATCAACTGTTTTGGTGATAAATGAAAGCTAAATTTTTGATGGTGAGCCAACGGTCTTACATACAAAAGTAGAAATATAATGTGCAAAGGAAATTTATGTTACGAAACTGTGTTACCTCAATAAAAATGATTTTTAAAATTTAAAATTAAATGGATTTCTTGTAGACACCATGTAGTTGGATTTTTTAATTCACTCTGTCAGGTCTCTTGTAATTAGTATATTGGAACTATTCACATTTAATTTAAAATGATGAATAATATAGTTTGTGTTAACAGATTTATATTTATCTTATTTTTAGCTCTTTTTGTCACCTGTGTTTGTTTTTTGAAATCTCCCCTTTTTCTGCCTTCATTCAGTTAAAATTGAGAATTTTATAAGATTTATTTATTCTTGTAGCATATTTTTTGTGGTTGTCTTAGAATTGCAGTATACATTTAAAACTAATCTAGGGCTTCCCCTGGTGGTCCAGTGGGTAAGGACACCACCTTGCAGTGCAAGGGGCGCTGGTTCGATCCCTGGCCTGGGAAGATCCCACGTGCCGCGGAGCGGCTGGACCGATGTGTCCAATCGCCGAGCCAGAGCTCTGGAGCGCATGCGCCCAGAGCCGGCGCTCTGCAACGACAGACGCCACCGCGATGGGAGGCCCAGTGAAGCAATTCGCTTTCTTTATGATCCATCAAGTGTTGGCAATTTGATCTCTAGTTCCTCTCCCTTTCTTAAATCCAGCTTCAATAGGGAAGTTTCTGTTCATGTACTGCTGAAGCCTAGGTTAAAGGATTTTGAGCACAACCTTGCTAATATGTAAAATAAATACAGTTGTACAGTAGTTTGAACATTGTTATATTAGTTTAATTTGTCTGTATCTTTATATTTAGAGTGGGTTTCTTATCTTGCCATTTGTACCAACTTGGATGAAGCTTGAGAGTGTTATGCTAAGTGAAATAAGTCAGATGGGTGACAGACATATGCTGTGTGTCACTCATAAGTGGAGTACGAAAAACAAAACAGAACAAATGAAGGATGAAACCAGCAGAAACAAATACACAGATACAAAGAAAACAGTAGTGGTTCCCTGAGGGGTAGAGCTTTAGGGAAGGGCAAAATGGTTAGAGGGAATCAACTGTTTTGGTGATAAATGAAAGCTAAATTTTTGATGGTGAGCCAACGGTCTTACATACAAAAGTAGAAATATAATGTGCAAAGGAAATTTATGTTACGAAACTGTGTTACCTCAATAAAAATGATTTTTAAAATTTAAAATTAAATGGATTTCTTGTAGACACCATGTAGTTGGATTTTTTAATTCACTCTGTCAGGTCTCTTGTAATTAGTATATTGGAACTATTCACATTTAATTTAAAATGATGAATAATATAGTTTGTGTTAACAGATTTATATTTATCTTATTTTTAGCTCTTTTTGTCACCTGTGTTTGTTTTTTGAAATCTCCCCTTTTTCTGCCTTCATTCAGTTAAAATTGAGAATTTTATAAGATTTATTTATTCTTGTAGCATATTTTTTGTGGTTGTCTTAGAATTGCAGTATACATTTAAAACTAATCTAGGGCTTCCCCTGGTGGTCCAGTGGGTAAGGACACCACCTTGCAGTGCAAGGGGCGCTGGTTCGATCCCTGGCCTGGGAAGATCCCACGTGCCGCGGAGCGGCTGGACCGATGTGTCCAATCGCCGAGCCAGAGCTCTGGGGCGCATGCGCCCAGAGCCGGCGCTGCGACGACAGAGGCCACCGCGATGGGAGGCCCAAGGGAACCAAAGAACAAAGACGGATGAAAATAGAGAAATGAAAGACCAATAGAAGTGGCCCGCCCATCCCCCTCCCTCCCCACCCCACCCCCCAAGAAGATAAATTTAAAAAAAAAAACAAAACAAAAAACTAATCTAGGTCCACTTTCAAATAACATTGTCCTGCTTCAGGGATAGTGGAGTATAGTATAACAGAGTATTTCATTGCATTTCTTTTGCTGCTTTATAACATTGTTATTATTTATTTCACTTATTCATAAACTTTACTCATTCAGTATATTGTTGCTGTTATTATCAAGAATAATTTTCCACTAGGGCATTAAGAATAAGAAAAATAAAAGTGTTAATTTTACCTTAATTTATTCCTTCTCTAATGTTCTTATAGGTTTGAATTTCTCACCTGTATTATTTCCCTTCACTCTGAAAACTTTTAATGTTTCTTAAAGGAGAGGTCTGCTGGCAACAAATTCTGTCAGTTTTTGTTTGAGAAAAAACTTGATTGATTTCTTCTTTACTCCCACCCCCATTACAAATTGGGATTAAATATGCACAGTATAAGATTTATCATAACTAGTTTTTTAATTTGGCCTCTTTTATTGTCTTATTTATTGATTTTCATCCATCTTTATTCTTTGGCCCATGTGGCCTCTCTCGTTGCAGAGCACCTGCTGAGGGTGTATGTGCTCCAAAGCGCCGGCTCGTAATTGGACACACCCGCCACGCTGCAGCACGTGTGATCAAACTGGGCCAGGGATTGAACTGGTGTCCCTTGCACTGCAAGGCAGACTCTTTACCCACTGGATCACCAGGGAAGCCCTATCATAACCCTTTTTAAGTGTACAGTAGCATTATCTCCAAAACTCTTTTTGTCTTGCAATGTGAAATACTGTATCCATTAAGCAGTAACTACATATTTTTCCTCCTCTCTACTTCTGGCTACTGCCATTCTGTTGATATTTTGTGTGTCTGTGGATTTGACTATTCTGGATTCTTGGGCTTTCCTAGTGTTTGGGTTGGGAAGATCCCCTGGAGAAGGAAACGGCTACCCACTCCAGTATTTTTGCCAGGAGAATTCCATGGCTCGTCCATGAGTCCCAAAGAGAGACTTCACTGTCACTTTTTACTTTCAGGTACCTCATATAAGTGGTATCATACATTAATGTGTTCCTTTGTGTCTGATATATTTCACTTACCATAATGTTTTTAGGGGTTATCTGTCACAGCATCAGTCAAAATTTCATTCACTTTTAAGGGTGAATTTTGTCCAGCTGTGTGCGTGTATCATATTTTGTTTCTCCGTTTATGTGTCAATAGATTCTTGGGTTGTTTCCACCTTTTAGCTATTGTGAATAATGCTGCTACAAACATGAGTGTGCAAATGTCTCTTTTGAGTCCCTGCTTTCAGATAAATTTGGAGTATATACCCAGGAGTCTAATTGCCCATCATATGGTAATTAGTTTTTTGACCGACCATGATACCTCTTTCCATAGCAGTCACACTATTTGCATTCCCACCTGTGGTGTACAAGGGTTTCAATTTCTCCACATCATCAAACAGTCATTGCTTTTTTGTTGTTGATAGTAACCATCTCAGTGGATGTGAGGAACTGTCTGCCATTTTGATTTCAATTTTTATTGATCAGTGATTTTTAACATCTTGTCATGTTCTTATTGGCCATTTGTCGTCTTTGCAAAAATGTCTGTTCAAGATCTTCGGCTGTCCTTTAATTAGGTTGTTTTGTTTATTCTTGAGTTGTAGGACCTCTTTATATGTTTTGGATATTGACCCCTTATTAGATACGTGACTTGTAAATATTTCCCCTATTCCATGTGTTGCCGTTTTTACTATTGACAGTGTCCTATGATGCATGAAAGTTTTTAATTTTGGTGAAGTCCAAATACTCTGCTTTTTGTGGTTGTTTTTGGTGTCATGTCCAAAAAAAATCACTGCTAAATTGATGTCATGCAACTTTTCACAAGTTTTCTATCAAGATTTTTATAGTTTTACATCTGACATTTAAGTCTTTGATCTATTTTGAGTTAATGTTTGGATATAGTGTTGAAAACACAGATTCCATATTGAATGATATTTATAACCTTGTCAGTAATAATTAGACTATACATATGAAGGTTTATTTCTGGTTATTTGGTTTAAGTTTTGCCAGGAGAATTCCATGGCTCGTCCATGAGTCCCAAAGAGAGACTTCACTGTCACTTTTTACTTTCAGGTACCTCATATAAGTGGTATCATACATTAATGTGTTCCTTTGTGTCTGATATATTTCACTTACCATAATGTTTTTAGGGGTTATCTGTCACAGCATCAGTCAAAATTTCATTCACTTTTAAGGGTGAATTTTGTCCAGCTGTGTGCGTGTATCATATTTTGTTTCTCCGTTTATGTGTCAATAGATTCTTGGGTTGTTTCCACCTTTTAGCTATTGTGAATAATGCTGCTACAAACATGAGTGTGCAAATGTCTCTTTTGAGTCCCTGCTTTCAGATAAATTTGGAGTATATACCCAGGAGTCTAATTGCCCATCATATGGTAATTAGTTTTTTGACCGACCATGATACCTCTTTCCATAGCAGTCACACTATTTGCATTCCCACCTGTGGTGTACAAGGGTTTCAATTTCTCCACATCATCAAACAGTCATTGCTTTTTTGTTGTTGATAGTAACCATCTCAGTGGATGTGAGGAACTGTCTGCCATTTTGATTTCAATTTTTATTGATCAGTGATTTTTAACATCTTGTCATGTTCTTATTGGCCATTTGTCGTCTTTGCAAAAATGTCTGTTCAAGATCTTCGGCTGTCCTTTAATTAGGTTGTTTTGTTTATTCTTGAGTTGTAGGACCTCTTTATATGTTTTGGATATTGACCCCTTATTAGATACGTGACTTGTAAATATTTCCCCTATTCCATGTGTTGCCGTTTTTACTATTGACAGTGTCCTATGATGCATGAAAGTTTTTAATTTTGGTGAAGTCCAAATACTCTGCTTTTTGTGGTTGTTTTTGGTGTCATGTCCAAAAAAAATCACTGCTAAATTGATGTCATGCAACTTTTCACAAGTTTTCTATCAAGATTTTTATAGTTTTACATCTGACATTTAAGTCTTTGATCTATTTTGAGTTAATGTTTGGATATAGTGTTGAAAACACAGATTCCATATTGAATGATATTTATAACCTTGTCAGTAATAATTAGACTATACATATGAAGGTTTATTTCTGGTTATTTGGTTTAAGTTTTTGTGTACCAGCCCTATGCTGAGTTTTGTTTTCAGTGATACAGTTGATTTACAATATTGTATTTGTTTCAGGTGTACAGAATAGTGATTCATTATTTTTGCAGGTTCTATTCTATTGTAGGTTATTAGAAAATAGTGGGTGTAATTCCCTGTGCTCTACAGTATATCCTTGTTTCCTGTCTATTTTATTTTATATATAAGTTTGTATATCTTCATCTCATGCTTCTAGTTTGTCCTTCCCTCTTTCCTTCCGCCTCTTTGGAAACCACAAGTTTGCTTTCTATTTCTGTGAGTCTTGTTTCTGTTTTGTATATACATTCATTTGAATTTTTTGGATTCCATATATAATTGATATCGTATAATATTTGTCTTCTCTTTTCACTAAGCATGATATTCTATACGTCCATCCTCATCGTTGCATATGGCTATATTTCATTATTTTTTTATGACTGAGTACTATTTCATTGTGTGTTTATGTACATGAGACATCTTAACCCTTTCATCTCTTGCTGGACGTAGGGGTTGCTTCCGTGTCTTGGATATTGTAAATAGTGCTGCTGTGAACATTGTGGGGTGGTGCATGCGTGTTTTCAATTAATTTTCTTTTTTTCTGGATATATGCCCAGGAGTGGAATTGCTGGATCATGTGCTGGTTTTATTTTTACTTTTAAAAGGTATCTCCTTACTGTGGTATCTCCACTGTGGTTGAGCTGTTGTATGAATTTAAAAATGCATTTCTCTATTTCTGCAAAAAATTTGGGATTTTAATGTGGATTACATTGGATTTGTAGGTTTCTTTGGATAGTATTGGTATCTTAACAATATTGTGAAAATGGAATGTCTTTCCATTCATATGTGTGTTCTTTATTTCAACACTGTTTTATAGGTTTTGGGGTATAAATCATTCTCCTTATTATGTTTTTTTTCCTACATTCCTCCTCATAATGTCTTATTATTTTTGATTCTATTGTAAATGGCTTCCTTGGTGGCTCAGTGGTAAAGATTCTGCCTGCAGTGCAGGAGTCGTGGGTTTGATCCCTGGGTGGGGAAGATCTCCTGGGAAAGGAAATGGCAACCCCCTCTTGCCATTTTGCAAGAGTATTCTTGCCTGAGAAATCCCATGGACAGAGGAGCTTGGCAGGCTATGCTCTATGGGGTCGCAGAAAAGTCGGACATGATTTGAGCAACTAAATACCACAATTGTAAATGTCATTGTCTTCTTAACTTCCATGTTGGATTGTTCATTGTAAGTGTACAGAAACAACTGACTTTTTAATTTTGATTTTATATCCAACACAATTCTGAATTTATTCATTCTCGCAGGGTTTTTTTTGGTGGAATGCTTTTCTTCATATAACATCATGTCTGTGAACAGAGAGAATTTTACTTCTTTCCAATGTGGATGCCTTTTACTTATTATTCTTGTCTACTTAGTTCTGGCTGTGACTTTCTCTGTTGAATAAAAGTGGCAAAAATTGGCATCCTTATCTTGTTCCTGATGTTAGAGGGAAAGATTTATCTTTCAGTATTGCATATTATACTCATTGTGTGCTTTCCACATATGGCCTTAATATTTTGAGGTAGTTTACTTTTATTCCTAATTTATTGAGTGTTTTTTATCATGAAAGAATACTGAAGTTTTTTGAATGCATTTTATTCATCAGTTGAGATGATCCTGTGTTTTTTTTTTTTTTTTCAATTCATTGTGTTACTGAGGTGTAGTACCCTGATTGAATATGTATGTTAAACCATCTTTCCATTCCTAGAATGTTATATTGAGTGATGGTGCATAATTCTTTTAGTGGACCATCAAATTTGTTTTTTGATTGATGATTTTTGCCTCAGTATTCATGAGGGATATTGATCTGTAGTTTTTTTGTGGTATTCTTGGCTTTGGTATCCGATTAATGGTGACCTATATTGAGTCTGTGTTTATTTCAATTTATTTGGAAGAATTTGAGGAGGGTTGGTGTTCTCTTTTAAATGTTTGGTAGAATTTGCCAGTGAATATCTGGTCCTGAGTTTTTGTTGTCGTCATTGTTGGGAGGTATTTTGATTACTGATGAAATCTCATTGCTCATCTATTCAGATTATGCATTTCTTCATGATTCATTAGTGATAGGGTGCATATTTCTAGGAATTTATCCATTTTATCCAGTCTATCAAATTTGTTGAGTTATGGTTAGCTAGTCATAGTATTCTTGCAGTCCTTTTTATTTCTGAGAAATTGGTAGTATTATCCTCTCCTCCATTTTTCATTTTAGTTACAGTTGATCCTTAAACAATGCGAGAGTTAGGAAATCAAACCCCCACACAGTCAAAAAACTGCATACAGCTTTCAGCTGGCCTTCCATATCCATGGTTCACATCCTCAGATTCAATCATGATGTAGTTCTGCAGTATACAAGTTGGAAAAAATCTACATATAAGTGGACCCTCAAAATTCAAAGCTCTGTTGTTCAAGAGTCAGTTGTATTCCACTCCTCTGTTTCTTAGCTAGGCCAGCTAATGGTTTATCAGTTTTGTTGAACTTTTTGAAAAACCAGCTTTTGGTTTTATCAATTTTCTTTTGGTTTACTGCTTTGTCTTGCTTATATCTGTTCTAAACTTGACCATTTCATTCTTTCTGGTAACTTTGGGTTTAGTTAATCTTAATTCTGTTTAAGATATAAATTTAGGTTGTGGACTTGGGATATTTCTTCCTTTTTCATGAAATATTTACTGCTATAAATTTGTCTCTTGGATTGCTTTTGCTGCATCCTGTAAGTTGTTTTTAATTTTTTAATTTTTAAATTTTTCCTGTGATTGCTTCGATTCACTACTTTTTTGAATGTGTCAGTTTTCACATATTGTGGATTTTTCAGTTTTCCTTACATTGATTTCGAGATTCATTCAACTCATTCCATCAGAAAAAAACTAGCTTATATAAATTCAGTCTTTTAAAATTTATTCAGATTCTGTTGTTGCCTAACATGGACTTGTCATGGCCAAGCAAAGGCATCTTCACTGACAGATATTGGGACCCTAATTATGAGGAGAGCAGTTCTGATGGAGAAAGTGATGAGGAGGAGAAGTTAGGTTATTTACAGGGAATGCCACTATGTGGGGAAGAAGACCCCTCTACTCTAACTTGGTGGGTGTGTCAAATGCTCCCACAAGGGTGGTCATTAGTATGAGCGGATGGTTTCATGCTCACTTCTCACAGGAAAGATCAAGAAAAGATACCCGGGCCAAGCAGACAAATATCTTTTCACACTAGCGATAAGCACTGCCTGCAGCCCCGCCTCTCTGAGACCTCTTCCGTCAGTGGAAGTAGCTAGTTACTGATAGGAAGCCTGGGCCTGAAATAGCCCCACTCATAAAACTAGCACTTTGTAGGCTTAGACTATCACCTTTGACAAACATTAATAGAGATGCTTACCTAGGCGCTAGTGCAGAGCACAAAAGCTCCTGGACTTCTGCTTTCTAGTTATAGTGTAATGTGCTACTTACAACTCGTAGTTTCCTTTGTAAATTAGGGATTGTAAGAATGTTATATGTACACACACGTTTCCCCCTTAGGACGAAGGTGTTTACCTAGGCGCTAGTAGAGGAGCAAAAAGCTCCAGTAGTAACTACTTTTTGTCTCTAGAGGAGCAAAAAGCTCTTGTAATAACCACTTTTGTGATTACTAGTTAACTTGAGATTTCTAGTTGAGAAAATATAAAAGGGTAAGGTAAGATTGTACAAGAGGCTTGCTCATGGAGATTGGCCATGCCCGATATGAGATTGAGACTCTCCAGCTCTGGGGTAAGAACTTCTGATTATTTGATTGAGTTCTGATTATTTGTGCTTGCCTTTATTTGAATTCTGATAAATTGAATCTTGATTCTGATTATTATATGTACTGCGATTAATAAAGCTACTCTTGGTTTGACAGTACTTGAGACCACGACACTTTATTGTCCAAGTCCAAGACTCACGACTCTGAGGGGACTACACTGTGACTGTAAAGGGTCTCTGATCTATTTAAGATAGTATCTCTTAGTGAGAACTAGTAAGAGTAGGAATCGGAGTAAGCTGCAGCACAGTGCCTGTGACAGACTTCCACTGGAAAATGTTTCCTGAGCACTTGAGCGAATTGTGTATTCTGTTGTTGGGTAAGAGTGTTCTGTAAATATTGGTTAAGTTCAATTAATCTATTTCCTCATTAACCTTTTCTTGGGTTGTTCCATCCCCTTCTGAAGTTGTATATTGAAGCTATCTACTACTGTTGAAGTGCTATTTTTCTCCTCAGTTATGTGTTTTATTTCATATGTTTTTGAGTTCTGATGTTTGGTGAACATGCACAATGCTTAGTGAACTGACCCTTTTATAATGTTCTCTTTAGTTTCTTATAAAAAGTATTTGACTTAAAGTCTGTTTTGTGTAATACCAGTATAGCTATTTCTGTTCTCTTTTGGTTGTTACTTGAATGGGAAATCTGTTTTAATCCTTTCGCTTTTGAAGTCTGTGTGGCCTTAGACCTAAGGTAGTAGGATCTTTTTTTTTTTAATCTGTTCTTTGTCTTTTGTCTGTTTAAACTTCAGACGGTCTGAAATTTAAACTGATCACACTTAGAGCAATTACTGATAGGGAAAGACTTAACTGTCGCTGTTTTGTTAATTATTTTGTTTATTTCTTACGACTTTTATTTCTCTATTTTTTCTTAATTGGTTTCTTTGTGTTCAGTTTTTTTTTTTTTTTTGTAATGACATGTTTTGATTTCCCTATGTGTATTCTATGGGTATTTTCTTTATGGTTTCATAGTGGTAATAGCAACCCACTCCAGCATTCTCTTCTGAAAAATCCCATGGATGAGGAGCCTGGTGGGCTACAGTCATGGGGTCGCAAAGGCAGAGAGTCTGACATGACTGCACAGCTAAATGTGCATGCATGACTTAAATTCGATTGCAAACAGTAACTTTACTCCTTTATAGCTTGCCTTCTCATCTTTGTTATTGATATTAAGAAAAGACATCAGCTATATAATTACTTTGTAACATAGCCTTATAACTTTTAAATCTTTTTTTTCTTTTTTAAATCCTGTAAAAGAATAAAAAATGAAATTAAAAAGTAGGATCACAGTAGTACTGGTTTTTAGATTTGCCCGTGTTTCTGCCTTTATTGAAGAACTTTTGTTTTCATACAGCTTCTGGTTAGCACCTAGCATCCTCTTTCTGCAGCACAGTGCCTGTGACAGACTTCCACTGGAAAATGTTTCCTGAGCACTTGAGCGAATTGTGTATTCTGTTGTTGGGTAAGAGTGTTCTGTAAATATTGGTTAAGTTCAATTAATCTATTTCCTCATTAACCTTTTCTTGGGTTGTTCCATCCCCTTCTGAAGTTGTATATTGAAGCTATCTACTACTGTTGAAGTGCTATTTTTCTCCTCAGTTATGTGTTTTATTTCATATGTTTTTGAGTTCTGATGTTTGGTGAACATGCACAATGCTTAGTGAACTGACCCTTTTATAATGTTCTCTTTAGTTTCTTATAAAAAGTATTTGACTTAAAGTCTGTTTTGTGTAATACCAGTATAGCTATTTCTGTTCTCTTTTGGTTGTTACTTGAATGGGAAATCTGTTTTAATCCTTTCGCTTTTGAAGTCTGTGTGGCCTTAGACCTAAGGTAGTAGGATCTTTTTTTTTTTAATCTGTTCTTTGTCTTTTGTCTGTTTAAACTTCAGACGGTCTGAAATTTAAACTGATCACACTTAGAGCAATTACTGATAGGGAAAGACTTAACTGTCGCTGTTTTGTTAATTATTTTGTTTATTTCTTACGACTTTTATTTCTCTATTTTTTCTTAATTGGTTTCTTTGTGTTCAGTTTTTTTTTTTTTTTTGTAATGACATGTTTTGATTTCCCTATGTGTATTCTATGGGTATTTTCTTTATGGTTTCATAGTGGTAATAGCAACCCACTCCAGCATTCTCTTCTGAAAAATCCCATGGATGAGGAGCCTGGTGGGCTACAGTCATGGGGTCGCAAAGGCAGAGAGTCTGACATGACTGCACAGCTAAATGTGCATGCATGACTTAAATTCGATTGCAAACAGTAACTTTACTCCTTTATAGCTTGCCTTCTCATCTTTGTTATTGATATTAAGAAAAGACATCAGCTATATAATTACTTTGTAACATAGCCTTATAACTTTTAAATCTTTTTTTTCTTTTTTAAATCCTGTAAAAGAATAAAAAATGAAATTAAAAAGTAGGATCACAGTAGTACTGGTTTTTAGATTTGCCCGTGTTTCTGCCTTTATTGAAGAACTTTTTGTTTTCATACAGCTTCTGGTTAGCACCTAGCATCCTCTCTTCACTTGTAGGACTTACTTTAAAACTTCTTATAAGGCAACTCTCTTGGAAATGAACTCTTTCAGCTTTTATCTAATAGTATCTTTTTTTAAATTTTTTAAAAAACTTTTATTTATTTATTTTTGGCTCTGCTGGGTCTTTGTTGTTGTGTGGGTTTAGCTGCTCTGTGGTATGTGGGATCTTCCCAGATCAGGGATCAAACCTGGGTCTCCTGCATTGGCAGACGGGTTCTTATCCACTGAGCCACAAGGGAAGTCCTATCTGATAGTATCTTAATTTCCCCCTCATTTTTGCAGGATATAATGTTCTTGGTTGACAGTTTCTTTTTTTTTTTTTGTTCAGCATTTTAAATATGTCATCCCCCTGTTATCTGGCTTGCAATGTTTCTGCTGAAAAATCTACTGATAATCTTATTGAGGTTCCATTGTACATGTCAAGCTGTCTTTCTCTTGTTGCATTTAATAGTCCTTGATTATTCTTTTTCTTGTTTGAGATTATTGAAATTTATATATCCATGTTTTCTTCAAATTGGGGAAGTTTTTTGGCTGCTATATCTTCAGATAAGCTCTCTGTTTATTATTCTTCCTCGTGGACTCCATGATCAGTGTATTCTATGGGTATTTTCTTTATGGTTTCATAGTGGTAATAGCAACCCACTCCAGCATTCTCTTCTGAAAAATCCCATGGATGAGGAGCCTGGTGGGCTACAGTCATGGGGTCGCAAAGGCAGAGAGTCTGACATGACTGCACAGCTAAATGTGCATGCATGACTTAAATTCGATTGCAAACAGTAACTTTACTCCTTTATAGCTTGCCTTCTCATCTTTGTTATTGATATTAAGAAAAGACATCAGCTATATAATTACTTTGTAACATAGCCTTATAACTTTTAAATCTTTTTTTTCTTTTTTAAATCCTGTAAAAGAATAAAAAATGAAATTAAAAAGTAGGATCACAGTAGTACTGGTTTTTAGATTTGCCCGTGTTTCTGCCTTTATTGAAGAACTTTTTGTTTTCATACAGCTTCTGGTTAGCACCTAGCATCCTCTCTTCACTTGTAGGACTTACTTTAAAACTTCTTATAAGGCAACTCTCTTGGAAATGAACTCTTTCAGCTTTTATCTAATAGTATCTTTTTTTAAATTTTTTAAAAAACTTTTATTTATTTATTTTTGGCTCTGCTGGGTCTTTGTTGTTGTGTGGGTTTAGCTGCTCTGTGGTATGTGGGATCTTCCCAGATCAGGGATCAAACCTGGGTCTCCTGCATTGGCAGACGGGTTCTTATCCACTGAGCCACAAGGGAAGTCCTATCTGATAGTATCTTAATTTCCCCCTCATTTTTGCAGGATATAATGTTCTTGGTTGACAGTTTCTTTTTTTTTTTTTGTTCAGCATTTTAAATATGTCATCCCCCTGTTATCTGGCTTGCAATGTTTCTGCTGAAAAATCTACTGATAATCTTATTGAGGTTCCATTGTACATGTCAAGCTGTCTTTCTCTTGTTGCATTTAATAGTCCTTGATTATTCTTTTTCTTGTTTGAGATTATTGAAATTTATATATCCATGTTTTCTTCAAATTGGGGAAGTTTTTTGGCTGCTATATCTTCAGATAAGCTCTCTGTTTATTATTCTTCCTCGTGGACTCCATGATCAGTGTATTGGTATCTCTTCTCTTGGACTCCCATTGTGGATATGTTGGCTCATGTGACGATGTCCCATAATAAGTCGCTTAGCTGTTTTGTTAATTTGCACTTAGCTATTAATTTTTGTTCACTTTTCTTAATTTTTTTTTCCTTTTTGTTACTGTGTGTTTTCAAATGACCTGTCTTCAAGTTTTCTGATTTCATTTTTTGCCTGTTCAAGTCTACCTTGGGTTTTCTTTAGTGAGTTTTCAGTCCAGTTGTTCCTTACACTTCTTGGGTCTGTGTGTTTTCTACATTCTTTCAAGACTTGTAGTTGGTCTAATTTATATACAGCATTGTATACGTTTTGGGTATGCATTGCTGGTTTGATAAATTTATGTATTGCAGTATGATTACCACCATAGCTTGAGCTAGCACCTCTATCATGTTACATACACGTCATTTCTTTTTTGTGGTGGAAACATGGAATGTCGAAGTATATCATACAGTATTTTGACTCTAGTCACTCTGCTCTGCATTAGATCTCCAGAACGTAATTATGTCCTAGTTGCAAGTTTGTATTCTTTAACAACATTTCCCCAGTTGTCCCACATTCCAGTCCCTGGTTACCACCATTCTACTCTGTTTATACAGGCTTGATGTCTTTAGATTCTTCACATAGATAATAACATACATGTTTGTCTTTCTCTGTCTGGCTTATTTCACTAGCCCTCTTAGAGGAGGTACATCCATGTTGTTCCAAATGACAGGATTTCTTTTTCATGGCTTAATGTTTCATTTATATATAAACCACATCTTCTTTATCTGTTCATCTTGATGACACTGTCTGGTTTCCATATTTTGACTATTGTAAATAATGCTGTGATAGACACAAAATGCAGAAATCTTTCTGATATCCCATTTTCTTTGCCTTTGGGTATATATGAAGATGAATTTTCTGGAGCATATTCAAGGTTTTTTTTACTCATCTTTCATTTTCTGAAGTTTGATTTTGGTATACCTAGGTTAATTTTTGTTTACTTTTCTTCATTTTTTCCTTTTTGTTACTGTGTGTTTTCAAATGACCTGTCTTCAAGTTTTCTGATTCATTTTTTGCCTGTTCAAGTCTACCTTGGATTTTCTTTACTGAGTTTTCACGCCAGTTATTCCTTACACATCTTGGAGCCAAACAGAGAAAGACAAACAGTGTATGATATTATTTATGAGAAGAATCTAAAGACATCAAACGTGTATAAACAGAGTAGAATGGTGATGACCAGGGACTGGAATGTGGGAGAATTGGGGAAATGTTGTTGAAGAATACAAACTTGGAACTAGGAGACAATTATGTTCTGGAGATCTAATGCGGAGCAGAGTGATTAGAGTCAAAATACTGTATGATATACTTCACTGCTAAGAGACTAAATCTTAAATGTTTCTACCACAAAAAAGAAATGACGTGTATGTGACATGATAGAGGTGTTAGCTCAAGCGTTGGTAATCCATGGAGACTTTTTATTCTTCTCCTGCTTTGTATTTTTTGAGCTTGCTGGTTTGGTGACTTATCATTAACTTCAGAAAAATTTCAGCTATTACTGGCATCACAGATGGACCACAGGATGACTGTGGCTGCCCTGGGACTCGATGAACAGAACCACTTCCCTTGATGGTCAGTATCACTTCTTATGTCCTGTGGACTAGTCACTGTAATAGGAACATAGACATTCATTAAGAAACTGAACATCCAGTAAATCCAACAGGAAGAGACTGACTTTAGGGGCTCTTCTTTGAGAATCTCCCATGCCACTCCCCTGGGAGAGTGAAGGACTCATAGATGCTCAGGACACAGGTGGAGACAGGGTGGTGCTGAGATCCACTCTCTGTATGTAATACACAAATTTATACCCAGACTGAACAGGGGATTCCTTGACACAAAAGCTGCCATTGTGTAGGGAATCCCAGAGGAGAGAAGAATCAGATTGGCCATGGCCATGTGGATGAGAATCACATCTCTAGGTCTCTTCTTGTGACCAAGTAAGATTGGTCTTACTTATAAGATCTTACTTGGTCACAAGAAGAGGACGACATTGGATCATTAAAAAGAAATGAGCGGAGCGGGGCAAGATGGCAGAGGAATGAGAGGAGGATTTCACCAGCTCCCCAACAGAGTCACCGGAACTAATCAAGAAATGAACCACCACCAAGAAACCAGCCCCTAGAAGACAAAAGAAGTTCTCAATTCTACAAGGGACGGAGAGCGAGCAGCCCGAACTTTCTCAGAGCTCCCACGGATCCTGGAGCTCCTGTACCCCAGCTCCCACACTGGCCTGGGCGGAGAGAGTGCTGAGAAGTGCACTGGGACGACAGAAAGCAATGCTCAGCGTAAGAATCCCACTGGGGTCAGTACTGTGACAGGAACATGCCAGGTAAGCATGAGACTGAACAGTACCTGGGCGTGGGAAACAGAACGGAAATCTCCTGGGGCCAAGTCCAGAAGCCCCGCTCCAGCCGGATGGGAAGCTGCTGCCCACCTGCTTTGGGGGCAAGTGGTCAGACGTGTATGTGACATGATAGAGGTGTTAGCTCAAGCGTTGGTAATCCATGGAGACTTTTTATTCTTCTCCTGCTTTGTATTTTTTGAGCTTGCTGGTTTGGTGACTTATCATTAACTTCAGAAAAATTTCAGCTATTACTGGCATCACAGATGGACCACAGGATGACTGTGGCTGCCCTGGGACTCGATGAACAGAACCACTTCCCTTGATGGTCAGTATCACTTCTTATGTCCTGTGGACTAGTCACTGTAATAGGAACATAGACATTCATTAAGAAACTGAACATCCAGTAAATCCAACAGGAAGAGACTGACTTTAGGGGCTCTTCTTTGAGAATCTCCCATGCCACTCCCCTGGGAGAGTGAAGGACTCATAGATGCTCAGGACACAGGTGGAGACAGGGTGGTGCTGAGATCCACTCTCTGTATGTAATACACAAATTTATACCCAGACTGAACAGGGGATTCCTTGACACAAAAGCTGCCATTGTGTAGGGAATCCCAGAGGAGAGAAGAATCAGATTGGCCATGGCCATGTGGATGAGAATCACATCTCTAGGTCTCTTCTTGTGACCAAGTAAGATTGGTCTTACTTATAAGATCTTACTTGGTCACAAGAAGAGGACGACATTGGATCTTTAAAAAAGAAATGAGCGGAGCGGGGCAAGATGGCAGAGGAATGAGAGGAGGATTTCACCAGCTCCCCAACAGAGTCACCGGAACTAATCAAGAAATGAACCACCACCAAGAAACCAGCCCCTAGAAGACAAAAGAAGTTCTCAATTCTACAAGGGACGGAGAGCGAGCAGCCCGAACTTTCTCAGAGCTCCCACGGATCCTGGAGCTCCTGTACCCCAGCTCCCACACTGGCCTGGGCGGAGAGAGTGCTGAGAAGTGCACTGGGACGACAGAAAGCAATGCTCAGCGTAAGAATCCCACTGGGGTCAGTACTGTGACAGGAACATGCCAGGTAAGCATGAGACTGAACAGTACCTGGGCGTGGGAAACAGAACGGGAAATCTCCTGGGGGCCAAGTCCAGAAGCCCCGCTCCAGCCGGATGGGGAAGCTGCTGCCCACCTGCTTTGGGGGCAAGTGGTCAGCCGGGACAGGAGTGTGCCAGCAGCTGCTTGAACTAGCCCGCGCAGCCCCAGAGCTGTGGCAAAGAAGTAGGGCATCCGGGACGAGAACCGGGATGAAAAGCACTCAGTCCTGCCCACAGAAGGGAACAAGGCACCAGGAATGAAGCAGAGACTGACTGACCACCAGGGGGTAAGGAAAAGAACCGGGGAACCCCCTCCAGTACAGAGTCCAGGGCCGCAACCTCCAGCTGCCCTCCCCTGCCTAGCATCAGGGGCAGAGAGACAGAGGTTAGCTACGTTGGCTGCAGAGCCTTTGTTTTGCTGAAAGCAAAACAGAAACCAGAGCAACCGGTTCTGCAAGGGCCCCTGACTACAAAATAACCTGACCCTCACTGAAACCTAAGACATAAGTAGCCGTACAACTCCCCCACCAGTACAGACTAGGGAAATCTGGGACAGCATCAATAGCAAGCTGGTGGGAGGTTCACATGCAGATGAGAAGATAAAAACTGGAGACAGTAATTTTTTTTTAATAATTTTAAAATTTATTTTAAATTATTATTTTTTTCTTACTCTTTTTCTCATACCACAGCTTCCTCTCTCTATGCTTTAACTGTAAAATCTTTTTATATCTACTACTATCCTCTCTGTAAATATCTCCTACCTTGCTGTCTCTAATGTTCTCTTCCAGCTGTACTAAATTCTACTACATACCAGTCTCTGTTGCCTGACTGCACAAAATCCCTGCAACACGAATCTATTCCTTCTCATTACCTATACACACTCCTCCTTCTCCCAACACATGTCTTAGTTAAAAACTGCTTTCCTTGCAGTATTCCCAGTGTTTTAATTAATTTAGAGCTTAATGGTCAGGTACCAACCTTGATTGCACCGTCCTGTACTTTATCCCTTTAAGACTGTTCAGTTGTGTTTATTGATGTGTACGTATGTATATTTCTTTTATTATGTTAGAAAATATTTGCATGATTTTAGGACTGTCAACTGCCAGGGATGCGCCTTTTTATGTTTATTACTCCTGGGGCCAAGTCCAGAAGCCCCGCTCCAGCCGGATGGAAGCTGCTGCCCACCTGCTTTGGGGCAAGTGGTCAGCCGGGACAGGAGTGTGCCAGCAGCTGCTTGAACTAGCCCGCGCAGCCCCAGAGCTGTGGCAAAGAAGTAGGGCATCCGGGACGAGAACCGGGATGAAAAGCACTCAGTCCTGCCCACAGAAGGGAACAAGGCACCAGGAATGAAGCAGAGACTGACTGACCACCAGGGGGTAAGGAAAAGAACCGGGGAACCCCCTCCAGTACAGAGTCCAGGGCCGCAACCTCCAGCTGCCCTCCCCTGCCTAGCATCAGGGGCAGAGAGACAGAGGTTAGCTACGTTGGCTGCAGAGCCTTTGTTTTGCTGAAAGCAAAACAGAAACCAGAGCAACCGGTTCTGCAAGGGCCCCTGACTACAAAATAACCTGACCCTCACTGAAACCTAAGACATAAGTAGCCGTACAACTCCCCCACCAGTACAGACTAGGGAAATCTGGGACAGCATCAATAGCAAGCTGGTGGGAGGTTCACATGCAGATGAGAAGATAAAAACTGGAGACAGTAATTTTTTTTTAATAATTTTAAAATTTATTTTAAATTATTATTTTTTTCTTACTCTTTTTCTCATACCACAGCTTCCTCTCTCTATGCTTTAACTGTAAAATCTTTTTATATCTACTACTATCCTCTCTGTAAATATCTCCTACCTTGCTGTCTCTAATGTTCTCTTCCAGCTGTACTAAATTCTACTACATACCAGTCTCTGTTGCCTGACTGCACAAAATCCCTGCAACACGAATCTATTCCTTCTCATTACCTATACACACTCCTCCTTCTCCCAACACATGTCTTAGTTAAAAACTGCTTTCCTTGCAGTATTCCCAGTGTTTTAATTAATTTAGAGCTTAACGGTCAGGTACCAACTTTGATTGCACCGTCTGCCAGAAAAATTTCCTGTACTTTATCCCTTTAAGACTGTTCAGTTGTGTTTATTGATGTGTATGTATGTATATTTTTCCATTATGTTAGAAAATATTCGCATGATTTTATGACTGTCATCTATCAGGGATACACCTTTTGTTCCTCATATGCCTGTATTTGAACTAATACCACTGAACGCCATAGCATACTAGACATAGAGCCTACACTCCCCGGCCAGAGATCAAACCAAGGATCCTCGGAGTGGAAGCCCTGACTCCAGGACACTACACTATCACAGAACATACAACACTAGAGATTATTCATCTGCAAATAAGACCCAACACCACCTAAGACAAACCACACAGACACACACAAAGAAACAAAAATTAACATAAAAATGAAAAGACAGAGAAACATCATACAAATGAAGGAAGAAATTAGACACAATTACAAAGGACAGAAGATGAGATAAACCAATTATCTGAAAGAGAATTTAGAAGAGTGATACTAGCGAGGATCCAAAACTCTGAAAACAGAATATTAGAGAAAATTAGTGCACTGAGAAGAGACATGCAAGAAATGAAAAACAAATAGAGACAAACAATTCAATTGCTGAACTTAAAAATGCTGTACTCTTGAGTCCTTCTATAGTATCAGAGGCAGAAGAATGGATAAGTGAGCTGGAAGACAGAATAATGGAAATACCTGCTGAAGAACAGAACAAAGCATAAAGAATCAAAGGAACTGAGGATAGCCTCAGAGACCTATGGGACAATATCAAGTGCACCAGCATTACAATTATAGGGGTCCCAGAAGAAGAGGAAAAGAAAGGCTATGAAAAAATTCTTGAGAAGATTATAGTTGAAAACTTCCCCAGCATGGGAAAGGGAATAGTCAACCAAGTCCAAGAAGCACAAAGAGTTCCATACAGGATACGCCCCAGAAGAAACACACCAAAGCACATTCTTTTTTTTTTTTTTTTAGATTTATTTATTTATTATTTATTTTGGGCGGGGGTTGGGTTGGACAGGGAGGGGAGCAGGCAGGCCACTTCTATTGGTCTTTCGTTTCTCTATGTTCATCCGTCTTTGTTCTTTGGCTCCTGTGGGCCTCCCATCGTGGTGGCGTCTGTCGTTGCAGAGCACCGGCTCTGGGCGCATGCGCTCCAGAGCTCCAGCTCGGTGATTGGACACATCAGTCCAGCCGCTCCGCGGCACGTGGGATCTTCCCAGGCCATGGATCAAACCGGTGCCTGTTGCACTGCAAGGCAGTGTCCTTACCCACTGGACCACCAGGGGAAGCCCACCAAAGCACATTCTAATCAAACTAACACAGACTAAATATAAGGACAGAATACTTAAAACAGCAAGGAACAAACAACAAATAACTTACAAAGGAAACCCCATATGTTTAACCGCTGATCTATCAACAGAAACCCTGCAGGCCAGAAGAGAATGGCAAGACACCTTTAAACGGTTGAAAGAGAATAACCTACAACCAAGAATCCTCTACCTGGCAAGGATCTCATTCAGAATTGATGGAGAAGTCAAAAGCTTTACAGACAAGCAAAAGCTAAAAGAATTTTGTACTACGAAACCAGCCTTACAACAAGTGTTAAAGGGCCTGATATAGCCAATAAATACAAGAGTAGGAGAAGTCCTACAAATCAAACCCCAAACATCTAAGAAGATAATAATAGGAACATTTGTATCAATAATTACTTTGAATGTAAATGGACTAAATGCTCTAACCAAAAGACACAGATTGGCTGAATGGATTAGAAAACAAAACCCATATACATGCTGTTTACAAGAAACCCACTTTAGACCTAACAACACACATAGACTGAAAGTGAGAGGATGGGAAAAGATATTCCATGGAAATCAAAAGAAAGCTGGAGTAGCAGTCCTCATATCAGACAAAATAGACTTTAAAGAAGATTGTAAGAGACAAGGCAGGATACTGCATAATGATCAAGAGATCTATCCAAGAGGAAGACATAACAATCATAAATATCTATGCACCCAACACAGGAGCACCCCATAAGACAAATACTTTCAGACATAAAAGAAGAATAAGACAATAATAGTAGGAGACTTTACACTCCTCTCACACCAATGGACAGATCATCAAAACAGAAAATTGATAAAGAAACACAAACCTTAAATGCCACTAGAAGAGATGGACCTCGTGGATATCTTTAGGACCTTCCATCCAAAAGCAGAAGAATACACTTTCTTCTCAAGTGTTCATGGAACATTCTCCAGGATAGACCACATCTTGGGCCACAAATGAAACCTCAGTCAACTCAAGAAAACTGATTACCGAGCAAATCAAAGGAGAAATAAAAAAACTTCCTAGAAGAAAATGACAACACACGACAGTGCAAAACCTATGGGATACCGCAAAAGCAGTTCTATGAGGCAGATTTATAGCAATACAATCCTACCTCAAGAAACAAGAAAAATCTCAGACAGACAACCTAACCCTACGCTTGAAACAGTTGGAGAAAGAAGAACAAAAACACCCCAAAGTGAGCAGAAGAAGAGAAATCATAAAGATCAGAGCAGAAATAAATGAAAAAGAAAGAAATAATAGTAAAGATAAATCAAAAAGGTAAACAAAATTGACAAGCCAGTGGCCAGACTCATCAAGAAAAAAGAGACAAGAATGAGATCAATAAAATCAAAAATGAAAAAGGAGAGATTACAAAAGATAATGCAGAAATCAAAAGGATTATGAGAGACTGTTATGAACAACTATATGGCAACAAACTGGACAACCTGGAAGAAATGGCTAGTTTCTTAGAAAAGATTAATCTTCCAGGACTGAACCAGGAAGAAATAGAAACTATGAACAACCCAATCACAGGCTCAGAAATCGAATTTGTGATTAAAAATCTACCCCCCCCCAAAAAAAAGCCAAGGGCCAGATGGCTTCACAGGTGAATTCTACCAAACATGTAAAGAAGGGCTAATGCCTGTCCTTCTAAAACTCTTCCAAAAAATTGCACAGGAAGGAACACTTCCAAACACATTCTGTGAGGCTGCCATCACCCTGATCCCAAAGCCAGGCAAAGACAACAGAAAAAAAGAAAATTATAGGCCAGTTTCACTGATGAATTTGGATGCCAAGATCCTTAACAAAATCATAGCAAACAGAATTCAACAACACATCAAAAAGCTCATACATCATGATCAAGTCGGGTTCATCCCAGTCATGCAAGGATTCTTCCAACATCTGCAAATTAATCAATGTGATACACCATATCAACAAATTGAGAAACTAAAATCGCATGATAATCTTAATTGATCCAGAAAAAGCCTTCGACAAAGTACAGCATCTATTTATGATAAAAACTCTTCAAAAAATGGGCATAGAAGGAACCTATCTCAACATAGTGAAAGCCATATATGAGAAGCCCACAGCGAACATTATCCTCAATGGTGAAAAACTGAAAGCATTTCCTCTAAGATCAGGAACAAGACAGAACTGTCCACTTTCACCACTGTTATTCAACATAGTCCTGGAAGTTCTAGCAACAGCAATTAGAGAAGAGAAAGAAAGAAAAGGAATCCAGATTGGAAAGGAAGAAGTCAAACTCCCTCTATTTGCAGATGACATGATATTATACATAGAAAACCCCAAAGACACTCTTAGAAAACTACTAGTGTTAGTCAACGAATTCAGCAAAGTCGCAGGATACAAAATCAATATACAGAAATCACTGGCATTCCTATACACAAACCATGAAAAATCAGAAAATGAAATCAAAAAGGCAATCCCCTTCGCCATTGCAGCCGAAAGAATAAAATATCTATGAATAAATCTACCCAAAGAAACGAAAGAACTGTATACAGAAAAAATACAAGACACTAATGAAAGAAATTAAAGAAGACTTAAACAGATGGAGAGATATTCCATGTTCCTGGATTGGAAGAATCAATATTGTGAAAATCACCATACTACCAAATATCATCTACAGATTCAATCCAATCCCTGTCACACTACCAATGACATTCTTCACAGAACTAGACCAAAGAATAACACAGTTCATATGCAAACGCACCTGAATAGCCAAAGCAATTCTGAGAAAAACAAATGGAGCTGGAGGGATCAGCCTTCCTAACTTCAGACTCTACTACAAAGCAACAGTCATCAAGACAGTATGGTACTGGTACAATAACAGAAATACAGACCAATGGAACAAGGTAGAGAATCCAGAGAGAAACCCTCACACCTATGGGTACCATATTTTTGACAAAGGATGCGAAAACATAAAATGGGACAAAGACAGTCTCTTCAACAAATGGTGCTGGGAAAATTGGACAGCTACTGGCAAAAAAATGAAGTTGGAACATTCCCTGACACCATACACGAAGATCAACTCAAAATGGATGAAAGACCTATATGTAAGACCAGAAACCATCAAACTCTTAGAGGAGGCTATAGGCAAAACACTCAAGGACATAAACCAAGATCTTCAATGACCCACCTACTAGAATAGCAGAACTAAAAACAAAAATGAACATGTGGGACCTAATGAAACCTAAAAGCTTTTGTACAGCAAAAGGAACTACAGAACAGGTGGACAGCCAGCCCACAAAATGGGAGAAAATAATATCAAATGAAAGAACAGACAAAAAATAATTTCCAAAATCTACAAGCAACTCAGACAACTCAGCACCGGAAAAATGAACAACCCAGTCAAAAAATGGGAAAAGGAACTAAATCAACATCTCACCAAAGGGGACATACAGATGGCCCAAAAGCACATGAAACGATGCTCAACCTTGCTGACTATTAGATAAATGTAAATCAAAACTACAATGAGATGTCCTCTCACACCCATCAGAATGGCCACCATCCACAAATCAACAGACAATAAATGCTGGAGAGTGTGTGGAGAAAAGGGAACACTCTTGTATTGCTGGTGGGAATGTAAACTGGTACATCCACTGTGGAAGACAATATGGAGATTCCGTAAAAAACTAAAAATAGAAGCACCATACGACCCAGCTATCCCACTATTAGGCTTATACCCTGTTGAAATTAAAACTGAAAGAAGCACCTGTAACCCCAGTGTTCATTGCAGCTCTCTATACGATAGCTAGAACATGGAAGCAACCTAGATGTCCATCGATGAATGAATGGATAAAAAAACTCTTGTACATATATACAATGGAGTACTTCTCAGCTGTAAGAAGAAATGCAGAAGAACCAGCGCTAATGAGGTGGCTGGCTCTAGATCCTATCATAAAAAGTGAAGTTAAGTCAAAAAGAGAAAGACAAGTCAGTATACTAACATATATATGGAATCTAGTAAGATAGTAATGGTAACACACTCAGTGAAGCGATGGAAAAACAGACATGGACAGTAGCCATGTGGACATTGTGGTGTATGAACAGTGGGTGGGAGCATAGAGGGAGTAACATGGAAACCTATACTATCTTATGTGAAAAAGAAAGCTATTGTCATTGCCCTGAGAGAATAGGAGATCCTGCCAGGGGCATGGTGCGGTGGCCTGGAGGGGTGAGATGGGGGGCCAGAAGGGGGGAGGGTGTGTATGACTGATCTGGGAACATACATGTCTGTGAGCAACAAGACTCTGTGTATGATTGATCTGGGAACATACATGTATGTGAACAACAAGACACTGTGAAAATTTAAAAAAAAAAAAATTAATTAAAAAAAAAAAAGGATGACATTGATCAGAAAGCCAACTCCTACCTGTATCAGATGCATGATCTCCAGAGTGTCCTGGAGCAGACAGGTGGCTGTGCAGGTGATGACATTAGCAGTCTTTTTACATTAAGAATGTTGAACAAAGATTCCCACGTTTCCTTTTTCCTTTTTTATTCTTTGCCTTCTCTCTGCTCTCTTCCTAATAAATTGAGAGCTCTAGGAAACAAGAACTATTCTGGCAGAAAGCAGTGGCTGCGCGACAAACTCCATGGTTCCCTTCCATGGTGCCCTTCACTGTAGTTCTTCACTGCTGCTCCTCCTACTGGGACTGCTGTGTATCATGGCCTGGAGTGCTGTTCCATTATTTTTATTTTATTTTTCTCTTTGCATTTGACATTGGAAGTTAATATTATTTTATTATTTGAAGTTTATATTATTATTTGGAAGCCTATGTTATTGATATTTACATGTGAAATGACATAAACTTTTAATTAATAATTTAATGTACATTTTCAGACCTGTTCAGTATTGTAAGTTTATGGAAAGGACAAAACAAATTATTACATAGTAAAATATTTTACTTTTATTTTTAATAGATCTTTTCATTGAAGGGAAGATTCTTGAAATCTGATAGTGCCTTATAGTTTTCATAAGCTTCTGATATGTGACTTCATGTAATTGCATCATAAACTTTTCCTCCCTTACCTCTGTGTTGTTGCACCTCCTTCCCCTCTTCACTGGTAACCACTGTGTTGTCAGTATACTAACATATATATGGAATCTAGTAAGATAGTAATGGTAACACACTCAGTGAAGCGATGGAAAAACAGACATGGACAGTAGCCATGTGGACATTGTGGTGTATGAACAGTGGGTGGGAGCATAGAGGGAGTAACATGGAAACCTATACTATCTTATGTGAAAAAGAAAGCTATTGTCATTGCCCTGAGAGAATAGGAGATCCTGCCAGGGGCATGGTGCGGTGGCCTGGAGGGGTGAGATGGGGGGCCAGAAGGGGGGAGGGTGTGTATGACTGATCTGGGAACATACATGTCTGTGAGCAACAAGACTCTGTGTATGATTGATCTGGGAACATACATGTATGTGAACAACAAGACACTGTGAAAATTTAAAAAAAAAAAAATTAATTAAAAAAAAAAAAGGATGACATTGATCAGAAAGCCAACTCCTACCTGTATCAGATGCATGATCTCCAGAGTGTCCTGGAGCAGACAGGTGGCTGTGCAGGTGATGACATTAGCAGTCTTTTTACATTAAGAATGTTGAACAAAGATTCCCACGTTTCCTTTTTCCTTTTTTATTCTTTGCCTTCTCTCTGCTCTCTTCCTAATAAATTGAGAGCTCTAGGAAACAAGAACTATTCTGGCAGAAAGCAGTGGCTGCGCGACAAACTCCATGGTTCCCTTCCATGGTGCCCTTCACTGTAGTTCTTCACTGCTGCTCCTCCTACTGGGACTGCTGTGTATCATGGCCTGGAGTGCTGTTCCATTATTTTTATTTTATTTTTCTCTTTGCATTTGACATTGGAAGTTAATATTATTTTATTATTTGAAGTTTATATTATTATTTGGAAGCCTATGTTATTGATATTTACATGTGAAATGACATAAACTTTTAATTAATAATTTAATGTACATTTTCAGACCTGTTCAGTATTGTAAGTTTATGGAAAGGACAAAACAAATTATTACATAGTAAAATATTTTACTTTTATTTTTAATAGATCTTTTCATTGAAGGGAAGATTCTTGAAATCTGATAGTGCCTTATAGTTTTCATAAGCTTCTGATATGTGACTTCATGTAATTGCATCATAAACTTTTCCTCCCTTACCTCTGTGTTGTTGCACCTCCTTCCCCTCTTCACTGGTAACCACTGGTTTGTTCTCTCTGTCTGTGAGTCCTGCTTATTTATTTTTTTAGATTCCATGTGTAAACAATATACTTTCTCTGATTTATTTCACTTAGCATAATGCCTTCCAAGTTCATCTATGTTGGTGCAAATGGCAATATTTTATTCTTTTTTATGGCTAAGTATTATTCCATTGTATGTATAATCTTTATCCGTTCATCTGTTGATGGACACTAAGTTGCTTCCGTTTCTTGCCAATTGTAAATAATGCTGCTGTGAACATTAGGGTGCATGTATATTTTCTAATTGGCATTTTATTCTTCTCCAATTACATGCCCAGGTGTGGGATTACTGGGTCATCTGGTAGTTATATTTTTAGTTTTTTGAGAAACCTCCATGCTGTCTTCCACAGTGGCTGCACCAGTTTACATTCTCACCAACAATACACCATGGTTCTCTTTTCTCCATATCTTAGCCAACATTTGTTACTTGTCTTTTTGATGATAACCATTCTGACAGGTATGTGGTGCTATCTTATTGGGGTTTTAATTTGCATTTCCCTGATGATTAATGAAGTTGAGCTTGTTTTCCTATGCCTGTTGCCCCTCTGTACGTCTTCTTTGGAGGAATATCTATTCATTTCCTTTGCACATTTTTTAAATTTCACTACTTGGCATGTGGGGTCTTAGTTCTCTGATGAGGGGTTGAAACTGGGCCCCCTCCATGCAGTGGAGGCATGGAGCCTCGACCACTGGACCTCTAGGGAATTCCCCAGGTTGTTTTTTTTTTCTTTATGTTAAGTTGTATGAGCTGTTAATATATGGTGGATATTGTCTACTTATTAGTCATACCATTTGTAAATATTGTCTCCCCACTCAGTAGGTTTGTCTTTTTTTTTTTTTCTTGAAGATGGATCTAAAAAATACTGCTGCAGTTAACTTTTTAATCCAGTTTGAGTTTACTTTTGTATATGGTGTTATAAAATGTTCTAATTTCTTTTGCATGTGACTGTCTAGTTTTCTCAGCACCATTTATTGAAGAGACTGTTTTTTCTCCATTGTATTTTCTTACAGATTAATTGACCATAAATGTGTGGGTTTATTTCTGGGCTCTTGACTTACACTGATCAGTGTGTCTGTTTTTGTGCTAGTACCATATTGTTTTGATAGTGATTTGTTGTTGTTCAGTCACTCAGTCATGTCCAGCTCTCTGTGACCCAGGTTTCCCTGTCCTTCACTATCTCCCAGAGTTTGCAATCTCCTGGATTTGATAATGATAGATTTGTAGTATAGTCTGAAGTCAAGAGAGGGTGGTTACTCCAGCTCTGTTCTTTTTTTCTCAAGATTGTTTTGGGTATTCAAGGACTTCTGTATTTCCATGCAAAATTCAAAATTACATGTTCTGTGAAAAATGCCATTGGTATTTTAATGGGAGTTGCATTGAGTCTGTACTTCGCCTTGGGTGGTATGATTATTTTTTGAATTTTTCTCCATGGTGGTATTTACATTCTCACCAACAATACACCATGGTTCTCTTTTCTCCATATCTTAGCCAACATTTGTTACTTGTCTTTTTGATGATAACCATTCTGACAGGTATGTGGTGCTATCTTATTGGGGTTTTAATTTGCATTTCCCTGATGATTAATGAAGTTGAGCTTGTTTTCCTATGCCTGTTGCCCCTCTGTACGTCTTCTTTGGAGGAATATCTATTCATTTCCTTTGCACATTTTTTAAATTTCACTACTTGGCATGTGGGGTCTTAGTTCTCTGATGAGGGGTTGAAACTGGGCCCCCTCCATGCAGTGGAGGCATGGAGCCTCGACCACTGGACCTCTAGGGAATTCCCCAGGTTGTTTTTTTTTTCTTTATGTTAAGTTGTATGAGCTGTTAATATATGGTGGATATTGTCTACTTATTAGTCATACCATTTGTAAATATTGTCTCCCCACTCAGTAGGTTTGTCTTTTTTTTTTTTTCTTGAAGATGGATCTAAAAAATACTGCTGCAGTTAACTTTTTAATCCAGTTTGAGTTTACTTTTGTATATGGTGTTATAAAATGTTCTAATTTCTTTTGCATGTGACTGTCTAGTTTTCTCAGCACCATTTATTGAAGAGACTGTTTTTTCTCCATTGTATTTTCTTACAGATTAATTGACCATAAATGTGTGGGTTTATTTCTGGGCTCTTGACTTACACTGATCAGTGTGTCTGTTTTTGTGCTAGTACCATATTGTTTTGATAGTGATTTGTTGTTGTTCAGTCACTCAGTCATGTCCAGCTCTCTGTGACCCAGGTTTCCCTGTCCTTCACTATCTCCCAGAGTTTGCAATCTCCTGGATTTGATAATGATAGATTTGTAGTATAGTCTGAAGTCAAGAGAGGGTGGTTACTCCAGCTCTGTTCTTTTTTTCTCAAGATTGTTTTGGGTATTCAAGGACTTCTGTATTTCCATGCAAAATTCAAAATTACATGTTCTGTGAAAAATGCCATTGGTATTTTAATGGGAGTTGCATTGAGTCTGTACTTCGCCTTGGGTGGTATGATTATTTTTTGAATTTTTTCTGAATACAGGTGTTGTACTACTTTGATTAGATTTACTGCTAGGTACTTTATTCTTTTTGATGCAATAGTAAATTGGATTGTTTCTTTAATTTCTCTTTCTAATACTTTGTTTTTAGTGTATAGAATAGCAGCAGATTTCTGTATGTTTATTTTGTATCCTACAATTTTACTACAGAATTTATTGATGAACTCTAGCTTTCTGTTGGTGTCTTAAGGGTTTTCTTTGTATAATACATGTCATCTGTAACAATAACAGTTTTACTTTTTCATTTCTGGTTTGGATTCATTGTATTTCTTTTTCTTCTCAGCTGTGACTAGAAATTCCAAACCTATATTGAGTGAATATGGCAAGAATGGACTTTCTTGCCTTGTTCTTGATCTTAGAGGAAATGCTTTTAGCTTTTTAGCATTGAGTATGATGGTAGCTGTGGGTTTGTCATAGATGATCTTTGTTATGTTGAGCTATGTTCCCTCGCTGCTTACTTTCTGGAGCCTTTTTCTCACAAATGGATGTTGAATTTATCAAAAGGTTTTTTTTCCCATTTATTGAGATTGGTCATATGGTTTTTACTCTTCAGTTTGTTGATGTGTTGTATCACACTGGTTGTTTTGTGGATATTGAAAATCCTTGCATCCCTGGGATAATTGCACATAATCATAGTGTAATCCTCTTAATGTATTGTTGGATTCATTTTGCTAGTATTTTAATTTTGTTTGTATGACTTAGATTGACCATAAATGTGTGGGTTTATTTCTGGGCTCTTGACTTACACTGATCAGTGTGTCTGTTTTGTGCTAGTACCATATTGTTTTGATAGTGATTTGTTGTTGTTCAGTCACTCAGTCATGTCCAGCTCTCTGTGACCCAGGTTTCCCTGTCCTTCACTATCTCCCAGAGTTTGCAATCTCCTGGATTTGATAATGATAGATTTGTAGTATAGTCTGAAGTCAAGAGAGGGTGGTTACTCCAGCTCTGTTCTTTTTTTCTCAAGATTGTTTTGGGTATTCAAGGACTTCTGTATTTCCATGCAAAATTCAAAATTACATGTTCTGTGAAAAATGCCATTGGTATTTTAATGGGAGTTGCATTGAGTCTGTACTTCGCCTTGGGTGGTATGATTATTTTTTGAATTTTTTCTGAATACAGGTGTTGTACTACTTTGATTAGATTTACTGCTAGGTACTTTATTCTTTTTGATGCAATAGTAAATTGGATTGTTTCTTTAATTTCTCTTTCTAATACTTTGTTTTTAGTGTATAGAATAGCAGCAGATTTCTGTATGTTTATTTTGTATCCTACAATTTTACTACAGAATTTATTGATGAACTCTAGCTTTCTGTTGGTGTCTTAAGGGTTTTCTTTGTATAATACATGTCATCTGTAACAATAACAGTTTTACTTTTTCATTTCTGGTTTGGATTCATTGTATTTCTTTTCTTCTCAGCTGTGACTAGAAATTCCAAACCTATATTGAGTGAATATGGCAAGAATGGACTTTCTTGCCTTGTTCTTGATCTTAGAGGAAATGCTTTTAGCTTTTTAGCATTGAGTATGATGGTAGCTGTGGGTTTGTCATAGATGATCTTTGTTATGTTGAGCTATGTTCCCTCGCTGCTTACTTTCTGGAGCCTTTTTCTCACAAATGGATGTTGAATTTATCAAAAGGTTTTTTTTCCCATTTATTGAGATTGGTCATATGGTTTTTACTCTTCAGTTTGTTGATGTGTTGTATCACACTGGTTGTTTTGTGGATATTGAAAATCCTTGCATCCCTGGGATAATTGCACATAATCATAGTGTAATCCTCTTAATGTATTGTTGGATTCATTTTGCTAGTATTTTATTGAGAACTGTTTCGTCTTTGGTTATGAGTGATATTTGCCTGTGATTTTCTTTTTTTGTGCTATCTTTGGTTTTGGTTTCAAGGTAATGGTGTCCTCATAGAATGAGCTTGAAAGTGTTACTCCTCTGTAATTTTTGGAGTCGTTTCAGAAGAATAGGTGTTAACTCTTAAGTGTTTGAAAGAATTTGCTTGTGAAACCATTTTGAAAGTGTTCTACCTCAATTTGAGACTTAAAACCAGGGCCCAGAATTAATCAAACCTGTTTGGGACTTGAACCCACGTGGCCGGGACTCGAACCCAGCCAAAATCCTGTTTGGGACTTGAACCCACACGGCTGGGGCTTGAACCCAGCCTAAACCCTGGTAATTAAAATCACTCACCCAATGTCTGGACCCACTGGGGTTCAGGTTCTTCATGTCTCTTTGCAGAGAAGAATTCAGCAAGAGACAAAGTGATAGGTAAGAAATGGATTTATTCAGATTCAGAGAAAGCACACTCCACAGACAGCGTGGGCCACGGCAGAGCAGTGGCCCCGAAAACATGGCGTTCTTAGCTTTTATGGGCTGGGTAATTCCGTATGCTAATAAGTGGGAGGATTATTCCAGCTCCTATAGGGAAGGGGTGGAACTGTCCGGTGCCTCTGGGTGTGTCATTTAGCTTGCTGACTGAGGATCAGGGTCTGGTCTGCCATCTTGGACCCATTTGATTTTAATGGGTTTATGCTATGTCCTTGGGCTGTCATCCTTTTCAAAAATGGTGCCCTGCCCCTTTCCCTCCTAACCCTTACAATTTGGCTCTGGACTTGTTGTATTTTGGGAGTTTATAACTCATAGCTTCAATTTCCGTATTTTAAGTGGTTTGTTTGTACTTTCTTTTTCTTCCTGGTTCAGTCTTGGAGACTTTGTATCTTTTCAAAAAAATAGCTTCTGGTTTCGTTGTTCTTTTCTATTTTCTTGATCTCTATTTTACTTTTTTCTGCTCTGATCTTTATGATTTCTTTCCTTCTACTAACTTTGAGTTTTGTTTGTCCTGTCTCTAGTTGCTTTAGATATAAAGTTAGGTTTTTTAATTGAGATTTTTCCTATTTCCTGAGGTAAGCTTGTATTACTATAAACTTCTCTCATATAACTGCTGTTGCTGCATCCTGTAGGTTTTGGATTGTTGTTTCTTTCATTTTCTTCGGTGGTTCATTGGTTGTTAAGTAATATATTGATTTGCCCATACATTTGTGGTTTTTTGCAGTTGTCTAATCTCATATAGCTTTGTGGATGGAAAAGATGCTTGGTATGATTTCAGTTTTCTTAAATTTATTGAGGCCTGCTATGTGGTCTAGCATGTGATCTCTTCTGGAGAACATTCTGTGTGCACTTGAGATGAGGGTATATTCTAATACTTTTTGATTGAATTCTCTCTGTGTATCAGTTAAGTACATATAATTTAGTTTTCTTACTGAAATTCTTTCTGGATGATCTGTCCATTGATGTAGATGGGTTTTTTAAAATTCCAACCATTTTTGTGTTACTACTGACTTCTTTTTTTTATATCTTATAGTATTTGCCTTATATTTACTTGCTCTTGTCTTGGGTGCACATGTATTTACAATTGTTATATCTTGTTGGTTTGATCTTTCATCAGTATGTAATGCCTTTTTTTGTCTTTTATGACAATCTTTAAAGTATTTCATGTGATATAAATATTCCTAGTTAGGCTTTCTTTTGATTTCTGTTTATGTGGAATACCTTTTTTCATCTTCTTTCAGTTGATGTGTGTCTCTAGATCTGAAGTGAGTTTCATGTATACAGCATATATAAAGGTCTTACTCCTGTATCTATTCAGTGTCTTTCAGTTAGAACATTAGGTCTATTTACATTTAATGTAATTATTGATTATATTATGTATGTTCTTACTGTCATTTGGTCAGTAGTTTTGAATTTGTTTTTGTAGGTTCTCCCCCTTTCTTTTGTTCTCTTGTGGTCTGATGAATGTCCTCTGTGTTATGTTTGGGATTCCTTTAAATCTTTTCTGTGTGTATCTGCTACTGATTTTTGGTCTGTGGTTACAATGATGTTTTTGTGTATAGCAGTCTATACAATACATAATAGCCCAAAACATCCCTACATGAGAAAGGAAATACTTAAGTCCAGGAAGTGCAGAGTTCCACGCATGATAAATCTCAGGAGGAACTCACAGAGACAGACATAAGTCAAATTGACAAAAATTAAAGACAATGAGAAAATACTAAAAGCAGCAAGGGGAAAAAACAGCACATACAAGGACATCTTTCTAAAGTTATCAGCTGAATTTTCAGGAGAACTTCTGCAGGCTAGAAGGGAATAGCACAATATATTCAAAGTGATAAAATGGTAGAATCTACATTCAAGAATACTGTACCCAGCAAGGCTCTCCTTCAGATTTAATGGAGAGATCAAAAATTTTATAATCAAGCAAAAGCTAAGTCAGCACCGCCAAACCAGCTTTGCAACAGTTATTAAAGGAACTTCTTTAGGTGAAAAAAGAAAAGGCCATAATTCAAAACAGGAATATTATTAAATGAAAAGTGAAAGTTGCTCAGTTGTGTTCGACTCTTTGTGACGCATGGATGAACCATGGAATTCTTCAGGCAAGAATACTAGAATGAATAGCCATTCCCTTCTTCGGAGATCTTCCCAACCTAGGGACTGAACTCAGGTCTCCCAGATTGCGGGTAGATTCTTTTACTGTCTGAGCCACCAGGGAAGCCCAAAAGGTCACTAGTAAAGGCAGGCAGATAGTAATGGTAGGAAATCATCCACGTACACAAAGCTAGTAGAGAGGTTAACAATAAAAGTCAAAAAATTATCTTTACTCACAGTAAGCTGTTTTTGTTTAGTTGGTAAGTTGTGTCCAACTCTTTTGCCATCCCATGGACTGTAGCCCACTAGGCTCCCCTGTCCATGGGACTTCCCAAGCCAAAATACTGGAATGAGTTGCCATTTCCTTCTCTAGGGGTCTTCCCAACTCAGGAGTCAAATCAAACCCTTGTCTCCTGCGTGGGCAGGCAGTCTTTAGCACTGAGTCACCAGGGAAGCCCACAATAAGCTTTTAAGGAATACACAAAACTATTAGATATAAAATAAGGTATCAAATATAGTTGTCATTGAAGGGAGGAAAGTACAAATACATGTTTTTAAAAATACATTTGAGAATGGCAACTTAAAGCAGTCTTACAAAAACCTTGTGGTAATCAGAAAAACCAAATATCTAAAATCACTTGTATTTCAAATGTTACTGCAAGTATGTAAGTTTAGTTTTCTATGTGAATATTAACTTTGCACATTTTAATGTTATTATCTCTTAATTTTTCCTCACTGTCATGTATTTTTCATTTTGCTGCACTGGGAGCCCCTTCTAAATTTGTAGAGAAAAACATATTTGATAGAAATAGTATTTCTACTTTTTTTACCGGGTCTGTTAGTGAAGCTCAGCGCTCAGGTTACCCCTGCAGCAATGCCCCTTGGTCCTACTGGCACCACTGCTGCTCCCTCCTCTTCGCTTCTTGGCCGCACAGTGGGTACCCGCAACGACGAGTACGACTACCTCTTCAAAGTTGTCCTTATTGGAGATTCTGGTGTTGGAAAGAGTAATCTCCTGTCTCAGTTTACTCGAAATGAGTTTAATCTTGAAAGCAAGAGCACCGTTGGAGTAAAGTTTGCAACAAGAAGCATCCAAGTTGATGGGAAAACAGTAAAGGCACAGATAAGGAACACAGCAGGGCAAGAGTGATACTGAGCTATAACATCAGCATATTATCATGGAGCTGTAGGTGCTTTATTGGTTTATGACATTGCTAAACATCTCACACATGAAAACGTAGAACGATGGCTGAAAGAACTGAGAGATCATGCTGATAAGTAACATTGTTATCATACTTGTGGGCAATAAGAGTGACTTATGCCATCTCAGGGCAGTTCCTACAGATGAAGCAAGAGCTTTTGCAGAAAAGAATGGTTTGTCATTCATTGAGACATCGGCTCTAGACTCTACAAATGTAGAAGCTGCTTTTCAGACAATCTTGACAGAGATATACCACATTGTTTCCCAGAAGCAAATGCCCGACAGACGTGAAAATGACATGTCTCCAGGCAACAATGTGGTTGCTATTCATGTTCCACCAACCACTGAAAACAAGCCAAAGGCAAGCGTACTGCTTTCAACACTCACTCCCAAGGCTCTGGAAGGCCACCTGCTGGGCTAGCAGCTCCCTGGGAGGCAGAAACTGGAATGAGAAGGTAATCTGACAGCTGTTGCTACAGACTAGAGCTTCCTCCTCCTCCTCTGGGTTTGGACTGGACCACTGCTCAGAGTCTTTCCAGTTTGGAAGAAAGCTAGAAAGAAGAAAATGTGTAGTCACCACCTCGCTGAATCACCAGGGCCCTCTGTTATCCCTGCTACATTGTAAGATCCACAGAGGTAGGGAAAGTGCTTTGTTCACACTTACATTCCTAATATTTATCACTCCTACAACCGTGTGTCAGAACAGTAAAGAAGGACCTAAAAAAGCATTTCATTTTGCTCAGGGACCTTCTTTGTAGAGAAAACATATTTGATAGAAATAGTATTTCTACTTTTTACCGGGTCTGTTAGTGAAGCTCAGCGCTCAGGTTACCCCTGCAGCAATGCCCCTTGGTCCTACTGGCACCACTGCTGCTCCCTCCTCTTCGCTTCTTGGCCGCACAGTGGGTACCCGACAGCAGCACGACTACCTCTTCAAAGTTGTCCTTATTGGAGATTCTGGTGTTGGAAAGAGTAATCTCCTGTCTCAGTTTACTCGAAATGAGTTTAATCTTGAAAGCAAGAGCACCGTTGGAGTAAAGTTTGCAACAAGAAGCATCCAAGTTGATGGGAAAACAGTAAAGGCACAGATAAGGAACACAGCAGGGCAAGAGTGATACTGAGCTATAACATCAGCATATTATCATGGAGCTGTAGGTGCTTTATTGGTTTATGACATTGCTAAACATCTCACACATGAAAACGTAGAACGATGGCTGAAAGAACTGAGAGATCATGCTGATAAGTAACATTGTTATCATACTTGTGGGCAATAAGAGTGACTTATGCCATCTCAGGGCAGTTCCTACAGATGAAGCAAGAGCTTTTGCAGAAAAGAATGGTTTGTCATTCATTGAGACATCGGCTCTAGACTCTACAAATGTAGAAGCTGCTTTTCAGACAATCTTGACAGAGATATACCACATTGTTTCCCAGAAGCAAATGCCCGACAGACGTGAAAATGACATGTCTCCAGGCAACAATGTGGTTGCTATTCATGTTCCACCAACCACTGAAAACAAGCCAAAGGCAAGCGTACTGCTTTCAACACTCACTCCCAAGGCTCTGGAAGGCCACCTGCTGGGCTAGCAGCTCCCTGGGAGGCAGAAACTGGAATGAGAAGGTAATCTGACAGCTGTTGCTACAGACTAGAGCTTCCTCCTCCTCCTCTGGGTTTGGACTGGACCACTGCTCAGAGTCTTTCCAGTTTGGAAGAAAGCTAGAAAGAAGAAAATGTGTAGTCACCACCTCGCTGAATCACCAGGGCCCTCTGTTATCCCTGCTACATTGTAAGATCCACAGAGGTAGGGAAAGTGCTTTGTTCACACTTACATTCCTAATATTTATCACTCCTACAACCGTGTGTCAGAACAGTAAAGAAGGACCATGGAAAAGAGTGAAGGGACAAATCGTGGGGTTCATTCTAATTTAGCTTGGGGCTATAGTCTGAGAATTACCATTTAGATTAAACATTTCTAAATAAAAGTTTTTTATATATATAAGAAATACTGTTTCTATCAAATTAAATTTTAACCAGTGTATAGAGATATATAACACTATAGACTTAAAGCTACCTATGGGAGGAACATTTTAATGTAAAATAATGTTTACAATATCTTTTTTTAGTTGTACTAATTCATTTTATGTCTGTAGAATATTGATTAAAAAATTTCAGGGGCTTCCCTGGTGGTCCAGTGGGTAAGGACACCGCTTTGCAGTGCAAGGGGTGCCGGTTCGATCCCTGGCCTGGGAAGATCCCACGTGCCACGGAGCGGCTGGACCGATGTGTCCAATTACCGAGCCGGAGCTCTGGAGCGCCTGTGCCCAGAGCCGGTGCTCTGCGACAACAGAGGCCACCGCGATGGGAGGCCCACACAGGCCAGCGAACATAGATGGATGAGAATAGATAAGTGGAAGACCAATAGAAGTGGCCCGCCTACCCCCCTCCCTCCCCAACCCGCCCCCCACCCCGCAAAATTCAAAGCACAAAGTATATTGAAGGCTGCCAGTTCAAAAAATTAGCCATAAGTGAAAAGTTTAAGCTGTGTAACCCATGAACATTGCAGTAGTAAGAGCAATACGTGATACACCATATGCCTCTGTCATTCACTGATTGGTCACTACCCCAGTATATTAGCAAGTTTGTTTCTAATTGTACATGTCAGCCTATTAGATGATCACTGATGTTTATTTCTTGGTGTTTTCCACATATATTACGTGAACATCTAGACAATAGTTACTCATATTCAAATTTCTGCCTAAAAGTCAGGCATGGTTTTCTGCTTTCAACACTCACTCCCAAGGCTCTGGAAGGCCACCTGCTGGGCTAGCAGCTCCTGGGAGGCAGAAACTGGAATGAGAAGGTAATCTGACAGCTGTTGCTACAGACTAGAGCTTCCTCCTCCTCCTCTGGGTTTGGACTGGACCACTGCTCAGAGTCTTTCCAGTTTGGAAGAAAGCTAGAAAGAAGAAAATGTGTAGTCACCACCTCGCTGAATCACCAGGGCCCTCTGTTATCCCTGCTACATTGTAAGATCCACAGAGGTAGGGAAAGTGCTTTGTTCACACTTACATTCCTAATATTTATCACTCCTACAACCGTGTGTCAGAACAGTAAAGAAGGACCATGGAAAAGAGTGAAGGGACAAATCGTGGGGTTCATTCTAATTTAGCTTGGGGCTATAGTCTGAGAATTACCATTTAGATTAAACATTTCTAAATAAAAGTTTTTTATATATATAAGAAATACTGTTTCTATCAAATTAAATTTTAACCAGTGTATAGAGATATATAACACTATAGACTTAAAGCTACCTATGGGAGGAACATTTTAATGTAAAATAATGTTTACAATATCTTTTTAGTTGTACTAATTCATTTTATGTCTGTAGAATATTGATTAAAAAATTTCAGGGGCTTCCCTGGTGGTCCAGTGGGTAAGGACACCGCTTTGCAGTGCAAGGGGTGCCGGTTCGATCCCTGGCCTGGGAAGATCCCACGTGCCACGGAGCGGCTGGACCGATGTGTCCAATTACCGAGCCGGAGCTCTGGAGCGCCTGTGCCCAGAGCCGGTGCTCTGCGACAACAGAGGCCACCGCGATGGGAGGCCCACACAGGCCAGCGAACATAGATGGATGAGAATAGATAAGTGGAAGACCAATAGAAGTGGCCCGCCTACCCCCCTCCCTCCCCAACCCGCCCCCCACCCCGCAAAATTCAAAGCACAAAGTATATTGAAGGCTGCCAGTTCAAAAAATTAGCCATAAGTGAAAAGTTTAAGCTGTGTAACCCATGAACATTGCAGTAGTAAGAGCAATACGTGATACACCATATGCCTCTGTCATTCACTGATTGGTCACTACCCCAGTATATTAGCAAGTTTGTTTCTAATTGTACATGTCAGCCTATTAGATGATCACTGATGTTTATTTCTTGGTGTTTTCCACATATATTACGTGAACATCTAGACAATAGTTACTCATATTCAAATTTCTGCCTAAAAGTCAGGCATGGTTTTCTGTAGCAGGATTAAAGCAGAGTAAGATGGGCTTCCCTGGTGGTCCAGTGGGTAAAGAGTCCGCCTTGCAGTGCAAGGGACATCGGTTCAATCCCTGGCTCTAGAAGATCCCACACGCTGCAGAGCAGCTGGACCGGTGTGTCCAGTTATGAGCTAGCACTCTGGAGTACATGTGCCCAGAGCTGGTGCTCTGCAGTGAGAGAGGCCACTGCAGTGGGAGGCCCACACAGGCCAAGGAATAAAGATGGATGACAATAAATAAATAAGAAATCAATGAAAGAGGCCAAAATTAAAAGTATAAAAAACAGAGCAAGTTATGACAACACTCAGTATATCTAGGAAATATTAATGTCACATGGGTGGATTATAAATTTCTTTCCACTTATTCATGGCAAATATGTTTAGGTACAGTAAATTTTTCCAGTAATTTCTTACATCATTCTATGTTGGTAGATTCTTATTATTTGTATAATTTTGATGAAAATATATTCATTATCCTTGAGCTACAGCTGTAGAGGTCAGAATTTAACGATTGTCAAACATACAATCTTAGACTAAGTTGGAGAATGAAGGTGAGCCAACAATCATGGTTGGATTCTGTTTCTATTATGCACATTTTAATAATTATTTTCCTTAAAAGGATATTTAGGAATGAAATACACTTGTTAAAATAAAGATTATTTGAATATTTTAATTTTTTATTAATGTTTTCTTTTAGGAGCTGTAGCCCTGAAGAATCTTGAAATTAAAGAAAATGCCCTGGTAGGTTTTGACTGTAAACACTTTGTTATATTAGCCAAAACCGCCTACCCTCCGTCCCCAACCCGCCCCCCACCCCGCAAAATTCAAAGCACAAAGTATATTGAAGGCTGCCAGTTCAAAAAATTAGCCATAAGTGAAAAGTTTAAGCTGTGTAACCCATGAACATTGCAGTAGTAAGAGCAATACGTGATACACCATATGCCTCTGTCATTCACTGATTGGTCACTACCCCAGTATATTAGCAAGTTTGTTTCTAATTGTACATGTCAGCCTATTAGATGATCACTGATGTTTATTTCTTGGTGTTTTCCACATATATTACGTGAACATCTAGACAATAGTTACTCATATTCAAATTTCTGCCTAAAAGTCAGGCATGGTTTTCTGTAGCAGGATTAAAGCAGAGTAAGATGGGCTTCCCTGGTGGTCCAGTGGGTAAAGAGTCCGCCTTGCAGTGCAAGGGACATCGGTTCAATCCCTGGCTCTAGAAGATCCCACACGCTGCAGAGCAGCTGGACCGGTGTGTCCAGTTATGAGCTAGCACTCTGGAGTACATGTGCCCAGAGCTGGTGCTCTGCAGTGAGAGAGGCCACTGCAGTGGGAGGCCCACACAGGCCAAGGAATAAAGATGGATGACAATAAATAAATAAGAAATCAATGAAAGAGGCCAAAATTAAAAGTATAAAACACAGAGCAAGTTATGACAACACTCAGTATATCTAGGAAATATTAATGTCACATGGGTGGATTATAAATTTCTTTCCACTTATTCATGGCAAATATGTTTAGGTACAGTAAATTTTTCCAGTAATTTCTTACATCATTCTATGTTGGTAGATTCTTATTATTTGTATAATTTTGATGAAAATATATTCATTATCCTTGAGCTACAGCTGTAGAGGTCAGAATTTAACGATTGTCAAACATACAATCTTAGACTAAGTTGGAGAATGAAGGTGAGCCAACAATCATGGTTGGATTCTGTTTCTATTATGCACATTTTAATAATTATTTTCCTTAAAAGGATATTTAGGAATGAAATACACTTGTTAAAATAAAGATTATTTGAATATTTTAATTTTTTATTAATGTTTTCTTTTAGGAGCTGTAGCCCTGAAGAATCTTGAAATTAAAGAAAATGCCCTGGTAGGTTTTGACTGTAAACACTTTGTTATATTAGTGCATTCAGCTAGATAAACATTTTCCTGATGTACTTTGTCATCTTAAAGTTTGAGAAAATTAAAGAAAAATAATTTTCGTAAACCCTGAATTTTGCAAAATGGACTTTTAATCTCCATAGAAATACAAACTGACAGTGTAATTTAATTTCCCCATTAAAAATATTTCTAACATTTCTCTCTTCCCATATGCTTTTATTTTAGGTTGTTAACTCTCCAGTCATCTTCAGTTTTTTTTTTCTAATACCATTTTAATCATTTTATTTTAACATTGAATACAGTGGCACTAATTATATTTACAGTGTTTTACAACCATCATAAGTATGCATTTCTGAAACATTTTTATTGCTCTAAGGGGAACTTTGTCACCTGTTAGAAATATGTAACTTAGGAAATCACTTCTATTTATGAAGGTTGAATAATAGTGTATGTATATACTGCATTTTGTCCATTTTCTGTTGATGGACCCTTTGGGTTGTTTCTGCCTTCTGTCTCTTGTGAATAATGCTACTATGAACATTAGTATTAATGTCTGTTCAAGTCCTTGCTTTCATTTCTTGTGGGTAAATGCTTAGGAGTGAAATTGCTGGCTTATTTGGTAATTTTATGTTTAGCCTCCCTGGTGGGGTTTCCCTGGTGGCTCAGTTGTAAAGAATCTTCTTGCAGTGCAGGAGACCAGGGCTTGATCCCTAGGTTGGAAAGATCCCTGGAGGAGGGCATGGCAGCCCATGCCAGGACTCTTGTCTGGGAGATCCTGTGGACAGAGTAGCCTGGCAGGATCCAGTTCATAGGGTCACAGAAAGTCACACAGGGCTTAAGCTACAGCTGTAGAGGTCAGAATTTAACGATTGTCAAACATACAATCTTAGACTAAGTTGGAGAATGAAGGTGAGCCAACAATCATGGTTGGATTCTGTTTCTATTATGCACATTTTAATAATTATTTTCCTTAAAAGGATATTTAGGAATGAAATACACTTGTTAAAATAAAGATTATTTGAATATTTTAATTTTTTATTAATGTTTTCTTTTAGGAGCTGTAGCCCTGAAGAATCTTGAAATTAAAGAAAATGCCCTGGTAGGTTTTGACTGTAAACACTTTGTTATATTAGTGCATTCAGCTAGATAAACATTTTCCTGATGTACTTTGTCATCTTAAAGTTTGAGAAAATTAAAGAAAAATAATTTTCGTAAACCCTGAATTTTGCAAAATGGACTTTTAATCTCCATAGAAATACAAACTGACAGTGAAATTTTAAATTTTCCCCCATTAAAAATATTTCTAACATTTCTCTCTTCCCATATGCTTTTATTTTAGGTTGTTAACTCTCCAGTCATCTTCAGTTTTTTTTTTCTAATACCATTTTAATCATTTTATTTTAACATTGAATACAGTGGCACTAATTATATTTACAGTGTTTTACAACCATCATAAGTATGCATTTCTGAAACATTTTTATTGCTCTAAGGGGAACTTTGTCACCTGTTAGAAATATGTAACTTAGGAAATCACTTCTATTTATGAAGGTTGAATAATAGTGTATGTATATACTGCATTTTGTCCATTTTCTGTTGATGGACCCTTTGGGTTGTTTCTGCCTTCTGTCTCTTGTGAATAATGCTACTATGAACATTAGTATTAATGTCTGTTCAAGTCCTTGCTTTCATTTCTTGTGGGTAAATGCTTAGGAGTGAAATTGCTGGCTTATTTGGTAATTTTATGTTTAGCCTCCCTGGTGGGGTTTCCCTGGTGGCTCAGTTGTAAAGAATCTTCTTGCAGTGCAGGAGACCAGGGCTTGATCCCTAGGTTGGAAAGATCCCTGGAGGAGGGCATGGCAGCCCATGCCAGGACTCTTGTCTGGGAGATCCTGTGGACAGAGTAGCCTGGCAGGATCCAGTTCATAGGGTCACAGAAAGTCACACAGGGCTTAAGCTACTTAGCACCGCCCGGGAACTCACACACTTTTCCATGGCTGTTGAACCACATTATTTAGACATACCTTGGAGATTTCGCAGGTTTGTTTGCAGTCCACTGAAATGAAGCGAATATTATCACAATAAAATAAGTCACATGAATTGTTTGGTTTCCCAGTGTATTTAAAGATTTTATTAATTTTTGTGTGTCTGTGTTCAATTGCTCAGTCATGTCTGTCTCCGCGACATCATGGTCTGTAGCCTGCTAGGCTCCTTATCCATAGAATTTTCCAAGCAAGCACACTGGAGTGGGTTGCCATTTCCCAGTCCGGAGAATCTTCCCAACCCTACGGTCGAACCCACGCCTCTTATGTCTCCTGCACTGGCAGGTGAATTCTTTACCACTGTGCCACCTAGCCTAAAAAAAACAGTTGTATGTACATCAATTCAAAGGTGATGCTGTTGGGAAAGTGGTGCTGACAGATATGCTTGACACAGGATTGCCACAGACCTCCAGTTTATTCAAAACAAAACAACAACAAAAACCAACTCAGTATCTGGGAAGCTACAACAAAGTAAAGCACAGTAAAATAAATACCTGAATTCCCACCAGCAATACATTAGTTCCAATTTTTCCATATGTTTGACAACACTTGTTTTCTGTTTTTTGATAATAGCTATCCTAACTAGTTTCCCTTAGTACTTCTGTAGTGAGTAGTGAAGCTTAGCATTTTTTCATGTGCTTGGTGACCGGTTTTATATGTTTTTTGGAGAAATGTCTATAGAAACGCTCTGCTGATTTTTTTTTTAATCATTTTTTTTGAGAGGGTTGAGTTTTGGTTCTTTATGTATTTTGGACTTTTCTCCTTGTCAGAAGATATGATTTGTAAATACTTCCATTCTGTGGATTGTCTTCTATCTCTTAACAGTGTTATGTATGAAAATTTTTTATGCAAAAAATTAAATTTTGGTGAAATTGAATTCGTCTTTTTTTTTTTTTAATTGTTGCCTCTGCTTTTCATGTGATATCCAAGAAGTCAATGTCCAGTCTGAAGTCCAGAAGATTATAGCTTTTGTTTTCTTCTGAAGGTTTTACAGTTTTAATTCTTAGTTTAGCCTTTGGTTTATTCTGAGTTAATTTTGTATATGGTATAAGGTAAGAGTCTAATTGCATTCTTTTTTGTAAGTGGGTATCTAGTTATACTAGTACCATTTATTGAAAAGTTTGTCCTTTCCCTCATTGAATGAGGAGGAATTTATTTGAGGATATTTTCTGCAAAAGAAGTTGAATTTCCATGCCAATGCCAACTGACAAAGGAATTTCCACTTTTTTTCCTTTTTAAAGTGGTGTTAAGGTTGCAGTGATTCTGATATGGGTAACTTAGGCAGTCAGTGTTTCTGTAGAACCTTCCCTTATTGAAGATGATCAGTCTTTCTGAATTTTATGGATTTGACAATATTGCAATTATGTATATAGAAACGTAAGCATGGAAGGTAAAGAGAAAGTGTAAGTTAACTTAAATCCCTTAAGTAATTTTGGGAAAAAAAAATAGTTATCTGTTTTGCTGAACTGTATATGTACTAATATTTTACATTTTTTTTTGGTAGAGTCAACTGGATGTACCATTTAAAATTAAAGTTGGCCATATAGGTAAGCTGTCTTATTATTTGTATGTCCTCCTTTTAGACATGCAGCCAGAATAATAGGTCTTGTACCTTTCTCTCTTGTAAAGTATTTTTTTATTTATTGGGCTACATTGGGTCTTAGCTACAGCATGTGGGATCTAGTTCCCTGACCAGGGGTTGAACCAGGCCTCCCAGGATTGGGAGCACAGAGTCTTAGCCACCAGGGATGCCCCCCTAGTATCTCTAGGGGGATGTGATTGTTATAATGTAATTGTTATAATGTTTCTGAGCATCAACTTAAAGAATCATGTGTTTTTATCTACATAAAGCTTAGTTGTATAATGTAAAATGTTTTGTGGTCCATATATCCCTTGTTTAATGCTTGTGAAATTCTTTTTATTTTTAGCTGTATTGGGGCTTTGTTGTTGGAAGGTGGGCTTTCCCTCCTTGAGGCCAGTTGAAGCTGCTCTCTAGTTGTGCTGCAAGGGCTTCTCATTACGGTGGCTTCTTGTGCTGCGGCACAGGCTCTTTGGCATGTGGACTTCAGTAGTTGTGGCATGTGGGCAATTCAGTAGTTAGCCTTTGGTTTATTCTGAGTTAATTTTGTATATGGTATAAGGTAAGAGTCTAATTGCATTCTTTTTTGTAAGTGGGTATCTAGTTATACTAGTACCATTTATTGAAAAGTTTGTCCTTTCCCTCATTGAATGAGGAGGAATTTATTTGAGGATATTTTCTGCAAAAGAAGTTGAATTTCCATGCCAATGCCAACTGACAAAGGAATTTCCACTTTTTTTCCTTTTTAAAGTGGTGTTAAGGTTGCAGTGATTCTGATATGGGTAACTTAGGCAGTCAGTGTTTCTGTAGAACCTTCCCTTATTGAAGATGATCAGTCTTTCTGAATTTTATGGATTTGACAATATTGCAATTATGTATATAGAAACGTAAGCATGGAAGGTAAAGAGAAAGTGTAAGTTAACTTAAATCCCTTAAGTAATTTTGGGAAAAAAAAATAGTTATCTGTTTTGCTGAACTGTATATGTACTAATATTTTACATTTTTTTTTGGTAGAGTCAACTGGATGTACCATTTAAAATTAAAGTTGGCCATATAGGTAAGCTGTCTTATTATTTGTATGTCCTCCTTTTAGACATGCAGCCAGAATAATAGGTCTTGTACCTTTCTCTCTTGTAAAGTATTTTTTTATTTATTGGGCTACATTGGGTCTTAGCTACAGCATGTGGGATCTAGTTCCCTGACCAGGGGTTGAACCAGGCCTCCCAGGATTGGGAGCACAGAGTCTTAGCCACCAGGGATGCCCCCCTAGTATCTCTAGGGGGATGTGATTGTTATAATGTAATTGTTATAATGTTTCTGAGCATCAACTTAAAGAATCATGTGTTTTTATCTACATAAAGCTTAGTTGTATAATGTAAAATGTTTTGTGGTCCATATATCCCTTGTTTAATGCTTGTGAAATTCTTTTTATTTTTAGCTGTATTGGGGCTTTGTTGTTGGAAGGTGGGCTTTCCCTCCTTGAGGCCAGTTGAAGCTGCTCTCTAGTTGTGCTGCAAGGGCTTCTCATTACGGTGGCTTCTTGTGCTGCGAAGCACAGGCTCTTTGGCATGTGGACTTCAGTAGTTGTGGCATGTGGGCTCAGTAGTTATAGCTCAGTAGTAGGCTGCAGAGTGCAGTATGGCCTCAGTAGTCATGGCACATAGGCCCAGTTGCCCCATGGCATGAAAAGACTTCCTGGACCGAGAATCTAACCATTGTCCCTTGCACTGCATGATGAATTCTTAACCACTGGACCACCAGGGAAGCCCCAATACTTGTGAAAGTATGCATCTTGTTGAAATAAATTGAGATATAGAGTATTAAATGTAATAGAGAGCATCAGTATCTCAGTTTCTTAAGTTTCTTAGTGGTTATCATTGCTCTATTCTGATCAGCTGTGAATAAGTGGTGTAAGGAATAGGGTCTGTATCGTCCAGGTAGTATGACTAGGAACCAAGTGAAAACCTGGTTTCCACTCTGCTGGTTTTCTAGGAAACGCTGTGCTATTTTTTCATCTTATTTTTCCAGTTTTTGTGGTTTTCCAGTTTACATGTTAAATGTACTGGTGAAACAGAATTTGATTCAAATATGTTTAATAAAGACATGTTTGTTTCCTTTCTTAAATTTTTGGCTTATTATTGTGCCTTTATTGTTCTCTATTGGTTTAAATATTGTACAAGATGAGAGTATTGTTATTTGTGACTTGAAAGTATTTTTATTGAAATACTTGAAAGTATTTATTACAGGATGATTTGTGTAGAAAAATTTGTATAATGTTATTGCGGTGTTTTGGTGTCACTTGGGGAACAAGGTATTCTGAAAGCTTATATAAATTACCTGATGAAATTCTCCACAATTCGTGGTCTCATCTTATAGTTGGTATTAGACCACATGCCAAAGAAAGTATTGTCATGTACATTGCTGAGACTCACATTTGGAGTCTCTTCCTCTTGCCCCATGATTTAAATACTGTTTAGTATAAATAAGATGGAAATAGTGTCACCCATTACTTTTCCACCTAATATATTCATTTCTGTACATTTTATATGGTTTTTTATGTGTAAACATTTTGACTTGTAGTCATGGTTGTATGATTATATATTCTACTTTTAAATTATCATTTATTAAATGTAATCTTATATATTTTAAATTTTTTCTATTTATTTTTTTGCCTCTAAGCCATCATTTTTATTTTTCATGGATATTTATTCTTTGGCTTGTGTGGGCCTCCAGTCGCAGTGGTCTTTCGTTGCAGAGAGCCAGCTCTGGGTGCATGCACTCAACAGCGCTGGCTCGTAATTGGACGCACTGGTACAGCCGCTCTGTGGCATGTGGGATCTTCCCGGACCAGGTATCGAACCAGTACCCCTTGCAGTGCAAGGCGGACTCTTTACCCACTGGACCACCAGGGAAGCCCCATAAATGTAATCTTATATTTTTTAATTTATTTTTTAATTGAAGGATAATTGCTTTATAGAATTGGTTTCTGCCAAACATCAGTATGAATCAGCATAGGTATACCTATGTCCCCTCCCTCTTGAACCTCTCTCTAATCTCCCTCCTCATAATTTTATATTTCTGTTGGTACAAAAATATTACAGTAAACATTTTCATATACTTTTTGAAAATATTCTAAAAATCACTGAGTTTTATAATTATGGTCATTGTAAATCGGTGTATATAAATTTAACATCTATTCAAGAAAAATAAAAAATATATAAGGACAGTAGGTAGACCTGCTTTCATTTAGAACCCACATTCTTTCCTTTCTCCTCTTTTCTGACCGTGTTTAAAAATGCTGACAGGGTAATTTTCATTGTTAGTATAAGGTGGTATATAGTACACTGAACTAATTCCTAATACATAAGGTAGTCTTGAGAATCATTTAAGGTGTCATTTGCATATCTCCATCATAGAACCTGCCATTCTTTGATACCATTATTATTTTTTCTTCTAGACAGGTTTTTTTTTTTACGTATTCTGAAAGCTTATATAAATTACCTGATGAAATTCTCCACAATTCGTGGTCTCATCTTATAGTTGGTATTAGACCACATGCCAAAGAAAGTATTGTCATGTACATTGCTGAGACTCACATTTGGAGTCTCTTCCTCTTGCCCCATGATTTAAATACTGTTTAGTATAAATAAGATGGAAATAGTGTCACCCATTACTTTTCCACCTAATATATTCATTTCTGTACATTTTATATGGTTTTTTATGTGTAAACATTTTGACTTGTAGTCATGGTTGTATGATTATATATTCTACTTTTAAATTATCATTTATTAAATGTAATCTTATATATTTTAAATTTTTTCTATTTATTTTTTTGCCTCTAAGCCATCATTTTTATTTTTCATGGATATTTATTCTTTGGCTTGTGTGGGCCTCCAGTCGCAGTGGTCTTTCGTTGCAGAGAGCCAGCTCTGGGTGCATGCACTCAACAGCGCTTGGCTCGTAATTGGACGCACTGGTACAGCCGCTCTGTGGCATGTGGGATCTTCCCGGACCAGGTATCGAACCAGTACCCCTTGCAGTGCAAGGCGGACTCTTTACCCACTGGACCACCAGGGAAGCCCCATAAATGTAATCTTATATTTTTTAATTTATTTTTTAATTGAAGGATAATTGCTTTATAGAATTGGTTTCTGCCAAACATCAGTATGAATCAGCATAGGTATACCTATGTCCCCTCCCTCTTGAACCTCTCTCTAATCTCCCTCCTCATAATTTTATATTTCTGTTGGTACAAAAATATTACAGTAAACATTTTCATATACTTTTTGAAAATATTCTAAAAATCACTGAGTTTTATAATTATGGTCATTGTAAATCGGTGTATATAAATTTAACATCTATTCAAGAAAAATAAAAAATATATAAGGACAGTAGGTAGACCTGCTTTCATTTAGAACCCACATTCTTTCCTTTCTCCTCTTTTCTGACCGTGTTTAAAAATGCTGACAGGGTAATTTTCATTGTTAGTATAAGGTGGTATATAGTACACTGAACTAATTCCTAATACATAAGGTAGTCTTGAGAATCATTTAAGGTGTCATTTGCATATCTCCATCATAGAACCTGCCATTCTTTGATACCATTATTATTTTTTCTTCTAGATTATAAGTTTTCTGAGAATTGGATTTCATTTTAAAATTTTATGTTATTGTATCTTCACTTAGCACAGTACTTAGCGTATAGTAGGGACACAGTTTGCCGAATGAAGTATACATATCCAAATGCATGGTACAGTAGTACAACCAGTTTTATAAGAACATATTGTTCCCTTGCCATTAATGGACGTTGTTAGTTGTAGTGATCTTTCAAAGTTTTCCTCATTTAAGATGCATAATTACATAGTTATCAAATATACTCACATATATCTTTTCAAAGTAATTGTTTTCATGTGTAAGATTTTTGAAATTACCTTTTTTTATATTTTTCCAAATTTTCTATAAGAAGCCTGCCCTTCACAAGAAAGGAAAAAGCAGTTTGGTTTAAAAAAAAAAGCAACGTAGCAGTACAAATGGTACATTGTTAGTTTTGTATGTGTTTCTTTGAATACCTAATGCTATTGTATCACTGTTCTCTGTCCTTTTATTCATGTGTTTTGGATTATTTATGTGTATGTATTATGTGTGTATATATACGTGGCATACGCAGTCAAACAGACTGCTTGATAAACAAAACTCACATTTGTCACAGTTATTTTTTCCGATTTGCTTACTTCATTTTGGTTATATTTTGGGCAGTATAGAAATTTGAAATGGTGACTATCTTCTCTGTTAATAAAAAATTTGAAATGCTTAGGACTATGGGGTAACTGTCCTCCCTCTTGAACCTCTCTAATCTCCCTCCTCATAATTTTATATTTCTGTTGGTACAAAAATATTACAGTAAACATTTTCATATACTTTTTGAAAATATTCTAAAAATCACTGAGTTTTATAATTATGGTCATTGTAAATCGGTGTATATAAATTTAACATCTATTCAAGAAAAATAAAAAATATATAAGGACAGTAGGTAGACCTGCTTTCATTTAGAACCCACATTCTTTCCTTTCTCCTCTTTTCTGACCGTGTTTAAAAATGCTGACAGGGTAATTTTCATTGTTAGTATAAGGTGGTATATAGTACACTGAACTAATTCCTAATACATAAGGTAGTCTTGAGAATCATTTAAGGTGTCATTTGCATATCTCCATCATAGAACCTGCCATTCTTTGATACCATTATTATTTTTTCTTCTAGATTATAAGTTTTCTGAGAATTGGATTTCATTTTAAAATTTTATGTTATTGTATCTTCACTTAGCACAGTACTTAGCGTATAGTAGGGACACAGTTTGCCGAATGAAGTATACATATCCAAATGCATGGTACAGTAGTACAACCAGTTTTATAAGAACATATTGTTCCCTTGCCATTAATGGACGTTGTTAGTTGTAGTGATCTTTCAAAGTTTTCCTCATTTAAGATGCATAATTACATAGTTATCAAATATACTCACATATATCTTTTCAAAGTAATTGTTTTCATGTGTAAGATTTTTGAAATTACCTTTTTTTATATTTTTCCAAATTTTCTATAAGAAGCCTGCCCTTCACAAGAAAGGAAAAAGCAGTTTGGTTTAAAAAAAAAAGCAACGTAGCAGTACAAATGGTACATTGTTAGTTTTGTATGTGTTTCTTTGAATACCTAATGCTATTGTATCACTGTTCTCTGTCCTTTTATTCATGTGTTTTGGATTATTTATGTGTATGTATTATGTGTGTATATATACGTGGCATACGCAGTCAAACAGACTGCTTGATAAACAAAACTCACATTTGTCACAGTTATTTTTTCCGATTTGCTTACTTCATTTTGGTTATATTTTGGGCAGTATAGAAATTTGAAATGGTGACTATCTTCTCTGATTTTAAAGCTTAGAAAGCTATTCCTCATTTAGAAGTCAGTCTGTTTTTCTCTAAACTGACTTAGTATGAAGAAACCTTTTTCTTATGGGGTTCTTTAAAACATGGGTTTTTGGAATCAGGTAATACAGTGTGTCTAAGTATGTATGTATTATTACTGTTGTTCAGTCGCTTAGTTGTGTCTGTCTGTTTGTGATCTTGTGTACTGCAGCATGCTAGGCTTCCCTGTCCTTCACTGTCTCCCAGAGTTTGCTCAGATTCATGTCCATTGAGTGGGTGATGTTTTCTGGCCATTTCATCCTCTGCTGCCCTCTTCTCCTTTCACCATCAGTCTTTCCCAGCATCAGGGTGTTTTCCAGTGAGTTGTCTCTTCATTTACGGTGATCAGAGTATTGGAGTTTCAGCATCAGTCCTTCCATTGAATATTCAGGGTTGATTTCCTCTAGGATTGACTGATCTATTTATAGTCCAAGGCATTCTCAAAAGTCGTTTTCCAGCACTACAGTTTGAAAGCATTCTTCTGCACTCAACCTTGACCTCTCACATTCCATACATGACCACTGGAAAAACCATAGCTTGGATTATATGGACATTTTTTGGCAAAGTGGTACCTTTGCTTTTTTTTTCTTTTATTAAATTTATTTTTATTTTCCCTTTACAGAGTTTTGTTGTTTACTGCTATGCATAAACCTGAATCAGTCATAGATATACACTTGACCCCTTCCACTTGAACTTCCCTCCTCTCGCCCTCCCCATCCCACCCCTCTAGGTTGTAACATAGCCCCCGTGTAAGTTCCCTTAGTCTTACAGCACATTCACAATGGTTGTCTCTTTTACATATGGTAATGTAAGTTTCCATGTTACTCATTCCACACCTCTCGCCCACTCTTCCCTTCCCACAGTGTCCACAAGTCTGTTCTCTATGTCTGTTTCTCCATTGCTGCTGTGTATACACATTTCAGTACCATCTTTCTAGATTCCACGTATATGTGTTAGTATACTATATTTATCTTTCTCTTTCTGATTTGCTTCATTTTGTATAATAGGTTCTAAGTTCATCCACCTCATTAGGAGTGATACAAATGCATTTCTTTTTACAGCTGAGAAATATCCCATTGTATCAGTGTACCACAGCTTCTTTATCCATTCATCTGTCAGTGGACATCTAGGTTGTTTCCATGTTCTAGCTGTTGTAAAAAGTGCTGCAGTGAACAATGGGGTACTTGTATATCTTTTAGTTTTGATTTCCTCAGAGTATATGCCTAATAGCGGGATTGCTGGGTCATATGGTGATTGTATTCCTAGTTTTGTAAGGAATTTCCATGCTGTCTTCCATAGTGGCTGTATCAGCTTACATTTTCACCAACAATGTAAGAGTGTTCCCTTTGCTCTGCACCCTCTCCAGCATTTATTGTCTGTAGATTTTTTGATTATGGCCATTCTGATTGGTGTGAGGTTCCCAGCATCAGGGTGTTTCATGATTGTCCAAGGTGATCAGAGTATTGGAGTTTCAGCATCAGTCCTTCCATTGAATATTCAGGGTTGATTTCCTCTAGGATTGACTGATCTATTTATAGTCCAAGGCATTCTCAAAAGTCGTTTTCCAGCACTACAGTTTGAAAGCATTCTTCTGCACTCAACCTTGACCTCTCACATTCCATACATGACCACTGGAAAAACCATAGCTTGGATTATATGGACATTTTTTGGCAAAGTGGTACCTTTGCTTTTTTTTTCTTTTATTAAATTTATTTTTATTTTCCCTTTACAGAGTTTTGTTGTTTACTGCTATGCATAAACCTGAATCAGTCATAGATATACACTTGACCCCTTCCACTTGAACTTCCCTCCTCTCGCCCTCCCCATCCCACCCCTCTAGGTTGTAACATAGCCCCCGTGTAAGTTCCCTTAGTCTTACAGCACATTCACAATGGTTGTCTCTTTTACATATGGTAATGTAAGTTTCCATGTTACTCATTCCACACCTCTCGCCCACTCTTCCCTTCCCACAGTGTCCACAAGTCTGTTCTCTATGTCTGTTTCTCCATTGCTGCTGTGTATACACATTTCAGTACCATCTTTCTAGATTCCACGTATATGTGTTAGTATACTATATTTATCTTTCTCTTTCTGATTTGCTTCATTTTGTATAATAGGTTCTAAGTTCATCCACCTCATTAGGAGTGATACAAATGCATTTCTTTTTACAGCTGAGAAATATCCCATTGTATCAGTGTACCACAGCTTCTTTATCCATTCATCTGTCAGTGGACATCTAGGTTGTTTCCATGTTCTAGCTGTTGTAAAAAGTGCTGCAGTGAACAATGGGGTACTTGTATATCTTTTAGTTTTGATTTCCTCAGAGTATATGCCTAATAGCGGGATTGCTGGGTCATATGGTGATTGTATTCCTAGTTTTGTAAGGAATTTCCATGCTGTCTTCCATAGTGGCTGTATCAGCTTACATTTTCACCAACAATGTAAGAGTGTTCCCTTTGCTCTGCACCCTCTCCAGCATTTATTGTCTGTAGATTTTTTGATTATGGCCATTCTGATTGGTGTGAGGTGATACCTCATCATAGAGATACCTCATTGTAGAGATAACACCTCACACCAGTCAGAATGGCCATATCTTTGCTTTTTAATGCACTGTCTAGGTTTGTCATAGCTTTCCTTCCAAGGGGTTAATGCAACAGTTTAATAAGTCTTTCCTTTCCCAATCATGACAACTAATTTTAAATCTAGAGGTTCATACTTTCTAAAAACTTTAAAGATTGAGAAAAAAAACTATTGTAGAAATTTTCTAAATACAGAAAACTGTATATTAGAAGTATAATGAATATGTTACATTGTATTATTTAGTTGAAGAAATCGAATGCTTTTAAAATAATTTGTTGTTGGGTTATAGTAAAATATTTTCATTAGTTGGAATGATTTTCTAATATTGTCCAGGATCTTTGATTATTACCATAGGAATTTGTGAGTACATACCCTTAATGTAATCATAGGATGAACCTTAATAGAAAAATACTACTGATATGTTTATGGTACATAAAGCCATACTAGAAAATGGTAAATATATAGAATATAATTTCATAGATTTTCAAACAATACTAATATAAATAATTTCAAATCATTACTAAAATGCCTTTTAGTTTATGGTTGTAAGATAGCTTTCTATAAAGTTAATGAACACATAAGATCTAAGACTGCTTTTCTCTTTTATTGCTTTATGGAAAATAGGCTGACAGTGAATCTAGGTTGAAAGAATAATATTTTTCTGTCCTTTTTTCATGTAGGTACTCTCATTCTTTCAATTCCATGGAAAAACCTTTATACCCAACCAGTTGAAGCTGTATTGGAAGACATTTATTTACTCATAGTGCCTTCTTCTAGTAAGTCAAATTTTAAACATTATCATTTCAATTACTCTTTTTTTGTGTGTGGAAGAATATACTTGATAATTATGTTTGTTCAAATAATTGTGAATTTTTGACCTTTTTTCAATATTTAAATTTGGTATTTGATAATATAAAATAAATTGATTTTTACCCTAAATTTTTGCAGACTTTGAGTTAGTGATTATTTTCCAGGATAGTTTTTGGAATGAGTATATTTAAATTGAAGGTAATTAAGAGTCTTCATTTTTTATACTTCCTGCAGGAATAAAATATGATCCTCTAAAGGAAGAAAAGCAACTCTTTGAAGCAAAGCAACAGGAATTGAAAAGAATAGAAGAAGCAAAACGAAAAGTAGCTGACCAAGGTAAAGAAAACAGGGCTTCCCCTGGTGGTCCAGTGGGTAAGGACACCGCCTTGCAGTGCAAGGGGTGCCGGTTTGATTCCTAGCCTGGGAAGATCCCACGTGCCGCAGAGCGGCTGGACCCATGTGTCCAGTTACTGAGCCGGAGCTCTGGCGCACGTGTACCCAGAGCCGGCGCTCTGCAACAACAGAGGCCACTGCGATGGGAGGCCCACAGGAGCCAAAGAACAAAGATGGATGAAAATAGACAAATGAAAGACCAATAGAAGTGGCCTGCCCATCCCCTTCCCTTCCCCCCCCACAAAAGAAAACAAATAAGGATGGTAACAACAAAGGCAGAGAAGATCTGAATAATTTGAATATTATTTTCTTCTGGAAATATGGCAGTCTTATTACATGAGTAATTTTAATGTGGTTTTTATGTTTTATAAAAATTTGACCTTATAGAAATTTACCTTAGTGAAAATAATATTCATAGCTTATCAGGGTGAGGTTAGTTTTTAACTATGGTAATTAATTTCATCAAGTATATTTTCTTACCTATCTGGTCTTCTCTTTCTTACTCCACTTTTATCAGTTCTTCACCTTTTGGAGACACCTAGTTTCTTGATATGAGAAACCTGTTGGTTCAAACAGTAAAAAATCCTCCTGCAGTGCTGCAGACCCAGGTTTGATCCTTGGGCTGGAAAGATACACTGGTGAAGGGAATGACAACCCACTCCAGTATTCTTGCCTGGAGAAGTCTATGGACAGAGGAGCCTGGTGGGCTGCAGTCCATGGGGTCACAAGGAGTCGGACACGACTGAGCAACTAACACACACTTTCACATCCATTCCTCTTCAGCCTAGAACAGAATGGTCCATTACTTCCACCCCCTTCTACTGTCAGTGATAGAGTTGTCCTGCTGAAATTTAGCACCTTTCCATATATGCTAGTGATGGTAATGAAGGAGAGTAGGAGTTCTGTATATATCCATCAACATCTACTCTCTGTATTTCTCTGTCGTGACTCTTAACTTGTCCTTCTAGTGAATCTTTGACATGTAAATATGCTGTAGCCTCTCTTATCTTTAAGCATAAAGTGATGTTCCTAACCTTGTTCTCTGCTTATTAACTTATGCTCTTTTATGCTTCGTTTTGATAGCTAAGCATCTTAAAAGGAATATATGTATACTGATCCAAATATCCTTGCCATACATTTACTTGTTTTTAATAAAAAATGCAATAAAACCCAGTTTACCTGTTGACAAACAGGAAAAAAACATTAAAGGAGATTGACCACAATTCTTAGCAGTACTTCTTAGTATTGCTTTAATCTCTGTTGTCTTTCATCTGTAACCATGTCATCTTTGTTTTTAAAAAATCTTTTTATTGTAGTTTTATGTATAAAGTTTACTGTCCTAACTACTTTTGTATGTAATTCAGTGGTATTAAATACATATTACTGTATTGCATCCATTAGCACCATCTCTTACTTCCCAGGTGGCATTGCTGGGTAAAGAACCAGCCTGGGGCTTCCCTGGTGGTCCGGTGGGTAAGGACACCGCCTTGCAGTGCAAGGGGCTCCGGTTCAATCCCTGGCCTTGGAAGATCCCACGTGCCGCGGAGCATCTGGACCCATGTGTCCAGTTACCGAGCTGGAGCTCTGGAGCGCATGTGCCCAGAGCTGGTGCTCTGCGACAACAGAGGCCACTGCGATGGGAGGCCCACACGGGCCAAAGAACAAAGATGGATGAAAATGGGCAAAGGAAAGACCAACAGAAGTGGCCCGCCTGCTCCCCTTCCCCCCACCCCACCCCCCCAAAATAAAAAAAAAAAAAAGAACCAGCCTGCCAGTGCAGCAGACGTAAGAGATTAAGGACGGTTCAATCTCTAGATCTTGAAGATCCCATGGAGTAGGGCATGGCAGCCCAGTCCAGTATTCCCTCCTGGAGAATCCCGTTAACAGAGGAGCCTGGAAGGCTACAGTCCATAGGGTTGCAAAGAGTTGGACACAGACATGACTGAAGCGACTTAGCACTAAGCAGCACCACCATCTCTCCCCGTGTCATACACCTTTTGTCTTGTAAAATTCAAACTTACACTGGATAGACAGTAGCCCATCCATTCTTCTCTCTTTACACCCAGACTCAGACAGCCACAATTCTACTTTTTGTCGCTGTGATTTTGACTGTTCAGAGTAATGCATTTGGGATCATATAGTAGGACTGTATATATCCATCAACATCTACTCTCTGTATTTCTCTGTCGTGACTCTTAACTTGTCCTTCTAGTGAATCTTTGACATGTAAATATGCTGTAGCCTCTCTTATCTTTAAGCATAAAGTGATGTTCCTAACCTTGTTCTCTGCTTATTAACTTATGCTCTTTTATGCTTCGTTTTGATAGCTAAGCATCTTAAAAGGAATATATGTATACTGATCCAAATATCCTTGCCATACATTTACTTGTTTTTAATAAAAAATGCAATAAAACCCAGTTTACCTGTTGACAAACAGGAAAAACATTAAAGGAGATTGACCACAATTCTTAGCAGTACTTCTTAGTATTGCTTTAATCTCTGTTGTCTTTCATCTGTAACCATGTCATCTTTGTTTTTAAAAAATCTTTTTATTGTAGTTTTATGTATAAAGTTTACTGTCCTAACTACTTTTGTATGTAATTCAGTGGTATTAAATACATATTACTGTATTGCATCCATTAGCACCATCTCTTACTTCCCAGGTGGCATTGCTGGGTAAAGAACCAGCCTGGGGCTTCCCTGGTGGTCCGGGGGGTAGGACACCGCCTTGCAGTGCAAGGCTCGGTTCAATCCCTGGCCTTGGAAGATCCCACGTGCCGCGGAGCATCTGGACCCATGTGTCCAGTTACCGAGCTGGAGCTCTGGAGCGCATGTGCCCAGAGCTGGTGCTCTGCGACAACAGAGGCCACTGCGATGGGAGGCCCACACGGGCCAAAGAACAAAGATGGATGAAAATGGGCAAAGGAAAGACCAACAGAAGTGGCCCGCCTGCTTCCCTCCCTCCCCCCCCCCCCCCAAAATAAAAAAAAAGAACCAGCCTGCCAGTGCAGCAGACGTAAGAGATTAAGGACGGTTCAATCTCTAGATCTTGAAGATCCCATGGAGTAGGGCATGGCAGCCCAGTCCAGTATTCCCTCCTGGAGAATCCCGTTAACAGAGGAGCCTGGAAGGCTACAGTCCATAGGGTTGCAAAGAGTTGGACACAGACATGACTGAAGCGACTTAGCACTAAGCAGCACCACCATCTCTCCCCGTGTCATACACCTTTTGTCTTGTAAAATTCAAACTTACACTGGATAGACAGTAGCCCATCCATTCTTCTCTCTTTACACCCAGACTCAGACAGCCACAATTCTACTTTTTGTCGCTGTGATTTTGACTGTTCAGAGTAATCATGCAATTGGAATCATATAGTAATTTGTGTTTTCTTGAGGGTTTTTATTTTGGCTTAGCACTATGTCTTCAAGGCTCATCTATGTTGTAGTGTATTTCACAATATTCTATTCTATTTGTGTGCGCTTTTGCATGCACATGGTAAGTCGCTTCAGTCGACCCCATGGACTGCAGCCCTCCAGTCTCCTCTGTCCATGAGATTCTCCAGGTAAGAAAGCTGAAGTGGGTTGCCATGCCCTCCTCCAGGGAATCCTCTGACCCAGGGATTGAACCCATGTCTCTCAGGTCTCCTACACTGGAGGTGGGTTATTTACCATTAGAACATTTTGATTATCCATTCTTTCATTGGTGGACACTTGGGTTGCTTCTGTGCTTTAGCCATTGTGAATAATGCTGCTCTGAACATGGGTATACAAATACTCCTTTGAGACTCTGGTTTTAATTCTTTTGGGTATATACTCAGATGTGGAGTTGCTGGATCATATACTTATTCTATTCTATTTTCATTTTTTGAGGAAATGCTGTAATGTTTTTAACAGGGACTTATATTGTTTTGTAATCCCACGAAAACAGTATACAGGTGTTTTGGTTTCTTCATACCTTCACCAACAGGTGGTGTTTTCTGTTTTTTTTTTTTTTTTTCTTTATGGTAGGGTCCTCATGGATTAGTATCTTGCGTAGTTGTTTTTTTTTTTTTTTTTTGCCACTTCTGTTGGTCTTTATTTATTTTCATCCATCTTTGATCTTTGGCCGGTGTGGGCCTCCCATAGCAGTGGCCTCTGTTGTCTCAGAGCGCCGGCTCTGGGTGCATGTGCTCCAGAGTTCCAGCTCGGTTAATTGGACACATCAGTCCATAGGGTTGCAAAGAGTTGGACACAGACATGACTGAAGCGACTTAGCACTAAGCAGCACCACCATCTCTCCCCGTGTCATACACCTTTTGTCTTGTAAAATTCAAACTTACACTGGATAGACAGTAGCCCATCCATTCTTCTCTCTTTACACCCAGACTCAGACAGCCACAATTCTACTTTTTGTCGCTGTGATTTTGACTGTTCAGAGTAATCATGCAATTGGAATCATATAGTAATTTGTGTTTTCTTGAGGGTTTTTATTTTGGCTTAGCACTATGTCTTCAAGGCTCATCTATGTTGTAGTGTATTTCACAATATTCTATTCTATTTGTGTGCGCTTTTGCATGCACATGGTAAGTCGCTTCAGTCGACCCCATGGACTGCAGCCCTCCAGTCTCCTCTGTCCATGAGATTCTCCAGGTAAGAAAGCTGAAGTGGGTTGCCATGCCCTCCTCCAGGGAATCCTCTGACCCAGGGATTGAACCCATGTCTCTCAGGTCTCCTACACTGGAGGTGGGTTATTTACCATTAGAACATTTTGATTATCCATTCTTTCATTGGTGGACACTTGGGTTGCTTCTGTGCTTTAGCCATTGTGAATAATGCTGCTCTGAACATGGGTATACAAATACTCCTTTGAGACTCTGGTTTTAATTCTTTTGGGTATATACTCAGATGTGGAGTTGCTGGATCATATACTTATTCTATTCTATTTTCATTTTTTGAGGAAATGCTGTAATGTTTTTAACAGGGACTTATATTGTTTTGTAATCCCACGAAAACAGTATACAGGTGTTTTGGTTTCTTCATACCTTCACCAACAGGTGGTGTTTTCTGTTTTTTTTTTTTTCTTTATGGTAGGGTCCTCATGGATTAGTATCTTGCGTAGTTGTTTTTTTTTTTTTTTTTTGCCACTTCTGTTGGTCTTTATTTATTTTCATCCATCTTTGATCTTTGGCCGGTGTGGGCCTCCCATAGCAGTGGCCTCTGTTGTCTCAGAGCGCCGGCTCTGGGTGCATGTGCTCCAGAGTTCCAGCTCGGTTAATTGGACACATCAGTCCAACCGCTCTACGGCACATGGGATCTTCCCAGGCCAGGGATCGAACTGGCGCCCCTTGCATTGCAAGGTGGTGTCCTTACCCACTGGACCACCAGGGAAGCCTTCTTGTGTAGTTTTGATTTGCATTTTTGTAAAAGTATTTTGCATTTTGTGAAAGTATTTTAACATCTTTTGTCTGCTTATTGACCATAGGGTTTCTTTATATAATTGGATGTTAATCCCTTATTAGAGATCTTTCTGCCTACCTTGGTACTGGCCAGTTGTATTTAAGATGTACATAACTGTACAGCTGCCTGGTATTAGCCTGGTGGTAGGGGATGGGTAGCTGCTGTTGGATGAAGAGCTGAAATTGATGTCAGTTAACTGCTATTTGGGCTTCTCACATGGCTCTAGTGGTAAAGAACCAGCAGGCCAATGCAGGTTCGATCCCTGAGTCAGAAAAATCCCCTGGAGGAGGGCATGGCAGCCCACTCCAGTATTGTTGCCTGGAGAATCCCATGGTAGAGAAGCCTGAGGGGCTGCAGTCCAGTGGATCACAAAGAGACACGACTGAAGCGACCTAGCACAACTACAGCTTACTTCCCAAGCCTTCTTGTAGAAATTGCAAGGCTTCAGTAGATTGCAGAGTTCTAAAACATAAATATTAACCTTTTCAGTTGTCTAGATACCTAGTACATAGGGATTCCAATTCCTTCATACCTTCACCCACATTTTCTGGTTTTAATTCTTTTGGGTATATACTCAGATGTGGAGTTGCTGGATCATATACTTATTCTATTCTATTTTCATTTTTTGAGGAAATGCTGTAATGTTTTTAACAGGGACTTATATTGTTTTGTAATCCCACGAAAACAGTATACAGGTGTTTTGGTTTCTTCATACCTTCACCAACAGGTGGTGTTTTCTGTTTTTTTTTTTTTTTTTCTTTATGGTAGGGTCCTCATGGATTAGTATCTTGCGTAGTTGTTTTTTTTTTTTTTTTTTGCCACTTCTGTTGGTCTTTATTTATTTTCATCCATCTTTGATCTTTGGCCGGTGTGGGCCTCCCATAGCAGTGGCCTCTGTTGTCTCAGAGCGCCGGCTCTGGGTGCATGTGCTCCAGAGTTCCAGCTCGGTTAATTGGACACATCAGTCCAACCGCTCTACGGCACATGGGATCTTCCCAGGCCAGGGATCGAACTGGCGCCCCTTGCATTGCAAGGTGGTGTCCTTACCCACTGGACCACCAGGGAAGCCTTCTTGTGTAGTTTTGATTTGCATTTTTGTAAAAGTATTTTGCATTTTGTGAAAGTATTTTAACATCTTTTGTCTGCTTATTGACCATAGGGTTTCTTTATATAATTGGATGTTAATCCCTTATTAGAGATCTTTCTGCCTACCTTGGTACTGGCCAGTTGTATTTAAGATGTACATAACTGTACAGCTGCCTGGTATTAGCCTGGTGGTAGGGGATGGGTAGCTGCTGTTGGATGAAGAGCTGAAATTGATGTCAGTTAACTGCTATTTGGGCTTCTCACATGGCTCTAGTGGTAAAGAACCAGCAGGCCAATGCAGGTTCGATCCCTGAGTCAGAAAAATCCCCTGGAGGAGGGCATGGCAGCCCACTCCAGTATTGTTGCCTGGAGAATCCCATGGTAGAGAAGCCTGAGGGGCTGCAGTCCAGTGGATCACAAAGAGACACGACTGAAGCGACCTAGCACAACTACAGCTTACTTCCCAAGCCTTCTTGTAGAAATTGCAAGGCTTCAGTAGATTGCAGAGTTCTAAAACATAAATATTAACCTTTTCAGTTGTCTAGATACCTAGTACATAGGGATTCCAATTCCTTCATACCTTCACCCACATTTTCTGCATTTTTTTTGATGATAGGGTCCTCATAGTTTTTGATTTGCTTTTTTGGAAAAATTAGTATTTTAACACTTTTTTTGTCCACTTATTGACTGTTTGCAAATTATGGGAAATCAGATTCCTGGTGTTTTCTACTCTGTTGTTATTCAGTCACTAAATCATGTCTGACTCTTTGTGACCCTGTGGACTGCAGCAGGCCAGGTTCCTTGTCCTCCACTCACTCCCAGAGCTTGCTCAAATTCATGTCCCTGGAGTCAGTGATGCTGCTCTGGTAATTCCCCCCAAATCTTCCTCTTATCCATTCCTCTTTCTCAAGTTTCCTAAGCTTTTTTCTTTTAAAAATTATTTTTATTTTATCAAGTTAATACATATACATAGCTTTGAAAGTTAAGTAGTAGTATAGAGGCCATAATTTCAAAAATTTTGTTTTCTGGCTTAGCTCTTCAGCCTATTCCCTATATATCTGTTTCAGGTTTTTAAGACAATATTTCGGTTACTTGGTCTATTATGCTTGTACATCATTAATATATATAGTCTTTTCTTATGGACTGTGAAGGTGGACCCCATTTTTCCCTCTTTCAAATATAGTTACATCACATTTTTGTTAAATCAGTATTCTTTGTTATGACTGTATATAAATGTTTAATACTGAGATAAATGTTTTACTTTAATTACATATATTTTTGGTACAGCTTAATTGATTGGCAATAGCAGTTGGATGTGGGTCTTAATATTTATTACATCGATCTTTTATTTAATATGTCCATTTTGGTATGATGGATTACCTTGTACCTTCACATACATAGTCTCAGAGTCTGGAGCCTGCCACGTTTATTTATTTATTTTTTAGATTTATTTATTTTGGGGGGTGGAGAGGGAGGGGAGCAGGCGGGTTACTTCTATTGGTCTTTCATTTGTCTGTTTTCATCCATCTTTGTTCTTTGGCCCGTGTGGGCCTCCCATCGCGGTGGCCTCTGTCATTGCAGAGCAGCGGCTCTGGGCGCATGCGCTCCAGAGCTCCGGCTCAGTAATTGGACACATGGGTCCAGCTGCTCCGCGGCACGTGGAATCTTCCCAGGCCAGGGATCGAACCGACACCCCTTAAACTGCAAGGCGGTGTCCTTACCCACTGGACCACCAGGGAAGCCCTGCCACGTTTATTGTCTCCAGAATAAACATTTGCTTCTAGTTAGAGTGGGAAAGGGTAATTACTTGGCCATGTGGGTTGGAAGAGGAAGGATATCTGAAAATCTAACTGCTCAATACACAGACTTTAAACCAGTCCTTATATTATCACGTTCTTCCTCCACCTCAGGTTTATGTTTTCTGAGGATTCCAGGTGTCCTGAATCTTTCTTTTTTTTTTTTTTAAACTCATATTTTATTTGTATCTCAAACTATGGGCATTTGAGATGAAACTTCTCCTGCTGTCGTGTTGTCTAAGGCCGCCTACTTTCCAGCTTCTGCATTTTTCTGTTTTTTTTTTTTTTCCTTCTCGGCTCCCACCCCCACTGCACCTCGGACTCCACTTGAGGCAGCCGCCTCCTGGCCCCAGTGTGGTGCGGCCTAAACTGGCCGTCGGCTGAAAGCAAGTAGATGGAGGAAGCGACTACAGCACAAACTTGCAGGCCCACTAAGCCTCTAAATTTTTTAAGCTCTCTTACTCTTCTGCACTCTTTTGGTCTTGGAGATTTATCCATTTTTTTTTTTGCCTATGGGATGGGGTGGACCCCATTTTTCCCTCTTTCAAATATAGTTACATCACATTTTGTTAAATCAGTATTCTTTGTTATGACTGTATATAAATGTTTAATACTGAGATAAATGTTTTACTTTAATTACATATATTTTTGGTACAGCTTAATTGATTGGCAATAGCAGTTGGATGTGGGTCTTAATATTTATTACATCGATCTTTTATTTAATATGTCCATTTTGGTATGATGGATTACCTTGTACCTTCACATACATAGTCTCAGAGTCTGGAGCCTGCCACGTTTATTTATTTATTTTTTAGATTTATTTATTTTGGGGGGTGGAGAGGGAGGGGAGCAGGCGGGTTACTTCTATTGGTCTTTCATTTGTCTGTTTTCATCCATCTTTGTTCTTTGGCCCGTGTGGGCCTCCCATCGCGGTGGCCTCTGTCATTGCAGAGCAGCGGCTCTGGGCGCATGCGCTCCAGAGCTCCGGCTCAGTAATTGGACACATGGGTCCAGCTGCTCCGCGGCACGTGGAATCTTCCCAGGCCAGGGATCGAACCGACACCCCTTAAACTGCAAGGCGGTGTCCTTACCCACTGGACCACCAGGGAAGCCCTGCCACGTTTATTGTCTCCAGAATAAACATTTGCTTCTAGTTAGAGTGGGAAAGGGTAATTACTTGGCCATGTGGGTTGGAAGAGGAAGGATATCTGAAAATCTAACTGCTCAATACACAGACTTTAAACCAGTCCTTATATTATCACGTTCTTCCTCCACCTCAGGTTTATGTTTTCTGAGGATTCCAGGTGTCCTGAATCTTTCTTTTTTTTTTTTTTAAACTCATATTTTATTTGTATCTCAAACTATGGGCATTTGAGATGAAACTTCTCCTGCTGTCGTGTTGTCTAAGGCCGCCTACTTTCCAGCTTCTGCATTTTTCTGTTTTTTTTTTTTTTTCCTTCTCGGCTCCCACCCCCACTGCACCTCGGACTCCACTTGAGGCAGCCGCCTCCTGGCCCCAGTGTGGTGCGGCCTAAACTGGCCGTCGGCTGAAAGCAAGTAGATGGAGGAAGCGACTACAGCACAAACTTGCAGGCCCACTAAGCCTCTAAATTTTTTAAGCTCTCTTACTCTTCTGCACTCTTTTGGTCTTGGAGATTTATCCATTTTTCCCTTTGTTTTTGCCATAATGGGATTTTACTGAGGAAGAGAAAAACAGATTCAACTCATGCTTAATCGAAAGTACCTCCTATTTATACTTAAAATACAAATAACCATGCTTAAAATTCATCGGTTATACCTTCCTGTTACCCAGTAGAAGTTTGAACTCTTCAACAGAATACATAAAATCTCTTAGGACTTGAATCTAGTCTACCTTTTCAGCCTCTGTTACTGGCCCCATCCCTTTCATATCTTCTCTGTTCTTTGGCCCAGCCATACTGACCTGTTTGTAATTTACTGAATGGTCTAAATACTCTGTGATCATTCACTTCCTGCTTTATTCAGTATACTTTTGAGAGTTGGCAGCATTAGGATGGTAGTTCAGGCCTTATAAAGGTGTGGACGAGATTTCCTGCAGCAACAATACAGAGAAGAGAAATATTTTCAAACCTGAGTTCTGAGGAAATCTGATATTTAAGGATTGTGTAGAGAAGGAAAACAGCAGAAAAGAAAAAAAGAAAGACCAAGAAAGAGTGGTTATATAAGTATTATAAAAGGAAATTTGGAGATTATATTTTCATGGGGAAAGAGTGGTTTAGAAAGCAAATATATGCCAGAACCTGCTGAGATATTAGGTAAATTGAGGATTAATAAATAACCATTTTATTTGTGAACGGAGGCCGTTGGTCACCTTAAAAATAGCTGTTTTGATTGGGTGATGATTGCACAGTAGAAACTTTTATTTCTTCCTAATTGTATGGTCCTTTGCTAAGAGTAAAGAGAGCATTGGAAGGATTGTTGGAACTTTGAAGAGTACCAAAAAGAATTTTAAAATAGCTGCTCTGGAGACTAAACAAGTTGACTGGAGAAATGTAGTAAGGTTGTTGGTTAGTTGAAATTGGTAATGACTAACTTAAAGTGATTGCAGTCTGTTTTGTGGTCATTTTTCTCCTTCACTACTCACCTGGCAAGGCACACACATGTTTTATAAGAAGTAGGCTTTGATTTTATATCTGGCTGGAGCTTTGTTGACAGAGGAAAAGGAGAAAAAAGAGAGCAAAAGAGATTAAAGTGTTGGTGAAATAATGTATTATGGAGTCTGAGCTGGGTAAGGAAGTCAGAAAGAAACTAGTTGATAGGGAAAGAAAGATAAAATTAAACTGAAGGACTGAATTTATAGAGCAGGAGATTTTATTAGGTAATGGTAGGATTCAACATTTAAAATAAAAAGCTTGTGTCTTCAAAGTGTTTTTATTTTATTTCTATTTATTATTTCTAAAGTCCTTTTCAATATATTTGAATATATTCACTTATCTTTTTCACTCATACTTGCTTTTGATGTACATATGGTATCTTCATCAAGTTTTCTTTGTCTGGGACCATCCGAGTCAGCTGAAGTAGGAAGTAGTAGGTCATTAGAGGAAAAGAGAATAAGTATATAAAGGTGGAATAGGAGTAGGAAAAGGAGATTGCTTTCATGGCGTTTTTAAATGGGGGCAAAAGAGTTAGTAATTAGTGGTTACCACAGACATATTAAAAAATTAGAAGCCTCAATTCTTCATTCTTTGTATTTTTCTGTAAAGTACTGAAGAAGATAGTTAATCTCGTTTTGGAAAATTTCCTTCATCCTTGTTGAAGAGGAGAAAGGGAAAGGATCTTATATCTTCCTATTTTATGGCTTTTTTTTTTTTTCTGTTTCCCAATGTTTTATTGATGTTTTCACCCCAGGACCACCAGTTAATGTGCCTTCATGGTCTATTTTATACACATTTATTTAATTTTGTTCATATTGACAATTGTCACATGACATGGCACACAACTTGTGACAATAGTCACACAGTATGCTCTTTCATTGGGGAAGGAACATATTCAGCTGTTTTATACTTCTAACCACAGATAACTTATGATGATAGTACAAATTTTAGGGGAGATTTATTTCTTTGCTGCTGTTTCTGTCTTAATATGAGCCTACTATAATTCTTACTTGGTAATATTTATTGTTTTCCATGGCCTTATGTACTCAGGTATAACTGACAGAAATGATAAAATTTGATGCTAATAAGTTCTATACGTTTGGCTTTACTTTGGCTAAGAACGTAGCTTTTGGGCTTCCCTGGTGGTCCAGTGGTTAAAGAGTCTGCCTTGCAGTGCAAAGGGGCACCAGTTCAATCCCTGGCCTGGAAAGATCCCACATGCCACAGAGCAGCTGGACTGGGTGTCCAATTACAAGCCAGTGCTCTGGAGCGCATGCGCCCAGAGCCAGTGCTCTGCAACAAGAGAGGCTACTGCAATGGGAGGCCCACACAGGCCGAAGAATATAGATGGATGAAAATAAGTAAAAAGCCAATAAAAGAGGCCAAAATTGGAAGAAAAGAAAGTAGCTTTTGAAAAATGTGTGCATTTAGTCACCTGTGAAAGTTTTTTGATATGTAAGATTTTTTGGAGAGGAGATGTGATACTTTGTTTACAAATACAGATTTATTTTATTTCTTTAACAAGGTAACATTTATGTTGCTTCCATATGTGGATACTCATAGAATGTATTTTTTATTCAAATTAAAAATGAATTTGCAATTGCAGAAAAACAGCAGGTGGAGAAACAGGACACTTTTATGGAAAAATTAATTACCCAGATTATAAAAAATCTTCAAGTGAAAATTTCCAACATCCATATTCGCTATGAAGATGATGTAAGTTTTTACTAGATGATAACTGTTTTTATATTTATTTTACTGTTTATTGACACCTGCTCTGTAGTGGTCAGCTTATGAGATGCTGGGAAGTAGCAGAATATGGAGCTGAACAGGATATGATCGTTGTTTTTTATAACTATAGTTGTAATTGGCGTTCCTTAGTGCCTTGATTACACTTTCCTAAGATGTTCAAGCATCAGATCATGAAGGATAATGCTTTTCTTATAATCACCTTTGATAGGTGGGAGTTATGAATTTAGTAGTTATGTTTTTCATTGGGGAAGGAACATATTCAGCTGTTTTATACTTCTAACCACAGATAACTTATGATGATAGTACAAATTTTAGGGGAGATTTATTTCTTTGCTGCTGTTTCTGTCTTAATATGAGCCTACTATAATTCTTACTTGGTAATATTTATTGTTTTCCATGGCCTTATGTACTCAGGTATAACTGACAGAAATGATAAAATTTGATGCTAATAAGTTCTATACGTTTGGCTTTACTTTGGCTAAGAACGTAGCTTTTGGGCTTCCCTGGTGGTCCAGTGGGTAAAGAGTCTGCCTTGCCCTGCAAGGGGCACCAGTTCAATCCCTGGCCTGGAAAGATCCCACATGCCACAGAGCAGCTGGACTGGGTGTCCAATTACAAGCCAGTGCTCTGGAGCGCATGCGCCCAGAGCCAGTGCTCTGCAACAAGAGAGGCTACTGCAATGGGAGGCCCACACAGGCCGAAGAATATAGATGGATGAAAATAAGTAAAAAGCCAATAAAAGAGGCCAAAATTGGAAGAAAAGAAAGTAGCTTTTGAAAAATGTGTGCATTTAGTCACCTGTGAAAGTTTTTTGATATGTAAGATTTTTTGGAGAGGAGATGTGATACTTTGTTTACAAATACAGATTTATTTTATTTCTTTAACAAGGTAACATTTATGTTGCTTCCATATGTGGATACTCATAGAATGTATTTTTTATTCAAATTAAAAATGAATTTGCAATTGCAGAAAAACAGCAGGTGGAGAAACAGGACACTTTTATGGAAAAATTAATTACCCAGATTATAAAAAATCTTCAAGTGAAAATTTCCAACATCCATATTCGCTATGAAGATGATGTAAGTTTTTACTAGATGATAACTGTTTTTATATTTATTTTACTGTTTATTGACACCTGCTCTGTAGTGGTCAGCTTATGAGATGCTGGGAAGTAGCAGAATATGGAGCTGAACAGGATATGATCGTTGTTTTTTATAACTATAGTTGTAATTGGCGTTCCTTAGTGCCTTGATTACACTTTCCTAAGATGTTCAAGCATCAGATCATGAAGGATAATGCTTTTCTTATAATCACCTTTGATAGGTGGGAGTTATGAATTTAGTAGTTATGTTTTTAAAATACTTTATACTGTGTGTTATTCCCCGAAAAAAACAATGGTTTAGGAATCATGAGTTAGACTTAACTAATTGATCTAATAAATCATATATTGTCTCTCAAACACATAATTATTGACTTCTCATAGTTCTTTCGTGAGGATCAGCACAAGTTTTAATAGACTTCTTTTTTGTTGACTGTAAAACATGATCCTGTAGTTCAGTAACTAAATCATGTCTGACTCTGCAACACCATAGACTGCAGCAACTTTATATAGATATATTATTATTGTGCCACACTAATACATGGATATTTAATATTTTACTTGGGAAAATGTAGGAATAAAAATATTCCAGAAAGTAGGAAAATGTTTTTGAAATGGCATATTTTCCAGAAAGTGAACTTTTTCTATAATATGAATTTTGTCTAAGTACTAAAAATCTGAGTACATTTTACTCTCTTTCCTCTTTTAGATCACAGATCGAGAAAACCCCCTGTCATTTGGTATTTCTCTTCAGAATCTCAGCATGCAGGTACTTTGTTTAAAAAGAAATTCAACCACATTTGATTTGGCAGTGTAGTTAATTACTAGTGACTGTGTAATATATGCCAGCATCACAAATAGGCATTGGTATAGAATTCATTTGATTGGCAGGTAATGATGCTTCCATATGTGGATACTCATAGAATGTATTTTTATTCAAATTAAAATGAATTTGCAATTGCAGAAAAACAGCAGGTGGAGAAACAGGACACTTTTATGGAAAAATTAATTACCCAGATTATAAAAAATCTTCAAGTGAAAATTTCCAACATCCATATTCGCTATGAAGATGATGTAAGTTTTTACTAGATGATAACTGTTTTTATATTTATTTTACTGTTTATTGACACCTGCTCTGTAGTGGTCAGCTTATGAGATGCTGGGAAGTAGCAGAATATGGAGCTGAACAGGATATGATCGTTGTTTTTTATAACTATAGTTGTAATTGGCGTTCCTTAGTGCCTTGATTACACTTTCCTAAGATGTTCAAGCATCAGATCATGAAGGATAATGCTTTTCTTATAATCACCTTTGATAGGTGGGAGTTATGAATTTAGTAGTTATGTTTTTAAAATACTTTATACTGTGTGTTATTCCCCGAAAAAAACAATGGTTTAGGAATCATGAGTTAGACTTAACTAATTGATCTAATAAATCATATATTGTCTCTCAAACACATAATTATTGACTTCTCATAGTTCTTTCGTGAGGATCAGCACAAGTTTTAATAGACTTCTTTTTTGTTGACTGTAAAACATGATCCTGTAGTTCAGTAACTAAATCATGTCTGACTCTGCAACACCATAGACTGCAGCAACTTTATATAGATATATTATTATTGTGCCACACTAATACATGGATATTTAATATTTTACTTGGGAAAATGTAGGAATAAAAATATTCCAGAAAGTAGGAAAATGTTTTTGAAATGGCATATTTTCCAGAAAGTGAACTTTTTCTATAATATGAATTTTGTCTAAGTACTAAAAATCTGAGTACATTTTACTCTCTTTCCTCTTTTAGATCACAGATCGAGAAAACCCCCTGTCATTTGGTATTTCTCTTCAGAATCTCAGCATGCAGGTACTTTGTTTAAAAAGAAATTCAACCACATTTGATTTGGCAGTGTAGTTAATTACTAGTGACTGTGTAATATATGCCAGCATCACAAATAGGCATTGGTATAGAATTCATACAGGAAATGCGTAGATTGAATTGGAACTGAGGGTAGGTAGTTTCATATTTCAAAGAATTGTTAATAATAAAATTGTTTCATATGTGAGATCCTATTATTTGCCAATTATGAAATTTCATACTTATTTTACTTAAAAAAAATCCATTCTGAATTTTAAATGTTAAAGTAGAAAATAAAAACAAATGTTCATTTCAGAGTCTTTGATTAGTCATGACAAGCATACAGTAAAAAATCATTTTATTGTCACCATTACTAATAATTGTGGCATAATTTTCTTCTATTTTTTTAAATTAAGAAACTTTAAAACTATAGAAGAACATAAGAATTATGAGACACTTGCTTGTATCCAGAATGGATGATCATAAAATTCATCATTTAGTTTAAGTACTTTTCAAGAATAAGCTGTTAGAAATAAAGTTTACAATTCCTTTTATATTCTGCTCCTCTCTTCTTTCCCACCCAAGAGGTAAACATCTTAAATTTTTGAACTTTATATGATACATCCATTAAATATGTGAATTGTTTGATAGATCTTTAAAAGTTCACATAAATATGTCACGTGATTCTTCTGTAAGTTTCCTTTTTTGCTACACACTGCTTGTGACATGTGTTTACTACCACATGTAGTTCAATTGGTTCAGTTCAACTGCTATATAGTATTTCAGTATATGCTTTTATTTATTATGTTCACTCAGTTTTTGTGTATGATATGTTTTTAAAACTCAAGTCCACCTCAAACAGTAAAAGAGAAACGTCAAGTGAAAAGTTGAGGTAAACTGTCAAATGCTATTGTAACATTGAAAATCAGGTTGGACAATTAGCCATTGGATTTGGCAGTGTGAAGGTGATTGATAACTGTGTCACCTGTGGTTTTCACTATGGATTTTGGAAGTCCTTGGAAACTTGTCCCCCATCCCAGATGTATTCAGTTAGAAACTCAGGCTGGCACCCAGCAGGCTAGTTCAAAAAGCCATCCTAATTGATCACAGATCGAGAAAACCCCTGTCATTTGGTATTTCTCTTCAGAATCTCAGCATGCAGGTACTTTGTTTAAAAAGAAATTCAACCACATTTGATTTGGCAGTGTAGTTAATTACTAGTGACTGTGTAATATATGCCAGCATCACAAATAGGCATTGGTATAGAATTCATACAGGAAATGCGAGATTGAATTGGAACTGAGGGTAGGTAGTTTCATATTTCAAAGAATTGTTAATAATAAAATTGTTTCATATGTGAGATCCTATTATTTGCCAATTATGAAATTTCATACTTATTTTACTTAAAAAAAATCCATTCTGAATTTTAAATGTTAAAGTAGAAAATAAAAACAAATGTTCATTTCAGAGTCTTTGATTAGTCATGACAAGCATACAGTAAAAAATCATTTTATTGTCACCATTACTAATAATTGTGGCATAATTTTCTTCTATTTTTTTAAATTAAGAAACTTTAAAACTATAGAAGAACATAAGAATTATGAGACACTTGCTTGTATCCAGAATGGATGATCATAAAATTCATCATTTAGTTTAAGTACTTTTCAAGAATAAGCTGTTAGAAATAAAGTTTACAATTCCTTTTATATTCTGCTCCTCTCTTCTTTCCCACCCAAGAGGTAAACATCTTAAATTTTTGAACTTTATATGATACATCCATTAAATATGTGAATTGTTTGATAGATCTTTAAAAGTTCACATAAATATGTCACGTGATTCTTCTGTAAGTTTCCTTTTTTGCTACACACTGCTTGTGACATGTGTTTACTACCACATGTAGTTCAATTGGTTCAGTTCAACTGCTATATAGTATTTCAGTATATGCTTTTATTTATTATGTTCACTCAGTTTTTGTGTATGATATGTTTTTAAAACTCAAGTCCACCTCAAACAGTAAAAGAGAAACGTCAAGTGAAAAGTTGAGGTAAACTGTCAAATGCTATTGTAACATTGAAAAATCAGGTTGGACAATTAGCCATTGGATTTGGCAGTGTGAAGGTGATTGATAACTGTGTCACCTGTGGTTTTCACTATGGATTTTGGAAGTCCTTGGAAACTTGTCCCCCATCCCAGATGTATTCAGTTAGAAACTCAGGCTGGCACCCAGCAGGCTAGTTCAAAAAAGCCATCCTAATTGCATGACAAAATTTGAGCAGCACTGTTTTAGTCTATTTAGTTCTCTAGAAAAAATGAAGATCATCATTTTACTGTAAGCATCTGATATCAATTTATTTCCCTCAATAGCTTTTCATTCATCTTAGTATGGACAAAAGTCTTAGTATGGTTTTAGTCTTAGTAAGGTCTTAGTATGGACAAAAGTATGGAACTTCTGTCCATTATTTTGTCAAAATAGTTTCTAAACCCTTTGGCATCTGACCCCGGGTAAGATAGCTGATTTTACCTCTTTTCTGTGTTTTGAGTATGTAATTGGGCTTTATTGGGCTACTTCAGTTCTTTGAACGTTATCATATATTCAGGTATCTTCCTACCATGAATCATATTCCCTACTGAATTTAGAATCAGTAATTTCTATTAATGTGTTACGGACTAGGTTAGGCAAGATTGGTCTAGGGCATGATAGATTCTTTCATCACTGCCATTTCACATGTCAGTGACAGTTTTACTGCTTTTTTTCTTTTCTTTTTCAGACAACTGATCGATACTGGATTCCATGTTTACATGATGAAACTGAGAAACTATTTTATAAGGTAAAAACCAAATGCTGTATTTTGTCAGTCCTTGGGCTTTTGTGATACTACATAGATAAGGATTTTTGTGAATTGTGTTCACTTAAGCATTATATGACCAATTATTTGAGACTTTGGGAAAAGCATGTTAAAGAATCTGATTCTTCTGTAAGTTTCCTTTTGCTACACACTGCTTGTGACATGTGTTTACTACCACATGTAGTTCAATTGGTTCAGTTCAACTGCTATATAGTATTTCAGTATATGCTTTTATTTATTATGTTCACTCAGTTTTTGTGTATGATATGTTTTTAAAACTCAAGTCCACCTCAAACAGTAAAAGAGAAACGTCAAGTGAAAAGTTGAGGTAAACTGTCAAATGCTATTGTAACATTGAAAATCAGGTTGGACAATTAGCCATTGGATTTGGCAGTGTGAAGGTGATTGATAACTGTGTCACCTGTGGTTTTCACTATGGATTTTGGAAGTCCTTGGAAACTTGTCCCCCATCCCAGATGTATTCAGTTAGAAACTCAGGCTGGCACCCAGCAGGCTAGTTCAAAAAAGCCATCCTAATTGCATGACAAAATTTGAGCAGCACTGTTTTAGTCTATTTAGTTCTCTAGAAAAAATGAAGATCATCATTTTACTGTAAGCATCTGATATCAATTTATTTCCCTCAATAGCTTTTCATTCATCTTAGTATGGACAAAAGTCTTAGTATGGTTTTAGTCTTAGTAAGGTCTTAGTATGGACAAAAGTATGGAACTTCTGTCCATTATTTTGTCAAAATAGTTTCTAAACCCTTTGGCATCTGACCCCGGGTAAGATAGCTGATTTTACCTCTTTTCTGTGTTTTGAGTATGTAATTGGGCTTTATTGGGCTACTTCAGTTCTTTGAACGTTATCATATATTCAGGTATCTTCCTACCATGAATCATATTCCCTACTGAATTTAGAATCAGTAATTTCTATTAATGTGTTACGGACTAGGTTAGGCAAGATTGGTCTAGGGCATGATAGATTCTTTCATCACTGCCATTTCACATGTCAGTGACAGTTTTACTGCTTTTTTTCTTTTCTTTTTCAGACAACTGATCGATACTGGATTCCATGTTTACATGATGAAACTGAGAAACTATTTTATAAGGTAAAAACCAAATGCTGTATTTTGTCAGTCCTTGGGCTTTTGTGATACTACATAGATAAGGATTTTTGTGAATTGTGTTCACTTAAGCATTATATGACCAATTATTTGAGACTTTGGGGAAAAGCATGTTAAAGAATCTGAAAATGAGGCTTATAATAAACTTGATTTATTTCCAGTTAATCCGATTGGATAACCTTTTTGCCTATTGGAATGTGAAGTCTGAGCTGTTTTATCTTACTAATTATGATGAATCATTGGTAAGTAAACTTTTTTGATATGTGCATATACTTATTTTATTATCATATCTTGCATAAAAGTCTTATTCATAGTCATTTATCTTTAATACTGTAGGTAGTATATTTAGTCAGCAGTCCTTTTTTTTTCCTAGTCAAAATCCATTAGCAAAATTCCAGCAGTTAAGTTAATATGTTTGTACAGAGGTATATAAACACACCTTTTTTTGTATAATTGATATGTAACATGTTACTTATGTATGCAGCATGTTTTGATATTTGTATATGTTGTAAAATATAAGTCTAGTTAACATCCATCACTATATATAATTATACAGTTTTTTTTTGTGATGAGAACTTTTAAGATTAACTCTTTCAAATGTGCAGCACAAGATTATTAACAACAGTCACCATGCTGTACGTTACAGCTCCGTGATTTAATACATACTTACTTTATAACTGAAAGTTTAGACTTTGACTTCCTTCGTCTGTTTTGCCCATACCATCTCACCCCTCACTACCCCCAACTACGGCCAACCACCAGTCTGTTCTCTGTATCTTTTTTATCTTCTAAATTCTGCATATAAGCAAGATAACAAAGTATTTGTTTTGCTCTGTCTGAGCTATTTTACTTAGCATAAGGTCCTCAAGGTCCATTTGTGTTATTGCAATGCCACAATTTCATTATGCTCGAGGGATATTCCATTGTGTGTGTCTAAAACATTTTCTTCATTCATCTTTTGATGGACACAGGTTGTTTCCGTATTTTGGCTTTTATAAATACTGCTGCAGTAAACGTGAGGGTACAGATAGTCTTTCAACTTAGTGTTTTTGTTTTCTTTTTTCAGAAGTGGAATTGTTGAATTATATGGTAGTTCTGTTTTTAATTTTTTAAGGTTCCTCCATATTGTTGTCCATAGTGTCTTCACCGATTTGTGTCCCACCAACAGGGCAGAAGGGTTCTCTTTTCTCCACATTCTCACCATCATTTGTTATTTTATTTTATTTTTTGTGGTAATAACTATACTAACAAGTTTAAGGTGATATCCCATTGTGGTTTTGTTTTTGCATTCCTCCAATGGTTAGTGATATTGAACATCTTTTCATGTAGCTGTTAGCCATCTGTATTTCTTCTTTGAAATTTTTAATTTTTTTTTTTTTTGCTTTTGAGTTATATGGGTTCATTATATGTTTCAGGTTAATATCTGAAATATGTAATTATATATTACATATTATATATCTGAAATATATAATTATCAGATAAGGGGTTAATACCTCTTATCAGATATAATATTTGCATATATTTTCTTTGATTCATAGGGTTTCCCTTTCATGTAATTGATAGTTTTCTTTCCTGTGCAGAAGGTTTTAATGTGATGTAGTCCATTTGCTTATTTTTGCTTTTGTTGTCAGGTCCAAAAACTCATTGCTAAAACTGGTGTCAAGGAGCTTACCACCTGTTCTTCCAGGGCTTTTATGGCTTTAGGCCCTCAAGTCTTTAATTGAATTTTGAGTTATTTCCATTTATTGTGTAAAGTAGTAGTTAGATTTCATTCTTTTGCAAGTGGCTGTCAGATTTTCCCAGCACCGTTTATTAAAGAGACTGTTCTTTTCCCATTGTATGTTCTTGGCTCCTTCCCTGGTGGCTCAGATAATGAAGACTCTGTCTGCAGTACAGGAGACATGGGTTCGATTCCTGGGTCAGGAAAGTGCTCTAGAGTAGGAAATGGCAACCTACTTCAGTATTCTTGCCTGGAGAATTCCATGGACAAAGGAACCTGGCGGGCTACAGTCCATGGGGTCACAAAGAGTCTGATATGACTGAGTGACTAATTCTTGCTTGCTTGTTTGTTTTAACTGACCATGTATTTTGTTGTTCAGTTGCCAAGTCACATCTGACTCCTTGCAACCCCATGTATTGTAGGATACCAGGCTTCTCTGTCCCTCAGTATCTCCTGGACTTTACTCAGACTCATGTACATTGAATTGGTGATGCCATCCAACCATCTCATTCTTCTGTCACCCCTTCCTCCTCCTACCCTCAATCTTTCTCAGCATCTGAGTCTTTTCCAGTGAGTCAGCTCTTTGCATCAGGTGGTTAAAGTATTGGAGCATCAGTTCTTCCAATAATTTTTCAGGGTTGATTTCCTTTAGGATTGACTGTTGTGATCTCCCTGCTGTCCAAGGGACTCTCAAGAGTCTCCTCCATCACCACAATTAGAAAAGCATCAGTTCTTTGGCACTCAGCCTTCTTTTATGGTCCAAGTCTCACATCCATAGATGACTACTGGGAAAACCATAGCTTTGACTCTTCAAAGTTTTGTCAGCAAAGTGATACCTCTCCTTTTTGATATATTTTCTAGGTTTGTCATAGCTTTTCTTCCAAGGAGTAAGCATCTTTTAATTTCATGACTGCAGTCATCATCTGCAGTGATTTTGAACCACATGTGCCTGACTGTATTTCTGAGTTGTCTGTTCAAGTCTATTCATCTGTGTGTCTATCTTTATGACATAATAATTAGTGATAGGTTTAATTCTTACTAGATTTGTAACATATTTAGTTATCAGGGATGTTGATGCCTCCAGGTTTGTTCTTCTTTCTCAAGATTTGCTTTGGCTATTTGGGTTCCTTTTTGATTCCATACAAATTTTAGTCTTGTTTTTTTCTATCTCTGTGAAAATTGCCATTGGTATTTTGATGAGGATTGCATCAAATCTGTAGATTGCTTTGGGTAATATGAACCCCAATCTTTGTATGTTCTTGGCTCCTTCCTGGTGGCTCAGATAATGACGACTCTGTCTGCAGTACAGGAGACATGGGTTCGATTCCTGGGTCAGGAAAGTGCTCTAGAGTAGGAAATGGCAACCTACTTCAGTATTCTTGCCTGGAGAATTCCATGGACAAAGGAACCTGGCGGGCTACAGTCCATGGGGTCACAAAGAGTCTGATATGACTGAGTGACTAATTCTTGCTTGCTTGTTTGTTTTAACTGACCATGTATTTTGTTGTTCAGTTGCCAAGTCACATCTGACTCCTTGCAACCCCATGTATTGTAGGATACCAGGCTTCTCTGTCCCTCAGTATCTCCTGGACTTTACTCAGACTCATGTACATTGAATTGGTGATGCCATCCAACCATCTCATTCTTCTGTCCCCCCTTCCTCCTCCTACCCTCAATCTTTCTCAGCATCTGAGTCTTTTCCAGTGAGTCAGCTCTTTGCATCAGGTGGTTAAAGTATTGGAGCATCAGTTCTTCCAATAATTTTTCAGGGTTGATTTCCTTTAGGATTGACTGTTGTGATCTCCCTGCTGTCCAAGGGACTCTCAAGAGTCTCCTCCATCACCACAATTAGAAAAGCATCAGTTCTTTGGCACTCAGCCTTCTTTTATGGTCCAAGTCTCACATCCATAGATGACTACTGGGAAAACCATAGCTTTGACTCTTCAAAGTTTTGTCAGCAAAGTGATACCTCTCCTTTTTGATATATTTTCTAGGTTTGTCATAGCTTTTCTTCCAAGGAGTAAGCATCTTTTAATTTCATGACTGCAGTCATCATCTGCAGTGATTTTGAACCACATGTGCCTGACTGTATTTCTGAGTTGTCTGTTCAAGTCTATTCATCTGTGTGTCTATCTTTATGACATAATAATTAGTGATAGGTTTAATTCTTACTAGATTTGTAACATATTTAGTTATCAGGGATGTTGATGCCTCCAGGTTTGTTCTTCTTTCTCAAGATTTGCTTTGGCTATTTGGGTTCCTTTTTGATTCCATACAAATTTTAGTCTTGTTTTTTTCTATCTCTGTGAAAATTGCCATTGGTATTTTGATGAGGATTGCATCAAATCTGTAGATTGCTTTGGGTAATATGAACCTTTTAACAGTATTATTCTAATCTTTAAGGATGAAATATCTTTCCATCAGTTAATGTCTTCTCTGTTTTCTGTCCTCAGTGCTTTATTTTCAGGGTGCAAGTCTTCTATCTCCATGTTTATTCTTATATGTTAATGCAATTGTAAATAGAATTGCTAATTTTTATTCCTGATAGTTTATATAGAACTACAGATTTCTGTATATTGATTTTTATATCCTCCAGCTATAACTCATTTATTATTAGTTTTAACATTTTTTGGTGGAGTCCTTAGGGTTTTCTGTATATTATCATGCCATCTGCAAATGCCTTTATTTCCTTTTCTTAGCTAATGTCTCTGACTAGGACTGCTAATACTGTATTGAATAGAAGTGGTGAAAGTAAGGATCTTTATCTTGTTCCTGATCTTAAGAAGAGAAACTTTCAAAACTTTTCACCCTTCAGTGTGATGATAGCTGTGGGCTTTATATCTATAGCCTTCATTATATTGAGATACATTATTTCTGTACCCATTTTGTTTTGTCTTCAATAGATGAATTTTGTGAAATTTTTTGTATGTGCTGGTACACAAATATAAATACATATCTTAATAATTTCTAGAGTGCTCTTACATAATAGTAGTTTAATGAGATAGTGTCTAATTACATTAATATCTCCTTAGCTACTTTTTCCTAAGTTTGAGTTACAGTTGCTTTTAAACATTTTTTGCATATAATAGTATTAGCATGAATATAACTAATATCAATTGTCTTTTAATAGAACAGCTTGAGGAATGGCATTGTTGGTGAAACTATTGTTCCAGAAGGTTATGATTTTGGTAAGTAAATTTCATAAGATAAATGAATAATTAAAATAATCATTATAAATTTGAAATGAATATTGTTCATGTCACTGAGATATTTCATTTTAATTCTCTCATAAAATTAACTGTCTCTAATATATATACAGAAGCAAAACTCAGGGATGTTGATGCCTCCAGGTTTGTTCTTCTTTCTCAAGATTTGCTTTGGCTATTTGGGTTCCTTTTTGATTCCATACAAATTTTAGTCTTGTTTTTTTCTATCTCTGTGAAAATTGCCATTGGTATTTTGATGAGGATTGCATCAAATCTGTAGATTGCTTTGGGTAATATGAACCTTTTAACAGTATTATTCTAATCTTTAAGGATGAAATATCTTTCCATCAGTTAATGTCTTCTCTGTTTTCTGTCCTCAGTGCTTTATTTTCAGGGTGCAAGTCTTCTATCTCCATGTTTATTCTTATATGTTAATGCAATTGTAAATAGAATTGCTAATTTTTATTCCTGATAGTTTATATAGAACTACAGATTTCTGTATATTGATTTTTATATCCTCCAGCTATAACTCATTTATTATTAGTTTTAACATTTTTTGGTGGAGTCCTTAGGGTTTTCTGTATATTATCATGCCATCTGCAAATGCCTTTATTTCCTTTTCTTAGCTAATGTCTCTGACTAGGACTGCTAATACTGTATTGAATAGAAGTGGTGAAAGTAAGGATCTTTATCTTGTTCCTGATCTTAAGAAGAGAAACTTTCAAAACTTTTCACCCTTCAGTGTGATGATAGCTGTGGGCTTTATATCTATAGCCTTCATTATATTGAGATACATTATTTCTGTACCCATTTTGTTTTGTCTTCAATAGATGAATTTTGTGAAATTTTTTGTATGTGCTGGTACACAAATATAAATACATATCTTAATAATTTCTAGAGTGCTCTTACATAATAGTAGTTTAATGAGATAGTGTCTAATTACATTAATATCTCCTTAGCTACTTTTTCCTAAGTTTGAGTTACAGTTGCTTTTAAACATTTTTTGCATATAATAGTATTAGCATGAATATAACTAATATCAATTGTCTTTTAATAGAACAGCTTGAGGAATGGCATTGTTGGTGAAACTATTGTTCCAGAAGGTTATGATTTTGGTAAGTAAATTTCATAAGATAAATGAATAATTAAAATAATCATTATAAATTTGAAATGAATATTGTTCATGTCACTGAGATATTTCATTTTAATTCTCTCATAAAATTAACTGTCTCTAATATATATACAGAAGCAAAACACTTTTATGTATCATGTGTGTTGATTCTTAGATTATCACTTTATGACTTCTTTCTCCTTTACCCTACTGCCATTTCTGGCTGTTTTAGTCAGACTCTGAGTGAGAAATCATGTAGTGATTTGGGCAGGGAAAGTATTTATGAAGAATTACTAGACATAACAGGGGATTAGAGTAAAAAGGGGTTGGCTAACAAAAAGTAAAGAGAACTGTAAAGAATGTAAGAATAACACAGGGTTAGCCAAAAGGTTCATTTGAATTTTTCTGTAACATTTACAGAAAGATATGAATGAACTCTTTGGCCAGTCCCATAGCTAGAAGAAACAGCCTTTAATCAGGACTTAGGTGGACTGCCCAGAAAAGAGGGTCTATCTCCCTCAACACTGAGATGTAGAACTTGTTGAGAAGGGCATGGTCATAAAGTCAAAAGATTGGCAGGAAGGTCTCTGGTGCCCTGTCAGTAAAACTTGGAAATTAGCCTTAAGGAACTCTCCAGAAGGCACTCCACTCTAAACTGCCTGAGTGGGGTGCTGAGAGCATTGGCTGGCTGTTTGGTGGTGCTAGCTGCCATGCACTGCAGGAGTCTGGTGCTGAAGAGATCTGTGGTGCTGCAGGACCTGGACGTGGGAGAAGCCATTTTCTTTAGCAGCTGTGTGTTGGAGAACCATGGCACTGCAGGAGTCTGCTGAATTGAGCACATTAGAACCAGGAAGCATAACTCCTGCCCCCCACAGTATCTCTCCCATGTCCTCTGCTGACAAAGATTAATGTTATGCTAGCTGGTGAAAAAAAAAATATTTAAAGGGCGGAAATCTAGGGTTCAGAGCAGGTAGGGAAAGGTGATCTGGAGATTCTGGGCAATAAATTGATAACTGGCACTTACTGGAGGGGAAAGGATGAATGAAGAATTTCTTTTTGGTTTTCTTAAAAGATTTATTTATTTATTTATTTTGGGCAGGGGTCGGGTTGGGGAGGGAGGGGAGTGGGCGGGCCACTTCTATTGGTCTTTCATTTCTCTATTTTCATTTGTCTTTGTTCTTTGGCTCCTGTGGGCCTCCCATCGCGGTGGCCTCTGTTGTTGCAGAGCACCGGCTCTGGGCGCACGCGTGCCAGAGCTCCGGCTCGGTAATTGGACACATGGGTCCAGCCGCTCCGCGGTATGTGGGATCTTCCCAGGCCAGGGATCGAACTGGCGCCCCTTGCACTGCAAGGCGGTGTCCTTATCTACTGGACCACCAGGGAAGCCCTGGTTTTCCTTTTTTTTATGTATATATAATGGGAGTGATAGTAGCTTGTTTGTAGGCTAAGATTGGAATGATCCTTAGAACATGGAAAGGAAAAGAGTGAAGGGATTATTTCTGTATTGATACTGGTGAAGGAGGGTAGAATTGTGCTTTGCCACAGAGAGGAGTGTGGGCAGTTTGTCTATAAGATGGATTTCAGTTAGAGAAGTCCTGATGTTGGGTGAACAAGTGAATATGGTGGTTGAAGTTAATGGGATTTATTTTTTCTTCTGAGCTCTTTTTTTTTTTTTTTTTAATCATCTGAGATGTTAGAAGTTTTTAGAGGGAGGAGGGGCTATGAAAGCTCCATGTAGGGATATGAGAGAATGAATTGGCGAGGGCAGTGTTACCAAAGTGTAGTTCAGACTAGCAGCATCAGTATCACTTGAAAACAAGTTAGAAATACAAATTCTAGGGCCAATCCCTGACATACATAATCAGAGCCTCTGAAAGTGAAGCTCAGCTATCTATCACAGGCTGTCCTGGTGATTCTGGGAATACTCCAGTGTGAGAACCACTGACCCAGAGTAGGGGTTGACCAGCTTTCTTTTTGCCAAGGACCATGTTGTAAACAAACACTTTACAGGTCATGTACAGTCTGTCACATGTTTTTCTGTTTCTTTTAAAGACTATCTTAAAAGTGTAAGAATCATTCCTAGCTCACTTGCTATACAGAATAGGCTTTGGTTTGGATTTGGCCTTTCCCCGCTCTGAAAGAATGTTTTATGATCCATCAGCAACGTTAAGTATCTACTTGAGGTTTATGACATTAATGTGAGACCAGTCAGTGTGATTTTATTGTTTTGTTTTTTCCTCAGTCTCATAAGATGATCAGGTAATAGTGTGGAATAAATGGAGGTATCGGAATAAATAGAGTGATGTTAATCAGATTAGAATTTTACCTAGGAAGAACTGACCAAGGGAGAAGGGCCGAAGAGTTAAAGGGTGAATGCATGGGAATGACTAAAATAACTGATAATGGAATTTCAGCAGGCCAAGGAGGGAGCTGAGGACCCGAAGCAGAAGTGAAAGAAAGGTAGAGGTGGTTTAGGAACTACCTTTGTTCGTGCCTTGCCTGGTAGTTCTCTTGAGACTTGAAGGTTTGGTATTGGATTACTAGAGGTAGTGGTGGTGGATGTTTGCGTTTATTGAGGGGTTGAGGCTATGGGAGTGATAAAATCTAGTGGGTGAGGTGAGTGGGGAAGAGATTAAGGAACTGTGAGGCTGTGGCAGCACTGAGTCAATGGACATGAGTTTGAGCAATTTCCGGGAGATGGTGAAGGACGGGGAAGCCTGGCGTGCTCTAGTCCGTGGATTTGCAGAAAGTCAGACACGACCGAGCAACTGAACTGCTTGAGGCTATGGTATTGGAACAATCATTTGTATATTGAAATAACTCAGAAATTCAAGTTGACGGGAGCTAAAATCTGAGAGAGAGGGGAGAGGGTGTAACTGAGGGATGGATAAATAATGACTAGAGAGGGTGTAGTGGGTGGTATAGTGTTCAATTCAAATTAAACGTATTTTTGAATTTAGTATCTTTCAGGGTGGTTAAAGCAAGGGGAATATATTATCTTTGTATGCGGATTAATTTATAATTTAGTAGTTGATCTTTTTTCTAAATTGTGTTCTTACTAGTCTCCCTCTGCATTATTCTTATACTTTGGGATACTAAATACTAAGGGTTAAGAAAGTGGGAAAGTTACCGAATAAACTCTACAGAATAGGCTTTGGTTAAGAATCATTCCTAGCTCACTTGCTATACAGAATAGGCTTTGGTTTGGATTTGGCCTTTCCCCGCTCTGAAAGAATGTTTTATGATCCATCAGCAACGTTAAGTATCTACTTGAGGTTTATGACATTAATGTGAGACCAGTCAGTGTGATTTTATTGTTTTGTTTTTTCCTCAGTCTCATAAGATGATCAGGTAATAGTGTGGAATAAATGGAGGTATCGGAATAAATAGAGTGATGTTAATCAGATTAGAATTTTACCTAGGAAGAACTGACCAAGGGAGAAGGGCCGAAGAGTTAAAGGGTGAATGCATGGGAATGACTAAAATAACTGATAATGGAATTTCAGCAGGCCAAGGAGGGAGCTGAGGACCCGAAGCAGAAGTGAAAGAAAGGTAGAGGTGGTTTAGGAACTACCTTTGTTCGTGCCTTGCCTGGTAGTTCTCTTGAGACTTGAAGGTTTGGTATTGGATTACTAGAGGTAGTGGTGGTGGATGTTTGCGTTTATTGAGGGGTTGAGGCTATGGGAGTGATAAAATCTAGTGGGTGAGGTGAGTGGGGAAGAGATTAAGGAACTGTGAGGCTGTGGCAGCACTGAGTCAATGGACATGAGTTTGAGCAATTTCCGGGAGATGGTGAAGGACGGGGAAGCCTGGCGTGCCCTAGTCCGTGGATTTGCAGAAAGTCAGACACGACCGAGCAACTGAACTGCTTGAGGCTATGGTATTGGAACAATCATTTGTATATTGAAATAACTCAGAAATTCAAGTTGACGGGAGCTAAAATCTGAGAGAGAGGGGAGAGGGTGTAACTGAGGGATGGATAAATAATGACTAGAGAGGGTGTAGTGGGTGGTATAGTGTTCAATTCAAATTAAACGTATTTTTGAATTTAGTATCTTTCAGGGTGGTTAAAGCAAGGGGAATATATTATCTTTGTATGCGGATTAATTTATAATTTAGTAGTTGATCTTTTTTCTAAATTGTGTTCTTACTAGTCTCCCTCTGCATTATTCTTATACTTTGGGATACTAAATACTAAGGGTTAAGAGAAATTGTGGGTTGAGCCAAGAAGTTTCTACCGAATAAACTCTCATATTCTCTCTTCTGCCTTTTCAAATTTAAAAGGGAGAATGGATGTATAGAGACACTGACCTGAAATCCAGAAATTATAGTTGCATAATGAAAGTCAGTGGTTACATAAAATATTTTTACCTTAGCATTCCTGATTTGCATTCATTTCTTGAAGCTACACTTTTCATTAGAATTGTCTTATTGAACTGTTTCGCCTTTTAGAGAGTGTTCTTGTTAGGGTTAATTTTTTTTTGAGGGGGAATTTAGTTAGCTTTTATTATACTTACAAAAAGTAGTATGAATTATAGATAAAGATTAAAGACTCTGCAACACTGAGTGACAATTCATCTGATCAAGTCATAGCAGTATGGAATCTAGGAATTGTAGGAAAGGTAGATAAGAAATGAAAATGAGCATTTCAGCTTGATTCCTCTAGCACTTTGTGACTTGGAAAAAAAAAAAAAAAACCCTTAATTTAATTTTTAAAAATTTGTGTTATTTTCCAGTATTTCGCCCCATATCTGCTAATGCCAAACTTCAGATGAATCGCAGATCGGATTTTGACTTTTCTGCCCCCAAAATAGACCTGGATGTTGACTTACATGACATAACAATTGAACTTAATAAACCACAGGTGATTTTTTAAAAATGAAATTTTATATTCTGGGTAATAGTTTGATAAAAGCAGAGCTAAGATTTTAAATGTTTTTCAGAAGTTCATATTAGTATATGGTAAACATTTCCTTTAACAAGTCAGTAATTTAACTTTTATCGTTAACAATTTAACAAAAAGTTTGAAACATGAAATTTTTTATTCTTCAGTATTTCAGTTTTATGGAACTTGTTGAATCTGTTGGTATGATGACACAAAATCTACCATATAGAAAATTCAAACCTGATGTATCTCTCCATGACCATGCTAAAGAATGGTAATTGCTTTACATTTTTATAATTGACATAATGATTGGATATTTGTATATATTGTGTTCTTACTAGTCTCCCTCTGCATTATTCTTATACTTTGGGATACTAAATACTAAGGGTTAAGAGAAATTGTGGGTTGAGCCAAGAAGTTTCTACCGAATAAACTCTCATATTCTCTCTTCTGCCTTTTCAAATTTAAAAGGGAGAATGGATGTATAGAGACACTGACCTGAAATCCAGAAATTATAGTTGCATAATGAAAGTCAGTGGTTACATAAAATATTTTTACCTTAGCATTCCTGATTTGCATTCATTTCTTGAAGCTACACTTTTCATTAGAATTGTCTTATTGAACTGTTTCGCCTTTTAGAGAGTGTTCTTGTTAGGGTTAATTTTTTTTTGAGGGGGAATTTAGTTAGCTTTTATTATACTTACAAAAAGTAGTATGAATTATAGATAAAGATTAAAGACTCTGCAACACTGAGTGACAATTCATCTGATCAAGTCATAGCAGTATGGAATCTAGGAATTGTAGGAAAGGTAGATAAGAAATGAAAATGAGCATTTCAGCTTGATTCCTCTAGCACTTTGTGACTTGGAAAAAAAAAAAAAAAACCCTTAATTTAATTTTTAAAAATTTGTGTTATTTTCCAGTATTTCGCCCCATATCTGCTAATGCCAAACTTCAGATGAATCGCAGATCGGATTTTGACTTTTCTGCCCCCAAAATAGACCTGGATGTTGACTTACATGACATAACAATTGAACTTAATAAACCACAGGTGATTTTTTAAAAATGAAATTTTATATTCTGGGTAATAGTTTGATAAAAGCAGAGCTAAGATTTTAAATGTTTTTCAGAAGTTCATATTAGTATATGGTAAACATTTCCTTTAACAAGTCAGTAATTTAACTTTTATCGTTAACAATTTAACAAAAAGTTTGAAACATGAAATTTTTTATTCTTCAGTATTTCAGTTTTATGGAACTTGTTGAATCTGTTGGTATGATGACACAAAATCTACCATATAGAAAATTCAAACCTGATGTATCTCTCCATGACCATGCTAAAGAATGGTAATTGCTTTACATTTTTATAATTGACATAATGATTGGATATTTGTATATATTGAAAAATGTTCACCACAGTAAAAATCATTAACATCCAGTATGATGCATAGTTAACAAAACTATTTCTTGTTATAAGAACTTTTAAGATCTACTCTCTTAGCGACTTTCAAGTATGCAATATAGTATTACTAGCTGTAGTGAACATGCTGTATTTTATATCCCCATGACTTATTTATTATATAACTCAGATTTTTTTTGGACCCTTTTTATCCATTTTGTCCACCCTATACCAACTGCCTTTATTGCCACCAGTTTGTTCCCTGTGTCTATGAGCTCATTTTAAAAAAATTCAATATATAAGTGAATCCTATAGTATTTGTCTTTCACTTATTTTGCTTAGCATAATGCCTCTTATTGTCCATTCATGTTGTCACAAATGGCAATATTTTATTCCTTTTTTATGGCTAACTAACATTTCAGTGGACGTGTATACTTTTTCTTTATCCTTTCATCCATCAGTGAACAATTGGTTGTTTCCATATCTTCAGTCTTATAAATAATGCTGCAGTGAACATGAGTATGCATATATCTTTTTGAGTTAATATTCTCACTTTCTTCACATAAATACCCAGAAGTAGAATTGCTCAGTGAAGTTTTATTTTAATCACATTATTGCCCCGGGTTTTTTGTGGAAACTAACATCTGTGGCAGTAATACATCTCCAGTCAATAATGTGTTAAGATTTAAAAACCTGCAGCATAAAAGTGAACTTCTTGACTTTTTAAATATTTTTAAAGATATTCTGTTTAAGGGCTGACACAAATTGTAATGTGATATTTGACTTGAAACACTTGTAGTGAATTTTGCTAATTACACTTGTATAATTGACTTAAAGATTCTTTGTAATGAATTCACAACTGGAAATATTAGCATTTTATTCATTAATTGTACTTTGGAATTACTAAATACAAAATCTCAGTTTGTTTTCCAACCATGTCTTTTCTTAGTTTTCATACTTTTCAAAGTTTTCAGAACACTATACCTGTTATAAATCTGAAAGGGCTATGGGAGTCTATGATATGAAGCCCCGTAATTTTTAAAAAGTCTTTTTTTTTTTTTTTTTTTTTTTAGCTATTAAGGTCTTACCTAGTTTCTCAAAGTTGCAATTACTTTTTTTTTTAAATTTTATTGGTCTTTCATTTATTTATTTTCATCCGTCTTTGTTCTTTGGCCTGCGTGGGCCTCCCATCATAGTGGCCTCTGTCGCTGCAGAGCACTGGCTCTGGGTGCGTATGTGCCAGAGCTCCGACTTGGTAATTGGACATATGGGTCCAGCCGCTCCGCGGCACATGGGATCTTCCCAGACCAGGGATCGAACCGGCACCCCTTACACTGCAAGGCGGTGTCCTTACCCACTGGACCACCAGGGAAGCCCCTGCAATTAATTTTTCAGTTGACTCTTTTAATCACTATTCAGGTGGCTTAAGTGCTAATTGCCAATTAAAACTTTGATAGTTTTATTTTTTGTAGAACTGTATTTATTGTAAGAAAATTCAGTAATGTTGCTTATTTTTGCTTCGGAAAAAGATAAGACTAAACGTGTTCTTAATAATAGGGTTGGTAAGAAGCAAATGATAGATAATATTTTCATAGTCTCTGTATTATGTATGTTAGAACAGAAGTGATATCAGTTGTATTTCATACTGTTGGTTTGAGGGTGATTTAAGTGTGGAGTTTTTGTTTTTATTTTTTAACTAGGTGGGTTTATGCTATACGTGGTATTCTTGAAGTAAATATTCGGCCCCGCTTACGAATGTGGTCCTGGAAGCATATTACAAAACATAGGCAAAAAATGAAACAATATAAAGAACTGTATAAAAAAAAGCTAACAAGTAAGAAGCCATCTGGTGAAGTTCTCAGCTCTTTGGAGGTTAGCATTTAAAAAATTTGTTGAATATTTTGTACTACTTAACTCCTCAGTCTTTAGTGACTAACACGTCCTACTTATTTGTTCTCATTTTGCTGATTATTCTCTGTCTCTTTTACTTAGACTCTTTTATTCTCCTTAATTTCAGTTGGATGAGAGAAATTCCGGTAATCATTTGGAAGTTGAATTTCTTCTCAATCAGGAGAGATTTGGGTTTTTGAAGCACCTCTCATTATTAAGACATTTATAAACCTCAAAAGCCTAGAAAAATTTGCTACATTGATTCCGATCATCTCCCTGTTGGTTTCAAAGCCTTATATGTTATCTGTCACCATGCCGTTTTTCTCTTTATTACATCTGTGCATTAATCATACCCGGTTCCTGTCTTCTGTATATGTATGCTTATATTAACACTTATAGCCAAGTCTCCTCATGGATTTCACCAGTCTTTCTTTATCTCTGTCTCAATTTTGCTCATTCATCAAGTTCTGCCTAAGTCCCATCTCTTGTATGAACTTTCCTGTATTTTTTGCTCAAACAGTGCTTTCTTCTTTCTTAATTCTTATGGCATTTCTGGTCTTCATTAGCAACTTTACATTTAATTATCTGTCTTATGAGTTCTCTAAACATTAATCTTTTAGCATTATGGTATATTCTAGAAGGGACAGTTTTACAGATGGATGGATTACTGTTTAGGAAGTCTAAGAAGAATTAGTCTCTCAAAGTTAATGGAATCATCACAAATTCCGGCCAGTTTCCAATCAAAAACTCCTTAAAGTTTTATTTTTGTTCTTTAAGTAGTAGAAGACTGTGAAGACCTGGACTATAAGAAATGCTTGGGTTTCTTTTGGTGGTTGCAGATTTAAAAAAAAAAATTTTTTTTTTGAATTTAATGCCACGAGATTTTTCTTAGTTATTTATTATTTTCATCCATCTTTATTCGTTGGCCTGTGTGGGCTTCCCATCACAGTGACCTGTCTCCTTGTAGAGCACAGGCTCTCAGCGTATGCACTCGAGAGTGCTGGCTCGTAATTGGACACACTGATCCAGCCGCTCTGTGGCATGTGGGATCTTCTGGGGCCAGGGATTGAACCGGTGCCCCTTGCAGTGCAAAGCGGACTCATTACCACTGGACCACCAGGGAAGCCCTAATTTCTTTACCTAGTTCTGGATCTTAACCTCAACTCTCCAAGTCTAGTGGACAGTAGAATCGTCAGAGAAGTTTTCTAGGTAATGATTGGTTATCATTGTTTCTCTTTGGGACAAAAAGAAACCTGAGCATGAACCTCTCAAAAGGTAATCATGAAAATAATGTGTAAGAAAAGGAGAAAAAAGAGAAAGAAAATAATGTGTAGATATGGTGAAAGATTGAACTTATCTCAATTTATTAATATTTCAGTAGCCATAACAACTTTTAAAAGTGTAAAGTTATAAAAAAGTTGTTTGTGTATCTAGTTCTACTTGAAATATCTTAATGATGACATATGAAATGTGTATATAACACAAAGGATTTATAATGTACTTTTAGTTGAAAATGACACTGATGTGTTTACTCTTAACAATAATTAAAAACCAAATAAAAGTTATTTTAGATGGCGCATGTATGTTCTAGTATGTGTCTGTAAATCTTGTAGAATTTTAACTCTTACCTGCATGACACATATGGTTTCTTTGTTCAGGAAGTTGCTCTGTCATTACTAACTTCCAAGGTGACGTATATACAAGCATTACTTTTCAGAATTTAAGAAATATTATATTGATTGATGACCTGTTTTCAGCGTCTTATCTTTTCTTTAGTGAAGCAATTTGGTAGAGCATGTATGAAAATTACCTATGTAAAGTTATATAAACACACTTTATTTGTATTTTAGGAATTGGAAAAGATTTTGGATGTATTTAATATAACTATAGCAAGACAACAGGCGGAAGTTGAGGTAATTCCACATTGTCTTTGAATTAGTAAAATAAATACAGAATTGATATAGATTTGATAGATATTGTGATGTTATTGGTATCATGCTGTAATATACTATGTCCCAAAAGGGGCATATATATATTATAATAATAATGGCAGAAGGTGAAGAGGAACTAAACAGCCTGTTGATGAAGATGAAAGGAGAGAGTGAAGAAGCTGGCTTGAAACCCAACATTCAAAAAACTAAGACCTTGGGATCTGGTCCCATCATTTCATGGCAAATAGATGGGGAAAACTTGGAAACAATGGCAGATTCTATTTTCCTGGGCTCCAATATCACCGTTGATGGTGACTGCAGCCATGAAATTAAAAGACGCTTGCTCCTTGGAAAAAAAGCTATGACAAACCAGACTTTGAATATTCATTGGAAGGACTGATGCTGAAGCTCCAGTACTTTGGCCACTTGATGTGGAGCCAACTCATGGGAAGAGACTGGGATGCTGGGGAAGGCAAAAGGAGAAGTGGGCGGCAGAGGATGAGATGATTGGATGGCATTACTGACTCTATGAACATGAATTTGAGCAACTCCAGGAGGTAGTGAAGGGTAGGGAAGCCTGATGTCCTGCAGTCCATGGGGTCACAAAGAGTTGGACGTGATTTAGCGATTGAACAACATAAGAAAATATGATACGCTTTTTTGCCACATCTGTTTAAACCAGACAGATTCAATGGGGAAAAATATTCTTTCTCAATGATTGGGCTTAAAGGGGAAAAGCCAGTTTTCCGCCCGTTACTATTGTTTGTAAGACAGTGTGGTTAGTATGTGATGCTCCTAAATTCTGATGTTTGACCTATGCTATAGATACTGTAATTTACTGTCAATGTGATTTGTTTATACTTATTCACTAAAGTAGGTAAGTTTTGGAAATATCCTATTTCCTTGGATTAATAAAGGATAACTTGTCATTTGTTTGAAAATTTATTCATTTTAGGTAAAGAAAGCTGGATACAGGATTTTCAGAGAAGGAGCAGAAGATTCAGAGGATAATAAAGGATGGTTTAGCTGGATGTGGAATTGGTCAGGATTGCATAGTAGACAACAACTAGATATTAAACCTGGAAGTATGTTCATTTCATTTTATAGTAGTACACTTAATCATCAGGCTTTGGTATAGCTAACCATCAGGTGTGAAGTTAAATGCTGCAGGAAACTTTCTTTTGTTAAATAGACATTGTAAGTATGTATACATACGGTATGCAATTTTTTTATCAATAAAATTACTATTAAATATTTTAAATGTATGTCACAAAAATCAAAGTTTTAAATCATTATTAAAATTTGTATGAAGGGGGCTTGAAACCCAACATTCAAAAACTAAGACCTTGGGATCTGGTCCCATCATTTCATGGCAAATAGATGGGAAAACTTGGAAACAATGGCAGATTCTATTTTCCTGGGCTCCAATATCACCGTTGATGGTGACTGCAGCCATGAAATTAAAAGACGCTTGCTCCTTGGAAAAAAAGCTATGACAAACCAGACTTTGAATATTCATTGGAAGGACTGATGCTGAAGCTCCAGTACTTTGGCCACTTGATGTGGAGCCAACTCATGGGAAGAGACTGGGATGCTGGGGAAGGCAAAAGGAGAAGTGGGCGGCAGAGGATGAGATGATTGGATGGCATTACTGACTCTATGAACATGAATTTGAGCAACTCCAGGAGGTAGTGAAGGGTAGGGAAGCCTGATGTCCTGCAGTCCATGGGGTCACAAAGAGTTGGACGTGATTTAGCGATTGAACAACATAAGAAAATATGATACGCTTTTTTGCCACATCTGTTTAAACCAGACAGATTCAATGGGGAAAAATATTCTTTCTCAATGATTGGGCTTAAAGGGGAAAAGCCAGTTTTCCGCCCGTTACTATTGTTTGTAAGACAGTGTGGTTAGTATGTGATGCTCCTAAATTCTGATGTTTGACCTATGCTATAGATACTGTAATTTACTGTCAATGTGATTTGTTTATACTTATTCACTAAAGTAGGTAAGTTTTGGAAATATCCTATTTCCTTGGATTAATAAAGGATAACTTGTCATTTGTTTGAAAATTTATTCATTTTAGGTAAAGAAAGCTGGATACAGGATTTTCAGAGAAGGAGCAGAAGATTCAGAGGATAATAAAGGATGGTTTAGCTGGATGTGGAATTGGTCAGGATTGCATAGTAGACAACAACTAGATATTAAACCTGGAAGTATGTTCATTTCATTTTATAGTAGTACACTTAATCATCAGGCTTTGGTATAGCTAACCATCAGGTGTGAAGTTAAATGCTGCAGGAAACTTTCTTTTGTTAAATAGACATTGTAAGTATGTATACATACGGTATGCAATTTTTTTATCAATAAAATTACTATTAAATATTTTAAATGTATGTCACAAAAATCAAAAAGTTTTAAATCTTATTAATGTTTGCAAAAGAGCATTATGTCTTGAAGATTTAGTAAGTGTATGTAGCATAGTCATAGATAAAGTAAAAATTCCAAAAGGGTATGCACTGTATACTTTCATTGAAATTTTTTCTTGGAAATATTTTTGCTTCCCAACCAAAATGCTTAAGATCATAATTTCAGAGGCTTGGGGGCTTAGGTTCACATCCTACATCTATCATTTTTTATCATTGCAACCTTGGAAAATTATTTAAGCTTTATAACCCTCAATTTTATTATCTTTAAAATGGGTAGACATTGTATTAGTACTTCCTATTTTGTATACATAGTGCCAGTAAATGCTTAATACAGGTAACTATTTTATTTTCTTAATACAGATACTTAGAAATTTGTATTGCTAGGTTTATGTATTTAGCCATTTATTTTCTTGGAGAATAAACCTAAAATTCCCAGTGCTATCTTCGCATTCAGTGAATATAATTTCTTAAAGGGATTATAAAAAGAGAGTAAAATTTGCATTTAATTTATAAAAATCAGCTAAATTTTGGTTTTGTTCTATGTTGTTAAGAACATGAAACACTTCTTTGTGATTTGTAGGTCTTGAAGAAATGTTGACACCTCAAGAAAAAGCTTTGCTGTATGAAGCAATTGGCTATAGTGAAACAGCAGTTGATCCAACCTTGCCAAAAACAGTAAAATGCTTTGTTGCCTTATGCCTGAGTATTTATTGATAGATGTGCCTATTTTTAATACTTTCAGAAATACATATGGACTTGTTTTGTGATCTTAGCTTTTTTCTTGTTGTTAATTTTTTTTTTTTTTTGGATGGTGGGGGAGTGGGTTGGGGAGGGAGGGGGCAGGCGGGCTGCTTCTGTTGCTCTTTCATTTATTCAGTTTCATCCATCTTTGTTCTCTGGCTTGTGTGGGCCTCCCATCGCAGTGGCCTCTGTTGTCACTGAGCACCGGCTCTGGGCGCATGCACTCCAGAGCTCCGGCTCAGTAATTGGACACATCGGTCCAGCTGCTCCCCGGCACATGGGATCTTCCCAGGCCAGGGATCAAACCGGCGCCCCTTGCACTGCAAGGCGGTTTCCTTACCCAGTGGACTACCAGGGGAACCCTTGTTGTTAAATTTTTTTTTTAAAGAATATTTATTTATTTTAGCCTATTCTGGGTTTTCACTGCTGCTGCAGGCTCTTCTCTAGTTGCAGGAAGTGAGGGCTACTCTCTAGTTAAAGTGTGCAGGCTTCTTGTTGTGATTTCTCTTGTTGTGGAACTTGGGCTCTAGGGCACACGGGCTTGTGGCACCTGAGCTTCAGTAGTTGCAACTCCGAGGCTCTAGGGCACAGGTTCAGTAGTTGTGGCTCACAGACTTAGTTGCTCCGCAGCATGTGGGATCTTCCCAGCTCAGGGATCAAACCCGTGTTTCTTGCATTGGCAGGTGAACTCTTCACCACTGAGCTACCTGTGATCTATCTTTGAGTTTGGAAACATTGCATTTATTTTAATTTCCAACATAGGGGATAAAGCTTTTAGTGTTATGTGGTGTTTTGTTTAGTTTTATGTAACATTTAGTTTTTATATATGTTATTAGTTTCAGTGTTAGTAGTGACCGTCTAGTATGTGAAGGGTTGTTTTTGAATTATTTTTCTGGTTTTTAGAAAGAATAAAGTGTGTAAATAGGAGTATTTGTTACATTTATAGATAACTTTTTTTTCCGTTTTCTTTCTCCTTATATTCTAGTTTGAAGCCATGAAGTTTTTTGTTCGCTTGAAAAGTATGTCTATTATTCTGAGAGAACAACAACAAAAACCTGAACTGCTAGATATCGTAGTGGAAGAATTCAGCACTTTGATTGTGCAAAGACCGGGAGCACAAGCAATTAAGTAAGTCTTCATTTATTTTCTCTTACATGTAAGAAAAAATTTCATTGTGAGTTTGGAATTTAGAGTCGTACAGCATTTTGTAAAGAGTATTATGATTTAATTTATCCTTTTATATTTTGGGTAACTTAGTTTTTTTCATTTATATGTATATATACACACATTTAGGAATGTGTATACACAATTTAGGAATTACTAAAACAGCACATGTTCAGTATAAAACTTTATGCTGAGGAAACATGAAGGACACTAGAGAATACTACAAATATGTCAGCAGTCACACTATTCAGGAAGAAATAGCATTAACAATTTTGTTTTTATCTGGAAATGTCTTTATTCTACCTTCTGTTTTAAAATTGCTTTGTTGAGTTATAATTCATGCATCATGCAATTTATCCATTAAAGTATATAATTCACTTTTTGTTACAATGTAGAGTATACCAAATACACATTGGTATATTTACAACAATATAAAATAATTATCACTACCTAATTCCAGAACATTTTAGCACTCCCAAAAGGAAATGCAAATACCCATTAGCAGTCACGCCCTGTTGCTCCCTTTTTCCAGTGTCTGTTAAAAGCTAATCTGCATTCTATTTCTAAGAATTTGTCTGTTTGGGATATTTCATATTGATGGAATCAAATAATATGTAGTTTTCCTGTTGAGCTTCTTTTACTTAGCAAGGTTCATCCATGGTATAGCAGTGCTTCACTCCTTTTATTGCCTAATAATATTCCATTGTAACCATAATAAAAAAAAAAAAACACTGAGGTGTATGTGTCTTTCCAAATTACAGTTCTTTTCTGAATATATGCCCAGGAGTGGGGTTGTAGGATCATATGTAACACCATTTTTAGTTTTTTGAGGAATATCCATATTGTTTTCCATAGTGGCTGCATTAATCTACACTCTCAGCAACACTGTAGGAGGGCTTTGTTTTCCCCACATCCTTTCCATTGTGTTTTATTTGCAGACTTTTTAATGATGGCCATTCTGACCAGTGTGAGGTGGTACCTTGTTGTTGTTTTGATTTCCATTTCTCTGATAATTAGTGATGTTAAGCATCTTTTCATGACCCTTTTGGCAATCTGTATGTCTTTTTTGGAGAAATGTCTATTTAGATCCTCTGCCCTTTTTTTTGATGGGGTTGTGCTAATGTTACTATGGAGTTGTGTTAGTTATTTGTATATTTTAGAAATTAAGCCCTTGTCATTCACATTATTTGCAAATGTTTTCTCCCAGTTCCAGTTGTCTTCTCATTTTGTTATGATTTCCTTTGCTGTACAAAAGTTTATCAGTTTTATTAGGTCCCATTTGTATATTTTGTTTTGCCTTGGGGGATTGATCTAAGAAAACATTCGTATGTTTTATGTCCGAAAATATTTTACCTCTGTCTCTTTTAGGACTTTTATGGTGTCATGTCTTACGTTTAAGTCTTTAAGTCATTTTGAGTTTGTTTTAGTGTATAGTGTGAGAATGTTCTAGCTTCATTGATTTGCGTGCCACTGTCCAACTTTCCCAACATGACTTGCTGAAAAAACTTTTTTTTTTCTTGTGGTCAGAATAGTTGCTTGAGATAATTTCTATACTCTTAAATTTGTTGAATCTTATTTTGTGCCCTAGTATGTGGTCAGTCACAGAGAATCTTCCATGTACACTGGAAAAGAATGTGTTTTTGGTTGTAAAGTCCTGAAGGTGTCAATTAAGTCTAACTGTTCTGTTTTATTGTTTAGGATCTCTGTTGCCTTATTGATATCCTGTCTCAAAGATCTTTTCAATGATGTGAGTGGGGTGTTAAAGTCTACTATGACTGTATTCCCATCAGTTTCTCCCTGTATGTCTGTTAGTATTTGTTTTGTGTATTTTGGTGCTCCTGTATACATGCATGTATGTTGATGAGTATAAAATCATCTTCTTGTATTGATCTTTTTATCATTATAGTGTCCTTTTTTTATCTTTCTTTACAACATTTGTTTTAAAGTCTCTCTTGTCTGATATGGGCATCATGACCCCCCACTTTCTTATCATTTTCATTGCATGGAATCTTTTTCATCCTCTCACTTTCAATCTGTGTGGGCCTAAAGTGGGTCTCTCATAGGCAGCAAATTGTACACTCTTGTTTGTTTTATCCAGTCTGCCACTCTGTCTTTTGATTGGAGCGTTTAGGCCATTGACATTTAAGGTAATTATTGATAGGCCTATAGACATATATTTATTGCTATTTTAAACCTTGTTTCCTGTCACTTCTTCTTTGTTCCTGTTTTTTTGCTACATTACATGGCGTGTGAAATCTTAGTTCCTTGACCATGGATCAACCATGGGCCCTTGTCTAAGAGAGTGCCCAGTTCTAACCACTGGGCCACCATTGAATTCCCCCATTTTTTTCTTTTGTGGTTTGATGATTTCCTTTTATTTTATGCTTACATTTTCTTGTTTTGGGTTTTAGTGAATCATTTATATGTTTTTGATTTGAGATTGCCCGGTCTTTCAGGTATGTTAACCCTTTCCTATATATCTACTTGCATTATTAGGATGATAATCATATAGGTTAAAACACATTCTAAAAAAAGAGAAAAACAAAGAATCTACCTTTTCTTGTTCTTCTCTACATTTTATGATTTTGATATCCTTTTTGTTTTTAATACCTTTTTTATACATCTGAGAAATACTTTTGTCTCTCCTTCTTGTCTAATCTTGCTGGTTAGTGTATTCTAGGTTGCATATGTTTTCCTATTGGGATTTTGAATATATCTTGTCATTCCCTTGTAGCCAACAGCATTTCTGCAGAAAAATCAGCTGATAGCCTTATGAGGATTCTCTTGTAGTTAACTCTTTATTTTTCTCTTACTGCTTTTAGAATCTCGTCTTTAACGTTTGCTGTTTTTATTATAACATCTCTTGATATAGGTCTGGGTGTATCTTGTTTGGGACTCTGTATGCTTCCTGTAAGGGATGTCCTTGTAGCTCAGCTGGTAAAGAATCCACCTGGGTCTTCCCTGGTGGTCCACTGGGTAAAAAGTCTGCCTTGTAGTGCAAGGGGCAGTGATTTGATCCCTGGCCCAGGAAGATCTCACATGCCAGGAGCAGCTGGGCCAGTGTGTCCAATTACGAGCCAGCGCTCTGAGTGCAGGCACCCAGAGCTGGTGCTCTACAATGAGAGACACCACTGCAATGTGAGGCCCACACAGGCCGAAGAATAAAGATGGATGAAAATAAATAAATGTTTAAAAGAAAAAAGAATCCGCTTGCAATGCAGGAGACCCCAGTTCTATTCCTGGTTTGGGAAGATCCCCAGGAGAAGGAATAGGCTGCCCACTCCAATATTCTTGGACGTCCTTGGTGGCTCAGAGGTAAAGAATCTGTCTGCAATGTGGGAGACCTGGGTTTGATCCCTGGGTTGGGAAGATCCCTTGGAGAAGGGAAAGGCTACCCACTCCAGTATTGTTGCCTGGAAAATTCCACGGCTTGTCCATGGGTTGCAAAGAGTCAGACACGACTGAGCAACTTGACTTTCACTTTCATGCTTCCTGTACCTGGGTTTCTGTTTCCTTTTTTATGTTTCAGAAGTTTTCAGCCATAATTTCTTCAAATACTTTTTAATCCCCTTGTCTCTTTCTTCCCCTTCTGAAAACCCTATTCTGTGTAGATTGTGTATTATTCCATCATTTCATTTCAGTTCAGTTGCTCAGTTGTGTATAGTATTTTATCCTTTTTTGTTTTAATTTTAAATTTTCCTTTTGTTTTAATACCTTTTTTATACATCTGAGAAATACTTTTGTCTCTCCTTCTTGTCTAATCTTGCTGGTTAGTGTATTCTAGGTTGCATATGTTTTCCTATTGGGATTTTGAATATATCTTGTCATTCCCTTGTAGCCAACAGCATTTCTGCAGAAAAATCAGCTGATAGCCTTATGAGGATTCTCTTGTAGTTAACTCTTTATTTTTCTCTTACTGCTTTTAGAATCTCGTCTTTAACGTTTGCTGTTTTTATTATAACATCTCTTGATATAGGTCTGGGTGTATCTTGTTTGGGACTCTGTATGCTTCCTGTAAGGGATGTCCTTGTAGCTCAGCTGGTAAAGAATCCACCTGGGTCTTCCCTGGTGGTCCACTGGGTAAAAAGTCTGCCTTGTAGTGCAAGGGGCAGTGATTTGATCCCTGGCCCAGGAAGATCTCACATGCCAGGAGCAGCTGGGCCAGTGTGTCCAATTACGAGCCAGCGCTCTGAGTGCAGGCACCCAGAGCTGGTGCTCTACAATGAGAGACACCACTGCAATGTGAGGCCCACACAGGCCGAAGAATAAAGATGGATGAAAATAAATAAATGTTTAAAAGAAAAAAGAATCCGCTTGCAATGCAGGAGACCCCAGTTCTATTCCTGGTTTGGGAAGATCCCCAGGAGAAGGAATAGGCTGCCCACTCCAATATTCTTGGGCTTCCTTGGTGGCTCAGAGGTAAAGAATCTGTCTGCAATGTGGGAGACCTGGGTTTGATCCCTGGGTTGGGAAGATCCCTTGGAGAAGGGAAAGGCTACCCACTCCAGTATTGTTGCCTGGAAAATTCCACGGCTTGTCCATGGGTTGCAAAGAGTCAGACACGACTGAGCAACTTGACTTTCACTTTCATGCTTCCTGTACCTGGGTTTCTGTTTCCTTTTTTATGTTTCAGAAGTTTTCAGCCATAATTTCTTCAAATACTTTTTAATCCCCTTGTCTCTTTCTTCCCCTTCTGAAAACCCTATTCTGTGTAGATTGTGTATTATTCCATCATTTCATTTCAGTTCAGTTGCTCAGTTGTGTCCAGTTCTTTGTGACCCTATGGACTGCGACATGCCAGGCTTCCTTGTCCTTCATCATCTCCAGGAACTCGCTCAAACTCATGTCCATTGACTTAGTGATGCCATCCAGCCATCTCATCCTGTGTCACCACCGTTTCCTTCTGCCTTCTATTTTCCCCAGCATCAGGGTCTTTTCTAGTGAGTTCTCTCTTTGCCTCAGGTGGTCAAAGTACTGGAGCTTCAGCTTCAACATCAGTCCTTCCAATGAATATTCAGGATTGATTTCCTTTAAGAGGGTCTCTTATATTGCTTTTATTTTTTTGTTTGGATTTCATCTGGTTTTCAGATTGGGTGATCTATATTATTCTATTTTTCAGATCATGTATTCATTCTTCTGCATTATTCATTTTGCTGTCCCATTGCCTTAGGCTCACTTTTCGTCTCAGCAAATGAGTTTTCTGTTTTTTTCTTGGCTCATTTCTATTGTTTCTGTTTCATTTTTATAGTACTGTGCATTTCTGTCAGTAGCTTGTCTTAGTTACATAAGTGTTTTTATTTTACTTTATGTTTTATTGTATCTTTTTGAACTTGGTGTCTGTTAGACTGAAGAGGTTTGTGTCATTGTTTTTTCAGGGGAATCATCTTGATCTTTTTGCTGGAAGTTTTCTGTTTCTTCATTTTACTTATACTTCTCTTACTCTGTAAAGTTAGGAAAACAGTTGTCTGTTGTGATCTTGGAGGACTTTTTATATGTGGGAGCATCCTTGTATTGCCTATATGGGCAATATTAATATATTTGGTGCAAGAGCTGTTTTTAATGTGGATGCCTGCTGCCTTTTTTCTCAGCATGTGCTGGCTATTATCCCCTGGATAGGTGATGTTAGATGCAGCGGCTGGTGTCCTTGGGCACTTGGTGGCAGTGGCAGCTCTTGTATGCCTCCAGAGTCCAAGATGGCACTGGAGATGGCTCTTGAACCCTTAGGGGTGGCAGTAGCACTCAGGATTGCTCCTGTGGCAAGGGCTTGTGACCTCTCCTGGAGCCTTCATGCTTCATGCATGCTTAAGTTGCTTTGTCTGTCCAACTAACTCTGTGTGAGTACATGGACTGTAGCTGCCAAGCTTCTCTGTCAGTGGGATTCTCCGGGAAAGGGTACTGGATTGGGTTGCCATGCTGCCCTCCTCCAGGGCATCTTCCCCACCCAGGGATTGATCCCATGTCTTACATCTCCTGCATTGGCAGGGAAGATTTTTACCACTAGTGCCACCTGGGAAACTGCCCTGGAGCCTTCAGGGTCTTTTTTTTGTTTGTTTCTTTTTTACCATTTGTAAATGTACTTTTTTCTTTTGTTTTTTTATTTTTTAATTTTTTACAGAGTTTTGTTGTTTACTGCCCCACATCAACCTGAATCTGACCACTAATCCCATTCCCTTTTTTTTGGCCACTTCTGTTGGTCTTTCATTCATTTATTTTCATCCATCTTTGTTTGCATGCACTCCAGAACTATGACTCGGTAGTTGGACACATAGGTCCAGCCGATCCGCGACACATGGAATCTTCCCAGGCTAGGGATCAAACCGGTACCCCTTGCATGCAAGGCAGTGTCCTTACCCACTGGACCACCAGGGAAGCCCCACTAATCACATTCTTAAGGACTGCTCCAATGACCTAGTCATCACCCAAAGACCCTGCCTCAAAGTAAGATCACATCAGGCACTAGAATTTCAACAGATGAACTTGGAGGAACGCACATAGCAGCATGTGTTAGTCCCTTGGCTCTAGCAGGCCACACCAGGAATGTGGCCAACTGTCCCCATAGTTAACTGCTTCGCTAGGGAGTGGGAATGCTAGGCAGTTAAACAGAAACGCCAAAGTGCTATCTTTCTAAAGTTCAGCTGTCTTTTGCTTCATTTTTCCCTGGTTGTTCTCATATTTTTATTTATTATTAAATTCCAGGCTTATAAAAACGTTAATTTTAGTTTTTGTTAGCTTAGTGCTCATTTCAGTGGAGAAACTTGATTATATGAGCACATTTTCCTGCAACCTTCAATGACAATACTTGTCAATTAACTTTTTTGAATCCTTTATTTAGAGCACTTTGAGTTTTAGAACAAAATTTAGATGGAGGTATAAATGTTTCTCGTGTAACTCTTGCCCCTACACATAAACATGCACCCCTATCAACTCCACTCAGCAGAATGATACATTTTTACTTAAAATGACCCTACACTGGCATAATCACCCAAAGCACATAGTTTACATCATGATTCACTCTTGTTATATGTGATAACTCATTGTTTTCGCACTTACTAATGTCATCTCCTGCATTGGCAGGGAAGATTTTTACCACTAGTGCCACCTGGGAAACTGCCCTGGAGCCTTCAGGGTCTTTTTTTTGTTTGTTTCTTTTTTACCATTTGTAAATGTACTTTTTTCTTTTGTTTTTTTATTTTTTAATTTTTTACAGAGTTTTGTTGTTTACTGCCCCACATCAACCTGAATCTGACCACTAATCCCATTCCCTTTTTTTTGGCCACTTCTGTTGGTCTTTCATTCATTTATTTTCATCCATCTTTGTTTGCATGCACTCCAGAACTATGACTCGGTAGTTGGACACATAGGTCCAGCCGATCCGCGACACATGGAATCTTCCCAGGCTAGGGATCAAACCGGTACCCCTTGCATGCAAGGCAGTGTCCTTACCCACTGGACCACCAGGGAAGCCCCACTAATCACATTCTTAAGGACTGCTCCAATGACCTAGTCATCACCCAAAGACCCTGCCTCAAAGTAAGATCACATCAGGCACTAGAATTTCAACAGATGAACTTGGAGGAACGCACATAGCAGCATGTGTTAGTCCCTTGGCTCTAGCAGGCCACACCAGGAATGTGGCCAACTGTCCCCATAGTTAACTGCTTCGCTAGGGAGTGGGAATGCTAGGCAGTTAAACAGAAACGCCAAAGTGCTATCTTTCTAAAGTTCAGCTGTCTTTTGCTTCATTTTTCCCTGGTTGTTCTCATATTTTTATTTATTATTAAATTCCAGGCTTATAAAAACGTTAATTTTAGTTTTTGTTAGCTTAGTGCTCATTTCAGTGGAGAAACTTGATTATATGAGCACATTTTCCTGCAACCTTCAATGACAATACTTGTCAATTAACTTTTTTGAATCCTTTATTTAGAGCACTTTGAGTTTTAGAACAAAATTTAGATGGAGGTATAAATGTTTCTCGTGTAACTCTTGCCCCTACACATAAACATGCACCCCTATCAACTCCACTCAGCAGAATGATACATTTTTACTTAAAATGACCCTACACTGGCATAATCACCCAAAGCACATAGTTTACATCATGATTCACTCTTGTTATATGTGATAACTCATTGTTTTCGCACTTACTAATGTTGCTACCAGTTTGTTTATCCATTCACCTTCTAAAGGACATCTTGGTTGCTTCTACATTTTGGCTATATAAATAAAGGTTCAGTCCTTAGGTTGGGAAGATCCCCTTGAAATGGCATGGTAGCCCACTCTAGTATTCTTGCCAGGAGAATCCCATGGACAGAGGACCCTGCCCGGCCACAGTCCATAGAGTCCCAAAGAGTTGGACATGACTAAAATGACTTAGCATGCATATGGTAATAATATGCGTAATTGTGTAAGAAGCTATAAAACTTTTTCTCCCACAGTGACTCTACCATTTTGAATTACTGCCAGCAGTGTTCCTATTGCTACATGTACATCTTTGTTATTACTTGGTGGTATCATTATTCCAGATTTGGCCCTTTGTAGCAAGTTTGTAGTGGTATGTCACTGTTGTTTGAGTTTGTGTTTCCACAAATGACTTGATATAGAGCATCTTTTCAGAAACTTGTCATTCTTATTTGGTGAGTGTCCATTAAGGTCATTTTTTTTTTTTTTTTTTTTAAACTTTTATTTATTTATTTTTGGCTGTGCTGGGTCTTTGTTGTTGTGTGGGTTTAGCTGCTCTGTGGTATGTGGGATCTTCCCGGATCAGGGATCGAACCTGGGTCTCCCACGTTGGCAGACGGGTTCTTATCCACTGAGCCACAAGGGAAGCCCAAGGTCATTTTTTAATTGTGATGGTTGTTTTCTTCCTGTTGAGTTTTAAGTATGCTTTGTGTATTTTATATAACAGGTCCTTATCAGATGTTTTGCTGGAAGAAATTTTCTCCTCCTCTCTGTGACTTACTTTCTTATTCTCTTAACTTTTTTGTCGTTAAGTTGTGTCCAACCCTTGGCACCCCCATGAACCACAACACACCAATATTACTATCCCAGAGTTTTATCATACTCAAGTCCATTCAGTTGGTTATGTCATACAATCGTCTCATTCCCCCCCCTACTTTGGGGTCAGTTGGTTCACTGGTCCCCTACACATTGCACCCCTATCAACTCCACTCAGCAGAATGATACATTTACTTGAAATGACCCTACACTGGCATAATCACCCAAAGCACATAGTTTACATCATGATTCACTCTTGTTATATGTGATAACTCATTGTTTTCGCACTTACTAATGTTGCTACCAGTTTGTTTATCCATTCACCTTCTAAAGGACATCTTGGTTGCTTCTACATTTTGGCTATATAAATAAAGGTTCAGTCCTTAGGTTGGGAAGATCCCCTTGAAATGGCATGGTAGCCCACTCTAGTATTCTTGCCAGGAGAATCCCATGGACAGAGGACCCTGCCCGGCCACAGTCCATAGAGTCCCAAAGAGTTGGACATGACTAAAATGACTTAGCATGCATATGGTAATAATATGCGTAATTGTGTAAGAAGCTATAAAACTTTTTCTCCCACAGTGACTCTACCATTTTGAATTACTGCCAGCAGTGTTCCTATTGCTACATGTACATCTTTGTTATTACTTGGTGGTATCATTATTCCAGATTTGGCCCTTTGTAGCAAGTTTGTAGTGGTATGTCACTGTTGTTTGAGTTTGTGTTTCCACAAATGACTTGATATAGAGCATCTTTTCAGAAACTTGTCATTCTTATTTGGTGAGTGTCCATTAAGGTCATTTTTTTTTTTTTTTAAACTTTTATTTATTTATTTTTGGCTGTGCTGGGTCTTTGTTGTTGTGTGGGTTTAGCTGCTCTGTGGTATGTGGGATCTTCCCGGATCAGGGATCGAACCTGGGTCTCCCACGTTGGCAGACGGGTTCTTATCCACTGAGCCACAAGGGAAGCCCAAGGTCATTTTTTAATTGTGATGGTTGTTTTCTTCCTGTTGAGTTTTAAGTATGCTTTGTGTATTTTATATAACAGGTCCTTATCAGATGTTTTGCTGGAAGAAATTTTCTCCTCCTCTCTGTGACTTACTTTCTTATTCTCTTAACTTTTTTGTCGTTAAGTTGTGTCCAACCCTTGGCACCCCCATGAACCACAACACACCAATATTACTATCCCAGAGTTTTATCATACTCAAGTCCATTCAGTTGGTTATGTCATACAATCGTCTCATCATCTGTCCCCACCTCTTCCTCCTGGCCTCAGTCTTTCCCAGCATCAGGCTTTTTTCCAGTAAGTCAGCTGGAATCAGTTCGTTGTTCCATGTCTGGTTCTAACTGTTGCTGCTTGATCTGCATGCAGGTTTCTCAGGAGGTAGGTAAAGTGAGTCTGGTACTCCCATTTCTTTTTTCCAGGGTGATTCTTGACTATCTGACCCACCAGGGAAGCCCCTCTATCATTAATAACTACCAGTAATCCTTACTAGTTTTATTTATTGTAATTATTCTTTATTTCTGTTTTTGTCTGTCCTTTTTTTTTTGAAGTTTAATTGAGCATTTTGTATGATTTCATTTCCTCTCTTGGCACATCAGTTAAAAATTTTTTTGGAGTCTTTTTTAGTGGTTACTCTAGAGCATTTAATATATTTTATAACTGATATGTCTGCTTTGAAATAACAGTATACTCTTTCACAGATAATGTGAGTACCCTGTAATAACAATATCCTAATTCCTTCCTCTAATCTCTTTTGTCATTCATATTATTCAATACATTGTTACTGTTGTTCAGTGGTGACTCTGTGATTAATGGACTGCAGTCAGCCAGGCCTCCCTGTCCTTCACCATTTCCCAGAGTTTGCTCAAACTTATGTCCATTGAGTCGGTGATACCATCCAAACATCTCTTTCTGTCGTCCCCTTCTCTCCCTGAATCTTTACCAGCATGAGGATCTTTTTTAATGACCTTCTGCTTACCTTGTTCATCAGCTGTTTGCATCAGGTGGCCAAAGTATTGGAGCTTCCACATCAGTCTTTGCAGTGAATATTCAATACATTATTATGGTTATTAACAATAAATATACTAATCATCTGTTAGGACAATTAAATGTTTGCATTTTATCCTCACTTTTTCTTGGTTCATTGCTCTTTATGTAATCTGAGTTTCTAAATTACATGATTTTCTTCTCTGAATACTTTGTATAGCAGTATTTTTTGAAAGGGAGAGCTAGTGGCAGTGATTTTTCTCAATTTTTATTTGTCTGAGGAAGTCTTTATTTCTTTACTTTTGGAGGGCATGTTCACAGGGTACAGAATTCTCTCTTTTTATATATATATTTATTATTTATTTATTGGGGGAGCGAGTTGGGGAGGGAGGGGGTGGGCGGGCCACCTCTATTGGTCCTTCACCCATCCATTTTCATCCATCCTCGCTCCTTGGCCTCCCATCGCGGTGGCCTCCGTTGTCGCAGAGCACCGGCTCTGGGCGCTCCAGAGCTCCGGCTACGTAACTGGACACATCGGTCCAGCCGCTCCGCGGCACGTGGGATCCTCCCAGGCCAGGGATCGAATGGACACCCCTTGCACTGCAAGGCGGTGTCCCTACCCACTGGACCACCAGAGAAGCCCCAGAATTCTCATTTGGAGATTATTTTTTGTTACATTTAACAATGTTTATCATACTGTTTTTGCTTATATGGTTTCTGAGAACATGGAAGTAATTCTTATTTTTGCACGTATATAAGTAAGGATTTCTGCCCCCAGCTTTTTTTTTAAGCATTTTTTACTTTATGTTTGATTTTCTGTAGTTTGAAAATATACCTAAGAATAGAGGTTTTTTTTTTTTTGTATTTGTGCTGCTTGATGTTCTCTAAGCTTTAGTGTCTGAAATTAATTTGTGGAAATTCTCAGTCATTTTTGACTGAAATATTTCTGTTCCTTGCTCTCTTCTGATATTACCATTACTTGTATGGTATACTGTTTGTAGTTGTGCATGGATATTCTGTTCTGATTTTTTAGTTTTTATTCTCTGCTTTCTGTATTTTTATAAATTTTCAGCTATATTCTCTATCTTAAGAAATTCCTCAGCTGTGTAATTGTGTAGTCTCCTGATAAGCCCATCAAAGTCATTCTTGTTACAGCCTTTTTTTTTTCTTCCTTTTTTAAAATCTTTAGCATTTTCTTTTGGTTCTTAAGATTTCCGTTTCTCTGCTTACCTTGTTCATCTGCTCTTGCAAATTGTCTGCTTTATCCATTAGAGATATTAATTGTAGTTGCTTTCAATTTCTGAATCTTTACTTCTGGCATCCCTACCATGTTTGGTTCTGTTGCTTTCTCTGTCATTTCAAGTTGTGGTTTTTGCCTTTCTGTATGCCTTATTTTTTCCTGATAGCCAGAGATATATATTGGGTGAAATGCGTGCTAAATTGCTTCAGTTGTGTCTGACACGTATGTGTGCTAGGCATGTTCACAGGGTACAGAATTCTCTCTTTTATATATATATTTATTATTTATTTATTGGGGGAGCGAGTTGGGGAGGGAGGGGGTGGGCGGGCCACCTCTATTGGTCCTTCACCCATCCATTTTCATCCATCCTCGCTCCTTGGCCTCCCATCGCGGTGGCCTCCGTTGTCGCAGAGCACCGGCTCTGGGCGCTCCAGAGCTCCGGCTACGTAACTGGACACATCGGTCCAGCCGCTCCGCGGCACGTGGGATCCTCCCAGGCCAGGGATCGAATGGACACCCCTTGCACTGCAAGGCGGTGTCCCTACCCACTGGACCACCAGAGAAGCCCCAGAATTCTCATTTGGAGATTATTTTTTGTTACATTTAACAATGTTTATCATACTGTTTTTGCTTATATGGTTTCTGAGAACATGGAAGTAATTCTTATTTTTGCACGTATATAAGTAAGGATTTCTGCCCCCAGCTTTTTTTTTAAGCATTTTTTACTTTATGTTTGATTTTCTGTAGTTTGAAAATATACCTAAGAATAGAGGTTTTTTTTTTTTTGTATTTGTGCTGCTTGATGTTCTCTAAGCTTTAGTGTCTGAAATTAATTTGTGGAAATTCTCAGTCATTTTTGACTGAAATATTTCTGTTCCTTGCTCTCTTCTGATATTACCATTACTTGTATGGTATACTGTTTGTAGTTGTGCATGGATATTCTGTTCTGATTTTTTAGTTTTTATTCTCTGCTTTCTGTATTTTTATAAATTTTCAGCTATATTCTCTATCTTAAGAAATTCCTCAGCTGTGTAATTGTGTAGTCTCCTGATAAGCCCATCAAAGTCATTCTTGTTACAGCCTTTTTTTTTTCTTCCTTTTTTAAAATCTTTAGCATTTTCTTTTGGTTCTTAAGATTTCCGTTTCTCTGCTTACCTTGTTCATCTGCTCTTGCAAATTGTCTGCTTTATCCATTAGAGATATTAATTGTAGTTGCTTTCAATTTCTGAATCTTTACTTCTGGCATCCCTACCATGTTTGGTTCTGTTGCTTTCTCTGTCATTTCAAGTTGTGGTTTTTGCCTTTCTGTATGCCTTATTTTTTCCTGATAGCCAGAGATATATATTGGGTGAAATGCGTGCTAAATTGCTTCAGTTGTGTCTGACACTTTGTGACTGTATGGACCATAGCCTGCCAGGCTCCTCTGTCCATGGGATTCTATGGGCAAGAGTGTAGGAGTTGGTTGCCATGCCCTCCTTCAGGGGATCTTCCCCACCCACGAATCGAACCCATGTCTCATGTCTCCTGCATTGGTAGGCAGGTTCTTTACTGCTAGCACCACCTTGAAAGCCCATTGGGTAAAAGAAATTGCTGTAAATAGGTCCTTAATAATTTGGTTATAATATTTGGTGTAGGATAAGGGCAAGAGTTCTGTAGTCCCATGATGAACTCTCAGTCTTTGAATCACCCTCTGGTTCTGGACTGCGAACTTAACAAGAGTTTCTCAGTTATTTTATTTCTACCCCCTTAGTGGGGACAGAATGGCTGGAGTGGACTGGAGTTAGATATTTCACTTCCTCCATATGGACTGGTAGACTTGACTGGCGCTGAATATATTCTTTCCCTTGGCCATTTTGGTTCTGATTTACCCTGTCAGGTAAGGCTCTGGTTAACTAGTTTCTCCAGAGGGCAGGCTTTGGAAAGAAGAGTGCTGTGGCATGTTTTTCAGTGGTTCCTCTTCCTCTCCACTTGCCTAAGGAGGTGATATTTCTCCAGTATTTACTGTAAGAACGTGGTTTAATTCCTGGAGGTATATATCAGGTTATTTGGGCGTCTCCTCTATGGTGGCTCCCTCTAGCATTTTTAACTCTCTGAGCTTTCCACACTGAAGTCTCCAGGAGTTCATTAGTTACAATTGAGGTTTTCCAGCGTTGACTCTGGTGTCCATGGAGATTTCCTTCTGCAGGTTTCTGGTCTGGTAAGTCATGACTGCCTGTCTGTCTGTCCAGACTTAGGGGCAGCAGTTTGCCCTCTTTCCTGCCCTCTCTGACATGTCCAGGAAGAGTTGTTGATTTTTCAGTTCAGCTTTTTACTTGTCAGTATGGAGTGGTGACTTCAGACTCCTTTTGTAGGGAAGCAGAAACGCTGAATCCTTCAAAACTTCTTAATCTAGAAATGAACATGTGTTGAATTCTTTGTGAATTAATGTGTGTCAGTTTAGGTTGAATAATTGTGTATTTTCTTTGGTGTGCATGAAATGGAATAGCAAGAAATGCAAAGTGAAATTGTTTTTATATTTATTCTATTATTTTTGATTTAAAAAATACTTCAAAATTATATTGATTTGCTAATTTTTTTTTTTCCCATGTAGATTTGAAACCAAAATAGATTCATTTCATGTTACTGGCTTACCAGATAACTCAACAAAGCCCCGCCTCCTGTCTTCATTAGATGATGCAGCATCACTCTTGCAAATTATGTTTGAGATAAATCCATTAGATGAAACTGTTGCTCAGCGGTGTATCATAGAAGCTGAACCTTTAGAAATGCTGTATGATGCAGTAAGGATTTTTGTTAATTCCTAAGTTTCAGTGTATTTCAGTTTGCCTTGAGTCTGTTTTCATGTTTTTGATACTTACTTTAACAGAGAACAGTGAATAGTATAGTGGAATTCTTCAGACCACCAAAAGAGGTAAATCTAGCACAGCTGACTTCAGTAACTTTGACAAAACTTGAAGAATTTCGTGATAAGACGGCAACAGGTAAGTGCCAGTATCAATGTTGGTTTATCATTTACTAAAAAAGAATTATGCAGATTTTAGTATTCATTTTGAGATTGTATTTCTAGGGTAGATGCAGTTTTACTTGAAACTGATTTGGGACTTTTATAAATTTAACTTCAGATATAATGACAATTATGTCTTACACTTAAGAAAGGTCTGATCTATGTATGAACCACACTCTAGTTAATTATAAAAATTTGTTAGAATTTTTGAAATTCTACTTATGAAACAAACTGGCCTGTATTTTCCTTTCTTATAATGACTTCCAGATTTTAGTCTAGTGGACTTTTGAAAATAAAAGTTCCACCCACTTTTATTCTCTTGGATAGTTTGTCTAAGGTTAGGACTTTTGGGGAAATAAAAGTTCCTTTTACTTGTCAGTATGGAGTGGTGACTTCAGACTCCTTTTGTAGGGAAGCAGAAACGCTGAATCCTTCAAAACTTCTTAATCTAGAAATGAACATGTGTTGAATTCTTTGTGAATTAATGTGTGTCAGTTTAGGTTGAATAATTGTGTATTTTCTTTGGTGTGCATGAAATGGAATAGCAAGAAATGCAAAGTGAAATTGTTTTTATATTTATTCTATTATTTTTGATTTAAAAAATACTTCAAAATTATATTGATTTGCTAATTTTTTTTTTTCCCATGTAGATTTGAAACCAAAATAGATTCATTTCATGTTACTGGCTTACCAGATAACTCAACAAAGCCCCGCCTCCTGTCTTCATTAGATGATGCAGCATCACTCTTGCAAATTATGTTTGAGATAAATCCATTAGATGAAACTGTTGCTCAGCGGTGTATCATAGAAGCTGAACCTTTAGAAATGCTGTATGATGCAGTAAGGATTTTTGTTAATTCCTAAGTTTCAGTGTATTTCAGTTTGCCTTGAGTCTGTTTTCATGTTTTTGATACTTACTTTAACAGAGAACAGTGAATAGTATAGTGGAATTCTTCAGACCACCAAAAGAGGTAAATCTAGCACAGCTGACTTCAGTAACTTTGACAAAACTTGAAGAATTTCGTGATAAGACGGCAACAGGTAAGTGCCAGTATCAATGTTGGTTTATCATTTACTAAAAAAGAATTATGCAGATTTTAGTATTCTTTTTGAGATTGTATTTCTAGGGTAGATGCAGTTTTACTTGAAACTGATTTGGGACTTTTATAAATTTAACTTCAGATATAATGACAATTATGTCTTACACTTAAGAAAGGTCTGATCTATGTATGAACCACACTCTAGTTAATTATAAAAATTTGTTAGAATTTTTGAAATTCTACTTATGAAACAAACTGGCCTGTATTTTCCTTTCTTATAATGACTTCCAGATTTTAGTCTAGTGGACTTTTGAAAATAAAAGTTCCACCCACTTTTATTCTCTTGGAGAGTTTGTCTAAGGTTAGGTCTCATTTCTTTTTTCAGTGTTTGGGCATGGAGATTTCTTTGGGAAAGGTTTTAAATTAAAGATTCCTTTTTAAAAATATAGATGACTGTAGAGATGGTCTCTGGTTTTTAATGTTTTGTAATTTGTTGAGACTTGCTTTTTGGCTCAATATATGGTAATTATTAAAATGTTTTATATGTGTTTTTAAAAAGCATGCTCTTCAAATCTTCTCTGTTTACTGGCTTTTTATTTTCATCATATTATAACAGTTATTTAGAGAAATATATGAAAAACACCTCACTCTCAGTGTATACACGTATATATCATTTAGATCTGTAATTTTCTTCTTTGTAACTTTTGATCCTTTATTAGGTACATGCAGAGATAGTTTTTTCCTATGAACCATATCTTTTATCTGTATGAAATTGTCAATATTTTTAGTAATGCTTTAATTTTTCAATGTTTTTCTTTTTTTGATTCTGATATGAGTATAGCTCTCCTAGGTTTCTTTTGGTTATATAGTTTGTCAGCTACATGCTTTTTTATTCTTTTACCTACTTTTCCCCTCCATCTTTAGTTCTGAGTATGTAATGTCAATAACATAGAGTGGGGTGTTTCTCAAGCTGTGATACTCAGTCTTTTCTATTTCTTGACCTTTCTTGCGTGCCTTTGGATAAATTACAGCATTATTTCTCCACTCCCACCCTTGTACCATTTGAGAATTATACATATCTCTGTCTTTTTTTGATGTAATAGGCTACAGCACCAATTTTTTTTGTTTTTAAGATTTAAAAAAAAATTTTGGCCTCTTCTATTGTTTTTTTATTTATTTATTTTCATCCATCTTTATTGTTTGGCCTGTGTGGGCCTCCCATCGCAGTGGCCTCTCTCGCTGCAGAGCACCAGCTCTGAGCGTGTACTCTGGGGCACTGGCTCGTAGTGGACACACCGGTCCAGCTGTTCCACAGCACATGGGACCTTCCCGGGCCAGGGATGGAACCAGCATCTCTTTGCACTGCAAGACAGACTCTTTATGCACTGGACCACCAGAGAAGCCCCGACACAAATTTTTGTTGAAATAAAACTTAATAAAGCATTCTACCTTCTCTTTGCCATTACAAAGGAACACTGTACTTCTTTTGCCATCCTTAGTACTTCCATTCTGGTTTTTTTTTGGGGGGGGAGTTGAATCCGAGCTGGTTTGTAATTACCTACATATCAACTACTTTTCATTCCTATTTGTATTTTACATATTTTATCTAGGATAATTTCCATTATTTCATTTTTGTTGGTAGTTCATTTATACATTTTTTTTCTTTAGTCAGAGCATGCTGGTGACCAACTTTTTTGTTTGTTGTTTTCTTTGGTTTTGGTTTTAAAAGAATGTTTTTGTTCTCAGTTTTAAAAGATATTTTTTACTGGATATATATAATCCAGTTTTGTTAATTTTTTGATTCTGCTGTTTGTTTGTTTTTTTTTCTTTATTTTAAAGATTTTACAGAGTTTTGTTGCTCACCGACATGTATGTTCCCAGATCATTCATATGCATATCCCTGGACCCTCTTGTTTGTTTTTTTTCAGCTACATGCTTTTTTATTCTTTTACCTACTTTTCCCCTCCATCTTTAGTTCTGAGTATGTAATGTCAATAACATAGAGTGGGGTGTTTCTCAAGCTGTGATACTCAGTCTTTTCTATTTCTTGACCTTTCTTGCGTGCCTTTGGATAAATTACAGCATTATTTCTCCACTCCCACCCTTGTACCATTTGAGAATTATACATATCTCTGTCTTTTTTTGATGTAATAGGCTACAGCACCAATTTTTTTTGTTTTTAAGATTTAAAAAAAAATTTTGGCCTCTTCTATTGTTTTTTTATTTATTTATTTTCATCCATCTTTATTGTTTGGCCTGTGTGGGCCTCCCATCGCAGTGGCCTCTCTCGCTGCAGAGCACCAGCTCTGAGCGCGTGTACTCTGGGGCACTGGCTCGTAATTGGACACACCGGTCCAGCTGTTCCACAGCACATGGGACCTTCCCGGGCCAGGGATGGAACCAGCATCTCTTTGCACTGCAAGACAGACTCTTTATGCACTGGACCACCAGAGAAGCCCCGACACAAATTTTTGTTGAAATAAAACTTAATAAAGCATTCTACCTTCTCTTTGCCATTACAAAGGAACACTGTACTTCTTTTGCCATCCTTAGTACTTCCATTCTGGTTTTTTTTTGGGGGGGGAGTTGAATCCGAGCTGGTTTGTAATTACCTACATATCAACTACTTTTCATTCCTATTTGTATTTTACATATTTTATCTAGGATAATTTCCATTATTTCATTTTTGTTGGTAGTTCATTTATACATTTTTTTTCTTTAGTCAGAGCATGCTGGTGACCAACTTTTTTGTTTGTTGTTTTCTTTGGTTTTGGTTTTAAAAGAATGTTTTTGTTCTCAGTTTTAAAAGATATTTTTTACTGGATATATATAATCCAAGTTTACTGGTTATATTTTTATTAGCCATTCTGCTGTTTGTTTGTTTTTTTTTCTTTATTTTAAAGATTTTACAGAGTTTTGTTGCTCACCGACATGTATGTTCCCAGATCATTCATATGCATATCCCTGGACCCCCCTCCATTCTGCTGTTTTTTGACTTCCATTATTGATGTTGAGAATTCATATGTTAGTATGTGGGCTGCTTTGTTGATTATTTGTCCTTTTTCTTTTATATATAAGATCTTTTTATCTTTTACAATCTATAGTTTTATTATGATATATCCAACTGTGGACCACTCTGAGGATTGGTAGGATTAATTATTTCCAGAAAATCTGTATGGGAAATTTCTGACCACTAACTCTTTAGACTTTTTTTCTCTTGATCCTCTTCTGGAAGTCTGGTTATATATATTTTATAGCTTTTCTTTGCTTCTTTGTTTTTCATTCTTTCATTCTGCTTAACTTAAATAATTTGTTTTCTTTTCATCTGTGTTTCCTCCATTACATGCTGGGTGAAAGTGAAAGTGTTACTCGCTCAGTAGTGCCAGCTCTTTTTTTTTTTAAAGATTTATTTATTTATTTATTTTGGTGGGGGTGGGTTGTGGAGGGAGGGGGTTGGGCGGGCCACTTCTGTTGGTCTTTCATTTGTCTAGTCTTCATCCATCTTTGTTCTTTGGCTCCTGTGGGCCTCCCGTCGCAGCGGCCTCTGTTGTCTCAGAGCACTGGCTCTGGGCGCGTGTGCTCCAGAGCTCCGGCTCGGTAATTGGACACATTGGTCCAGCCACTCTGTGGCACGTGGGATCTTCCCAGGCCAGGGATCAAACTGGCGCCCCTTGCACTGCAAAGCAGTGTCCTTACCCACTGGATCACCAGGGAAGCCCAGTGCCCAACTCTTTGTGGCCCAATGGACTGCAATGCGCTAGGCTTCTCCTGTCCTTTACTCTCTCTCAGAATTTGCTGAAATTCATGTTGATTGAGTCAGTGAGTCTATCTAATCATTTCATGCTCTTTCACCCCCTTCTCCTGCCCTCAGTCTTTCCCAGCATCAGAATGTTTCTTCCAGTGAGTTGACTCTTCACGTCATGTGGCCAGAGTATTGGCACTTCATCTTTAGTATCAGTCCTTCCAATGAATATTCAGGGTTGATTTTCTTTAAGATTGAATGGTTTGATCTCCTTGCAGTCCAAGGGAATCTCACTTTAACTTCTCCAGTACCACAATTTGAAAGTATCAATCCTTTGATGTTCAGCCTTGTTTATGGTCCAACTCTCACATCCGTACGTGACTATTGGAAAAATAATTAACTTTAGTGATTATATTTTCATTTTATGAATTCTAATTTGTTATATTTAAAATACAATTTGCTCTTCTTTGTAGATCTGAGTTTCCCATGGATATCTTCAAACTTGTCTTTTATTCGGATAAGTATAGTTGACCCTTGAATAATGTGAGAGCTAATCTGTGTATAATTTACAGTTGGCCCTCTGTATCTATAGTTCTTCTGTATCCCCAGATTCAACCAACCACACACCATGTAGTAAGTTGTAAAAAGATTACTGCTGAAAAATATTCTTATAAAGGTGAAATCATCGAAGTTGTTCACGGGTCAAGTGTCTGATTATTTCATATTCTGTCTCACCAGTTAATTCTCTCTTCAGTTCCACTATGTGAAGACTTGTTTTTTCTTTCTCCTCTCTTATTTCTGCTGGTTCTTGTGTTCATGTTAACTTTTATCTTTTTGTTGATTTTTGAGCTGCTCGTTTTTATTGGAAAATTATTGGGGAGAATTATTTGGGAAGAATTTCATTTTTCCCTGCCAGGTATCGAACATGTTGATTAAAGTCATTAAGATATTTTGGAATGACAAATTATCCACTTGAGGACTACGTATCCACTTGAGGACTCTGCTATGGTCATAATTCACAGAGAGCCTACTCTCTTCTCCAGGTTTTCCTGAGACATTGTTTATATTCTCCAATGGGTAGATTTTAGGGAGAGGGCGGTTTAAATTCTGTCTTACTCTTACTTTGAGTATGTATCTTTTAGATCCCAGATTATGAGAAGATCTCCTGCTGGACTGTTTTTTTCTCATCTGTTCCTTACACTCTGTGAGACTATGGAAAGGAGTTCTAAAGTTAACCAAGTGCAGAAAATGGTCTCATGATAAAATTTTTTTTGGTTTCCTTTTAAATCTGTTGACTGACTCTTTCAGTTTGATTTTCCATTTGATAGATCCTTACTCTCTTGCCTCGTCTTAGTGTTTTTAGTAGGTGTCAGTGTTGCTGTTTTGTTTTATATTCCACAATTTTTGTTACTTTTAGTGGAAGAGAATGTTTGCCTACCTACTTATTCATGTTACCAGGATTTAAACTCTAGTTAAATGTTTTAATATAAGTTCAAGCCTTTATCTTAGTTAAAATCCATCTGGGTGGATTTGTCTATTTTTATACGATTTGAAGAGAAACCAGAGTATTGGATTTGTCTATTTTTATAAGAAGCTCTGATTGCTTATTTTGGTTTACATATGGTTTTTATTGAAGATGATTTAATAATCCAAGATTTTTCATTGTCTCAGTAATACAAAGATAAAGTATTGTTCAGTATGGCAGATGTACCTATATTCAGTTCACAAAATGCAGAGAATTATAGATATAGTAATATAGTATTTATGAATAAGTATTTCATGGAACCTAATTTTTTTAGATGTGTGCCTCCGCCAGTTTTTCCCAATGAATTGATGGGTCAAAAACTCCTTTTTGAAGAAGTATTATGGTTTGGGACTTGGCTGTATCTAATAAGGAGTATACACATTGACTAATAAATATTTTACTTTATATTGAAAATATTTTGCTCAAGGTTATTTTAAAATAAAATTTCTGATTTTATTGGAAAATTATTGGGGAGAATTATTTGGGAAGAATTTCATTTTTCCCTGCCAGGTATCGAACATGTTGATTAAAGTCATTAAGATATTTTGGAATGACAAATTATCCACTTGAGGACTACGTATCCACTTGAGGACTCTGCTATGGTCATAATTCACAGAGAGCCTACTCTCTTCTCCAGGTTTTCCTGAGACATTGTTTATATTCTCCAATGGGTAGATTTTAGGGAGAGGGCGGTTTAAATTCTGTCTTACTCTTACTTTGAGTATGTATCTTTTAGATCCCAGATTATGAGAAGATCTCCTGCTGGACTGTTTTTTTCTCATCTGTTCCTTACACTCTGTGAGACTATGGAAAGGAGTTCTAAAGTTAACCAAGTGCAGAAAATGGTCTCATGATAAAATTTTTTTTGGTTTCCTTTTAAATCTGTTGACTGACTCTTTCAGTTTGATTTTCCATTTGATAGATCCTTACTCTCTTGCCTCGTCTTAGTGTTTTTAGTAGGTGTCAGTGTTGCTGTTTTGTTTTATATTCCACAATTTTTGTTACTTTTAGTGGAAGAGAATGTTTGCCTACCTACTTATTCATGTTACCAGGATTTAAACTCTAGTTAAATGTTTTAATATAAGTTCAAGCCTTTATCTTAGTTAAAATCCATCTGGGTGGATTTGTCTATTTTTATACGATTTGAAGAGAAACCAGAGTATTGGATTTGTCTATTTTTATAAGAAGCTCTGATTGCTTATTTTGGTTTACATATGGTTTTTATTGAAGATGATTTAATAATCCAAGATTTTTCATTGTCTCAGTAATACAAAGATAAAGTATTGTTCAGTATGGCAGATGTACCTATATTCAGTTCACAAAATGCAGAGAATTATAGATATAGTAATATAGTATTTATGAATAAGTATTTCATGGAACCTAATTTTTTTAGATGTGTGCCTCCGCCAGTTTTTCCCAATGAATTGATGGGTCAAAAACTCCTTTTTGAAGAAGTATTATGGTTTGGGACTTGGCTGTATCTAATAAGGAGTATACACATTGACTAATAAATATTTTACTTTATATTGAAAATATTTTGCTCAAGGTTATTTTAAAATAAAATTAATTTCACATGATTTTAAAATTGAATTATTAATTCGTGTGTTTAATGATACTGTTTCTTGAGTAATTTGTAAACACTTCATTGTAAAGATTTAAATTTTCTGCAGGTCTGCTATATATTATTGAAACACAGAAAGTTCTTGATCTCAGAATTAATTTGAAGGCTTCATATATTATTATCCCACAAGATGGAATCTTCAGCCCTACATCAAATCTGCTTCTTTTGGATCTTGGTCATCTAAGGGTATATACTACTAATAAGTAGTTTATATGTCACTTGTGATAGTTCTTTGTTTTAGATGTATTTTTTTTTCTTTTGGCCACTTCTATTGATCTTTCATTTATTTATCTTTGTTCTTTGGCCTGTGTTGGCCTCCCATCGCAGTGGCCTCTGTCGCTGCAGAGCACTGGCTCTGGGCGCATGCGCTCCAGAGCTCAGACTCGGTAGTTGGACACATCGGTCTAGCTGCTCTGCAGCATGTGGGGTCTTCCTGTGCCAGGGATCCAGTCGGCGCCCCTTGCACCACAAGGCGGTGTCCTTACCCACTGGACCACCGGGAAGCCCTGAGTCCTAGTTCTTATTATACAGTTATCTAAAAATCTCATCCTGCCATGAAAATATTTTATGAGTTACATTTGTGTCTTAATTTTGTTTTTAACAAAAAGGGTTATTAGCAGATTAAAGGGCATTCCTGATGACACAGGTGGTAAAGAATCTGCCTATAGTTCGGAAGACCTGGGTTATATCCCTGGGTTGGGAAGAACCCCTATAGCGAGACATGGCAATCCACTCCAGTATTCTTGCCTGGAGAATCCCTGTGGACAGAGGAGCCTGGCAGGCTGCAGTCCATGGGCTCACAAAGGCTTCACTGAGACTAAAAACAGCACAGCAGATTAAAAAATTTTAGACATGTTATTTATCAGAACTGGCTTTATTCTCCCTTTTTAATATAAATGGATAGAAAATATAACTTAATATGTAAAAATTTACTTTACACCTGGTCTTCTCATTGTGCATGTCTTGGATAAAGATATTTTTAATAGACTTAACAGTGTATGTCAGCTTGTGTGTCTATCTTCTCCTGTCAAGTTTTTATAGTGTAATCTAAAAGATGAAAACTTTATATCTTCATTTTGAAGTAAAATCTGCATAGTCTAAACTATTAAAATTTACTTCAAGGTGACAAGTAAAATACGTTCAGAATTACCAGATTTAAAACAAGGTGGAGCTAATCGTGAAGAGTTAATGGATAGAGCTTATGATTCCTTTGACATTCAGCTAACAAGCATACAGCTGCTTTTCAGCAGAAATGGTAAGTATACAAGGTATTTGTTGATTTCTTTTGCTGAAGTGATTAAATAGGATTTTAGACAGTTTCTCTGAGGCTTTCATTCAAAATATGTTACGTGTTTTATATTTTTGAATTAGAAGTGATAGTAGATTTTTCGCCGGAGTGGTAACTCAAGTAGGAGTAATTTTACCCTTCCAGAGAGACACTGTCAATGCTTGGAGACATTTTGTTGTTGTTGCTGTGGAGAATTGGGGTACAACTACAGTCTAATACTTCCCCGGTGGCTCAGACAGTAAAGAATCTGCCTGCATTGCCAGAGACCTGCTGTAGTCTTTGGGGTTGTAAAAAGTCAGAGACGACTGAGAAATTAACACTTTTACTTTCACTTTCCTGTTAAAATATAGTCTTTGAAGCAGAAGGAAAATGATAAAAGGGAAAAGAATTAACATGCTGATTATGTGTGCTTGGAAATATGGCATTAAGTTAAGATTATCTAGATGTAGGAAGATTTCTTCATGTCACATTGTAGTAATGTAGTAATGGTAATTTTAGGTTCAGTGTGTTTTTTAATTATACATTTTTAATTATACATTTGTTAAACATGTACTGTTTTTTGTAATTAGGTGATAATTGGAAAGAAGCACGAAAACTCAATGTGTCTGATAAGATCATGTAAAAACAGCACAGCAGATTAAAAATTTTAGACATGTTATTTATCAGAACTGGCTTTATTCTCCCTTTTAATATAAATGGATAGAAAATATAACTTAATATGTAAAAATTTACTTTACACCTGGTCTTCTCATTGTGCATGTCTTGGATAAAGATATTTTTAATAGACTTAACAGTGTATGTCAGCTTGTGTGTCTATCTTCTCCTGTCAAGTTTTTATAGTGTAATCTAAAAGATGAAAACTTTATATCTTCATTTTGAAGTAAAATCTGCATAGTCTAAACTATTAAAATTTACTTCAAGGTGACAAGTAAAATACGTTCAGAATTACCAGATTTAAAACAAGGTGGAGCTAATCGTGAAGAGTTAATGGATAGAGCTTATGATTCCTTTGACATTCAGCTAACAAGCATACAGCTGCTTTTCAGCAGAAATGGTAAGTATACAAGGTATTTGTTGATTTCTTTTGCTGAAGTGATTAAATAGGATTTTAGACAGTTTCTCTGAGGCTTTCATTCAAAATATGTTACGTGTTTTATATTTTTGAATTAGAAGTGATAGTAGATTTTTCGCCGGAGTGGTAACTCAAGTAGGAGTAATTTTACCCTTCCAGAGAGACACTGTCAATGCTTGGAGACATTTTGTTGTTGTTGCTGTGGAGAATTGGGGTACAACTACAGTCTAATACTTCCCTGGTGGCTCAGACAGTAAAGAATCTGCCTGCATTGCCAGAGACCTGCTGTAGTCTTTGGGGTTGTAAAAAGTCAGAGACGACTGAGAAATTAACACTTTTACTTTCACTTTCCTGTTAAAATATAGTCTTTGAAGCAGAAGGAAAATGATAAAAGGGAAAAGAATTAACATGCTGATTATGTGTGCTTGGAAATATGGCATTAAGTTAAGATTATCTAGATGTAGGAAGATTTCTTCATGTCACATTGTAGTAATGTAGTAATGGTAATTTTAGGTTCAGTGTGTTTTTTAATTATACATTTTTAATTATACATTTGTTAAACATGTACTGTTTTTTGTAATTAGGTGATAATTGGAAAGAAGCACGAAAACTCAATGTGTCTGCACAACATATCTTGGTACCTATGCACTTCAGTGTGGAACTCTCTAAGGCCATTGTTTTCATGGATATAAGGATGCCCAAGTATGTATTTTCTGTTTCATGTGATCATAATTTTTCTAATATAGCTAGGAAATACCATGTTTAATGCATTTTTGTATTAAAATTTATATAGCATAAAATTTACCATTTTCAAGTGTATAATTCAGTGGTATTAAGTAGATTCACACTTTTGTCCAAACATACCACCATCCATCTCTGGAACTTTATCAGCTTTACAAAGTGGAAAGCTGTACCCATTAAATGATGCTCCTCTCTCTCCTTCCCAAAATCCAGGGCAGTCATCATTTTGTGTTATCTCTGTATGTATTTGACCACTCTAGGTACCTTGTAAAAGTGGAATCATATTTCTCCTTTTTGTGCCTGGTTTATTTCACGTAGCATAATGTCTTGCTTGATGTTGATCCCTGTTGTAGTTAGTGTATGTCAGAATTTCATTTGTTTTGTTTTTGTTAACTTTTTGTTTTGTATTGGAGTATAGCCAATTAACAATATTTGATAGTTTCAGGTGAATAGCAAAGGAACTCAGCCATACATATACATGAGAATTTCATTTGTTTTTAAAGCTGGATTCTGTTACGTGTATACGTCATAGATTGTTTATCCATTGGTGTTGATATTTGACTATTTGATATTTGTGTGATGGACATTTGACTGTTGTAATAATACCACTGTGAACATTGGTGTACAGATACCTATTGGTGTCCCTACTTTAAATTAAGGGGTGGGTATACAGAAGTAGAATACTGGATTATTCTCTTTCTAACTTTTTTTTGGGGAGGGGTTAATATTATTTATTTATTTGGGGGGGCGGGTTGGGGAGGGAGGGGGCGGGCAGGCCACTTCTATTGGTCTTTCATTTATCTATTTTCATCCATCTGTGTTCTTTGGCCCATGTGGGCCTCCCATCACGGTGGCCTCTGTTGTCGCAGAGCACCGGCTCTGGGCGCATGCACTTCAGAGCTCCGGCTCGGTAATTGGACACATGGGTCCAGCCGCTCTGCGGCACGTGGGATCTTCCCAGGCCAGGGATCGAACCGGCGCCCTTTGCACTGCAAGGCAGTGTCCTTACCCACTGGACCACTAGGGAAGCCCCTGTTTCTAACTTTTTGAAAAAAACTACCCTGGTGTTTTCCATAGCCATGGAACTATTTTATATTCTATCAGCAGTGCACAAAGTTGTCTACCTTTGCAGCAGCACTTGTTATTTTATTCTTTTTTGAAAAAGTAATAACCATTCTAACAGGTGTGAAACAGTATTTAATTATAGTTTAGAATTGCATTTTCCTTTCCTAATGATTAGTGATGCTGAGCATATTTTCATGTACTTCTTGGCAGTATACATGTTTCTTTAGAAAAATGTCTATTCAAGTCCTTTTGTTGTTCAGTTAATAAGTTGTGTCTGACTCTTTGCGACCCTATGGACTGCAGCACACCAGGCTTCCCTGTCCTTCACTGTATCTGGGAGTTTGCTCAAACTCATGTCCATTGAGATGGTGATGACATCTGAACATCTCATCTTTTTTCACTCCTTTCTCCTCCTGCCCTCAATCTTTCCCAGCATCAGGGTCTTTTTACAGCAAGCTGGATCTTTGCATCATGTGGCCAAGGTATTGGATCTTTAGCATCCATCTTTCCAGTGAATATTCAGGGTTGATTTCCTTTAGGATTGATTGATTTGATCTTTTTACTATCCAAGGAACTCCCAAGAATTTCCAACACCACAGTTGGAAAGCATCGATTCTCTGATGCTCAGCCTTCGTTACAGTTCAACTCTCATATCCATGCATGGTTGCTGGGAAAACCATACCTTTGACTACATGGACTTTTGTCAACAATGTCTCTGTTTTTTAATATGCTGTCTAGATTTGTTATAGCTTTTCTTCCAAGGAGCAAGTGTCTTTAATTTAATGGCTGCAGTCACCATCTGCAGTGATTTTGGAGCCCAAGAAAATAATGTCTGTCACTGTTTCCATTGTTTGCCCAACTATTTGCCATGAAGTGATGGGACCAGATGACCAGATTTTCTTTTTTTGAATCTTGTTCCATGGCCGGTTCTAGCTGTTGTTTCTTGTCCTGCATACAGATTTTGCAAGAGGCAGGTAAGGCGGTCTGGTATTCCCATCTTTTTCAGAATTTTCCACAGTTTATATTGATCTATGCAAAGGCTTTGGCATAGTCAATGAAGCAGAAGTAGATGGTTTTTTTGGAATTCCCTTGCTCTTCTTGTGATCCAGCAGATGTTGGCAATTTGATCTCTGGTTCCTCTATCTTTTCTAAATGTAGCTTGTACATCTGGAAGTTCTTGGTCCACGTACTGTTGAAGCCTAGTTTGGAGGATTTTGAGCATTACTTTATTAGTGTGTGAAATGAGCGCAATGGTGCAATAGTTTGAAAATTCTTTGGCATTGCCCTTCTTTGGGATTGGAATGAAAACTGACCTTATCCAGTCCTGAACAGAGTCATCTTTTAGGATATGAAATAGCTCAGCTGGAATTTCATCATCTCCACTAGCTTTGTTCGTAGTAATGCTTCTTAGGTCCCACTTGACTTTGCACTCTAAGATATCCGGCTCTAGGTGAGTGATCATACCATCGTGGTCATCTGGCTCATTATGTTCTTTTTGGTGTAGTTTTTTCTGTGTATTCTTAATATCTTATGCTTCCGTCAAGCATTAGGTATAGGTTAATTTTAGATGTTCCTTCCCAAATGTTTTTTTTGCCTATTACTATGGTCTGATATTTCTTTTAAAGTGTGTCAATATGTGAGAACGGTCAAAGATGTATGTGATTTCCTGTGTAAATGTGATTATGAATAGATTTCTTCCAATCTTAAGTATGTTAGAATCTAGGATGTTACAGGGTACGAAAAAAAGATATTAGTCTGAGAGAAGAAATACCTAACTTCCCTTGCTTTAAGATTTGTCTATTAGCATATAATTAGGGAAAATTTATATCCTGTAATGTAGGATATATGTATAGCATAGCAGGAATGAAAATAGCTGATTAAAATGTATATATATGGATAATGGAATGCAAGAGTATGAAAGATTAATTCAGTGTAACAATTAGCAAACTTTTTTAAGGGCCAGATAGTAAATATTTTAAGCTTGAAGTTGTATTGTTGGTCACAAGTACTCACTTCTGCTGTTTTAACATAAAAAACAGCTCTAAACATTACATAGTGAATGTGTATAGCTGTATTCCAGTAATACTTTTTTTATAAAAATAAGCAGCATTATGGATTAATCCATGGCTATAATTTGGCAGCTCTGGTTCAGTGCATTATGTAACCAACAAAAGGGAAAAATACTTCAGGAAAGCCATTTGTACTTGTGTTCTTATGATACTAAAATGAATATAAGTTAGGACCAGAGAAGTATGCCTAAAATATTCACAGGCATAAACTATAATGATTTAAAAAAATGAAATCTAAGAAGTATTTGATTTCAGTTTTGTAAGTTGTGGGCAGTATAAAGTGAATATGATATATAAAATCCTACAAGAACTCTGCAACTGATACTGATACTTAGAGAACTTTATAAGTACCAGGAAACTTTCTTTGAAGTTCAAAATTAAAAAATTTAAGATAAATGAAAAGAAATCCTCTATTATTTCTCAGATAGTGTTTTAGCACCTGTCATCTTCAGGTTATTCAGCTGGCATATTTTTTAAAAAATTGAAAAGAAGTTTAGGTACATAATGAGAGAGATCTATAATATGTACCTGTTAAATTAGAATGTATGGAATTAGTTACAAATATTTAGGCTGTTGGAGATAAAAGAAAACTTATCATTTTCTCAAGGAATTCAGATAGATTGTTAGCAGTCATAGTGTGTAACTGAAAAAGTTAGTTTAAAAACTGCAGGGATAAAAATTGTGATAAGTTTTTTCCTGTATAAATGTGATTATGAATAGATTTCTTCCAATCTTAAGTATGTTAGAATCTAGGATGTTACAGGGTACGAAAAAAAGATATTAGTCTGAGAGAAGAAATACCTAACTTCCCTTGCTTTAAGATTTGTCTATTAGCATATAATTAGGGAAAATTTATATCCTGTAATGTAGGATATATGTATAGCATAGCAGGAATGAAAATAGCTGATTAAAATGTATATATATGGATAATGGAATGCAAGAGTATGAAAGATTAATTCAGTGTAACAATTAGCAAACTTTTTTAAGGGCCAGATAGTAAATATTTTAAGCTTGAAGTTGTATTGTTGGTCACAAGTACTCACTTCTGCTGTTTTAACATAAAAAACAGCTCTAAACATTACATAGTGAATGTGTATAGCTGTATTCCAGTAATACTTTTTTTATAAAAATAAGCAGCATTATGGATTAATCCATGGCTATAATTTGGCAGCTCTGGTTCAGTGCATTATGTAACCAACAAAAGGGAAAAATACTTCAGGAAAGCCATTTGTACTTGTGTTCTTATGATACTAAAATGAATATAAGTTAGGACCAGAGAAGTATGCCTAAAATATTCACAGGCATAAACTATAATGATTTAAAAAAATGAAATCTAAGAAGTATTTGATTTCAGTTTTGTAAGTTGTGGGCAGTATAAAGTGAATATGATATATAAAATCCTACAAGAACTCTGCAACTGATACTGATACTTAGAGAACTTTATAAGTACCAGGAAACTTTCTTTGAAGTTCAAAATTAAAAAATTTAAGATAAATGAAAAGAAATCCTCTATTATTTCTCAGATAGTGTTTTAGCACCTGTCATCTTCAGGTTATTCAGCTGGCATATTTTTTAAAAAATTGAAAAGAAGTTTAGGTACATAATGAGAGAGATCTATAATATGTACCTGTTAAATTAGAATGTATGGAATTAGTTACAAATATTTAGGCTGTTGGAGATAAAAGAAAACTTATCATTTTCTCAAGGAATTCAGATAGATTGTTAGCAGTCATAGTGTGTAACTGAAAAAGTTAGTTTAAAAACTGCAGGGATAAAAATTGTGAATGAAAATTTATTCTGTTTTTGACGTCAGTCTCTTTTTAAATTCTTATTTTTTACAAGACTTTCTTCATATTTCAGCAGTTTCAGAGTTACAGAAAAGTTGATAGAAAGCTCTAGAGATTGTTCATATACCTCCTGCATCCACCCATGCATAGCCTTCCGCATGAACAACATCCCCTACCAAGTGGTACGCGAATTACATTGACAGATCAAACTTATGTTGACTCATCATAATTGCCTAAGTCTACAGTTTACATTATGTTTCACTCTTGTGATGATGTACATTGAATAGGTTTGCACAATTGCATGACGTTATACCATCATTATGGTGTCATATAGAGCTTATCCTATAGGGTATTTTCACTGCTCTAAAAATCTTCTATTTATCCCTCTCCTATCACACAAGTCCTAGCAAGCACTGATATTTTTACTGTGTCCATGGTTTTGCCTTTTCCAGAATGTCATGTAGATGTAGTTACAGAGATCTGTAGAGGATCTATAGAGATTGGCATCTTTCACTTAGTAGTATGCATTTGAGGGTCTTCCCTATTATTTCATAACTTGATAGCTCTTTTTTTTTTTTTAAACATTTATTTATTTAGGCAGGGGTGGGAAGGGAGGGGGTGGGCGGGCCACTTCCACTGGTCTTTTCGTTTGTCTAGTTTCATCCATCTTTGTTCTTTGGCCCATGTGGGCCTCCCATCACGGTGGCCTCTGTTGTCGCAGAGCGCCGGCTCTGGGTGCATGCGCTCCAGAGTGCCGGCTCAGTAATTGGACAATGGGTTCAGCCGCTCCGCGGCATGTGGGATCTTCCCAGGCCAGGGATCGAACCGGCGCCCTTTGCACTGCAAGGCGGTGTCCTTACCCACTGGACCACCAGGGAAGCCCAGCTCATCTTTTTAATGTTGAATAATATGCCATTATCTGATGTATCACAGATTATCTGTTACCTACAGCAGGATATCTTGGTTGCTTTCAAGTTGAGCTATAAAATTGGAATATAGAATTTTTGTGGATAAACTTGATTTATGTAAAATTATGAGTAAAGCTCTTAAAGACATCCATGCGAAGGTTTTTACGGATATGTAACTAAATTTCTTTGGCTAAATATCAAGGATGAAGATTTCTGGGTTATATGCTAAGAGGATATTTAGTTTTATAAAAGCCGTCTAGACTGTCTTCCAAGTAGTTATACATTTTGCGTTGCTGTCACCAGTGACTGTGAGTTCCTGCTACTCCATCTTGTCTAGACTGTCTTCCAAGTAGTTATACATTTTGCGTTGCTGTCACCAGTGACTGTGAGTTCCTGCTACTCCATCTCTTTGCTGTTTGTTAGTGTTGTCAGTATTCCTGATTTTGGTTGTTAAAGTAGGAGTGTAGTAGTATCTCAGTATTCTTACCTTGATTTGTGTTTCTCTGACAGTATATAACGTGAAACATCTTTGCTTATTTGCTGTCTACATATCTTCTTTGGTGAGGTGTCTCTTAAGGTCTTTTGCCCATTTTTTTTTTTTTTTTTTCTACCAGATTGTCTTCTTCTTACTGAGTTTTATAAACTTCTTGAACTTTTTGGATAATAGTCCTTTATGACATCTGTCTTTTGCAAATATTTTCTCCTACTCTGTGACTTGTCTTATAATTCTCTTGACACTGTCATATTTGTAGAAAATAAACTTTATTTATTTTTAACTCTTTACTCTTTGCTTTGTCCATGGCATGTGGGATCTTAGTTCCCTGACCAGGGATCAAACTGTTGTTTTCAGCAGTGGGACCATGGAGTCTTAACCACTGGATTTCCAGGGATGTTAATTTTCATCAACTGCAGTTTATCAATTATTTCTTTCATGAATTGTGCCTTTGGGTTATATCTAAAAAGTGATCACCTAAAAAGTATATAAAAAGGTCATCTAAGTGTTCTTTGATTTTCTTTTTGGAATTTTATGGTATTGGATTTTAAATTTAGGTCTGTGATCCACTTTGAATTAGCTTTTGGGAAAAGCATAAAGGCTTTTTAAATCAGTATTCGTTTATTCCAGCATTATTTGTTGAAGAGAATGTCTGTTACCTACAGCAGGATATCTTGGTTGCTTTCAAGTTGAGCTATAAAATTGGAATATAGAATTTTTGTGGATAAACTTGATTTATGTAAAATTATGAGTAAAGCTCTTAAAGACATCCATGCGAAGGTTTTTACGGATATGTAACTAAATTTCTTTGGCTAAATATCAAGGATGAAGATTTCTGGGTTATATGCTAAGAGGATATTTAGTTTTATAAAAGCCGTCTAGACTGTCTTCCAAGTAGTTATACATTTTGCGTTGCTGTCACCAGTGACTGTGAGTTCCTGCTACTCCATCTTGTCTAGACTGTCTTCCAAGTAGTTATACATTTTGCGTTGCTGTCACCAGTGACTGTGAGTTCCTGCTACTCCATCTCTTTGCTGTTTGTTAGTGTTGTCAGTATTCCTGATTTTGGTTGTTAAAGTAGGAGTGTAGTAGTATCTCAGTATTCTTACCTTGATTTGTGTTTCTCTGACAGTATATAACGTGAAACATCTTTGCTTATTTGCTGTCTACATATCTTCTTTGGTGAGGTGTCTCTTAAGGTCTTTTGCCCATTTTTTTTTTTTTTTCTACCAGATTGTCTTCTTCTTACTGAGTTTTATAAACTTCTTGAACTTTTTGGATAATAGTCCTTTATGACATCTGTCTTTTGCAAATATTTTCTCCTACTCTGTGACTTGTCTTATAATTCTCTTGACACTGTCATATTTGTAGAAAATAAACTTTATTTATTTTTAACTCTTTACTCTTTGCTTTGTCCATGGCATGTGGGATCTTAGTTCCCTGACCAGGGATCAAACTGTTGTTTTCAGCAGTGGGACCATGGAGTCTTAACCACTGGATTTCCAGGGATGTTAATTTTCATCAACTGCAGTTTATCAATTATTTCTTTCATGAATTGTGCCTTTGGGTTATATCTAAAAAGTGATCACCTAAAAAGTATATAAAAAGGTCATCTAAGTGTTCTTTGATTTTCTTTTTGGAATTTTATGGTATTGGATTTTAAATTTAGGTCTGTGATCCACTTTGAATTAGCTTTTGGGAAAAGCATAAAGGCGATGTCTCAATTAAGATTTTTGAAAGTCAGTATTCGTTTATTCCAGCATTATTTGTTGAAGAGAATGTCTTTGCTCCATTTTTCTGCCTTTGTTCCTCTTTCAGTGATTCAGGGGCTGTGTTTGTGGAGGTCGGTTTCTGCCTTCTCTATTCTGTTCCACTGTTTTTTTTCATCTGTTCTTTTGCCAGTAACACAGTGTCTTGCTTTCTGTAGCTTTAGAGTAAATGTTGAATCAGGGAATGTCAGTCCTCCAGCCTTGCTCTTCTTCAGTGTTATTTTCTGGGTCTTTTGCCTCTTCATATCAACTTTAAAATCAGTTTGTCTGGGCTTCCCCTGGTTGTCCAGTGGATGAGGACACCGCCTTGCAGTGCAAGGGGCGCCGGTTCGATCCCTGGCCTGGGAGGATCCCACGTGCCGTGGAGCGGCTGGACTGATGTGTCTAATCACCGAGCCGGAGCTCTGGAGCGCATGCACCCAGAGCTGGCGCTCTGCGACGACAGAGGCCACCGCGATGGGAGGCCCACATGGGCCAAAGAACAAAGACAGATGAAAATAGAGAAATGGAAGACCAGTGGAAGTGGCCCACCCGCTCCCCTCCTTCCCCAACCCGACCCCCGCCCAAAATAAATAAATAAATAAATCTTAAAAAAAAAAAAAAATCTCCCTCAAAGTAAAATTTCAAAGGAATCAATTTAAAAAAAAATCAGTTTGTCTTATCCATTATAAATAACTTGATGGGACATTGATTGCGAATGTATTGAATCTATAGATCAGTTGGAGATGAACTGATATCTTGACAGTATTGAATCTTCCTACCCCTGAATGTGGACTATCTCTTCATTTATTTAGTTATTTATTACAAGAATTTTACAGTTTTCCTTATATGAATTTTGTATTTATTTTATTAGATTTATACCTAAGTATTACTTTCTTGGGTGCTTATGTAAATGTGGTATTTTTAATTTCGTATTATATTTGTCCTTTGGTATGTAGGAAAGAGGTCACTATTATGTTAACCTTATGTCCTTCAACTATGCTGTACTGGTTTATTAGTCTCAGGAATTTTTTTTTTAATTCTGGCCTTTTTTAGTGGTTTTGTTATTTATTTTCATCCGTCTTTATTCTTTGGCCTGTGTGGGCCTCCCATTACAGTGGCCCACTCTGTGCTCCAGAGTGCTGGCTTGTAACTGGACACACCAGTCCAGCTGCTCCAGAGCACGTGGGATCTTCCTGGACTAGGGATTAGACCAGCGACCCTTGCTCTGCAAGGCACACTCTTTACCCACTGTACCACCAGGGAACCCCCTCAGCGATTTTTTATAGATAATTTACATAGATGAACATGTTATTTGTGGACAAAGACAGTTTTATGTCTTTACCAGTCTGTATACTTTAAAAATTTCTTTACTTGGTTGACTGCATTGACAGGGACACATCTTTGTTTAGTGCCTAATCTTGGTGGGGAAACATTGAGTTTTTCACTATTAAGGATGATATTTCTTGTAGGTTTTTCATAGATACTTTTCAAAGATATTTCTTAATTCTGATTTGCTGAGAGTTCTATGAATGTCTGTTGAATTTTGCTACATGCATATCTTTATATGATTGTGATTTTTTTCATTCAGATCTAATTTTTAAATCTAGTATTAAATATATAATCTCTTGGGCAAGTGATTTGTACTCACCAACACTAGTTTCCTGTTAGGAAACATGTGCGTATGGGAACTCATAAGAAATAGGGAGCAGAAATACATTGTCTGCCTCATAGACTGAGAATTATTTATGATAATACATGTCAAGTGCTTTCCTTAATGCCCTTTGGAAATAAACACATCATAAATAATTGTCAACTGGCATTGGTGAAATAATAGAGGGATCGTAAGCCTATTAACAATAGAAAATAAGCCTTTGAAAAATGACATTGTTAATTCAGTTAATGAGGTTGGTCAGTAAGGAAAAATGGTAAGAATTCGTAGATTGTGAAATAATTTGTCCCATGGACTGTGTAGATAATTTTTAGTACTTAATATCACATTTGATTATTCTTAGATAATGTAAGATGAATAATCATTTGTTAAAAAGTGATTTCTTTTTGAAACAGATTCAAGATTTTGGAAACTTACCATTAGTTTCTTTGCGAATCTCAGATGAAAACTGAGGAATTTTGGAATTGATTGAAAGCATTCCAAAACCCCCACCTGCAACTGAAGTAAATGAGTCTGCCAAACAATATCAGGTACTGTATTTTCAAAATTGATGAACACAGAATTAAAAAAGAAATTTCACGAAGAGTATATGTGTAACCACAGGAATTCAGGGTAAAACAATTCAGTTCACTTGAGTAGACTTATTATAAGTACATTTTGAAAGAAAAAATGATGAAATAGTAAAAGGTGTTGAATAGTAAACAGAAGCATGAAAGCCATCCTGAATCAGCGATTTTTATAGATAATTTACATAGATGAACATGTTATTTGTGGACAAAGACAGTTTTATGTCTTTACCAGTCTGTATACTTTAAAAATTTCTTTACTTGGTTGACTGCATTGACAGGGACACATCTTTGTTTAGTGCCTAATCTTGGTGGGGAAACATTGAGTTTTTCACTATTAAGGATGATATTTCTTGTAGGTTTTTCATAGATACTTTTCAAAGATATTTCTTAATTCTGATTTGCTGAGAGTTCTATGAATGTCTGTTGAATTTTGCTACATGCATATCTTTATATGATTGTGATTTTTTTCATTCAGATCTAATTTTTAAATCTAGTATTAAATATATAATCTCTTGGGCAAGTGATTTGTACTCACCAACACTAGTTTCCTGTTAGGAAACATGTGCGTATGGGAACTCATAAGAAATAGGGAGCAGAAATACATTGTCTGCCTCATAGACTGAGAATTATTTATGATAATACATGTCAAGTGCTTTCCTTAATGCCCTTTGGAAATAAACACATCATAAATAATTGTCAACTGGCATTGGTGAAATAATAGAGGGATCGTAAGCCTATTAACAATAGAAAATAAGCCTTTGAAAAATGACATTGTTAATTCAGTTAATGAGGTTGGTCAGTAAGGAAAAATGGTAAGAATTCGTAGATTGTGAAATAATTTGTCCCATGGACTGTGTAGATAATTTTTAGTACTTAATATCACATTTGATTATTCTTAGATAATGTAAGATGAATAATCATTTGTTAAAAAGTGATTTCTTTTTGAAACAGATTCAAGATTTTTGGAAACTTACCATTAGTTTCTTTGCGAATCTCAGATGAAAAACTGCGAGGAATTTTGGAATTGATTGAAAGCATTCCAAAACCCCCACCTGCAACTGAAGTAAATGAGTCTGCCAAACAATATCAGGTACTGTATTTTCAAAATTGATGAACACAGAATTAAAAAAGAAATTTCACGAAGAGTATATGTGTAACCACAGGAATTCAGGGTAAAACAATTCAGTTCACTTGAGTAGACTTATTATAAGTACATTTTGAAAGAAAAAATGATGAAATAGTAAAAGGTGTTGAATAGTAAACAGAAGCATGAAGCACATTTACCTTTCCGTACTTCTCTGGCACCTGATCCTGAAGTTGTTGATATTCCTCCCAACAATCTTGATTCCAGCTTGTGAATCATCCAGTCCAGCATTTCATATGATGTATACTACACATAGTAGTAAAACACGCAGGGTGACAATATATAGCCTTGACGTACTTTTTGTCCTTTTTTTGAACCAGTCCATTGTTTCTTGTCTGGTTTTAACTGTTGCTTCTTGTCCTGCATACAGGTTTCTCAGGAGGCAGGTAGGAATTTCAGAATTTTCAGGGTTTTCCACAGTTTGTTGTGATCCACTCAAAGGCTTTAACATAGTCAGTACAGGAGAAGTAGCTGTTTTTTTGGAATTCCCTTGCTATTTTTCTGATCCAAGAGATGTTGGCAATTTGATCTCTGGTTCCTCTGCTTTTTTCTAAATCAGGTTGTACCTCTGGAAGTTCTTGGTTCGTGTACTATTGAAGGATTTTTAGCATTATCTTGCTAGCATGTGGAATGAGCGCAATTGTACGGTAGTTTGAACATTCATTACAATTGGCTTTCTTTGGAATTGGAATGAAAACTGACCTGGAGTGGCTGAAGGGCATGTCCCTGCTAGTCAGCGCCTGACTAAATGTGGTCTGCATGAGAAGAAAATGGCAAGCCACTCTATTATTCTTGTTTTGAGAACCCCGTGAACAGGATGAAAAGACAAAAAATGTATGACACTGAAAGACAAGTCCCCTAGGTTGGTAGGTGTTAAAAAGTGATTTCTTTTGAAACAGATTCAAGATTTTGGAAACTTACCATTAGTTTCTTTGCGAATCTCAGATGAAAACTCGAGGAATTTTGGAATTGATTGAAAGCATTCCAAAACCCCCACCTGCAACTGAAGTAAATGAGTCTGCCAAACAATATCAGGTACTGTATTTTCAAAATTGATGAACACAGAATTAAAAAAGAAATTTCACGAAGAGTATATGTGTAACCACAGGAATTCAGGGTAAAACAATTCAGTTCACTTGAGTAGACTTATTATAAGTACATTTTGAAAGAAAAAATGATGAAATAGTAAAAGGTGTTGAATAGTAAACAGAAGCATGAAGCACATTTACCTTTCCGTACTTCTCTGGCACCTGATCCTGAAGTTGTTGATATTCCTCCCAACAATCTTGATTCCAGCTTGTGAATCATCCAGTCCAGCATTTCATATGATGTATACTACACATAGTAGTAAAACACGCAGGGTGACAATATATAGCCTTGACGTACTTCTTTCCTTATTTTGAACCAGTCCATTGTTTCTTGTCTGGTTTTAACTGTTGCTTCTTGTCCTGCATACAGGTTTCTCAGGAGGCAGGTAGGAATTTCAGAATTTTCAGGGTTTTCCACAGTTTGTTGTGATCCACTCAAAGGCTTTAACATAGTCAGTACAGGAGAAGTAGCTGTTTTTTTGGAATTCCCTTGCTATTTTTCTGATCCAAGAGATGTTGGCAATTTGATCTCTGGTTCCTCTGCTTTTTTCTAAATCAGGTTGTACCTCTGGAAGTTCTTGGTTCGTGTACTATTGAAGGATTTTTAGCATTATCTTGCTAGCATGTGGAATGAGCGCAATTGTACGGTAGTTTGAACATTCATTACAATTGGCTTTCTTTGGAATTGGAATGAAAACTGACCTGGAGTGGCTGAAGGGCATGTCCCTGCTAGTCAGCGCCTGACTAAATGTGGTCTGCATGAGAAGAAAATGGCAAGCCACTCTATTATTCTTGTTTTGAGAACCCCGTGAACAGGATGAAAAGACAAAAAATGTATGACACTGAAAGACAAGTCCCCTAGGTTGGTAGGTGTCCACATACTGATGAGGAAGAGTAGAGAAATAACTCCAGAAAGAAAGAAGTGGTGGCATCAAAGCAGAAATGACGCCTAGTGTTGGATGTGTCTGGTGTTGAAGATAAAGTCCATTGCTATAAGGAACAGTGTTGCATAGCAACCTGGAATATTAAGTCCATGAATCAAGGTAAATTGTGTTTGATCAAACAGGAAATGGCAGGAGTGAATATCAACATTTCAGCAATCAGTGAACTAAAATGGACAGGAATGGGTGAATTTATTTCAGATAACCATTTTAACTACTACTGCAGGTAAGAATCCTTTACAAGGAATGGAGTAGCCCTCATAGTCAACAGATGAGTCTGAAATGCAGTACTTGGTTGCAGTCTCAAAAAAAGGAAAGAATGACCTTGGTTTGGTTCCACGGCAAACAGTTGAACATCACAGTAATCCAAGTTTATGCCCCAACTACTAATGCCGAAGAAGCTGATGTTGAATGATTGAAGACCTACAAGACCTCCTAAAACTAACACTAAAAACACATAAGGAACACATAGTTCCTTTTCATCATAAGGAACTGGAATGCAAAAGTAGGAGGTCAAGAGATACCTGGAGTAAAAGGCAGGTTTAGCCTTGGAATACGAAATGGAGGAGGGCAAAGGCTAACAGAGTTTTGCTAAAAGAATACACTGGTCATAGCAAACATGCTTTTCCAGCAAAACAAGAGAAGATCCTACATATGAACATCACCATGGTCAATAACAAAATCGGACTGATTATATTCTTTGCTGCCAAAAATGAAGAAGCTCTATACAGTCAGCAAAAATAAGACCTGAAGCCTACTGTGGCTCAGATCATGAGCTCCTTATTGTAAAATTTAGGCTTAAATTGAAGAAAGTAGGGAAAACCATTAGGCCTTTCAAGTATCACCTAAATTAAATCCCTTATGATTATACAGTGGACATGCTGAATAGACTCGGGACTAGATCCGCTAGACAGTGCCTGAAAAACTATAGTCAGAAGTTCATAACATTGTACAGGAGTTAGTGACCAAAACAAAATGTAAGAGGGAATGTGGTTGTCTGAGGAGGCCTTAGGAATAGCTGAGAAAAGAAGAGAGGCAAAGGAGAAAGGGGAAGAAACACTACCCAACTCTGATAGCAGGCAGAGATAAGAAAGTCTTCTTGAATGAACACTGCAAACAAATTGCGAAAACAATAGAATGTGAAAGATTTGAGACCTCTTCAAGACAATTGGAGATAACTGCAGTGATGGGCACAATAAAGGGGAAAAATGGTATGGAGCTTACAGAAGCAGAGAGATTAAGAAGAGTGGGCAGGAATACACAGAAGAACTATACAGAAAAGGTCTTAATGACCCAGATAACCACAGTGATATGATCACTCATCTGGAGCCAGTTATGTTGGAGTGTGAAGTCTTAGTGGGCCTTAGAAAACATTGCTATGAACAGAGCTAGAGAAGGTCATGGAATTCCAACTGATCTAGTTCAAATCCTACAAGATGATGCTGTTGAAGTGCTGCATTCAATATGCCAACAAATTTGGAAAACTCAGCGGTGGTCATGGGACTGGAATTGATCAGTTTTCATTCCAGTCCCAAAGAAAAGCTATGCCAAACAATGTTCAAATCACTGTAAAATAATTTATATCAGTCCATAATTTTTTGTGTGGGGTATATTTGCTTGGCTTTGTTATCAGGGCTAAGAGATTAGGTTAGGGATGCTTTCTTGCATTCATTTGATAAGAATTTGAAAAGGAAGGTTTTAATTCTTCATTAAATGATGGTAAACTTCTCTACTGAAGCCTTCTGACATTTCTTTCTTGGTAGAATTTTGATTTCTGATTCAGTCTCTTTACTTCTTGTAAGTCTGTTCAGAATTTGTTCTTGAGTCAGTCAAGGTAATTTGTAGGAATTTGTCTCTTGTATTTAGGTTATCTGTGGGCCTATGATTTTCACAGTATTTTAAATCAGACTGAAGCCTACTGTGCCTGAAAAACTAATAGTCCATTAGGCCTTTCAAGTATCACCTAAATTAAATCCCTTATGATTATACAGTGGACATGCTGAATAGACTCGGGACTAGATCCGCTAGACAGTGCCTGAAAAACTATAGTCAGAAGTTCATAACATTGTACAGGAGTTAGTGACCAAAACAAAATGTAAGAGGGAATGTGGTTGTCTGAGGAGGCCTTAGGAATAGCTGAGAAAAGAAGAGAGGCAAAGGAGAAAGGGGAAGAAACACTACCCAACTCTGATAGCAGGCAGAGATAAGAAAGTCTTCTTGAATGAACACTGCAAACAAATTGCGAAAACAATAGAATGTGAAAGATTTGAGACCTCTTCAAGACAATTGGAGATAACTGCAGTGATGGGCACAATAAAGGGGAAAAATGGTATGGAGCTTACAGAAGCAGAGAGATTAAGAAGAGTGGGCAGGAATACACAGAAGAACTATACAGAAAAGGTCTTAATGACCCAGATAACCACAGTGATATGATCACTCATCTGGAGCCAGTTATGTTGGAGTGTGAAGTCTTAGTGGGCCTTAGAAAACATTGCTATGAACAGAGCTAGAGAAGGTCATGGAATTCCAACTGATCTAGTTCAAATCCTACAAGATGATGCTGTTGAAGTGCTGCATTCAATATGCCAACAAATTTGGAAAACTCAGCGGTGGTCATGGGACTGGAATTGATCAGTTTTCATTCCAGTCCCAAAGAAAAGCTATGCCAAACAATGTTCAAATCACTGTAAAATAATTTATATCAGTCCATAATTTTTTGTGTGGGGTATATTTGCTTGGCTTTGTTATCAGGGCTAAGAGATTAGGTTAGGGATGCTTTCTTGCATTCATTTGATAAGAATTTGAAAAGGAAGGTTTTAATTCTTCATTAAATGATGGTAAACTTCTCTACTGAAGCCTTCTGACATTTCTTTCTTGGTAGAATTTTGATTTCTGATTCAGTCTCTTTACTTCTTGTAAGTCTGTTCAGAATTTGTTCTTGAGTCAGTCAAGGTAATTTGTAGGAATTTGTCTCTTGTATTTAGGTTATCTGTGGGCCTATGATTTTTCACAGTATTTTAAATCACTTTTATTTCTGTAAGATTGACTGCAATGACTTCAATTTGATTTCTGATTTTAGTTCCTTATGCTTTTTCTTTTGTCTCAGTCTAGCTGAAGGTTTGTCATTTTTATTGACTTTGTCAAGAACGATATTTTGGTTTTGTTAATTTTGTTGTTTTTCTCTTTACTGTTTCTTTTGTCTCTTCTTTATTATTTATGTTTCTTTACCTTTGCTAGCTTTTCCCTTAGGTCATTCATTTTCTGGCTCTTTGAGGTATGAAAGAGAGATTATTAATTTGAAATCTCTTCTTCTATTTTGTAGAAGTAAAAGTAGTAAATTTCCCTCTAAGCACTAATTTCAAGGTACCTCATATTTTTTTTTAAATGAAGGTGCATCTTTATATATATATATATATATATATATATTTATTTATTTATTTATTTATTTATTTATTTATTTATTTATTTATTTATTTTTATTGTGACCTCTTTTATTGGTTTCTTTTTTTATTTTCATCCATCTTTATTCTTTGGCCTGTGTGAGCCTCCCATTGCAGTGGCCTCTCTCGTTGCAGAGCGCTGGCTCTGGGCGCATGCACTCCAAAGTGCTGGCTCGTAATTGAACACACCAGTCCAGCTGTTCCATAGCACATGGGATCTTCCCGGGCCAGGGATCAAACCGGTGCCCCTTGCACTGCAAGGCAGACTCTTTACCCACTGGACCACCTGGGAAGCCCCTCATATTTTTTCATATCATGTATTTTCATTGTTCTTGATCTAAGAGTATTTGTAGTTTCTTGCAATTTGTTCTTTGATCCATTGATTTTTGTTTTGTTTGTTTTTTTAATTTCTGTGTATTCATGTGTTTTCTACTTCCCTCATTAGTGATTTCTAGCTTGATGTCATTGTTGTTGGAGAAGATACTTTGTATAATTTCACTTAAAACATTTTTTTGACCCTCTTCATGTGAACCTTTGTCTGCACGTATTTGGGAAGCATATCATTGCTGCTGCTGTTGGCTGGTTCTATGTATGCCTGTTATGTCTAGTTGGTGTATAATTTGTAGGAATTTGTCTCTTGTATTTAGGTTATCTGTGGGCCTATGATTTTTCACAGTATTTTAAATCACTTTTATTTCTGTAAGATTGACTGCAATGACTTCAATTTGATTTCTGATTTTAGTTCCTTATGCTTTTTCTTTTGTCTCAGTCTAGCTGAAGGTTTGTCATTTTTATTGACTTTGTCAAGAACGATATTTTGGTTTTGTTAATTTTGTTGTTTTTCTCTTTACTGTTTCTTTTGTCTCTTCTTTATTATTTATGTTTCTTTACCTTTGCTAGCTTTTCCCTTAGGTCATTCATTTTCTGGCTCTTTGAGGTATGAAAGAGAGATTATTAATTTGAAATCTCTTCTTCTATTTTGTAGAAGTAAAAGTAGTAAATTTCCCTCTAAGCACTAATTTCAAGGTACCTCATATTTTTTTTTAAATGAAGGTGCATCTTTATATATATATATATATATATATTTATTTATTTATTTATTTATTTATTTATTTATTTATTTATTTATTTATTTATTTTTATTGTGACCTCTTTTATTGGTTTCTTTTTTTATTTTCATCCATCTTTATTCTTTGGCCTGTGTGAGCCTCCCATTGCAGTGGCCTCTCTCGTTGCAGAGCGCTGGCTCTGGGCGCATGCACTCCAAAGTGCTGGCTCGTAATTGAACACACCAGTCCAGCTGTTCCATAGCACATGGGATCTTCCCGGGCCAGGGATCAAACCGGTGCCCCTTGCACTGCAAGGCAGACTCTTTACCCACTGGACCACCTGGGAAGCCCCTCATATTTTTTCATATCATGTATTTTCATTGTTCTTGATCTAAGAGTATTTGTAGTTTCTTGCAATTTGTTCTTTGATCCATTGATTTTTGTTTTGTTTGTTTTTTTAATTTCTGTGTATTCATGTGTTTTCTACTTCCCTCATTAGTGATTTCTAGCTTGATGTCATTGTTGTTGGAGAAGATACTTTGTATAATTTCACTTAAAACATTTTTTTGACCCTCTTCATGTGACCTGCCACATGATCAACCCTGGAAAATGGTCTGCACGTATTTGGGAAGCATATCATTGCTGCTGCTGTTGGCTGGTTCTATGTATGCCTGTTATGTCTAGTTGGTGTATAATTTTGTTCAAGTTCTTTATTTACTTATTGATCCTCTAGTATTCTATTCTTTATTGAAGATGAGCATATTGAAGTCTCCAGCTATTATTTTGGAACTTTCTGTTTCTCCTGTGCATCAGTTTTGTTTATAAATTTGAGACTTTTTTGGGTGTCTTAATGTTTATAATTGTTATATCTTCCTAATGAATTATTTCTTTTTTAAAATATGATGGCCTTTTTGTCTTTTGTTACAATTTTTTGATGTCTTTGTTAGAAGTTACCACCTTGGGTTTCCCTGGTGGTCCAGTGGGTAAGGATACCGCGTTGCAGTGCAAGGGGAGCCAGTTCGATCCCTGGCCTGGGAAGATCCCATGTGCCACAGAGCGGCTGGAGCAGTGTGTCCAACTACCAAACCAGCGCTCTGAAGCACATGTGCCCACAGCCAGTGCTCTGCAACGAGAGGGACTACTGCAGTGGGAGGCCCACACCGGCCAAGGAGCAAAGATGGGTGAAAATAGATAAATGAAGAATAGAAGTGGCCAAAAGACAAAAAGAAATTACCGCCTCTTTTCTGATTACTGTTTTCATAGAATATCTTTTTCCAGCCCTTTCACCTTTCTGTTTGTTTATTTGGATCTGATAGGAGTCTCTAGTAGACAGCATATAGTTGGATCACATTTTCTTTTGCCCATTTTGTCAGTTTGTGGCTTTTGATTGAATGGTTCCATCCACTGACATATAAAGTTGTTGCTTGGAGAAGGAAATGGCAACCGACTCCAGTATTCTTGCTTGGGAAATCCCACGGACAGAGGAGTTTGGCAGGCCATGGTTCATAGGGTTGCAAGAGTTGGACATGACTTAGCAACTAAGCCACCAGCACCACCATGTATTTTCAGCCATTAAATGACTATGCTAAATACTGGGCAATGTATAATTTCACTTAAAACATTTTTTTGACCCTCTTCATGTGACCTGCCACATGATCAACCCTGGAAAATGGTCTGCACGTATTTGGGAAGCATATCATTGCTGCTGCTGTTGGCTGGTTCTATGTATGCCTGTTATGTCTAGTTGGTGTATAATTTTGTTCAAGTTCTTTATTTACTTATTGATCCTCTAGTATTCTATTCTTTATTGAAGATGAGCATATTGAAGTCTCCAGCTATTATTTTGGAACTTTCTGTTTCTCCTGTGCATCAGTTTTGTTTATAAATTTGAGACTTTTTTGGGTGTCTTAATGTTTATAATTGTTATATCTTCCTAATGAATTATTTCTTTTTTAAAATATGATGGCCTTTTTGTCTTTTGTTACAATTTTTTGATGTCTTTGTTAGAAGTTACCACCTTGGGTTTCCCTGGTGGTCCAGTGGGTAAGGATACCGCGTTGCAGTGCAAGGGGAGCCAGTTCGATCCCTGGCCTGGGAAGATCCCATGTGCCACAGAGCGGCTGGAGCAGTGTGTCCAACTACCAAACCAGCGCTCTGAAGCACATGTGCCCACAGCCAGTGCTCTGCAACGAGAGGGACTACTGCAGTGGGAGGCCCACACCGGCCAAGGAGCAAAGATGGGTGAAAATAGATAAATGAAGAATAGAAGTGGCCAAAAGACAAAAAGAAATTACCGCCTCTTTTCTGATTACTGTTTTCATAGAATATCTTTTTCCAGCCCTTTCACCTTTCTGTTTGTTTATTTGGATCTGATAGGAGTCTCTAGTAGACAGCATATAGTTGGATCACATTTTCTTTTGCCCATTTTGTCAGTTTGTGGCTTTTGATTGAATGGTTCCATCCACTGACATATAAAGTTGTTGCTTGGAGAAGGAAATGGCAACCGACTCCAGTATTCTTGCTTGGGAAATCCCACGGACAGAGGAGTTTGGCAGGCCATGGTTCATAGGGTTGCAAGAGTTGGACATGACTTAGCAACTAAGCCACCAGCACCACCATGTATTTTCAGCCATTAAATGACTATGCTAAATACTGGGCTAAACCTGCTAACCTTCCCAGAAATGTCATGGAAATTTACAGGTTTCTGGATTAATTAGGTAAGATGTCTTCCATGCTATTTCATGTCTCCCTGAACTGAGGAGGATGTGATAGACAGAATGTGGCCTTTGTGGTTTTTTTAACCCTCTATGCCTTCATGTTGGGAATAACCCCACATGTATGGTTTGGTTATTGTTCTTTTGTGCCTTTTGTTGTAATGAACCTGTATTATTGCTGTTTTTAGTCCACTGTCCATTTCCAATCAATCCAAATAACTAAAAGGTTGTGTGTTGACCTTTTTTTAAAATGAAAAGAAAATCAGTTGTAGTGAAATGAAAATCTACTTCATTCCTTTTCACTTTTTTGTTTTTTCTCACTAATCATTATTATTTTGTTTTTTAGTCCATGAGCCCAAAGTATTTCTTACTTTTACTTTTTATTTTATACCTGTGATTGATTGCAGTTTCTCCTGTTTTAAGTGATAAAACCAATATAATATTATCTACTAAAGAAGTATATTTTATAAGTTACATATAGCATAATCCTAAAATAAGGAATTTTGTATTTTCATCTGCTTTTTTTTTCATTATGATACTTTTCTACATATTTAGTCACACAGGAATACCCTGTGGAAATTCCTCTACTTCAATAGATATAGTTTTTCATCTGCTTTTGACTTATGTCAGATGTCCATTTGATGTTTGTGCTCTGCCAATAGTGTACAAATTGAGTTAAATTCTTTTAGGAAGGGCTTCCCTGGTAGTGGTAGAGTCCACCTTGCAGTGCAAGGGGCACCAGTTTGATCCCTGGCCCGGGAATATCCCACATGCCAAGGAATGACTGGACCGGTGTGTCCAGTTACGGGCCAGCGCTCTGGAGTGCATGCGCCCAGAGCCGGTTCTCTGCAACGGGAGAGGCCACTGTAATGGGAGGCCCACACAGGCCAAAGAATAAAGATCGATGAAAATAAATTAAAAACAAAAACCAAAAAAAAGCCATGACTTAAAAAAAAAATTCCTTTAGGAATTTTGCAGTTCAGTAACAATACAGAGAAAAAGATGAGAACAGAGACATCTGGAAAGATATCAGATACATAAATAAAATACCATGCATAAAGTCATTACTGATTAGGAAACTTATTCTGCCATTTTTCTGTTTTTATATATTTTTTGTTTTACATTTTCTCTATTGTTGTTGTTTAGTCACGTCTTACTCTTTTCAACCCCATGGTCTGTATAGCTCACCAGGCTGCTTTGTCCGTGGGATTTTGCAGGCAAGAATACTTGAGTGGGTTGCCATTTCCTTCTAGGGGATCTTATTGAACCAGGGATTGAACCCTTGTCTCCTGCATTGGCAGGTGGATTCTTTACTGCTGAGCCACTAGGGAAGCCCACATTTTCTCTGTTTGTACTTCTTACAGTGCTTGTTTTATATTTGTTTTTGTAGTGAACTGTTTTGATCTCTTTCTAATTTTTTTGTCTATGCTTTTAGGTAATACTTTTATGGTTCCTATTTCAGTTACATTTAATATTCTGAATTTACAGAACTGTGTTTTGAATTAATACCAGTTTAACTGCCATTAGAAAACTCTTGTCCAACTTTGTACTCCATGAGTTATTGTCACAAGTACATGTGTGCTCCATAGTGTCATTGCAGTTATTCTTATATTTCCTTTTTTAAATGTAGAAGAAATTAAAAATAAAAGTGGTTCTGAACTAAAAACACAGTTTGTCTTATTTATTTACCCATGTAATCTTCTGTACTGGAGATTTCTTCTCTTGACTTATGTCAGATGTCCATTTGATGTTTGTGCTCTGCCAATAGTGTACAAATTGAGTTAAATTCTTTTAGGAAGGGCTTCCCTGGTAGTGGTAGAGTCCACCTTGCAGTGCAAGGGGCACCAGTTTGATCCCTGGCCCGGGAATATCCCACATGCCAAGGAATGACTGGACCGGTGTGTCCAGTTACGGGCCAGCGCTCTGGAGTGCATGCGCCCAGAGCCGGTTCTCTGCAACGGGAGAGGCCACTGTAATGGGAGGCCCACACAGGCCAAAGAATAAAGATCGATGAAAATAAATTAAAAACAAAAACCAAAAAAAAGCCATGACTTAAAAAAAAAATTCCTTTAGGAATTTTGCAGTTCAGTAACAATACAGAGAAAAAGATGAGAACAGAGACATCTGGAAAGATATCAGATACATAAATAAAATACCATGCATAAAGTCATTACTGATTAGGAAACTTATTCTGCCATTTTTCTGTTTTTATATATTTTTTGTTTTACATTTTCTCTATTGTTGTTGTTTAGTCACGTCTTACTCTTTTCAACCCCATGGTCTGTATAGCTCACCAGGCTGCTTTGTCCGTGGGATTTTGCAGGCAAGAATACTTGAGTGGGTTGCCATTTCCTTCTAGGGGATCTTATTGAACCAGGGATTGAACCCTTGTCTCCTGCATTGGCAGGTGGATTCTTTACTGCTGAGCCACTAGGGAAGCCCACATTTTCTCTGTTTGTACTTCTTACAGTGCTTGTTTTATATTTGTTTTTGTAGTGAACTGTTTTGATCTCTTTCTAATTTTTTTGTCTATGCTTTTAGGTAATACTTTTATGGTTCCTATTTCAGTTACATTTAATATTCTGAATTTACAGAACTGTGTTTTGAATTAATACCAGTTTAACTGCCATTAGAAAACTCTTGTCCAACTTTGTACTCCATGAGTTATTGTCACAAGTACATGTGTGCTCCATAGTGTCATTGCAGTTATTCTTATATTTCCTTTTTTAAATGTAGAAGAAATTAAAAATAAAAGTGGTTCTGAACTAAAAACACAGTTTGTCTTATTTATTTACCCATGTAATCTTCTGTACTGGAGATTTCTTCTCTTTATATAGCTTTGAGTTACTATATAGTGTTCTTTTCCTTACCTAAAGGATTCTGGCAAGGATTTCTTATTGCGCAAGTATGGTGGACCACACTGCTTCTGTTGTTGTTTGTCTGGAAATATCTTAATTTTTCTCTCATTTCGAAGGATAGTTTTGTCAGACACATAGTCCATGTTGACTTTTCTCTCAGTATGTTAAATATGACTTTCCATTACCTTTTATTTTTTTAACTAGAATTGGTTTTCTGTTACGTTTTATCTAATACTATCTCATTTACTTTTTTTTTTAACATTTATTTTTATTTATTTATTTATCTTTTGAGGGGTGGGGTGGGGAGGGAGGGGGACGGGCAGGCCACTTCTATTGGTCTTTCATTTCTTTATTTTCATCCGTCTTTGTTCTTTGGCTCCTGTGGGCCTCCCATCGCAGTGGCCTCTCAGAGTGCCGGCTCTGGGCGCATGCGCCCCAGAGCTCCGGCTCAGTAATTGGACACATCAGTCCAGCCCTCCACGGCACATGGGATCTTCCCAGGCCAGGGATCGAACCAGCGCCCCTTGCACTGCAAGGCGGTGTCCTTACCCACTGGACTACCAGGGGAAGCCCCTTTCCATTAGCTTTTGATCTTCATGGTTTTGGCCTAGAAATTATCTTTTATATTGAGAGTCTTTAACATGGACAACTCACTTCTCTGGTTGTTTTCAAGTTACTTTCTTTGCCTTTCAACTGTTTGATCATCATATGTTTTGGGGTAGATGTCTTTGATTATATGTTACTTTGAGTTATTAAACTTGAATTTTTTTTAGGTTGATGTGTGTGCTGTGCTGAGTTGCTCAGTTGTGTCACCTCTTTGTGGCCTCATGAACTATAGCCCATCAGGCACCTTTCTCCCAGTCTTTCATTGTGTATCAGGATGTTTTTGGTAATTTTTTTTTCAGACATTCCTTCTTACCCTCTCATCTCTTGCTGGTGTTCTTATAATGCATACATTGACTCACTTTCTGGTATCCCACAGGTCCCTTAGGTTGTGTTCACTTTTATTTATCTTTTTTTAAAAAAAACAAAACAAAACATAATTTTGACTGATCTGTGTGCATGTTTACTGTTCTGCTAGCTCAACTCTGCTATTGAAATTCTCTAATGAATTTTTCTTATACTTATTGTACTTTTCAGTTCTGAAATTTGTTTGGTTTCTTCTTATAATTTCTATCTTTTTTTTGATATTTGCCATTTGTTGTGACATTATTCACTCTTTATCTCTTTCTCAGTAGTTCTTTTTACCTCTCTGAGCACATTTCAGACAATTTATTTAAAAGGATTTTTTTTTTCTTAGTAAATCTGATGCCTGTGCTTCTTCCTGAACTATTTCTGCTGATTTCCTCTGTGCCTGGGCCACACTTTGTTTCTTTGCATCTGTTATCCTAATGTTGTAATTAGATGGGGAAATTATGAGGAAGTTACTGATTTATAAATTTATAATTAGATTTTAAAATACTAATACTTGGTAAATATTATAATCAAATAGTATATTTATAAAACATTATACACTATAATAACACTAAAACACCTAGGGAAGAAAGCATTTGCCCCGTAAAAGCAAAATAGTTCACCAGTCAGTGTTGTTAAGCCTACTTCATTGAATATATCATGAAAGGTGTATGATTCTCTCAGTAGACAGGGTAAAAACATTAATGAGATTCAACAACTATTCATAGTAAGAGCTTAAACTGGGAATATACGGGCACTCCATCAATTTGGAGAAAACCTATAGCTAATATCTTAATTTGAAAAAGACTGCTTCCCCGTAATAGTGTATGAATGTCTTCTTACTTCGTCTATTCAAATTCATATTGAAAGTTCTAGCTTCTGCAGTAACTTAAGAGAAATAATGACAGGATGGAACAGAGTAGAACTGTTTTCTGATGATATGATCATTTATGCCGAAAGTCCTAAGGAATGTAGAAAATACCACTAGTAATAGCGAATTTGTCAAAGTTGCAGGTAGTATCATCATTGTAAATAATAAGTTGTTTCTAAAAATGAAATTAAGAAAAATATGCCATTCATAATAGCATTTTAAAAAGGTCAGTAATCAGGGAAAATGTAACAAAAAGGGAAAATAAGACCTGTATATCCAAAACTATAGGACATTTCTATAAAAAATTGATGATGACCTAAATAGTGGAATGATCCAGTTAAGGGTTGGAGGACTGACTCTCTTAAAATGACAGTTCTCTCAAAACTCTATAGATTTCTGACAATCCCAATCTAAATGCCAGATTTTTCTTCTGGAATTTAACAAGCTTATTAGAATACATACATGAAAAAAATTTTAAAAATAAAATAAAAATTTATTTAAATATTCAATCTCTTTCTCAGGTTTTACCTCTCTGAGCACATTTCAGACAATTTATTTAAAAGGATTTTTTTCTTAGTAAATCTGATGCCTGTGCTTCTTCCTGAACTATTTCTGCTGATTTCCTCTGTGCCTGGGCCACACTTTGTTTCTTTGCATCTGTTATCCTAATGTTGTAATTAGATGGGGAAATTATGAGGAAGTTACTGATTTATAAATTTATAATTAGATTTTAAAATACTAATACTTGGTAAATATTATAATCAAATAGTATATTTATAAAACATTATACACTATAATAACACTAAAACACCTAGGGAAGAAAGCATTTGCCCCGTAAAAGCAAAATAGTTCACCAGTCAGTGTTGTTAAGCCTACTTCATTGAATATATCATGAAAGGTGTATGATTCTCTCAGTAGACAGGGTAAAAACATTAATGAGATTCAACAACTATTCATAGTAAGAGCTTAAACTGGGAATATACGGGCACTCCATCAATTTGGAGAAAACCTATAGCTAATATCTTAATTTGAAAAAGACTGCTTCCCCGTAATAGTGTATGAATGTCTTCTTACTTCGTCTATTCAAATTCATATTGAAAGTTCTAGCTTCTGCAGTAACTTAAGAGAAATAATGACAGGATGGAACAGAGTAGAACTGTTTTCTGATGATATGATCATTTATGCCGAAAGTCCTAAGGAATGTAGAAAATACCACTAGTAATAGCGAATTTGTCAAAGTTGCAGGTAGTATCATCATTGTAAATAATAAGTTGTTTCTAAAAATGAAATTAAGAAAAATATGCCATTCATAATAGCATTTTAAAAAGGTCAGTAATCAGGGAAAATGTAACAAAAGGAATATAAGACCTGTATATCCAAAACTATAGGACATTTCTATAAAAAATTGATGATGACCTAAATAGTGGAATGATCCAGTTAAGGGTTGGAGGACTGACTCTCTTAAAATGACAGTTCTCTCAAAACTCTATAGATTTCTGACAATCCCAATCTAAATGCCAGATTTTTCTTCTGGAATTTAACAAGCTTATTAGAATACATACATGGAAATAAATGATAAATTTTTTAATAATAATAAAAAATTGGGAAAGAATAATGTTGGAGGATTTCTAATAGTTAATTTCAAGGCTTATTTTATAGCTACTTCAGTCGAGAAAAGTGTATCAGCGTTAAGAACAGACATACAGGGGCTTCCCTGGTGGTCCAGTGGATAAGGACACCACCTTGCAGTGCAAGAGGCACCCAGTCGATCCCTGGCTTGGGAAGATCCCATGTGCCGCGGAGCGGCTGGACCGATGTGTCCAATTACCGAGCTGGAGCTCTGGAGCGCATGCGCCCAGAGCCGGCGCTCTGCAACGACAGACGCCACCGCGATGGGAGGCCCACAGGAGCCAAAGAACAAAGACAGATGAAAATAGAGAAATGAAGGACCAATAGAAGTGGCCCGCCCACTCCCCTCCCTCCCCGACCCGACCCCCACCAAAAAAATTTATGAAAACAAAAAAAGAACAGACATACAGGTAAAACTAGACTAGAATTCAGAAATAAATTCACAATATATGGTTAATAAATATTGTATTTCTTACAAAGGTTCCAGTACAACTAAGCTAGTCTTTTTAACAATGATTCTAAAATAATTAGATTTACATGTTGGGAAAAAAAGTGAACATCAACCTGTAACATATTACCGTACATGGAATTTAACTTGAAATGGAATATAGATTTAAATATAAATGCCCAAAGGTGTAAAGTTTCAAAAAATTCAAAAAAATAAAAGAAAATCTTTTGAGTTTTTTTGGTGAATAAAGGTATATTTGGATAAATAAGTACAAATACAGAGGAAAAAAGTAAATTATACTTCGTAGATATTAAAATTTTTGAACGACCTTGTTAATAATGACAAAAGGCTGGCCATCCAACTGGAAAAAATACTGGCAACACATACAATTTAAGCAAGGACTATCCGAACTATATAAGGAGACCAAGAATCCAATAAGAAACAAGCAAACAGACAAGGGTGTTCAATTTTATTACTCACCAGGAAGGTACAAATAAGATGATCTTTAATGAACGCAGCTGTAGAAATTTTCAGAACATGAAATAGTGAAGTAGGGGCAGCATAGTTGTTACTTTTTGGAGATATGCTTGATGAATGAGGACCCTGAGGGCAGCTTCTGAGTTGCTGGTAATATTCTGTTCCTGGATCTGAATTTTGGGTGCATGAATATGTTTTCTTTTTGAAATTTAGTTTTATTTATACTTATAGTTACATACTTATGTGCAGTAGGTTATATTTCAGTAAAAATGTTTCCCCCAAATGGTTAAGATTCTGAGAAGCAGAAACACAACCTCTGAACCTATGATTTGTGTAGCTATATTTGTGAAATTCTAATTAAAACTATGGTGAAAATGCCAGTGAGATTGGCAGCATTTAAAATGTCTGAGGATACTAAACATTGATGAGGAAAGGGAGCCCAATAAATGGTCATCTACTGTTGACATCATGTCATGTCTCATAAACATTTGTGGAATCATACTGATAGTACTTATTAAGGTGAATATATGAAAATCCACTGCGATATATATACCATAGAAAATCTTGTATTTGAACCCCTGTGTTCAAGGTTGCTTATCTTGGCAGTGTAAGTAAAAGCAAAAATCTCTAAGCAGTACAAATATTTACCAACAGTGTAGTGGACAAATAACTAGTGATTTATATTCATCAGTGTATGACAGTGAGAATGAGTGAAATATCAATATGGATAAAACAGAGTATTTCATTGAAGATGTCGCAGGAAAATGTATGCAATACGATTGCCTCTTTCTGAATTTAGAAAGAAATAGGTTAAATAATAATTTTACTTACAGAATCAGTCATAGGAGATTAAAAATAAGTAAATTAAAATAAATCAATTTAAGGAAGTGATTGAGAAAGGAGCACATAAAGTGCTTCTAGTTAAGGGTCTAGAAGCATTTTGTTTCTTGGTCTGGATGAAAGATTCAGGGGTATCTATTATTACCATTTTCAAATGAAGTATGGTTTTTATATGCTGTACTTCTCAGGAAAAAGTAATCTACTGAAATATCTTTAAAAATTTAAAAATGAATATACAAGTTCCCTAACTACAGAGACTTTAAATTTTGAGACTTTGGGTGGTTTTCCATGGATGCCCTAAAGATGGTTTCCTTTATGTAGTAAGATATTAAGATTTATTTCAGATTTCTTCCTAAACAAAGTCTGCCAACAAAGAAATGATTATAACAGTTGTGCAATTTATATTTAGCCTTGAAATAATAAAGATGCTTCTTTAAATCTACATCTTACTAATTTCCTAATTCAGACTGAAGTTTTTCCAGTTAATTCAGATGTAGGTGTGTGTGTGCATGTGTGTGTGTTGTCAAAGTTTCCTGGAACTTAAAAATTAATGCCTGTGTGCCAATTGACGGCAAAGTAACTTTTCTTCCAGGTTCAAAGATCTACTTCTTTCGGAACAGCACAGATGACACAGAAGAAGTTTCATCTTTTGGAAATTGCATGTGTTGAAGATGGTAAAATGAAACTCCTTTAGGAAGTTTTCCTTGTTATAAATTGATTATGAAAATAATTTTCATTTGGAGACAACATAAAAAATTTCAGACACTAGCAGATATTTGCATATTATCAAGAAAATTTCACTTCAGTTCAAGCAATATAATTTGGATGCTCCTTAAGTTTACATTTGCAGTGGGATTTTCTGGAGAGAGTAGCATGGAAGCATATACACTACTGTGTTGGGGAAAATGGGACCAATATCTTGGCAGTGTAAGTAAGAAAATTAAATACAAATATTTACCAACAGTGTAGTGGACAAATAACTAGTGATTTATATTCATCAGTGTATGACAGTAAAATGTTCGCAGGAAAATGTAAAGGGGGCAATACGATTGCCTCTTTCTGAATTTAGAAAGAAATAGGTTAAATAATAATTTTACTTACAGAATCAGTCATAGGAGATTAAAAATAAGTAAATTAAAATAAATCAATTTAAGGAAGTGATTGAGAAAGGAGAAATAAAGTGCTTCTAGTTAAGGGTCTAGAAGCATTTTGTTTCTTGGTCTGGATGAAAGATTCAGGGGTATCTATTATTACCATTTTCAAATGAAGTAGGGTTTTTTATATGCTGTACTTCTCAGGAAAAAGTAATCTACTGAAATATCTTTAAAAATTTAAAAATGAATATACAAGTTCCCTAACTACAGAGACTTTAAATTTTGAGACTTTGGGTGGTTTTCCATGGATGCCCTAAAGATGGTTTCCTTTATGTAGTAAGATATTAAGATTTATTTCAGATTTCTTCCTAAACAAAGTCTGCCAACAAAGAAATGATTATAACAGTTGTGCAATTTATATTTAGCCTTGAAATAATAAAGATGCTTCTTTAAATCTACATCTTACTAATTTCCTAATTCAGACTGAAGTTTTTCCAGTTAATTCAGATGTAGGTGTGTGTGTGCATGTGTGTGTGTTGTCAAAGTTTCCTGGAACTTAAAAATTAATGCCTGTGTGCCAATTGACGGCAAAGTAACTTTTCTTCCAGGTTCAAAGATCTACTTCTTTCGGAACAGCACAGATGACACAGAAGAAGTTTCATCTTTTGGAAATTGCATGTGTTGAAGATGGTAAAATGAAACTCCTTTAGGAAGTTTTCCTTGTTATAAATTGATTATGAAAATAATTTTCATTTGGAGACAACATAAAAAATTTCAGACACTAGCAGATATTTGCATATTATCAAGAAAATTTCACTTCAGTTCAAGCAATATAATTTGGATGCTCCTTAAGTTTACATTTGCAGTGGGATTTTCTGGAGAGAGTAGCATGGAAGCATATACACTACTGTGTGTAAAATGGGTAACCAATGGGGATCTGCTGCATGACTCAGGGGACTCAAACTGAGGCTCTGTACCAACCTAAGGGTGGAAAGAGGTGGGAGGGAGATTACAAAAGAAGGGGATACATATGGTTGACTCATGTTGATGGCAGAGGTCAACACAATATTGTGAAGCAGTTTTCCTTCAAATAAGTTTGGAAAAAACTTGAATCCCATAATAAAAAGAACCACTAGTAAGTTTTAATCATCCTATTGTGATTTAAGTGACCTCGTGAAAGTTTGTGTCTAATTTATAATGTTACTTAGCTTTAGGAGATCTTCATTATAGTAATTTTTAAAAACTTTTTACGCTTTGCGTTTTTGTTATTAGAGGAAGAAAATCAAGCCTTATTTCATGAAAACTTGTAAATATTGTTTTGTCATGACATATATGCTTTTTGCCACATTGGAAAGAAAAATAAATGCATTTTTCTGTTTTTAAGAGTTTAAAAATTGATAAATGTTAAATAACAGAAATTGCCATATTGATCCTCAGTTTTCTAGAGAATGTTTACCTTTCTCTGTAGTGACCAGGGTGGGTGGGGAAGGGAAGGAAATGTTGTTTGAGATCATCTATCCTAAAATTCAATATTATGTTCTAGAACATAAACCATCTAAAACCACTTAGGTGGTTTTAGTTTCCCTTAAATTTTCCGTTAATAGTTTTACTAGATTTGGGACCTTTTAAAAGTATGTTGTAGAAATTTGTTATCACATATGTATGACCATATAGTCGTTCAGATGTGAAGTAGAGATTGATCTTAGTTTCTCCGTTCAAATGGAGATTTGACCTTGGCATTTAACAATTGGCCTTTACTATAAAGTTTTATTCAACAATTTTTAGATTATTGATTTTAAAGATAATGTTCCTTAAGCTAAAGATTGCATTTTGTAGTTTTCCATAAATTTTGTCATTAACAATGTTATTTTTTCAGATGTAATCTCTCTATTTATTTTCAATGTTCAGCTTTTTGAAGTATGCTGTAGAGTTCATATTTAAGAAAAATTATTAAAATTTTATTAGGAAATCAGTCCTTTAGATTATTGACTTAACAAATGTTCTCTGACATTTAGATTCAGATGAGGAGTTTTTTGATGCACCGTGTAGTCCTTTGGAAGAGCCTCTTCAGTCTCCACCTAGAATTAAAAGTCCTCAACAGAGAAAGCTTCAAAAACCAGATTGTTTTAAAAATATGATTGAGTATAAAATAAGATTTGAAGTGCCAGAGGTATGCATTGTATGTACCATGATAAAATTAATATGGCTTATTTAAGTTGTCAGTCTTTTCTACTATTCACAGTTTATTTATGTGTCTCAATACTAATAGACATTGCTGTTTTCATCCTGTTTAAACTCTGTCCATATAGCTAATTTGTGATTCTTCTTCCCCTTTCTTTGAAGATTAACCTCCTTAATCAGTAATTAAAAATTTGGCCACCCTCACCTGTGAGGGATCACATTCTGCCTATAGAAGGTTTATCTTTAGATAAATTCTGTTTCACTTAGAGAAAAGGAGTTTAGATGCATTTTGCTGAATATTCAGTATATATTTATTGAAAATAATTTGCACAATGCATGTATTTTATATGTATATGTATAAGAGCTCTCCTATATTTAAATACGTACCATTTATACCATATGTATACCTCACATACCTATTATATATGGTCACCATCCATATAAACATTTTTTTTGTGTGTGTTAAGATAGTTGTTTCTTTTTTCTTTTATAGGTTTTGATTCAGTTCTGTCACATTGCTGGAGATTGTGAACTACCTGTGGTGGAAATGAATGTCTTAGGGTTTGGTACAGACATTGAGCTCAGGACATTCGATTTGAAAGCAAATGCCATTTTGAAAGAGGTCTGCTTAAAATGCCCAGAATATTTTGGTAAGTAACTCTGTGTTTAAAAATAATTTATTTTACTGTTTGATTACCTTGTAGAGATAGTCTAAACCATTTAGTCAGTACATTTGATAAAATATTATTAAAGAAATACTATGAGCTAGTGTTCAACTTTCATGTTATACTTTGAAGCAAAGGAGTAAACTAGAGAGAAAATGAAGATAACTTTTCTCATTAAAATGGTTTAAGTCTACTTAACTGAATCTAAAATACTGAATTAGTTTTCATTGATACTATAATAGTTTACCACGAATTTATTAAATTTTTATAGCTCAGATGTCTCAACAGGCAAAAATCAACAGGATTTATTGGAGGCTGTAAGGGAAGATCTGTTTTTATCCTCATTTAATTGTTGGCAGGAATTCAGTTTTGGGTGGTTTAAATCCATTTTCTTGCTTTTTAAAAGATATACACTGGCCTTAGCTCCTAACAGGCCTCTTTGAATCCTTGCACATAATTTTTTGTTTCCCAGAACCATTATGGGGTGTTAGACCCTTCTTATGTTGTAGTCTCAGTAGCCTTTTCTTCTGCCTTTTTCTTCCACTCTAAAAATTAATTAGATTGGGCTCATCTAGACAATCAAAGATAATTTCCCCTTAATGTTAACCTTAATCACCTCTGTAATGTTCCGTTTACCATACGAGATAACGTATTCTCAGATCTGGGGGGAATTAGCATAGGCATCCTTGTGGGTGTGTGTGTAATTATTCTGCCTACCACACAATTATATACCTAATCATAACATGATTATGCTATCATTTATGCTCTCTTTTATTATGTGCTATCTTGGACAATACTTATTTGCTGTGGCGGCATTTATAGGAGTATTTTTTTTGAGTATTTTTTTTTTTTACTTCTTCCTTTACATTTTGAGTTTTTCCTTGAAACATAACTATAAATGCTTCGTCAGTTCCATAAAAATATTAAGACAAACTTCACTTTCAGTTGGGGAATTTTAGCCAAAAAAGGCATCCTTGCTTCATTATCTTGGTTGTTAGCTGTAATGTATTCTGTCACATTGCTGGAGATTGTGAACTACCTGTGGTGGAAATGAATGTCTTAGGGTTTGGTACAGACATTGAGCTCAGGACATTCGATTTGAAAGCAAATGCCATTTTGAAAGAGGTCTGCTTAAAATGCCCAGAATATTTTGGTAAGTAACTCTGTGTTTAAAAATAATTTATTTTACTGTTTGATTACCTTGTAGAGATAGTCTAAACCATTTAGTCAGTACATTTGATAAAATATTATTAAAGAAATACTATGAGCTAGTGTTCAACTTTCATGTTATACTTTGAAGCAAAGGAGTAAACTAGAGAGAAAATGAAGATAACTTTTCTCATTAAAATGGTTTAAGTCTACTTAACTGAATCTAAAATACTGAATTAGTTTTCATTGATACTATAATAGTTTACCACGAATTTATTAAATTTTTATAGCTCAGATGTCTCAACAGGCAAAAATCAACAGGATTTATTGGAGGCTGTAAGGGAAGATCTGTTTTTATCCTCATTTAATTGTTGGCAGGAATTCAGTTTTGGGTGGTTTAAATCCATTTTCTTGCTTTTTAAAAGATATACACTGGCCTTAGCTCCTAACAGGCCTCTTTGAATCCTTGCACATAATTTTTTGTTTCCCAGAACCATTATGGGGTGTTAGACCCTTCTTATGTTGTAGTCTCAGTAGCCTTTTCTTCTGCCTTTTTCTTCCACTCTAAAAATTAATTAGATTGGGCTCATCTAGACAATCAAAGATAATTTCCCCTTAATGTTAACCTTAATCACCTCTGTAATGTTCCGTTTACCATACGAGATAACGTATTCTCAGATCTGGGGGGAATTAGCATAGGCATCCTTGTGGGTGTGTGTGTAATTATTCTGCCTACCACACAATTATATACCTAATCATAACATGATTATGCTATCATTTATGCTCTCTTTTATTATGTGCTATCTTGGACAATACTTATTTGCTGTGGCGGCATTTATAGGAGTATTTTTTTTGAGTATTTTTTTTTTTTACTTCTTCCTTTACATTTTGAGTTTTTCCTTGAAACATAACTATAAATGCTTCGTCAGTTCCATAAAAATATTAAGACAAACTTCACTTTCAGTTGGGATACTTTTTATTTTTTGCTTAATTCTGTTGCCCAAGATTTTCAATACTACACTGAGTGAAACTGGCCAAGAATTGGCATCCTTGTCGTCTTCATTATCTTAGAGGAAAAGCTTTCAGCTTCTCACTGCTGAGTAATGTATTAGCTGTGGGCTTGTCATATGTGCCCTTTATTTTGTTGGGTATGTTCCCTCTATTCCCACTTTGTAGAAAGTTTTTACACTAAGCAGATGTTAAATTTTGTCAGATGCTTTTCTGCATCTATTAAGATAATCATATGATTTTTATCCTTCATTTTCTTAATATGGTGTATCATGTTGACTGATCTGTGGGTGTTGAACCATACTTGTATCCTTGAAACAAATCCCACAAGATCTTGGTGTTTGAGCTTTTTCATATAAGGAGTATTGAATTTGGTTTGGTAATATTTCCTCGAGGATTTTTGCATAATATTCATCAGAAATACTGGCTCATAATTTTCTTGTGTCCCTGTCTGGTTTTGGTACCAAGTTAATGCTGGCCCCATAAAATGAGTTTGGAAATGTTTTCTCTTTTCTCCTTTTTTTTTTTTTTGGTGAGTTTCATAAGAATTGGTATTAATTCTTTAAAAGTGTTTGGCAGAATTTACCATGAAACCATCTATTTCTGAATTTTTATTTGTTGGGTGGTTTTGATTCAGTCTCCTTAAGAATTATTGCTCTATTCAGACTTACTCCTTGTTGATGATTCTGTCTTGGAAGGTTGTTTTTAGGAATGTATCCATTTCTTCTAGGTTGTCCATTTTGTTATCACATATATTCATGATAGTTTCTTAGGATCCTTAATAGTTCTGTGGTGTCGGATGTCATGTGTGTTTTTTGTAACGGATTATATTTATTAGCCCTCTTTTTCATAGTGAATCTAGCTACAGGTTCATCAGTTTTGTTTTTCACAGAACCAGGTCTTTAGTTTCATTGATCTTTTCCACTGTGTTTGGTTTCTATTTCATTTACTTCTATTCTCTTCTTTGTTATTTTTTTTTAATACGACTTTTTTTTTTTTAAATTTTGGCCTCTTTTATTGTTTTTTTTTTAAATTTATTTATCTTCATCCATTTTTAATCTCCAGCCTGTGTTGGCCTCCCATGACAGTAGCCTCTCTCGTTGCAGAGTACCGGTTCCGGGTGCATGCGCTCCAGAGCACTGGCTCCTAATTGAACACACTGGTCCAGCCGCTCTGTGGCATGTGGTATCTTCCTGGGCCAGGGATCGAACCGGTGCCCCATGCACTCCAAGGCAGACTCTTTACACACTGGACTGCCAGGGAAACCCTCTTCTTTGTTATTTTTTACTTATACTAACTAACTTCAGATTTGGGTTTTTTTTTCCCCTAATACCTTGATTTGTAAGATTTTTTATTTGAGAGTTTCCTTGTTTCTTTTTTTTTTTTTTTTTACTTTTATTTTACTTTTAACTTTTACAGTTTTGTTGTTTACAGATATGTATGTTCCCAGATTAGTCATATATATATCCCGCCCATCCCACCCCTCCATCACACAGCACTCCTGCAGGATCCCCTTTTCTCACAGAGCAATGGCTATAGCTATTTTCTTCACATATGATAGTACAGGCCTTCATGCTACTTCCTTTACACCTCCCACCCTCTGTTCCTTCCCCACAATGTCCATATGTCCACTGTCCATGTCTGTTTCTCCATCACTTCACTGCGTGAGCCATCATCACCATCCTACTAGATTCCATATATATGTGTTAGTATATTGTACTTGTCCTTCTCTTTTAGACTGACTTCACTATTTGTCATAGGTTCTAGATCCAGCCACCTCATTAGTGCTGATTCTTCTGCATTTCTTTTTACAGCTCAGTAGTATTCCATTGTATGTATGTACCAGAACTTTTGAATCCATTCGTTCGTTGATGGGCATCTAGGTTGCTTCCATGTTCTAGCTATTGTATAGAGAGCTGCACTGAACATTGGGGTGCAGGTGCTTCTTTCAGATTTAATTTCATCAGGGTATAAGCCTAAGAGTGGGATTGCTGGGTCATATGGTGCTTCTATTTTTAGTCTTTTAAGAAATATCCATACTGTCTTCTATAGAGGCTGTATCAGTTTACATTCCCACCAGCAATGCAGAAGTGTTCCCTTTTCTCCGCACCCTCTCCAGCATTTATTGTTTGTCGATTTGTGGATGACGGCCATTCTGACGGGTGTGAGGTGATATCTCATTGTAGTTTTGATTTGCATTTCTCTAATTATAAGCGAGGCTGAGCATCGTTTCATGTGTTTTGGGGCCATCTGTATGTCCTCTTTGGAGAGGTGTCTGTTTAGGTCCTTTTCCCATTTTTTGATTGGGTTGTTCATTTTTCCAGTGCTGAGTTGTCTGAGTTGCTTGTAGATTTTGGAGATTAATTCTTGGTCTGTTGTTTCATTTGCTATGATTTTCTCCCATTCTGTGGGGTGTCTGTTCAGCTTTTTTGTAATTTCTTTTGCTGTACAAAAGCTTTTAAGTTTCATGAGGTCCCATGTGTTCACTTTTCTTTTGAGTTTTGCTATTCTAGTAGGTGGGTCAGAGAAGATCTTGCTTTGATTGATGTCCTTGAGGGTTTTGCCTGTATTCCCCTCCCTAAGAGTTTGATGGTTTCTGGTCTTATATTTAGGTCTTTAATCCATTTTGAGTTGATCTTTGTGTATGGTGTCAGAGAATGTTCCAACTTCATTTTTTTGCCTGTAGCTGTCCAGTTTTCCCAGCACCATTTGTTGAAGAGGCTGTCTTTGTCCCACTTTATAGTTTCGCCTCCTTTGTCAAAAATAAGGTATCCATAGGTGCGAGGGGTTATCTCTGGGTTCTCTACCTTTTCCTAAGTCATCATCATATTTGATTCCATATATATGTGTTAGTATATTGTACTTGTCCTTCTCTTTTAGACTGACTTCACTATTTGTCATAGGTTCTAGATCCAGCCACCTCATTAGTGCTGATTCTTCTGCATTTCTTTTTACAGCTCAGTAGTATTCCATTGTATGTATGTACCAGAACTTTTGAATCCATTCGTTCGTTGATGGGCATCTAGGTTGCTTCCATGTTCTAGCTATTGTATAGAGAGCTGCACTGAACATTGGGGTGCAGGTGCTTCTTTCAGATTTAATTTCATCAGGGTATAAGCCTAAGAGTGGGATTGCTGGGTCATATGGTGCTTCTATTTTTAGTCTTTTAAGAAATATCCATACTGTCTTCTATAGAGGCTGTATCAGTTTACATTCCCACCAGCAATGCAGAAGTGTTCCCTTTTCTCCGCACCCTCTCCAGCATTTATTGTTTGTCGATTTGTGGATGACGGCCATTCTGACGGGTGTGAGGTGATATCTCATTGTAGTTTTGATTTGCATTTCTCTAATTATAAGCGAGGCTGAGCATCGTTTCATGTGTTTTGGGGCCATCTGTATGTCCTCTTTGGAGAGGTGTCTGTTTAGGTCCTTTTCCCATTTTTTGATTGGGTTGTTCATTTTTCCAGTGCTGAGTTGTCTGAGTTGCTTGTAGATTTTGGAGATTAATTCTTGGTCTGTTGTTTCATTTGCTATGATTTTCTCCCATTCTGTGGGGTGTCTGTTCAGCTTTTTTGTAATTTCTTTTGCTGTACAAAAGCTTTTAAGTTTCATGAGGTCCCATGTGTTCACTTTTCTTTTGAGTTTTGCTATTCTAGTAGGTGGGTCAGAGAAGATCTTGCTTTGATTGATGTCCTTGAGGGTTTTGCCTGTATTCCCCTCCCTAAGAGTTTGATGGTTTCTGGTCTTATATTTAGGTCTTTAATCCATTTTGAGTTGATCTTTGTGTATGGTGTCAGAGAATGTTCCAACTTCATTTTTTTGCCTGTAGCTGTCCAGTTTTCCCAGCACCATTTGTTGAAGAGGCTGTCTTTGTCCCACTTTATAGTTTCGCCTCCTTTGTCAAAAATAAGGTATCCATAGGTGCGTGGGTTTATCTCTGGGTTCTCTACCTTGTTCCATTGATCGATATTTCTGTTTTTGTGCCAGTACCATACTGTCTTGATAACTGTTGCTTTGTAGTAGAGTCTGAAGTTGGGGAGGCTGATCCCTCCAGCTCCATTCTTCTTCCTCAGGATTGCTTTGGCTATTTGGGGTCTTTTGTGTTTCCATATGAACTGTGTTATTCTTTGGTCTTCTGTGAAGACTGTCGTTGGTAGTTTGATAGGGATTGCATTGAATCTATAGATGACATTTGGTAGTATGGTCGTTTTCACAGTATTGATTCTTCCGACCCAGGAACATGGAATATCTCTCCATCTGTTTAAGTCTTCTTTAATTTCTCTCATGAGTGTCTTGTAATTTTTAGTGTACAGTTCTTTTGTTTCTTTGGGTAGGTTTAATCCTAGATATTTTACTCTTTTGGTTACAGTAGTGAAGAGGATTGCCTCTTTGATTTCGTTTTCTGATTTTTCATAGTTTGTGTATAGGAATGCCAGTGACTTCTGTGTGTTGACTTTATACCCTGCAACTTTGCTGAATTCATTGATTAGCTCTAGTAGCTTTGTAACCGTGTCTTTGGGATTTTCTATGTATAATATCATGTCGTCTGCAAAAAGAGAGAGCTTGACTTCTTCCTTTCCAATCTGGATTCCTTTGATTTCTTTCTCTTCTCTAATTCCTGTTGCTAGAACTTTCAGGACCATGTTGAATAATAGTAGTGAAAGTGGACACCTTTGTCTTGTTCCTGATCTTAGAGGGAATGCTTTCAGTTTTTTTACCATTGAGGACAATGTTTGCTGTGGGCTTATCATATATGGCTTTCACTATGTTGAGGTAGGTTCCTTCTATGCCCATTTTTTGAAGAATTTTTATCATAAATGGGTGTAGGGTTTTGTCAAAGGCTTTTTCTGCATCTATTGAGATGATCATGTGATTTTTGTCTCTCAATTTGTTGATATGGTGTATCACATTAATTGATTTGTGGGTATTGAAGAATCCTTGCATGCCTGGGATGAACCCGACTTGATCATGATGTATGAGCTTTTTGATGTGTTGTTGAATTCTGTTTGCTAGGATTTTGTTGAGGAGTTTGGCGTCTAGATTCATCAGTGAAATTGGCCTATAATTTTCTTTTTTTGTGTTGTCTTTGCCTGACTTTGCTGTCAGGGTGATGGCAGCCTCACAGAATGTGTTTGGGAGTGTTCCTTCCTGTGCAATTTTGGAAGAGTTTTAGAAGGACAGGCATTAGCTCTTCTTTAAATGTTTGGTAGAATTCACTTGTGAAACCATCTGGCCCTGGGCTTTTATTTTTGGGTAGATTTTTGATCACAAGGTCGATTTCTGAGCTTGTGATGGGCTTGTTCATAGTTTCTATTTCTTCCTGGTTGAGTCTTGGGAGATTAATCTTCCCTAAGAAACTGTCCATTTCTTCCAGGTTGTCCAGTTTGTTGCCATAGAGTTGTTCATAATAGTTTCTTATAAACCTTTGGATTTCTGCATTATCTGTTGTAATCTCTCCTTTTTCATTTCTGATTTTGTTGATCTGGTTCTTCTCTCTTTTTTTCTTGATGAGTCTTGCCAGTGAAGTAGACATCTATGTTCTTCTTTTGCTGTATCTGATAAATTTTGGTATGCTGTGTTTCTGTTTCCATTTGTCTCCCAAGCATTTTTTAATTTCTCTTTTTATTTGGTAGTTGACCCAGTAGTAAAATTGTAACTGTTTGTTGCAACACAATACTATACGTACAAAACCCCCAAAGACTCCACCAGAAAAAAACTGTTTAGAGCTAGTCAACAAATTCATTAAAGTTGCAGAATACAAAATCAACACACCAGGGCTTCCCTGGTGGTCCAGTGGATTAGGACACCACCTTGCAGTGCAAGGGACGCCAGTTCGATCCCTGGTCTGGGAAGATCCCACGTGCCGCGGAGTGGCTGGACTGATGTGTCCAGTTATGAAGCCGGAGCTCTGGAGCGCATGCGCCCAGAGCTGGCGCTCTGCGACAGCAGAGGCCACTGTGATGGGAGGCCCACAGGGGCCAAAGAACAAAGAAGGATGAAAACAGATAAATGAAAGACCAATAGAAGTGGCCCGCCCCCTCCCTCCCCAAACCGCCCCCACCTGCCCCCAAAAAATCAACACACTAAAATCTGTTGCATTTTTATACATGAATGAACTGTTAGAGAAATTAAGAAAATAATCACATTTGCAGTTGCATCAAAAAGAACAAAATAGCTAGGAATAAATTTAAGTGAGGAGGCAAAAGGCCTACCCACTAAAAACTATTAAGACACTGATAAAAGAAATTGAAGTCATAAACCAACAGAAAGGTGTTCTTTGCCTCATGGATTGGACTAATTAATACTATATAAATGTCCATCCTACCCAAGGCAACCTATAAATTTCATGCAATCTGTATACTCCATGCAATATCTGGCAAAATACCAGTGACATTTTCCACAGAACTATAACAGATAACTCTTAACATTTGTGTGGAACCAGGAGACATTCAGATAGTTGAAGCAATCCTTAGAAGAACAAAGCTGGAGGCATCATGATCTCTGATTTCTAACTATATTACAAAGCACTAATAATTAAAGCAGTGTGGTATCAGCATAAAAACAGATACATAAATCAGTGGAATAGGACAGAGAGCCCCAAAATAAGCCTGCATTATCTGTGATCAAGTATTTTATGACAGAAACCAAGAATATACAGTGAGGAAAGAATAGTCTCTTCATTTTTAGGTCTTTTGTCCCAGTCTGTATACCTTTTACTCCTTTTCTTGTCTTACTGTATTTGGTGATACTTACAGTACATTGTGAAAATAGGACATAAAAGAAGAGGTACATTCTTACCTTGTTCCTTAGTGAGTTTCTCATCATTATGATGTTAGCTAGCTGTAGGTTTTATTTGTTTTTTTTTTTTAAATTTTGGCCTCTTTTATTGGTCTTTCATTTATTTATTTTCATCCATCTTCGTTCCTTGGCCCGTGTGGGCCTCCCATGGCAGTGGCCTCTCATGTCACAGAGCACTGGCTCTGGGCACACGTGCTCCAGAGTGCTGGCTGGTAATTGGACACACCAGTCCAGCTGCTCCACGGCATGTGGGATCTTCCCAGGCCAGAGATTGAACTGGCGCCCCTTGCACCACAAGGTGCACTCTTTACCCACTGGACCACCAGAGATACCCAGCTGTAGGTTTTTCGAAGATACTTTTTATCACGTTCATGTTCTCACTTATTCCTAGAGTATTGAGAACTTTCATCATGAATGGTTGTTGGATATTGTCAGATGTTTTTTCCCTGTCAGTTTATATATGATCATGTGGCTTTTATCCTTTAGCTAGCCTGTGAATATGATGGATTGTATCAGTTGATTTTCAAATGTTGAACCAGCCTGTCATCTTTGCATAAATCCTACTTTGTCATGGTGTGTAATATTTTTGATTTAATTTGCTATTATTGTTAGATTTAATTTGCTATTATTTTGTTGAAGTTTGTTGCATCTGTGTTAGTGAAAATTCCTGTCCTATAAGGTCTTTTCTTCCCTTCTTACTCCTTGCTTGGTCTTTTTTTTTGTTTGTGTGTGTGTGATTTTGATATTAGGTTAATTTAGGCTTCATAGAATGCATTTGGAAGTGTTTTCCCTGTTTTTATACTTTGAAGGGGATTGAACAGAATTGGTATATCTCCCTTAAATATTTGTTAGCATTCACTAGTGGACCCATCTGAGCCTGATTCTTTCTGTTTTGGAGGATATTCATTATTGACTTAATTTCTTTAATAGATATTCAAGTTGTTTATTTTTGTGTGAGTTTGGCATAGTATGTTTTTCAAGGAAATGTTTCATTTTATTAATCAAATTGGTAGGCAGAGTTGTTCATAATATTTCTTAATTTTTTTAGTGTTCAGGATACGTAAAACGATGTCCTCTGTTTAGTTTCTTTAAAAATATACATTTATTTTACTTTTTGGTTGCTGGGCTTCATTGCTGTGTGTCGTCTTTTCTCTAGTTGCAATGAACAGGGGCTACTCTTTAGTTGAGGTGCACAGGCTTCTCACTGATGTGGCTTCTCTTGTTGCAGAGCACAGCCTCTAGCACACATACTAGTTGTGAAGCCCAGGCTCAGTATTTGTGACTCTCAAGCTCTATAGAGTGTAGGCTAAGTAGTTGTGGTGCATGGACCCGGTTGCTCTTAAGCATGTGGGTGAGTGTGTGCTAAGTTGGTTGTCTCTGACTGTGACTTCGTGGACTGTAGTCCACTAGGCTCCTCTGTCCCCGAGGAGTCTCCAGGTATGAATACTGGACTGTGCCATGCCCTCCTCCAGGGGCTCTTCCCAATCCATGGATCAAACCTGTATCCCTTATATCTCCTGCATTGGAAAGCGGCTTCTTTAGCACTACTGCCACCTGGGAAGGAACCTTCGTGGGCCAGAGATCAAATCCGTGTCCCCTGCATTGGCAGGTGAATTCTTAATCCACTGTACCACTAGGAAAGTCCCTGTTTCATTTTTTAGTTTTTTTAATTTTTAATTTTTTTTTTGGAGGGGGGATGGGAGGGCCACTTCTGTTGTTCTTTCATTTATCTATTTTCATCCATCTTTGTTTTTTTTTCGGTCCGTGTGGGCCTCCCATCGCAGTGACCTCTGCCGTCACAGAGCACCGGCTCTGGGCGCATGCGCGCCAGAGCTCCGGCTCGGTAGTTGGACACATCAGTCCAGCCGCCCCGCGGCACGTGGGATCTTCCCAGGTCAGGGATCGAACCAGCGCCCCTTGCACTGCAAGGCGGTGTTCTTACCCACTGGACCACCAGGGAAGCCCTGTTTCATTTTTGATATTAGTAATTTCTGTTCTTTTTTTTTCTAAGTTAGCCTGGCCCTATGATTTCTGTTGATTTTTTTTTTTTTTCTCCCCCAGGGACCCATTTTTGGTTTCTTTGATTTTTGTCTAATGCTTTCTTGCTTTCAGTTTAATTGATTTCTGATCTAATTTTAATTATTTTTTTACTTTTGTTTACTTTGAATTTGTTCAGTTTTTTTTCTAGCTTCCTAAAATATAGAAGCATAGATTACTGATTTTGCATCTTTTCTAATGTATGTGTTCAGTGCTATGTTTTCCTCTTAAGTGCAGCTTTCACCATAACCCACAAGTTTTGATTAGTTGTGTTTTCATTTTCATGTAGTTCCAAATACTTTTAATTCTTCCTTCAAGATTTTTTTTTTTTTTTTTTTTTTTAGTCTCAGGCGTTATTTAGAAATGTCTTGTTTGTTCTCCAGTTATTTTGGAATTTTCCAGCTGTTTTTCTGTTACTGATTTCTGTTATAATACTTTTATGGTCTGAAGGCAGATGTTGTATGATTTCAATTTTTTAAAAGTTGTAAAGGTGTGTTCTATGACTCAGAACGTGATTTTTTTAAAAAAAAAATCTTTATTTTAAAGGTTTTACAGAGTTTTGTTGCTCACAGAAATGTATGTTCCCAGATCAGTCATATGCATATCCCTGGTCCCCACCCCCTCAGTTCCCCCCTTCCCACCCCTCCGGACCATAGCCCCATGCCATTGTAAGCACTCCTATTCCTTAGCACAATGACAATAGCTATCTTTTCCACACATGACAGTATAGGTTTCCATGTTACTCCCTCCATGCCTCCCCCTCCCTATTTCTTCCCCACAATGTCCCTATGTCTATGCTCGCTCTGTTTTTTCCATGAGTTCCCTGCGTGTGTTATCAAGACCGTACTACTAGATTCCATATATGTGTGTTAGTATACTGTATTTGTCTCTCTCTTTTTGTCAGAATGTGATTGATCTTGATGACTGTTCCATGTGAGCCTAAGAAGAATGAAGCAGTCCAGCCGCCCGCGTAGTTGGACACACCAGTCCAGCCGCTCCGCGGCATGTGGGATCTTCCCGGACCACGGATCGAACCAGCGCCCCTTGCACTGCAAGGCGGTGTTCTTACCCACTGGACCACCAGGGAAGCCCTGTTTCATTTTTGATATTAGTAATTTCTGTTCTTTTTTTTTCTAAGTTAGCCTGGCCCTATGATTTCTGTTGATTTTTTTTTTTTCTCCCCCAGGGACCCATTTTTGGTTTCTTTGATTTTTGTCTAATGCTTTCTTGCTTTCAGTTTAATTGATTTCTGATCTAATTTTAATTATTTTTTTACTTTTGTTTACTTTGAATTTGTTCAGTTTTTTTTCTAGCTTCCTAAAATATAGAAGCATAGATTACTGATTTTGCATCTTTTCTAATGTATGTGTTCAGTGCTATGTTTTCCTCTTAAGTGCAGCTTTCACCATAACCCACAAGTTTTGATTAGTTGTGTTTTCATTTTCATGTAGTTCCAAATACTTTTAATTCTTCCTTCAAGATTTTTTTTTTTTTTTTTTTAGTCTCAGGCGTTATTTAGAAATGTCTTGTTTGTTCTCCAGTTATTTTGGAATTTTCCAGCTGTTTTTCTGTTACTGATTTCTGTTATAATACTTTTATGGTCTGAAGGCAGATGTTGTATGATTTCAATTTTTTAAAAGTTGTAAAGGTGTGTTCTATGACTCAGAACGTGATTTTTTTAAAAAAAAAATCTTTATTTTAAAGGTTTTACAGAGTTTTGTTGCTCACAGAAATGTATGTTCCCAGATCAGTCATATGCATATCCCTGGTCCCCACCCCCTCAGTTCCCCCCATCCCACCCCTCCGGACCATCGCCCCATGCCATTGTAAGCACTCCTATTCCCTTAGCACAATGACAATAGCTATCTTTTCCACACATGACAGTATAGGTTTCCATGTTACTCCCTCCATGCCTCCCCCTCCCTATTTCTTCCCCACAATGTCCCTATGTCTATGCTCGCTCTGTTTTTTCCATGAGTTCCCTGCGTGTGTTATCAAGACCGTACTACTAGATTCCATATATGTGTGTTAGTATACTGTATTTGTCTCTCTCTTTTTGTCAGAATGTGATTGATCTTGATGACTGTTCCATGTGAGCCTAAGAAGAATGAACTTTGTGTTCTTGTTGGATGAAGTAGTCTGTAGACTTCCAGTTATTTGATGGTGTTACTGAGCTTAACTGTGTCCTTACTCATATTTTTTTGGCTGCTGTATCTGTTCATTTCTGATAGAGGGGTATGAAATATTCTAATATGGTAGTGGATTCATCTAGTTCTCTGTGCATTATGTTTTTTGCTTTCTATTATTCGATAAGTCCACCTTTAGGATTGTTGCATTCTAATGGAGAATTGACCCCTTTATCATTATGTAATACCTTTGTTTATCCCTTATAACTTTTGCTTGCCTTGAAGTCTGCTCTGTCTGAAAATTAACATAGCTATCCCTACTTTCTTCTCAAAAGTATTAGCATAATGTATTTTAACATATGTTTACTTTCAGACTACATATCCTTTTATATTTAAAGTTTTTTTTTTAAAGACAATAAATACTTGGGTCTTATTTTTATTTATTTATTTATTTTTGTACATGTATGTTCCCAGATCATTCATGTGCATATCCCTTGACCCTCCCCCCACCCAGTTCTCCCCCTCCCATCCCTCCAGACCATTGCTCCAAGTGGTTGTAGGTACTCCTATTCCCCTAGCACAATGACAATAGCTATCTTTTCTACACATGACAGTATAGGTTTCCATGTTAGTCCCTCCCACTGTTCGGTCTCCACAATGTCTTTATGTCTATTCTCTGTTTTTTCATGAGTTCACTGCGTGTGTTATCATGACCATCTTACTAGATCCCATATATATGAGTTAGTATACTATACTTGTCTTTCCCTTTTTGACTTACTTCACTTTTTTATGATAGGTTCTAGAGCCAGCCACCTCATTGGGACTGAGTCCTCTGCATTTCTTTTAACAGCTGAGTAGTATTCCATTGTATATATGTACCAGAGCTTCTGGATTCATTCATTTGTCGATGGACATCTAGGTTGCTTCCATGTTATGGCTATTGTATAGAGAGCTGCAATGAACATTGGTGTACAGGTGCCTCTTTCATTTTTGATTTCATCAGGATATAGGCCTAATAGTGGGATTGCTGGGTCATAGGGTGCTTCTATTTTTAGTTTTTTAAGGAATCTCCATATTGTCTTCCATAGAGGTTGTATTAATTTACATTCCCACGAGCAGTGCAAGAGGGTTCCCTTTTCTCCACACCCTCTCCAGCATTTGTTGTCTGTCGATTTGTTGATGATGGCCATTCTGACTGGTGTGAGGTGGTATCTCATTGTGGTTTTAATTTGCATTTCTCTGATAATAAGCGAGGTTGAGCATCGTTTCATGTATTTTTGGGCCATTTGTATGTCCTCTTTGGAGAGGCGTCTCTTTAGATCTTTTTCCCATTTTTTGATTGGGCTGCTCATTTTCCCTGTGCTGAGTTGTCTGAGTTGCTTGTAGATTTTGGAGATTAATTCTTTGTCTGTTGTTTCATTTGCTATGATTTTCTCCCACTCTGTGGGCTGTCTGTTGAACTTTTTTGTAATTTCTTTTGCTGTACAAAAGCTTTTAAGTTTCATAAGGTCCCATATGTTCATTTTCTTTTCAGTTCTGCTATTTTAGTTGGTGGGTCAGAGAAGATCTTGCTTTGATTGATGTCCTTGAGGGTTTTGCCTATATTCTCCTCTAAGAGTTTGATGGTTTCTGGTCTTACATTGAGGTCTTTAATCCATTTTGAGTTGATCTTAGTGTATGGTGTCAGGGAATATTCCAATTTCATTTTTTTGCATGTAGCTGTCCAATTCTCCCAGCACCACTTGTTAAAGAGGCTGTCTTTGTCCCATTTTATAGTTTCTCCTCCTTTATCAAAAATAAGGTACCCATAGGTGCGTGGGTTGATCTCTGGGTTCTCTGTTTTTCATGAGTTCACTGCGTGTGTTATCATGACCATCTTACTAGATCCCATATATATGAGTTAGTATACTATACTTGTCTTTCCCTTTTTGACTTACTTCACTTTTTTATGATAGGTTCTAGAGCCAGCCACCTCATTGGGACTGAGTCCTCTGCATTTCTTTTAACAGCTGAGTAGTATTCCATTGTATATATGTACCAGAGCTTCTGGATTCATTCATTTGTCGATGGACATCTAGGTTGCTTCCATGTTATGGCTATTGTATAGAGAGCTGCAATGAACATTGGTGTACAGGTGCCTCTTTCATTTTTGATTTCATCAGGATATAGGCCTAATAGTGGGATTGCTGGGTCATAGGGTGCTTCTATTTTTAGTTTTTTAAGGAATCTCCATATTGTCTTCCATAGAGGTTGTATTAATTTACATTCCCACGAGCAGTGCAAGAGGGTTCCCTTTTCTCCACACCCTCTCCAGCATTTGTTGTCTGTCGATTTGTTGATGATGGCCATTCTGACTGGTGTGAGGTGGTATCTCATTGTGGTTTTAATTTGCATTTCTCTGATAATAAGCGAGGTTGAGCATCGTTTCATGTATTTTTGGGCCATTTGTATGTCCTCTTTGGAGAGGCGTCTCTTTAGATCTTTTTCCCATTTTTTGATTGGGCTGCTCATTTTCCCTGTGCTGAGTTGTCTGAGTTGCTTGTAGATTTTGGAGATTAATTCTTTGTCTGTTGTTTCATTTGCTATGATTTTCTCCCACTCTGTGGGCTGTCTGTTGAACTTTTTTGTAATTTCTTTTGCTGTACAAAAGCTTTTAAGTTTCATAAGGTCCCATATGTTCATTTTTCTTTTCAGTTCTGCTATTTTAGTTGGTGGGTCAGAGAAGATCTTGCTTTGATTGATGTCCTTGAGGGTTTTGCCTATATTCTCCTCTAAGAGTTTGATGGTTTCTGGTCTTACATTGAGGTCTTTAATCCATTTTGAGTTGATCTTAGTGTATGGTGTCAGGGAATATTCCAATTTCATTTTTTTGCATGTAGCTGTCCAATTCTCCCAGCACCACTTGTTAAAGAGGCTGTCTTTGTCCCATTTTATAGTTTCTCCTCCTTTATCAAAAATAAGGTACCCATAGGTGCGTGGGTTGATCTCTGGGTTCTCAATCTTGTTCCATTGATCTATAGGTCTGTTTTTGTGCCAGTACCATACTGTCTTGATAACTGTTGCTTTGTAGTAGAGTCTGAAGTTAGGGAGGCTGATCCCTCCAACTCCATTTTTCTTCCTCAGGATTGCTTTGGCTATTCGAGGTCTTCTGTGTTTCCATATGAACTGTGTTATTCATTGGTAGAGTTCTGTGAAACAAGTCAGTGGTAGTTGAATAGGTATTGCATTGAATCTGTAGATGATATTTGGAAGTATGGTCATTTTCACAATATTGATTCTTCCAATCCAGGAACATGGAATATCTCTCCATCTGTTTAAGTCTTCTTTAATGTCTCTCATGAGTGTCTTGTAATTTTCTGTGTACAATTCTTTTGTTTCTTTGGGTAGGTTTATTCCTAGATATTTGATTCTTTTGGTTGCAATGGTGAAGGGGATTGCCTCTTTGATTTCATTTTCTGATTTTTCATTGTTTGTGTATAGGAATGCCAGTGACTTCCGTGTGTTGACTTTATACCCTGCAACTTTGCTGAATTCATTGATTAGCTCTAGTAGCTTTGTAACCATGTCTTTGGGATTTTCTATGTATAATATCATGTCGTCTGCAAAAAGAGAGAGCTTGACTTCTTCCTTTCCAATCTGGATTCCTTTGATTTCTTTCTCTTCTCTTATTGCTGTTGCTAGGACTTCCAGGACTATGTTGAATAGTAGTGGTGAAAGTGGGCACCCCTGTCTTGTTCCTGATCTTAGAGGGAATGCTTTCAGTTTTTCACCATTGAGGATAATGTTCGCTGTAGGCTTCTCATATATGGCTTTTATTATGTTGAGATAGGTTCCTTCTATGCCCATTTTCTGAAGAGTTTTGATCATAAATGGATGTTGTACTTTGTCGAAGGCTTTTTCTGCATCTATTGAAATGATCATGTGATTTTTGTCTTTCAACTTGTTGATATGGTGTATCACGTTGATTGATTTGCGGATGTTGAAGAAGCCTTGCATGCCTGGGATGAACCTAACTTGATCATAATGTATGAGTTTTTTGACATGTTGTTGAATTCTGTTTGCTAGGATTTTGTTGAGGATCTTGGCATCTAAGTTCATCAGTGAAATTGGCCTATAGTTTTCCTTTTTTGTGTTGTCTTTGCCTGGTTTGGGTATCAGGGTGATGGTGGCCTCGTAGAATGTGTTTGGGAGTTTTCCTTCCTGTGCAATTTTTTGGAAGAGTTTTAGAAGGACAGGCATTAGCTCTTCTTTAAATGTTTGGTAGAATTCGGCTGTGAAGCCATCTGGTCCTGGGCTTTTATTTTGGGGTAGATTTTTAATCACAAATTCGATTTCTGAGCTTGTGATTGTGTTGTTCAAAGTTTCTGTTTCTTCCTGGCTCAGTCTTGGGAGATTTAATCCTGTCCAAGAAACTGTCCATTTCTTCCAGGTTGTCCAGTTTGTTGCCATAGAGTTGCTCATAATAGTCTCTTAGAATCCTTTGGATTTCTGCATTATCTGTTGTAATCTCTCCTTTTTCGTTTTTGATTTTGTTGATCTGGTTCTTCTCTCTCTTTTTCTTAATGAGTCTGGCCAGTGGCTTGTCAATTTTGTTTACCTTTTCAAAGAACCAGCTTTTTGTTTTATTTATCTTTACTATTGTTTCTTTCGTTTCTTTCTCATTTATTTCTGCTCTGATCCTTATGATTTCTCTTCTTCTGCTGGCTTTGGGATGTTTTTGTTCTTCTTTCTCCAACTGTTTTAAGCGGAGGGTTAGGTCATCTGCTTCATGTTTTCCTAGTTTCTTGAGGTGGGATTGTATTGCTATAAATTTCCCTCTTAGAACTGCTTTTGCAGTATCCCATAGGTTTTGCATGGTCGTGTGTTCATTGTCATTTTCTTCTAGGAATTGTTTAATTTCTCCTTTGATTTCCTCAATGATCAGTTGGTTTTTTAGGTATGTATTGTTTAATCTCCATGTGTTCCTGTTTTTAGGGTTTTTTTTCTGGTAGTTGATCTCCAGTCTCATTGCATTGTGGTCCGAGAAGAGTTTTGATCATAAATGGATGTTGTACTTTGTCGAAGGCTTTTTCTGCATCTATTGAAATGATCATGTGATTTTTGTCTTTCAACTTGTTGATATGGTGTATCACGTTGATTGATTTGCGGATGTTGAAGAAGCCTTGCATGCCTGGGATGAACCTAACTTGATCATAATGTATGAGTTTTTTGACATGTTGTTGAATTCTGTTTGCTAGGATTTTGTTGAGGATCTTGGCATCTAAGTTCATCAGTGAAATTGGCCTATAGTTTTCCTTTTTTGTGTTGTCTTTGCCTGGTTTGGGTATCAGGGTGATGGTGGCCTCGTAGAATGTGTTTGGGAGTTTTCCTTCCTGTGCAATTTTTTGGAAGAGTTTTAGAAGGACAGGCATTAGCTCTTCTTTAAATGTTTGGTAGAATTCGGCTGTGAAGCCATCTGGTCCTGGGCTTTTATTTTGGGGTAGATTTTTAATCACAAATTCGATTTCTGAGCTTGTGATTGTGTTGTTCAAAGTTTCTGTTTCTTCCTGGCTCAGTCTTGGGAGATTTAATCCTGTCCAAGAAACTGTCCATTTCTTCCAGGTTGTCAAGTTTGTTGCCATAGAGTTGCTCATAATAGTCTCTTAGAATCCTTTTGATTTCTGCATTCCCTGCTGCAATCTCCCCTTTTTCATTTTTGATTTTGTTGATCTGGTTTTCTCTCTCTTTTTCTTAATGAGTCTGGCCAGTGGCTTGTCAATTTTGTTTACCTTTTCAAAGAACCAGCTTTTTGTTTTATTTATCTTTACTATTGTTTCTTTCGTTTCTTTCTCATTTATTTCTGCTCTGATCCTTATGATTTCTCTTCTTCTGCTGGCTTTGGGATGTTTTTGTTCTTCTTTCTCCAACTGTTTTAAGCGGAGGGTTAGGTCATCTGCTTCATGTTTTCCTAGTTTCTTGAGGTGGGATTGTATTGCTATAAATTTCCCTCTTAGAACTGCTTTTGCAGTATCCCATAGGTTTTGCACGGTCGTGTGTTCATTGTCATTTTCTTCTAGGAATTGTTTAATTTCTCCTTTGATTTCCTCAATGATCAGTTGGTTTTTTAGGTATGTATTGTTTAATCTCCATGTGTTCCTGTTTTTAGGGTTTTTTTTCTGGTAGTTGATCTCCAGTCTCATTGCATTGTGGTCCGAGAAGATGGTTGATATAATTTCGGTTTTCTTGAACTGACTGAGGTTAGATTTGTGGCCCAAGATGTGGTCGATCCTGGAGAATGTTCCGTGAGCACTTGAGAAGAAAGTGTATTCTGCTTTTGGATGGAACGTCCTAAAGATATCGATGAGGTCCATTTCTTCTAGTGTGGCATTTAAGGCTTGTGTTTCTTTATTAATTTTCTGTTTTGTTGATCTGTCCATTGGTGTGAGAGGAGTGTTAAAGTCTCCTACTATTATTGTGTTATTGTTGATTTCTTCTTTTATGTCTGAAAGTACCTGTCTTATGTATTGAGGTGCCCCTGTGTTGGGTGCGTAGATATTCATGACTGTTATGTCTTCCTCTTGGATGGATCCCTTAATCATGATGTAGTGACCTGCCTTGTCTCTTAAAATCTTCTTTACTTTAAAGTCTATTTTGTCTGATATGAGGATTGCTACTCCAGCTTTCTTTTGATTTCCATTTGCATGAAATATCTTTTTCCAGCCTTTCACTTTCAGTCTATGAGTGTCTCTAGGTCTGAAGTGGGTCTCTTGTAAACAGCATATATATGGGTCTTGCTTCTGGATCCATTCAGCCAGCCTATGTCGTTTGGTTGGAGCATTTAGTCCATTTACGTTCAAAGTAATTATTGATACGAATGTTCCTATTGTCATCTTCTTAGAAATTTGGGGTTTGATTTGTAGGGCTTCTCCTACTCTTGTATTTATTGGCTATATCAGGCCGTTTAACACTTGTTGTAGGGCTGGTTTTGTGGTACAGAATTCTTTTAGTTTTTGCTTGTCTGTGAAGCTTTTGACTTCACCATCGATTTTGAATGAGATTCTTGCTGGGTAGAGAATTCGTGGTTGCAGGTTATTCTCTTTTAGCCGTTTAAATGTATCTTGCCATTCTCTTCTGGCCTGTAGGGTTTCTGTTGAGAGATCCGCAGTTAAACGTATGGGGTTTCCTTTATATGTTATTTGTTGTTTGCTCCTAGCTGCTTTTAGTAATCTGTCTTTATATTTAGTCTGCGTTAGTTTGATTAGAATGTGCCTTGGTGTGTTTCTTCTGGGGTTTCTCCTGTAGATGATTTCTAGTCTCATTGCATTGTGGTCCGAGAAGATGGTCGATATAATTTTAGTTTTCTTGAACTGACTGAGGTTAGATTTGTGGCCCAAGATGTGGTCGATCCTGGAGAATGTTCCGTGAGCACTTGAGAAGAAAGTGTATTCTGCTTTTGGATGGAACGTCCTAAAGATATCGATGAGGTCCATTTCTTCTAGTGTGGCATTTAAGGCTTGTGTTTCTTTATTAATTTTCTGTTTTGTTGATCTGTCCATTGGTGTGAGAGGAGTGTTAAAGTCTCCTACTATTATTGTGTTATTGTTGATTTCTTCTTTTATGTCTGAAAGTACCTGTCTTATGTATTGAGGTGCCCCTGTGTTGGGTGCGTAGATATTCATGACTGTTATGTCTTCCTCTTGGATGGATCCCTTAATCATGATGTAGTGACCTGCCTTGTCTCTTAAAATCTTCTTTACTTTAAAGTCTATTTTGTCTGATATGAGGATTGCTACTCCAGCTTTCTTTTGATTTCCATTTGCATGAAATATCTTTTTCCAGCCTTTCACTTTCAGTCTATGAGTGTCTCTAGGTCTGAAGTGGGTCTCTTGTAAACAGCATATATATGGGTCTTGCTTCTGGATCCATTCAGCCAGCCTATGTCGTTTGGTTGGAGCATTTAGTCCATTTACGTTCAAAGTAATTATTGATACGAATGTTCCTATTGTCATCTTCTTAGAAATTTGGGGTTTGATTTGTAGGGCTTCTCCTACTCTTGTATTTATTGGCTATATCAGGCCGTTTAACACTTGTTGTAGGGCTGGTTTTGTGGTACAGAATTCTTTTAGTTTTTGCTTGTCTGTGAAGCTTTTGACTTCACCATCGATTTTGAATGAGATTCTTGCTGGGTAGAGAATTCGTGGTTGCAGGTTATTCTCTTTTAGCCGTTTAAATGTATCTTGCCATTCTCTTCTGGCCTGTAGGGTTTCTGTTGAGAGATCCGCAGTTAAACGTATGGGGTTTCCTTTATATGTTATTTGTTGTTTGCTCCTAGCTGCTTTTAGTAATCTGTCTTTATATTTAGTCTGCGTTAGTTTGATTAGAATGTGCCTTGGTGTGTTTCTTCTGGGGTTTCTCCTGTATGGAACTCTTTTTGCTTCCTGGACTTGGTTGACTATCTCCTTTCCCATGCTGGGGAAGTTTTCCACTATAACCTCTTCAAGAATTTTTTCATAGTCTTTCTTCTCTTCTTCTTCTTCTGGAACTCCTATAATTCTAATGTTGGTGCGTTTAATACTGTCCCATAGGTCTCTGAGGCTATCCTCAGTTCTTTTAATTCTTTGGGCTTTGTTCTGTTCTTCAGCACTTATTTCCACCATTCTGTCTTCCAGCTCACTTATCCGTTCTTCAGCCTCTGATACTCTACTGTTGAGACCTTCTATAGTATTTTTCAGTTCAGCAATTGAGTTGGTGGTCTCTATTTGCTTATTTGTCATTTCCTGCATGTCTTTTCTCAATGCACTAATTTCCTCTAATATTCTGTTTTCGGTATTTTGCATCCTCATTAGTATAGTTTTTCTGAATTCTCTTTCAGATAGCTTGTCTATCTCCTCCTCTGTCATTTGAAGTGGTGTTTCTCTAGCTTGGTCCTTCATTTGTACAGTGTTTCTCTGACGTTTCATTATTAGGTTAATTTTTGTTTATTTGTGTGTGTCTGTGTGTATGGGATTCTTATTCCCACCAGGCTTCTTGGTTGAATTCTCCCCTCCTTTGGGTTTCTGTCCTTGTAGAAGGGTTCAGTGGTTTGTGTCTCGGGTGGTGATAGACCTTGTTTACAGGTGAATAATCTGTAGTGTTGTATGTTCTTTGATAATCAGTGTGGAGTCTTGGAATCCGGGCTTCCACTTCAAGGATCCTTGGTTTGATGATTGGTCAGGGGGTGTAGGCTCTATGTCTGGTTTGCTATGGTGTTCTGTGATACTAGTTCACACACTAGCATCTGAGGAACAAGAGGTGCATCCCTGATGGGTGACAGTCATAAAAGCATGCAGATGTTTTCTAACATAATCGTAAGATATACATACATACATATACAGCAATCCCCACAACTGACCAGTTTTACAGAGATAAGGCGCAGGAAATCTTTCTAGCAACTCATGCAATCACAGATGATACTTGCCTGTTAAGCTTTGAATTAATTAAAATAGTGCCTGAATAATAGATCTAGCACAAGGTCCTGGCTTGGATAATTACAATGAGAGCAATTTTAAATTAGGATATGTGCTCAGAGTGACAAGGAGGAGAGTCTATAAGTAATAAAAAGGAAAAGATTTGTCTTGGAAGTATTTTATAGGATTAGGTAGCAAAGATTAGTGTGTGTACTGTTTAGTGTATTTGGAAGTGAATAGTGGAGACAGGAAGATAGGAAATAATTTATCTAGAGGATATTGGTAGCTAGAAGATGTTTTACATTTAGAACATAGAGAAAGAAAGCAGTGGGAAAGAGGAAAGAGAAAAGAGAATTAGAAGTTTTCAAGAATTAAAATTAAAGTTAAAAAAATATAATAAAAGTCAAAAGAAAGTTAAAAATTAAAAAGAGCAGAAAAAATTAATAAGAGACTGAAAAACAAAGAAAAAACACATAGAATAAATCAAGCAAATGAAAACTACAAAAAAAAAAAACAAACCAAAAAACAAACAAACATAAAAAACCCCAATAAATAAAGAAATTAATAAACCCCAAACCAATCAATTGAATAAGCAAAATAGTCCACCACAAACAAGCAGAAAGAAATGAAAAAAGAAAAAGAAAGAAAAAAAAAAGTTAAATATTGTCCTTGGTTTTTATCTTCACATCTGCCTGTTGGAAACCAATCTACTCTTGATGGTGGTGTCTTGATGGCGTAGTCTTTCCCTTATAGTGCGGTTGCTGTGGTTTCTGTTTTTGTGTTCAGCAAAATGAGGGCTTTGCTGCCATACTGGGTGCTGGCCGGGACTGTGGGCTGATCCCAGTCAGTCGGGCGGAGGCCGCGGCGCGCGCAGCCCCGTATTGGAGGGGGGCGCCCTGGCTCTACCGTGCGCCCGCCTGTAGTCTTCAATTCCTGCTCTTTCCCCGGCTTCCTCCGCTGCTGCTGCAGCTCTAGGGGAGCTCGGGCTCCTCCACCACTGGCACACGCGCACTGCCGGTTGTGTGTCTTAAGTCCCAAAGGCGGACACGAGCTTTCCCGTCCAACTCGTGCCCGGTCCCTGGTCAGCAACCCCGTGGACGACTTCCTCTCTCCGTTCAGCAAGCCCTCCAGTTGGAGTGGCTGAACTTACCCTCCTCGCTCCTCGCGGCGTCCGCGGCTCCTCGCGGCGTCCGCGGCTCCTCGCGGCGGGCGGGTTCCGGCGGCTCGGGTCTTATTTTTATTTTTGGATTCATTTGGCAATTGGTGTCTTTTAATTGGTGCATTTAAACCATTGATGTTCAGAGAGATTATTGATACAGTTAACTTTTTCTCTAACTTAAAGTTAGTTGGGCTTTACTCTTAATTTAGAGACAACATAAATACTTTACTCTTGGCTGTCCTGGAACCAGTGTTTTTTTTTTTTTTTAGGATTTATTTATTTATTTATTTTGGGTGGGGGGTCGGGTTGGGGAGGGAGGGGAGCGGGCGGGCCACTTCCATTTGTCTTCCATTTCTCTATTTTTCATCCGCCTTTGTTCTTTGGCTCCTGCGGGCCTCCCATCGCGGTGGCGTCTGTTGTCGCAGAGCGCCGGCTCTGGGCGCATGCGCTCCAGAGCTCCGGCTCGGTGATTGGACACATCAGTCCAGCCGCTCCGCGGTACATGGGATTTTCCCAGGCCAGGGATCGAACCGGCGCCCCTTGCACTGCAAGGCGGTGTCCTTATCCACTGGACCACCAAGGGAAGCCCTCTTTTATTTTTAAATTACTTTTTTTTTTTTTTCGATGGCCTGTGGCTTTCGGAATCTTAGTTCCCTGACCAGGGATCAGACCCTGGTCCTAGCAGTGAGTGTTGAGTCCTAACCACTGGAATGCCAGGAAATAACCCCAATGTTGTCTTTTTTTTTTCTTTTTGGCCACTTCTGTTGATCTTTCATTTATTTCTCTTTGTTCTTTGGCCTGTGTGGGCCTCCTATCGCAGTGACCTCTTGCGTCGCAGAGCACTAGCTCTGGGCGCATGTGATCCAGCGCTCCAGATCGGTAGTTGGACGCATCGGATCCAGCCACTCTGCAGCACGTGGGATCTTCCCAGGCCAAGGATCGAACTGGTGACCCTTGCCCTGTAAGGCGGTGTCCTTACCCACTGGATCACCAGGGATGCCCCCGCAATGTTCTTTTGATGGTTGGACCTTTTTAAAAATGTGTGTAAATTATTTAAGTTTTAAATGGAAGCTATTCTGTGAAATCCTTTGAATTCATTTAGGAATTTTTTCCCCATTGAATTGAGATACTAAAAATAAAGGAGTTAGAGAACTAAAGTAAAACTGAACTGTCTGTGGAAATAAGAAAGGTAAGAAAGGTAAGCAAGGGCTTCCCTTGTCTGGTGGTCCAGTGGGTAAAAGGGATACCGATTTCATCCCTGGCCTAGGAAGATCCCACGTACTGCAGACAGCTGGACTGGTGTCTCCAATTACAAGTCAGTGCTCTGGAGTACATGCACCCAGAGCCGGTGCTCTACGACAAGAGAGGCCACTGGAAGGGGAGGCCCACACAGGCTGAAGAATAAAGATGGATGAAAAATAAATAAATAAAAAATCAATAAAAAGTGGCCAAAATTTAAAAAAAAATTAAAAAAGGTAAGCAGTATGTTTAAATACATTTCAAGGATTTGAGAAGGTCATCTTTTCTGGGAACTCATTCTCAGACAAAAGATGTCAGTCAACTCGTATAAAAAAAAACTCCGTTTTTGTGAGCCGTGAGTTAATTGTGATGTCTATACTTTGGGAAGCAAATTAAGTATTTTGACCTGACAACTTAGCCATTGGATATGATGTATACATTTTAGTTTCATACTCTACTCTTGCACTGTGGCCCTTCAGAACCTGTGTGTGGTGAATTGTATAATGATTATCTCTTCCTGAAAAAAATTTTCATACATGTAAGGAACAGAGTTCTGCTTTATTATGCTTTTTACATTGAGGAAATTTGTTCTCACACGTGGAAAGAAAGTGAACCAACTTGATAGTACTTTCCAAGTGTTACAGATAGTACTCCATAAGTATTACAGAAGTTGTTAATATTTGTTTTTATAATTTTTGTTTCCTAAGAGTAAATGTATTTATAATTTTTGTTTCCCTAAGAGCAAAGGATAAAAACCTTTGCAGCACGTGGGATCTTCCCAGGCCAAGGATCGAACTGGTGACCCTTGCCCTGTAAGGCGGTGTCCTTACCCACTGGATCACCAGGGATGCCCCCGCAATGTTCTTTTGATGGTTGGACCTTTTTAAAAATGTGTGTAAATTATTTAAGTTTTAAATGGAAGCTATTCTGTGAAATCCTTTGAATTCATTTAGGAATTTTTTCCCCATTGAATTGAGATACTAAAAATAAAGGAGTTAGAGAACTAAAGTAAAACTGAACTGTCTGTGGAAATAAGAAAGGTAAGAAAGGTAAGCAAGGGCTTCCCTTGTCTGGTGGTCCAGTGGGTAAAAGGGATACCGATTTCATCCCTGGCCTAGGAAGATCCCACGTACTGCAGACAGCTGGACTGGTGTCTCCAATTACAAGTCAGTGCTCTGGAGTACATGCACCCAGAGCCGGTGCTCTACGACAAGAGAGGCCACTGGAAGGGGAGGCCCACACAGGCTGAAGAATAAAGATGGATGAAAAATAAATAAATAAAAAATCAATAAAAAGTGGCCAAAATTTAAAAAAAAATTAAAAAAGGTAAGCAGTATGTTTAAATACATTTCAAGGATTTGAGAAGGTCATCTTTTCTGGGAACTCATTCTCAGACAAAAGATGTCAGTCAACTCGTATAAAAAAAAACTCCGTTTTTGTGAGCCGTGAGTTAATTGTGATGTCTATACTTTGGGAAGCAAATTAAGTATTTTGACCTGACAACTTAGCCATTGGATATGATGTATACATTTTAGTTTCATACTCTACTCTTGCACTGTGGCCCTTCAGAACCTGTGTGTGGTGAATTGTATAATGATTATCTCTTCCTGAAAAAATTATCATACATGTAAGGAACAGAGTTCTGCTTTATTATGCTTTTTACATTGAGGAAATTTGTTCTCACACGTGGAAAGAAAGTGAACCAACTTGATAGTACTTTCCAAGTGTTACAGATAGTACTCTCCATAAGTATTACAGAAGTTGTTAATATTTGTTTTTTATAATTTTTTGTTTCCCTAAGAGCAAAGGATAAAAAAACCTTTGCATACGTAATACAGGATATACAGTTATCTGTATAGCTACTTGTGTAATATATTTGCTTATGTTTTCTTAGAGTAGGAAGAAGTGTAGAGCATACTGTCTTACACAAAGTAAATGTTCAGTAAGTATTTGTTCAGTGAATGACTGTGTGAAACCAGTGGGGACCTTATAAGGATTGAAATGTGACTAGCATCTGTAGTAGATGGTTACTTTAAGGGTTAATAAGCTTTAAATCTGGAGGGTTCTGTGGAAATGTGTTGCATTTTTTTCCCCTCAAGGCTAGTATGATTGGTTTGTAGCTTTTTCTTTCAGTATATTTAGTTATTGATTGCAAAGGCATAAGTAATTTGCTGATGACAGTTATATGGACTTGACACACAGTACTCTTCTTTAGCTATTTCCTCATTTGTTTTCTTAGATATTGAGCAGAAACAACAGTACAATTTGTAAAGACTAATAATATGGTAGTAGAGTATATTTTAATCTAAACTAATACACAGAACAACTTACTTTTTCATCAGCTACCTGATGTTTTTGGTATACAGTTATGTTTTAAGAGATTCTGACTATTTCTATGACTCAGAACCCAAATCTTTTCATGTCCTTTCATTGTTTGTCATAAACATTGTTTTCTCTCTACCTGATTGCTACTTTTTTCTTACTTAACTTTCTAGGTTTAGAAGGGTAAGGTAAGTATGTTTAGCATTGTGGCATAAGAGAGGGGAGAATCTTGAGTTGAAGTTACGTTTTTAGAATAAAATAAAGGAGGAAAGACCTGGTTTGAATAATACAGAGATCAGAATTGATACAGGAAATCCTTCTTTTCCAACTGTATAATTATTAATATTGCCTGCATTTATTTCCTATTAGTTTTTCTATGAAAGAATAATTTGAGAAATTATTTTTAGATGTAAACAAGAAACCAGTTTATTTGATTACAACGCTGGATAACACAATGGAAGATCTGTTATCACTGGAATATGTGAAGGTAAGTACTTTGATTTGTATATTTCCAGTGGTAAGCATGTTGCTGAAATATTTAAATCAAATTTTATAAGTTTAGCAATATTCAGCTTAATCTCCATTCTGATATGATCAATATAACTCATAAAACTTTTACAATTTTTTGTTTTGTCATCCTCTATTAGATACTTGTGATTTATAAACAGTTAATGTAGCAGAACAATAACCAGCCCTCATTCTAAGTAGAAATGACCCGCAGTTTGGCTGTTTCCCCCATCAGGATATCTACAGACTTTTTAATCTTGATGGAATTTATTGTGGTATAGTATACAAGATGAGGCTTTTGTTTGATATCCCACTGCAGTCTGAAATTACCTAATTTTCCTGCTGTCAGTGACTCTGTTCCTTTTCTGTTGACTTGGGATAATCGTTTCATCATTTATTGAGTTTTTTGGCCTCTTTTATTGGTTTTTTACCTGTTTATTTTCATCCATCTTCATCCTTTGGCCTGTGTGGGCCTTCCATTGCAGTGGCCTCCCTCGTTGCAGAGCACTGGCTCTGGGTGCATGTGCTCCAGAGTACTGGCTCGTAATTGGACACACTGGTCCAGCCGCTCCAAGGCACGTGGAATCTTCCCAGGCCAGAGATTAAACTGGTGCCCCTTATACTGCAAGGTGGACTCTATCCATTGGACCACCAGGGAAGCCCAGCGCCATATTATTTTAATATTATAGTACTTTATAATAAGAGTAATGTTGAATAGGCATTATATAACTTATAAGGCTGTCTTTTACTGTTGTTGTAGATTTTAGTGTTTGTGTTTATGAATTAAATAGCTTCTGTATTAATATAATAATGTTCCAAATCTAAATATAACAGAGTATTTGATACCTGGTAGACCGTTCTGTCATAATTTTGTTTTAACATTCAGGAAGATTTTTGGAAGGACCTTACAACATTGTGGATGACTAAATGATTGTCCTCTACATGTGATCATATCTGAATTTCCACTCTTTTTTGTTTTTAGTGGGAATTTTTTTCTTTTTCTTTTTTTAAAAATTTATTCTTTAAGTGGAGGAAAATTGCTTTACAATGTTATGAGGGTTTTTGGCATAGAACAACACAAACCAGCCATAATTAGACATATATCACCTCTCCCTTGAGCCTCCCTCCCCTCCCCATGCTCCACCCTCTGGGTCCTCACAAAGTTCCTGGCTGGGCTCCCTAGTTACACAGCACCTTTGCTTGAGCTCTCTTTTGCACATGGTCGTGTGTATATGCCTATGCTATGTCTCCATTCATCCCATTGTCTCCTTATCCCACTGTGCCTGCAAGTCCGTTCTCTATATCTTTGTGCCCATTCCTTCCCTGCAAATAGGTTCATCACTACCATTTTTCTAGATTCCATATACAAGCATTAATATATGATATTTGTTTTTCTGACTTCACTCTGTATAGTAGACTCTAGGTTCATCTATTTCATTAGGACTGACTCAAATTTGTTATTTTTTAATGAGTAATATTCCATTACACACACACACACACACACACACACAGACACACACACACACACACACACACACACACACACACACACAGACACACACACACACACAGACACACACACACACAGACACACAGACACACACACACACACACACACACACACACACACACACACACACACACACACACACACACACACACACACACACACACACACACACACACACACACACACACACACACACACACACACACACACACACACACACACACACACACCCCCACGTCTTCTTTATCAGATTTTCCACTCTTGGTAACAAGCAAGATAGTATGTAACATTTATTGCTACTTGCTATGTACTTACCAAGTTTCTTTTGTTTTGTTGAAAAAGTTGTTTAAGCAAGTCTATATATATAGGTAGAAAATTATATAAATGTGTATTAAAACCACTGTGTAATTGCACGTAAAGTTGTCTTCCTGTGATAATCTAACAGATTTGTATTTTTCACTTTGTGTAGGCTGAAAAGAATATACCCACAACAATATTGAAGAATACTTATAATGATGTTGTGCAACTGATCAAGGTATAAATGAAGAATATTGTTTAGCTCGATACTGTATTTCTAAGCAAATACATTATAAAAAATTTATAACTGTAAGATCTTTTTTTTTTTTTTAAGTTTTATCTAGGGAGGTGGTTAAGGAGAATTTAGGGTTTTGGCATAGAACAACACAAACCAGCCATAATTAGACATATATCACATATCACTTGAGACTCCCTCCCCTCCCCATGCTCCACCCTCTGGGTCCTCACAAAGTTCCTGGCTGGGCTCCCTAGTTACACAGCACCTTTGCTTGAGCTCTCTTTTGCACATGGTCGTGTGTATATGCCTATGCTATGTCTCCATTCATCCCATTGTCTCCTTATCCCACTGTGCCTGCAAGTCCGTTCTCTATATCTTTGTGCCCATTCCTTCCCTGCAAATAGGTTCATCACTACCATTTTTCTAGATTCCATATACAAGCATTAATATATGATATTTGTTTTTCTGACTTCACTCTGTATAGTAGACTCTAGGTTCATCTATTTCATTAGGACTGACTCAAATTTGTTATTTTTTAATGAGTAATATTCCATTACACACACACACACACACACACACACACACACACACACACACACACACACACACACACACACACAGACACACACACAGACACACACACAGACACACAGACACACACACAGACACACACACACACACACACACACACACACACACACACACACACACACACACACACACACACACACACACACACACACACACACACACACACACACACACACACACACACACACACACACACACACACACACACACACACACACACACACACCCCCACGTCTTCTTTATCAGATTTTCCACTCTTGGTAACAAGCAAGATAGTATGTAACATTTATTGCTACTTGCTATGTACTTACCAAGTTTCTTTTGTTTTGTTGAAAAAGTTGTTTAAGCAAGTCTATATATATAGGTAGAAAATTATATAAATGTGTATTAAAACCACTGTGTAATTGCACGTAAAGTTGTCTTCCTGTGATAATCTAACAGATTTGTATTTTTCACTTTGTGTAGGCTGAAAAGAATATACCCACAACAATATTGAAGAATACTTATAATGATGTTGTGCAACTGATCAAGGTATAAATGAAGAATATTGTTTAGCTCGATACTGTATTTCTAAGCAAATACATTATAAAAAATTTATAACTGTAAGATCTTTTTTTTTTTTCTAAGTTTTATCTAGGGGAGGTGGTTGGGGAGGGAGGAGGGCGGACGGGCCACTTCTATTGGTCTTTCATTTCTCTATTTTTCATCCATCTTTGTTCTTTGGCCCATGTGGGCCTCCCGTCGCAGTGGCCTCTGTTGTCACAGAGCACGGGCTCTGGGCGCATGCGCTCCAGAGCTCCGGCTCGGTAATTGGACACATGGGTCCAGCTGCTCCGCGGCACGTGGGATCTTCCCAGGCCAGGGATCGAACCTGCGCCTCTTGCACTGCAAGGCGGTGTCCTTACCCACTGGACCACCAGGGAAGCCCAACTGTAAGATCTTTGAGGATATAAATTGAATATTATAAATTGTACCCTTTATACTACAAAGAATATTGAGCAGTCAAACAAATATTTGTTGTGTTACTAAAATCAACTTTGTTGTTTAGGTGAATTTTTCCTCTTTGGATATTCATTTGCATACTGAAGCACTTCTGAATACAATAAATTATTTTAATAATATCCTCCCATTTTTGGAGGAAAAACCAGCCCCGGTACCTGTTGTAGAAACTGAAGACAAAGGAGAGGTTATTAAAAAAATAGGTATGTTTTTTCATAGTCAACTTCAAATTTTTACCAAATAGATCAATATTCTTGTTTTATTATTAACTTATATTTGCTTAGGAATTCTATTGCCTAGATTAGTATCTGGAAAGATTCATTATGTACCAGGTTAATTTTAGAAAATAACAAAGTGATTGTTGTTGAAGAAAGTAGCTTTTATTTATCTTACCATCCATTTCAGTTAAAGTGTTTATAGTATAGTTAAATTTCGTGGATTTAAAACCCTGATGCTGGGAAACATTGAAGGCAGGAGGAGAAGGGGACGATGGAGAATAAGATGGTTGGATGGCATAACTGACTCAAGGAACATGAGTTTGAGCAGACTCCAGGAGATGGTGAGGGACAGTGAAGCCTGGCGTGCTGCAGTTCATGAGATCACAAAGAGTTGGACAGGATTGAGCAACTGAATAGCAAAATATTATTTTGGATTAGAAAAACAAAAGTAACAAAATGTCAGTAATATGAATGTATATTTTTAATTGTGCTTTTTAAACACAGTTTGCTAATGACAACTGTCATTAAATTGCCAAAGATTGATTTTACAGCTATAGCTTTTTAGTTTCAAATGTTATTTTCATCTACAAGCTATTTTTGTTTTGTGTTTGTTTGCACTTGTTTACCTTTGATTGTTTTTTAGAATTCCTCATTTAGTAGGTAATATGTTATTGCTTGGTTTCAATTTGCAAATCGGGTGTTCCTCTAGTATTACCATTATTGCTATATTTCAATTCCTTCATAAGTGTTGTCTTATGTTTTACAATATGACTTCTTTTTTGTAGCTTCAAAACCATCCAGGAATGAAGATATTATTACCTTGCAGATTTTAGCAGAATTATCATGTTTACAGATCTTTATTCAAGATCAGAAACAGAACATTTCAGAAATTAAGATTGAAGGTAACAAGATTTGATAAAGAGAATTCAGAACTATGTACCTACTACAAAGAATATTGAGCAGTCAAACAAATATTTGTTGTGTTACTAAAATCAACTTTGTTGTTTAGGTGAATTTTTCCTCTTTGGATATTCATTTGCATACTGAAGCACTTCTGAATACAATAAATTATTTTAATAATATCCTCCCATTTTTGGAGGAAAAACCAGCCCCGGTACCTGTTGTAGAAACTGAAGACAAAGGAGAGGTTATTAAAAAAATAGGTATGTTTTTTCATAGTCAACTTCAAATTTTTACCAAATAGATCAATATTCTTGTTTTATTATTAACTTATATTTGCTTAGGAATTCTATTGCCTAGATTAGTATCTGGAAAGATTCATTATGTACCAGGTTAATTTTAGAAAATAACAAAGTGATTGTTGTTGAAGAAAGTAGCTTTTATTTATCTTACCATCCATTTCAGTTAAAGTGTTTATAGTATAGTTAAATTTCGTGGATTTAAAACCCTGATGCTGGGAAACATTGAAGGCAGGAGGAGAAGGGGACGATGGAGAATAAGATGGTTGGATGGCATAACTGACTCAAGGAACATGAGTTTGAGCAGACTCCAGGAGATGGTGAGGGACAGTGAAGCCTGGCGTGCTGCAGTTCATGAGATCACAAAGAGTTGGACATGATTGAGCAACTGAATAGCAAAATATTATTTTGGATTAGAAAAACAAAAGTAACAAAATGTCAGTAATATGAATGTATATTTTTTAATTGTGCTTTTTAAAAACAGTTTGATAATGACAACTGTCATTAAATTGCCAAAGATTGATTTTACAGCTATAGCTTTTTAGTTTCAAATGTTATTTTCATCTACAAGCTATTTTTGTTTTGTGTTTGTTTGCACTTGTTTACCTTTGATTGTTTTTTAGAATTCCTCATTTAGTAGGTAATATGTTATTGCTTGGTTTCAATTTGCAAATCGGGTGTTCCTCTAGTATTACCATTATTGCTATATTTCAATTCCTTCATAAGTGTTGTCTTATGTTTTACAATATGACTTCTTTTTTGTAGCTTCAAAACCATCCAGGAATGAAGATATTATTACCTTGCAGATTTTAGCAGAATTATCATGTTTACAGATCTTTATTCAAGATCAGAAACAGAACATTTCAGAAATTAAGATTGAAGGTAACAAGATTTGATAAAAAGAGAATTCAGAACTACTAAATGAAGAAAAAGGAATCAAGTGATTCTTTTTTTTCTCTTTAGGGCTTGATTCTGAGATTATTATGAGGCCGTCAGTGACTGAGACAAATGCAAAGCTGAGGAATATAATTGTTCTGGATTCTGACATAGCAGCTGTATACAAAAAGGTATGAATTTGTTTCTGTTAATTAACATTATTAAATATAGTTGTCCTTTAAGATTGGTCATAGCTAAAAATTAGAGCCAAGTGTCTTATTAAATACATACATTTTGAAATCAGGCATAATTTGGGCTCTTATTTTAGCCTCTCTCCTCAGTAGTTGTGTGGCCTAATCTCAGCATCTATTTATAGAATGAGGATTAAGTAGCTGATAAATGAAATTAGTACAAGTAATACTCCTGGATCGCAGTTTTGGGGGTTGTGGGGTAGGTTAGGAGAATAGCTTTTCTAGCTTTTTGTTCTTTTGAAATACCGTGAACCTTGTTATGCATTTCAGTTTTCAGAACAGAGGATATGAAATTAGATTGAATAAATCATTTTTCTCAAAGTTGATTTTCCTGTATACTTAGTATACAGCCATATAATGTTAAGAGAGCTTTGAACTAGGTGGTTAGTGATTGAAATAAAGGTCCTTTGTTACTAGGTGCAAGAGTAAGTTTCTTAGACTTGATACTTTTGTGGAGTTGGACTGGTAACTTTTGAACAATGGAGCATCTGGTTAAGGTCGTGTATTTAAAGGAGCGAAGAGGATATCCAATAATAAGATTAGAAAGGGCTGAGGTACTTGATTTTACAGCTATAGCTTTTAGTTTCAAATGTTATTTTCATCTACAAGCTATTTTTGTTTTGTGTTTGTTTGCACTTGTTTACCTTTGATTGTTTTTTAGAATTCCTCATTTAGTAGGTAATATGTTATTGCTTGGTTTCAATTTGCAAATCGGGTGTTCCTCTAGTATTACCATTATTGCTATATTTCAATTCCTTCATAAGTGTTGTCTTATGTTTTACAATATGACTTCTTTTTTGTAGCTTCAAAACCATCCAGGAATGAAGATATTATTACCTTGCAGATTTTAGCAGAATTATCATGTTTACAGATCTTTATTCAAGATCAGAAACAGAACATTTCAGAAATTAAGATTGAAGGTAACAAGATTTGATAAAAAGAGAATTCAGAACTACTAAATGAAGAAAAAGGAATCAAGTGATTCTTTTGGTGCTCTTTAGGGCTTGAGTCTGAGATTATTATGAGGCCGTCAGTGACTGAGACAAATGCAAAGCTGAGGAATATAATTGTTCTGGATTCTGACATAGCAGCTGTATACAAAAAGGTATGAATTTGTTTCTGTTAATTAACATTATTAAATATAGTTGTCCTTTAAGATTGGTCATAGCTAAAAATTAGAGCCAAGTGTCTTATTAAATACATACATTTTGAAATCAGGCATAATTTGGGCTCTTATTTTAGCCTCTCTCCTCAGTAGTTGTGTGGCCTAATCTCAGCATCTATTTATAGAATGAGGATTAAGTAGCTGATAAATGAAATTAGTACAAGTAATACTCCTGGATCGCAGTTTTGGGGGTTGTGGGGTAGGTTAGGAGAATAGCTTTTCTAGCTTTTTGTTCTTTTGAAATACCGTGAACCTTGTTATGCATTTCAGTTTTCAGAACAGAGGATATGAAATTAGATTGAATAAATCATTTTTCTCAAAGTTGATTTTCCTGTATACTTAGTATACAGCCATATAATGTTAAGAGAGCTTTGAACTAGGTGGTTAGTGATTGAAATAAAGGTCCTTTGTTACTAGGTGCAAGAGAGTAAGTTTCTTAGACTTGATACTTTTGTGGAGTTGGACTGGTAACTTTTGAACAATGGAGCATCTGGTTAAGGTCGTGTATTTAAAGGAGCGAAGAGGATATCCAATAATAAGATTAGAAAGGGCTGAGGTACTTGTTGAGTCCAGAAGTCAAAGTTGGAAATATGACAGGAGGAAAGAAAATAGATATATTGGCTTACTAGCAGATAATACAGATGAGATGACCTGATTTTTTTTTGTAATAAACTTTTTAAATATTTATTTATTTATTTTTGGCTATTTTGGGTTTTCATTGCTGCTGTAGATTCTTCTCTAATTGCAGGAAGTGGAGGCTGCTCTCTAGTTGAGGTGAGCAGGCTTCTTGTTGGGATGACTTCTCTTGTGAAACTCGGGCTCTAGGGCACACAGGCTTCGGCACGTGGGCTTAGTAGTTGCAGCTCTGAGGCTCTAGAGCACAGGCAGGCTCTATAGTTGTGGCTTACAGGGATTCTGTGTTTGTAGTCAGTCACCCTTTATTTATTTGGGGGGCACTTCTATTGATCTTTCATTTATCTATTGCCATCCATCTTTGTTCTTTGGCCCTTGTGGGCCTCCCATCGCAGTGGCCTCTCTTGTCGCAGAGTACCAGCTCTGGGCACATGCGCTCCAGAGCTTCGGCTCGGTAATTGGACACATCGGTCCAGCTGCTCCGTGGCACATGGGATCTTCCCAAGTCAGGGATGAAACTGGCGCCCCTTGCACTGCAAGGCGGTGGGTGTTCTTACCCACTGGACCACCAGGGAAGCCCAGTCACCCTTTATTTATCTGAGTTCTTCTTACCTAAGTTATATGATATGATGTATGATGTATGATGTCATCGTCTCCTTTCTGTTGCCCCTTATCACAGGTGAGCCAGTGCTTAAGGTTCTGTCTCTCTTGAAGGTACCTCTTTTCCTATAGATTTTAGGCTACCTGGTTGGCTTATGACCTCAAATTTCTAATAGTTTTAAGAAAAGTTATGATTTTATTGTTTTTGTTTTTCTTGTTAAGGTTTGCAGTGACTCTTTAGAATTCTACATCCTAGGCAGAAGCAGAATTCCTGTAGACTTTATTTGAGTCTCATCTTATACCTCAGCTTTCAGACAGGAATCTTTGATTCCTGAGGTGTTTTTTTTTTTTTCTTTTTTGGTTCCATGGCTGGAGTTCATTTACTTTATGGTTCTTCAGCCCTCTGCTTTGCTTCTAGCATTTATGAGGGTAAAGAAAGCTATAAACTAATTATAAACTAGGTTAGTGAATGCTCTGTTTATCTTTCAAATTATTTTTGACATTTCACATCTGCTGACATCTCCACCATTTTTAATGTACTGCAGCTTGAGACATTATGCTACTGTAGGTAATTTTTATTTGACAATTGAGATGACGCTTGACAAACTAATAAGGAACAGAATTTTAGTGATAGGAGGAGACAGCTTTGAAGGATATGAAAAGTCTGTTCACATACCTCAAATCAAGAAAATAGATACTAAGTTTTGACAGTGAATGAAGAATATATTTATATGGCAGTTCTCAGTATGCAGTGTATACACTGAATGAAAATGTGTATTCTGATAGATTTTTTTTCCTGTTTTTCTAACTGAAAAATCGTGTGCCAAACCTACCAAATGGATTTCGTAGCCCATAAAGGGAGCTGCCACTACTGTTTTGAAAAATCTGTGTAGATTCCAATAAGGAACTTAGAATTGTTGTCTTAATTATACTTGGCTTGACTATTTTGAAGATTTTCCAAATATGTGTGTATGTTTTGTTTTTATTTTTGCACTGAAGATGCATTATTTTGAAAGTGGATTTTGACAACTGCATTTTTATCTCTTAAGGCTGTTTATATTACTGGAAAAGAAGTTTTCAGCTTCAGAATGGTTTCTTATATGGGTGCAACTGCTGGCTCTGCATACACAGATATGAATGTAGTTGACGTTCAAGTTAATTTAACTGTTGGTTGCATTGAAGTAGTTCTTGTCACAAAATTTCTGTATTCAATATTGGTAAGTATATTAATCAGTTTTTATTGGTTTTTTCATACTAGTTGGAAAGTGTTTCTTAAACAGAGGTGAAGAATTCCTTGCAGTTTTGTATTGGTTTTTTTTTTCTACATCCTAGGCAGAAGCAGAATTCCTGTAGACTTTATTTGAGTCTCATCTTATACCTCAGCTTTCAGACAGGAATCTTTGATTCCTGAGGTGTTTTTTTAATTTTTGGTTCCATGGCTGGAGTTCATTTACTTTATGGTTCTTCAGCCCTCTGCTTTGCTTCTAGCATTTATGAGGGTAAAGAAAGCTATAAACTAATTATAAACTAGGTTAGTGAATGCTCTGTTTATCTTTCAAATTATTTTTGACATTTCACATCTGCTGACATCTCCACCATTTTTAATGTACTGCAGCTTGAGACATTATGCTACTGTAGGTAATTTTTATTTGACAATTGAGATGACGCTTGACAAACTAATAAGGAACAGAATTTTAGTGATAGGAGGAGACAGCTTTGAAGGATATGAAAAGTCTGTTCACATACCTCAAATCAAGAAAATAGATACTAAGTTTTGACAGTGAATGAAGAATATATTTATATGGCAGTTCTCAGTATGCAGTGTATACACTGAATGAAAATGTGTATTCTGATAGATTTTTTTTCCTGTTTTTCTAACTGAAAAATCGTGTGCCAAACCTACCAAATGGATTTCGTAGCCCATAAAGGGAGCTGCCACTACTGTTTTGAAAAATCTGTGTAGATTCCAATAAGGAACTTAGAATTGTTGTCTTAATTATACTTGGCTTGACTATTTTGAAGATTTTCCAAATATGTGTGTATGTTTTGTTTTTATTTTTGCACTGAAGATGCATTATTTTGAAAGTGGATTTTGACAACTGCATTTTTATCTCTTAAGGCTGTTTATATTACTGGAAAAGAAGTTTTCAGCTTCAGAATGGTTTCTTATATGGGTGCAACTGCTGGCTCTGCATACACAGATATGAATGTAGTTGACGTTCAAGTTAATTTAACTGTTGGTTGCATTGAAGTAGTTCTTGTCACAAAATTTCTGTATTCAATATTGGTAAGTATATTAATCAGTTTTTATTGGTTTTTTCATACTAGTTGGAAAGTGTTTCTTAAACAGAGGTGAAGAATTCCTTGCTTGATTTTTTTTTTCCCCCTTGGTGTTTTAAGATATTCTGGGTAGTTTATCATGACTGAAAGGCATACTCTTTGTATAGCATCAGTTTTCACATGGGTATGTTCTAGTTTAATTGAAATATGTATTTAATAAACTTGAGATATGTGAATATTATATATCATACATATATTAATTGATTTTAAAATTTTATATCTAATTGGTCTAAGTATTTTACCTGACTTTCAGCTATAACTAAAAGTGCTATGTATACACTTGAAGTTTGGTTTAGTTTCAGGTAATCATTAAGAAAATTACATTTTCTGTTGCATTCTCTGAATATTTGGGGCTTTGAGGGGTTTAGACTTAATCCTGTGACACTTCCCTGAGGTATCTAAGTTTTATTCCTGCCTTTCATATTTTTTTCTCATTCATTTTTCCTTTGCTGATAGCTGATTATTTTTTCCTGTGAGTGTTATACCTGTTTCTGTGACTTCACTATTGATTCTTTTAACTAAATTGTGGTTTATAAAATGGACAATCACTTGATTCTAAATAAATAATGTTGTTGTCTTTGTGGTCTTTTTAACTGAAGCTATCATGTAGCTTTTCCTCTACCCATAAATTTTTTCTACATAAAAATTAAAAAATAAAAAATTCTTGTTTAATTTTTTCTAATCTCTTTATAATTCAGAAGCATTATGTTGTTGAGCCCTGTTGTGATAGCTTTTCTCAAAAGATTATGAAAATCAAATTTTTAAACACAAAAATTAAATATAATTCTAGGTATATTTTGTATCATTTAGTATTTTTTTCCCACAATTCAGGAACTAGAAAACTTTGGACTTCTTGAGAGGCATATTTTTATTACTGTTTTACTTTAGAAATGTAAGTTCAGTGCATTGAGCTTGTAGAGGCATTGGTTTAATCTGGCTCTGCATACCCCCAAGATATGAATGTAGTTGACGTTCAAGTTAATTTAACTGTTGGTTGCATTGAAGTAGTTCTTGTCACAAAATTTCTGTATTCAATATTGGTAAGTATATTAATCAGTTTTTATTGGTTTTTTCATACTAGTTGGAAAGTGTTTCTTAAACAGAGGTGAAGAATTCCTTGCTTGATTTTTTTTTTCCCCCTTGGTGTTTTAAGATATTCTGGGTAGTTTATCATGACTGAAAGGCATACTCTTTGTATAGCATCAGTTTTCACATGGGTATGTTCTAGTTTAATTGAAATATGTATTTAATAAACTTGAGATATGTGAATATTATATATCATACATATATTAATTGATTTTAAAATTTTATATCTAATTGGTCTAAGTATTTTACCTGACTTTCAGCTATAACTAAAAGTGCTATGTATACACTTGAAGTTTGGTTTAGTTTCAGGTAATCATTAAGAAAATTACATTTTCTGTTGCATTCTCTGAATATTTGGGGCTTTGAGGGGTTTAGACTTAATCCTGTGACACTTCCCTGAGGTATCTAAGTTTTATTCCTGCCTTTCATATTTTTTTCTCATTCATTTTTCCTTTGCTGATAGCTGATTATTTTTTCCTGTGAGTGTTATACCTGTTTCTGTGACTTCACTATTGATTCTTTTAACTAAATTGTGGTTTATAAAATGGACAATCACTTGATTCTAAATAAATAATGTTGTTGTCTTTGTGGTCTTTTTAACTGAAGCTATCATGTAGCTTTTCCTCTACCCATAAATTTTTTCTACATAAAAATTAAAAAATAAAAAATTCTTGTTTAATTTTTTCTAATCTCTTTATAATTCAGAAGCATTATGTTGTTGAGCCCTGTTGTGATAGCTTTTCTCAAAAGATTATGAAAATCAAATTTTTAAACACAAAAATTAAATATAATTCTAGGTATATTTTGTATCATTTAGTATTTTTTTCCCACAATTCAGGAACTAGAAAACTTTGGACTTCTTGAGAGGCATATTTTTATTACTGTTTTACTTTAGAAATGTAAGTTCACTGTGCATTGAGCTTGTACAGGGAAATTGTGCGATTGTTTAGCCCTTAGGAAATTGAGATGAAAAAGGAAATAGATATCAGTGAAACACTGTACTATCCACATGTTGCTTTGGTCCAGGGATTAGATTTTTGTTTTACTGTGTTTCTGTGTCTTTATCTTTGTGTTTTCCAAATTTTATTGCAGAAAATTATGGTTTACTGTAACTGTTGAGTTATACCAAGAGAAAGTTTTTCTTATGGAGGTAAAAACATAAATAGCACTACATTTAATAATTTCACTCATTAATGGTTGCCTTAAGAATATAATTCTGTTTTCTTTATAGGCATTTATAGATAATTTTCAAGCAGTTAAACAAGCCTTGGCTGAGGCAACTGTTCAGGCAGCAGAAATGGCTGCTACTGGTGTGAAAGAACTGGCACAAAGAAGTTCTAGAATGGCCCTAGATGTGAACATCAAAGCCCCCATCCTGGTTATCCCACAGTCTCCAGCTTCTGAAAATGTTTTTGTTGCTGATTTTGGATTAATTACAATGACAAATACATTCCATGTTATAACAAAGCGCCAGACCAACCCCCCACCTATCATGGATTTGATAACAATAAAGCTGAGTGAAATGCGACTATACAGGTAAGCTTTTCACAAGCATATTTATGTAGAATGCAGTTTTTTTTATTCTGGGTTTTCACTGCAGCTGCAGGCTCTTTAGTGGCAGGGAGCCGGGGCTACTCTTTAGTTGAGGTAAGCAGGCTTCTTTTTTTTTTTTTTTTTTTTAAAGATTTATTTATTTATTTATTTTGGGCGGGGGTCGGGTTGGGGAGGGAGGGGCGCGGGCAGGCCACTTCTATTGGTCTTTCATTTCTCTGTTTTCATCCGTCTTTGTTCTTTGGCTCCTGCGGAGGCTCCTATCGCGGTGGCATCTGTTGTCCCCGAGCACCGGCTTTGGGTGCATTCGTTCCAGAGCTCCGGCTCGGTAATTGGACACATCAGTCCAGCCGCTCCGCAGCATGTGGGATCTTCCCAGGCCAGGGATCAAACCGGCGCCCCTTGCACTGCAAGGCGGTGTCCTTATCCACTGGACCACCAGGGGAAGCCCTGAGCAGGCTTCTTGTTGTGACTTCTCTTGTTGTGGAACTTGGGTTCCAGGGCGCACGGGCTTCCGTAGTTAGCGGCTCCGAGGCTCTAGAGCACAAGCTTAATAGTTGCGGTTCACAGGCTTAGTTGCTTCACAGCATGTGGGATCTTCCTGGATCAGGGATCGAACCCGTGTCTCCTGCATTGGCAGGCAGATTCTTTACCACTGAACCACCAGGGAAGCCTTTCTAATTTTTTATATTAAATGTTTTGGTACCTTGAATTTTCTCTTTACAGTGGAATTTTAATTTTATCATAACTGTACTTGAATTCATGGATATTTTTCTTTTTATATTAAAGGCGTAGGTATCTTGAGTTTTCCCTTAAAAGTGAAATTTAATTTTATTATGTGAAGTAATCTGCGTGCAGTGCAGGAGACCTTGGTTCAGTTCCTGGGTCAGGAAGATCCCCTGGAGAAGGGATAGACTACCCATTCCAGTATTCTTGGTCTTCCCTGGTTGCTCAGATGGTAAAGAATCTGCCTGCAATGTGGGGTTCAATCCCTGGGTTGGGAAAGTCTCCTGGAGAAGGGAACAGCTACCCACTCCAGTATTTTTGCCTGGAGAATTCCATGGACAGAGGAGCCTGGTGGGCTACAGTCCATGGGGTTGCAAAGAGTAGGACATGCCCAAGCAACTTTGACAGTTTCCTTACAGCTATACTTGATTTTGTGGGGTTTTTTCCTTCAAGTGTTTTTTGGCAAGATCAATTATTATCTTCTAGTTTTTAAAAAACCTAGAAAACAGAGAGCTCAGCCCAGTGCTCTGCAATGACCTAGAGGGGTAGAGTGTGTAGGGAGGAGACTCAAAAGGGAGGGAAGTGTATCTATACGTAGAGCTGATTCATGTTGTTACATAGCAGAAACTAACCCACAGTATTGTTAATTATATTTCAGTAAAAATTATAAAAATTGAGCAATTAAATAAATATACGACCATGTAATTAGACATGCTGTAAAATTAGTTCTCTGATGAAGTATATTTGTACTTATTTAAGAATTTGCCTGCCAGTGCAGGAGACCTGGGTTCAAACCCTGGGTTGGAAAGATCCCCTGGAGAAGGGAGTGGCTACCCACTAAATATTCTTGTGTGAAGAATTAGAAGTTTGTGGAAGCAGTGGGAGAATTCCTAATATTTTTATTGAGTCTGCAAATACGGCATTAATCAAAGTATTGTATCAGCTTTGTGCTGTTAATCTGCTATGCTAATTAAACACATCCACCTACACACATACACACAGAATAGAATGCAATCATACATTCACTCTCACTCTGCATAGAATTAGGAATTAACGACAATTAAGTGAATACCCAAATATTTCCAGAAGTTTGACTTTACTGTGCTATTTCTAATCACATGTTCTAGATTTAATAGCCTGTTCCTTTTACAACTGGGCTTCGTCTCTACTTAAAGCTCTCACTTGCTCTTTTCTCCTTTTTTTTTTTTTTTTTTTTTAAATTTTGGTCTCATTGTTTTTTTTCATCCATCTTTATTCTTTGGCCTGTATGATTTAGTATTTCTATACATTTCAAAATGATAACCAGGTTACGTCTCTAGTTACCATCTGTGACCATAAAAAGATATTATGTAGTTATTGACTATATTCTCAACATTATAGGGTCTATACCTGATGACTTATTTGTTTGATAATGGATCAAACAAATTATACCTCTTAATCTCCCACACTTACTCCTGTCCTCCCCCATCTCTTCTCTCTAGCAGGAACCTGTTTGTTCTCTAGATCAGTGACTTTTCTTTTTTGTTCTGTTTGTTCATTTGTTTTTTTAATTAATTTATTTTAATTGGAGGATAATTACGATGTTGTGGTGGTTTTGCCATACATCATCATGAATTGGCCACAGGTACACATGTGTCCCCACAATCCTGAACCCTGCGCCCACTCGATGAATACTTAGATTGTTCCCATATCCCTCTGGGTTGTTTGTTCTATTCTTTAAATTCTCTATATAAGTGAAATCATATACTATTTATCTTTCTCTGTCTGACTGAATATCCTCCAGGTCCGTCCGTGTTCTCACAGATGGCAAGATTTCATTCTTTTTTATGGCTGAGTAATATTTCATTGTATATGTATAAACACATCCCCCACATCTTTATCCCACTTATCCTGCTGATGATCACTTAGATTGTTCCCGTATCTTAATTACTGTAAACAATGCTGCAGTGAACTTAGGGGTATGTGTGTCTTTTCAAGTTTCTGTTTTCATTTTACTTGGCTACCCACTAAATATTCTTGTGTGAAGAATTAGAAGTTTGTGGAAGCAGTGGGAGAATTCCTAATATTTTTATTGAGTCTGCAAATACGGCATTAATCAAAGTATTGTATCAGCTTTGTGCTGTTAATCTGCTATGCTAATTAAACACATCCACCTACACACATACACACAGAATAGAATGCAATCATACATTCACTCTCACTCTGCATAGAATTAGGAATTAACGACAATTAAGTGAATACCCAAATATTTCCAGAAGTTTGACTTTACTGTGCTATTTCTAATCACATGTTCTAGATTTAATAGCCTGTTCCTTTTACAACTGGGCTTCGTCTCTACTTAAAGCTCTCACTTGCTCTTTTCTCCTTTTTTTTTTTTTTTTTTTTTAAATTTTGGTCTCATTGTTTTTTTTCATCCATCTTTATTCTTTGGCCTGTATGATTTAGTATTTCTATACATTTCAAAATGATAACCAGGTTACGTCTCTAGTTACCATCTGTGACCATAAAAAGATATTATGTAGTTATTGACTATATTCTCAACATTATAGGGTCTATACCTGATGACTTATTTGTTTGATAATGGATCAAACAAATTATACCTCTTAATCTCCCACACTTACTCCTGTCCTCCCCCATCTCTTCTCTCTAGCAGGAACCTGTTTGTTCTCTAGATCAGTGACTTTTCTTTTTTGTTCTGTTTGTTCATTTGTTTTTTTAATTAATTTATTTTAATTGGAGGATAATTACGATGTTGTGGTGGTTTTGCCATACATCATCATGAATTGGCCACAGGTACACATGTGTCCCCACAATCCTGAACCCTGCGCCCACTCGATGAATACTTAGATTGTTCCCATATCCCTCTGGGTTGTTTGTTCTATTCTTTAAATTCTCTATATAAGTGAAATCATATACTATTTATCTTTCTCTGTCTGACTGAATATCCTCCAGGTCCGTCCGTGTTCTCACAGATGGCAAGATTTCATTCTTTTTTATGGCTGAGTAATATTTCATTGTATATGTATAAACACATCCCCCACATCTTTATCCCACTTATCCTGCTGATGATCACTTAGATTGTTCCCGTATCTTAATTACTGTAAACAATGCTGCAGTGAACTTAGGGGTATGTGTGTCTTTTCAAGTTTCTGTTTTCATTTTACTTGGGAGTGAAATGGCTGAGCAGGGACAGAGCTGGATGCAGTGTTTGGGTGTCCCAGAAGTAGGTTAGCAGACTTAAGAGGGGTGATTGAAAGACTTAAGGTGTCCAGAGCTGGTATTGGGCCACTGGTAACAGAACTGGGTCCTTGACCAGCACAGGGGATGCTATAGGAGTCGGCCTGCTGGTGGGTAGAGCTGTATCCTTGCTTAGTTAGCTGCTTGATGTGGGATGTCCCAGGACTGGTGTCTTCTAGCTGGTGGGTTAGGCTGGGTCCCAGTGTGTAACAGTTGCATGAGCCAGCGGGAGTATTCCAAAATGTTGCTTGTTGCAGTGTTGCCCTTGGATTGAATGAGTGCCCCAAATGGCTTCTGTCAGTTTCTATGTCCCCAGTGAGAATTCTAGAAGCTTCATGCCTCTCTGGGAGGCTCTCTGGTATCAGCAAGTTGGTCCAACTCAGGCTCCTTTCGAATTACTGCTTCTTCCCTTGCTCTTAGGTCCTGTGAGAGTCTGAGCCATTTAACTCAAGTTTGCTACTGCCCTGTGGTTCTTCTAATAGTATACCCCACTGGTCTGCAAAGCCAGTCATTCTGGGACTCTAGACTGGGCAGCCTGATGAAAAGGGTGGCACCTCCTAGTGCCTTGGGGAGAACTTGTGCACTTACAATAGCCCTTCCATTTGGGGCCTCCCTGGGCATGTAGCTCTTCACTGCACTGTGTCTGCAGTCCTCCTAGCTGATGTGGTGCCTTCTTTTTATCTTTAGTTTTGAAGAGGTTTTTTGGTCATTCTTACTGATAGTTGTTCTGTAAATAGTTGAGGTTTTGGTGGGCTGCTGAGAGGAGGTGGTCTTAGAGTCTGCCTGTTCTTCCATCTTGGCCATTCCCTGGTTATCATTTTTGAAATTCAGCTTTATTGCTTGTAAAGCACCAGCTTTTGGTTTTCTCGCTCTCTTTTTTCTATTGGCTCTTTCATTGATACCTGCTTTGATATTCATTATTCCTTCTGCTTACTTTGGGTTTGATTTTTCTCTTTTTCTAATTTTGATTCAGACGACTGATTTGAACATTTCTTTTCTAGCATAGGCATTTAGTACTGAAATTTTGGAGTTCTTCTCTGTAGCTGTGTCCTCTCTGGCATTTTACCATATGAACTCGAGCTGCCTTGGTTTGCCTGGATGTGCAACTCTGTCTTAACTTACAGGCTTTTACGAGTTATTCCTTAGCTTATCTATCCAGTGCTTTTCCATGATCTTTTAAGTTATCTGAAAACAGTTGAAGCTGGGACAGTCATAGGGCTCATCTTGTTTTTTTCCTTTGTCTCGGTAATCACTATCCAATGCTTGATGTCCTCTGTCTTGAAAACTATATCTTCATATATTTTGTATGTGTGCTTTTGTTGGGGTAGAGAGGGAAGAATTTTTTCAGGCAGGAGAGTAGATCTGTTTCATGTTATTTCATCTTAAGTTGAAGGAGAAATTTCCATCACTTGAATATTTTAAGTATTTATTAAGCATGTGATGTATCCCAAGCCCTGAGCTAGGAACATCAAATATCACAGTGAGCAATTTTCACAGGGGCTGAATAAATAGTACCTGCTTCATTGAATTGTCAGGGGCTGAATAAACAGTACCTTTCTCATTGAATTGTTGAGCTATGTGCTATTTAAAGGATTCAGTTAGCTGATGCGTAAAAACAGGATCACATTGAGGTTTTGGACGGGTTGTAGAAAATAGGTCAAAAGGAAACAAAACCAGAAGTTGAAAAGTTGGCTAACTATTGGAATAATTCAAATAAGAATTGTATGTGAGTCAGTCTAGGATATGGAAATGAGGTAGTAGAGAACTAACCAGTTGTGACAGATTTGAGAATAAACTTAAAGATGACTGATTATTAAATAGGTATCAGGAATCAAAGAGAGTAATTAAAGTCTGCTTACAGCTTGCAGATTTGTAAAATTCATTATTTGGTAATAATGTTTTTCAGTGAGATATGCAGAAATCAGGAAACAACAGTTGAGTGGAGATTGTAACAAGGTCTCCAGTGGGCAAAGTGACCTGAAACTGGTTACGTGACATCTATAGAAAGATGTCTATAACCAGGTCTGGAAAGCACCTTGATATACTATCTGGGTATCAGAGTATTTGGACTTCTAGATATGGAAGTCCTTAGTAATATTCAGCTACTTACAGACGCCATCAGAGTGAGTTAGATCACACAAAATTTGTAGACTGAGACTAGTGGGGCAGCATGTTGAGAAGTGTCAGTATTTAAGGAGTAGCAGAAAGAAAACCCCCAAGAGAAGTTAAAATGGAGCAAGCAAAGATAGGAAGGGAACCAAAAGAATGTATTGGAGTAGTGTTGAGGATCTTGTTAATGTTGTTAACCATGAATGGATGAACAGTATGTTATTTTTTTTTTTTTTTCTTGTGTAGTACTTGACATTTTGTATTTGGAATCCAGCAGTCACAGGGATTCAGGCAAAACAGTTTTTAGTAAGCAGGTGTGACTGAGAATAGTGTGATAGAATTTTAACTATTGAAAGTTGTGTTGATGGATAATGGAGAGGGAAGAAATTGAAGACAAGAGGATACTGACAGATTAAAGGGATACAGAGAGTGGTTTATAAACTAGAAATTCAGTAGTCTCAAAGTCTTCAAAAATGACTGCTGACTGACTGGTTATTGATATAGATGGCAAGAATAGAAGGAGGTGAACCTGGATGTGTTACTCTTAAAGGAACAGAGGAGAGAGTAGAGGAGTATCACGCCAAATTATGAAAGATGGTTTCTATTCCTTAACCCTGAGGTATAGTATTAAAGAGAAATATTTATTCAATAGAGCTCCCATGGAAAGCCAGTTTCAATTAAGGTAAGAAATGAAGAGTGTATTTAGTGAAGACATTGGAATGTGTAGAATGACCAGGGATTTCAGAAGTTACAGGAAACATTAAGTAGAGTGGTAGAACAACCATTAAAAAGAAAGAAATAATACCATTTGCAGCCACATGGATGGACCTAGAGATTGTCATACTGAGTGAAGTAAGTCAGACAACAGAATTATCATATGACATCCCTTATGTGTGGAATCTAAAAAGAAATAATACAGATGAGCACAAAACACAAGAAACTCACAGATTTAGAAAATGAACTTATGGTTGCTGGGGAAAGGGATAGTTGGGGACTTTCGGATGTACATGTGCACACTGCTGTATTTAAAATGGATAACCAGCCAGGATCTACAGTATAGCACATGGTCGGTGGTGGTTGTTTGGTGGCCTGGATGGGAGAAGAGTTTGGGGGAGGATAGATACATGTGTGTGTATGGCTGGGTCCCTTCGCTGTTCACCTGAAGCTGTCACAGCATTGTTTGTTAATTTGCTGTACCCCAGTACAAAATAAAAAGTTTAAAAAATGTGAATATGTAGAGTGGTAGACAAGTTCAGGATACTTGTGGGAGTGTACAGGAAGGTTCTGGTAGTACTGGTAATAGGTTTCTCCTAATGAATTAATCTTTTGACACAGCACGTAATGTTTCTTGAAATTAGTCCAGAAGAAGAAATATAGTCAGAGAGGTACAAAGGTAATGATCCAAGTATTATTTATTATAATGAAGAATTGGAAACAGCATAACTTTCTAGTAATAATGAGGTTTACTTGATGACTTACGGAGTAGCAAAATATTTTACTACTCACCTATTAAACTTGTATTAATATATGTAATATGCCCTTAGTGCTTTTAGATTCCTTAAATTAGTAACATTAAGGGAGATAGCAACAATGTGTACATGTTAAGTAAAATGTTACCCTCTGAAAGCATTAGTTGTTTGGTTGTGTCCGACTCTTTGTGACCTAGTGGGCTGCACCCTGCCATGCTCCTCTGTCCATGGATTTCTCCAAGCAAGAATACTGGAGTGTTGTAGCCACGTTCTTCTCCAGGCTGTCTTTAAACCCAAGTCTCCTGCATTGCTGGCAGATTCTTTACCATCTGAGCCACCAGGGAAGCTAGTATGATACTAGGGATGATAGGAAATCCTTGGTGACTCTCTCTCTCTCCAGTTGAATAATGATATGTGAATTCTACAGCTACAGCTTATTCCCCAGCTGAAGATTTGGAATTTGCTGTCAGTGAAAGTATAAGTGTATTATTGAGGAGAACCACTTTGAAATTGTCACTTGAAGGAATAATGTGAGGCTGCCTTGAGGCATTCGGCAACCTACTACTCTTTTCATCATTGCCAAGCATCAGTACTACCCTTATGAGTACTTGGAAAGGCAAATATGGTTCAGCCTAATATAGACTTGTCCATATTCAACTATATTTGATCCACAAATACAGAATTTCATATGGTACAAGCTTGTTTCTTATAAAGTATGGAGATATGTGGCAATCTGCTATGTGTAAATCATTGAATTTAAATGTTTTTATATTAAAGTCTTGTATAATGTATGTTTATATATTATGTAGAGAATTCTCATTTTAAGAATTTATTGTTCAGTTTCTATATTTTTGGCACTTTTCAGTATATTACAAAATACCACATTTTATTTTCTTCAACACAAAACTTCAGCTCAGAGAATAGTTGCCTAGGTTTTTAGTGGGATGGAACATCTCTCATTTTACTTGGAAACCCTATTTGATTTTATTTTTCTTTTCACACACACACAGAAGTATTGATTTTCTATTATTTGTATATAAAATGATTGATTTTTAAATTATCTAATACTATATGATGTTTATTCAAAACAATTTTATTTCTGCTTATAGGACTCAATATATTAATGATACATACCAGAAAGTACTTGATCTGTTACTGCCATTAAATCTTGAGGTGATTGTTGAACGAAATTTATCTTGGGAGTGGTATCAGGAAGTCCCTTGTTTCAATGTAAATGCTCAGCTGAAGCCCATGGAGGTAACTTTTGGATCTTTATTGATTTCTGTTTTGTTGGTTAAAAATTATTGCTTCGGTGCATAAGTCATTTTGCATATAGAAGCCATATATTTATTACCGTGGTCAGAAATGTAATAGTGGCTCATGTGTAAAACCTAAAATGCATTGAATATTTATCATTTATTCAATAAATATTTGAGTGGCTTCTATGCATTAGATCTTGTGCTAGATACTGGAAATGTAGTCTCAAAAAAGTTCTGGCATTGTGACTTACATGAAATTTACCAGTTTAATGCAGGGGTTGGTGATGGTCTAGAGGTGGGATAGGCACATAATTAAAATAGTTATAAATTATGGTAAATCTCATAAAGGAAACAGCTATTAGACATGATGTTGAAAGTAATCAAATATTAAAGATTTTAGTAGAGCAGTCTAAGGCTAGAAGTAATGATTTGGAAATCATCAGCTTACAGATGGTATTTGAAGCTATGGGAATAGATGAAGTAACCTACCAAAGGCCCTAGAAGAATGGAGAGGTTGAAGATGAAATGGCAAATGAGTCAGTAACTTGAACATAACTTTACTTCCCTGTCAGTTGATATTACTTCACAGATCTCTAGTGGAACTGTCCACAAGTTCATCTGTTTGCCTTTTGACTAGATAGAAATCCTCACTGTATCAGTTTTTGCTAAAGTGACAGCAAAATACACTCTTTCTTGAAGATTTCTTTAAGAAGCCTGCATAGCAGATTCTCTTCTCTCCCCCTACTTCCCAATTTCCCTTCTTATTTCTTTGTAAAAATGGTACTCCAAAAGAGAAAATCATCATTTTAAATTTCAGATTTTTAACTCAAAAGTGTATTTAGAATTTAAAACATGATGATCTTGGGTGAAAATCTTCAAACTCTCAGTATGTAAGATCATATGGACTCTGACTTACAGATGGGCAATGTCTCTTTATGATGAATAGTTTAAGTCTCTGTAGATTGCTAAGACAACAGTTAGAAATTTAATAAAATATACGTAGCATGTTCCACCTAGTATACTGGGAGAATCTCTCTTTTTTGGGGCCAGTTATTAGGCATACATCTGTGGTGCAGCTGGGACACCATTTTCCTTTACTCTTCTCCTGGGAGAATCTGTGCAGAGTATTTGGATTATGTTGTAGACCTTCTGCAAATGCCCAACTGCCTTCCAGGACAACTCAAATTGGGTCTTCCCATACACTGCCCTGTCTGAATAGTTAATGACTACGGCCCATGTGCAGGTTCACATTTGAACTCTCTTAGACAGCATCTTCTGTATCACAGAGACGCTAGATTGCATCTATAGTAAGTGCTGCAGTTTGTGATTTGTGACTTGTCACATGTTCAGGGATAGCACACACAGCCATTCCTAACATGTAGGAGCCACAGACGAGCCTTCCTTGTATCCTTACAGTTCTTCCAGCTTTCTGCACTGAACTCTTGGCAGGAGAAGAGAATGATGATTAATATCAGTATTCGGGTGGGCATGCAGTAATTGAAAGACATTGTTTAGAAGTTGTAATATTTAATTTCATTTTATTAATTTATATCAATATGCAGTTTTGCCAATACCTGCTACATATAGGGCTTACCAGGTGGCTTAGTGGTAAAAGAATATGCCTGCCAAGCAGGAGACACCCGCCAAGCCGGAGATGTGGATTCAATCCCTAGGTCAAGAAGACCTTCTAGAAAAGGAAATAATAGCCCAATTTAGTCTTGCATGGAGAATCCCATGGACAGAGGGGCCTGGTGGGCTATAGTCCATGGGGTGCAAAAAGTCAGAGTTGACTTAGCAACTAAACATAACAATCACAAAATGTAGTTAATAAATGAAAATTTAAGGAACGAAACAAGTAGAAAAAATAAGGTATACATAGAGTTCATCCTAAAACACTCGTTTATCTCCTTTGAAATGCAGTCAAAGGAAGTCTGATACAAATAAAACTTGTTAAATTTGGGGGAGTTAAAGTTATCCCTTTGAGATTATTAAACATGTAAATTTAAAACTCACAGGTCTGTTTCTTAAAGCCTAATTGTATTAGAGTTCTCCAGAAAGGTAGAACCAATAGGATGTGTGTATAATGTGGTGCAAGTGTGTGTGTGTCTGTATACTCTTGATCTGGATGCACTGGGCTTATTTCTTGAAGACTCAGTTTTCACCTCTCCCTGACTCTGAAGTTGAGATCTAGGAGTTACATATGTGGTGTCCCCGAAGGTGGGCTGCAGCAGCTGCTACTTGATTGTGTCTTGATACGGGAAGACTCAGTTTCATTCTAGCAGATCCGCCCCAGAAGGCAGCTGGAGATTTGTAGATAGTCTACAGCACCATATGTGTATAGAACGTCTAGAATAATATTTAACTAAGTACTATGACGCAGTTAGGTTGACATAAAATTGTCACTGCTTTCAAGACAGGTCTTATGCTTATGGTTTTAAGGCAGAATTTGCAATGCACAGAATTTTGAGTTAGTGTCTTGCTTTCTTTAATCATGATACTGAATCATTTAAGTCTCAGCTTTGTATAAAATCAGGATTATACTCTTTACACCATGAATTTTGTGAGTTTAATGTATAACATATTGTCAGATATTTTTGATTATTATACGTTTATCATTATTTTAAAAATTTTAATTGAAAGATAATGGCTTTACAGTACTGTATTGGTCTCTGCCATATATCAACATGAATCAGTCATAGGTATACATATGTCACTCCCTTCCACCCCATCGCACCCCTGTAAGTTGTCACAGAGCTCCATCTGTCATACAGTACATTCCCACTAGGTATCTGTTTTACATGTGGTAGTTTATATGTTTCCTTGCTAATCTCTCAGTTAGTCCCACCCTCTTCTTCTCCAACTGTGACCACAAGTCTGTCCTCTGTCTCTCCATCTCCACTGCTGCTGTGCAAATAGATTTGTCAGTAGCATCTTCGTAGATTCTATATATTTGTGCTAATATATAATATTTTTCTCTTTCTGACTTCACTTTGTATTACAGGCTCTAGGTTCATCCAACTCATTAGGACTGACTCAAATGTGTTCTTTTTTATGGTTGAGTAATATTCCATTGCATAAATGTACCACAACTTCTTTATCCATTGATCTGTTTGTGGATATTTAGGTTTCTTCCATGTCTTAGCTAGTGTAAATAGTGTGCGGTGAACATCAGGGTGCATGTGTCTCTTTTAGTGACAGTGTTCTCAGGGTATATGTTCATATGATAGTTCTATTCCTAGTTTTTTAAGAAATCTCCATAGTGGCTGTATCAGTTCACATTCCAACCAATGGTGCAAGAGAGTTCCCTTTTCTCCACACCCTTTCCACCATTTATTGTTTGTAGATTTTTTGATGATGATTATTCTGACTGGCATAAGGTGATTCCTCATTGTAATTATAATTTGCTTGTCTCTAGTAATGAATGGTGCTGAGCATCTTTTCATGTGATTATTAGCCGCCTGTATGTCTTCTTTGGAGATAGATCTGTCTGGGTCTTCTGCTTATTTTTTGATTGGGTTGTTTGTTTTCCTGATGTTGAGCTGTATGAGCTGCTTAAATATTCTGGAGATTAATTCTTTGTCATTTGTTTCATTTGCAATTATTTAATCCATTCTGAGGGTTATTTTTTTTATCTTGTTTATTGTTTCCTTGGCTGTGCAAAATCTTTTATAAGTGTATAGTTTTGTTTTTTTTTTCAATTTCCATTACTCTAGGAGGTGGATCAAAGAGGATCTTGCTGTGATGTATGTCAGATAGTGTACTGCCTGTGTTTTCCTCTAAGAGCTTTATAGTTTCTGACCTTACATTTAAGTTTTTAATCCATTTTTAATTTTTTTTTGTGTATGGTTTTAGGCAGTTTTCTAGAACTGTTCTAAATTTATTATTTTTGATTATTCTGTATTGTAAGTTGAGGTATTTAAGAACTAGAAAACTACAGAGTAGCTACATGAATATTTAAAAATGAAAGTTCATTTTAAAGGTTTTAAATTATTAGGTTGATTGCTGCATTCACAACAAAAAAGTTCATCATTCGTAACTTCATTGATACTGGCATTTAATTTAGTTCTGTATCTCACATACTACTGAAGAATACGTGGTAATTTTGCAAATAAAATATGCAGCTAGTAGAATTATCTAATGTGTTGAAAGTTGGTTTTGTAGGGGACTAGCATTTTTCTTACTGAAGAATACGTGGTAATTTTGCAAATAAAAGGTTTCTTCCATGTCTTAGCTAGTGTAAATAGTGTGCGGTGAACATCAGGGTGCATGTGTCTCTTTTAGTGACAGTGTTCTCAGGGTATATGTTCATATGATAGTTCTATTCCTAGTTTTTTAAGAAATCTCCATAGTGGCTGTATCAGTTCACATTCCAACCAATGGTGCAAGAGAGTTCCCTTTTCTCCACACCCTTTCCACCATTTATTGTTTGTAGATTTTTTGATGATGATTATTCTGACTGGCATAAGGTGATTCCTCATTGTAATTATAATTTGCTTGTCTCTAGTAATGAATGGTGCTGAGCATCTTTTCATGTGATTATTAGCCGCCTGTATGTCTTCTTTGGAGATAGATCTGTCTGGGTCTTCTGCTTATTTTTTGATTGGGTTGTTTGTTTTCCTGATGTTGAGCTGTATGAGCTGCTTAAATATTCTGGAGATTAATTCTTTGTCATTTGTTTCATTTGCAATTATTTAATCCATTCTGAGGGTTATTTTTTTTATCTTGTTTATTGTTTCCTTGGCTGTGCAAAATCTTTTATAAGTGTATAGTTTTGTTTTTTTTTTCAATTTCCATTACTCTAGGAGGTGGATCAAAGAGGATCTTGCTGTGATGTATGTCAGATAGTGTACTGCCTGTGTTTTCCTCTAAGAGCTTTATAGTTTCTGACCTTACATTTAAGTTTTTAATCCATTTTTAATTTTTTTTTGTGTATGGTTTTAGGCAGTTTTCTAGAACTGTTCTAAATTTATTATTTTTGATTATTCTGTATTGTAAGTTGAGGTATTTAAGAACTAGAAAACTACAGAGTAGCTACATGAATATTTAAAAATGAAAGTTCATTTTAAAGGTTTTAAATTATTAGGTTGATTGCTGCATTCACAACAAAAAAGTTCATCATTCGTAACTTCATTGATACTGGCATTTAATTTAGTTCTGTATCTCACATACTACTGAAGAATACGTGGTAATTTTGCAAATAAAATATGCAGCTAGTAGAATTATCTAATGTGTTGAAAGTTGGTTTTGTAGGGGACTGAAATGAAGCAGTTGCTTTTCTTGTACAAAAATTTTAAACTATATTAAATAGTAATGTTGATGTAATCAAGTCTTATTTTTTTAACAGTTCATTCTTAGTCAAGAAGATTTAACAACTATTTTTAAAACATTATATGGTAACATATGGTATGAAGAAGGTGTTAGTGCTTCACATGAAGAAACAAAAGATCCGTCTAGTGTTAATAGTGGTACTACTAATGCTTCACATCATTCAGGAGGTATGTTCTTAACCTTAGATAGTCCCCCGCCTCCTTTCTTCATTTGTCCTTTTTCTGATTTGTCTGTTATTAGTCATTCTGTGTTTTTTTTTTTTTCCTTTGAATCAAAATTCTAAGTCTTGTGACAAAATTTGTTAGTGTGTGTTTTTCCTTGTTATCGCAACTTCCCTTAAAGTTCTTATTCAACTTCAATTATTCTCATCCTTCCTCTTCTCCCTTATTCCTGGTGAAGCATATGCTTCAGAGTGACTGTTTGATGTTAATATTAGAAGTATCAGAATATTAGAGATCTCAAGGAAGGATGTCCATTAGTGATGAACTTAAAAAAATGTTTAGAGGATAGATGGATAAAATAGAGCAGAAGGAACTGTAACTCTGAAGAAGGCTGCATCCAGTGCTAAATTTAGTTTATTATGTAGAGCCCTGACTAGGTTCTAAGTTCAGTACCAGCACCTTAAGAGAACATTTCATTAGACAGTTCATTAGAACTGCTGAGATGATTTTTTTTTTTTAAGATTTATTTATTTAGTTATTTTGGTGGGGGTGGGGTGGGGAGGGAGGGGAGCAGGCGGGCCACTTCTATTGGCCTTTCATTTGTCCATTTTCATCCATCTGTTTTCTCTGGCCCTTGTGGGCGTCCCATCGTGGTGGCCTCTGTTGTCGCAAAGCACTGGCTCTGGGCACACACTCTCCAGAGCTCCAGCTCGGTAATTGGACACATCGGTCTAGCCGCTCCGTGGCACATGGGGTCTTCCCAGGCCAGGGATCGAACCGGCGCCCCTTGCACTGCAAGGCGGTGTCCTTACCGACTGGACCACCAGGGAAGCCTGCTGAGATGATTTTGCTTCATTTAAACAAAGTTCTCCTCACCCTGGCATTTTGGGGGAACCCAAAATCTACCTACCTCAGACTGAAATCTGTTAGTTCACAGAGCCGCTCTTGTAATGGCCTGATATATTGCACACCTGTTCCATTTAGAGAATCCCAGCAGAGAAACAACCTTACGTTTATAACATTACAGAAATCATCATTCTAAATAGCTAGAATAACCAGCCCAGTCCATTACTGTTAAAATGAATGGTCACATATAAAGAAAATCCTAAGAACCCAAGCGTAAAGACAGCCAAGATCAAGAGTAGTGTTTCTTTTCTTTTCTTTCTTTCTTTTTTTTAATATATATATATGTATATATATATGTATTTATTTTGGCCTCTTTTATTGGGTTTTCATCTATTTGTTTTCATCCATCTTTGTTCGTTGGCCTGACTGGGCCTCCCATTGCGGTGGCCTCTCTCGTTGCAGAGCACCGGCTTTGGGTGCATGCGCTCCAGAGTGCTGGCTCACAATTGGGCACACTAGTTAAGGCGCTTCGCGGCATGTGGGATCTTCCCGGGCCAGGGATCAAACTGGTGCCCCTTGCACTGCAAGGCAGACTCCTCACCCACTGGACCACCAGGGAAGCCCAAGAGTAGCATTTCTTGAATGAAACAAAGAGAATGAGAATAAACAGAAAACAAATTCCAATTCATAATCAGAGGATTCTGAGTGTAAGAACTGAATCCTACCATCACTACTTTCTGCCTTCCTAAGAAGAGTTCTTGGAAACCAAATATTTAATTGCTGAAACTTTGAAACAAAAGAAATGCACAAAGTATGTGGTTAGCATTAAATTCAGGGTTGGAATATATGGTTAATGACAAAGAGGAAAAATAAGCATAGAGATGGAAATTGATATAAAACTTGAGTGATAAAGCTTCAGTTCAAAAGCTCCAATTCCAGAATAATAAGTATTTTAGGAGAAAGAACTGAGAAGATGGAAGATAAAAATCTTTCAAAGAAATAATAGAAGAAAACTCTCCAGGGCTTCCCCTGGTGGTCCAGTGAGTAAGGACACCACCGCCTTGCAGTGCAAGGGGCGCCAGTTTGAGCCCTGGCCTGGGAAGATCCCACGTGCCGCGGAGCAGCTGGACTGATGTGTCCAGTCACCGAGCCGGAGCTCTGGAGCGCATGCGCCCAGAGCCGGTGCTCTGCAATGGCAGACGCCACCGCCATGGGAGGCCCACAGGAGCCAAAGAACGAAGACGAATGAAAATAGAATAATGAAAGACCAATAGAAGTGGCCCGCCCACCCCCCCCCCCCCCAAACCCGACCCCCGCCCAAAGTAAATAAAATAAATAAATCTTAAAAAAAAAAAAGAAAAGAAAACTCTCCAGAACTAAGTGAATATTGAAATAAATTCTTGGGTGTAAAAAATCCACCAAGTTTCCAGTGTATTAAAGACTCCCCATGCAAACATGTTTTCATGAAATGTCAGAACAAAAGTAATACTGAAGAAAAACCACACTGCTTATTATGGCTTAGGAAAAAAAGTGACTGGAATCAGATTTGTTTGTCACAAATTAAACTGGATGGGATGGGATGGGTGGGAGGATAAAAGATAATGGAATAATATGACCAAATTTCTAAGGAAAATGATTTGAAGTTAGGATTCTGTATATGGCCATACCATCATTCAAATGTGAAAAGAGTTTTCAAATCTCCAGTGACTCAAAGTTTACTTTCTTTATTCCCATTCAGGTATAACTTGTTTCATTGTACTTCATTTATGTGTTTCTCAGATACTGAGTGTAAGAACTGAATCCTACCATCACTACTTTCTGCCTTCCTAAGAAGAGTTCTTGGAAACCAAATATTTAATTGCTGAAACTTTGAAACAAAAGAAATGCACAAAGTATGTGGTTAGCATTAAATTCAGGGTTGGAATATATGGTTAATGACAAAGAGGAAAAATAAGCATAGAGATGGAAATTGATATAAAACTTGAGTGATAAAGCTTCAGTTCAAAAGCTCCAATTCCAGAATAATAAGTATTTTAGGAGAAAGAACTGAGAAGATGGAAGATAAAAATCTTTCAAAGAAATAATAGAAGAAAACTCTCCAGGGCTTCCCCTGGTGGTCCAGTGAGTAAGGACACCACCGCCTTGCAGTGCAAGGGGCGCCAGTTTGAGCCCTGGCCTGGGAAGATCCCACGTGCCGCGGAGCAGCTGGACTGATGTGTCCAGTCACCGAGCCGGAGCTCTGGAGCGCATGCGCCCAGAGCCGGTGCTCTGCAATGGCAGACGCCACCGCCATGGGAGGCCCACAGGAGCCAAAGAACGAAGACGAATGAAAATAGAATAATGAAAGACCAATAGAAGTGGCCCGCCCACTCCCCTCCCTCCCAAACCCGACCCCCGCCCAAAGTAAATAAAATAAATAAATCTTAAAAAAAAAAAAGAAAAGAAAACTCTCCAGAACTAAGTGAATATTGAAATAAATTCTTGGGTGTAAAAAATCCACCAAGTTTCCAGTGTATTAAAGACTCCCCATGCAAACATGTTTTCATGAAATGTCAGAACAAAAGTAATACTGAAGAAAAACCACACTGCTTATTATGGCTTAGGAAAAAAAGTGACTGGAATCAGATTTGTTTGTCACAAATTAAACTGGATGGGATGGGATGGGTGGGAGGATAAAAGATAATGGAATAATATGACCAAATTTCTAAGGAAAATGATTTGAAGTTAGGATTCTGTATATGGCCATACCATCATTCAAATGTGAAAAGAGTTTTCAAATCTCCAGTGACTCAAAGTTTACTTTCTTTATTCCCATTCAGGTATAACTTGTTTCATTGTACTTCATTTTTATGTGTTTCTCAGATACTGCAGTTTTGTTTGGTTTTTTTAACAAATTGAAGGTTTGTGAAACCCTGAGTCAAGAAAATCTATCTGGGTGCCACTTTTCTAACCAAAAATAATTTTTTTTTTTCAATTTGTTTTGCCTCTTTTATTGATTTTTTAAAATCTGTTTATTTTCATCCATCTTTGTTCTTTGGCCTGTGTGGGCCTCCCATCCCAATGGCCTCTCCTGTCACAGAGCACCAGCTCTGGGTGCATGGGCTCCAGACCGCTGACTCGCAGTTGGACACACCGGTCCAGCTGTTCTGTGGCATGTGGGATCTCCCCAGGCCAAGTATCAAACCAGCGCCCCTTGCACTGCAAGGCAGACTCTCTACCAACTGGACCACCAGGGAAGCCCCCAAAGTATTTTTTTAATTAAGGTATATACATTTTAAAAACATAATGCTATTGCATTATTATAGACTACAGTATAATGTACACATAACCTTTTCATTGGTACCGGGATGCCAATCTTTGGTACTTGCTTTGTTGTGATATTCATTTTATTGTAGTAGTCTGGAACCAAACTTGCAGTATCTCTGAGGTATGCAGGTGGTTTGGAAATACATTCTAGCAGAGCGAATGAGGAATCCACGAGAAAGGAAAACGTGAGATCCAAATACAGAGAACATTAAAAAAGAATCCCCAAATGATCATTGTTACTGGGCTAGAAAGTACTTGGTTTTCATTTGAAAGGAATTCAGAATACTTTAAGAAAAAAAGGATGTATGTCTTTTTTTAAAAAGAAAAAAACATTTATTATTTATTTATCTTTGGGGGAGTGGGTTGGGGAGGGAGGGGGATGGGTGGGCCACTTCTATTGGTCTTTCATTTCTCTATTTTCATCTGTCTTTGTTCTTTGGCTCCTCTGGGCCTCCCATCGCCTTGGCCTCTGTCGTCGCAGAGTGCCGGCTCTGCGCGCATGCGCCCCAGAGCTCCGGCTCAGTAATTGGACACATCAGTCCAGCCCTCCGCGGCACATGGGATCTTCCCAGGCCAGGGCTCAAACCGGCGCCCCTTGCACTGCAAGGCGGTGTCCTTACCCACTGGACCACCAGGGGAAGCCCCGGATGTATGTCTTAAAGAAGAAAAATAACATAAATTCTATATAACATGTAGAATGAGGCATTAATTATGCCATGTAAGTAATATGGGAGAGGAATATGTGTTTTCTGTTGCTAAGAAGGCATAAATCTATACTGTGTGTTCTGGTGCATCAAGTGAACTAATTCTTTCTCAAGCCGTTATCAAGCATAGTAGAGAAGTTCTTGTATACATATACATGTATTTTAGAAAACTTAAGAATTTTTGTGGAAGAAATTCATGATATTTTTATTCTACTTGTTTGACTTAATATGAATCGAATGTTATATATCTAATTAAAAAAAATAGAGATGCAACAGGCAACAAAGGCTTACTCTATAGCACAGGAGACTGTGAGCTTCCCTGGTGGCTCAGCTGGTAACGAATCCCCCTGCAGTGCAGAAGGCCCGAGTTTGATCCCTGGATTGGGAAGATCTCCTAGAGGGCATGGCAACCCACTCTAGTATTCTTACCTGGAGAATCCCCAGGGACTGAGGAGAGCTACCTTCCATGTGATCACAGAGAGTAGAACATGACTGAGCAACTAAGCACAAGGAACTATAATCAGTATCTTGTAATAACCTATAATGGAAAATACTTTTTAAAAATAATATATGGGTATATGTATAGCTGAATCACACACAAAAAAGAATTCTACTTTTTGAAATTTAGTTATATTTATCCTTTTTGCCAGTTTTTCTATATGTCCTATGGTTATCTAATAACAACACATGAAATACAAAATTTTAAATTTTATTATAATTTTAATTATATTTGTGTAGAATATAAGATTAATATAAATTAATATAAATAGAAATCTGTTGTATTTAAATTGTTAATGACATCATTCAAGATGCTCTTGTTCTTATTTTTTTTGCACTTGATATAATATTCTCAGAGAAATGTTACTATGTCTCAACATTATTACGTATTTTTTCCTTTCCCTTGTATTTCTGCTGATTTTTGCTTTGTTTCTTTGTTACTAGGTGTCTAATGGTTTATGATCTATCACTTGTATTACTTTCATCATTAAAAATAGGGTCTTCCAGGCCAGGGCTCAACCGGCGCCTTGCACTGCAAGGCGGTGTCCTTACCCACTGGACCACCAGGGGAAGCCCCGGATGTATGTCTTAAAGAAGAAAAATAACATAAATTCTATATAACATGTAGAATGAGGCATTAATTATGCCATGTAAGTAATATGGGAGAGGAATATGTGTTTTCTGTTGCTAAGAAGGCATAAATCTATACTGTGTGTTCTGGTGCATCAAGTGAACTAATTCTTTCTCAAGCCGTTATCAAGCATAGTAGAGAAGTTCTTGTATACATATACATGTATTTTAGAAAACTTAAGAATTTTTGTGGAAGAAATTCATGATATTTTTATTCTACTTGTTTGACTTAATATGAATCGAATGTTATATATCTAATTAAAAAAAATAGAGATGCAACAGGCAACAAAGGCTTACTCTATAGCACAGGAGACTGTGAGCTTCCCTGGTGGCTCAGCTGGTAACGAATCCCCCTGCAGTGCAGAAGGCCCGAGTTTGATCCCTGGATTGGGAAGATCTCCTAGAGGGCATGGCAACCCACTCTAGTATTCTTACCTGGAGAATCCCCAGGGACTGAGGAGAGCTACCTTCCATGTGATCACAGAGAGTAGAACATGACTGAGCAACTAAGCACAAGGAACTATAATCAGTATCTTGTAATAACCTATAATGGAAAATACTTTTTAAAAATAATATATGGGTATATGTATAGCTGAATCACACACAAAAAAGAATTCTACTTTTTGAAATTTAGTTATATTTATCCTTTTTGCCAGTTTTTCTATATGTCCTATGGTTATCTAATAACAACACATGAAATACAAAATTTTAAATTTTATTATAATTTTAATTATATTTGTGTAGAATATAAGATTAATATAAATTAATATAAATAGAAATCTGTTGTATTTAAATTGTTAATGACATCATTCAAGATGCTCTTGTTCTTATTTTTTTTGCACTTGATATAATATTCTCAGAGAAATGTTACTATGTCTCAACATTATTACGTATTTTTTCCTTTCCCTTGTATTTCTGCTGATTTTTGCTTTGTTTCTTTGTTACTAGGTGTCTAATGGTTTATGATGTCTATCATCTTTGTGAATTGCAGCTTTCATCATTAAAAATATTCATCTTTGTTTTATTTAAAATTTTAAAATACTCAAAAAACTAAAAATATTAAAAAGTGACCTAAATTTTGCATGACTTTGAGCCATTTTCAGAATGTGTGAAGAGGTTCTCTGGTTTTTTCTGAGAAGTCCATGTGATGTTGTAGCAAAAGAGGGAGTAATATAATGAGCTATTGGGATTTTCCGATGTCTCAGTGGTAAAAAATCCGCCAGCAATGCAGGAGATGTGGGTTCGATCACTGTGTCGGGAAGATTTCCTGGAGAAGGAAATGGCAACCTGCTCCAGTATTCTTGCCTGGGAAATCCCATGGGCAGGGAAGCTTGGCAGGCTACACCCTGATACCAGAAACCCAAATCAAATCAAAACAAAACAAAAAGCCAGTTCAAGGGAAGAATGTTGCACACTAATATATCTTATGAACACAGGAATAAAAATTCTTGACAATGTATCCATGTACCAAATCCAGCAATAAGGATTGAATATATGTCATCTTGGCTGAGTTGTTTTAACACTCAAAAATCAGTTACGGTAACTCACCAAATTAATAGAAAAAGGGGAAAAGCTTATATCACCTCATTAGATGCAGATAAAGCATTTGAAAAAATTCACCTATTTGTGATAAAAACTAGAAATACCTAAAAGACATACATAATGGTGAAGTATGGGAACAAGGTAAGAATGTCGACAAATTTCTGAACACTTGCAGTCACTAACAGAGCAATACAGCCAAGAGAAAGATTAATAGGTCCACTGAGTCCATTTAATAGGTGCCATGTGTACGTGATACCTTGTTGCCAAATATAAAATGTAGAAAAGACTGAATTTTGGATTCTTTTGTTTAGTGGAACATTCTTCAAATGTCATCTAAGGTATCTTGTTTGGGTTTAGTTTCTTTTTGAAGTAAAATTTAAATACCAAATCCATAGCCGGGTACTTGGGTATGCATTTTACATGTACTGTTTTGCTTAATTCCCCAAACAAACCCAGAGGTTAGTTAAAATTAAACCAAGAGTTTATTAAAAGTAAACCAGAAGTTTAATTTATACTCCCAGGTTATTATGTAAAGAATCCTAACCTTGGAGTTATTTAGTGAGTTCAACATCTGACAAATATTATACTTGTACCCATTTCTTTAATAGTTATGTTAAATCTGCTTCAGTTCCATTTTAATAAGTTCTATGATTCCTGACCTTTTTCTTTTATATGATAACTTTAATTTTTCCAAGGAACAACTGTCGTGACAGCTGCTGTGGTAGAAGTGCATTCACCTGCTTCTCAAGTTAAGACAACACTGAATATGAGTTTCAGAACCGATTATCTCACCATGGTACTGTATAGTCCAGGTCCTAAACAGGTACGTTGAAGAAGGGAAAATGCCGCTTTGCTTGTTTCCTATATTCTGAAGTATCTGTTCCTCTGAGAAAAATTTTTGACCTTTTTACCTTAATAATAAAATAATTTATTTGCTTTTTAAAATGAGTTATCTTATGAAAAATAATATTTTATATTTAATATATGCCTTTCATTATGAGACAGAGACTGTGGCATTTCCTATTTTAAGACATATTTTAGGGGACTTCCCTGGTGGCCCCGTGGCTAAGACACCGTGCTCCTAATGCAGGGGGCCTGGATTCGATCTCAGGGAAGTAGATCCCACATGCTGCATCTAAAGATTTCCAAGTCCCACAGCTAACACCCAGCACAGCCAAATAAATAAAGAAAGAAATATTAAAAAAAAAAAAAAAACCCAACATATTTTAAATTTATGTTTTGTATAAAATTATTTTGGTTTCTTTTTCTTTAGACTTTTACAGATATTCGTGATCCTTCTCTGAGTCTTGCTGAATTTAAGTTGGAGAATATTAGAAGTACTCTAAAAATGTATTCAGATGACTCAACATTTTCTTCCTTCTCATTAAAAAACTGTGTTTTAGATGACAAAAGACCTCATGTCAAGAAGGCAACTCCTAGGTAATAGTGTTCTAAATTTTTACTTGAGAAATGGTTGGTACATTTTACAGAACTTACTCCCAAAATTGCAGGTAAAAGCTTCAGAGCTTCAATGCAGTTGAGCCCATAATTCTTCTTTTAAATGCTCTGGCATGTACTCTCCTTACTGGATGGTTGATTCATGTGTTGAATAGAAATAATCAGGTGGGATGGGGAGGGAGATGGGAGAAGATTTCAAGAAAAAGGTGACATATGTATACCTATGGCTGATTCAGGTTGACTTGGAACAGTAATCAACAAAACTCGGTAAAAATTTTAAAAAATTTTTTAATGGAAAAAAAAAGAAATAATGCGATTAAATTGGCTTTTAAATTAATCTGTAGTATCTGAATTATTAATCCATGCAAATTGTAATGGGTAATATATGAAAACTTGAGGGAAAAAGTGCTGAGATTCAAAATTCGGAACTTCGTAAGGATATACTTCCTATAGTAAGAAAGCATTGTGCTCCCAGTGTCTGTAAATTTATGAATTCTCTTATCTTACTAATAGCAATGACTTCAGAATGTTTGTTTGCTATCAGTGAAAGCGATAAAATAGACATTTGAGTTTTACTGGTATGTTTGATTATGTGTACGATACTCATAGGAATTGTTATTGTGTTTTTCAGAATGATAGGACTGACAGTTGGGTTTGACAAAAAGGACATGATGGATGTAAGGTATAGGAGAGTCAGAGACGGTTGCGTAGCTGATACAGTCCTTCAAGAAATGTATATATGTGCGAGTGTGGAATTTCTGCTGACAGTTGCGAATGTCTTTCTTGAGGCCTACACTGCAGGCACTGCTGTAGAGACCAGTGTTCAGGCATGGTCTGCTAAAGAAGAAGGTTAGTTATTGGCTCAGATAGTTAATGTCTGTGTTATTGGAGTGCTCTAAAAGTACTTACCTTGATTAGCCTTTAGATGATGAGATTAAGTGGATTAATAAGTTAAAAATATGTGTTTTTCAGAGGTAAGAGGAAAACTTAAGTGTGTTTTCTGATAAGATAAACAGCGTAGTTTTCAAGTTGTAAGAAGACACTGTTCAACAATTATGAGACCTATGTTAAAAATAAGTAATTGTGCTTCTTTGAAGACAATAATCTGAAAGAATTTGGAGAAAACAGACAGTAATGAAACAACTCCTTTTCATAATTAAAAATAGTATTTTAACGTAAACTCATCTTTATTTATTTTACTTTCTGGCCATGCCATTCAATGAGGGATTGAACTCATGGCCCCTACAGTGGAAATGCACAGTCTTAACCAGTGGATCCCTCAGGGAAGTCCCTAAAGTCCTCTTTTATTATTGTTTATATTTATAATTTTATGTTACCTTTTATATATTTCATTCATTATGATATGGTAGAAAGAGTGTCAAACTGAGAGTTAGAAACTAGGTTTATTTCCAGCTCTGCCATTAAATATTGCAGATTTCTCCCCACATTTTAAAATATTCTTAGGCTATGAGTTCTTCACATCTTATACTGAGAGTGAGATGGCAAATTCTTTTAGGACCTAAGTTTTTCTTTTTTAATTTCACTTTTTGCTTAGAATGAAGATAAAATTTTTCTATAAATATTTTTTCATAATTAATGTATGTAAGAAAGATGTATATTTTAAAATATTATTTTGGTTCTATTTTAGTACCTGTACAGCAGTCAGAGAAGTGGGAAATGAATATTTCTATTAAAAATCCTGAAATTGTGTTTGTGGCTGATATGACAAGAAACGATGCTCCTGCCTTAGTCATTACAACACAGTGTGAAATATGTTGGCTAGGTGACTCTGAAAGTAATAAAATGACTGCTGCCATTAAAGATCTCCAAATGAGAGCATGCCCATTTCTTCCAGTCAAGAGAAAAGGAAAAATCGCTACTGTGAGTTTACTGTTGACTTATCAGCTGAATTGTAAACTATTTTGTATTTAGCGTATATCATTTTAAGAAAGTGCCTACGTACTTTACAACCTTATTCAAAAACAGTTTTCTTTCTGCTTGGTGAGCCTAATACAGATGGAAACCCTTTTTTCATTTTTGCAGTTGTTCCTCATTGTTTTGTGTATTTGTGGAAATAGTCGCACTAAGAAGTTGCTTTTATCTGGATACTTCTCAGTGAAAACTTCACTCTGACTTTCGTTGAGGGGGGGCGGGGCGCAAGTTGGAAAGGGAGGGGAGTGGGCAGGCCACTTCTACTGGTCTTTCATTTATCTATTCTCATCCATCTTTGTTCTTTGGCCCATGTGGGCCTCCCATCACAGTGGCCTCTGTTGTCACAGAGCACTGGCTCTGGACGCATACGCTTCAGAGCTCTGGCTGGGTAATTGGACACATCGATCCAGCCACTCTGTGGCATGTGGGATCTTCCCAGGCCAGGGATCGAACCAGCACCCCTTGCACTGCAAGGCGGTGTCCTTACCCACTGGACCACCAGGGAAGCCCTCACTCTGACTTTCTAACCATGTCCATTCCACAGTGCTTTTAGGCTCTTAAGACTTTCTACCAATTGTTCGTTGTGTTGTTTCAGTTTTATTATTTCTTTCTCCCATATAGCCATTTTTTACCCAGGTGTGTTGTTTGCTTTTTTCCTATATGGCTTCTTTGAACCATCAGTCATTTGCTTTGACATAACTTCACTTTTATGTTTTATTCCATAATATCCTTTTGGCCTTCCTCCTCTTCATAATTAATTAAAATTCTTCAAAGACATCTTTTCAGGTTGACTCCTAGTACTCTTATAAAACATTTATAAAAATGTTTAGGATTCTACAGAAGTAATAAAAGTTTAAGTAGTTTAATTATTAGCAGCTTAGACCCATAAGATGAAATTTTGTTGAAATACCTATATACTGGTTAAGATACAAGACAGATTGTTCTCCCGAGTTTGCAAGGCTGATGGTTAGCTCAAGGCCAAAAGAAGGAAAAAAAATAAATGGAGGGCATATTGATTCTCTTTTAGGTTAAGTTTTTCTATTTTTACATGGACTTTTTCTGTTCACACTCTTTTAGCTTGAATGTAGCTGTGTGACCACCCTTATCTGCAAAAACAAAAGTTGGAGAATGCAGTCTTCTTTTCTGACTTGAGTTATGCTCAGTTGAAGCTTATGATACAGAAAAAAAGAACAGATACCAGGTGTCGCCTTAGAGGTTCTTCTCACAATGTACTTAAAGATTTCTTCCTTTGTTCACAGGAATAATCCATACTTTGTCTTTTCTCACTCATAGGACACATTGACTTCTTCCTCAAGGAAGTGTAAGTTCAAAGTTCAAGATCTTTAGGTGATAGTATTTTTTTTTTATTGAGTTACATGTGACTTCTGTTGATTTGGCAATATATTAACGAATAGACAAATAAGTTATCACTTTTTAAAAATTTTTGGCCTTTTTCATTGATTTCTTTCTTTCTTTATTTGCATTCATCTTTATTCTTTGGCCTGTGTGGGCCTCCCATTACAGTGGCTTCTCTTGTTGCAGAGCACTGGCTCTGGGCGCATGCGTTCCAGAGCGCTGGCTGGTAATTGAACACGCTGGTCCAGCTGCTCCGCAGCACGTGGAATCTTCCCAGGCCAAGGGTTGAACTGGTGTCCCCTGCACTGTAAGGCAGACTCTTTACCTCCTGAACCACCAGTGAAGCCCAGTTACCACTTTCTGATAGACACATACTTCACCACTGTACACAACCACTAGTGAATAGTAAGTAGTGTAAAGACAGGATAATTGCAGTTTAAAAACCCATTCCAAAAAGAAAGAATAGGAAATGCTTGGTAGTCACTGCTTCATAACAATTGAAATCTCCTGCTGAACTGAATTGTGAAAGCTTGAAGCTCCAGCAATGGAATAAATTTCTTGGGCAACCCATGTTGGAGTCTTGGATTTTTGCTCTCTTGAAAGAACATTGTTCTCATTTTCTCATGTGGCCCCAGCTCTCTCTCTCTTTTTATTTTTTAGCCATTATCCACTATACACACGTAAGAAGTGACGATAGTCCTTCTTAGGATAAACACTGTTGTTGTAGCTTACTTTCTGTTGAGTTTATTACTTGGAGATTATTTCAGCAGTTTTAATACTAACAAGCTTCTATATGCCAGATATTGGGCCCTATGGCAGTCCTTAGTTTGTTACCATTTAGTGGTTCCATGTGTAAGCCTTAATAACCAAAGGTATTATTCATTCCTGGAAGGTTTTTTTTTTTTTTTTGGCTATAGAAGTTTTGTTTTATTTACTAATCAGTCATCTGTCTATCCTCCATTCATCCTAAGTAAAGACTACTCTAACAATAACAGTAGGTTTGGCGAGGGTGATTACATCTGTAATCTGATTTTTTTGGACTCCTGTGTCTGATCTTAACAAAAATTGCCAGAGAAAAAATAGCCGCCACCCTCTGATTTCTTGCAGAGTTTTCTCCTTAACGGCTTGTTGGCTCTCCTCAGTGTTTTTCCTCATCTAGTAAAGAGCATATATACATCAAGATTCTAGCCAGGGCTTCCCTGGTGGTCCAGTGGATAAGGACACCGCCTTGCAGTGCAAGGGGCGCCGGTTCGATCCCTGGCCTAGGAAGGTCCCACGTGCCGCGGAGCGGATGGACTGATGTGTCCAATTACCCAGCCGGAGCTCTAGGGCGCATGCGTGCTCTGTGACGACAGATGCCGCTGCGATGGGAGGCCCACAGGAGCCAAAGAACAAAGACGGATGAAAATAGAGAAATGAAAGACCAATAGAAGTGGCCCACCAGTCCCCCTCCCTCCCCACCCCAAAAAGAGAAATAAAATAAAATAAAAGATTCTAGCCAGACCTATCTGACTACACTTTTAGGATTTTTTAAAAAGAATATCCTGTTTACCTAGGTATTACCAGTAGCAAATATTTTGTTGTAGCATTGTTATAATTACCAGCTTTGTATTTTGGTATATATCTTGTCTATCCAATTGTTAAATCAGTCATAAATAGTTTTTACTTTGTTGCAGTAGTGCCAGTTTTTAAGTATGAAATTTTGTATTAGGATATTAATACATAAGTTTTCCTTCTAGAAATACAGTAGAATGACTCAATATAATGACATGGTGTATTGTAAGTGAACCAGGCTCATTTTATCTTGTTCTACTTGTCCTGTGAAGTAACTTACTCTGCTTATTCCAAGATAGTTCACAGTGGACCTGCCTTGTTTTGGGTGAGTGGTGGGGAAAAAAAAAATTTCCCATTCTAAGAGCCCTCTTCAGAAGGGCCTTATGGCAGTCCTTAGTTTGTTACCATTTAGTGGTTCCATGTGTAAGCCTTAATAACCAAAGGTATTATTCATTCCTGGAAGGTTTTTTTTTTTTTTTTGGCTATAGAAGTTTTGTTTTATTTACTAATCAGTCATCTGTCTATCCTCCATTCATCCTAAGTAAAGACTACTCTAACAATAACAGTAGGTTTGGCGAGGGTGATTACATCTGTAATCTGATTTTTTTGGACTCCTGTGTCTGATCTTAACAAAAATTGCCAGAGAAAAAATAGCCGCCACCCTCTGATTTCTTGCAGAGTTTTCTCCTTAACGGCTTGTTGGCTCTCCTCAGTGTTTTTCCTCATCTAGTAAAGAGCATATATACATCAAGATTCTAGCCAGGGCTTCCCTGGTGGTCCAGTGGATAAGGACACCGCCTTGCAGTGCAAGGGGCGCCGGTTCGATCCCTGGCCTAGGAAGGTCCCACGTGCCGCGGAGCGGCTGGACTGATGTGTCCAATTACCCAGCCGGAGCTCTAGGGCGCATGCGTGCTCTGTGACGACAGATGCCGCTGCGATGGGAGGCCCACAGGAGCCAAAGAACAAAGACGGATGAAAATAGAGAAATGAAAGACCAATAGAAGTGGCCCACCAGTCCCCCTCCCTCCCCACCCCAAAAAGAGAAATAAAATAAAATAAAAGATTCTAGCCAGACCTATCTGACTACACTTTTAGGATTTTTTAAAAAGAATATCCTGTTTACCTAGGTATTACCAGTAGCAAATATTTTGTTGTAGCATTGTTATAATTACCAGCTTTGTATTTTGGTATATATCTTGTCTATCCAATTGTTAAATCAGTCATAAATAGTTTTTACTTTGTTGCAGTAGTGCCAGTTTTTAAGTATGAAATTTTGTATTAGGATATTAATACATAAGTTTTCCTTCTAGAAATACAGTAGAATGACTCAATATAATGACATGGTGTATTGTAAGTGAACCAGGCTCATTTTATCTTGTTCTACTTGTCCTGTGAAGTAACTTACTCTGCTTATTCCAAGATAGTTCACAGTGGACCTGCCTTGTTTTGGGTGAGTGGTGGTGTCAAAGAGAGAACATGAAGGGAAAAAGGGATGCCCATTCTAAGAGCCCTCTTCAGAAGTTGCACATACCACTTATGCTCACATCCTTTGGGTTAGAATTTAGTAGTATGTCAGCATACAGTTTTAAGGGAGGCCAACAAAGATTAAGTCTTTGTAAAAAGCCGAAGTTTTTCTCAGCAGCCATACTTTTACTTCATTATACATTCTTTTTTCTGTTTTGTCGTTGTTTTTTATGTTTTCTTTGGGTTAAATTGCTGTACTTTTTCTACCTTTTTAATGGATACTTAGATCATTGATACCCTGCCTTTTTGCTTCCCAGCATATGCATCTTTAGATAATAATTTTTAATAATTGTAATAATTATTAAATTTTAATAATGCTTTATGCACAGCATTAGTTGCATGTTGCACTATTTTTGATATTGTATTTTTCATTCTGTTAAAAATACTTTATTTTTATTTTTTATGGATTAGAAGGTTTTGCCTAATTTCTAAATATTTAAGGGTTTTGTAGTTGTCTTTTTATTATTTCTGTTTTGATATCATTGTAGTCTATTAACCTATTCTGATTTTAATTCTTTCAAGTTTATTTAGACTTACCTTATAGTTCAGGATATGATTAATTTTATTTTTATGAATATTTAATGTCCCCTGGGGGTGGTATGTGTTTTGTTGTTTGAGGAATCGGATTCTGTTTAAATAGATTTTCCTATCTGAAATAGAAGACCATCTATTCAGATCATCTGTATCTTTAGGACCTTTTTTATCCGTTATTTAGAAAAGTTTTGTTGTAGCATTGTTATAATTACCAGCTTTGTATTTTGGTATATATCTTGTCTATCCAATTGTTAAATCAGTCATAAATAGTTTTTACTTTGTTGCAGTAGTGCCAGTTTTTAAGTATGAAATTTTGTATTAGGATATTAATACATAAGTTTTCCTTCTAGAAATACAGTAGAATGACTCAATATAATGACATGGTGTATTGTAAGTGAACCAGGCTCATTTTATCTTGTTCTACTTGTCCTGTGAAGTAACTTACTCTGCTTATTCCAAGATAGTTCACAGTGGACCTGCCTTGTTTTGGGTGAGTGGTGGTGTCAAAGAGAGAACATGAAGGGAAAAAGGGATGCCCATTCTAAGAGCCCTCTTCAGAAGTTGCACATACCACTTATGCTCACATCCTTTGGGTTAGAATTTAGTAGTATGTCAGCATACAGTTTTAAGGGAGGCCAACAAAGATTAAGTCTTTGTAAAAAGCCGAAGTTTTTCTCAGCAGCCATACTTTTACTTCATTATACATTCTTTTTTCTGTTTTGTCGTTGTTTTTTATGTTTTCTTTGGGTTAAATTGCTGTACTTTTTCTACCTTTTTAATGGATACTTAGATCATTGATACCCTGCCTTTTTGCTTCCCAGCATATGCATCTTTAGATAATAATTTTTAATAATTGTAATAATTATTAAATTTTAATAATGCTTTATGCACAGCATTAGTTGCATGTTGCACTATTTTTGATATTGTATTTTTCATTCTGTTAAAAATACTTTATTTTTATTTTTTATGGATTAGAAGGTTTTGCCTAATTTCTAAATATTTAAGGGTTTTGTAGTTGTCTTTTTATTATTTCTGTTTTGATATCATTGTAGTCTATTAACCTATTCTGATTTTAATTCTTTCAAGTTTATTTAGACTTACCTTATAGTTCAGGATATGATTAATTTTATTTTTATGAATATTTAATGTCCCCTGGGGGTGGTATGTGTTTTGTTGTTTGAGGAATCGGATTCTGTTTAAATAGATTTTCCTATCTGAAATAGAAGACCATCTATTCAGATCATCTGTATCTTTAGGACCTTTTTTTTTTATCCGTTTTATCGGTCTGTTGAAGGACATCTATTAAAGCCTATTTTGGTTGTGAATTTTGCATTCAGTTTTGTTGATATTTGCATTACATATTTTGGAGCTAAGTCATTTAAATATGTATACATTCTATATTAAATCTTGCTGGTAGATATGACCACTTTCTTATAAAATGTCTTTTTTATTTCTGGACATGATTTCTAAATTCTACCTAACTTCTTTTATTTTACCTATTCCAGCTTCTTTGTGATATTTGCATGGTGTATCTTTTCCTAGCCTTTTACTTCTAACCTTTTAGTTTCCTTGTGTTTAGGCTGCTTTTGTAAACAGCATATTTGCTTTTCATAGTTGATTCTTTTAAGATATTTAGTGCATTTATAATTACTGTACTATAATTGGTTTTAAATCTGTGAACTACTATTCATACTATCTGTTACATACGTTCTTTTATTTTTATGTGTTTTATTTTTTGGTAGGAATTAAAGGGATTTTTTAGTTCTCCTGTTTTCTCCTTTATTAGCTTATTATATATTCTTTATTTGTTCATGTATTCATTATCCTGGATATTACACCATACGTTCTAGACTTTGTAAAGTCTAATATAAATATTTCACCCACTTTTAGAATGCTTAAATCCTCTTATGTCATTTTGTAATAACAGTCATACCTTTTTTAAATTTTGGCCTCTCTTTATTGTTTTTTTATTTATTTATTTTCATCCATGTTTACTCTTTGGCCTGTGTGGGCCTCCCTTTGCAGTGACCTCTCTCATTGCAGAGCTGTGGCGCATGTGCTCCAGAGTGCTGGCTTGCTATGTGGACATGCTGGTCCAGCCACTCCGCAGCATGTGGGATCTTCCCGGGCCAGGGATTGAACTGGTGCCCCTTGTACTACAAGGTGGACTCTTTACCCACTGAATCACCAGGGAAGCCCAATAGTCGTACATTTTAATCCATATGTATTTAGAATTTGCAGGTTATTTCTGTTTTTGTTGTAGTCATTCATTTATATTTACCCACATATAATGTTTCTGGTTTGTTTGTTTTTTTTTTATTTCTCCTACATTTCCATGCTTCCATCTGGAATCCTTTTCTTTCTGCCTGAAAAGCAAAGCTCCTTTTAGTGTTTGTTTTTTTCTTTTAAAATGTGATCTCTTGGTGACAGATCCTCTCAATTTTGTTTGTGTGGAAATGTCTTTATTTTACTTTATTTTTTGAGGGGTAATTTTGCTAGAGATAAAGTTTTAAACTGGCAGTGATACACGTTTTATCTTCCATGGTGTGTTTAGATGTGCTTTCTGTTTCTTCTTTTGGAACCTGTGTTACTTCTTGAATCTATAGCTTTGTGTATTTCATAGGTTTAGCAAATTCTTGGTCATTGTCTCATGAGCTATTGCTTCTGTGTCACATATTCTCTCTCCTTGCTGTCTTTAGCCTTATTAGCAGGAGGCCATCATTATCTAAAAGAGACCTGTGAATGCTGCTTTTGTCTAATGGAATGAAACTTCATGAAATCTATAGAAGGCCCTTAAAGTTCTTGAGAAAATTATTTTAGCAGAAACACTACCATCATGGACTAAAGAGACTCTTGGATCCCCTACTTTAATAAATTTTCTTCTTTATTAGCTTATTATATATTCTTTATTTGTTCATGTATTCATTATCCTGGATATTACACCATACGTTCTAGACTTTGTAAAGTCTAATATAAATATTTCACCCACTTTTAGAATGCTTAAATCCTCTTATGTCATTTTGTAATAACAGTCATACCTTTTTTAAATTTTGGCCTCTCTTTATTGTTTTTTTATTTATTTATTTTCATCCATGTTTACTCTTTGGCCTGTGTGGGCCTCCCTTTGCAGTGACCTCTCTCATTGCAGAGCTGTGGCGCATGTGCTCCAGAGTGCTGGCTTGCTATGTGGACATGCTGGTCCAGCCACTCCGCAGCATGTGGGATCTTCCCGGGCCAGGGATTGAACTGGTGCCCCTTGTACTACAAGGTGGACTCTTTACCCACTGAATCACCAGGGAAGCCCAATAGTCGTACATTTTAATCCATATGTATTTAGAATTTGCAGGTTATTTCTGTTTTTGTTGTAGTCATTCATTTATATTTACCCACATATAATGTTTCTGGTTTGTTTGTTTTTTTTTTATTTCTCCCTACATTTCCATGCTTCCATCTGGAATCCTTTTCTTTCTGCCTGAAAAGCAAAGCTCCTTTTAGTGTTTGTTTTTTTCTTTTAAAATGTGATCTCTTGGTGACAGATCCTCTCAATTTTGTTTGTGTGGAAATGTCTTTATTTTACTTTATTTTTTGAGGGGTAATTTTGCTAGAGATAAAGTTTTAAACTGGCAGTGATACACGTTTTATCTTCCATGGTGTGTTTAGATGTGCTTTCTGTTTCTTCTTTTGGAACCTGTGTTACTTCTTGAATCTATAGCTTTGTGTATTTCATAGGTTTAGCAAATTCTTGGTCATTGTCTCATGAGCTATTGCTTCTGTGTCACATATTCTCTCTCCTTGCTGTCTTTAGCCTTATTAGCAGGAGGCCATCATTATCTAAAAGAGACCTGTGAATGCTGCTTTTGTCTAATGGAATGAAACTTCATGAAATCTATAGAAGGCCCTTAAAGTTCTTGAGAAAATTATTTTAGCAGAAACACTACCATCATGGACTAAAGAGAGACTCTTGGATCCCCACCCCCTCCCCCTAAACAAAATCCTGGCAAGAAGCAGAATGGTAAAACTGCTCAGCTGCAATTGTGTGCCACCTTTTGTGAAAAAAGAAAGGAGGGAAGGATGACTAAGGGTGGCATTAGAACCACAGGGATTTTTTCTTGAAGTCAAAGCAGGAAGCTCATTCATCTGGCTGGATTTCATAACTGCTTTGAACTAGTGACTCCTTTTTACCATCTGTCCCACCATTCTCTGTTGGGAGTGGTAGGTAGGAGCCAGCAGCTCATTGTAGTTTCAGTTTTAAGAGAAATTATGCCCCAGCAGTTGTACTTAATAGGTAGCACCTAGAAACTTCATCATCATCTGGAACTGATTTAAGACTTTGAGCTGATAAGAGAGAGGTGAGACTTTAGAATTTCGAATCAGTGAGATATAAAGATGAACTATGTGATGAGATACTGGATTTAGACGATGAGATCTTGAACTTTGGGCTGAAATAATGGGAGGTGACTATAAGCAACCTTAGGAGATGATGAATATGTTTTGCTTTTCGGAGGAGTGAGTCACTAGAGACTACAGGAGAGATTTATGGTTACCATAGTTAGGTAAGACTCAGTTAATTTACAGGTATATTAAGAATTATTTAGCAGTCTGATATGTTTATAATTTTCTCTTCTTTTGCAGTTTGTCCTTTATAGATTAATTCATTTCATTTTATCCTGGAAAATATACCATGCTAAAATTTTATTTTAGTAACTCAATCAGTGGTTGAATCCACAAATACGGAACCTGTGGATACAGAGGGTTGGCTATCTAGACTTTTTTTTTTCCCTTGAGATAATTTTGGCTTAAAACATTATATAAATTTCATGCATACAGTATTATTTTTCTACTTCTGCATACACAACACTACGTTTACCACCAAAAATTAAGTTTTCACTGCTCACCATACAGTTGACCCCCTTTACCCCTTTTCTTTCTCCACCCCTTCTCCTGTGTAACTCCCACTCTAGTCTCTATATCTACATGTTTGTTTCTGTTTCGTTTGTTCATTTCTTTTGTTTTTTTGTTTTTAATATTACACATATAAGTGAAATCATACAATATTTGTCTTTCTCCATCTAACTCATTTCACTTAGCAAAATACCGTCAAGGTCCATCCATATTGTTGCAGATGACAAGGTTTCACCTTTCTGTGGCTGAGTAGTGTTCCCTTATCATACAAATAAACATTTTCATTATCTTGTCATCTCTTGATGGGCACTTAGGTTGTTTTCATATCTTGGCTAATGTAGATAATGCTGCAATGAACATAGGGTGACATGTATCTTTTTGAATTACTGCTTTTGTATTATTTGGGTAAATACCCAGAAATGGAAGAGCTGGATCATATTGTAGTTCTGTTCTTAATTTTTTGAGGGAATCTCCATAGTGTTTTCCACAGTAGCTATACCAATCCTATACCTAGTGTATGAGGGTTCCCTTTCCTCCTTTCTAACACTTTTTTCTTGCCTTTTTGATAAGTCATTACAGCAAATATGAGGTGATTTTTAATTATGGTTTTGATTTGCATTTCTCTGATAATTAGTGATGTTCAACATCTTTTCATATGCTTGTTGGCCATCTGTCTTCTTTGGGAAAATAATCTATTCAGCTCCTCTTGCCATTTTTTAAATTGGGTTGTTTATTGTTGAATACTATGTCATTTTATCAATATATAAGGGACTTAAACATCCTTGAATTTTAGTATCTACCATGGGTGGGGATAAGGAGGCAGGGGACAGACAGGTATACGTGTCCTGGAACCAGTCTCCCAGGGACCCCAAGGGACTACTAACAAGTTTTGTGGAATTTTTATATATTTAAGAAATTCTTTTGCATTCCTGTATCAATATGTTGCTAATATTGTTAGTACTTTCTATTTATTATAAATGATCAATGAGGATAATTAAATGTTTTATTGATTCACTTATATTTTAAATAGAAATTTTTTTCCTTGTTTGTTTTACGTAATTACCTATTATTGGACAAGCCTTTAAATAAAAATATTTTAAGAATGTGTTTATAATTTCCTCATTTTTTTTTTGTGTAACTCCCACTCTAGTCTCTATATCTACATGTTTGTTTCTGTTTCGTTTGTTCATTTCTTTTGTTTTTTTGTTTTTAATATTACACATATAAGTGAAATCATACAATATTTGTCTTTCTCCATCTAACTCATTTCACTTAGCAAAATACCGTCAAGGTCCATCCATATTGTTGCAGATGACAAGGTTTCACCTTTCTGTGGCTGAGTAGTGTTCCCTTATCATACAAATAAACATTTTCATTATCTTGTCATCTCTTGATGGGCACTTAGGTTGTTTTCATATCTTGGCTAATGTAGATAATGCTGCAATGAACATAGGGTGACATGTATCTTTTTGAATTACTGCTTTTGTATTATTTGGGTAAATACCCAGAAATGGAAGAGCTGGATCATATTGTAGTTCTGTTCTTAATTTTTTGAGGGAATCTCCATAGTGTTTTCCACAGTAGCTATACCAATCCTATACCTAGTGTATGAGGGTTCCCTTTCCTCCTTTCTAACACTTTTTTCTTGCCTTTTTGATAAGTCATTACAGCAAATATGAGGTGATTTTTAATTATGGTTTTGATTTGCATTTCTCTGATAATTAGTGATGTTCAACATCTTTTCATATGCTTGTTGGCCATCTGTCTTCTTTGGGAAAATAATCTATTCAGCTCCTCTTGCCATTTTTTAAATTGGGTTGTTTATTGTTGAATACTATGTCATTTTATCAATATATAAGGGACTTAAACATCCTTGAATTTTAGTATCTACCATGGGTGGGGATAAGGAGGCAGGGGACAGACAGGTATACGTGTCCTGGAACCAGTCTCCCAGGGACCCCAAGGGACTACTAACAAGTTTTGTGGAATTTTTATATATTTAAGAAATTCTTTTGCATTCCTGTATCAATATGTTGCTAATATTGTTAGTACTTTCTATTTATTATAAATGATCAATGAGGATAATTAAATGTTTTATTGATTCACTTATATTTTAAATAGAAATTTTTTTCCTTGTTTGTTTTACGTAATTACCTATTATTGGACAAGCCTTTAAATAAAAATATTTTAAGAATGTGTTAATTTCATAGTATTGTTTTTTTCTCTCATAGGTTTTGCAACCCTGTGACTTGTTCTTTCAGTCTACTCAGATAAGTACAGATCCACAAGTGGTTGAATTATCAGTAAAATCGCTGACACTGAAGGTAAGCTACAGTGTAGTCAGTCATTCAGGTCTCTAGTGCCCTTTTGAAAAAAAATCAATGAAACTTTAAAAGAAGCAATTATAGCAACTATGTTAATCATCAAATAAACACAAGCTACTTAAATATTTTGACACGTAATTTAAAAATGACATTTAATATACATTTTATAATGAATGTTTTTATATATTTATTATTGGTTGACTGCTTCTGTAGGTAACATCATTATTGTATGTATAGTTGAAGTCAATTAGTGTAATATCAATGTGTAAAATTTTTTTTTCATGCAGTGAAAAGTTTATTAAAGTTAAGAAAGGATAGGTAGGGCTTCCCCTGGTGGTCCAGTGGGTAAGGACACCACCTTGCAGTGCAAGGGGCGCCAGTTCGATCCCTGGCCTGGGAAGATCCCACGTGCTGCGGAGCGGCTGGACCGATGTGTCCGGTTGCCGAGCCGGAGCTCTGGAGCGCATGCACCCAGAGCCGGAGCTCTGCAGCAACAGACGCCACCGCGATGGGAGGCCCACAGGAGCCAAAGAACAAAGAGGATGAAAATAGAGAAACGAAAGACCAATAGAAGTGGCCTGCCTGCTCCCCACCCTCCCCAACCAAACCCCCGCCCAAAATAAAATAAATAAATCTTTAAAAAAAAAAAAGAAAGGGTAGGTAAAAAACTTCCAGCATGGACACTGAAAGGAGGATAGAAGGGTACCCCCCTTTACCAGTTTAAGCATGACAATTTATATCTTCCAGTCAGTTACCAAAACAATAAATCAGAAGAGTTATCTTCTGATTGTAAAGAAGGTTGTAAAGGCCCTGTGGGCCCACACCCACAACATTAACATGAGATTAGCTACTACAGTCTCTAGGCCTCAGGGCTAGGTGAGACATTCCAATGTAAACACCCAGATTAACATAAGACTAGAAGTTTTCAGTTTCAACACTGAAGATCTTTGCCTTTATTTCTCCTTGTCCTTTTCTCTTCTCCTCCTTGTCCTTGGGACCTGCTGGCCCCCTTGCCAAATCCACCTATGTGTCCCTTTCATCCCCCCCTTTTACTTTTAGGAGAATTACGTTGCCAAGGGGAGGGGGCAATGACAGATCTGGCTTCTTCAGGCTGAGCAGGGGTGTGGTCCCTAAATTATTGAGGCAACATATTCTCCTTACCTTTTATTAGGGTCTTTGATCCATGGGTCCCAAGTAATAGCTGGAGAAGATTATAGGAGCCTGAACCATCATTTGTAACTTAAAAACATTTAGGCAGTTGGAGATAAATTCTGCCATGTAATTGCAGATACAAGAAGCAAATAGCAAAACAAAACAATCGATTATTATAGAAAGTCTATTTTGAAATGGAGAAATCTGCCTTCTCATAGTAGAAGTCTTTAATTGACAAGGGGGTTACAAGGAAGCAAATAGCAAAACGAAAACAAGTTAATTCAATTCAGGATTTATGACAAGGTGGTCCAGTGGGTAAGGACACCACCTTGCAGTGCAAGGGGCGCCAGTTCGATCCCTGGCCTGGGAAGATCCCACGTGCTGCGGAGCGGCTGGACCGATGTGTCCGGTTGCCGAGCCGGAGCTCTGGAGCGCATGCACCCAGAGCCGGAGCTCTGCAGCAACAGACGCCACCGCGATGGGAGGCCCACAGGAGCCAAAGAACAAAGAGGATGAAAATAGAGAAACGAAAGACCAATAGAAGTGGCCTGCCTGCTCCCCACCCTCCCCAACCAAACCCCCGCCCAAAATAAAATAAATAAATCTTTAAAAAAAAAAAAGAAAGGGTAGGTAAAAAACTTCCAGCATGGACACTGAAAGGAGGATAGAAGGGTACCCCCCTTTACCAGTTTAAGCATGACAATTTATATCTTCCAGTCAGTTACCAAAACAATAAATCAGAAGAGTTATCTTCTGATTGTAAAGAAGGTTGTAAAGGCCCTGTGGGCCCACACCCACAACATTAACATGAGATTAGCTACTACAGTCTCTAGGCCTCAGGGCTAGGTGAGACATTCCAATGTAAACACCCAGATTAACATAAGACTAGAAGTTTTCAGTTTCAACACTGAAGATCTTTGCCTTTATTTCTCCTTGTCCTTTTCTCTTCTCCTCCTTGTCCTTGGGACCTGCTGGCCCCCTTGCCAAATCCACCTATGTGTCCCTTTCATCCCCCCCTTTTACTTTTAGGAGAATTACGTTGCCAAGGGGAGGGGGCAATGACAGATCTGGCTTCTTCAGGCTGAGCAGGGGTGTGGTCCCTAAATTATTGAGGCAACATATTCTCCTTACCTTTTATTAGGGTCTTTGATCCATGGGTCCCAAGTAATAGCTGGAGAAGATTATAGGAGCCTGAACCATCATTTGTAACTTAAAAACATTTAGGCAGTTGGAGATAAATTCTGCCATGTAATTGCAGATACAAGAAGCAAATAGCAAAAACAAAACAATCGATTATTATAGAAAGTCTATTTTGAAATGGAGAAATCTGCCTTCTCATAGTAGAAGTCTTTAATTGACTGAAGAGGGGAGTGGTCCACATACCTTGGCAGTGGCTTGTCTTGAGTTGGCAGATGTATTCTTGCAATGTCAAAAAGCTGAAAGCTGGGTTACACAGTTAATTCTAAGGCTTCAGGATTTATGACAATCTCTGTCCGAAAATGGCCTGTCATATAGACAATGATTTAAGAAGCTCACTATTTGCCATTTAACTATAAACTTTAGAATTTAAGATTCCATTTACGTCAGGGGAAACCAACACAGTAAGAGTCCATCCATTAGTAAACTTAAGAACTTCAGGCATTAGCAAAGCAATGCAGTGTTTACCCCTAAACAAAGAGGCCATCCCTGAGCTAGATGCTTGGGCTGAGTTATTATTCCCAAAGTCAGCAGCTTACATAACAGATCAGTTAAGAGGTAAATAAACTTAAGTCTGTTATCAAAAGCAATTGACATTTGAAGAAAGTGTCCTTTTTTATAATTTTATTTATTTATTTATTTATTTAATTAATTAATTTATTTATTATTTATTTTTGTACATGGAAAGTGTCCTTTTAATAAAGAAAAAAAGCTGAATTTAAGCTTTTGCCTCAGATCATCTTTAAGTTTATTTAAACAGTCAGTCTTAAATGTGCATAAACCTTTCACTTGGGGTCTACTTTCCCAAACCTTCTTATCACTTTCTATGCCCATCAATTTATTCTCTCATCTTGAAATAGCCATCTATAAGTCAGACCTACTTCCTTTTTCCTTCATAAAATGTAATTCCATTCTTCATACCTTCTTTACAAAAACACTCATCCTTTTTTCTTTAAATAACCAAAAACTGATCTTTATATTAGCATTCTAATTGGCGAGCATAAATATCAGTGATAATTTCTAAAAACATTGCTTCCTTATCCAGAACATCTCAGAATGGCACCAAACCCTAATCTTTAGCTTTTTTCTGAGAGGAAATTAGTGTTCAGTAATAAATGTTTTAAAACCCCACTTTATTTATCTAGCTACTCATTAGACTTCTATCACTTAGTTTAGCATAACCCTTAGAAATCGAAGTTATTACAATCTGGCTATGTTCATGAAAACAGAGGCTTAGACCTTGTTCTCAGTTGCAGTTTAGAGAATAACTGAAATAATAACATTTGGCTTGTCTAGATAGTCTTATTACAGTAGTGGATCGGGAAGAAAGTGAACCAGGGGCTTCTCTGAACAAACAGAAAAAATGTCCCCACAGTTTTGGGGCCAAAGGGTATTACACATTCCTTCATTAGTTTAAACTTATAGACAATGATTTAAGAAGCTCACTATTTGCCATTTAACTATAAACTTTAGAATTTAAGATTCCATTTACGTCAGGGGAAACCAACACAGTAAGAGTCCATCCATTAGTAAACTTAAGAACTTCAGGCATTAGCAAAGCAATGCAGTGTTTACCCCTAAACAAAGAGGCCATCCCTGAGCTAGATGCTTGGGCTGAGTTATTATTCCCAAAGTCAGCAGCTTACATAACAGATCAGTTAAGAGGTAAATAAACTTAAGTCTGTTATCAAAAGCAATTGACATTTGAAGAAAGTGTCCTTTTTTAAATTATTTATTTATTTATTTATTTATTTAATTAATTAATTTATTTATTATTTATTTTTGTACATGGAAAGTGTCCTTTTAATAAAGAAAAAAAGCTGAATTTAAGCTTTTGCCTCAGATCATCTTTAAGTTTATTTAAACAGTCAGTCTTAAATGTGCATAAACCTTTCACTTGGGGTCTACTTTCCCAAACCTTCTTATCACTTTCTATGCCCATCAATTTATTCTCTCATCTTGAAATAGCCATCTATAAGTCAGACCTACTTCCTTTTTCCTTCATAAAATGTAATTCCATTCTTCATACCTTCTTTACAAAAACACTCATCCTTTTTTCTTTAAATAACCAAAAACTGATCTTTATATTAGCATTCTAATTGGCGAGCATAAATATCAGTGATAATTTCTAAAAACATTGCTTCCTTATCCAGAACATCTCAGAATGGCACCAAACCCTAATCTTTAGCTTTTTTCTGAGAGGAAATTAGTGTTCAGTAATAAATGTTTTAAAACCCCACTTTATTTATCTAGCTACTCATTAGACTTCTATCACTTAGTTTAGCATAACCCTTAGAAATCGAAGTTATTACAATCTGGCTATGTTCATGAAAACAGAGGCTTAGACCTTGTTCTCAGTTGCAGTTTAGAGAATAACTGAAATAATAACATTTGGCTTGTCTAGATAGTCTTATTACAGTAGTGGATCGGGAAGAAAGTGAACCAGGGGCTTCTCTGAACACAGAGAATGTCGCCCCAGTGTCCAAAAGGAAATTGACTGATTGACCCCCAACAGTTATTAAAATTTGGGGTTCCTCAGGTGTTATTAGGACAGGAGCATGTGTGGGGACCCTTCAGTCCTGGTTGTCCTGGGAGTCTGACCCCTGAGGCCTACACCTCTGGGGACAGTTCCTCTTTCAGTGTGGTCTGTGACAGACTGGCTGGACAGACCGACTGGCTGGACAAGGGGCCTGAGGGCAGTCCTGCTTGTGATGCCCCTCCCTTTCACACAGTGATTGTGAATTTGTCCCCATTCACCTGGATTCCTCTGGATATTTGTTCCAGACTGTTTTAGCCAGCAGTAAGTGCTAGGGCTTCAGCCTTTTCCTGGACTTTTTGTTTTTGTTCTTCATATTCTCTACATAATATACTGTCTGAGCAAGCTGAAACCATTTTTGTAAAGACTGATTTGGTCTAAATGCCTAGTTTTGTAACTTACAGTGGATATCTGGATGTTTCTTAAAGAAATAGTAACTTATGTAGCTGTTTCCCAGCTTCTCTAGCTATCCTTTGCCTGTACTTCAAGACTGGAGAAACTTGTTTTTCATCGTCTTTATCTTGTGCCTCATCTTCTGTCTCATCCTCTTGCTCATCTCAGGCAGAGTAAGAGGATGGGAGGAAACCACAGTTTAACAACCAAATTTGACAATTACGATGTCAGTCTGGCATGTCTTACAGAGAGAGAAAAAGAGTAATACTTATGGCACTTCTACCCATTTTCTTGCTTCCTGCAGAATAAATCTAATTGTGAAACAGTATTGTAATTGAGAGATCCTTTAACCAGCCAATGTTCACCATTTTCCAGTGGATATTGTGGCCATGCAGATTCACAAAAGAAAGTCAGGCATGTCTTCTTTAAGCTCTGAGGGTCAAATCTATCCCAGTTTTTCAGAATACAGTCCAAGGGGTTGGGGGTCTTGGAACTTTGTGAAGCTCGCATCTGTAAGGGAGAAAAAGCAGCATCTAGCGCCCTTGCTTTTTTCTGCCAGAGGCGTCCCTCCCTGCTCTTGATGGTGGTGAAGACAGACCGTTCATTTGAGCTTCCCTCCCTGCTCGGACTTAGTTTGTCCCTTACCAACACAGTAACCCACTGTCTTCCTTCAGTCCTACTCTTCAGGAAACAAGGCGATACAGCGCCCAGGGGGTAGACCTGTCTGCACCCCAGATTTTAAGTTCCTCACCACCAAACCACTTGGTTTTTCTCTTTACCTCTTATGCCACCTGGCGTGCAACAGAGTATCTCTTCAGAATGTTTCCCATGCCAACACGATGAGGGAAACACCTTCGTCTTACGTCTCCATGTGCATCCACCATACAGTACATTTCTGACCACAGACATAGTAAACCAAAAGGTAGCAAATGAATAACCCAAAACGTCTCTTCTGAGTATCATTACCCCAGAAAGTATGATAGCAGAAACCTTTTGCGTTCTTGAGATATCAGAGCTAGAGCCAATCTTCCTCATGCATTGCCACAGATTTTACCCAGAGAATGTTTTAAGCCACGGCAGCTTAGCTATAGGTTGACCAGTCACTTAAAATTTCTAGGGAGTTCCCAAATGGAATGTGGAACCTTAGAGGAAGTGCTTTCCAGAAACTCAGTAGCTGGGAGTGCAACTTCAAATGAAACAAAAGACAAAGAGAAGCGAAATAAAGTCCGAATGGTATAAATGCCAAATGTTGACCTCTCAGTCTCTCATTAGACCTGTGACCTGGCAGAGTCATTGTTAGCAGTCATTTTAGTTAAGTTACTCTTGTTTTTACTTTTTGAAGCTTCAAGATAGCAAAGTAAGCACGACTGGCATTTTTAATTGTGCACACAAAAATATTAATTTTGGAATCGCAAGAGCCCCAGTTTGGTATGTTCGGTTAGACATTATTAGTATCGTTTCCCAATTTACTAAGTACTTGCAAGCATAAGTTCCATACGTATTTTACATGAATCTGGCAGGAGCGTTAGTCAGACATTGGCTTTGGCTTTCTGACGCCCCTCGTTTTTGCTTATGAGAGATTCTTTTCCCATTTTAAGCTTAATTTGTCAGGGATAAAATTACTAGTGGAATTGTGTTGTGGGCCATCTGCCGCTTGGTGAGCTTAACTCCTCCAGGAGTTATCCCAGAGTCGTTTCAGCTCTCTTACGTGTCTCGGAACCTACCTCCAGCAGTCTAAGACCACCGTGGTTGCTCAGGGTGCTGAATGGCCAGTTCTTATGTGCGACCCATAGACAAGCAAATATTTTAATTAATGAGTGGATTTCCCTATGGGACTACTGCACGGTATGAGGACAAGTCCTCCACCACTCCCGTAAATTTCTCGGACACCTGAGAAAACCATAACCAGCCATGAGGAGTCGTGTCCCTTTTCTTCGGAGCAAAGCTCTCATATTTTGCTCACTTTTATCCTGACAAATTCTATAAAGCAGCCAAATTGAGGAAAAGTGTCAGATCGGCCTCTTCCTAACTTTCTTCTGAGTAACCCAACGTCTCTTCTGAGTATCATTACCCCAGAAAGTATGATAGCAGAAACCTTTTGCGTTCTTGAGATATCAGAGCTAGAGCCAATCTTCCTCATGCATTGCCACAGATTTTACCCAGAGAATGTTTTAAGCCACGGCAGCTTAGCTATAGGTTGACCAGTCACTTAAAATTTCTAGGGAGTTCCCAAATGGAATGTGGAACCTTAGAGGAAGTGCTTTCCAGAAACTCAGTAGCTGGGAGTGCAACTTCAAATGAAACAAAAGACAAAGAGAAGCGAAATAAAGTCCGAATGGTATAAATGCCAAATGTTGACCTCTCAGTCTCTCATTAGACCTGTGACCTGGCAGAGTCATTGTTAGCAGTCATTTTAGTTAAGTTACTCTTGTTTTTACTTTTTGAAGCTTCAAGATAGCAAAGTAAGCACGACTGGCATTTTTAATTGTGCACACAAAAATATTAATTTTGGAATCGCAAGAGCCCCAGTTTGGTATGTTCGGTTAGACATTATTAGTATCGTTTCCCAATTTACTAAGTACTTGCAAGCATAAGTTCCATACGTATTTTACATGAATCTGGCAGGAGCGTTAGTCAGACATTGGCTTTGGCTTTCTGACGCCCCTCGTTTTTGCTTATGAGAGATTCTTTTTCCCATTTTAAGCTTAATTTGTCAGGGATAAAATTACTAGTGGAATTGTGTTGTGGGCCATCTGCCGCTTGGTGAGCTTAACTCCTCCAGGAGTTATCCCAGAGTCGTTTCAGCTCTCTTACGTGTCTCGGAACCTACCTCCAGCAGTCTAAGACCACCGTGGTTGCTCAGGGTGCTGAATGGCCAGTTCTTATGTGCGACCCATAGACAAGCAAATATTTTAATTAATGAGTGGATTTCCCTATGGGACTACTGCACGGTATGAGGACAAGTCCTCCACCACTCCCGTAAATTTCTCGGACACCTGAGAAAACCATAACCAGCCATGAGGAGTCGTGTCCCTTTTCTTCGGAGCAAAGCTCTCATATTTTGCTCACTTTTATCCTGACAAATTCTATAAAGCAGCCAAATTGAGGAAAAGTGTCAGATCGGCCTCTTCCTAACCACTCAGCCAAGATGATTCAGTTCCCTACGACAGAGCATCCTCGACATCTTTCAACCTGAGACATTCCTGGAGCTAGAGATCGACCAACTAAGAACAACCATACATTATCATCCACGGAACTAAAAAAGCCATCAATCAGTCAAAGCACATTTGAGGTTTGACCATAAGTACATGAGAACAGCACAAATCATATATCTCTTGAAAATCTACAGACTAACAGATTAGGTTAATAATTCCAGTTTCCCAGACAATTGTGAAATGGTCAAAGGGACCTGGAAAAGTTGACCAAGAAAGGAGAGAATTTAGTCCACATGCTTCATTCATTTTTATAAGCAAACTGTACTCACAAACTGGCATACTGCGGGGTTAGTAAAGTAAAGCAGAAGACATATGCTGAGAGGACAGAAGAGATGAAGCTCTGAGTTCCTTACCTTGTCTTGAGGATCCTAGGCGAGCCCCCAGATAATAGGTGATAGATGACCATAGGTTACTGTGAATGGTGTCAGATTCTTAATCTCCAATGGAGAAGAATTGACATTGGGATCAAAAAACTTGACGATGGTCACTCAAAGCGTCATGCAGTGAAAAGTTTATTAAAGTAAGAAAGGATAGGGAAAAGCTTCCTGCATAGACACTGGAAGGGGGGTTAGAAGAGCATCCCCCCAACAGGTAAATATTTTAACTATTGAAATTAAGATAATCAAAAATTTTGTAGGAACAGTTTTTATTTCATGGTAGTAATGTTACTTCAGTATTAATTCCTCTTGATCCTTCAGCAAATATGTTTCATGTTCTTGAAAGTATGTAGTTTTGAAAGTGATTTTTGTAGATTTTAAAAATTGTTTGGATTTTTCCTCTTAGGTTTCACCAGTTATCATAAATACTGTGATTACCATAACTTCAGCACTTTATACGGCTAAGGAAACCATCCCACAAGAAACTGCTTCTTCTGCAGCACACTTATGGGAAAAGAAGGATACGAAGAGCTTAAATATGTGGTTTCTTGAAGAACCAAATGAAGTTCAAAAATAACTCCCGACCCTCAACCTAAAAAAGACAATTGAGGAAAAGTGTCAGATCGGCCTCTTCCTAACCACTCAGCCAAGATGATTCAGTTCCCTACGACAGAGCATCCTCGACATCTTTCAACCTGAGACATTCCTGGAGCTAGAGATCGACCAACTAAGAACAACCATACATTATCATCCACGGAACTAAAAAAGCCATCAATCAGTCAAAGCACATTTGAGGTTTGACCATAAGTACATGAGAACAGCACAAATCATATATCTCTTGAAAATCTACAGACTAACAGATTAGGTTAATAATTCCAGTTTCCCAGACAATTGTGAAATGGTCAAAGGGACCTGGAAAAGTTGACCAAGAAAGGAGAGAATTTAGTCCACATGCTTCATTCATTTTTATAAGCAAACTGTACTCACAAACTGGCATACTGCGGGGTTAGTAAAGTAAAGCAGAAGACATATGCTGAGAGGACAGAAGAGATGAAGCTCTGAGTTCCTTACCTTGTCTTGAGGATCCTAGGCGAGCCCCCAGATAATAGGTGATAGATGACCATAGGTTACTGTGAATGGTGTCAGATTCTTAATCTCCAATGGAGAAGAATTGACATTGGGATCAAAAAACTTGACGATGGTCACTCAAAGCGTCATGCAGTGAAAAGTTTATTAAAGTAAGAAAGGATAGGGAAAAGCTTCCTGCATAGACACTGGAAGGGGGGTTAGAAGAGCATCCCCCCAACAGGTAAATATTTTAACTATTGAAATTAAGATAATCAAAAAATTTTTGTAGGAACAGATTTTATTTCATGGTAGTAATGTTACTTCAGTATTAATTCCTCTTGATCCTTCAGCAAATATGTTTCATGTTCTTGAAAGTATGTAGTTTTGAAAGTGATTTTTTGTAGATTTTTAAAAAATTGTTTGAATTTTTCCTCTTAGGTTTCACCAGTTATCATAAATACTGTGATTACCATAACTTCAGCACTTTATACGGCTAAGGAAACCATCCCACAAGAAACTGCTTCTTCTGCAGCACACTTATGGGAAAAGAAGGATACGAAGAGCTTAAATATGTGGTTTCTTGAAGAACCAAATGAAGTTCAAAAAATAACTCCCACACCTGAATTGGTTCCCCAAGGAGAGATGATAAAAATGAACATTGATTCTATTTTTCTAGTTCTTGAGGCTGGAATTGGCCATAGAACATTACCTATGCTTTTGGCAAAATCACGTTTCTCAGGGGAAGGCAAAAACTGGAGTTCCCTAATAAACCTCCATTGTCAGCTTGAGTTAGAAGTAAGCATATATAGTGATTTTTTAGGTTTTTGTAAGAAATACTGCTACACGTGGACTATTTTGGAAATCTCACTTAAAGATTTAAATTAATATGTTTATCATAAATATGGTCACAAACTTTTGTAAAAATGCGTACCTATTTATACCCTTGATACAGATGTTTTAATGTGTATCATACTTTTATTTTTAGGGTATATATACATGTTCAGTTTATATTTCAACCAGATTCATTCATCTAAAAGTTAAGTTAGTAAACTGTTGAGTGGATGCAAGATTCTTAATTCTAAGAATTGAATGTCCTTTTTTAAAAATGATAATAGAGTATTGATTGATCTCTTCTAAAATAGTAGCATAAAGAGAGAATATACCTTACATTTTTATATAACACAGAATCCAGAATCTTTGTACTCTAGTGGGACTTCACCAAGGTCTTTCACTTTTTTGTGAGAGTCCTTTAGTTATCTGGAAGATACTTGCTTTGAGCCAACATATACTTTGCTTCAGAATTTTTTACATGGAATCTTCCTAGAGATGATTTGCTTTAAATTATTGAGTTTCAGTTTACTATAAACTATCTGATATTCTGCCTTAGTTAATAAGTATGAAAATGTATAAGTCGCTGTAACATTTGTGATGATAGAGTTATATTCTAATAGAGGTAGAACTGACTGACTAGGTTTCAGGTTTCCAAGTTTTAGATAAAATTATCTGTACTTTGCAGATAACTTTATCTAGGATGTTCAGGAAGTTCAGAGAATTCAATTAAGTACATGCTCATTGAAACACATATTACTTGCCTTCAAGGACTTTCTAAAAGTTAGTGGAGGTAGACAGACATGTTTTTAAAATGCCAGTAATGTTTGCTAGATGAATACAGTTATCAGTGTTAAACCCGAGTAGACAGTCAAGGAAAAAGATACTTAAAAGAGAGTTTTTATCTGAATAAATTGTGAAGAGTAGACCATGAGGTTAACCAAATAGGAGAATCACTGAGGAAGTAGGTATTGGAAATGAATGGCATGTGGATGGTTTTCACAGGAAAGAGAGAGCACAGCCTAAAGGAATTGTACGGCAACTAACACGGAAGATCGTTTTAGAAAATACCAGAATGTCTTACTTAAAAAATTAAATTCTGTCTCTAGGTACACTATTACAATGAAATGTTTGGTGTTTGGGAGCCTTTGCTTGAACCCTTAGAAATTGATCAGACTGAGGATTTTAGACCATGGAATCTTGGAATCAAGGTATTTTTGAAATCTGAATTTTTTTTTTCAAATAGTGAGACTGTCCACATCACACACACTTTCATTTTATTCATAGCAGAGTTCAGGTATCTCATTTTGAGCCTTTCTACGTGCTTCTTTGACCTCTGAATATGATTTTCAAACCCAAGGCCTTTGCCTCGTGGGCTTTTAATATAAATATTGTGTAACATTTATTATGTACTGTACATTGACCTAAATCATCTACTTTTACTAGCTTTTGTTAACCCATGTAACAAACATCTGAAGAAAATACAGTATTAAATTTCATTTTAATATATGATAGAACTAACACTGTGGAAGTTAAAGGAGTTCCGTAAAGTAATAATACTTCAAATCCAAGGAAAGGCATGCTGGCTGCATTCCAGGAGTACTGGCTGTAGAGGGCCCACGCATCATCATCACGTTAGAATAGCTCTAGCACTTTCTTGTAGGTTATCGTCTATACCAAGTTTTCTTTAATAGACATGTATATATAAAAGGAAATGTATTATTATTTGCTTGAAATATAGTGTGAATTTATGCTGTCATATAAATCAGAACCTTTAGATGGATGAAATTGTGCTTCTGAAGCAAGATCCTGTAGGATTACCAGCGTTATCCTTCACAATAATGATTCTGTCAACTTACTGGCATATCTCCTCCGTAATAATGATTCTGTCAACTCACTGACAGATTTTCAGTGGTTTGAAACCAGTTTAAAGAACAGTAAAGGTGACTAGCTTGGCATGTCCAGCTCTTTGTATTAGACCAGTACATTTGCTTCTGCTCGTATTTCAGATAAAGGACCTTCTTTGGTGATTGTTAGGTAAGACTACACATAGAGAGTAGACCTGTGAAACCTGAAAGGAGGTAGGTGGTATTGATTCACGTGAGTCCTAGGTCCTAGTGTCACTGTTCTCCAACTATTGTTGGACTTTCTAAGTCTCTAGGTTTCTGTTCTTTATATACAGGATTTATAACACCAGTAGACTGAATAACTTTTCTTGCCCTGAATTTCCAGATGCTGTGATGTATGTGCTACTTATTTTCATTCAGATGCTACATGCATTTATATATTAGGATTTTGTTTTCCCCTGCTAGATTATGTCTGCTGTTTCAGTATAAATGAGGAGGAAAAGCATTTTTCTTTGTCTTGTGTGACCTTACCTGGCTGATGTCCAGGTACTTCCAGTAAGGCAATAGAACTGAAAAACTATATTACTCTCTTTAATGTTGTCATTGGGATTTGTCTGATGTTTGTTTTTCCTTTGCAAAATGAATTATGCCGCACTCCTAGAAACAAATGTTTTCTCTGATTTCTATAATTCTTATGTTATTTTAGATGAAAAAGAAAGCCAAAAAGGCCATTGTTGAGTCAGGTACTGAAGAAGAAAATTACAAAGTACCAGAATATAAAACTGTCATCACTTTCCATTCAAAAGACCAACTAAACATTACATTATCTAAATGTGGCCTTGTAATGTTAAATAATTTAGCTGAGGTAAGAAAAGTTACTTGAAACTTAAAATCTTGGGGTACTAGTCTGAGTTAACCCTTTCTTTCATGAAACAAGAAGTTTTTTGTTAATTGTCATATGTCTGTTAGTGTTCTGCTTGTCATTTACTTTTCTATATTTTCCTTTATTTATTGTAACTCTCCCATATTAGGCATTTACAGAAGCTGCCACTGGATCTTCAGCTGCCTTCGTAAGAGATCTAGCACCTTTTATGATTGTGAATTCTCTTGGACTTAGTATCTCTGTTTCACCTAGTGAATCTTTTAGTGTACTCAACGTACCTATGGCCAAATCATATGTATTGAAAAATGAAGAGAGTTTAAGTATGGATTATATCCGAACTAAAGACAGTGATCATTTCAGTGCGATGACCAGCCTAAGCAGCAGACACTTCTTCATTCTTCTTAGTAAGTGATAAATTACCATCCTGGAGCTTTCTTTTCTGTAAATTATATTTTATATTCTGTTTTATTAATTTGTGATATCTCACAGTGTGTTTTTTATTTCCTTCCCTAATGGGATGTGAATTTTATTATTTCCTCTGCAGAGCATTGGTTGCTGTTGTCACTGTGTCTCTGTATTGCAAATTCTGACTTTATTTATCCACTGCTTTATTTAGAGCACAGTAATTTGCTATTTTGGAGATGAGACTTACTAGATCTCATCCTCAGTCAGCATCTTCAGACAGTAGCTATCAGTGGTTGTTTTAACCACTTTTAGTATAACTCAGTGAAGCTCCACCATTTTGCAACCGAATAAATTCATAATAAGGTTTGGATTTAGCAGGATAATACAGAACAAAATTTAAGAAATCATCTGATGTTTCCAATTTCAGCTGTCTACTTGAAATTAGTATATGGTATATGATAAAATTTTAAACATGTTTATTTAATTTAGCACCTGCTAACCACTCTACTGGATAAAATCCTCTAACAAAAGTGGGACGGCGACTGTACACTGTAAGACACAGAGAATCTGGAGTTGAAAGATCGATTGTTTGTCAGATTGATGCAGTGGAAGGAAGTAAGAAGGTAACAGTTCGCTCTCCAGTGCAGGTATGGAATGAGTCACTTGTATGTGAGATCATATTTGCATATATGTGCTATTAAAAAAAAATAGAGCTAATTACTACCAAAAGAATGCAAACTGTAATAGAAATACAGCTAATAGCAAAAAGAGTCATTGCTGGTAATTACACTGCTGTAATATGAACATTTTTAGAATTTTGTTCTTTCTTTTCTATATTTTCCTTTATTTATTGTAACTCTCCCATATTAGGCATTTACAGAAGCTGCCACTGGATCTTCAGCTGCCTTCGTAAGAGATCTAGCACCTTTTATGATTGTGAATTCTCTTGGACTTAGTATCTCTGTTTCACCTAGTGAATCTTTTAGTGTACTCAACGTACCTATGGCCAAATCATATGTATTGAAAAATGAAGAGAGTTTAAGTATGGATTATATCCGAACTAAAGACAGTGATCATTTCAGTGCGATGACCAGCCTAAGCAGCAGACACTTCTTCATTCTTCTTAGTAAGTGATAAATTACCATCCTGGAGCTTTCTTTTCTGTAAATTATATTTTATATTCTGTTTTATTAATTTGTGATATCTCACAGTGTGTTTTTTATTTCCTTCCCTAATGGGATGTGAATTTTATTATTTCCTCTGCAGAGCATTGGTTGCTGTTGTCACTGTGTCTCTGTATTGCAAATTCTGACTTTATTTATCCACTGCTTTATTTAGAGCACAGTAATTTGCTATTTTGGAGATGAGACTTACTAGATCTCATCCTCAGTCAGCATCTTCAGACAGTAGCTATCAGTGGTTGTTTTAACCACTTTTAGTATAACTCAGTGAAGCTCCACCATTTTGCAACCGAATAAATTCATAATAAGGTTTGGATTTAGCAGGATAATACAGAACAAAATTTAAGAAATCATCTGATGTTTCCAATTTCAGCTGTCTACTTGAAATTAGTATATGGTATATGATAAAAATTTTAAACATGTTTATTTAATTTAGCACCTGCTAACCACTCTACTGCGGATAAAATCCCTCTAACAAAAGTGGGACGGCGACTGTACACTGTAAGACACAGAGAATCTGGAGTTGAAAGATCGATTGTTTGTCAGATTGATGCAGTGGAAGGAAGTAAGAAGGTAACAGTTCGCTCTCCAGTGCAGGTATGGAATGAGTCACTTGTATGTGAGATCATATTTGCATATATGTGCTATTAAAAAAAAATAGAGCTAATTACTACCAAAAGAATGCAAACTGTAATAGAAATACAGCTAATAGCAAAAAGAGTCATTGCTGGTAATTACACTGCTGTAATATGAACATTTTTAGAATTTTGTTGAATATACTACTCATAATTTTTATAGAAATATCTTATAAATGTTTTTTGAATATTGTAAAAACGAAAAGCATCAGTTATTTTGTTTTAGGTCTTTGTGATGTGTATTTGTTCTTTTGCTTTTTTTATCTTTTTTTTTTTTTTGAGAGGTGGGTTGGGGAGGGAAGGGAGCAGGCGGGCCACTTCTATTGGTCTTTCATTTCTCTATTTTCATCCGTCTTTGTTCTTTGGCTCCTGTGGGCCTCCCATCGCGGTGGCCTCTGTCGCCACAGAGCTCCGGCTCGGTAATGGACACGCCAGTCCAGCCACTCCGCGGCATGTGGGATCTTCCCAGGCCAGGGATCGAACCGGCGCCCCTTGCACTGCAAGGCGGTGTCCTTACCCACTGGACCACCAGGGGAAGCCCTGTTCTTTCGTTTTAATCAAAAGAAATTTTGTATGCCTTTATTGAGGTAAAATTGATGTTTAATAAACTGCATTTATTTAAAATTGATTATTTTTGTCAAAAAAGGCACATGAAAGGAAACCTTCATCATAATCCAAGTAATAGACATACTTATCACCCCCAAAAGTTTCCTCATCGCCTATTTCCCCATTCCCATGCATCTAGTTATATGTTCTTGTGATACATTCATTGCATAATATAGAATTTTATATAAATAAATGAAGTACAGAATGGAGTCTAACCTCTTTCATTGAGTATAATTTTGTATGTATCAGTTTCCATGTTTTTAAGTAGTGATCTTTTCTATGTGTATACCATATACTATTTTAAACATGTTTATTTAATTTAGCACCTGCTAACCACTCTACTGGATAAAATCCTCTAACAAAAGTGGGACGGCGACTGTACACTGTAAGACACAGAGAATCTGGAGTTGAAAGATCGATTGTTTGTCAGATTGATGCAGTGGAAGGAAGTAAGAAGGTAACAGTTCGCTCTCCAGTGCAGGTATGGAATGAGTCACTTGTATGTGAGATCATATTTGCATATATGTGCTATTAAAAAAAAATAGAGCTAATTACTACCAAAAGAATGCAAACTGTAATAGAAATACAGCTAATAGCAAAAAGAGTCATTGCTGGTAATTACACTGCTGTAATATGAACATTTTTAGAATTTTGTTGAATATACTACTCATAATTTTTATAGAAATATCTTATAAATGTTTTTTGAATATTGTAAAAACGAAAAGCATCAGTTATTTTGTTTTAGGTCTTTGTGATGTGTATTTGTTCTTTTGCTTTTTTTATCTTTTTTTTTTTTTTGAGAGGTGGGGTGGGGAGGGGGGGGGACGGGCGGGCCACTTCTGTTGGTCTTTCATTTCTCTATTTTCATCTGTCTTTGTTCTTTGGCTCCTGTGGGCCTCCCATCGCGGTGGCCTCTGTCGTCACAGAGCTCCGGCTCGGTAATTGGACACGTCAGTCCAGCCACTCCGCGGCATGTGGGATCTTCCCAGGCCAGGGATCGAACCGGCGCCCCTTGCACTGCAAGGCGGTGTCCTTACCCACTGGACCACCAGGGGAAGCCCTGTTCTTTCGTTTTAATCAAAAGAAATTTTGTATGCCTTTATTGAGGTAAAATTGATGTTTAATAAACTGCATTTATTTAAAATTGATTATTTTTGTCAAAAAAGGCACATGAAAGGAAACCTTCATCATAATCCAAGTAATAGACATACTTATCACCCCCAAAAGTTTCCTCATCGCCTATTTCCCCATTCCCATGCATCTAGTTATATGTTCTTGTGATACATTCATTGCATAATATAGAATTTTATATAAATAAATGAAGTACAGAATGGAGTCTAACCTCTTTCATTGAGTATAATTTTGTATGTATCAGTTTCCATGTTTTTAAGTAGTGATCTTTTCTATGTGTATACCATATACTATTTTGGAGGGGCGCAGGCTGGTGAGGGAGCGGGGAAGGCAGGCCACTTCTATTGGTCTCTCATTTATCTATTTTCATCCATCTTTGTTCTTTGGCCCATGTGGGCCTCCCATCGCGGTGGCCTCTGTTGTCTCAGAGCACCGGCTCTGGGCACATGCGCTCCCGAGCTCAGGCTCAGTAATTGGACACATGGGTCCAGCCGCTCCGTGGCACGTGGGATCTTCCCAGGCCAGGGATCAAACTGGCGCCCTTTGAACTGCAAGGCGGTGTCCTTACCCACTGGACCACCAGGGAAGCCCCCTAGCTTATACCATTTTTAATGAATTTTTGAATATGATATAAGGGTTGAGGTTCTTTTTTTTCTTTCTTTTTTTTTTAAAGATTTATTTATTTATTTATTTATTTTTGGGCAGGGGTTGGGTTGGGGAGGGAGGGGAGCGGGCAGGCCACTTCTATTAGTCCTTCATTTCTCTGTTTTCATCCGTCTTTGTTCTTTGGCTCTTGCGGGCCTCCCATCGCGGTGGCGTCTGTTGTCGCAGAGTGCTAGCTCTGGGCGCATGCACTCCAGAGCTCCGGCTTGGTATTTGGACACATCAGTCCAGCCGCTCCGCGGCACGTGGGATCTTCCCAGGCCAGGGATCGAACCAGCGCCCCTTGCACTGCAAGGCGGTGTTCTTACCCACTGGACCACCAGGGGAAGTCCAGAGGTTCATTTTTTCATTTGGCTATTCGTTTGTTCTGACCAAGATTATATTTTTTCCCATTAAATTATCTTGACACTTTGTCAGATAAATAGACCATATCTTTATGTTTGAGGTCTCTAATCTGTTTCATTGATTTATGCCAGTACCATACTGTCTTGATTACTACTTTATCCTCAGTCTTGAAATCACGTAGTACAAGTCTCATTTTGTTCTTTTTTGAAGTTGTTTTGGCTAGGGTAAGTCCTTTCCATTTCTATTTAAATTTTAGACTCAGGTTTTCAGTTTTTATTTAGAAACTTTGAATAAATTGACATTTTTTAATATTAACTTTTGACTTTTTTCATACTAGTAGAAGTACATTTTGTGTTTGTATTAACTAGTATTATTATATAATCTTACTGGATAGTTTTCTTCTAGTAGCTTTTTTCTAGGTACAGTTAGTTATGATGCCTGCAAATAAAAACATTTCTCCTTCTTATCCAATCTGGGTGTTTACTGTCTTATTTTATTTTGTTTTGTTTATTATACTTGGTAGAATGTTTAATACAGTTTGAAGAGAAATTATGAAAGTGGCTGTTTTTGTCTTGTTCCCAATCTTAGGGGAAAAGTATTCAGTCTTTCACCATTGAGTGTGTTTTGAGTTGTAGGGTTTTTGCTCATGACCTTTTCTTTTTTTTTTTCCCAACTAAAATTTTTTTTTTAAATTTTTTATTTTAAAGGTTTTACAGAGTTTTGTTGTTCATAGACATGTATGTTCCCTGATCAGTCATGACCTTTTCTGTTCCTAGTTTACTAAGAGTTTTTATCAGAAATGAATTTTGGATTTTGTCAAGTGATTTTCTATCTTTACTGAGAGGATCTTTTTAAATGAATGAATTACATTAAATGAGTGAATTACATTGTTTGATTCTTAATTACTGTATTAAATATTGACTTTTAATGTTAAATCAACCCTGCTTTCCCAGGATAAATTTCATTTGCTCATGAAATATTTACCTTTTAATATATTATTTGATTGGCTTGCTAAATTCATATTTAGAATATTCTTATTTATGTTCATGAAGTGTATTGGTACAGAGTTGTCTTGTAATGTTTTTCTTGTTAAGTTTTTAAACGATAGCTTCACTTTAAGGTCTGTTCATATTGTCATTTCTTGAGTGAGCTCTTCTAGTGATTTTGAATTGTTTTTTGAAATTTGCTAGTAAACTGTTTTTGCTTTTACTTCACTTTTGTGTTATTTTCACTGGGTGTAGAAGTTTAAATGGACAGTTATTTTTTCTATACTTTTAGGATGTCATTCCACTGTCAACTGTATTATGTTGTTTCTGGTCAGAATCTGTTATTCTTATCTCTGCTTTTTTATGAAATGTGTGATTTTATTTTTATATAGTTTAAGGGTTTTTTTTTTCCATTTATTACTGGTTTTAAGCAATTTATGTGATGACTCTTAGTCTAGTTTATTTCATGTTTCTTGTACTTGAGTCTATTAAGCTTCTTGAGTCTATCGATTTATAGTTTTCATCAACTTGAGAAAAAAATTTGCCATTGTTGAAAAATTTTTTTTCTGTCTTCCCCTTCTCTCCTTCATGGCCCACAGTAGGTATATATTGATATTTAGAGTGTTCACTGTCTTATTTTATTTTGTTTTGTTTATTATACTTGGTAGAATGTTTAATACAGTTTGAAGAGAAATTATGAAAGTGGCTGTTTTTGTCTTGTTCCCAATCTTAGGGGAAAAGTATTCAGTCTTTCACCATTGAGTGTGTTTTGAGTTGTAGGGTTTTTGCTCATGACCTTTTCTTTTTTTTTTTCCCAACTAAAATTTTTTTTTTAAATTTTTTATTTTAAAGGTTTTACAGAGTTTTGTTGTTCATAGACATGTATGTTCCCTGATCAGTCATGACCTTTTCTGTTCCTAGTTTACTAAGAGTTTTTATCAGAAATGAATTTTGGATTTTGTCAAGTGATTTTCTATCTTTACTGAGAGGATCTTTTTAAATGAATGAATTACATTAAATGAGTGAATTACATTGTTTGATTCTTAATTACTGTATTAAATATTGACTTTTAATGTTAAATCAACCCTGCTTTCCCAGGATAAATTTCATTTGCTCATGAAATATTTACCTTTTAATATATTATTTGATTGGCTTGCTAAATTCATATTTAGAATATTCTTATTTATGTTCATGAAGTGTATTGGTACAGAGTTGTCTTGTAATGTTTTTCTTGTTAAGTTTTTAAACGATAGCTTCACTTTAAGGTCTGTTCATATTGTCATTTCTTGAGTGAGCTCTTCTAGTGATTTTGAATTGTTTTTTGAAATTTGCTAGTAAACTGTTTTTGCTTTTACTTCACTTTTGTGTTATTTTCACTGGGTGTAGAAGTTTAAATGGACAGTTATTTTTTCTATACTTTTAGGATGTCATTCCACTGTCAACTGTATTATGTTGTTTCTGGTCAGAATCTGTTATTCTTATCTCTGCTTTTTTATGAAATGTGTGATTTTATTTTTATATAGTTTAAGGGTTTTTTTTTTCCATTTATTACTGGTTTTAAGCAATTTATGTGATGACTCTTAGTCTAGTTTATTTCATGTTTCTTGTACTTGAGTCTATTAAGCTTCTTGAGTCTATCGATTTATAGTTTTCATCAACTTGAGAAAAAAATTTGCCATTGTTGAAAAATTTTTTTTCTGTCTTCCCCTTCTCTCCTTCATGGCCCACAGTAGGTATATATTGATATTTAGAGTGTTTAAACTTATGCTCTCTAATGCTCTCTTCACTTTTCTTTCATCTTTCCCCAACCCTGTGTTTTTGTCTTGGATAGTTTCTTTTGTTAAGTCTTTTAAGTTCATGTCTCTTTTCCATGTCTAATCTGCTTTTAATCTCATCCATTGTATTTTTATGTCTAGAAGTTTACTTTGTATTTTTATTTACATTATTCTTGTATTTTTATATATCCTCAAACTTTTCCCTAACTTTTGAACCTATCAAGTATAGTTGCATAAATGTTTTAATGTCCTCATCTACTAATTTGATCATGAGTATCATTTCTGATTTGTTTCATCTGATTCATTTTAATTTTTTATGAGTTAATTTTAAAAATTATTTGTGTGTATAATAATTTTTAATGACTGCTTAAAATTGTAAATTTTACCTTGTCAGGTATTTTAGATGTCTTTGAATTCTTTTATGTATTCCTGAACTTAATTCTTCTACACAGTTTTGCTAGTTGGAAAGTGACCTCAGTGCTTGTTTAAAGCTTTTTAGGTGAGACTCAAGCAGTCTGTAGTCTAGGGCTAATTTTGCTGTGAAGGTGAAACACTGTAACTAATATCTTTGTACTAAACAAGATTTTACTACTTGTCTTGAGAAAAGGTATCTCACCTCAGCAGCAGAAATTGTTCTGCCTGCCTCTTTTAAATGGCTCTTTACTGAGCCTTAGGGAGTAAACTGTTTTTGCTTTTACTTCACTTTTGTGTTATTTTCACTGGGTGTAGAAGTTTAAATGGACAGTTATTTTTTCTATACTTTTAGGATGTCATTCCACTGTCAACTGTATTATGTTGTTTCTGGTCAGAATCTGTTATTCTTATCTCTGCTTTTTTATGAAATGTGTGATTTTATTTTTATATAGTTTAAGGGTTTTTTTTTTCCATTTATTACTGGTTTTAAGCAATTTATGTGATGACTCTTAGTCTAGTTTATTTCATGTTTCTTGTACTTGAGTCTATTAAGCTTCTTGAGTCTATCGATTTATAGTTTTCATCAACTTGAGAAAAAAATTTGCCATTGTTGAAAAATTTTTTTTCTGTCTTCCCCTTCTCTCCTTCATGGCCCACAGTAGGTATATATTGATATTTAGAGTGTTTAAACTTATGCTCTCTAATGCTCTCTTCACTTTTCTTTCATCTTTCCCCAACCCTGTGTTTTTGTCTTGGATAGTTTCTTTTGTTAAGTCTTTTAAGTTCATGTCTCTTTTCCATGTCTAATCTGCTTTTAATCTCATCCATTGTATTTTTATGTCTAGAAGTTTACTTTGTATTTTTATTTACATTATTCTTGTATTTTTATATATCCTCAAACTTTTCCTAACTTTTGAACCTATCAAGTATAGTTGCATAAATGTTTTAATGTCCTCATCTACTAATTTGATCATGAGTATCATTTCTGATTTGTTTCATCTGATTCATTTTAATTTTTTATGAGTTAATTTTAAAAATTATTTGTGTGTATAATAATTTTTAATGACTGCTTAAAATTGTAAATTTTACCTTGTCAGGTATTTTAGATGTCTTTGAATTCTTTTATGTATTCCTGAACTTAATTCTTCTACACAGTTTTGCTAGTTGGAAAGTGACCTCAGTGCTTGTTTAAAGCTTTTTAGGTGAGACTCAAGCAGTCTGTAGTCTAGGGCTAATTTTGCTGTGAAGGTGAAACACTGTAACTAATATCTTTGTACTAAACAAGATTTTACTACTTGTCTTGAGAAAAGGTATCTCACCTCAGCAGCAGAAATTGTTCTGCCTGCCTCTTTTAAATGGCTCTTTACTGAGCCTTAGGGAGTGTACTCAGGGGCAGATGCCAGACAGTGCTGAACTAAAAAAGATAGAGGCACTCATAAAGTCTCTGCAGCTCGCACCTTTCCATGCAGCTGCTTCCTCTCTCATAGAATGTGCTGTTGGCTTTCCCATATTCTCCTGTCTCTTTAACCCAGACTGGCCTCTGTTTGGCTTCTTCTCTACCCAGTCATCTAGAAACTCTCCAGGCATTAAGATGGAGTGACAGGATAGGGTGACAGTATTAGGGCTTATTTTAGGATTTCCTTCTTTCTTTCCTCTTTCTTTCTTTTCCTTCCTTTCTTCCCTCCCATCCTTCCCCTGCCCCCATCTTTTCTTTCCTGTGCTGTCTTTTGTCTGAAACCATTGCTTCATGCTTATTTTTTAACCCCCTGTGTTTTGGGTTTTTTAAGTGTGTATTGGGAGGTTATGTCTTCCCTACATTGTTGCATCAGGGCTGAAACCAGAGGTTCCTTCTCTTTTATTTTTGATTTACAATTAACTGTATTAAAGGTGACTATTCAGCTGCTCTCATTATTATTTAATTTTATTAACTAGTGAAACATTAATGTTAATTTTCTTATAGGTACTTTCATAGAAATGAAAATATATTTCTCTTCTTTCAAATAGGTAAACAGTTCATCTAGAAATACAATGTAGTTAAGTTTATAAATTTATCAATTCTTCATACTCAGCCTGTTTTTTATTTTGATGTGATTTTTTTAAATACAAAGATTTTAGTAAGATACAGAAATAATATAAGAAAATAGTTTTACTAACCAATGTGTTTTTATCTGTCCCAAAGATAAGTACAAGTAGAGTTTTATCTGATGTCTATTAGTCAAAATAATGTTCATCTTTTCCATCACTGTGGTATGCTACTCACTGGATGCGATACTCTTTTACATACTTTTTGGGTCAATGAGTAGCATACCACAGTGATGTAAAAACGTAGACATTTGCCAGACAGTAGCTTGTTTTTCACCTTTATCATATATACATCTAAAATATTGATGTCATATTTTTCCTATTTATTTTTCTACTGTTTTTGTCTAAATAAAAAGTTATTCCTGTATTAAAGTCAAGAAGATGTTATCTTATTTTCTTCTAGGATTTTTGATGTTCTGTTTTTAATATTCCTTTCCACTAAAACTGTGGTAACTTTCCTTTTATATTTTAACATAGATAATTGCATAAGAGCAAGGTAAATACTGCCTGATAATGCCTTTGTTGAGATGCTTAGATGGAATATTTTTTAAATGTCTTTGAATGCTCAGAGTAATACTAAATGTTATTTTTCTTTGCCAGATTAGAAATCATTTTTCAATACCACTTTCTGTTTACGGAGGAGATGCTTTATTGGGAACAGCTCCACCTGGAAGTGAATTTAACATACCATTAGCATCTTACAGGTGATTTTATTTCCTTTATCTTTTTGTTTGCCCTGAGATCTCTTATAAATATCTTAGTTTCTGATTTGGCAGTGATATCTGTCTTTTAATTATCAAACCATGATCAAATTTATTTTGTTAATATCTCATGTAACTTATTTAAGTTTTGGCACTCTTAGAAGATATTTTTAAAGAAATAACATTAAATTAATGTACATAATTTATATCATATAAATTATCTTTGCATTTACTAGTAAATACAAGTTACATGCTTGCAATATAACTATCATAGCCATAATCATATATATTTATGATTTTTAACATATTTCTGACTGAACATGATTGGTGGCTTCTAGATTTATTTACACTATTATAAAGTGATTTTTACTTTTCAAGTGCTTTATAATAGAATTTTTAAAGAAATTACCTTAGAAAATATGAAATATTGTATTTTTTTATCCACATGCTCATGCTCAGTTGCTAAGTCATGTCTGACTCTTTGCAGCCCCAAGCACTGCAGCCCACTCCTCTGTCCATGGGATTTCCCAGACAAAAATGCTGGATTGGGTTGCCATTTACTTCTCCAGGGCATTTTCCTGACCCAGGGATCAAGCCTGAGCCTCCTGCTTGGCAGGCAGATTTGTTACAACAGGTCGATGTAAAAAAACGTAGACATTTGCCAGACAGTAGCTTGTTTTTCACCTTTATCATATATACATCTAAAATATTGATGTCATATTTTTCCTATTTATTTTCTACTGTTTTTGTCTAAATAAAAGTTATTCCTGTATTAAAGTCAAGAAGATGTTATCTTATTTTCTTCTAGGATTTTTGATGTTCTGTTTTTAATATTCCTTTCCACTAAAACTGTGGTAACTTTCCTTTTATATTTTAACATAGATAATTGCATAAGAGCAAGGTAAATACTGCCTGATAATGCCTTTGTTGAGATGCTTAGATGGAATATTTTTTAAATGTCTTTGAATGCTCAGAGTAATACTAAATGTTATTTTTCTTTGCCAGATTAGAAATCATTTTTCAATACCACTTTCTGTTTACGGAGGAGATGCTTTATTGGGAACAGCTCCACCTGGAAGTGAATTTAACATACCATTAGCATCTTACAGGTGATTTTATTTCCTTTATCTTTTTGTTTGCCCTGAGATCTCTTATAAATATCTTAGTTTCTGATTTGGCAGTGATATCTGTCTTTTAATTATCAAACCATGATCAAATTTATTTTGTTAATATCTCATGTAACTTATTTAAGTTTTGGCACTCTTAGAAGATATTTTTAAAGAAATAACATTAAATTAATGTACATAATTTATATCATATAAATTATCTTTGCATTTACTAGTAAATACAAGTTACATGCTTGCAATATAACTATCATAGCCATAATCATATATATTTATGATTTTTAACATATTTCTGACTGAACATGATTGGTGGCTTCTAGATTTATTTACACTATTATAAAGTGATTTTTACTTTTCAAGTGCTTTATAATAGAATTTTTAAAGAAATTACCTTAGAAAATATGAAATATTGTATTTTTTTATCCACATGCTCATGCTCAGTTGCTAAGTCATGTCTGACTCTTTGCAGCCCCAAGCACTGCAGCCCACTCCTCTGTCCATGGGATTTCCCAGACAAAAATGCTGGATTGGGTTGCCATTTACTTCTCCAGGGCATTTTCCTGACCCAGGGATCAAGCCTGAGCCTCCTGCTTGGCAGGCAGATTTGTTACAACTGAGCCACCTGGAAGCTTTTATCTACATACTAATCTATTAACTGTCATTGGTAGAATTGCCGTGTAAATAGAGACAGGCAGTTGATCCTTGCACACTCTTTGAGTTAGAGGTACTGAACCCATGCAGTCAAATATCCATATTCATTTGTCCCTCAGCAGTCATAGAGACTTGGTTCAAGGACCCACTGCAGGTATCAAAATCCTTGGAAGCTCAAGTCTCATAATCAGTTCTTCATACTTCCATTTCCACGTCCATGGATTCAACCAACTGCAAATCATCAAGTACTACATTTGCTGAAAAATGATCTGCTTGTGAGTGGACATGTGTTGTTCAAACCCAGGTTGTTCAAGGGTTAGCTGCATAGAACATCAGTTTTAAATAAAATAATTAGATTAAATTTGGTATAAATCTTGTATACAGTAATAAAGGACTATTAAAATTGTCATAGTACTAATGATGGGCTATTCTCTAATCATAGGCTTAATATAATAAACAAGTATTGGTATTCCAGATATTTAATCTAGAATTGAAGATAATCTCTTTTAGGGAGATTGAACTCTCTTGGACAAAAAAAATGAATTAACTTGCTTAGAATAAGCATGATAGTTTGTTCACTACCATTTCAGAACACACAGTAGACATACCCCTTTATACCTGTGCTACAGAGGGATGGAAGCAACACTACAATAAGTGCTTAAATACTCCTTACCTTTGTTTATTTGGCCCTATTCTTAGGAGTTCAAGATTGGATCCCTCATGCTTAGAACAAAGCTATCAGTTTTAGGCACCTATTTTACTAGTTCTTTTTTTTGGAGTTTTTAGAGAACTTGCTAGGTGAGTTTATTTAATAGAATTTTTAAAGAAATAACCTTAGAAAATATGAAATATTGTATTTTTTTATCCACATGCCCATGCTCAGTTGCTAAGTCATGTCTGACTCTTTGCAGCCCCAAGCACTGCAGCCCACTCCTCTGTCCATGGGATTTCCCAGACAAAAATGCTGGATTGGGTTGCCATTTACTTCTCCAGGGCATTTTCCTGACCCAGGGATCAAGCCTGAGCCTCCTGCTTGGCAGGCAGATTTGTTACAACTGAGCCACCTGGAAGCTTTTATCTACATACTAATCTATTAACTGTCATTGGTAGAATTGCCGTGTAAATAGAGACAGGCAGTTGATCCTTGCACACTCTTTGAGTTAGAGGTACTGAACCCATGCAGTCAAATATCCATATTCATTTGTCCCTCAGCAGTCATAGAGACTTGGTTCAAGGACCCACTGCAGGTATCAAAATCCTTGGAAGCTCAAGTCTCATAATCAGTTCTTCATACTTCCATTTCCACGTCCATGGATTCAACCAACTGCAAATCATCAAGTACTACATTTGCTGAAAAATGATCTGCTTGTGAGTGGACATGTGTTGTTCAAACCCAGGTTGTTCAAGGGTTAGCTGCATAGAACATCAGTTTTAAATAAAATAATTAGATTAAATTTGGTATAAATCTTGTATACAGTAATAAAGGACTATTAAAATTGTCATAGTACTAATGATGGGCTATTCTCTAATCATAGGCTTAATATAATAAACAAGTATTGGTATTCCAGATATTTAATCTAGAATTGAAGATAATCTCTTTTAGGGAGATTGAACTCTCTTGGACAAAAAAAATGAATTAACTTGCTTAGAATAAGCATGATAGTTTGTTCACTACCATTTCAGAACACACAGTAGACATACCCCTTTATACCTGTGCTACAGAGGGATGGAAGCAACACTACAATAAGTGCTTAAATACTCCTTACCTTTGTTTATTTGGCCCTATTCTTAGGAGTTCAAGATTGGATCCCTCATGCTTAGAACAAAGCTATCAGTTTTAGGCACCTATTTTACAGTGTAGGCCTGCTCACTTTAATGAATGTTTTATTTCCTAGACCTTCTAACCCTAATGAGTTTTATTGCAGAGTTCAAACTTGCTGAGGGAATGAGTTATATTGTCAAAAGAACGACCACAAATAATACTGATAGTTGTTTACAGTATCTGACCTTGTTCTAGAGAGAATTTGGTGGGGGGGGGGGGGGGGTTATAGGGCTAGATTAAAAATAGCATGTAAGATAAATTTAAAAGTTTTAGTGAGGAACTTGAAATCTGTTTATTCCTTGAATAAGAAAAGTTAATGGCATTCTGCTTTAATTTTAACAAATTATTAATAGAGAAGTTAGGCCATACGGGTGTCTTTATACTTCTTTGTTTCATACCAAATATTTATTTGTTAATGGAAGTTGTCTGTTTGTACTCATTTACTCAGTTGTGCCCCAACTCTTTGAGATCCCATGACTGTTGCCCACCAAGCTCCTCTATCTGGGATTTTCCAGGCAAGAATACTGGAATGTGTTGCCATTTCCTACTCCAAAGAATCTTCTGGATCTGGGAGTCAAACCTGTGTCTCTTGTGTCTCCTGCATAGGCAGGTGAATTCTTTAACATTGTCCCACCTGGAAAGCCATTACATGGAAGTTAAGCAATCTTAATTAGAATTATTAATGACTGACTAGCTTGGGTGACTATTCCTCTTGAAAAGATTGATAGAAGAACAGAAGGTAGAAAACAGTGGATTGTAGAAAATCACAGAAAGACTAGTTGGAGAAATGTATGACAGAGAATGGCTTGCCAGGTGACTCAGTAGTAAAGAATCTACCTGCCATTGCAGGAGACACAGGAGATGCGGGTTTGATCCCTGGGTCGAGAAGATACCCTGGAGGAGGAAATGGCAACCCACTCCAGTGTTCTTGCCTGGAGAATCCCAAGGACAGAGGAGCCTGGGGGGCTCCAGTCCATGAGGTCACAAAGAGTTGGACAGGAATAAGCCATGCACACATGCATGACAAAGAAAGAAGAGATTAATGGTTGGCTACTGAGTGACACATAACATAAATATTAGTTGAAATATAATGAGATTAGTGGGGAAGGACAATCTTAAATGGGAGAAATTGTGTAACAAAGATAAGGAGACATGAATGCACAAGTGCATGAAAGACTTGGGGTTTCACTGGAATGTAGTATGTGTGTTGAAATATGAAATTTGAATGATTAAGTTCACATTGGGATAGTTGCTCCCTCGTTGTCTTGCCTCTGTGTATATAAATTTTATTTTCATCTTTAACATAATCTATTTCTCTCTTCCTCTCTCAGAACATGTGGTGCTTCTGTCTTAAGACCGTTAACTCCATCAGCTCTTCTCACTCAAAACCTCTTGCTGCTGATTGTTTTTCTCTCATGTTTTCTCTTTATTTCTTAAACTTTACTTTCACCTTACATATTTCTCTAATTTAGCTCTACCCTTCAGACAAAAAGCTTTTGGGGAAAATTGTCACCTCTGCAAAATACTCTTCAGCCAGTTTAGAAAGAGTTAACTATGCTCTTATATCCTTAGTCTGCAGTGTACCTCTGAGGCTTTTTTTTTTTGGTACTGTCACAGTGCAGTAGTTATCTTTTAACATTACATTTCCCATGTGATTGATATCTCTTTAAGAGTAAACACTGGAGTATTCTTGCCTGGACTCGTCCATGGGTGCCAAAGAGTCAGACACAACGGAGTGACTTCCCTGATGTCTGTGATTCATGGTGTACACAGTTTTGTTACGTGACGTGGGGAGGTAGAATTCTTTCCAACTAGCTTGGGTGACTATTCCTCTTGAAAAGATTGATAGAAGAACAGAAGGTAGAAAACAGTGGATTGTAGAAAATCACAGAAAGACTAGTTGGAGAAATGTATGACAGAGAATGGCTTGCCAGGTGACTCAGTAGTAAAGAATCTACCTGCCATTGCAGGAGACACAGGAGATGCGGGTTTGATCCCTGGGTCGAGAAGATACCCTGGAGGAGGAAATGGCAACCCACTCCAGTGTTCTTGCCTGGAGAATCCCAAGGACAGAGGAGCCTGGGGGGCTCCAGTCCATGAGGTCACAAAGAGTTGGACAGGAATAAGCCATGCACACATGCATGACAAAGAAAGAAGAGATTAATGGTTGGCTACTGAGTGACACATAACATAAATATTAGTTGAAATATAATGAGATTAGTGGGGAAGGACAATCTTAAATGGGAGAAATTGTGTAACAAAGATAAGGAGACATGAATGCACAAGTGCATGAAAGACTTGGGGTTTCACTGGAATGTAGTATGTGTGTTGAAATATGAAATTTGAATGATTAAGTTCACATTGGGATAGTTGCTCCCTCGTTGTCTTGCCTCTGTGTATATAAATTTTATTTTCATCTTTAACATAATCTATTTCTCTCTTCCTCTCTCAGAACATGTGGTGCTTCTGTCTTAAGACCGTTAACTCCATCAGCTCTTCTCACTCAAAACCTCTTGCTGCTGATTGTTTTTCTCTCATGTTTTCTCTTTATTTCTTAAACTTTACTTTCACCTTACATATTTCTCTAATTTAGCTCTACCCTTCAGACAAAAAGCTTTTGGGGAAAATTGTCACCTCTGCAAAATACTCTTCAGCCAGTTTAGAAAGAGTTAACTATGCTCTTATATCCTTAGTCTGCAGTGTACCTCTGAGGCTTTTTTTTTTTGGTACTGTCACAGTGCAGTAGTTATCTTTTAACATTACATTTCCCATGTGATTGATATCTCTTTAAGAGTAAACACTGGAGTATTCTTGCCTGGACTCGTCCATGGGTGCCAAAGAGTCAGACACAACGGAGTGACTTCCCTGATGTCTGTGATTCATGGTGTACACAGTTTTGTTACGTGACGTGGGGAGGTAGAATTCTTTCCAACTTTCAAAGTTATGAAAGAGGTTACAATAAACGTCGTTGGAAAAAAAAAAAAAAGAGTAAACACTGCCCCACCAAAATAAATAAATAAATAAATCTTAAAAAAAAAAAAAATACCAAAATAAATAAATAAATAAATCTCTAAAAAGAGAGTAAACACTGATGTACTCATTTGTGCATTTTCAGCGACCTTCTTATTAGTCAATAATGGGTCCAATCAATATCTTGATATCCTGGAGGTGAGTGTATTGGCATTAGTTTAATCTAGGGAAAATTAACCTTTTATTTTTAAGTATTAAAAGTGACTATGGATAAAAAGAATGAACCTACAGAGAAAATAGAAGTAAAAAAGGCTCAGTGTGTAACTGATTTGATAGGTAGCTCTGTGTAAGGGGGCAGTAAGGAAAAGTTTAATATTATTTTATAGACCAGAGTGCCAGTGCAAGTTCATGAAAAAAAGACACAGAGAGAGGTGAGTGTGGAAGGTTCAGAGTTCAGTTTAGCAAATTTAAGGCACCATCAGACATTACAGAAATATGTAGTAGTTATTAAATTTGTGGGGATGAAAACTTAAGAAAATCATCTGAGCTAGAGATAGTATTGACAGTTGTCACATAGAAAGGATAGTATTACCGTCACAGGTGAGTATAGTTTTATAAGTGTAAAAACATTTCAGTGTTTATACTTGGACACACTTTAGACTTTAAAATTATTAAATCCAATATACAATTGCAATTTAAACAAAGAATTTATATTTGAATATAAGATTTAATCATATATCTTCTTGCAGTTACTGCAACGACTTCTACAGCTCTGCCCAATATTTCAGTAAAGTGTCTCTTAAAAGCTTTCATATTATTAGCCTTGAAAAGAAATGCATTTTGGTTCATCAACTCAATCATGGTACATATTTGGGACCGCATATCCTTAGTCTGCAGTGTACCTCTGAGGCTTTTTTTTGGTACTGTCACAGTGCAGTAGTTATCTTTTAACATTACATTTCCCATGTGATTGATATCTCTTTAAGAGTAAACACTGGAGTATTCTTGCCTGGACTCGTCCATGGGTGCCAAAGAGTCAGACACAACGGAGTGACTTCCCTGATGTCTGTGATTCATGGTGTACACAGTTTTGTTACGTGACGTGGGGAGGTAGAATTCTTTCCAACTTTCAAAGTTATGAAAGAGGTTACAATAAACGTCGTTGGAAAAAAAAAAAAAAGAGTAAACACTGCCCCACCAAAATAAATAAATAAATAAATCTTAAAAAAAAAAAAAATACCAAAATAAATAAATAAATAAATCTCTAAAAAAAAGAGAGTAAACACTGATGTACTCATTTGTGCATTTTCAGCGACCTTCTTATTAGTCAATAATGGGTCCAATCAATATCTTGATATCCTGGAGGTGAGTGTATTGGCATTAGTTTAATCTAGGGAAAATTAACCTTTTATTTTTAAGTATTAAAAGTGACTATGGATAAAAAGAATGAACCTACAGAGAAAATAGAAGTAAAAAAGGCTCAGTGTGTAACTGATTTGATAGGTAGCTCTGTGTAAGGGGGCAGTAAGGAAAAGTTTAATATTATTTTATAGACCAGAGTGCCAGTGCAAGTTCATGAAAAAAAGACACAGAGAGAGGTGAGTGTGGAAGGTTCAGAGTTCAGTTTAGCAAATTTAAGGCACCATCAGACATTACAGAAATATGTAGTAGTTATTAAATTTGTGGGGATGAAAACTTAAGAAAATCATCTGAGCTAGAGATAGTATTGACAGTTGTCACATAGAAAGGATAGTATTACCGTCACAGGTGAGTATAGTTTTATAAGTGTAAAAACATTTCAGTGTTTATACTTGGACACACTTTAGACTTTAAAATTATTAAATCCAATATACAATTGCAATTTAAACAAAGAATTTATATTTGAATATAAGATTTAATCATATATCTTCTTGCAGTTACTGCAACGACTTCTACAGCTCTGCCCAATATTTCAGTAAAGTGTCTCTTAAAAGCTTTCATATTATTAGCCTTGAAAAGAAATGCATTTTGGTTCATCAACTCAATCATGGTACATATTTGGGACCGCATATCTAGAAAAGCCAACTTCTTTAAATGTATAAGTCACAGCTATGTGTGTGTGTGTGTTGCATATATGACCTGTAGAATTAAATATTTTCTGAAACAAACTGGTTATGATCTTATAAACATACTTTTAAGACAGAAGATTTGTAAGAAAAATATTCTCCTCTTGAAAGCCAAGTAACTTCAGTAATTTCCAGAAAGTTAAGATGGAAATATGTATCTGTATGTCTGTTCTTAACCGTCTCTAAGAATGTGAAGATACAAAAATTTATTACGAAAGTACAGAGAGAGATAACTTCACTGTTCTAAAGCTGCAATCAAACATGTTTTCTTTAAAAGCCTTTGAAAGTGTATTGTTTAATCTTTTATGTAGATCACTCCTTTTTCTGAAGCCAGAAGATGCAGACTATCAAATGTGTGAAGGAATTGACTTTGAAGAAATTGTAAAACATGATGGCACTTCTTTCAAGAAGAAATGTAGACCTACAAACCCTTCAAGAAGCCATTTATAATTAATATAGTCCCAGAAAAAGATAAGTTGACATCTATGTCAGTGTATTCGGAAGATTGTTGGGACTTGCCATACGTAATGCATGTGTGGCCACCTATTCAACTCCGAAATCTTCTTCCTTACAAGATTGCTTATTACATAGAGGTAAATTTTTTCCTTTTTTAGCAAAATTTAAGTTTAAAAAAAGACACAGAGAGAGGTGAGTGTGGAAGGTTCAGAGTTCATTAGAATTTAAGGCACCATCAGACATTACAGAAATATGTAGTAGTTATTAAATTTGTGGGGATGAAAACTTAAGAAAATCATCTGAGCTAGAGATAGTATTGACAGTTGTCACATAGAAAGGATAGTATTACCGTCACAGGTGAGTATAGTTTTATAAGTGTAAAAACATTTCAGTGTTTATACTTGGACACACTTTAGACTTTAAAATTATTAAATCCAATATACAATTGCAATTTAAACAAAGAATTTATATTTGAATATAAGATTTAATCATATATCTTCTTGCAGTTACTGCAACGACTTCTACAGCTCTGCCCAATATTTCAGTAAAGTGTCTCTTAAAAGCTTTCATATTATTAGCCTTGAAAAGAAATGCATTTTGGTTCATCAACTCAATCATGGTACATATTTGGGACCGCATATCTAGAAAAGCCAACTTCTTTAAATGTATAAGTCACAGCTATGTGTGTGTGTGTGTTGCATATATGACCTGTAGAATTAAATATTTTCTGAAACAAACTGGTTATGATCTTATAAACATACTTTTAAGACAGAAGATTTGTAAGAAAAATATTCTCCTCTTGAAAGCCAAGTAACTTCAGTAATTTCCAGAAAGTTAAGATGGAAATATGTATCTGTATGTCTGTTCTTAACCGTCTCTAAGAATGTGAAGATACAAAAATTTATTACGAAAGTACAGAGAGAGATAACTTCACTGTTCTAAAGCTGCAATCAAACATGTTTTCTTTAAAAGCCTTTGAAAGTGTATTGTTTAATCTTTTATGTAGATCACTCCTTTTTCTGAAGCCAGAAGATGCAGACTATCAAATGTGTGAAGGAATTGACTTTGAAGAAATTGTAAAACATGATGGCACTTCTTTCAAGAAGAAATGTAGACCTACAAACCCTTCGAAGAAGCCATTTATAATTAATATAGTCCCAGAAAAAGATAAGTTGACATCTATGTCAGTGTATTCGGAAGATTGTTGGGACTTGCCATACGTAATGCATGTGTGGCCACCTATTCAACTCCGAAATCTTCTTCCTTACAAGATTGCTTATTACATAGAGGTATTCTGGAATTTTTTTAATGCCCTCCTGTCTTTGATTTTGTAGCTTTAGTTATTTAAAATTGAGTAATAAAATAGAGTTTTAAAATTCTGATAAAAATTTATAGTACTGTGAATGGACAGTATAGATATTCTTGAAATGAAAATGTCTCAGTGATGTTATATAAAAGTAGATTAATTTTTTTTTCCTTTTTTACCTTGCAGATCTGGCTACTAAGTTGAATATAATCTATATGTACAACTGTGATATGCCATTTTAAAAATGTGTGAGAATAATAGATATTGCTGTAGAAAATTTTAAAAAATAGCAATAATTGTTTATAATCACATTATCTGAAGGTAGTACTTGTAATGAAGATGTCATTTCAGTTCTAAAATATATTTTTCCAATCTTTTCCATGCATGTGCATTTTACATATTTTTAAAAGATGGATACTAACTTTTCAAAAAAAATATGAGAATTAGTATGAAAAGAATAGTACTAGACTTAAAACATGCTACCTTCGGTGATTCTCATGCTGAGTTTCTGAAAGGATTTTATGCCCTGTAAAGATGCTTTTTCTTCTACTTTTCTTTTAATAGTTTACATCTGATTGTGTCCTGGTGCCCTAATAGGCTTCTCTCCATCTTAGGATTTTAAGTAAATATTCCACTTGCCATTGCTTGTCAAATATAAGAAAATAGTTCTTCATTGTAGTCTGTTATTTTGTTGAAGTCCATTATTACTGATTGGAATTTACTGTATGTTTATACTTTTCTGTTAAATTTTTTTTCAGGATGGGGAGTTAACACATCTGTGGTTTAAGAATATCCGTTTTCCATATAGTTAGAAATTAAGATAGTGGTTAAGCATTAACGTTTTACTATCAGATTTGAGACTGAATCTTAGCTCTATTGCTTACTGGCGCTATATGTAATTTCTGAAGCCAGAAGATGCAGACTATCAAATGTGTGAAGGAATTGACTTTGAAGAAATTGTAAAACATGATGGCACTTCTTTCAAGAAGAAATGTAGACCTACAAACCCTTAAGAAGCCATTTATAATTAATATAGTCCCAGAAAAAGATAAGTTGACATCTATGTCAGTGTATTCGGAAGATTGTTGGGACTTGCCATACGTAATGCATGTGTGGCCACCTATTCAACTCCGAAATCTTCTTCCTTACAAGATTGCTTATTACATAGAGGTATTCTGGAATTTTTTTAATGCCCTCCTGTCTTTGATTTTGTAGCTTTAGTTATTTAAAATTGAGTAATAAAATAGAGTTTTAAAATTCTGATAAAAATTTATAGTACTGTGAATGGACAGTATAGATATTCTTGAAATGAAAATGTCTCAGTGATGTTATATAAAAGTAGATTAATTTTTTTTTCCTTTTTTACCTTGCAGATCTGGCTACTAAGTTGAATATAATCTATATGTACAACTGTGATATGCCATTTTAAAAATGTGTGAGAATAATAGATATTGCTGTAGAAAATTTTAAAAAATAGCAATAATTGTTTATAATCACATTATCTGAAGGTAGTACTTGTAATGAAGATGTCATTTCAGTTCTAAAATATATTTTTCCAATCTTTTCCATGCATGTGCATTTTACATATTTTTAAAAGATGGATACTAACTTTTCAAAAAAAATATGAGAATTAGTATGAAAAGAATAGTACTAGACTTAAAACATGCTACCTTCGGTGATTCTCATGCTGAGTTTCTGAAAGGATTTTATGCCCTGTAAAGATGCTTTTTCTTCTACTTTTCTTTTAATAGTTTACATCTGATTGTGTCCTGGTGCCCTAATAGGCTTCTCTCCATCTTAGGATTTTAAGTAAATATTCCACTTGCCATTGCTTGTCAAATATAAGAAAATAGTTCTTCATTGTAGTCTGTTATTTTGTTGAAGTCCATTATTACTGATTGGAATTTACTGTATGTTTATACTTTTCTGTTAAATTTTTTTTCAGGATGGGGAGTTAACACATCTGTGGTTTAAGAATATCCGTTTTCCATATAGTTAGAAATTAAGATAGTGGTTAAGCATTAACGTTTTACTATCAGATTTGAGACTGAATCTTAGCTCTATTGCTTACTGGCGCTATATCTAGATGAGTTACATTATCTTCCTAAATCATGTGCCCAAGCTTATAGAAGGAGATAGTAATAAAACTTCATGATTAGAATACGGGGAAGGTCAAATTAAATAATGTTAGTAAAGGGCTTAGCACAGTGCCTAACAGGCATGTGGTTCCCATTTGTTTACCTCTATAGCACCACCAGCCCCACTATTCTGTTTCGTGGAACACCTCAAGTATTGATAAACTTACATTGGTTTTGCTTTAAGTAACTTAAAATTTTAAGATGAAGAGGTTCCTGTAACAATAGGAGTGAACCAGATTAGAGATGCTGGAAAAACAGGTGAAATACCCAGATGGACTGTCTGTCTACGTTCCATTTTAATACAGCTTCTAACTTGATGCTTTTAGGGATCACATTCTGTTTGCTAGTTTTCAGAAGAGATGATCAGTTTTTAGGATAGCTTACCTGTGGTGTGGAGAAGGGCTTTGAGGAGATAAGAGCTTATCTGCTCTTAAAGTAGAGGTTACAGTGACATGAACTAAGGTAGTGCAGGTGTGGGTGGAGAGAAACGAGCAGTTTTGAGAGTTATATAAGCTGTAGTGTAAACAGTGATTGAAAATGGGTAATGAAAGTTTGTTAAAAATCAAGAATGAGAATTGGTAGGGATTGCTTATTTAGGATTACATACGTTTTCATTATTTTTACTTTTCACAAATCACTAGTGTTAATAGATAAGATTCTTTGAAAAATGTTATGCCCTGTAAAGATTTTTTTAAGTTTACATCTGATTGTGTCCTGGTGCCCTAATAGGCTTCTCTCCATCTTAGGATTTTAAGTAAATATTCCACTTGCCATTGCTTGTCAAATATAAGAAAATAGTTCTTCATTGTAGTCTGTTATTTTGTTGAAGTCCATTATTACTGATTGGAATTTACTGTATGTTTATACTTTTCTGTTAAATTTTTTTTCAGGATGGGGAGTTAACACATCTGTGGTTTAAGAATATCCGTTTTCCATATAGTTAGAAATTAAGATAGTGGTTAAGCATTAACGTTTTACTATCAGATTTGAGACTGAATCTTAGCTCTATTGCTTACTGGCGCTATATCTAGATGAGTTACATTATCTTCCTAAATCATGTGCCCAAGCTTATAGAAGGAGATAGTAATAAAACTTCATGATTAGAATACGGGGAAGGTCAAATTAAATAATGTTAGTAAAGGGCTTAGCACAGTGCCTAACAGGCATGTGGTTCCCATTTGTTTACCTCTATAGCACCACCAGCCCCACTATTCTGTTTCGTGGAACACCTCAAGTATTGATAAACTTACATTGGTTTTGCTTTAAGTAACTTAAAATTTTAAGATGAAGAGGTTCCTGTAACAATAGGAGTGAACCAGATTAGAGATGCTGGAAAAACAGGTGAAATACCCAGATGGACTGTCTGTCTACGTTCCATTTTAATACAGCTTCTAACTTGATGCTTTTAGGGATCACATTCTGTTTGCTAGTTTTCAGAAGAGATGATCAGTTTTTAGGATAGCTTACCTGTGGTGTGGAGAAGGGCTTTGAGGAGATAAGAGCTTATCTGCTCTTAAAGTAGAGGTTACAGTGACATGAACTAAGGTAGTGCAGGTGTGGGTGGAGAGAAACGAGCAGTTTTGAGAGTTATATAAGCTGTAGTGTAAACAGTGATTGAAAATGGGTAATGAAAGTTTGTTAAAAATCAAGAATGAGAATTGGTAGGGATTGCTTATTTAGGATTACATACGTTTTTTCATTATTTTTTACTTTTCACAAATCACTAGTGTTAATAGATAAGATTCTTTTTGATTAACTAATTATAGTGTTTTATAGCCTTCATTATTGCTAGCGGATTTTCACGGTATACTGTTTAATTTTATTTTCACAGTAGGCCTTTGAAATAGATCATTTAAACCGTTTTATAAATACAGTAACCCAGATAATTTATAGAAGTTTACAGTTGTCAAAGTTAGAACCTGAGCATAGGTCTTTTGACTTTTTCTGACAGAGGTATTTCAGAAACATTTTGTATAGCATTTGAAATCATTAGACTATACTGGCATATTATTCTGAAACATTAAAAATTGATTTTTTTTTTGTAGGGGATTGAACATAGAGTTTTTACTCTACATGAAGGCTGTTCAGCCCAGCTTTGTACTGTACAGTTGGATAAAGCCAGGCTACATTTAAAATTACTTGACTATCTTAATCATGATTGGAAAAGTGAATATCATATAAAACCTCATCAACAAGACATTAATTTCATCAGTTTTACTTGTGTTACAGAAGTAGAAAAGACTGATTTAGATATTGCCATCCATGTGACTAATAATACTGGTCAGACTGTTTTGGCATTTCATAGTCCTTATTGGATGGTCAATAAAACTGGTCGAATGTTACAATATAAAGCAGATGGAATTCATCGTAAGCATCCACCCGACTATAAAAAGCCAGTTCTCTTTTCATTTCAGCCAAAGCACTTTTTCAATAACAATAAGGTATGTGACTTTTACTCTTTTTAAGCTACTTATCACTCCCTTTTAGTTTTTTTGGAAGGAGAAAATATTATGAAACAAGTGGAAATAACATTTGTGAAATGTCTGAGGTTAAAAAAATTGGAATTTAGTATTGGGAAAGCTTTAGTGTATTAATAATATAGCATTAGTTTAGACTAAAAAGCTAAATAAATATCAGCTTATGTAAGAATTATTAAAGGTACCTAAATACTAATATATTTGAAATGTTTTTTCTAGGTTCAGCTTATGGTAACTGATAGTGAATTGTCAGATCAGTTTTCAATTGATACAGTTGGTAGTCTTTGTTAAACAAGAATGAGAATTGGTAGGGATTGCTTATTTAGGATTACATACGTTTTTTCATTATTTTTTACTTTTCACAAATCACTAGTGTTAATAGATAAGATTCTTTTTGATTAACTAATTATAGTGTTTTATAGCCTTCATTATTGCTAGCGGATTTTCACGGTATACTGTTTAATTTTATTTTCACAGTAGGCCTTTGAAATAGATCATTTAAACCGTTTTATAAATACAGTAACCCAGATAATTTATAGAAGTTTACAGTTGTCAAAGTTAGAACCTGAGCATAGGTCTTTTGACTTTTTCTGACAGAGGTATTTCAGAAACATTTTGTATAGCATTTGAAATCATTAGACTATACTGGCATATTATTCTGAAACATTAAAAATTGATTTTTTTTTTTTGTAGGGGATTGAACATAGAGTTTTTACTCTACATGAAGGCTGTTCAGCCCAGCTTTGTACTGTACAGTTGGATAAAGCCAGGCTACATTTAAAATTACTTGACTATCTTAATCATGATTGGAAAAGTGAATATCATATAAAACCTCATCAACAAGACATTAATTTCATCAGTTTTACTTGTGTTACAGAAGTAGAAAAGACTGATTTAGATATTGCCATCCATGTGACTAATAATACTGGTCAGACTGTTTTGGCATTTCATAGTCCTTATTGGATGGTCAATAAAACTGGTCGAATGTTACAATATAAAGCAGATGGAATTCATCGTAAGCATCCACCCGACTATAAAAAGCCAGTTCTCTTTTCATTTCAGCCAAAGCACTTTTTCAATAACAATAAGGTATGTGACTTTTACTCTTTTTAAGCTACTTATCACTCCCTTTTAGTTTTTTTGGAAGGAGAAAATATTATGAAACAAGTGGAAATAACATTTGTGAAATGTCTGAGGTTAAAAAGATTGGAATTTAGTATTGGGAAAGCTTTAGTGTATTAATAATATAGCATTAGTTTAGACTAAAAAGCTAAATAAATATCAGCTTATGTAAGAATTATTAAAGGTACCTAAATACTAATATATTTGAAATGTTTTTTTTCTAGGTTCAGCTTATGGTAACTGATAGTGAATTGTCAGATCAGTTTTCAATTGATACAGTTGGTAGTCATGGAGCTGTTAAATGTAAAGGCCCAAAAATGGAGTATCAAGTGAGTTCATTCTGTACTCCTCAGGGAACTTTTATTTGAGCTCTGTTAAATGCTTAATTTTTATAAGGATGTTATAATGGATTGCTTTTTAAAATATTAACTTTTTTCCCCCCTGTAGGTTGGTGTCACTATAGACCTTAGCAGTTTTAACATCACCAGAATTGTCACATTTATCCCCTTTTTTTTGATCAAAAACAAAAGCAAATATCATATATCAGTGTCTGAAGAGGGAAGTGATAAATGGCTGTCTCTTGATTTGGAGCAGGTGGGTAGATGAATTTCAAAAATGTACCTCTTAGAATTTTCATTTTTTCTTGAAAGTTGAACACATGAAATCACTATATAATGCTTTAACTCTCCACCCCACCTCCCAGTTGTGTCTCAGTTCCATGAACATTTGAGTATTTATTTGTACCAGAGTAAACCAAATAAATAAATTATTTAATTATTTAAACGCAGACATTGTCATCTAGGAATGCACTGCTTTGTAAAAGAGGTACACATGAAGTAAATGGGTTTTGGGGTTTTTTTTGGCCACTTCTATTGGTCTTTCATGTATCTATTTTCATCCATCTTTATTCTTTGGCCTGTGTGGGCCTCCCATCATAGTGGCCTCTCTCACTGCAGAGCACTGGCCCCGGGCACTTGGGCTCCAGAGCTCCGACTCAGTAGTTGGACACATCAGTCCAGCTGCTCCACGGCACGTGGGACCCTCCCAGGCCAGGGTCGAACTGGCGCCCCTTGCGCTGCAAGGCGGTGTCCTTACCCACTGGACCACCAGGGAAGCCAGTAAATGGTTTTAAATACAGCATTAGGAGACTACAAAGTGTAAATGCAGCAAATTGAAGAAAATGATGTATTCTCTTCAGCAAGTTGTTAGAAATGCCTTTACAGAGTAGGTTAATCTAATTATTTTAAGAAAGTAGTAGTGTCTTAGAGTAGAATCAGAATTTTATTCCTGTCTGTACCCAAAGCACTTTTTCAATAACAATAAAGTTTGTGGCTTCTTTAAACTTTTATTCTTCTTTAGCTACTTATTACACCCTTGTAGTTTGTTTTGAGGGATAAAATATTATGAAACAAGTGTAAATAACATTTGTGAAATATCTGAGATTAAAAGATTGGAATTTAGTATTGGGAAAGGTTTAGTGCATTAATAATATAACATTAGTTTATACTAAAGAGCAAAATATATATCAACTTAGGAATTTTTAAAGGTACCTAAATAGATTAATTACTTTTTAATGACTTTTTATGGTTGAATAAAACTGACTTTAACCAGTCAAGGTACTTTAACATCAAGGGTCTGCTACATTCCCTCAGGTTATATGGTGATAATCATGAACAGTCTCATTGAATTCTGGGAGCCTACCAGCCTGGTCAGAGCCTGTCACACTAAGACCTGGTTTACATAAGAGTTTACAGACAAACCTAGTTCTCCTGTTCTGTTAGCTCTTTTGTTTTCCTGTTGTCTAGTCTTCTTTCTAGGTGCATTGACTGTCTCCCCTTCTGTTAGTTTGGCTTATGGATCACAGATGTCCAGTTTGTTTCTTAAAATTTAGAGTCTGTTTTCTAATCTGAATTTTAAACTTTAGATTCTTCTCTTGATTTATGTTTTTATTTTATCCTGTTTGACTACTAGTACTCTGGGTTTAATATATGTCCTGATTCAATATTTGTGTGTACTTTGACTACTGCTTAAATTATAGGTGCCCATAACCCAATTATAATTTTTTTTAGTAATGGCACATTCCTCTACTTTAAGCTGATCACTTGGCTCAGTTTACGTACTTATTTTTCAGTCCATCTCTAGGTCTGAACCATATTCACATCTCTTCACAGCACTCTATCATAATTCTTCAGCTTACCACCAGGGAAGCCAGTAAATGGTTTTAAATACAGCATTAGGAGACTACAAAGTGTAAATGCAGCAAATTGAAGAAAATGATGTATTCTCTTCAGCAAGTTGTTAGAAATGCCTTTACAGAGTAGGTTAATCTAATTATTTTAAGAAAGTAGTAGTGTCTTAGAGTAGAATCAGAATTTTATTCCTGTCTGTACCCAAAGCACTTTTTCAATAACAATAAAGTTTGTGGCTTCTTTAAACTTTTATTCTTCTTTAGCTACTTATTACACCCTTGTAGTTTGTTTTGAGGGATAAAATATTATGAAACAAGTGTAAATAACATTTGTGAAATATCTGAGATTAAAAAGATTGGAATTTAGTATTGGGAAAGGTTTAGTGCATTAATAATATAACATTAGTTTATACTAAAGAGCAAAATATATATCAACTTAGGAATTTTTAAAGGTACCTAAATAGATTAATTACTTTTTAATGACTTTTTATGGTTGAATAAAACTGACTTTAACCAGTCAAGGTACTTTAACATCAAGGGTCTGCTACATTCCCTCAGGTTATATGGTGATAATCATGAACAGTCTCATTGAATTCTGGGAGCCTACCAGCCTGGTCAGAGCCTGTCACACTAAGACCTGGTTTACATAAGAGTTTACAGACAAACCTAGTTCTCCTGTTCTGTTAGCTCTTTTGTTTTCCTGTTGTCTAGTCTTCTTTCTAGGTGCATTGACTGTCTCCCCTTCTGTTAGTTTGGCTTATGGATCACAGATGTCCAGTTTGTTTCTTAAAATTTAGAGTCTGTTTTCTAATCTGAATTTTAAACTTTAGATTCTTCTCTTGATTTATGTTTTTATTTTATCCTGTTTGACTACTAGTACTCTGGGTTTAATATATGTCCTGATTCAATATTTGTGTGTACTTTGACTACTGCTTAAATTATAGGTGCCCATAACCCAATTATAATTTTTTTTAGTAATGGCACATTCCTCTACTTTAAGCTGATCACTTGGCTCAGTTTACGTACTTATTTTTCAGTCCATCTCTAGGTCTGAACCATATTCACATCTCTTCACAGCACTCTATCATAATTCTTCAGCTTACTGCCAATCACTGCTTTTGTTCAAAATGTCCACAAGTGATGCCTTATCTCTTAAGTTGACATTTTATAGCTAAGCTATCAAATAACTAGAGTAGTGTTGACAGAGATTTATTGAAGACTATTTTAAGTCTATTCCACTGCATTTATTAAACTGATAAATGTCTATATGGTGAAATCAGTTTGATTTAAGTATATGTAATATGTGTTTTAGTGTATCCCCTTTTGGCCTGAGGATGCTTCTAATAAACTTCTTATTCAAGTTGAAAGAAGTGAAAGCCCTCCCAAAAAAATACATTTTAACAAGCAAGAAAGTTGTATTTTACTGCGTCTAGATAATGAGGTAAGTGAGTCTTTTATGTGTATGATGAGAGAAGTTAATATATACTTACTAATTTTTTAATGATTTTTTTTTTGTTTGTTCCACCAAAAATGCACAGACATTTCTCTTTGCAAAGGGAAAAAGTTATGAAAGGAAACAAAAGACATAAGCAGTTTAATTGTTATATAGAAAGTTAGAGTGCCTAGAAGAAATCACATCTTGAAATTGACCTATCTGTGGATGATAACTGAGAATCATGGTTTTCCAGACATGCAGTATAAAATCCTGAATTCCTTTCTGAGTCATCCAGAAAATTCATTGTTAGAGTTTTAAGAATAGTTTTATTATTAAGAGTAATTTTGTTATGAAATGTTCCTGGTTAATATTCTCTGGAAAATGATCACATTAGAGAGTATTTTCTTTCCCTTTTTTTCTAGCTTGGCGGTATTATAGCCGAAGTTAATTTGGCTGAGCATTCCACAGTTATTACATTTTCAGATTATCGTGATGGAGCAGCTACATTTCTGTTGATAAATCACACCAAGAGTGACATTGTTCAGTATAAGCAAAGGTAAGAAGATTATTACAAGTACAGTATCCCCTGATTTTAGCAGAATCTAGATGATGAAGCATTGACTTTATGATAATTATAGGTGCCCATAACCCAATTATATTTTTTTTAGTAATGGCACATTCCTCTACTTTAAGCTGATCACTTGGCTCAGTTTACGATTATTTTTCAGTCCATCTCTAGGTCTGAACCATATTCACATCTCTTCACAGCACTCTATCATAATTCTTCAGCTTACTGCCAATCACTGCTTTTGTTCAAAATGTCCACAAGTGATGCCTTATCTCTTAAGTTGACATTTTATAGCTAAGCTATCAAATAACTAGAGTAGTGTTGACAGAGATTTATTGAAGACTATTTTAAGTCTATTCCACTGCATTTATTAAACTGATAAATGTCTATATGGTGAAATCAGTTTGATTTAAGTATATGTAATATGTGTTTTAGTGTATCCCCTTTTGGCCTGAGGATGCTTCTAATAAACTTCTTATTCAAGTTGAAAGAAGTGAAAGCCCTCCCAAAAAAATACATTTTAACAAGCAAGAAAGTTGTATTTTACTGCGTCTAGATAATGAGGTAAGTGAGTCTTTTATGTGTATGATGAGAGAAGTTAATATATACTTACTAATTTTTTAATGATTTTTTTTTTGTTTGTTCCACCAAAAATGCACAGACATTTCTCTTTGCAAAGGGAAAAAGTTATGAAAGGAAACAAAAGACATAAGCAGTTTAATTGTTATATAGAAAGTTAGAGTGCCTAGAAGAAATCACATCTTGAAATTGACCTATCTGTGGATGATAACTGAGAATCATGGTTTTCCAGACATGCAGTATAAAATCCTGAATTCCTTTCTGAGTCATCCAGAAAATTCATTGTTAGAGTTTTAAGAATAGTTTTATTATTAAGAGTAATTTTGTTATGAAATGTTCCTGGTTAATATTCTCTGGAAAATGATCACATTAGAGAGTATTTTCTTTCCCTTTTTTTCTAGCTTGGCGGTATTATAGCCGAAGTTAATTTGGCTGAGCATTCCACAGTTATTACATTTTCAGATTATCGTGATGGAGCAGCTACATTTCTGTTGATAAATCACACCAAGAGTGACATTGTTCAGTATAAGCAAAGGTAAGAAGATTATTACAAGTACAGTATCCCCTGATTTTAGCAGAATCTAGATGATGAAGCATTGACTTTATGATAATTTCTTATGCATATAAACACCAATATTGGCATCGTGCCCATTTAAAATAATGTCCTCATTAAAAAAGCTGTATACTGAAATATGTAGGTTTAAAACTGACTTGATATCTATAGTTTACTTTTTTAAGAGTTTCAGTATAATTGACATATAACATGTGTTTCAGTTGTCCCAGTGTAATCAGTGTTTATATACATATATATATATATGTATATATATTTGAAAATTATCACAATAACAAGTCTAGGTAACGTCCATCACCATACATGGTTAAGAGTACATTTCTTGAGGTGAGAACTTTTAGGATTTACTATCCTAGCAACTTTCACATATAAAATAGAGTATTATTAACTATAGTCATGTTGTACCTCACCGCCGTGACTTGCTTTATAGTGTAAGATTGTACCTGTGACCAGCTTTGCTCATTTTGTTCATCCCTGGCCATGCCAACTACTAGTCTGTTCTCTGTTTGTGTGTGTTTGGTGTTTTTGGTGGTCTTCTTTGTTTTTTTTGTAGATTCCACATTTAAGTGAGTTAATATATGGTATTCGTCTTTCTCTGTCTGGCTTATTTCACTTAGCATAATGCCATTAAGGTCCATTGATATTGTCTCAAATGGCAAGATTTTCTTCTTTATTATGGCTGAATAATACTTCATTTTATGTGTATATATGTATGTATATAAAATGAATTATATATATACACACACACATATATATATACACACAGATACATACCTCATTTTCTTCATTCAGTCATCAGTGGACACCTAGGTTGTTTCCATGTCTTAGTGATTGTATGTAATACTACAGTAAGCATCCATGTGTTTTTTGGAATTAGTGATTTCATTTCCTTTGAACAGGTATCCAGTTGCTTAATCACAGATATTTACAGTTTTGTGAGAAGCCTCCATACTGTTTTCGGTAATGGCTGTACCAATTTACATTCCTATCAATGGTACACAAGCGTTTCCTTTTTCTCCATATCCTCACCAACACTTTTTTTCCTATCTTTTTGATAATAACTATTCTAATGGTGTGAGGTGATATCTCATTATGGTTTTGATTTGTATTTCCTTGATGATGATTAATATAATTTACTTCTAAATACTTCGAAAAAAAAAGAAAAACTGATGCAAGTACGGCAAAAGCTTGATCAGTGCAGAATCTGGTGAGGAAATTGTCAGGGTTTATCATAAGAATTTTGTCTCGTTGTGGAATTTTTTTCATTTTTAATGAACATAATGTAAACACTGATTCTTCAGATTTTTTTTCGAATAATGGATACATTTTTCTTTGCAAGGCATGTAGGAAAGGGTCACTACACTTTTTTAAAATTTTATTTATTTATTTATTTTGGGCGGGGGTTGGGGAGGGAGGGGAGTGGGCGGACCACTTCTATTGGTCTCTCATTTGTCTATTTTCATCCATCTTTGTTCTTTGGCCCCTGTGGGCCTCCCATCGCAGTGGCCTCTGTTGTCGCAGAGCACTGGCTCTGGGTGCATGCGCTCCAGAGCTCCGGCTCGGTAATTGGACACATGGGTCCAGCCTCTCCGCGGCACGTGGGATCTTCCCAGGCCAGGGATCGAACCGGCGCCCCTTGCACTGCAAGGCAGTGTCCTTACCCACTGGACCACCAGGGGAAGCCTGGGTCACTACATTTTTAAGCTTTTCTAAATACCATGTTTATATCTTTTATTTGAGGACTACTCATAAAATCATTTGTTTTAATATAATGTGGTATCATATTCTCCTAATACCACTACAGTTTATGTAATCTTCTATCCCTTTGCTTAAGGGTCCCAGGTTGTCTTGGGTTTACTGTGTCTACTTTTTTAATTTGCTTCGTGTCACTTATCAGTGGGCCCATGTTTATCAGTGTGTTTATGCTTTTATCCACTGCTGACTGTGCACTTCGAATCATTGATTAAAATACGCAGTGATTGAGAACCCTAGATTGAGATAGCAAATACTTGGATAAAAATACTAAATATGATCATTTCTCCTTCTTAAAGTTCTTTAGTAATTTTCCATTCTTTTAAAATAAAATGTTTCTGTACTACTTTTCTAAACATTTCTCTTTCTCTTGTCTCTTACCCTACACCTGGGCTTCCCTGGTGGCTCAGCAGGAAAGAATCCACTTGCGATGCAGGAGTTGCAGGAAACAGGTTCCGTCCCTGGGTAGGGAAGATCCCCTGGAGAGGGTGCAGCAGCCCACTCCAGTATTCTTGCCTGGTGAATATCGTGGACAGAGGAGCTTGACCAGCTGCAGCCCACAGGGTCACAGAGTCAGATACAGCTGAAGCGACGGCGCACACCCTATACTTCAGTTCAAATGCTCAGGGTCCTTCCATGTATTTTAACTTTACAGTTGGTCGTTTCTGCTAGAAAAGCTTAACTTCCATGTAGTCCCTTCTGTCCCCTCCTTAGTCTGTATACCCAATTTTGTATTGCATCTTTGCACATATAGATCAAAGCATTTGTCATATTGTCATTTTCTTGTGAAGTTAATACTTGTACACAGTTAACATTCTGAGGTCTCTGGTTACTTTTTATTTTCTTTGAATTTCCTGAGATAAATTTGGGAGTAATTTTTTGATAATGAATATTCTGCAGTGAAATAGACCTAAAGCATTTCTGAATATTTTATTTTTTTTTTTTTTTAAAGATTTATTTATTTATTTTTTGGGCGGGGGTCGGGTTGGGGAGGGAGGGGAGTGGGTGGGCCACTTCTATTGGTCTTTTGCTTCTCTATGTTCATCCGTCTTTGTTCTTTGGCCCCTGTGGGCCTCCCATCGCAGTGGCCTCTGTTGTCGCAGAGCACTGGCTCTGGGCGCATGCGCTCCAGAGCTCCGGCTAGGTAATTGGACACATCGGTCCAGCCACTCCACGGCACGTGGGATCTTCCCAGGCCAGGGCTCGAACCGGCACCCCTTACACTTCAAGGCGGTGTCCTTACCCACTGGACCACCAGGGCAAGCCCCTGAATATTTTCAACCTAATTAATCTGAACAACACTGTTACATGTGATATTTTTTCATAGGAAAATAAGGAATATAGGCCTTTTGTTTCCTCTGCTTTCTCTTTCATTGGCTTTGTTTTGTTGTTCAGTTGCTCAGTTGTGTCCTACGATTTGCAGCCCCATGATCTGCAGCATGCCAGGCTTCCCTGTCCTATACTGTTTCCTGGAGTTTGTCAGACTCATGTCCATTGTGTTGATGATGCCATCCAACTACCTGATCCTCTGTCACCCCTCCTCCTGTCCTCAGTCTTTCCCAACGTCAGGGTCTTTTCCGGTGATATGGCTCTTCACATCAGGTGGCCCAAGTATTGAAGCTTCAGCTTCAGCATCAATCCTTCCAGTGAATATTTGGGGTTGATTTCCTTTAGAATTGACTAGTTTGATTCTCCTTCTAGAACTTCTCCGACAGAGGAGCTTGACCAGCTGCAGCCCACAGGGTCACAGAGTCAGATACAGCTGAAGCGACGGCGCACACCCTATACTTCAGTTCAAATGCTCAGGGTCCTTCCATGTATTTTAACTTTACAGTTGGTCGTTTCTGCTAGAAAAGCTTAACTTCCATGTAGTCCCTTCTGTCCCCTCCTTAGTCTGTATACCCAATTTTGTATTGCATCTTTGCACATATAGATCAAAGCATTTGTCATATTGTCATTTTCTTGTGAAGTTAATACTTGTACACAGTTAACATTCTGAGGTCTCTGGTTACTTTTTATTTTCTTTGAATTTCCTGAGATAAATTTGGGAGTAATTTTTTGATAATGAATATTCTGCAGTGAAATAGACCTAAAGCATTTCTGAATATTTTATTTTTTTTTTTTTTAAAAGGTTTTTTTTTTTTTTTTGGGGGGGGGGGCGGGTGGGGGGGGGGGGGGAGTGGGTGGGCCACTTCTATTGGTCTTTCATTTCTCTATGTTCATCCGTCTTTGTTCTTTGGCTCCTGTGGGCCTCCCATCGCAGTGGCCTCTGTTGTCGCAGAGCACTGGCTCTGGGCGCATGCGCTCCAGAGCTCCGGCTAGGTAATTGGACACATCGGTCCAGCCACTCCACGGCACGTGGGATCTTCCCAGGCCAGGGCTCGAACCGGCACCCCTTACACTTCAAGGCGGTGTCCTTACCCACTGGACCACCAGGGCAAGCCCCTGAATATTTTCAACCTAATTAATCTGAACAACACTGTTACATGTGATATTTTTTCATAGGAAAATAAGGAATATAGGCCTTTTGTTTCCTCTGCTTTCTCTTTCATTGGCTTTGTTTTGTTGTTCAGTTGCTCAGTTGTGTCCTACGATTTGCAGCCCCATGATCTGCAGCATGCCAGGCTTCCCTGTCCTATACTGTTTCCTGGAGTTTGTCAGACTCATGTCCATTGTGTTGATGATGCCATCCAACTACCTGATCCTCTGTCACCCCTCCTCCTGTCCTCAGTCTTTCCCAACGTCAGGGTCTTTTCCGGTGATATGGCTCTTCACATCAGGTGGCCCAAGTATTGAAGCTTCAGCTTCAGCATCAATCCTTCCAGTGAATATTTGGGGTTGATTTCCTTTAGAATTGACTAGTTTGATCTCCTTGCCGTCCAGAGGACTCTGAAGAATCTTCTCCGACACCACAGTTTGAAAGCTTTGATTCTTTCACACTCAGTCTTCTTTATGGTCCAGCTTTCACATCTGTATATGACTACAGCTACGAAAAATCATAGCTTTGACTATATGGATCTTTGGCAGCTAAGTGATGTCTCTGCTTTTCAGATGGTTGATAAATTTAATTCAACGGACACACCCACTCCTGCCTTGTAAATAGAACAGAATGCTCCTCAAAGTCACACTGCGATGTGAGCACAGGCTTGCTTTTGATAACAGTTTTACAAAAGAGTTGGCACCAGATGCAAATAAAAAAAGTTTTAAGGCTTAATAAAAACACAGACCAATAATTTCTTAGTGTAGCTTGAAGGCTGAGAAAAGGATGCTAAGAATTAATTAATCTCCCAAACGCAGGCAGTCCCTATTGAACAGAGCATTTTCCACATAAAAATGGGCTCCCCACCCCCATCAGGTTCAAAGGAGCAAAGCTTCCTGTGGCAACTCCCAGGAGACCCACAGCTCAGGAGGGAAGGGAGGAGGAAAGCTGGGGACAGGAGCAGAGCCCTGCCCTGAGAGTGTGTGCCTCCCAGGCCTCGGTTCCCAGCTCTGCCCCAATGTCCCTGCTAGGGGATGGATCTAGAAAGCTCTACCCTCCTGTGGCTGATGGTGAGGCTCCCCAAGGCCTGGATGTGATATTTTTTCATAGGAAAATAAGGAATATAGGCCTTTTGTTTCCTCTGCTTTCTCTTTCATTGGCTTTGTTTTGTTGTTCAGTTGCTCAGTTGTGTCCTACGATTTGCAGCCCCATGATCTGCAGCATGCCAGGCTTCCCTGTCCTATACTGTTTCCTGGAGTTTGTCAGACTCATGTCCATTGTGTTGATGATGCCATCCAACTACCTGATCCTCTGTCACCCCTCCTCCTGTCCTCAGTCTTTCCCAACGTCAGGGTCTTTTCCGGTGATATGGCTCTTCACATCAGGTGGCCCAAGTATTGAAGCTTCAGCTTCAGCATCAATCCTTCCAGTGAATATTTGGGGTTGATTTCCTTTAGAATTGACTAGTTTGATCTCCTTGCCGTCCAGAGGACTCTGAAGAATCTTCTCCGACACCACAGTTTGAAAGCTTTGATTCTTTCACACTCAGTCTTCTTTATGGTCCAGCTTTCACATCTGTATATGACTACAGCTACGAAAAATCATAGCTTTGACTATATGGATCTTTGGCAGCTAAGTGATGTCTCTGCTTTTCAGATGGTTGATAAATTTAATTCAACGGACACACCCACTCCTGCCTTGTAAATAGAACAGAATGCTCCTCAAAGTCACACTGCGATGTGAGCACAGGCTTGCTTTTGATAACAGTTTTACAAAAGAGTTGGCACCAGATGCAAATAAAAAAAGTTTTAAGGCTTAATAAAAACACAGACCAATAATTTCTTAGTGTAGCTTGAAGGCTGAGAAAAGGATGCTAAGAATTAATTAATCTCCCAAACGCAGGCAGTCCCTATTGAACAGAGCATTTTCCACATAAAAATGGGCTCCCCACCCCCATCAGGTTCAAAGGAGCAAAGCTTCCTGTGGCAACTCCCAGGAGACCCACAGCTCAGGAGGGAAGGGAGGAGGAAAGCTGGGGACAGGAGCAGAGCCCTGCCCTGAGAGTGTGTGCCTCCCCCAGGCCTCGGTTCCCAGCTCTGCCCCAATGTCCCTGCTAGGGGATGGATCTAGAAAGCTCTACCCTCCTGTGGCTGATGGTGAGGCTGAAGGCCCAGGACCAGGGTCTGTGGCAGTTTAACTTGGAATTCACAAATCATTGTCTTGTATATTAAAAAGCGTAACAGAACAGTTATAAATAGTTCATTTCTCCTTTGGAACATCTCACTGAAGTTGAAGTTAGTGCACTTGAGCTTAAAAAATTAATCACCATTTATGATATTTTTTAATGGGGGAAAATATAAAAATATTATCAGTAATATTATCAAAAATATTATCAATAATATCAATAGATGTCCATTACTTTTTTTAAATTCTCTAGAGAAGCTGAAAAGAAAAGCCTATTCCCTGTAATCTCAAAAATGTCTACATGTTGATTCAGTTGTGTTTTGTTTTTTTTTTTTTTAAAGATTTATTTATTTAATATTATTTGTTTTGGGTGGGGGTCGGGTTGGGGAGGGAGGGGAGCGGGCGGGCCACTTCTATTGGTCTTTAATTTCTCTATTTTCATCCGTCTTTGTTCTTTGGCTCCTGTGGGCCTCCCATTGTGGTGGCGTCTGTCGTTGCAGAGCGCCGGCCCTGGGCGCGTGCGCTCCAGAGCTCCGGCTCGGTAATTGGACACATGGGTCCAGCCGCTCCGCGGCACGTGGGATCTTCCCAGGCCAGGGATCGAACCGGCACCCCTTGTACTGCAAGGCGGTGTCCTTACCCACTGGACCACCAGGGGAAGCCTGATTCAGTTGTTTTTTTAACTTTGCTCTCCATTTATATTTCTGAACCTCCTTCCCCCCCACCTTTTTTAATAATTATTTATTTTTGGCTCTTCTGAGTTTTCACTGTTGCCACAGGCTCTTCTCTAGTTGCAGGGAGTGGGGGAAACTTGCTGGTTGAGGTGAGCAGGCTTCTTGTTGAGGTGACTTCTCTTGTTGTGGAACTCAGGCTCTAGGGCACATGGACTTCAGTAGTTGCGGCACAGGGGCTCAATAGTTGCGGCTCCAAGGCTCTAGAGCACAGGCTTTATAGTTGTGGCTCATGGGCTCAGTTGCTCTGTAGTGTGTGGGATCTTCCCGGACCAGGGATCAAATCCATGTCTCCTACATTGGCAGGCGAGCTCTTTACCACTGAGCTACCAGGAAGGCCCTGAATCACTTGTCTTTAACAGCTATTGCAAGCGAGTAAATTTGCTTAATAAACAGTTTTAATTAAATGCATGATATTGCATCATTTAGATGCACTGTAATTAAATGTTCCTCTATTGTTGAGAATTCTTTTCCAATTTTATTTTTAATTTTGGCCTCTTTTATTGGTTTTTTATTTATTTATTTTCATCCATCTTCATTCTTTGGCCTGTGTGGGCCTCCCATTGCAACAGCCTCTCTCTCTGCAGAGCACCAGCTCCTGGACTTGTGTTCCAAGGCTCTGGCTCATAACTGGACACACCAGTCCAGCCGTTCCATGGCATGTATGATTTTCCTGGGCCAGGGATCGAACCAGTGCCTCTTGCACTGCAAGGTGGACTCTTTACCCAGTAGACGACCAGGGAAGCCCCCTGTTTCTAATTTTATAATGTTAAAATCTCTTTGTCTTCTAAGAAAAATTTTTATGCTGTTTGATATTATTTCTATTCATTTAGTCTGATACCCAATAAAGTCTAATCTGTAGAAACAGCTTCTTCAGCTCAGAAAAGTTGTATTTTATTATTTCTTTAGTTTGTAACTTCTCTGTTTTCTTTTGGTCAATTGTTCTGTGAGTTGATTGAGTTTCTTAGATTTATATTCCATGTCATATGATTTTTTAAAAATAGTTGAGCTATATTTTTGCCACATTAAGATCAATACTCAGGAAAGTGTTACCAGTTAAATTCTCTTAGATTTGATGTAGATAAGGTAAAATTATTATAATAATTTTCTTTCAGAATTAATTAGTATTTAAAGTTGACAAAGTAGTTTCAAAAACCTGAGATAGTTTTTAATTTAATGAATGAATTTTGGACTGTGCTAAGTGTTTGTTGCTTTGTGCAGTCTTTCTCTCACTACAGCAAGCTTGAGCTCCTCTTCCTTGCAGTGTGAGGCTTTCTCATTGTCGTGGCTTCTCTTATGGAGCACAGGCTCTAGGGTGCACAGGCCTCAGTAGGTGTGGTGCCGACACTCGGTTGTTGTGGTCCCTGGGCTCCAGTGCACAGGCTCAGCAGTTGTACCTCACAGAGTTAGTTGCTCTGTGGCATCTGGAATCTTGCCATAGAGGGATCAACCCACGTCTCCTGCGTTGACAGGCGATTCACCACTGAGGCTCCAGGGAAACCCAACCTGGAGATACTTATTTCCTAACTAGGACAAACGTTTCCCTTGAAATATTCTCATTATTTTCACAGAAAACCAGTTTTTTATTGTATAAGGAAAAATTTCGGTCTACTTTAATCAGAACTATCATAACTCTGAATTAATGGCTCAGGATTAATGAAGTATTATTTTAGATTCTTAGTATATTTATATACTTGTACTTAATGTGTCTGTTTCCTGTTTATGTCAGTTCCCTCAGTGAAACAGAAGATTCCCTTCCCCCTGGAAAAGCAGTGTTTTATACATGGGCTGATCCGGTCGGCTCTAGAAAGCTGAAATGGAAATGTGGAAAAAGCCATGGTGAAGTAACACAAAAAGATGTACGTACTAGGTTGATTATTATAATGTTCTCCGATGAATATTCCAATAAATGAATATGGTTATTTATTCATTTATTTATTTCAGCCTTACTAGTTTTGAGGCCTTTTTTTGCTTATACTTCTTAAACACTGGCGAAGATTTTTAAAACAGTACTCAAACTTTAATGAAAAATGTTTAAAACTGAAAGCTGTCTCATTTTGCCTGCCTTTTTTTTTGCCTCTAAGTCATCATTTATTTTTCATCCATCTTTAGTCCTTGGCATGTGTGGGCTTCCCATCACAGTGGCCCCTCTCATTGCAGAGCACTGGCTTGTAACTGGTCACAGCGGCCCAGCCGCTCCTCGGCACATGGGATCCTCCCGGGCCAGGGATCAAACTGGTGCCCTCTGCACCGCAAGGCGGACTCTCCACCCACTGGACCACCAGGGAAGCCCTTGCCTGCCTTCTTATTTTCTTCTATTATGTTATAAAGTGTAAAGTTAGGTACTTTGAGCATTCCACTTGTAAATAGGTATAAATATATTATTTGCATTGAAAATCATCTAAGTCAGTTCAGCTTCTGTGAAGGAGATTTAGGTATCTATTAATGATAGAATTTATCTCTGAATGGCAGACTGTTGTTTTTTATAATAATAAAGTTAAGTTTAAACATTCTCTAGTAATAGATGACTTTCAGAAATTGTTTTAAAGTTTTATTAATCTTTCAAAGTTTATCTTAATTTGTTCGCTCTTTCAGTGTCTTTTTTTGCCATTAGTTTTTTAGTTAAACGCTTTTATTGTATAAGGAAAAATTTCGGTCTACTTTAATCAGAACTATCATAACTCTGAATTAATGGCTCAGGATTAATGAAGTATTATTTTAGATTCTTAGTATATTTATATACTTGTACTTAATGTGTCTGTTTCCTGTTTATGTCAGTTCCCTCAGTGAAACAGAAGATTCCCTTCCCCCTGGAAAAGCAGTGTTTTATACATGGGCTGATCCGGTCGGCTCTAGAAAGCTGAAATGGAAATGTGGAAAAAGCCATGGTGAAGTAACACAAAAAGATGTACGTACTAGGTTGATTATTATAATGTTCTCCGATGAATATTCCAATAAATGAATATGGTTATTTATTCATTTATTTATTTCAGCCTTACTAGTTTTGAGGCCTTTTTTTGCTTATACTTCTTAAACACTGGCGAAGATTTTTAAAACAGTACTCAAACTTTAATGAAAAATGTTTAAAACTGAAAGCTGTCTCATTTTGCCTGCCTTTTTTTTTGCCTCTAAGTCATCATTTATTTTTCATCCATCTTTAGTCCTTGGCATGTGTGGGCTTCCCATCACAGTGGCCCCTCTCATTGCAGAGCACTGGCTTGTAACTGGTCACAGCGGCCCAGCCGCTCCTCGGCACATGGGATCCTCCCGGGCCAGGGATCAAACTGGTGCCCTCTGCACCGCAAGGCGGACTCTCCACCCACTGGACCACCAGGGAAGCCCTTGCCTGCCTTCTTATTTTCTTCTATTATGTTATAAAGTGTAAAGTTAGGTACTTTGAGCATTCCACTTGTAAATAGGTATAAATATATTATTTGCATTGAAAATCATCTAAGTCAGTTCAGCTTCTGTGAAGGAGATTTAGGTATCTATTAATGATAGAATTTATCTCTGAATGGCAGACTGTTGTTTTTTATAATAATAAAGTTAAGTTTAAACATTCTCTAGTAATAGATGACTTTCAGAAATTGTTTTAAAGTTTTATTAATCTTTCAAAGTTTATCTTAATTTGTTCGCTCTTTCAGTGTCTTTTTTTGCCATTAGTTATTATTTATCAAATAAGTAAATGAATTATTACTGGACTTTTATTCATTTTTGTGGCTTTTTTAATCTTTGGTATCATTATATGCTTTGGCGGTTTTGTCTTTGTGATTGTTTTTTAAATATTAGACTGACGCTGTATTTTTGGAATTGACTTGCCTAATGTTTTGTTTAAGATTTTCATTTGTATTCATGAAACAAATTGGCCTGTAACTGTCTTACCTTGTAATATTCTTACCAGATTTTGAAATTAAGGTCATGCTAATGTCTAATACGTGTTGGAAAATACCTACAATTTTCCTGTTTTATTGCAAGCTTTTTTTTTTTTTAATTTTATTTGTTTATTTATTTATTTATTTATTTTTTGACTTGTATGTTCCCAGATCATTCATATGCATATCCTTGGACCCTCCCCCGACCCAGTTCCCCCCCTCCCATCCCTCCAGACCATCGCTCCAAGTGGTTGTAGGTACTCCTATTCCCCTAGCACAATGACAATAGCTGTCTTTTCCACACATGACAGTATAGGCTTCCATGTTACTCCCTTCATGCCTCCCTCCCACTGTTCGGTCTCCACAATGTCTTTATGTCTATTCTCTGTTTTTTCAAAAGTTCGCTACGTATGTTATCATGACCATCTTACTAGATCCCATATATATGAGTTAGTATACTATGCTTGTCTTTCTCTTTTTGACTTACATCACTTTTTATGATAGGTTCTAGAGCCAGCCACCTCATTAGGACTGAGTCTTCTGCATTTCTTTTAACAGCTGATATAGGCCTAATAGTGGGATTGCTGGGTCATAGGGTGCTTCTATTTTTAGTTTTTTAAGGAATCTCCATACTGTCTTCCTGAGGTTGTATTAATTTACATTCCCACCAGCAATGTTGTTTTTATAATAATAAAGTTAGGTACTTTGAGCATTCCACTTGTAAATAGGTATAAATATATTATTTGCTTTTCTCTAGTAGATTTAAGGAGATTTAGGTATCTATTAATGATAGAATTTATCTCTGAATGGCAGACTGTTGTTTTTTATAATAATAAAGTTAAGTTTAAACATTCTCTAGTAATAGATGACTTTCAGAAATTGTTTTAAAGTTTTATTAATCTTTCAAAGTTTATCTTAATTTGTTCGCTCTTTCAGTGTCTTTTTTTGCCATTAGTTATTATTTATCAAATAAGTAAATGAATTATTACTGGACTTTTATTCATTTTTGTGGCTTTTTTAATCTTTGGTATCATTATATGCTTTGGCGGTTTTGTCTTTGTGATTGTTTTTTAAATATTAGACTGACGCTGTATTTTTGGAATTGACTTGCCTAATGTTTTGTTTAAGATTTTCATTTGTATTCATGAAACAAATTGGCCTGTAACTGTCTTACCTTGTAATATTCTTACCAGATTTTGAAATTAAGGTCATGCTAATGTCTAATACGTGTTGGAAAATACCTACAATTTTCCTGTTTTATTGCAAGCTTTTTTTTTTTTTAATTTTATTTGTTTATTTATTTATTTATTTATTTTTTGACTTGTATGTTCCCAGATCATTCATATGCATATCCTTGGACCCTCCCCCGACCCAGTTCCCCCCCTCCCATCCCTCCAGACCATCGCTCCAAGTGGTTGTAGGTACTCCTATTCCCCTAGCACAATGACAATAGCTGTCTTTTCCACACATGACAGTATAGGCTTCCATGTTACTCCCTTCATGCCTCCCTCCCACTGTTCGGTCTCCACAATGTCTTTATGTCTATTCTCTGTTTTTTCAAAAGTTCGCTACGTATGTTATCATGACCATCTTACTAGATCCCATATATATGAGTTAGTATACTATGCTTGTCTTTCTCTTTTTGACTTACATCACTTTTTATGATAGGTTCTAGAGCCAGCCACCTCATTAGGACTGAGTCTTCTGCATTTCTTTTAACAGCTGATATAGGCCTAATAGTGGGATTGCTGGGTCATAGGGTGCTTCTATTTTTAGTTTTTTAAGGAATCTCCATATTGTCTTCCATAGAGGTTGTATTAATTTACATTCCCACCAGCAATGCAAGAGGGTTCCCTTTTCTCCACACCCTCTCCAGCACTTACTGTCTGTCGATTTGTTGATGATGGCCATTCTGACAGGTGTGAGGTGGTATCTCATTGTGGTTTTAATTTGCATTTCTCTGATAATAAGCGAGGTTGAGCATCGTTTCATGTATTTTTGGGCCATCTGTATGTCCTCTTTGGAGAAGCGTCTCTTTAGATCTTTTTCCCATTTTTTGATTGGGCTGCTCTTTTTCCCTGTGTTGAGTTGTCTGAGTTGCTTGTAGATTTTGGAGATTAATTCTTTGTCTGTTGTTTCATTTGCTATGATTTTCTCCCATTCTGTGGGCTGTCTGTTCAACTTTTTGGTGATTTCTTTTGCTGTACATAAGCTTTTAAGTTTCATGAGGTTCCACATGTTGACTTTTCTTTTCAGTTCCACTATTTTAGTAGGTGGGTCAGAGAAGATCTTGCTTTGATTGATGTCCTTGAGTGTTTTGCCTATATTCTCCTCTAAGAGTTTGATGGTTTCTGGTCTTACATTTAGGTCTTTAATCCATTTTGAGTTGATCTTTGTGTATGGGGTCAGGGAATGTTCCAACTTCATTTTTTTGCATGTAGCTGTCCAATTTTCCCAGCACCATTTGTTGAAGAGGCTGTCTTTGTCCCATTTTAGTTTCTCCTCCTTTGTCAAAAATAAGGTACCCATAGGAACGTGGGTTGATCTCTGGGTTCTCGATCTTGTTCCATTGATCTATAGGTCTGTTTTTGTGCCAGTACCATAGTGTCTTGATAACTGTTGCTTTGTAGTAGAGTCTGAAGTTAGGGAGGCTGATCCCTCCAACTCCGTTCTTCTTCCTCAGGATTGCTTTGGCTATTCGAGGCCTTCTGTGTTTCCATATGAACTGTGTTATTATTTGGTCTAGTTCTGTGAAAAATGTCAATGGTAGTTGAATAGGTATTGCATTGAATCTGTAGATGATATTTGGTAGTATGGTCATTTTCACAATATTGATTCTTCCGATCCAGGAACATGGAATATCTCTCCATCTGTTTAAGTCTTCTTTAATGTCTCTCATGACTGATATAGGCCTAATAGTGGGATTGCTGGGTCATAGGGTGCTTCTATTTTTAGTTTTTTAAGGAATCTCCATATTGTCTTCCATAGAGGTTGTATTAATTTACATTCCCACCAGCAATGCAAGAGGGTTCCCTTTTCTCCACACCCTCTCCAGCACTTACTGTCTGTCGATTTGTTGATGATGGCCATTCTGACAGGTGTGAGGTGGTATCTCATTGTGGTTTTAATTTGCATTTCTCTGATAATAAGCGAGGTTGAGCATCGTTTCATGTATTTTTGGGCCATCTGTATGTCCTCTTTGGAGAAGCGTCTCTTTAGATCTTTTTCCCATTTTTTGATTGGGCTGCTCTTTTTCCCTGTGTTGAGTTGTCTGAGTTGCTTGTAGATTTTGGAGATTAATTCTTTGTCTGTTGTTTCATTTGCTATGATTTTCTCCCATTCTGTGGGCTGTCTGTTCAACTTTTTGGTGATTTCTTTTGCTGTACATAAGCTTTTAAGTTTCATGAGGTTCCACATGTTGACTTTTCTTTTCAGTTCCACTATTTTAGTAGGTGGGTCAGAGAAGATCTTGCTTTGATTGATGTCCTTGAGTGTTTTGCCTATATTCTCCTCTAAGAGTTTGATGGTTTCTGGTCTTACATTTAGGTCTTTAATCCATTTTGAGTTGATCTTTGTGTATGGGGTCAGGGAATGTTCCAACTTCATTTTTTTGCATGTAGCTGTCCAATTTTCCCAGCACCATTTGTTGAAGAGGCTGTCTTTGTCCCATTTTAGTTTCTCCTCCTTTGTCAAAAATAAGGTACCCATAGGAACGTGGGTTGATCTCTGGGTTCTCGATCTTGTTCCATTGATCTATAGGTCTGTTTTTGTGCCAGTACCATAGTGTCTTGATAACTGTTGCTTTGTAGTAGAGTCTGAAGTTAGGGAGGCTGATCCCTCCAACTCCGTTCTTCTTCCTCAGGATTGCTTTGGCTATTCGAGGCCTTCTGTGTTTCCATATGAACTGTGTTATTATTTGGTCTAGTTCTGTGAAAAATGTCAATGGTAGTTGAATAGGTATTGCATTGAATCTGTAGATGATATTTGGTAGTATGGTCATTTTCACAATATTGATTCTTCCGATCCAGGAACATGGAATATCTCTCCATCTGTTTAAGTCTTCTTTAATGTCTCTCATGAGTGTCTTGTAATTTTCTGTGTACAATTCTTTTGTTTCTTTGGGCAGGTTTATTCCTAGATATTTGATTCTTTTGGTTGCAATGGTGAAGGGGATTGCCCCTTTGATTTCCTTTTCTGATTTTTCATTGTTTGTGTATAGGAATGCCAGTGACTTCTGTGTGTTGACTTTGTATCCTGCGACTTTGTTGAATTCATTGATTAGCTCTAGTAGCTTTGTAACCGTGTCTTTGGGATTTTCTGTGTATAATATCATGTCGTCTGCAAAAAGAGAGAGCTTGACTTCTTCCTTTCCAATCTGGATTCCTTTGATTTCTTTCTCTTCTCTTATTGCTGTTGCTAGCACTTCCAGGACTATGTTGAATAGTAGTGGTGAAAGTGGGCACCCCTGTCTTGTTCCTGATCTTAGAGGGAATGCTTTCAGTTTTTCACCATTGAGGATAATGTTCGCTGTAGGCTTCTCATAGATGACTTTTATTATGTTGAGATAGGTTTCTTCTATGCCCATTTTCTGAAGAGTTTTGATCATAAATGGATGTTGTACTTTGTCGAAGGCTTTTTCTGCATCTATTGAAATGATCATGTGATTTTTGTCTTTCAACTTGTTGATATGGTGTATCACGTTGATTGATTTGCGGATGTTGAAGAAGCCTTGCATGCCTGGGATAAACCCGACTTGATCATGATGTATGAGTTTTTTGATGTGTCGTTGAATTCTGTTTGCTAGGATTTTGTTGAGGATCTTGGCATCTAAGTTCATCAGTGAAATTGGCCTATAGTTTTCCTTTTTTGTGTTGTCTTTGCCTGGTTTGGGTATCAGGGTGATGGTGGCCTCGAGAATGTGTTTGGAGTTTTCCTGTGCATTTTTCGTGGGTATGGTACCCTGAACTCTGGGTTCTCGATCTTGTTCCATTGATCTATAGGGTGGTTTTTGTGCCAGTACCATGCTGTCTTGATGACTGTTGCTTTGTAGTAAAGTCTGAAGTTAGGGAGGCTGATCCCTCCAACTCCGTTCTTCTTCCTCAGGATTGCTTTGGCTATTCGAGGCCTTCTGTGTTTCCATATGAACTGTGTTATTATTTGGTCTAGTTCTGTGAAAAATGTCAATGGTAGTTGAATAGGTATTGCATTGAATCTGTAGATGATATTTGGTAGTATGGTCATTTTCACAATATTGATTCTTCCGATCCAGGAACATGGAATATCTCTCCATCTGTTTAAGTCTTCTTTAATGTCTCTCATGAGTGTCTTGTAATTTTCTGTGTACAATTCTTTTGTTTCTTTGGGCAGGTTTATTCCTAGATATTTGATTCTTTTGGTTGCAATGGTGAAGGGGATTGCCCCTTTGATTTCCTTTTCTGATTTTTCATTGTTTGTGTATAGGAATGCCAGTGACTTCTGTGTGTTGACTTTGTATCCTGCGACTTTGTTGAATTCATTGATTAGCTCTAGTAGCTTTGTAACCGTGTCTTTGGGATTTTCTGTGTATAATATCATGTCGTCTGCAAAAAGAGAGAGCTTGACTTCTTCCTTTCCAATCTGGATTCCTTTGATTTCTTTCTCTTCTCTTATTGCTGTTGCTAGCACTTCCAGGACTATGTTGAATAGTAGTGGTGAAAGTGGGCACCCCTGTCTTGTTCCTGATCTTAGAGGGAATGCTTTCAGTTTTTCACCATTGAGGATAATGTTCGCTGTAGGCTTCTCATAGATGACTTTTATTATGTTGAGATAGGTTTCTTCTATGCCCATTTTCTGAAGAGTTTTGATCATAAATGGATGTTGTACTTTGTCGAAGGCTTTTTCTGCATCTATTGAAATGATCATGTGATTTTTGTCTTTCAACTTGTTGATATGGTGTATCACGTTGATTGATTTGCGGATGTTGAAGAAGCCTTGCATGCCTGGGATAAACCCGACTTGATCATGATGTATGAGTTTTTTGATGTGTCGTTGAATTCTGTTTGCTAGGATTTTGTTGAGGATCTTGGCATCTAAGTTCATCAGTGAAATTGGCCTATAGTTTTCCTTTTTTGTGTTGTCTTTGCCTGGTTTGGGTATCAGGGTGATGGTGGCCTCGTAGAATGTGTTTGGGAGTTTTCCTTCCTGTGCAATTTTTTGAAAGAGTTTTAGAAGGACAGGCATTAGCTCTTCTTTAAATGTTTGATAGAATTCGGCTGTGAAGCCATCTGGCCCTGGGCTTTTATTTTGGGGTAGATTTTTAATCACAAATTCGATTTCTGAGCTTGTGATTGGGTTGTTCAAAGTTTCTGTTTCTTCCTGGCTCAGTCTTGGGAGATTAATCCTGTCCAAGAAACTGTCCATTTCTTCCAGGTTGTCCAGTTTGTTGCCATAGAGTTGCTCATAATAGTCTCTTAGAATCCTTTGGATTTCTGCATTATCTGTTGTAATCTCTCCTTTTTCGTTTTTGATTTTGTTGATCTGGTTCTTCTCTCTCTTTTTCTTAATGAGTCCGGCCAGTGGCTTGTCAATTTTGTTTACCTTTTCAAAGAACCAGCTTTTTGTTTTATTTATCTTTACTATTGTTTCTTTCGTTTCTTTCTCATTTATTTCTGCTCTGATCTTTATGATTTCTCTTCTTCTGCTGGCTTTGGGATGCTTTTGTTCTTCTTTCTCCAACTGTTTTAAGCGGAGGGTTAGGTCATCTGCTTCATGTTTTCCTAGTTTCTTGAGGTGGGATTGTATTGCTATAAATTTCCCTCTTAGAACTGCTTTTGCAGTATCCCATAGGTTTTGCACTGTCGTGTGTTCATTGTCATTTTCTTCTAGGAATTGTTTAATTTCTCCTTTGATTTCCTCAATGATCAGTTGGTTTTTTAGGTACGTGTTGTTTAATCTCCATGTGTTCCTGTTTTTAGGGTTGTTTTTTCTGGTAGTTGATCTCCAGTCTCATTGCATTGTGGTCCGAGAAGATGGTTGATAGAATTTCGGTTTTCTTGAACTGACTGAGGTTAGATTTGTGGCCCAAGATGTGGTCTATCCTGGAGAATGTTCTGTGAGCACTTGAGAAGAAAGTGTATTCTTCTGCTTTTGGATGGAACGTCCTAAAGATATCAATGAGGTCCATTTCTTCTAGTGTGGCATTTAAGGCTTGTGTTTCTTTATTAATTTTCTGTTTTGTTGATCTGTCCATTGGTGTGAGAGGAGTGTTAAAGTCTCCTACTATTATTGTGTTATTGTTGATTTCTTCTTTTATGTCTGAAAGTACCTGTCTTATGTATTGAGGTGCCCCTGTGTTGGGTGCGTAGATATTCATGACTGTTATGTCTTCCTCTTGGATAGATCCCTTAATCATGATGTAGTGACCTGCCTTGTCTCTTAAAATCTTCTTTACTTTAAAGTCTATTTTGTCTGATATGAGGATTGCTACTCCAGCTTTCTTTTGATTTCCATTTGCATGAAATATCTTTTTCCAGCCTTTCACTTTCAGTCTATGAGTGTCTCTAGGTCTGAAGTGGGTCTCTTGTAAACAGCATATATATGGGTCTTGCTTCTGGATCCATTCAGCCAGCCTATGTCGTTTGGTTGGAGCATTTAGTCCATTTATGTTCAGAGTAATTATTGATACGAATGTTCCTATTGTCATCTTCTTAGAAATTTGGGGTTTGATTTGTAAGGCTTCTCCTACTCTTGTATTTATTGGCTATATCAGGCCGTTTAACACTTGTTGTAGGGCTGGTTTTGTGGTACAGAATTCTTTTAGTTTTTGCTTGTCTGTGAAGCTTTTGACTTCACCATCGATTTTGAATGAGATTCTTGCTGTGTAGAGAATTCTTGGTTGGAGGTTATTCTCTTTTAGCCGTTTAAATGTGTCTTGCCATTCTCTTCTGGCCTGTAGGGTTTCTGTTGAGAGATCCGCAGTTAAACGTATGGGGTTTCCTTTATATGTTATTTGTTGTTTGCTCCTAGCTGCTTTTAGTAATCTGTCTTTATATTTAGTCTGCGTTAGTTTGATTAGTATGTGCCTTGGTGTGTTTCTTCTGGGGTTTCTCCTGTATGGAACTCTTTGTGCCTCCTGGACTTGGTTGACTATCTCCTTTCCCATGCTGGGGAAGTTTTCCACTATAACCTCTTCAAGAATTTTTTCATAGTCTTTCTTATCTTCTTCTTCTTCTGGAACTCCTATAATTCTAATGTTGGTGCGTTTGATATTGTCCCATAGGTCTCTGAGGCTATCCTCAGTACTTTTAATTCTTTGGGCTTTGTTCTGTTCTTCAGCACTTATTTCCACCATTCTGTCTTCCAGCTCACTTATCTGTTCTTCAGCCTCTGATACTCTACTGTTGAGACCTTCTATAGTATTTTTCAGTTCAGCAATTGAGTTAGTTGTCTCCATTTGCTTATTTTTCATTTCTTGCATGTCTCTTCTCAATGCACTAATTTCCTCTAATATTCTGTTTTCGGTGTTTTGCATCCGCATTAGTATAGCTTTTCTGAATTCTCTTTCAGATAATTTGTCTATCTCCCCCTCTGTCATTTGAAGCGGTGTTTCTCTAGCTTTGTCCTTCATTTGTACAGTGTTTCTCTGACGTTTCATTATTAGGTTAATTTTTGTTTCTTTGTGTGTGTCTGTGTGTATGGAGTTCTTATTCCCACCAGGCTTCTTGGTTGAGTTCTCCCCTCCTTTGGGTTTCTGTCCTTGTAGAAGGGTTCAGTGGTTTGTGTCTTGGGTGGTGTTAGACCTTGTTTACAGGTGAATAATCTGTAGTGTTGTATGTTCTTTGGTAGTGTGGGGTCTTAGAATCAGGGCTTCCTCTTCGAGGATCCTTGGTTTGATGACTGGTCAGGGGGTGTAGGCTCTGTGTCTGGTTTGCTATGGTGTTCCGTGATACTAGTTTACATACTAGCATCTGAGGAACAAGAGGTGCATTCCTGATGGGTGACAGTCATAAAAGCATGCAGATGTTTTCTAACATAATCGTAAGATATACATACATATACAGCAATCCCCACAACTGACCAGTTTTACAGAGATAAGGCGCAGGAAATCTTTCTAGCAATTCATGCAATCACAGATGATACTTGCCCGTTGAGCTTTGAATTGATTGAAATAGTTCCTGAATAATAGATCTAGCACAAGATCCTGGCTTGGATAATTACAATGTGAGCAATTTTAAATTAGTACATGTGTTTGGGGTGACAAGGAGGAGAGTCTATGAGTAATAAAAAGGAAAAGATTTGTCTTGGAAGTATTTTATAGGATTAGGTAGCAAAGATTAGTGTGTGTATTGTTTAGTGTATTTGGAAGTGAATAGTGGAAACAGGAAGATAGGAAATAATTTATCTGGAGGATATTGGTTGCTAGGAAAATGTTTTACATTTAGAACATAGAGGAAGAAAGCAGTGGGAAAGAGGAAAGAGAAAAGAGAATTAGAAGTTTTCAAGAATTAAAATTAAAGTTAAAAAAAAAAAGTACAATAAAAGTCAAAAAAAGTTTAAAATTAAAAAGAGCAGAAAAAGTTAATAAGAGACCGAAAAACAAAGAAAAAACACATAAAACAAATCAAACAAATGAAAACTACAAAAAAAAAAAAAACACCAAAAAAACTCCCAATAAACAAAGAAACTAATAAACCCCAAACCAGACCAATCAATTAAATAAGCAAAATAGTCCACCATAAACAAGCAGTAGAAAAGGAAAAAAAAAAAAGGGTAAGTACTGTCCTTGGTTTTTATCTTCTCATCTGCCTGTTGGAAACCAACCTGCTCTTGATGGTGGTGTCTTGATGGCGTAGTCTTTCCCTTATAGTGCCGGTTGCTGTGGTTTCTGTTTTTGTGCTCAGCAAAATGAGGGCTTTGCTGCCATACTGGGTGCTGGCTGGGACAGTGGGTTGATCCCAGTCAGCCGGGCGGAGTCCGCGGCGCGCGCAGTCCCGTGTTGGAGGTGGGCGCCCCGGCTCGACTGCGCACCCGCCTTTAGTCTCCAATCCCTGCTCTTTCCCCGGCTTCCTCCGCTGCTGGTGCAGCTCTAGGGGTGCGCGGGCTCCTCCGCCACTGGCACACGAGCACTGCCGGTTACGTGTCTAAGTCCCAAAGGCGGACACGAGCTTTCCCGTCCAACTCGTGCCTGGTCCCTGGTCAGCAACCCATGGGCGACTTCCCCTCTCCGTTCATCAAGCCCTCCAGTTGGAGTGGCTGAACTTACCCGCGCCGCGGCTCTTCACGGCGTCCGCGGCTCCTCGTGGGTTCCGTCGGCCCCTCCTCGCGGCCTCGGGTTCCGGCGGCTCCTCTTTGCAAGCTTTAAGAGTGGTATGATTTGTAGAATGTTGGGAATGTTGGTTAGAGCTCACCAGTGAAGCCAAGCCACCTTAGCCTTTAGTAGTCTTTGTAAGAAAAATTTTAAATTATGAATACATCTTTATTTTATATACAGGACAGTTCAGCTTTCTATTTCTGTTTGTTTGATTTTGGTAAGCATTTTTCTAAGAATGCGTTTATTTCATCTCAGTTTTCTAATATATTGATATAAATGTCCTTACAATATCCATATTTTTTAACATTTATAGTGATGGTTCTCCTTTTTGTTCCTAGTTTAGAGTATGTGTGCCTTCATTCTCTTTTTTTGTCCTAATATGTTTTGCTGAAGTTTTATTAGTTTACTTAGTTGCAGCTTAGTTTTGTCTGTCAGAAAACCATCAGCTTGCCCATCTGATGATCTCTTTTATACATTATTTTCATTTTCATCTACTTTTCTCTAATCTATATTACATGTTTTCATCTTTCTTCTATTGTTATTTGATAATTTTCTTTTAAACTCTTGAGACAGATACTATATTAGTCAGTTCAGGGTTCTATATAACAGAATACCTTAAACAACGGAGATTTCTGGGGGGCGGTGGGGGGTCGGGGAGGGGGGGCGGAGCAGGTGGGCCACTTCTGTTGATCTTTCGTTTGTCTATTTTCATCCATCTTTGATCTTTGGCCTGCGTGGGCCACCCATCGCTGTGGCCTCTGTCGTCACAGAGCACAGGCTCTGGGCGCATACGTTCCAGAGCTCCGGCTCTGTAATTGGACACATCAGTCCAGCCGCTCCACGCACATGGGATCTTCCCAGGCCAGGGATCGAACCGGCCCCCCTTGCACTGCAAGGCGGTATCCTTACCCACTGGACTGCCAGGGAAGCCCAGAGATTTATTTTTGTAATGGCTCTGGAGGCTGGAATCTTGAGATCAGAATACTGGCATGGTCAAATTCTGGTGAACGTGAGGAGGACTCTTCCTAGCCTGCAAATGACTGCCTTCTTGCTGTGTCCTCACAGAGCAAAAAGAGAGTGAGGGAGGTCTCTGATATCTCTTATAAAGAAAGGAATACTGTTGGATCAGAGCCTTATTTACACCTTTCCTCTCCCCTATGATATATTTAACCTTAATTACGTCCATCATACAGTCACATTGAAGGTCGAGTCTAACATGGAGGGGCAGCGCAAATGAGATCATAGCACTTACTAGATAATTGTTTTTCAGATTTTCTTCACTTTTATCAGAACTTAGTTAAAGTCACAGTCTTTCAAAAACGGTATTGTGTCTCACAAATTTGACTGTGTTGTACATTATTTTTTAGCTCAAAATATTTTACTTTGTTTTCTGAATTTTGTTCATTGTGATTTTTTTTGTTTTGTTTTGTTTTGTTTTCTCATCCTGTACCTTGTGATTTATTTTTGTATTTTGGCTTCATGGTTACTTTACGTTATCAATTTTCAAAAGTATTTTCTTGTTACGCTTATTTATTTATAACTTAATTCCACTGTGACCAAAGAACAGTCATTGCATTGGAATTTATTGAAATTGACTTCATGAACCAGCTTGTAGTCAATTTTTGTAAACATTTTATGTATATTTAAAAAAAATAAGTATTCTGCAGTTGATTACAGTATTGTATATTATGTCAGTTCAAGTTTTGTTGAGTTATCTTCTTTATTTTTTTGTTTGTGGTATTCTGTTGCTGTGAGAGCGGTATTTGAAATCATGGATCTGTATGTTCCTTTTTTGATTTTGTTAATTTGGGCTCTTATATTTTTAAACAATGTGATTAGGTAGATATAAATTTAAGAATTGTTTTAGCCCCCTCTGTCGTCACAGAGCACAGGCTCTGGGCGATACGCAGAGCTCCGGCTCTGTAATTGGACACATCAGTCCAGCCGCTCCACGCACATGGGATCTTCCCAGGCCAGGGATCGAACCGGCCCCCCTTGCACTGCAAGGCGGTATCCTTACCCACTGGACTGCCAGGGAAGCCCAGAGATTTATTTTTGTAATGGCTCTGGAGGCTGGAATCTTGAGATCAGAATACTGGCATGGTCAAATTCTGGTGAACGTGAGGAGGACTCTTCCTAGCCTGCAAATGACTGCCTTCTTGCTGTGTCCTCACAGAGCAAAAAGAGAGTGAGGGAGGTCTCTGATATCTCTTATAAAGAAAGGAATACTGTTGGATCAGAGCCTTATTTACACCTTTCCTCTCCCCTATGATATATTTAACCTTAATTACGTCCATCATACAGTCACATTGAAGGTCGAGTCTAACATGGAGGGGCAGCGCAAATGAGATCATAGCACTTACTAGATAATTGTTTTTCAGATTTTCTTCACTTTTTATCAGAACTTAGTTAAAGTCACAGTCTTTCAAAAACGGTATTGTGTCTCACAAATTTGACTGTGTTGTACATTATTTTTTAGCTCAAAATATTTTACTTTGTTTTCTGAATTTTGTTCATTGTGATTTTTTTTGTTTTGTTTTGTTTTGTTTTCTCATCCTGTACCTTGTGATTTATTTTTGTATTTTGGCTTCATGGTTACTTTACGTTATCAATTTTCAAAAGTATTTTCTTGTTACGCTTATTTATTTATAACTTAATTCCACTGTGACCAAAGAACAGTCATTGCATTGGAATTTATTGAAATTGACTTCATGAACCAGCTTGTAGTCAATTTTTGTAAACATTTTATGTATATTTAAAAAAAATAAGTATTCTGCAGTTGATTACAGTATTGTATATTATGTCAGTTCAAGTTTTGTTGAGTTATCTTCTTTATTTTTTTGTTTGTGGTATTCTGTTGCTGTGAGAGCGGTATTTGAAATCATGGATCTGTATGTTCCTTTTTTGATTTTGTTAATTTGGGCTCTTATATTTTTAAACAATGTGATTAGGTAGATATAAATTTAGAATTGTTTTTTTGTTAATTTGATTCTTATTGGTATATAATAATGCAGTACCCACCACAGTGTCTTTTTTTTAAATTTTAATTTTGGCCTCTCTTACTGGTTTTTCATCCATCTTTATTCTTTGACCTGTGTGGGCCTTCTATTGCAGTGGCCTCTCTCGTTGCAGAGCACGAACTTTGGGCGCATGTGCTCCAGAGTGCTAGTTGGGTACACCCATTCAGCCGCTTGGTGGCATGTGGGTTATTCCCAGGCCAGGCGAACTCTTACTGAACCACCAGGGAAGGCTTACCACCACAGTATTGTTTTAGGATTAAACATTCAGACTTACAAAACTATCGTAAGCCACAGTTTGGAACTGCCTAATTGGGAAGATTGTTGTTGTTTAGTGACTAATTGGTGTCCACTCTCTTGTGACCCCATGGACTATAGCTTGCCAGGCTTACTTCTCCATGGGGTTTCCCAGGGAAGAATAGTGGAGTGGGTTGCCATTTCCTTCTTCAACTTGGGAGGATACAGGCCAGAAAATAGAGCATGTCAGTAGGGAAGCATCAGACAAGTTTAGGAAGTATTCTCTGTTCACATCAAAGTTCACATTAACTTTGATGTGAGCAAACAGGACTCACTGTGGGAAGTGTTAGGAGCTGCCTTGACCTAAAAGCCCTGTCCCACAGTAGCAGATAAATCCCTTATCCATGAACATAGCTTACATTACAGTTTTTCTGCAAGGGACGTATAAAGGTCATCACAGTAGGAGAAGCCAAAAGATTTAGCTTCCTACTGTGTTACAGCATTTCTTCTTGACTTACTAAAAGCAGATGTGAATTAGTACTTGTCCTACTTTCCCAGTAATACAAGGACTTTACAACTCTTTAACTCCATTTACCCTTTTCCTTATGTAATGTTACTGTGTTTTATTTCTAAACATATAAGTGCAGTTGATTACAGTATTGTATATTATGTCAGTTCAAGTTTTGTTGAGTTATCTTCTTTATTTTTTGTTTGTGGTATTCTGTTGCTGTGAGAGTATTTGTCTGGATCTTATTTTTTTTTGGGATTTGTTATTGGGGGTTTTTTCCTTTTTTTAATTTTTTAAAAACAATGTGATTAGGTAGATATAAATTTAGAATTGTTTTTTTGTTAATTTGATTCTTATTGGTATATAATAATGCAGTACCCACCACAGTGTCTTTTTTTTAAATTTTAATTTTGGCCTCTCTTACTGGTTTTTCATCCATCTTTATTCTTTGACCTGTGTGGGCCTTCTATTGCAGTGGCCTCTCTCGTTGCAGAGCACGAACTTTGGGCGCATGTGCTCCAGAGTGCTAGTTGGGTACACCCATTCAGCCGCTTGGTGGCATGTGGGTTATTCCCAGGCCAGGCGAACTCTTACTGAACCACCAGGGAAGGCTTACCACCACAGTATTGTTTTAGGATTAAACATTCAGACTTACAAAACTATCGTAAGCCACAGTTTGGAACTGCCTAATTGGGAAGATTGTTGTTGTTTAGTGACTAATTGGTGTCCACTCTCTTGTGACCCCATGGACTATAGCTTGCCAGGCTTACTTCTCCATGGGGTTTCCCAGGGAAGAATAGTGGAGTGGGTTGCCATTTCCTTCTTCAACTTGGGAGGATACAGGCCAGAAAATAGAGCATGTCAGTAGGGAAGCATCAGACAAGTTTAGGAAGTATTCTCTGTTCACATCAAAGTTCACATTAACTTTGATGTGAGCAAACAGGACTCACTGTGGGAAGTGTTAGGAGCTGCCTTGACCTAAAAGCCCTGTCCCACAGTAGCAGATAAATCCCTTATCCATGAACATAGCTTACATTACAGTTTTTCTGCAAGGGACGTATAAAGGTCATCACAGTAGGAGAAGCCAAAAGATTTAGCTTCCTACTGTGTTACAGCATTTCTTCTTGACTTACTAAAAGCAGATGTGAATTAGTACTTGTCCTACTTTCCCAGTAATACAAGGACTTTACAACTCTTTAACTCCATTTACCCTTTTCCATCTTATGTAATGTTACTGTGTTTTATTTCTAAACATATGTTAAGTCCCATAAGAAGTATTATTACTGCTTTTTACACTTAATATCTCATTTTCATTAAGCCACATTTCTCTCCATTAGCCACTTTTCATTTCTGCCTGCCTGTCCATGCTTCTGATTGGGTTCATTTTTCTTCTCTTTACTGTTCTTTGTTTTTAAGTGCGAGTTATCAACTAGAAGTGTTGAGCAGGAATTTTTAGGATTTCAACCAAGGTGGGCGGGGGCAGAAGCAGCATCTCAAGTATCCCTGAGAGGAATTGCATTGAAGAGGCAAGGTGGTGGTGGGGGGAAAGATATATAGGAGCTTTGCAACAAAGGGAAAATAGTCCAGACTTCAAAAGTTTATTGTTAAGAAAAACAGGTAAGTCAAGTTAAGGCATTTAGCACTTTTTTGTGTATGGGAAGATGCAAGAGTCTGAGCTCACTGAAGTCATTCCTCTGATACTTGCCTCAGCTCTCTGGGACTCATATCCTGAGTTTTTATATTCTAGTTCCCTTGGAGCTCACCAACATCCTAGGCTGTGATTGCATTTGATGACTGTGGCAGACTTTATTTCCTGATTTGGCAGGCAGTATTCAGTTGATCATAGTTTCCAGCTGATAAGTTTCATTTGTCTGGAAGTGTCTTTATTTTGCCTATTTTTAGTGGCGTATTGATGCCAGATATCAATTTCAGGGTTAGCACCTCATCCTCTTTGATTTCACCGCTGCATAAATGTTAGCCTTCTCATCTTGTTACTTAGGATTATTGTAGTTGTTCTAGATTGTTTCATTCTTTCTCTCCTTCCTTCATTATGAATAGTTCCTTCTGGCCTATTTGTCACTATACTTCTTCACTGTGTCTAATCCACGTATCTAATCCACTCTTAAAATCATTTATTGAGTTCTTAATTTTAATTATTAAAATGTTCAGTTTTAAGATATCTGTTATAAAAATTTTTGCTCCACAGTTCTGTTCTCTTGTTACATAATTTCTTGAATGTTTTGATCCTAAATATTTTAAAGCAATTCCAATACCTAGATTTCTTTTGGATATTTAAAAATTTTCTCTACTTGTTTTTAGCTAAAATCCATTCTTCTTGCATGCTAATTTTTGACTTTGTGCTGAACATAGTATATAAAAAGTTTTAAAGATAATTTGATGCTCTGTATGTTGTTCCTTAACGTCTCAGCATTTGCGTCTGCTTTTTGAACTGGCAGTTGTGAACGCTGAATACAAAGCTGACTTTTTTTTTAAGTTACATTTTTTGTCTGTTTTTTGGATTAATTTATTTATTTGACAATGCAGCTCTTAGTTGCCTGATTAGGGATCTTTATAATTACGGCCTGTGAACTTAATTGCACCACTTGGGATCTAGCTCCCCAGCCCAGGATCCAGCCTGGGACCCCTGCATTGGGAGCATAGAGTCTTAGCCATTGAACTACCAGGAAGGTTACACAAAAGTTCACTTTTATTGGCTTTCCTTTCCTCTCAGATCTTGGCCCCATTAATTCTTAACTATGTTGATAGCTTTTATGTCTTTTCAGACACCTGTTTTTCCTTTTTTGGATTTTGTCCAGCTTTTTCTCTTAGCAAGAGGATTTGTCTCAGACCACTTAGTTGTCAGTTGGGAGAGCAGAAACCCATGGTATCTTTTTAAAATTAAGCTTGTTTAAAATTAAGCTTATGGGCTTCCCTGGTGGTCCAGTGGGTAAGGACACACCGCCTTGCAGTGCAAGGGGCTCTGGTTCGATCCCTTGCCTGGGAAGATCTCACATGCCGCAGAGCCGCTGGACCAGTGTGTCCAACTACCCAGCCGGAGCTCTGGAATGCATGCGCCCAGAGCCGCTGCTCTGCAGCGAGGAAGGCCACGGCAGTGGGAGGCCCACACAGGCCAAAGAACAAAGATGGATGAAAATGAATAAATGAAAGACCAATGGAAGTGGCCAAAAAATAATATAAAATAAAGTAAAATTAAATTAAGCTTGTTAGCATATGGGAGTGTAGTGGCATTTTGTCTGTTGACTTTTTCATCCTGAAAATACGCTGAATTCTCTTATTAATATTATTATTTTTTATTTTTCTGTATGTATAATCATAACACTTAAAAATAATGAGAGTTTTGTTTTCTCCTTTTCAATCCTTTCATCTTTTAATTTCTTTTTGCCTTACTTGACTGGCTAGCATCTCTTTATACTGTTTAATGAAACTGATATTTACATATATTTTTGCTTCTGGTCTCAAGTTATGTAACATCAGCATTTATCTTTAAGTGTGACCGTTGCTGATGTTTGGTGTGGGAGGGGTGGGGTTTGCTAAGAGGTTAAAGAGCTTTTCATCTAGGCTTTGTTTGACTGTATGTTTTTTTCTTTTACCCTGTCATGCCTCTTTTATTTATATTTATTTTCATCCATCTTTTTATTCTTTGGCATGTGTGGGCCTCCCATTGCAGTGGCCTCTCTCATTTCAGAGCACCGGTTCTGGGTGCATGCACTCCAGAGCGCTGGCTCATAACTGGACACTCCGATCCAGCCGCTCCGTGGCTCGTGGGATCCTCTCGGGTCAGGGATTGAACCGGCACCCCTTGCACTGCAAGGTGGACCCTTTACCCACTGATCCACCAGAGAAGCCCTGACAACATTTTTTATTATGCCTGAATATTGAATTCGGAAAATGTTTTCTCTCATATTTTATTTGCATAACATTCTCACTTAAGACATTCATCTTGAATCACTTTTCCTTTTGCCAGTATTTAATTCTTCCTGTAGAATTTCCTTGAGTGAGTCTGTGTTGATTGTAGTACTTAGTAGTTTTCATTTGTCTTCAGACATCTTTATTTCCTGTACTTTTCTTCACTGAAGAATACTTTTGTTGAGCAAGGAATTCTGGGTTCTGAGTTTTCTCTTAGCATATTGATGGTATTTTTGCCATTGTCTATTCAGTGTTCTTTAAATGTATTTGAGAAGGCTGCCCATGATTGCCTAATTTTATTTTTTAAATTCATGGTTATTAGATTTATTCAGAAAAAAATACTTCATTTCAATATAAAACATTAAAAATAATAAACTATTTTGGGCTTCCCTAGTGATCCAGTGAGTAGAGAGTCTGCCTTGCAATGCAAGGGGCACCGGTTCGAACCCTGGCCTGGGAGGGTCCCGCATGCGGTGGAGTGGCTGGGCTGGTGTGTCCCATTGCCAGCCAGCGCTCTGGAGTGCATGCTCCCATAGCTGGTGCTCTGTGGCGAGAGGGGCCACTGCAAGGGGAGGCCCACACATGCCAAAAAATAAAGATGAATGAAAATAAACATTAAAAAAATAATAATAGAGGCTAGAATTTAAGAAAGGGAAAAATAAAACTGTTTCACCTGTTAAGTAGTGCTTTTGCATATTCATATCATAATTATAGTTCAGGTTTGCAAAGATAAATCTAATCCACTATAATGTATTAGAACTTGGAAATTATTTATATATGAATGTTTAAGTTTTAGTACTATATATTTTATTTTAGAAAGTGTTATTAATAAGATGATTCTAGTAATAACTCATTTTAAATTTCAGTGGATTATGCTATGAAAGTGTACTATATATTATAATATCCTATTAATCAGAATGTTCACTTAACTAGAAATTAATGACTAACAGTTGACTATCAGAAGTTAATTTTTTTAAACTGAAGACCCTGATACCAGCACAAGGCTTATATGTAGAGTCTTCCTGTAGAATTAACCCTATTGTTAGTATTTGTGATTTATGCAGCATGCACCTGAGTGTCATATATTCTTTATCTTATTTAGTTCAGCTCTGTAAGGAAATACGAGTTTCTGACCAAACAACTTTTAATTCATAACACAGTGATTAGTCTTATAATGAGGCAGAGAAGATAATATTTTGTGTTAGTGACTAGCTTACAAAGGAAGACTATTTAATTAGATTTTAATATGATATTAAAATAAAAGTGTACCTATCTTCCTGACTTCATAATGATTATAGCAGAGCTATCTATCATCAACTGATACATTTATGTACATTTTCAAAAGTTACACAATTTTTAATTTACTCATTCAGCCTTAATAAAGGAGGTATCATTACTATTCTCATTTTTCAAATGTGTAAATGTAGATTTCATATTGGTTGGGACCAAATTCTAATTTTATTTGATCGTTTTATTTCAGGATATGATGACACCTATAAACCTGGGAAAAAAGACCATTTATTTAGTTTCATTCTTTGAAGGCTTACAACGCATTATTTTATTCACTGAAGATCCAAGAGTATTTCAAGTGACGTATGAAAGTGAGAAAGCGGAGTTAGCAGAGCAGGAGATTGTGTTGGCGTTACAAGATGTTGGGATTTCTCTTGTCAACAATTACACAAAGCAAGAAGTAGCCTATATTGGCATTACAAGGTTAGCTACATTAGAATTTGGATACATTTAAGTCTAAGTCCTTAATCATTAAGCATGGTGATTGTAAAATCTAAAATGAATTAGTTTAAATTATCTGACTATTCAACAATAGTAATCTTAAGGTAATACTAACTTAAAAGTGCTTTGATGCTTTTTTGCCATTCAAGATAAAGATATACAGAAATCAGATATATATATATATATATCTCATATTACTGATTTTCTTAACTCTCTGAAAATTAGAATTATTCAGCTTATCAAAAGTTAATTTTTAAACTGAAGACCCTGATACCAGCACAAGGCTTATATGTAGAGTCTTCCTGTAGAATTAACCCTATTGTTAGTATTTGTGATTTATGCAGCATGCACCTGAGTGTCATATATTCTTTATCTTATTTAGTTCAGCTCTGTAAGGAAATACGAGTTTCTGACCAAACAACTTTTAATTCATAACACAGTGATTAGTCTTATAATGAGGCAGAGAAGATAATATTTTGTGTTAGTGACTAGCTTACAAAGGAAGACTATTTAATTAGATTTTAATATGATATTAAAATAAAAGTGTACCTATCTTCCTGACTTCATAATGATTATAGCAGAGCTATCTATCATCAACTGATACATTTATGTACATTTTCAAAAGTTACACAATTTTTAATTTACTCATTCAGCCTTAATAAAGGAGGTATCATTACTATTCTCATTTTTCAAATGTGTAAATGTAGATTTCATATTGGTTGGGACCAAATTCTAATTTTATTTGATCGTTTTATTTCAGGATATGATGACACCTATAAACCTGGGAAAAAAGACCATTTATTTAGTTTCATTCTTTGAAGGCTTACAACGCATTATTTTATTCACTGAAGATCCAAGAGTATTTCAAGTGACGTATGAAAGTGAGAAAGCGGAGTTAGCAGAGCAGGAGATTGTGTTGGCGTTACAAGATGTTGGGATTTCTCTTGTCAACAATTACACAAAGCAAGAAGTAGCCTATATTGGCATTACAAGGTTAGCTACATTAGAATTTGGATACATTTAAGTCTAAGTCCTTAATCATTAAGCATGGTGATTGTAAAATCTAAAATGAATTAGTTTAAATTATCTGACTATTCAACAATAGTAATCTTAAGGTAATACTAACTTAAAAGTGCTTTGATGCTTTTTTGCCATTCAAGATAAAGATATACCAGAAATCAGATATATATATATATATATCTCATATTACTGATTTTCTTAACTCTCTGAAAATTAGAATTATTCAGCTTATCAAAAGTATATTTTCTTTCTGTAACATGTCACAAGGATGTGTTAATTTGTTCATTACCGCCTACCACACGGCAGGGTACATCACAAATCTAGTCTTTTTCTGTCAGTTTGTTTTTGAAGTGTATTTGATTTGCAGCACTGTTCATTACAGTGTGATGACAATAAATCTAATTACCATCTATCATCATATAGAAATAATTCATTATTATTGACTGTATTCCCCACACAACACATCCTACGTCCTCATCACTTTCTACTTTTTTTTTCTTTCTTTTTTAGGGGGATGGGCGGGCCACTTCTATTGATCTTTCATTTATTTATCTTTGTTCTTTTGGCCCGTGTGGGCCTCCCATCGCAGTGGCCTCTGTTGTCGCAGAACACTGGCCCTGGGCGCATGCGCTCCAGAGCTCTGGCTCGGTAATTGGACACATCAGTCAAGCCGCTCCGTGGGATCTTCCCAGGCCAGGGATTGAACCAGCGTCCCTTGCACTGCAAGGCGGTGTCCTTACCCACTGGACCACCAGGGAAGCCCCATAGAATTGTAAATAGATTTTTAAATTCTTCTATTTAAGTCTTGCAGCAGTTTTTTTTTAGTAAATTAGATTTGTTCCATTAACTCACCTAGATGACTGTTTGTTTGTGCACATGCTAAGTCACTAGTTCCTGTCAGACTCCTTGAGACTCCATCGATTCTAGCCCATGGAATTTTCTATGGACAGAGACTCCTGTCTGTGGGCTTTTCCAGGCAATAATACCGTTGCCATTTCCTCCTCCAGGGGATCTTCCGACTCAGAGATCAAACCCACATCTATTGCTTCTCCAGCTTTGGCAGATGGATTCTTTATCACTGAACTGGGAAGCCCCATTTCACATTGTAGCTCTTTTTAAACCCCTATTATTTCTTTTCTCAGTGCCTCGAATCTTATTCCACCAAGTAAATTGAAATGATCAAAAGGGAGCTTCCAAAGACCTACTCCCCATATCTCAGTTTCCCATGCACCAATATTGTTTACCTGTATATGTGCAACACCTCACTTCCTGCTTACCTTAAATACATTGTACATGCTCCTAATTAAATGTATTTTTCTACTTTTGTATTCACTCTTGCCTCTTGAGACACTGATCCAGCAATTCTTCTTTCTCCTCTCTCAATAGTAGTAGGCTTCCTGTTGAATTGTCCCATTAGTTTAATTTCTTTAAACTAAAAAAACTTTTCTTGAACCCACTTTCCCAGCTACCTACTGCACATTTCTTTGCTTTACTTTAGCTGAACTCATTAAAACTGTTACCTGGTACAAAATATATATTCACTATCTCCAATTCTTTTTTTACCCATTTTTTCTTTAACTGTTCCAAACAGGCTTTTGCTTTCAGTACATCATGAAACTGGTCTTGATAAGATCACCAGAGGCCTCTGTATTGCCAGGTCCAGCATACAATTACCAGTCTTTATCCCTGCTTAATCCAGTTTCTTTGACTTTACTTCCCGGATACCTCACCACCTTGGTTTTTCATTCTGTTCCAACCTTCTTACTCTCACTTGTTGGTTGCTTGTCTTTTTGTCAGCTCAATATTGGCTACCTTGAGGTTTTCAGACCTGAGTTCTCTTCTCTGTTTGACTTTTATGATTTCAAATGACATATATATGCCCAAAACTTCTTGAAATACAGCTCCAGCTAGATTTTTGTTCTGAACTCCAGACTTACCTGCCTAACTACTTATGTAAAATCTCTACTTAGGTATCGAAGAGACTTCTTAAAAGCTTTATAGTTCATAAAACTAAGCTCCTGGTCTCTTCCTACTTTCCAACTGGACTTAATGACAGCTACATTCTTCTAGTTGTTTAGGTCAGAAACTTTGGAATCATTGTTGATTGCTCTCTTTATCTTACCCTGAACATCTAATGCATCTGAAAGTAGTGTTTTAGATCTTGCTTCAAAACACATATAGAATGTGACCACTTTGAGCTGCCTGACTCTCACCATCCAGGGCAGAGTCATCACCAGTTTTCTCCCGGCTTCCTGTGTTACTTTGCTAACAGGTTTTCCTGTTCTAGTCCTCATCCCCTTTTTTTTTCTTTGTTCCCATCCCATCACACAGTATATTCTTAAACCTTAAGTCAGATCATTTATCATCTCATAATCATTCAGTGGGTCCTCATCTCAGAATAAAACTCAGTCTTTGCAGTATCCTCATAGTATTTTGCCTCTCATGATCTGTCTTACTTCATTCTCCACTCTGAATGTGTTCCAGGCACGCCATCCCCCTTGCTCTACAGGCAGCTCTGCTTCCTAGTCTTTGCTCTAGCTTGTCTCTACCTAAAATGTTCTTCTCCTCTTGTCTGCTGCTCATCTTCTCTAAGGCTGTTGAAATCTTGCCCTCTTCATGACACCTCATTGGCCACTCCATTTTGATACTGCAACCCCACCAGAGGCCTCTGTATTGCCAGGTCCAGCATACAATTACCAGTCTTTATCCCTGCTTAATCCAGTTTCTTTGACTTTACTTCCCGGATACCTCACCACCTTGGTTTTTCATTCTGTTCCAACCTTCTTACTCTCACTTGTTGGTTGCTTGTCTTTTTGTCAGCTCAATATTGGCTACCTTGAGGTTTTCAGACCTGAGTTCTCTTCTCTGTTTGACTTTTATGATTTCAAATGACATATATATGCCCAAAACTTCTTGAAATACAGCTCCAGCTAGATTTTTGTTCTGAACTCCAGACTTACCTGCCTAACTACTTATGTAAAATCTCTACTTAGGTATCGAAGAGACTTCTTAAAAGCTTTATAGTTCATAAAACTAAGCTCCTGGTCTCTTCCTACTTTCCAACTGGACTTAATGACAGCTACATTCTTCTAGTTGTTTAGGTCAGAAACTTTGGAATCATTGTTGATTGCTCTCTTTATCTTACCCTGAACATCTAATGCATCTGAAAGTAGTGTTTTAGATCTTGCTTCAAAACACATATAGAATGTGACCACTTTGAGCTGCCTGACTCTCACCATCCAGGGCAGAGTCATCACCAGTTTTCTCCCGGCTTCCTGTGTTACTTTGCTAACAGGTTTTCCTGTTCTAGTCCTCATCCCCTTTTTTTTTCTTTGTTCCCATCCCATCACACAGTATATTCTTAAACCTTAAGTCAGATCATTTATCATCTCATAATCATTCAGTGGGTCCTCATCTCAGAATAAAACTCAGTCTTTGCAGTATCCTCATAGTATTTTGCCTCTCATGATCTGTCTTACTTCATTCTCCACTCTGAATGTGTTCCAGGCACGCCATCCCCCTTGCTCTACAGGCAGCTCTGCTTCCTAGTCTTTGCTCTAGCTTGTCTCTACCTAAAATGTTCTTCTCCTCTTGTCTGCTGCTCATCTTCTCTAAGGCTGTTGAAATCTTGCCCTCTTCATGACACCTCATTGGCCACTCCATTTTGATACTGCAACCCCACCACTTCACATGTCCCCCAGGGCTCAAAACCTACTGTACCCTTTCTGCTGCTGCTTTCTAAAGCAGTTTCACCTAATATATCAAAATATGCTATTTTACTCTGTACTGTCTGTTACTCCTCAGGTAAAAGTAAGCTCCAAAATGGCAGAAATGTTCACCGATAATATCCCTGCCACCTAGAATGGTACCTGAATAAGAGTTTAATACGTATTCAAGTGAATTCATGTTTTTAAACTTAGAATGTGCTTGGTTACTTGCAAGCATTTACTGAAGGTTTTGTAATTCATGTAATAAACCAGTTAAAATGAAAATGTTATAAATTAGCATCTTGATTTTTGCCTTCACATACAAGTTCTGATGTGGTCTGGGAGACAAAGCCCAAGAAGAAAGCAAGATGGAAGCCAATGAGTGTCAAGCACACTGAAAAATTAGAGAAAGAATTTAAGGAATATACAGAATCTTCACCATCAGAAGATAAGGTTATTGAGTTGGACACTAACATTCCGGTAATATTGTTCAGTACTGATAATGAAGTTGTAATTTCTACCTGTTGTAATTAGATGAACCATAAGTTCATTTTTAAGGGAAAAACTAGTTTGCTTACAAAACAATGAATTTTATTAGATGTACTTTACATAGACTATTTCACAGGAATAGTTCTCTGTGTTAAGATTCAGACTTTCTTAAAGTGCTTAATTCTTTGGTTAACGAAAAAGCGAATACACTGTTTTGCTTTATTTTTAAGTTAGTTTTTTTCTTTTATTGCTTTATTTTTTCATAAATTTCAGTGAAGTTATATAAAAAGAGACAAAACCAAGTTACCAGGAGAATATATGAGTGTTTTGTGAATATTGTATGAATATTTGTGAGTTGTATGCGTAAAGGGTATAAAGATCTCAATCAAAATCTAATCAAATATTTAGCCTACTATTTAATATTATCATTGAGGTTTTTTGATAGATTTATAATTTTAATAAATTAATAAAGAAATTCCATGGTTTTTTGTGGGGGATGGGCATATTTTTCAGGTTCGCTTCACACCTACTGGTACTAACATGAAAATTCTGCAACCACATGTAATAGCTGTAAGAAGAAATTACCTTCCAGCATTAAACGTAGAATATAGCACATCTGCGCATCAGTCATCATTTAGAATTCAGATTTACAGAATACAGGTGAGTTTGAAAAGATAATTCAAATTATATTCCAAAGGAAGGAATAATTGGTGAAATGTATTCTCATAGTCTGTTTTGTCTAGTACTTCAGTTTGTTAGACTAGTGTTTGGATGCCTTCTACTTCTTAAATTTTGTTATTCTAGTCAGATTCTATAATTAGCATCTTAATATACTGACCAATTGTTTGTTTTCTTAGATTCAAAACCAAATACAAGGTGCTATATTTCCATTTGTGTTTTATCCTGTTAAACCTCCCAAGTCGGTCACCTTGGATTCAGGTTTGTTTCTGTTTTTAGATTGCCATAAAAATAGTGAATATTAGCTATTTGATTTATTTTACTGTAAAAATAAGAGGTGTAAAATTTATAAAAATAAATAGGATCATTGGAAAATTCAACAGCTTGAAAAAAATACCACAAAGTACTCAACTAACTTCAGTAAAACTGAGTAAATGCTGAAGAAAAGATTAGAAAATTACATATAATTTTTAGAGATATTAATTTTAAGGGAAAAACTAGTTTGCTTACAAAACAATGAATTTTATTAGATGTACTTTACATAGACTATTTCACAGGAATAGTTCTCTGTGTTAAGATTCAGACTTTCTTAAAGTGCTTAATTCTTTGGTTAACAAGCGAATACACTGTTTTGCTTTATTTTTAAGTTAGTTTTTTTCTTTTATTGCTTTATTTTTTCATAAATTTCAGTGAAGTTATATAAAAAGAGACAAAACCAAGTTACCAGGAGAATATATGAGTGTTTTGTGAATATTGTATGAATATTTGTGAGTTGTATGCGTAAAGGGTATAAAGATCTCAATCAAAATCTAATCAAATATTTAGCCTACTATTTAATATTATCATTGAGGTTTTTTGATAGATTTATAATTTTAATAAATTAATAAAGAAATTCCATGGTTTTTTGTGGGGGATGGGCATATTTTTCAGGTTCGCTTCACACCTACTGGTACTAACATGAAAATTCTGCAACCACATGTAATAGCTGTAAGAAGAAATTACCTTCCAGCATTAAACGTAGAATATAGCACATCTGCGCATCAGTCATCATTTAGAATTCAGATTTACAGAATACAGGTGAGTTTGAAAAGATAATTCAAATTATATTCCAAAGGAAGGAATAATTGGTGAAATGTATTCTCATAGTCTGTTTTGTCTAGTACTTCAGTTTGTTAGACTAGTGTTTGGATGCCTTCTACTTCTTAAATTTTGTTATTCTAGTCAGATTCTATAATTAGCATCTTAATATACTGACCAATTGTTTGTTTTCTTAGATTCAAAACCAAATACAAGGTGCTATATTTCCATTTGTGTTTTATCCTGTTAAACCTCCCAAGTCGGTCACCTTGGATTCAGGTTTGTTTCTGTTTTTAGATTGCCATAAAAATAGTGAATATTAGCTATTTGATTTATTTTACTGTAAAAATAAGAGGTGTAAAATTTATAAAAATAAATAGGATCATTGGAAAATTCAACAGCTTGAAAAAAATACCACAAAGTACTCAACTAACTTCAGTAAAACTGAGTAAATGCTGAAGAAAAGATTAGAAAATTACATATAATTTTTAGAGATATTAATTTTTAAAAAGACTACAAATTTGTAAATTCCTAATTTAGAACCCGTTAGAACTTTTGAATAAAGGGAGAAGACCCTGAAATCTATTTTCACAAGTTGTCCTGATATTCTAATATATACCTCTGATTTAAAATCACTAATTTAAGGGTTCAGTTAACCTAAGAGTAAATACAGATAATTTAGAAAACAGAAGTCCACCAGGGACTTCCCTGGTGGTCCATTGGCTAAAACTTCACGTCCGATGCAGGGTGGGCTGGGTTCCATTCCTGGTCAGGAAACTGGATCTCACATATCATAACTGAAAGATCCTATATGCGGATAATCAGAGATCCTGTGTGTGCCAAAATTAAGACCCAATGCAGCCAAATAAATAAATAAATATTTTTTTAAAAAAACACACAGTCCTGGGATCTGAAATTAAGATTGTAGTAGGATTGTGGTAGATCTTACAAATATCAGTAGTTTTAATTCATACTTATGATTTAGTCAATAATTTGTGACCATCGTGACGTGTATTAAATTGGAAGAATATGCTTAATCTTGTGTTTAAAGCTTCATTAGATTTAATCATGTTTATTGACCTTTGTAGCACCAAAGCCCTTTACAGATGTCAGTATCGTCATGAGATCTGCTGGACATTCACAGATTTCACGTATTAAGTAAGTGCCCGTATTAAATAAGTGTCTTAATAACATTTATTTTGTGTGCATTTAATGTTTAGGTTTAAATGTGTGAGTTAATTGTACTCTTAAATAAATAAATTTTAGATGAGTCGATTTAAGTGTAAAATGTTAAATTATAAAGATCATAGAAAAAATCAATTAGTTCATAATCCCCTCCAAGTCTAGGTGCTATATTTCCATTTGTGTTTTATCCTGTTAAACCTCCCAAGTCGGTCACCTTGGATTCAGGTTTGTTTCTGTTTTTAGATTGCCATAAAAATAGTGAATATTAGCTATTTGATTTATTTTACTGTAAAAATAAGAGGTGTAAAATTTATAAAAATAAATAGGATCATTGGAAAATTCAACAGCTTGAAAAAAATACCACAAAGTACTCAACTAACTTCAGTAAAACTGAGTAAATGCTGAAGAAAAGATTAGAAAATTACATATAATTTTTAGAGATATTAATTTTTAAAAAGACTACAAATTTGTAAATTCCTAATTTAGAACCCGTTAGAACTTTTGAATAAAGGGAGAAGACCCTGAAATCTATTTTCACAAGTTGTCCTGATATTCTAATATATACCTCTGATTTAAAATCACTAATTTAAGGGTTCAGTTAACCTAAGAGTAAATACAGATAATTTAGAAAACAGAAGTCCACCAGGGACTTCCCTGGTGGTCCATTGGCTAAAACTTCGCACGTCCGATGCAGGGTGGGCTGGGTTCCATTCCTGGTCAGGAAACTGGATCTCACATATCATAACTGAAAGATCCTATATGCGGATAATCAGAGATCCTGTGTGTGCCAAAATTAAGACCCAATGCAGCCAAATAAATAAATAAATATTTTTTTAAAAAAACACACAGTCCTGGGATCTGAAATTAAGATTGTAGTAGGATTGTGGTAGATCTTACAAATATCAGTAGTTTTAATTCATACTTATGATTTAGTCAATAATTTGTGACCATCGTGACGTGTATTAAATTGGAAGAATATGCTTAATCTTGTGTTTAAAGCTTCATTAGATTTAATCATGTTTATTGACCTTTGTAGCACCAAAGCCCTTTACAGATGTCAGTATCGTCATGAGATCTGCTGGACATTCACAGATTTCACGTATTAAGTAAGTGCCCGTATTAAATAAGTGTCTTAATAACATTTATTTTGTGTGCATTTAATGTTTAGGTTTAAATGTGTGAGTTAATTGTACTCTTAAATAAATAAATTTTAGATGAGTCGATTTAAGTGTAAAATGTTAAATTATAAAGATCATAGAAAAAAATCAATTAGTTCATAAGCTTGAGAAGTCAAAAGGCTCCAAAGGAATTATTCGTAGGTGTTAATAATAGTCATTTCTAAATTATGTGTATTTTATTATTTTTTAATTTGTTTTCTGTTATCTATGATTACTACATACTGTTGTAGAAACAAAAAAGAAAATATTTTCAAATTCAATCACAATTCACTTCAAAAATTACATTGTTTCTTAACTTTGCCAAAGTTTTTCCTATTAAAATTTTTTTCAAAAAAAAATGTTTTCAAAATGTAAATATATTCCTAATGCTTGCTTTTTTTCCATTCACATTTGTACTAAATTCTATTTTGTTTTTCCACAAAATTTTTACAAAAAATTTTTACAAACATTTTATTTTGTTGTATATAACTAGAGTTTACTTAGTTCCTAATTGTATGTAATATTTCCTTGTGTGAAATATTACAGTTCACTTATGTGCCACAGTTTACTTTTCAGTTTTCTCTTTGTACACATTTTCATATTTTGAGTTTCTTCCTTTAATGAACAGTGTTGCCATCACGTTTTTTAATTCATTCACTTAGAAAGTCCTAAGTTTCAGTGTTTTAATATTTGTCTAACATTTTTCCTACATAATTTTGTTGATACAGTTGTCAATTTTAAAATGTTTTTTGCCTTGTTATTATAGGTATTTCAAAGTGTTGATCCAAGAAATGGATCTCAGGTTAGATCTTGGGTTTGTCTATGCTATATCAGAACTTTTTACAGCAGCTGAAGTAACTGAAAAAAAAGAGGTAAGATTTACATTGTTTGGAAGAATTAGGGAAAGAGGAGAACTTTAAAAAATGGTAACCTTATACATTCTTAAATGTATTAACTTGATTTAAAAAAATTTTATTATACTTCCATGGTTCTGCATTGGTAGAAATCATACACTCAGATTATAGAAGTTGGAAGCAAGATAGATTACCATTTTAGGATGAGTTAGCAAATAGGAAGAAAAGTTTTAGGCCAGTAAAAGAGGGCAGAGGATAATCAGTCACATTTACACCACTTTTTCTTCCTATTTTACTTTCCTGTGTGACTTTTATGTTGATTAATAGTTTAGGAATTTGGATTTGACTAGGATATTTGATGATAAAAGGGATAAGGCAAATAAAGGGTATAATATGTTCTTTGTGACTGATAGAAAGATGATAAAGTCACAGTTGTTGGGCAGATAAGAATACATTCTTTTTTTCAGCTGCTCTTTTAGAAAGAATTTTGAAGATAAACTATAGTTTACCTTTGAACGATGTGTGGGCGATGGGCACTAACCCTGTTCTCAGTTGAAAATCCATGTATAATGTATATTTGGCCTTGCATATACATAGTTCCTCTGTATACAAGGGTCTGCATCCAAAGATTCATCCAACCAAGGATTGTATAGTACTGTAGTATTTACCATTTGGGGATTGGGGGGTAGACATGTTCAAATAGGTCCCCACACTTCAAATCTATGTTGTTCGAGGGTCAGTTGTACACAAAGACCAGGTTCAGCAATTATGTTTTGAAATATTACAGTTCACTATGTGCCACAGTTTACTTTTCAGTTTTCTCTTTGTACACATTTTCATATTTTGAGTTTCTTCCTTTAATGAACAGTGTTGCCATCACGTTTTTTAATTCATTCACTTAGAAAGTCCTAAGTTTCAGTGTTTTAATATTTGTCTAACATTTTTCCTACATAATTTTGTTGATACAGTTGTCAATTTTAAAATGTTTTTTGCCTTGTTATTATAGGTATTTCAAAGTGTTGATCCAAGAAATGGATCTCAGGTTAGATCTTGGGTTTGTCTATGCTATATCAGAACTTTTTACAGCAGCTGAAGTAACTGAAAAAAAAGAGGTAAGATTTACATTGTTTGGAAGAATTAGGGAAAGAGGAGAACTTTAAAAAATGGTAACCTTATACATTCTTAAATGTATTAACTTGATTTAAAAAAATTTTATTATACTTCCATGGTTCTGCATTGGTAGAAATCATACACTCAGATTATAGAAGTTGGAAGCAAGATAGATTACCATTTTAGGATGAGTTAGCAAATAGGAAGAAAAGTTTTAGGCCAGTAAAAGAGGGCAGAGGATAATCAGTCACATTTACACCACTTTTTCTTCCTATTTTACTTTCCTGTGTGACTTTTATGTTGATTAATAGTTTAGGAATTTGGATTTGACTAGGATATTTGATGATAAAAGGGATAAGGCAAATAAAGGGTATAATATGTTCTTTGTGACTGATAGAAAGATGATAAAGTCACAGTTGTTGGGCAGATAAGAATACATTCTTTTTTTCAGCTGCTCTTTTAGAAAGAATTTTGAAGATAAACTATAGTTTACCTTTGAACGATGTGTGGGCGATGGGCACTAACCCTGTTCTCAGTTGAAAATCCATGTATAATGTATATTTGGCCTTGCATATACATAGTTCCTCTGTATACAAGGGTCTGCATCCAAAGATTCATCCAACCAAGGATTGTATAGTACTGTAGTATTTACCATTTGGGGATTGGGGGGTAGACATGTTCAAATAGGTCCCCACACTTCAAATCTATGTTGTTCGAGGGTCAGTTGTACACAAAGACCAGGAAATTATTCTTTTTTCCCTTTAATAACAGTTCGTTGAGCTATAGTTCATGTATTATACATTTTCCCTATTTAAACAGGAAGAAAAGTTTTAGGCCAGTAACAGAGGGAAGAGGATAATCAATCAAATTTGCATCACTGTTTCTTCCTATTTTATTTTCCTGTTAGTTCAGTGCGTTTTAGTATACTCATAATTGTGCATTCATCTCCACTGATTGTACATTATTTTCTTCATCCCAAAAGAAAACTACCTTAGCCTCATGCAAATGCTAATATACTTTCTGTCTATAGATTTTCTTATTTTAGACACTTAGTACAGTAGAATCATACCCGATATAGCATTTTTTGATGGGCTTCTTTGACTTAGCATAATGCTTTCTAGGTTCCTCCATGTTGTAGCATGTACCAGATTGCTTTTTATGGCAAAGTAATGTTCTGTTGTATGGATATGCCACATTGTTTGTCCATTCATCACTTAATGGACATTAGGGTTATTTCTACAGTTTGGCTATTATATATAATGCTGCTGTAGTTTTGAACAAGTTTTATGTGGACATAGGTTTTCAGTTTCTTTTCTTTTACAACGAGTAGGGGCTATGCTGTAGTTGAGGTGCTTGGGCTTCTAATTGAAGTGGCTTCTTTTGTGCAGCACAGTCTCTACACAGGCTGCAGTAGTTGTGGCATATATGGGGCTCAGTAGTTGAGGCTCTAGTCTCTAGAACACAGGCTCAGTAGTTGTGGTGCGCAAACTTAGTTGCTCCACAGTTTTTGGCATCTTCCCAGGTCAGGCATTGAACCCATGTCTCCTGAATTGGCAGGCAGATTTCTTTACCACTGAGCCATCAGGGAAGCCCCTGAAGCACAGAAACTTTTAATGTTATTGAAGCCCAAAGAATTTTTTCTTTTTTTGCTCATGTTTTTGGTATCATTTCTAAGGATCCTTTGCCAAATCCAAAGTTAAAAAAGATTTAGCCCTGTGTTCTCAGAGTTTTAATCTTTTAACTGTTAAACTTAGATGTTTTAGTCATTTTGATTAATTTTTGTGTATGGTATAAGTGGCCACCATCAGTTAATTTTGAAATTGAGAAGTATGAATATTGGTATATTACTCCTTTTCAAGATTGTTTTGGCTCGTTTGCACCCCTTTACAGTTACATATGAATTTTAAAATCAGTTTGTCTTCAGAGAAACCGTCTAGGGTTCTGATAGTGATTACATTGGATGTAGTTAGCAGTTTGGCAGTGCATGTGTGCTGCGTTGCTCCAGTCATGTCCAGTTTTTTGTGACACTATGGACACTGCCAGGCTCCTCTGTCCTAGGGATTCTCCAGGCAAGAATACTAGAGTGGGTTGCCATGCCCTTCTCCATGAGACCTTCCCAACCCAGGGATCCAACCCACATCTAGCATTGGCAGGTGGGTTCTTTACCACCCGGCACCACATTGGGAGCCCAACTTGGTGGCAGTACATCTTAACAATATTAAGTCTTCCAGTCCTTGAACATGAGTTATTTTCCACTCATATCTTCTGTATTTTCTTTCAAGAGGGTTTTTATCATTTTCAGAGTATAAGTTTTATACTACTTTTTACTAAATTTGAGTATTTTGTTCTTTTTATGATATTGTGAACAAAATTGTTATCATAATCTCATTTTTTTGTTTTTCCATTGTAAATGTTTTGACTTAATACTTATTCAGATAGATTCCTTATGTTTTTAATATTTTATGTTTCTTTATAGGTTGAGCTTTTCCATAAAGATATAGAAGCTTTCCAAGAAGAATATAAAATAGTTTCACTAGTAGATTCATCAAAAGTCAGTCTCTATGAATACTTTCATATATCTCCTATCAAGGTAGGGGGCAAATAAGTCACTTTTATTATCCTTGATTAATAGCAAATTGACCTCTTTAGGGGAATCCAGCATTTAAATTCTGTTCTTTAATAGTATATAAATCCTGATACTTCTAATATTTTACTTATTTATTCTCATAATCTTTTATCATGTCGAAATAATAGTGGAACCACCTACAGTATGTGTTTATATGTTTACATTTGACCTAACATGTTCACTTGCTATCTGTTAAGGTATTGAGTGATAATTTTCAAACTTTATATATGACAGTGTAAGTTTCAAATTAATTTATAAAAGTAACCTTGATTTAAAAACTAAAGACTAAATGGAACCAAAAGTAAGTTCTTAACATAAATCTTCTATGAGTTACATAATACTTAAAGAAGATTACTGTATTACTGCTATTTATAGCATATATATATATTTATATACACATTATACAAAAGTTTTGCAACTAGCTTCACCATGCCAGCTTAATTCTAATAGTTGAAACATCACTTCTGAAGATACTTAATTTTTAACAACTTCAACTTGTACATTATTAATGTTAAAAAATGTATGAAGATTATTGCTTTCCTTGGTTTATCACAAGAATTGGATTGAACTAAATATCATACATCACATTGTTAAGTTTAAAATTTTTAAAGGGGTATTTAGTTGTTAAATTCCTTTAACATGAGTTATTTTCCACTCATATCTTCTGTATTTTCTTTCAAGAGGGTTTTTATCATTTTCAGAGTATAAGTTTTATACTACTTTTTACTAAATTTGAGTATTTTGTTCTTTTTATGATATTGTGAACAAAATTGTTATCATAATCTCATTTTTTTGTTTTTCCATTGTAAATGTTTTGACTTAATACTTATTCAGATAGATTCCTTATGTTTTTAATATTTTATGTTTCTTTATAGGTTGAGCTTTTCCATAAAGATATAGAAGCTTTCCAAGAAGAATATAAAATAGTTTCACTAGTAGATTCATCAAAAGTCAGTCTCTATGAATACTTTCATATATCTCCTATCAAGGTAGGGGGCAAATAAGTCACTTTTATTATCCTTGATTAATAGCAAATTGACCTCTTTAGGGGAATCCAGCATTTAAATTCTGTTCTTTAATAGTATATAAATCCTGATACTTCTAATATTTTACTTATTTATTCTCATAATCTTTTATCATGTCGAAATAATAGTGGAACCACCTACAGTATGTGTTTATATGTTTACATTTGACCTAACATGTTCACTTGCTATCTGTTAAGGTATTGAGTGATAATTTTCAAACTTTATATATGACAGTGTAAGTTTCAAATTAATTTATAAAAGTAACCTTGATTTAAAAACTAAAGACTAAATGGAACCAAAAGTAAGTTCTTAACATAAATCTTCTATGAGTTACATAATACTTAAAGAAGATTACTGTATTACTGCTATTTATAGCATATATATATATTTATATACACATTATACAAAAGTTTTGCAACTAGCTTCACCATGCCAGCTTAATTCTAATAGTTGAAACATCACTTCTGAAGATACTTAATTTTTAACAACTTCAACTTGTACATTATTAATGTTAAAAAATGTATGAAGATTATTGCTTTCCTTGGTTTATCACAAGAATTGGATTGAACTAAATATCATACATCACATTGTTAAGTTTAAAATTTTTAAAGGGGTATTTAGTTGTTAAATTCCTTTAACATCCCACTTACTAGTCTGGATATAATCTAGATAATTTGAAATCTCATGAGGTAGTCATTTTGGAATTGAAGTTTAAAAGTTAAAACTGTCCTTATGAAGAAAGTGCTTTAAAAATTTCTTTATCTTTTTAGTTGCATTTAAGTGTTTCATTGAGTTCGGGTGGTGAAGAAGCGAAAGAGGCGGGACAGCGGGGAGGCCTGCTGGCGGTTCATTCTTTAAACCTTCTGCTGAAGAGTATTGGCGCCACTCTTACAGATGTACAGGACGTAGTTTTTAAGTATGTTTAATATTCAAATATATAAACTGACAAAAAGCCCATTTTATATTTACATTAAAGTTTTGTAAGTGAAAAAGTGTGTGAGCTACATTGCAGATCATAGGCTAAATGTATTTTAACATATTGTCTGATAACCCCTAACTATTAAATAGTAGAGTAATTATTAAATAATTTCCTTACCCAGAGGGACAGGAATTTCCCTAGCAGTCCAGTGGATAAGACTAAGCTCTCACTGTAGGGAAAGGGGGTTCAAATCCTGCTCCAAAGATCCCACATGCCACGTGGTGCAACATTTTGCATTCTATAATGCTTTTTTTGCCTAGGCAAGGGTTCCTAAGAAGCTGTGTTTACCCAGAGATACAATGTGTGGTGCGTAAAAAGGGCTGTGGGATCAAGACTTGCAAGTATATATGACTAGAAGCAAATGAATGCCATGGCAGCAGAAATGAAGGGATCAGTCGAAAGTGTAGAAGTTAGACTTTAATGAGAGTCATAATGTAAGCTCTTAGAGTATCTGACCAAAGAGACTTTGGTCTCTTTGGAGTCTGAATGGAGACTGTAGATGAGAATGACCTTTACAGATAGTGCCTACAGCTTTTATTAACAGTAGTCAGATTGATGAAGAATTTATTCAGTAGTCATAGTCCATGGGTCATGCAAGTACACTGACCATGCCTTTTAAAAGAAAAGGAAATACTGTTTTTCCAGTAACTCCTTTAATTTCTTAAAAACTAGATTGCTTTCCTTGGTTTATCACAAGAATTGGATTGAACTAAATATCATACATCACATTGTTAAGTTTAAAATTTTTAAAGGGGTATTTAGTTGTTAAATTCCTTTAACATCCCACTTACTAGTCTGGATATAATCTAGATAATTTGAAATCTCATGAGGTAGTCATTTTGGAATTGAAGTTTAAAAGTTAAAACTGTCCTTATGAAGAAAGTGCTTTAAAAATTTCTTTATCTTTTTAGTTGCATTTAAGTGTTTCATTGAGTTCGGGTGGTGAAGAAGCGAAAGAGGCGGGACAGCGGGGAGGCCTGCTGGCGGTTCATTCTTTAAACCTTCTGCTGAAGAGTATTGGCGCCACTCTTACAGATGTACAGGACGTAGTTTTTAAGTATGTTTAATATTCAAATATATAAACTGACAAAAAGCCCATTTTATATTTACATTAAAGTTTTGTAAGTGAAAAAGTGTGTGAGCTACATTGCAGATCATAGGCTAAATGTATTTTAACATATTGTCTGATAACCCCTAACTATTAAATAGTAGAGTAATTATTAAATAATTTCCTTACCCAGAGGGACAGGAATTTCCCTAGCAGTCCAGTGGATAAGACTAAGCTCTCACTGTAGGGAAAGGGGGTTCAAATCCTGCTCCAAAGATCCCACATGCCACGTGGTGCAACATTTTGCATTCTATAATGCTTTTTTTGCCTAGGCAAGGGTTCCTAAGAAGCTGTGTTTACCCAGAGATACAATGTGTGGTGCGTAAAAGGTCTGTGGGATCAAGACTTGCAAGTATATATGACTAGAAGCAAATGAATGCCATGGCAGCAGAAATGAAGGGATCAGTCGAAAGTGTAGAAGTTAGACTTTAATGAGAGTCATAATGTAAGCTCTTAGAGTATCTGACCAAAGAGACTTTGGTCTCTTTGGAGTCTGAATGGAGACTGTAGATGAGAATGACCTTTACAGATAGTGCCTACAGCTTTTATTAACAGTAGTCAGATTGATGAAGAATTTATTCAGTAGTCATAGTCCATGGGTCATGCAAGTACACTGACCATGCCTTTTAAAAGAAAAGGAAATACTGTTTTTCCAGTAACTCCTTTAATTTCTTTAAGCAATACTAGTGAGACAGAAGATGCAATGAGAAGAAATTTTCTCTGGGCTTAGAAATGTATACACCTTAAACAGAGGTATAGTAGGTCAGTTTGCTGGAATCATATGCTAGAAAAAGATCTGAAGATCACAAGCCAGGAAGTTCTGTGATGTGACCAAATGGAAAGGACATTTTGCTTGAGTTCTTTGGCTATAAATGGTGTGTTGGGAGCATTCCTGGGATTCCGGATGTTCAGAGAAAAGAGTGTCCTGTAATGCGGGTGCAGTCATAGAGAGCGTGAGAAGGAACCAGAGTGAACAGTGTGGTTTTGTGGTTCCAGAAAGATAGTGTAGAATTTGGGCTGGGAGAGGTTTTATATAGACATTTTAGTGAGAAAGTGAAAGTTTTGCTTATGTAATGTTTTGAAATGGGCAATAAATGGAATGAATCATTAAAAAAAAGAACGGTAGTCAGAATCAGTGAGCAGTGAGTCCAAAGAGGTAACTGTAAATTTAAAGTTAGGATACAGTCAGATTGAAAAACACAGGTTTGAAGACATAAAAAAAAATTGGATGAGATTTCTAATCTTTTTGCTGTCCTATCCTTAACATATAACTTCCCAATTAGTGGATCCAGGTATATGCTGTGAGTAGGTTATAAATAAAATGATGGTGAGGGCTTCTCAGGTGGCTCAACGATAAAGAATCCACCTGCCTTTGCAGGAGACGCTGGAGACAGGGTTTCGCTCCCTGGATTGGGAAGATCCCCTGGAAGCGGCAATGGCAACCCTCTCCAGTACTCTTTCTGGAAAAATCCCATGGACAAAGCCTGGTGGGCTACAGTCCATCAGGTCACAAAGAGTTGAACACGACTGAGCAATACATAAACTGATGGGGATTCTTCAGCTGTCAGCTGATCAGGCAGAACTTGCAGCAGCTGAACCTGGCCATTCTTTAGCATCATCTTCTACTTACCTCAGTTGTATCAAGAGTTTTCTACGTAGGCCATGATAGAACAGAAATGAGACATGCAATTCATGTTCATGACTGGGACCCATATACATTTTTATGTGTTTTTATTTTTCAGGCTTGCATTTTTTGAACTCAACTATCAGTTCAGTACAACGTCTGAGCTACAGTCTGAAGTAGTAAGACACTATTCCAAGCAGGTTTGTCTGAGATTATTTTGCAAAAGGACAGGCTGATGCAAAATAGTGAAATCATATGTGTCTGTAGATGTATAATGTAGATTTAGCAAGGAAGTGAATAGGCATTTTCTAAATTTTAAAAATTGATATTTCTCCTCAGGATTGTAGAAAGAAATTGGACTGAATCAGCATTTTAGTTTTTTTGCCTTTCTACTTTTAGCCTTTGATCAGTGTAGACTAGATACAAATTTTTAAATAATAGTTATAATGGAGTAATTCACCTCACTTAAAAAAAGAGGTGAAGGGGAACTAATCATCAGTAAGTGATGAACACAAGATATTTTTAGTATAATTAAGTTGTTTAGTTAGCTATATATATTACTTAATTTTTGTCCATCCCTAAAGGCATTTATATTTCACGGTGTAACTTACAGAGCATTGAGATAACTGTTGAATGGTGGACAGATCACTGAGCATAACTTACGATGTCTGGGTTTGGATCTCACTTACACTTTTTGCACACTATATGACTCTGAGCGTCACTTGACCTGTGTGTTTCTCAGGTCTGTAAAATGGTGGCAGTAATGACAACTGTCACACATAGTTGTGGAAGTGAAAGTATTTTGAGTATTCTAAAGCTTTATGTAAATAGGTCATATTATTTCTCATATTCTAATACCAAATTGTTTTTTTAAACAATGAATAAGGTGATACGTGTAAGTTGAAATTGCTGGTAGGGTGTTAGCTTGAAAAAAAACCCTACATATGTATACTAAATATACTAAATATAAGGGAAGAAGTATTAAGTCTGATTATCTGATTTAACTAATGTTTATATTTCATTTTTTAGGCCATTAAGCAGATGTATGTGCTCATTCTTGGACTTGATGTTTTGGGAAATCCCTTTGGCTTGATTAGAGAGTTTTCTGAAGGTGTAGAAGCATTTTTTTATGAACCTTACCAGGTATAATAATTAATATTGTGCAATATATCACAATAATACTTTTGAATAAATAATACATTCCATTAACAGATACAAACTGCTATATATGAAACAGATGAACAACAAGGTCCTACTGTATATCACAGGAAACTGGAGTCAGTATTCTGTAATTAACCATAATGGGAAAGAGTATGAAAAAGTATATACACACACACATGTATGTATATATATATATACGTGTGTGTACATATATATATAACTGAATCACTTTATCTTGTAACTACCACAACCTTGTAAATGAACTATACTTAAATTAAAAAGAATAAGAATAATGCACACTGATTGTTAACTTGAGTTATAGGTGTAAATAGATTTTTGGAAACATAGCAAAAGGCAGCATGATTGGTTTGAAAATAGTCCTATTTTTCTACTTTTAGCCTTTGATCAGTGTAGACTAGATACAAATTTTTAAATAATAGTTATAATGGAGTAATTCACCTCACTTAAAAAAAGAGGTGAAGGGGAACTAATCATCAGTAAGTGATGAACACAAGATATTTTTAGTATAATTAAGTTGTTTAGTTAGCTATATATATTACTTAATTTTTGTCCATCCCTAAAGGCATTTATATTTCACGGTGTAACTTACAGAGCATTGAGATAACTGTTGAATGGTGGACAGATCACTGAGCATAACTTACGATGTCTGGGTTTGGATCTCACTTACACTTTTTGCACACTATATGACTCTGAGCGTCACTTGACCTGTGTGTTTCTCAGGTCTGTAAAATGGTGGCAGTAATGACAACTGTCACACATAGTTGTGGAAGTGAAAGTATTTTGAGTATTCTAAAGCTTTATGTAAATAGGTCATATTATTTCTCATATTCTAATACCAAATTGTTTTTTTAAACAATGAATAAGGTGATACGTGTAAGTTGAAATTGCTGGTAGGGTGTTAGCTTGAAAAAACCCTACATATGTATACTAAATATACTAAATATAAGGGAAGAAGTATTAAGTCTGATTATCTGATTTAACTAATGTTTATATTTCATTTTTTAGGCCATTAAGCAGATGTATGTGCTCATTCTTGGACTTGATGTTTTGGGAAATCCCTTTGGCTTGATTAGAGAGTTTTCTGAAGGTGTAGAAGCATTTTTTTATGAACCTTACCAGGTATAATAATTAATATTGTGCAATATATCACAATAATACTTTTGAATAAATAATACATTCCATTAACAGATACAAACTGCTATATATGAAACAGATGAACAACAAGGTCCTACTGTATATCACAGGAAACTGGAGTCAGTATTCTGTAATTAACCATAATGGGAAAGAGTATGAAAAAGTATATACACACACACATGTATGTATATATATATATACGTGTGTGTACATATATATATAACTGAATCACTTTATCTTGTAACTACCACAACCTTGTAAATGAACTATACTTAAATTAAAAAGAATAAGAATAATGCACACTGATTGTTAACTTGAGTTATAGGTGTAAATAGATTTTTGGAAACATAGCAAAAGGACATTAATTTGAAGCAAACTTGATGGTGAGAAGTTTTTGAAAATCTTGAAAGAAATGTTTACCTTTTCCTTCAAAATTTACTTTACTAAGAAGTACCAAATTTTAAGTGGTCTGTTTGGAATATTAAAAGTGGATAAAGTTTACACTATAATAGAATTCAGATTCCTATGGACATGCAGTCTTACTTTGTACAGTGGTGTGGGACAGTAAGAATAACCATGCAGGCTGATGGTGTGCAGAGCAATCTTAATGATCAGTGGCAAGAATTATGATTGTTCTATGTCCCTTAAAAATTTCTATCAAAACATTAAAAACTCTCCCATTGTCACTTTTAAACATAGAGGATGAAAAAAAAAAAAAAAGGAAATACAAGTAGTATTTATTTTATACACTATAATCTAAAACATTGGAAATATTAATAATTTAAAGTTTTTTTCCAAAAAATTATAAAGACTTTTAGTTGTTACCTTCCCATACATAGCTTATAATTCGAGGAAGCCTCTTTTGTACACTTTGGTAAATAGTCCTATTCCTTTCTAAGTTTGGCTCAACTTTTCAACATTTTATCCTTTAATCTTTGAATGTCATGAAATATCTGAGAATTCTGTTAATGTGAAGTTTTCTTCTGATGTCACTGGGACGTTTCTATTCTGTTTGTCACTGCTATTTCCTTGCATATTTCAAAAAAAAATTTACCTTTAAAAGTAAGCATAACCTTATTGCTGTTACATTTTGATCCTTTAGGGAGCCATCCAGGGCCCTGAAGAGTTTGTGGAAGGAATGGCCCTAGGACTGAAAGCACTGGTTGGTGGAGCTGTTGGTAAGAAGCAGAATGCCTGCCTGGGATCTTTGTGCTAGAAAGTAACGATATGTGTGGTTTTACTAAACGTATTACCATTTTGCTAGGTGGATTAGCTGGTGCTGCCTCCAAAATCACCAGCGCTATGGCTAAAGGGGTAGCGGCTATGACTATGGATGAAGACTACCAGCAGAAGAGAAGAGAAGCCATGAACAAGCAGCCAGCTGGTCTTAGAGAAGGCATCACTCGTGGAGGAAAAGGCTTAGTTTCTGTAAGAAATTTCCCATGGTTGTGAACATTTGAGGAATGTCTTTTATTTTTATTTTTTTTAAAGATTTATTTATTTAATTATTTTGGGCAGGGGTCGGGTTGAGGGGGAGGGGAGCGAGCGGGCCACTTCTATTGGTCTTTCATTTCTCTATTTTCAGCCATCTTTGTTTTTGGCTCCTGTGGGCCTCCCATCGCGGTGGCCTCTGTTGTCGCAGAGCACCGGCTCTGGGCGCATGTGCTCCAGAGCTCCGGCTCGGTAATTGGACACATCGGTCCAGCCGCTCCGCGGCACGTGGGATCTTCCCAGGCCAGGGATCGAACTGGCGCCCCTTGCACTGCAAGGCGGTGTCCTTACCCACTGGACCACCAGGGGAAGCCCGAGGAATGTCTTTTAAAGCCACATACCATGAGAAGGAAATAGACATAAAACTTGCATTCACTCACATAGTATTTGGATGTTGGAGGAGCAGTTGGTCATAATATATATAAAAAAATGTCAGTAGCCTCCAAAATACTCTGTTTCAATCAAATATGTAGGAAATATGTTAATTCTGTGCTATCTAGAAAGGACAGCTCTGTATTTCTTTTGTAAGCCAGGCTTGGTTCTTCAAGGTATCATGTCAAGTTACTGTAAATTTTCATTTGTCCCTTTCCTCTAGGGTTTTGTAAGTGGCATAACAGGGATAGTTACAAAACCAATCAAAGGTGAGTATAATAATTCGTTTGGAAGATATATATTTCATGAATTGACTGCATTTTCATTCTTAATCCACATGTCTAAAAGTCAGTCTTTTTTCTTTCCAGGAGCTCAGAAAGAAGGAGCAGCTGGATTCTTTAAAGGTGTTGGAAAAGGTTTAGTTGGAGCAGTGACAAGACCAACTGGAGGCATCATAGACATGTCTAGCAGTACTTTCAGGAATCAAAAGGTAAACTCTCTTCATGTAAAATGCTTATGCCAAGAGAAGTGGGATAAATCTTTTGACTTAAGGTTTTACTATGGTAAAGGAGCAAAAACAGCAGAAGAGAAGAGAAGCCATGAACAAGCAGCCAGCTGGTCTTAGAGAAGGCATCACTCGTGGAGGAAAAGGCTTAGTTTCTGTAAGAAATTTCCCATGGTTGTGAACATTTGAGGAATGTCTTTTATTTTTATTTTTTTTAAAGATTTATTTATTTAATTATTTTGGGCAGGGGTCGGGTTGAGGGGGAGGGGAGCGAGCGGGCCACTTCTATTGGTCTTTCATTTCTCTATTTTCAGCCATCTTTGTTTTTGGCTCCTGTGGGCCTCCCATCGCGGTGGCCTCTGTTGTCGCAGAGCACCGGCTCTGGGCGCATGTGCTCCAGAGCTCCGGCTCGGTAATTGGACACATCGGTCCAGCCGCTCCGCGGCACGTGGGATCTTCCCAGGCCAGGGATCGAACTGGCGCCCCTTGCACTGCAAGGCGGTGTCCTTACCCACTGGACCACCAGGGGAAGCCCGAGGAATGTCTTTTAAAGCCACATACCATGAGAAGGAAATAGACATAAAACTTGCATTCACTCACATAGTATTTGGATGTTGGAGGAGCAGTTGGTCATAATATATATAAAAAAATGTCAGTAGCCTCCAAAATACTCTGTTTCAATCAAATATGTAGGAAATATGTTAATTCTGTGCTATCTAGAAAGGACAGCTCTGTATTTCTTTTGTAAGCCAGGCTTGGTTCTTCAAGGTATCATGTCAAGTTACTGTAAATTTTCATTTGTCCCTTTCCTCTAGGGTTTTGTAAGTGGCATAACAGGGATAGTTACAAAACCAATCAAAGGTGAGTATAATAATTCGTTTGGAAGATATATATTTCATGAATTGACTGCATTTTCATTCTTAATCCACATGTCTAAAAGTCAGTCTTTTTTCTTTCCAGGAGCTCAGAAAGAAGGAGCAGCTGGATTCTTTAAAGGTGTTGGAAAAGGTTTAGTTGGAGCAGTGACAAGACCAACTGGAGGCATCATAGACATGGCTAGCAGTACGTTTCAGGGAATCAAAAGGTAAACTCTCTTCATGTAAAATGCTTATGCCAAGAGAAGTGGGATAAATCTTTTTGACTTAAGGCACTTAACTATGAACCTGATAATAATGGCAAGCTTCATATGATCTTCCTGATGGCTTTGCTACTTCCTGGTATGGCATCATTTCAGCTTCAAAGAGTTCTACTCTAATCATCATTCCCAGCGGCCTTGGTTTGGCAAATTAAGCTTTTTACTTACCTTGATTGAAATACATTACAATAATATAATGCTATGCATCAGTTATACAATTAGCAAATACAATATTCTGTCTCCTTTTTTGATAAATAAATAATGGCATTTTATATTCCTAGTTTAAACTAAGCTTGTGTTCACCCCTTCCTTTATGATCTTATTTTGTTGTGAACTGTTACATCTTTTCTGATTCTCTTCACTTGTGCAAATAATTTTAAAACATGTTCTCATTTCCTCCAAATTAAATATACCATAAGACTAAAATTCAGTAGTTAAATTATTGTTACCTCTACTCTAGAAGTTTGTAAGACACAAAACAGTTAATTAAATTCATGCTAATGAATTTAACTTAGAAACCTAACTTAGAGAGTTAGTGGGTAAATATCTCCCTGATCTTTTTTCTTTTGTATTTTCTTTTGCTTCCTGCTCTGTAGGAACAAATATTGTCATTAAATTGAGCTGCTCCTTTTAAGTCAGTATTTCATACCATTCCCATAATGCAGTGTTTTCAGTTTTAGTTAGAATTAAGGTTGGAAAAAAGTAAATAGAACCGTAAACAAAACAAAAAGACTGGGAATTCCCTGGCTGTCCAATGTTTAGGACTCCGTGCTTCCACTGCAGCACGCGTGGGTTCGATCCCTGTCCAGGGAACTAAAATCCTGCATGTAGGAAGATGTGGCCAAAAAGTAAATAATAAATAAAAATTTAAAAGAAGGCCAGCCTTTAGAGCGTGAGAAAGAAAATATATGCAAACAGAACCGTTGACAGGGATTAATCTCCAAAATATAGAAGCAGCTCATGCAGCTCAATAGCAAAAAAACAGCTCAATCAAAAAATGGTGGAAGACCCAAATAGACATTTCTCAAAAGAAGACATAGACATGGCTAAAAAGCACGTAGAAAGATGCCCAATATCACTGATTTTAATGCTAGAGAAATGTAAATCCAAACTACAATGAGGCATCACCTCACACCAGTCAAAATGGCCATCATCAAAAAATGTACAGACAATAAATACTTGGGAAGGTGTGAAAAAAAGAGAACCCTCCTACACTGTTGGTGAGAATGTACATTAGTACAAGCACTATGGAGAACAATATGGGGGTTCCTTAAAAATCTAAAAATAGAGCTACCACATGATCTAGCAGTACCACTGAAGGACATGTATCTGGAGAAAACCGTAATTCCAAAACATACATGCACCCTAGTGTTCACTGCAGCACTGTTTACAGTAGCCAGGACGTGGAAGCAACCTAAATTGTCCATCAACAGATGAATAAATAAAGAAGATAAACAATGGAATATTACTTGACATAAAAAAGAACAAAATAATCCCATTGGTAGTGATATGGATAGACCTAGATATTCTCAGACTAAGTGAAGTAAGTCAGACAAAGACAAATATATCGCTTATGTGTGGAATCTTAAAAAAAAATGGTACAAATGGACTTATATACAAAGCATAAATAGAGTTACAAAGGTAGAAAACAAGCTATGGTTACAAGAGGGATAAGGGAAGGAAAGATAAATTGGGAAATCAGAATTGAACCAAGAACTTACAGATGTGCGAGCTGAATTTAGAAAAGGCAGAAGAATCAGAGATTGAATTCCCAACATCTATTGGATCATAGAAAAGCAAGGGAATTCCAGAAAAAACATCTACTTCTGTTACATTGACTACACTAAAGCCTTTGACTATGTGAATCACAACAAACTGTGGAAAATTTTGAAAGAGATGGAAATGCCAGGTCACCTTACCTGCCTCACTAGAATCCAGCATGCAGGTCAAGAAGCAACAGTTAGAACCAGACATGGAACAACGGACTAGTTCAGAATCAAGAAAGGACTATGTCAGGGGTGTACTATTGTCCCCCTGTTTATTTGACTATGCAAAATGCAGCGTGCATCATGTGAAATGCCAGGCTGGATGAATCACAAGCTGGAATCAAGATTGCTAGGAGAAAGATAAATAATGTCAGATATGTAGATAACATCAGTCTAATGGCAGAAAGGGAAGAGGAACTAAAGAGCCTCTTTTCAAAAAAAAAAAACAAATTAATGAAGGATAATTGCTTTATAGAATTTTATTTTCTGCCAAACATTAACATAAATCAGCCATAGTTACACATATGTTCCTTCCCTCTTGAACTTTGCTCCCATCTCCCTCTTGATGAAGGTGAAAGGAGAGATATAAAGCTGGCTTAAAACTCAGCGTTCAGAAAACAAAGATCATGGCATCCAGTCCCATCATTTCATGGCAAATGGATGGAGGAAGTTGGAAACGGTGGCAGATTTTATTTTCTTGGGCTCCAAAATCACTGCAGATGGTGACTGCAGCCTTGAAATGAAAAGATGGGGAGAAGAATCTAAAAAGAATGAATATATGTATGACACATTCACGTTGCTGTACACCTGAAACTAACATAATAGTGTAAATCAGCTATATGCCAATAAAAATTAATTTTAAATAAAATGTTCTTTGTGTCTAATAGGACTTTTTAGCTCTAATATTTTTCTGATATGAGTACAGCCATTACAGCCCTCTTTTGGTTGTTGTTTACATGGTATACCTTCTTCCATCCTTTTACTTTGAATTTATCTGTGTCTTTGACTCTAAAACGAGCCTTTTATGGACAGGATATAGTTGGATTACATTTTTTTACATTCTTCCAATTTCTGCTTTTACCCAGAGAGTTAATTCATATGTATGTGTCTCTACAAAAATATTAGAATGGGGAATTTCATGTGGAAAATTGTTAGAAAGACTTTTGGACTACACTAAAGCCTTTGACTATGTGAATCACAACAAACTGTGGAAAATTTTGAAAGAGATGGAAATGCCAGGTCACCTTACCTGCCTCACTAGAATCCAGCATGCAGGTCAAGAAGCAACAGTTAGAACCAGACATGGAACAACGGACTAGTTCAGAATCAAGAAAGGACTATGTCAGGGGTGTACTATTGTCCCCCTGTTTATTTGACTATGCAAAATGCAGCGTGCATCATGTGAAATGCCAGGCTGGATGAATCACAAGCTGGAATCAAGATTGCTAGGAGAAAGATAAATAATGTCAGATATGTAGATAACATCAGTCTAATGGCAGAAAGGGAAGAGGAACTAAAGAGCCTCTTTTCAAAAAAAAACAAATTAATGAAGGATAATTGCTTTATAGAATTTTATTTTCTGCCAAACATTAACATAAATCAGCCATAGTTACACATATGTTCCTTCCCTCTTGAACTTTGCTCCCATCTCCCTCTTGATGAAGGTGAAAGGAGAGATATAAAGCTGGCTTAAAACTCAGCGTTCAGAAAACAAAGATCATGGCATCCAGTCCCATCATTTCATGGCAAATGGATGGAGGAAGTTGGAAACGGTGGCAGATTTTATTTTCTTGGGCTCCAAAATCACTGCAGATGGTGACTGCAGCCTTGAAATGAAAAGATGGGGAGAAGAATCTAAAAAAAGAATGAATATATGTATGACACATTCACGTTGCTGTACACCTGAAACTAACATAATAGTGTAAATCAGCTATATGCCAATAAAAATTAATTTTAAATAAAATGTTCTTTGTGTCTAATAGGACTTTTTAGCTCTAATATTTTTCTGATATGAGTACAGCCATTACAGCCCTCTTTTGGTTGTTGTTTACATGGTATACCTTCTTCCATCCTTTTACTTTGAATTTATCTGTGTCTTTGACTCTAAAACGAGCCTTTTATGGACAGGATATAGTTGGATTACATTTTTTTACATTCTTCCAATTTCTGCTTTTACCCAGAGAGTTAATTCATATGTATGTGTCTCTACATGTGGATACGTTATTAAATATTTTAATATTTATTGAATGGGTGAATATTTGTTGAATTCACAAATAAACAGGGATTCCCTTGTAGCTCAGCTGGTAAAGAATTCACCTGTAATGCAGGAGACCCCTGTTTGATTCCTGGGTCAGGAAGAGCCCCTGAATAAGGGTTAGACTACCCACTCCAGTATTCTGGGGCTTTCCTGGGAGCTCAGAGGTAGAGAATCCACCTGCATTGTGGGAGACCTGGCTTCAGTCCCTGGGTTGGGAAGATCCACTGAAGAAAGGAACAGCTACCCACTCCAGTATTCTTGCCTGGAGAATTCCATGGCTTGTCCATGGGTCGCAAAGATTCGGACAAGACTGAGAAACTTCACTTTCACTTTTCATGAATAAACAAATAAATGAGTCATTCTCATTTAGGTCCATACAGTCAAAACTTTTAAAATATTGGCAATTCGGTAATGTGTATGTGTTTCAAACAATATATATTAAGCCTTAGAAAGGAATGTGAAGGTATTTGAACATTAGAAAACCATGTAATGTTACTTAAAGCATGAATAGGTTGAAGGAGATAAACCATAGGATCACAACAATGACCAGGGAAAAATTCACTATTAAAATTCATTGTTCATTCAAGATTTCAATAACAATGACAAAAAAAAAATGTTAGCAAACTAAGAATAGAAATGAACTTCCTTGGCTTGACCAGAAGTGCCTTTAGAAAAAAAAAGTTACTGATATCTATACTTCATGAGGAACTCTTAAAAATTTCTCTTTAAAGATTGAATATATGTATGACACATTCACGTTGCTGTACACCTGAAACTAACATAATAGTGTAAATCAGCTATATGCCAATAAAAATTAATTTTAAATAAAATGTTCTTTGTGTCTAATAGGACTTTTTAGCTCTAATATTTTTCTGATATGAGTACAGCCATTACAGCCCTCTTTTGGTTGTTGTTTACATGGTATACCTTCTTCCATCCTTTTACTTTGAATTTATCTGTGTCTTTGACTCTAAAACGAGCCTTTTATGGACAGGATATAGTTGGATTACATTTTTTTACATTCTTCCAATTTCTGCTTTTACCCAGAGAGTTAATTCATATGTATGTGTCTCTACATGTGGATACGTTATTAAATATTTTAATATTTATTGAATGGGTGAATATTTGTTGAATTCACAAATAAACAGGGATTCCCTTGTAGCTCAGCTGGTAAAGAATTCACCTGTAATGCAGGAGACCCCTGTTTGATTCCTGGGTCAGGAAGAGCCCCTGAATAAGGGTTAGACTACCCACTCCAGTATTCTGGGGCTTTCCTGGGAGCTCAGAGGTAGAGAATCCACCTGCATTGTGGGAGACCTGGCTTCAGTCCCTGGGTTGGGAAGATCCACTGAAGAAAGGAACAGCTACCCACTCCAGTATTCTTGCCTGGAGAATTCCATGGCTTGTCCATGGGTCGCAAAGATTCGGACAAGACTGAGAAACTTCACTTTCACTTTTCATGAATAAACAAATAAATGAGTCATTCTCATTTAGGTCCATACAGTCAAAACTTTTAAAATATTGGCAATTCGGTAATGTGTATGTGTTTCAAACAATATATATTAAGCCTTAGAAAGGAATGTGAAGGTATTTGAACATTAGAAAACCATGTAATGTTACTTAAAGCATGAATAGGTTGAAGGAGATAAACCATAGGATCACAACAATGACCAGGGAAAAATTCACTATTAAAATTCATTGTTCATTCAAGATTTCAATAACAATGACAAAAAAAAAATGTTAGCAAACTAAGAATAGAAATGAACTTCCTTGGCTTGACCAGAAGTGCCTTTAGAAAAAAAAAGTTACTGATATCTATACTTCATGAGGAACTCTTAAAAAATTTCTCTTTAAAGATTAGGAACGGGGCTTCCCTGGTGGTCCAGTGAGTAAAGAATCCGCCTTCCCGTGCAAAGGGCACTGGTTCCATCCCTGGCCCGGGAAGATCCCACATGCCTCGGAGTGACTGGATCAGTGTGTCTAATTATGAGCCAGCGCTCTGGAGTGCATGTGCCCTGAGCCAGTGCTTTGCAACGAGAGAGGCCACTGCAATGGGAGGCCCACACAGGCCAAAGAATAAAGATGGGTGAAAATAAATAAATAAAAAAACAACAAAAGAGGCCAAAATTTAAAAAGATTAGGAACAAAAGAAGGGTGCTTGTAGTGCCACCTTGTATTTGGCATTGTGCTTGAGGAGCTAATAATGCAGTATAGTAGGAAAAAGGAAAAGTGAAAGAAATGAAAAATCTTAAATTGGAAAAGAAAAAGCAGTACTCATATATATGCTGGTTCTCCGATTATTGTCTACAAAGAAGAATCTAAGAAAATCTGTAAACGAATTTATTTCCAGTTCTACATTTTTGTAGAGAACTTAAGCTATAAAAGATTTTTAAGCAGAAAAGTGAGGTAATAATCTCATTTTGTTCTAAAGAAAATCTTTTTAGTACTTAGTAGTTTGGTTTCAAAGCATAATACTAGGAGTTTTTGAGTAATTTTCAAAGTCAATTTATATGTTTTCCCTCTAGAGCCACAGAGACTTCTGACGAAGTGGAGAGTCTGCGACCCCCTAGGTTTTTTAATGAAGATGGAGTTATCAGACCTTACAGGTTGAGGGACGGTACTGGAAATCAGATGTTACAGGTGGGTGAAGAAATAGCTGATGAATTAAGATTAATTTAGTCATCTGCTTTTTTTTGTAAAGCAGCTATAAATTGCTTTAAGTATGTATTAGATTATTTGGGATCTCACATGTTCTGCTTTATTCCATTTAAATTTTCTTACATTTACTTAAGTTTTAAATGTATATTTATTTACTATAAGATTTTTTTTCTCTTTTACAGGCATCAAAAGTTATGAAAACAGTTAATGCATGACTTTGCAAGTGAAAGCCAACAGTATATATTAATCGTAAAATTTACAGACTATGTACAGCTGTTTCAGTATTTTGAGTGCAAAGAAAAGCTTTTATATTGGTAACTTTTGTATAGGCTTCTTTTTTAGCAAATCTGATTTTTTTATAGGATATTCTTAGATCTGTACCAAATTTGTTAAATTTGTTGAAAGGCATTGTGCCTCCTGTACCCTCATAGTTGGTGGTACTTATTTTACCCCTTTAGACCATTTCTGTTTCGGGTACTTCCTTCAAACCACTAATTCCGGATATAATCTTTAAACCACTTACTTCAGATACAATCTTCATGGCCAGCTAGGCAGTATAAGGAAAAAAATTGTGACTGCTGCTATTGTGAATTCTTAGGTTCTTCTTGGTTTCTTCTGCTATTCTTTTGAAGATGCTTAAATGGCAATGACCCTCTTCCTGCTTTATATCTGTGTGGTCTATTTAAAACCCTGTGAAATTAATGAGCAATTCACATGAAACCAACACCTTTTACTAAGGAAAGTTAGCTTTTAGAGCGGTAGTAAGTTTGAAGTGGACTATTTTATCTGTTTGTATAGGTTTTACTTTGTAAATTGAACTCTTTAAAATCTGGATTATACTGTAGATAACATACTCAATGGGATATGCCCATTTAAAGTCATTTCTGTGGTTTACATGTGGAATACTAAATTAAATCATTTATTTGAAAACAAGGAGTCATTCTGTTGTAGAGACTTGAAAATATTCATAGTAATAATAGATGTGGGAGATGTGGCCTTTATCCCATAGCCTTGACATTCTAAATATTGTTAAGTTTAAAGTGATCAAGGTAAAGATTTCAAGTTTTAATGTTTTACCCACTTCATGCACAGTATATAAGTTTGTATTAAATGTGCTTCCATAAACTGTAAACATTGTATTAATATGTCATGTTTAGTTAAGTGGCTTTGCATTGTGTTTAAGATGTTTTTAAAGCATCAAAACATGTTGGGATAGAACTGTCAATCTACTGAGAGATTGTGTTCTAAATGGCCTGTTGACAAAGTCTACGAGTACAGTGTATCATTCTTTGGAGATGTTGCAGAGACCACCTGTAGTTATAGTCAGACGTACATATCTACTCAGTACCTTCCTTTCCTTATTATAACATTATTAACGTATTACTGATTCATTTTGCTACACTGAATAGTTATCAATTCAAAAAGAAAACCAATCTTGAGAAACTATTCTATAAACTTAGCAGGAAAAGGATGAATAGTGAAGAGTTTAGATGTACATCCTTATTATTTGAGAACAGATGACAAGAAAGCCAGGAGATACCAAAAGTTTCCTGTGGTTCATGACTCGATTTCAGTAACAACTAAATTCATTCTATACTTTTTTTCCATTGACTGTTTTTGAAAGCTTTTTTAAGTTTGGGATTTAGGGCTATGACTATTTACTGTATTTTTAAACATGCCTATTATTTTCAGGAAGCCGGTCTTAGAATTAATTGCTAAAAGAGCTGTTTAAATGAAAAAATGTTTTTTAGAAAGCAATAAACAGTGTTTTAGACTGTTATAGGTTTCTTCTGCTATTCTTTTGAAGATGCTTAAATGGCAATGACCCTCTTCCTGCTTTATATCTGTGTGGTCTATTTAAAACCCTGTGAAATTAATGAGCAATTCACATGAAACCAACACCTTTTACTAAGGAAAGTTAGCTTTTAGAGCGGTAGTAAGTTTGAAGTGGACTATTTTATCTGTTTGTATAGGTTTTACTTTGTAAATTGAACTCTTTAAAATCTGGATTATACTGTAGATAACATACTCAATGGGATATGCCCATTTAAAGTCATTTCTGTGGTTTACATGTGGAATACTAAATTAAATCATTTATTTGAAAACAAGGAGTCATTCTGTTGTAGAGACTTGAAAATATTCATAGTAATAATAGATGTGGGAGATGTGGCCTTTATCCCATAGCCTTGACATTCTAAATATTGTTAAGTTTAAAGTGATCAAGGTAAAGATTTCAAGTTTTAATGTTTTACCCACTTCATGCACAGTATATAAGTTTGTATTAAATGTGCTTCCATAAACTGTAAACATTGTATTAATATGTCATGTTTAGTTAAGTGGCTTTGCATTGTGTTTAAGATGTTTTTAAAGCATCAAAACATGTTGGGATAGAACTGTCAATCTACTGAGAGATTGTGTTCTAAATGGCCTGTTGACAAAGTCTACGAGTACAGTGTATCATTCTTTGGAGATGTTGCAGAGACCACCTGTAGTTATAGTCAGACGTACATATCTACTCAGTACCTTCCTTTCCTTATTATAACATTATTAACGTATTACTGATTCATTTTGCTACACTGAATAGTTATCAATTCAAAAAGAAAACCAATCTTGAGAAACTATTCTATAAACTTAGCAGGAAAAGGATGAATAGTGAAGAGTTTAGATGTACATCCTTATTATTTGAGAACAGATGACAAGAAAGCCAGGAGATACCAAAAGTTTCCTGTGGTTCATGACTCGATTTCAGTAACAACTAAATTCATTCTATACTTTTTTTCCATTGACTGTTTTTGAAAGCTTTTTTAAGTTTGGGATTTAGGGCTATGACTATTTACTGTATTTTTAAACATGCCTATTATTTTCAGGAAGCCGGTCTTAGAATTAATTGCTAAAAGAGCTGTTTAAATGACTAAAACTTCATAATTCTTGTTATTATTTTTTAGCAAGAGCAATAAACAGTGTTTTAGACTGAATACCTATAGGAATTCACCAACTGCCTTAGGATGTTTGTGTTTGCCATTATTCCCTTATAGGTGTAACAAGTAGGTTGTTACTTTAGTGGAAAGGTGCTTTTTTGAATCAAAACTGTACTATTAGCAGACACATTAAAATATGTAAATACCAGTACTATGGCAAATAAGTAGATGACACATAAACAGTATTTCAAAACTCATCTACCTCAACTTAACCTAAGTGATTTAATAATAATTCCCTTAGAAAATATTTAATACTTCCGAATGTTTGTCCTTTTATTTTCAGATTGTCTAAAAAGGATGCTCTGTGTTTGCTAAGTTACATATGGCTATGTATGATAATATGAGATACACTCTCATTGTGTACCTTTCTATCTAGAAAGTGGCACTGTATTATAGTGCTTCCTAATGGTCACTTAAAGTTGCCTAGTAGAAAATAACGTAAGTCTAACAGTCATGGAATAACTTACTGGTATCATTAAGCTATTTTATGTATTAAATTACCAACAAGTGGAGTTAAGTTTATTAGATTATGAAATATTTTATCCATAATTACTGCCCCACTTAGATCTGAAGTCTTCTTAAAAATTATTGACTCTTGAACATTTCATAATTTTACGTGTTTTCCAAGCAATTTGGCGTACTTAACTAACCTTTGTGCTTCTTTTTTTTTTTTCCACCATGCTTACAGAAAATTCATGTCTACAGGGAATGGATTATGGCTCACAGTATAAGTAGTGATGATAATGATGACAATGATTAGTTAGATCTGAAATGTTAAAATTTCATATGTTCTTGGTCATTTTATTTGGAATGTTTCATTAACATGTTTTGTATGATTACACATGATGCCTATATGCCCATTTTTAGCAAGATAAAAGTACTTTTCCTTTTAAAATTTTTCTATATTTTTTTCAAAACCAAAAATTACTGCATTAAGCACAGAAAAATGTATTTTACAGCCAAAGTAGGGCATACTGTATATTATAGCATTTGCTTATATGTATCACATATATTTTATAGCTTTAAAATAAGTTTGACTTTAACATTTAAAGTCAGGGCTTCCCTGGTGGTCCAGTGGGTAAGGACATCGCCTTGCAGTTTAAGGGGTGCCGGTTCGATCCCTGGCCTGGGAAGATCCCACGTGCTGTGGAGCGGCTGGACCGATGTGTCCAATTAACGAGCCGGAGCTCTGGGGCACATGCGCCCAGAGCTGGTGCTCTGTGACAACAGAGGCCACCGCGATGGGAGGCCCACATGGGCCAAAGAATAAAGATGGATGAAAATGGACAAATGAAAGACCAATAGAAGCAGCCTGCCTGCTCCCCTCCCTCCCCACCCCACCCCTCCAAATAAATAAATAAATAAATCTTTTAAAAAAAAAAAGATTTAAAGTCAGGCAATTTTTTTTAATGTTCAGTCATTTCATTTTAAATTATATGCATATAATTTAGCAAAATGCTATATCTAATGTTCTGTGTAAATTTTCTGGGCTGTGATATAATGTAATCAAGTTTGAAAAAGAAGAAAGAAAAATAAAAATGGAATAACTTACTGGTATCATTAAGCTATTTTATGTATTAAATTACCAACAAGTGGAGTTAAGTTTATTAGATTATGAAATATTTTATCCATAATTACTGCCCCACTTAGATCTGAAGTCTTCTTAAAAATTATTGACTCTTGAACATTTCATAATTTTACGTGTTTTCCAAGCAATTTGGCGTACTTAACTAACCTTTGTGCTTCTTTTTTTTTTTTCCACCATGCTTACAGAAAATTCATGTCTACAGGGAATGGATTATGGCTCACAGTATAAGTAGTGATGATAATGATGACAATGATTAGTTAGATCTGAAATGTTAAAATTTCATATGTTCTTGGTCATTTTATTTGGAATGTTTCATTAACATGTTTTGTATGATTACACATGATGCCTATATGCCCATTTTTAGCAAGATAAAAGTACTTTTCCTTTTAAAATTTTTCTATATTTTTTTCAAAACCAAAAATTACTGCATTAAGCACAGAAAAATGTATTTTACAGCCAAAGTAGGGCATACTGTATATTATAGCATTTGCTTATATGTATCACATATATTTTATAGCTTTAAAATAAGTTTGACTTTAACATTTAAAGTCAGGGCTTCCCTGGTGGTCCAGTGGGTAAGGACATCGCCTTGCAGTTTAAGGGGTGCCGGTTCGATCCCTGGCCTGGGAAGATCCCACGTGCTGTGGAGCGGCTGGACCGATGTGTCCAATTAACGAGCCGGAGCTCTGGGGCACATGCGCCCAGAGCTGGTGCTCTGTGACAACAGAGGCCACCGCGATGGGAGGCCCACATGGGCCAAAGAATAAAGATGGATGAAAATGGACAAATGAAAGACCAATAGAAGCAGCCTGCCTGCTCCCCTCCCTCCCCACCCCACCCCTCCAAATAAATAAATAAATAAATCTTTTAAAAAAAAAAAGATTTAAAGTCAGGCAATTTTTTTTAATGTTCAGTCATTTCATTTTAAATTATATGCATATAATTTAGCAAAATGCTATATCTAATGTTCTGTGTAAATTTTCTGGGCTGTGATATAATGTAATCAAGTTTGAAAAAGAAGAAAGAAAAAATACTAACCAATCAATATTTTACAGTTACTCATCTTTTCAGAAGTATTTTTTATCAAATATCTTGAATAATAATAAACTTCTGTAACTTGAAGCAATACAGACTTTTTGTTCTATTCCAAAATGTAGTACGTTTGACTACTATGATAAGAAACATTCATGATTTGTTATAAAGGTTAGGTAGATAGTGAAATAATTTATAGTCTGAGACTGAAAAAAATATGTTCTTTTCTTTGGTTCTTTTATTTCATTATGTTATGTATTGTTTTGTGAAGCAGCGAACACAGTTGGTTTTACAATCATATTTTACATATTCATGTGCTATATCCTTGTTATAAAATGTTATCAGAACATTAGAAAAGTTATAGTAAGCATGTTATGTGTATCTCTTCTGAATAATATTGGGAAAAAGTCTGTGTTTCTGAAAGATGTATAAGAAAATCTGTTTTTATGTTTTGTGTATTGAAAGCTTCTTTTTAACTTAAATGAAAATTTTTGTTCTATTTTCCTAATATATCAGATGTACTTAAAAATAAACCTCTAACAAGTTAATGACCATTGGTTTAGGGTCTCTGTGCCTGCAGTGCAAGAGACCCTGGTTCCATCCAGGGGTCAGCAAGATCCCCTGGAGAAGGAAATGGCAGCTCACTCCAGTATTGTTGCCTAGGAAATCTCACGGAGAGAGAAGCCTGGTGGGCTGTAGTCCATGGGGTCGCAAAGAGTCGGACACGACTGGGCAACTAACATACACAGATTAATGACTGTTAATAGAATGATGTTTAATCCCTCATGACAGCTCTATATTTGGATTAACACAGAAGCATTTGCCTTAATTTATGTTAAGTATTTTGCTTACAGTGATTTTATCAGATTGTAGTAGGTAATTGCCTTAATTGTTCAGCTTTTAGTTTGATTCATTCAAACAGTGATTTATTTTGAGTCTCTTCCAGTTCTTAGGTTTATCGACATTTTTCCACTGTAAATTGTTGTTCTCTATTTCTTAGAAAATGACTATTTCAGATTTCTAATATTGAGGCTACAAAAAAAGAAGCTAGAAATTTAACTCTTAAAATTTCTATCTGCTTAGATTGATTCAAATTAAGTAGAAATCAAGGTTGTATATGCTAGGACAAAGAAATATGTGAATGTCAAGGAATTTACTTACTGTTTTCATCAAAATATACTAATCTGGGGCTTCCCTGGTGATGCAGTGGGTGAGGACACTGCATTGCAGTGCAAGGGGCGCCAGTTCGATCCCTGGCCTGGGAAGATCCCACGTGCTGCGGAGTGGCTGGACCGATGTGTCCAATTACCAAGCCGGAGCTCTGGAGCGCATGTGCCCAGAGCCGGTGCTCTGCGACAGCAGAGGCCACTGTGATGGGAGGTCCACACGGGCCAAAGAACAAAGATGGATGCAAATAGATAGATGAAAGACCAACAGAAGTGGCCTGCCTGCCCCCTCCCTCCCCAGCCCCCCCCCCCAAAATAAATAAATATTAAAAAAAAACCCACTAATCTTATTTTTTGGAATAAGACACTGACCATTCAAGTAGTCACTATTGGAATCACAGACAGTTTGTCTGAATCCTCTACTCTCTTACCCTTGGTCAGAATCAGACAAAACTTGCTGATTCTCATGGAAGGTAAAAATAGCATGTAAGATAACACGTGGGACTCCCAGGTGTCACTGGTGGTGGTGGTGTAGTTGCTAAGTTGTGTCGGACTCTTTGCAACCCCGTGGATTGTAGCCCACCAGGTTCCTCTGTCCCTGGGATTCTCCAGGCAAGAATACTGGAGTGGGGCTGCCATTTCTAGAAGAACAGTGTTATGTATTGTGTATGCTCAAGGAAGGGAAAGGTCTGGTAATTTCTTCATTGAGTTCTTTGATTCCAGTTTTGCTTCGCATGAGGCCTTTCTAAAGGAGAAAATGCTAATAAGCTGCTTGTTTGCAAGACATTTTCTGAATTTCTTGGGGTGGATCTGTGGCACTTAATTCTGTTGTACAGATTTCATAAAGGTCCTTGTGAATTTATCTAGAGAAAGTTCTGGATATTTCAGCAGTGCCTTACCGTATTAATGAAAAGAAAACAGGAGGTAGAATTACATTTCTTTAAAATCTCTTGAACAGTAAAGATTTAAAATAATATTTTACATTAACTAGTAAACTGGTAACTAGTAGACTTTGTTCATATGGCCTTAGGGATTCATTCTTACGTTTTTTAGCCCTTAGAAGTGACATACATTTTCTTTTATATAATTGCCATTGTTCTTCCTGCTTCTGTTTTCCTGCCCCAGTGAAATAATCTTTTCAAGCTTCTCTGCTGACAGGTGTTGATTATTTTTTCCAGTTTAAAACATGTTATTTTTTTGAAAAAAAACGTAAAAGACTGAGGTTTGTTGTATGTTTTCTTGATGAAGATGTAGAACTTGCACGAAAATACCGTCGTATTCCTCATCAGATACATAGAAAATGAGTTCGGTTTGGGGATTTTAAATGAAATGAACAGTTCTTTTGTTTATTAGTGACTTTATAATTAATTAGAAGTTTAAAATGGAGAATTTCCATCTAATAAAGTCAAACGAGAAAGCTCAGTTTGAAAGATGAACTATGCAATACCACACCTTCCCATATCCTTTAACTTCATTTATATTCTAAATTTCTATTTGGTCATTTCGTATATATAGAAAAAGAAATGGAGGGTTCATCTCTCTTCTCAAAGCAAAGTCTCTTATTTTTTTTCATTCGCTATTTTTCTGTGTCTACTTTAAACTTGAATAGCATAGTAAAAACTGACAGGAAGAAACATTTATAAAAACCTAAATTTGTGAATACTTATCACCATGGATAAATCATCTAAGAGTATATAAATGAAATTAGTGTTCACATTGGTATAGATATAACAAATGTAAATCCAGAATAATATTGCTGGCTTTCAGTATTCCTTAAAGAAAAGGAAGTTGGAATAAATTTTAATTTGCTCCTATTTTTAAAATTGTCGGGATTTTATAAATTTGACCTTTTGAAATTGTTCAAAACACATATATCATTGATACAGTGTTGAGTGTTGACTTTAAGATCACATGAAAATTTACAGATGGAGCCATATTAGATTTGTGACTAGGACATCAAAGTTCAACGTGAAATATGAGCTGCTCTATTTTATGTCTTAAAGTATAAAGTTATCATACAGTATTGAATGCTGACTGCTATAATAGCTGCTGTAGTACTTTGTCTGATTTAAATCCTGTGATGAAGCTTTACATTATACTTTCCTGTATATGGGAGGAGGACCAGAAACCACAATCTCAACTGTTATTGGGTACTTTTCTACTATACCTTCAAGCCTCAGCTTTTTGTTTTATAGATTTCCTTGCGTATTAATAATTTATTGTAATAGTCCAAAATTTTAAACATCCTATAGTCTCTAAATAAGATGTACAGATTGATAATTTAGGTCAAATAATAATTATGATGGATAAGAAGAATGTTAGTTTTATTTATTATTCTATCCCTATCCCTTTAAAATAAATGGCAGTCAATGAAAATGTATAGATCAGTATTTAATCTTTAATTTCAGGAGATGATTATTCAGACTCTGAAGTGCAGTGAGTACAAATCATACTATACAAAACACTTCATGAAGTCCTGAGTCAAAGAAGAATGAAATACATAATTTAAAATAACACAGACCTTGTTAGGGAGCTAATGAGAAGAGTTTATGATGGTCATATGTAAGCATTTATGGCTTTGTCTGTTATAATGTGGTAAACCATTTTCATGTCTATAATTATCTCTCAGTGTGATAAATGTGTCTCACAATTATTTCATACCAACCAAAATGTATTTAAGAATAGTGTACCTCAAGATATCAGCTTTAAATGTTTAATAGTTTTGTAAAACTGATTTTTACTATAATCCTCTTCATTGCATATACATATTCTATGCAGTGAAATGGTAAAGATACCTACTAAATTTGCCTTCTGCTGTTTCTGTAGATCTTAGAGATTCTTAATTATTTGAGTATTCACAATATAGTCATTGTGTTTTTATCAACAGATAATCAGGATAGTATATATATAATTCTTCTTAATTGGAAACGCTGTGTTTTTCTACTCTTAAGTTACCATTTATGAATAACTTGTTAAACTATATTATGTCTACAAAGATTTTTTTAATGTATTCAATAAAACTTAGAGTTTCTTTAAATTAAAAAATCTGGAGACTCACAGTCCATGGAAAAAGGTAAATCCCTCTGTGAATCACTTGATTTACTTTGGTTCTCAATCTACAATTTTAGTATTACAAAAAATGTGACTTTTTCAAAAATTAGCCTATTTTCTACATTGTTAAAGTAATATATGCTCAGGAAGGAAAAATAGGAATAGAAAAGGTTACCCTCTCTCCCCACCATTTATTACAGTATATTTCACTTTTTAAATTTTTTTCATATAATTATGATTCTAATATATAGATTTTTGTCATGCCCTATATAGGAAACTTGGTCTTTATTACTGTAATATATGGTATCCAACAGAACTTCTCTTTTTTTTAGAGCTAATGTAGAAGATTTTTCTTTTTGTTTGTTGATAATCTCCTAGATTATTTTGTGTTTTTGTTGGCTTGTTGAAGCTTTTTCTTTTTAATATTTTTACCTTTTAGCTCTGCTTTTTAAAATGTTTAGCCCTTAAGTAAATCTCCTCTTAAAATTCATTTGTAGATGATTATTCAGACTCTGAAGTGCAGTGAGTCAAATCATACTATACAAAACACTTCATGAGGTCCTGAGTCAAAGAAGAATGAAATACATAATTTAAAATAACACAGACCTTGTTAGGGAGCTAATGAGAAGAGTTTATGATGGTCATATGTAAGCATTTATGGCTTTGTCTGTTATAATGTGGTAAACCATTTTCATGTCTATAATTATCTCTCAGTGTGATAAATGTGTCTCACAATTATTTCATACCAACCAAAATGTATTTAAGAATAGTGTACCTCAAGATATCAGCTTTAAATGTTTAATAGTTTTGTAAAACTGATTTTTACTATAATCCTCTTCATTGCATATACATATTCTATGCAGTGAAATGGTAAAGATACCTACTAAATTTGCCTTCTGCTGTTTCTGTAGATCTTAGAGATTCTTAATTATTTGAGTATTCACAATATAGTCATTGTGTTTTTATCAACAGATAATCAGGATAGTATATATATAATTCTTCTTAATTGGAAACGCTGTGTTTTTCTACTCTTAAGTTACCATTTATGAATAACTTGTTAAACTATATTATGTCTACAAAGATTTTTTTAATGTATTCAATAAAACTTAGAGTTTCTTTAAATTAAAAAATCTGGAGACTCACAGTCCATGGAAAAAGGTAAATCCCTCTGTGAATCACTTGATTTACTTTGGTTCTCAATCTACAATTTTAGTATTACAAAAAATGTGACTTTTTCAAAAATTAGCCTATTTTCTACATTGTTAAAGTAATATATGCTCAGGAAGGAAAAATAGGAATAGAAAAGGTTACCCTCTCTCCCCACCATTTATTACAGTATATTTCACTTTTTAAATTTTTTTCATATAATTATGATTCTAATATATAGATTTTTGTCATGCCCTATATAGGAAACTTGGTCTTTATTACTGTAATATATGGTATCCAACAGAACTTCTCTTTTTTTTAGAGCTAATGTAGAAGATTTTTCTTTTTGTTTGTTGATAATCTCCTAGATTATTTTGTGTTTTTGTTGGCTTGTTGAAGCTTTTTCTTTTTAATATTTTTACCTTTTAGCTCTGCTTTTTAAAATGTTTAGCCCTTAAGTAAATCTCCTCTTAAAATTCATTTATGTGTTTACATGTATGTATGATCCTTGTGATTTTCATTATGTATAGATATTGAGAGCTGTGTTGTCCCCCAAGCAGGTAGTATTTTTCAGCCATTTCAGACATTTAAAAATTTTAATCTGTGTTGTCTTTGAATCTCTTACATCTCTTAGAAAGATGTCTTAATTGCCATTATGTAGTTGTTTTAGAAAGGAGGCTGTTTTTGTTTGTTGTATATTTCTTTTCTTTCAGAAATTACAGATGATTATGATTAGCTTCAAACTGCCTTAATAGCATTTGGAGGATAACTGCCTTCAGCTGATGTGGCCTTTCCCTTTACTTCGGGAGGAGAATTACAACTGATGTGGAAAAAGGGGCTTATCATAGGCAGATCATCAGAGTAGTGCTGAACACTCTTCCTGGCTTCATCTGAAATTTTGAGTAAGTGGACAAGAACTAGGAGATAAAGGCCCATTGGATCTACTCTTCATTTTTAACTCTTCCTCTCCAGAATCATACTTCTGAATGGGATGAGAAAACTGAAGAGAGCCAAATTCTGTTAGGGCAAATTAGAGTTAGCATCTGAGCTAAAGCAGATCCCCAGAAAAGGAGATGACCTGTCCAACCTGGGTACAGTTCTCATATTTAATTTTTTAGTTTTAGCAGAACTCTCTTGTAGAACTCTCTTTGACACATCATTTTTGAAGGCTTATACGTTTGAAAATTTAGTAATGAGTCCCTCTAACTTACTTTGTGTCAATAAAGTAACTCACCCCATTTGAACCTTCCAGCAATACATAAAATGTTGTGTGAATAGGACTTTGAAATTATATCTGTTTCTGGAGGTGATGGTTTCACTGAGGGGAGGTTCCAGTTTTCTCATTCCAATATACAATGAATTTTTAAATTATTTTTTAATCTAATACTGAAATGAGGCTAAATTTGATTACTAAAACATTTTCAAAAGTTTGTCATCACTTCATCCCATACTTTTTTTTTTTTAATTTTTGGCAACTTTTTTGTTGGTCTCTCATTTATTTATTTCCATCCATCTTTGTTCTCTGGTCTGTGTGGGCCTCCCATTGCAGTGGCCTCTCCTGTAGCAGAGCTCTGGCTCTGGGCACACACGCTGCAGAGCGCTGGCTTGTTATTGGACACACTGGTCCAGCCGCTCGGCTGCATGTAGGATCTTCTCATGCCAGGGATTGAACCAGCACCCCTTGCAGTGGGAGGCGGACTCTTTCCCCACTGGACCACCAGGGAAGACCCCATCCCATACGTTTTAAAAAAAATAATTCGGCAGTAGCAGTTTATATTTGTGTGTGGGCTTGACATTTTGCAGAGCTATTTAACATATGTGATTATTTAGTCTTTACAAATTAGGAAAACAGCTTAGCTTTCTGAAGCGATACGTCCTAAATCACTCATCCCATAAATTCATAAATATATTAAGGAATGATAAGTATTATTAAAATGAGAACGGTAGTACATTTAACTTTAAAAGAAATAAAAATGTTATGCTTAAAAAGGTTCACCTTGAGTCTTATATATTGCTTACCGAGGATATGCAAATAACAGCTAAAATTCTACATTAAGTACTAGTTGAAAAGATCATCACTATTTAGCTAAAGGTGCTAAATTGTAACTTGGCACTCAGCTCATGATTTCCCTACTGATGTATAAGAAAGTTCTACCTTACAATGTCCCCTGGTTACTTTTGACAGCATATAGATTCTCTTCATAAGTTGAGCTTGAGAACATTGACACATCATTTTGAAGGCTTATACGTTTGAAAATTTAGTAATGAGTCCCTCTAACTTACTTTGTGTCAATAAAGTAACTCACCCCATTTGAACCTTCCAGCAATACATAAAATGTTGTGTGAATAGGACTTTGAAATTATATCTGTTTCTGGAGGTGATGGTTTCACTGAGGGGAGGTTCCAGTTTTCTCATTCCAATATACAATGAATTTTTAAATTATTTTTTAATCTAATACTGAAATGAGGCTAAATTTGATTACTAAAACATTTTCAAAAGTTTGTCATCACTTCATCCCATACTTTTTTTTTTTTTTTTTTTTTGCAACTTTTTTGTTGGTCTCTCATTTATTTATTTCCATCCATCTTTGTTCTCTGGTCTGTGTGGGCCTCCCATTGCAGTGGCCTCTCCTGTAGCAGAGCTCTGGCTCTGGGCACACACGCTGCAGAGCGCTGGCTTGTTATTGGACACACTGGTCCAGCCGCTCGGCTGCATGTAGGATCTTCTCATGCCAGGGATTGAACCAGCACCCCTTGCAGTGGGAGGCGGACTCTTTCCCCACTGGACCACCAGGGAAGACCCCATCCCATACGTTTTAAAAAAAATAATTCGGCAGTAGCAGTTTATATTTGTGTGTGGGCTTGACATTTTGCAGAGCTATTTAACATATGTGATTATTTAGTCTTTACAAATTAGGAAAACAGCTTAGCTTTCTGAAGCGATACGTCCTAAATCACTCATCCCATAAATTCATAAATATATTAAGGAATGATAAGTATTATTAAAATGAGAACGGTAGTACATTTAACTTTAAAAGAAATAAAAATGTTATGCTTAAAAAGGTTCACCTTGAGTCTTATATATTGCTTACCGAGGATATGCAAATAACAGCTAAAATTCTACATTAAGTACTAGTTGAAAAGATCATCACTATTTAGCTAAAGGTGCTAAATTGTAACTTGGCACTCAGCTCATGATTTCCCTACTGATGTATAAGAAAGTTCTACCTTACAATGTCCCCTGGTTACTTTTGACAGCATATAGATTCTCTTCATAAGTTGAGCTTCGTGAAAGTTCAACCATACTTATTTAGTGTGTGCTCTAATAATAATTTTGTAAAAAGAATTTAGCATAAATGATGAAAAGTCTTTTTTATTAGTCAGATATCCTATGAGAGAAAGGCTTTTCTCTTGCCAAATGAAACAGTTCATTTTTATAGAATATTACATTGGAGGCTTCATCTAAGGATAAAATTTAATGTCGTCTATGAAAGGAAGCACCATGTATAGTTTTTTGTCAGTTGAGTCTTTAGTTGTAAATTCAAATGAAATTGATATCCTAGTTATTTCTGTTGGTGATTTTTGTTTTGTTTTGTTTTTTAAAGATTTATTTATTTATTTATTTTGGGCGGTGGTCGGGTTGGGGAGGGAGGGGAGCGGGCGGGCCACTTCTATTGGTCTTTCGTTTCTCTCTGTTCATCCGTCTTTGTTCCTTGGCTCCTGTGGGCCTCCCATCGCGGTGGCCTCTGTTGTCGCAGAGCACCGGCTCTGGGCGCATGCACTCTAGAGCTCTGGCTCGGTGATTAGACACATGGGTCCAGCCGCTCCGCGGCACGTGGGATCTTCCCAGGCCAGGGATCAAACTGGCGCCCCTTGCACTGCAAGGCTGTGTCCTTACCCACTGGACCACCAGGGGAAGCCCTCTGTTGGTGATTCTAATGAGCTGTAACTCAGTGAAAATCTACCACTGGAAACAAGTCCTCCAGGAAGCAGCGTGGAAAAATTGCACTTTGAATCTGAGTTAGTTGTTTATTAGTCTTATTTACTATCTTCCAAAGAGATAATTATCCCTGGGTATTATATGAGATTGAAGCACTGAAAGGGACATGACACAACTTGTGAACTATCTGAATCCATATGTCAGTGAGCTGTTAAAATGGGATCCCACTGCATCCACTGGAATGCATGCAGTTCTGTGCTAACTCCATTTCAGTAAAAATACCTGAAGTGCTGTAATACATTATGGCCCAGGGCTTGAATTCTGGAACCATGTAAACTTGAGTTCAACACCAGCCTTTTCTTTTTACTAGCTTTATAGTTCCTTTATTCTAGTCTGATCTTAAACTCTAGACTATTAAGAAGGAGATAATTGTGGTACTGAGAGTACCTTGGTACATAATACCAAGGTAGTAGTACCTTGATGGTATTGCTAAAGTTAAAAGTGAGGTAATGTATATAATTACTAGTACAGTGTCTAATAAGAATTCATTGTTATATTTTCATTGTTCCAGATGGGTAATAACCATTTTATGCTAGTTCTTGGTCATCATTATTCTGTATTCCTTATTTGTCTCCTCTTGGCCACAATTATCATTGAATTTTGCATTTTTTTTCCTTTTATGCTTAATAGAATGGTTAGAATGTTGTGACAATTTCCACGCATTATGGTAAGCTATAGAATCAAAATTTCAGTGATTTGGACTTCTCTGAATTAAAATTTAAGTATTTTGAAAGAACTGTTACTGTTCTCAAGTTTTAATAAAACTTGAAATGTTTTCAAGTCACTAAATGCTGTTCAGTAGAGGTTCTGCTGGAAATGGATTAGAAAGATTTTTGTAACTATCCACGTAGAGTAAGGCACTTCCTCTGGCTTTTCTTCTGGAATGTGTTAGGTACGTTGGTTAATAGTCTGCTTTTGTCAGTGCATATAATCGAGCTGTTTCTGTCCTTTCTCCAGACTGTTTTAGTTGAATCAGTTTGTGACAGTTCACATCTCTTAAGATAATACTTTCTATTTTCTGGTACTATTTGGCAGTGTTATGCTCAGCTGTTCTGTCTAAGCTGTTAGCATAGTTTATACTTCGTCTGACAGTCCAAATATCTTGTTTGCATGGGAAAATTGCACTTTGAATCTGAGTTAGTTGTTTATTAGTCTTATTTACTATCTTCCAAAGAGATAATTATCCCTGGGTATTATATGAGATTGAAGCACTGAAAGGGACATGACACAACTTGTGAACTATCTGAATCCATATGTCAGTGAGCTGTTAAAATGGGATCCCACTGCATCCACTGGAATGCATGCAGTTCTGTGCTAACTCCATTTCAGTAAAAATACCTGAAGTGCTGTAATACATTATGGCCCAGGGCTTGAATTCTGGAACCATGTAAACTTGAGTTCAACACCAGCCTTTTCTTTTTACTAGCTTTATAGTTCCTTTATTCTAGTCTGATCTTAAACTCTAGACTATTAAGAAGGAGATAATTGTGGTACTGAGAGTACCTTGGTACATAATACCAAGGTAGTAGTACCTTGATGGTATTGCTAAAGTTAAAAGTGAGGTAATGTATATAATTACTAGTACAGTGTCTAATAAGAATTCATTGTTATATTTTCATTGTTCCAGATGGGTAATAACCATTTTATGCTAGTTCTTGGTCATCATTATTCTGTATTCCTTATTTGTCTCCTCTTGGCCACAATTATCATTGAATTTTGCATTTTTTTTCCTTTTATGCTTAATAGAATGGTTAGAATGTTGTGACAATTTCCACGCATTATGGTAAGCTATAGAATCAAAATTTCAGTGATTTGGACTTCTCTGAATTAAAATTTAAGTATTTTGAAAGAACTGTTACTGTTCTCAAGTTTTAATAAAACTTGAAATGTTTTCAAGTCACTAAATGCTGTTCAGTAGAGGTTCTGCTGGAAATGGATTAGAAAGATTTTTGTAACTATCCACGTAGAGTAAGGCACTTCCTCTGGCTTTTCTTCTGGAATGTGTTAGGTACGTTGGTTAATAGTCTGCTTTTGTCAGTGCATATAATCGAGCTGTTTCTGTCCTTTCTCCAGACTGTTTTAGTTGAATCAGTTTGTGACAGTTCACATCTCTTAAGATAATACTTTCTATTTTCTGGTACTATTTGGCAGTGTTATGCTCAGCTGTTCTGTCTAAGCTGTTAGCATAGTTTATACTTCGTCTGACAGTCCAAATATCTTGTTTGCATGGGAGGAGACAAAGATATGGGGGAATTAAACAAAATCTAATACTTCTTCATATTTGATGACACAGTGACATTCAATTAAAAAGAAATTGCCTCACTGTAAGCTAAATATCTCATTGTATTTATATTTATTCCATTCTATACATATACTATATTTATGTATATATAAAATCATTGAGCTTTCAGGTAATGGATGTCTGTATTTGCCTGTGAAGCTTAGTTGACTGCCTTGTTTTTCCTGGCCATAGCCCTCATGTCTTACATTTGAAGTGAATTGATATAGCCTTTTTTATCCCTCAGCTTGAATCACACTACTCTAAGGAAATTATACTTAGCTTCTCTAAAGATTATTTTGAACAAGTCTATTTATTTGCTTCATAAGTAATTGAGAAATGGTAGCAATTAACATTTTAATTTATGTTTACCTTCCTAAATTTTGTCACGTTTAAAAGTAAACTCACTTTTTTAGTACAATCTGTTCATAAACCTTTCATCTTTCCCCATTATTTCATAACTGTTCAAGTTGGCCAGTCTGTAAAACCATTATTGGTTATTCAGTAGGTTTTCTTGCTCAATAGCATTTTTATCTTTTATGTTTTTCATCTAGATGAATTTCATTTTCCTTATATGCCTCATGCTGCTATCTTAATATATATAGATAGATAGATATAGGTATAGATATATACCTCTATGAAACTCTTAAAGTCAGATGGTCATCAGATTTTGATTTTGGTTTTTCTTTAACTGTATTCCTTCATCTGAGCCACCAGAGAAGCCTGCTGTACTTGTACCTATCATTACGTAATTTTCTTAAATATATTTCCACTGAATATTAGCACCTTGTATTATTTGGGATTTAAAGCCTTCCATGTTAGTGATTTGTTCCTGTCATCTGTCTTTCCTAATTTGCTTTGTTTTTTCAAAAGTGTTTATTATAAAACTCTGCTACTTCATAGTATTTGGCTGGTTGGAAAGTGTTAGCAGTGTTTTTTGTATTACTATAGTTAGGTATGTTCTTTTTCTAAAGCACTAGGAGTTGTCTGGCAGGAAATATGGATACTAGTAGAGGTAACCCTGACATAGCTGTCTTTTCAGTTCCTACTTCTTGTGTTTCTAATGTGTAATCAGTTTGGTTTGGATTTATTTATATCTAGTAAACTAAGGTTTACCTAGTCATCTTTTCTAATGCAAAGGAGACCCTTACTATAATAACCATACATTTTAATTATTACCTGTATGTTCTGACAGTTGTATATAATGAATGCAGTTTCCTTTATGTTTCTTTCTTGAAGAAAATTCTTAAATGACGATGGACAATTCATATATTATTTTAATGAATAAGGCACCATTGTAGCGTATTGATAAGGCTGACATCTCTGAAGTACTGGGTGTTGTACTTGATACTTCAGACAAATGTATTGGTATTTCTGCCAAACTTTGGTCTTGCTACAAAGACTACGTGTGAGTCCTAGTCCTGGTGTTGCTAATTCTTCATTCATACTAAAGGATATCACAAATTAGTTTAGTAGAAACATTCACACCTAACATCTGTTAAGGGTGAAAGAAGATGATGGTGACTATTACAGTATTTGAACCGTGTTAACCCAGAAAACATTAAGCCAGTCTGAGCTGCTTTAGTGGCCTTCCATAGAGACATCCAGCATCCAGGGATATTGAGGACATTTTTGGGGAACCATGGAAACATGTGACTGATACCACAATGTTGTGGTGGAAAGCATTGGAATTAGAAGTGAAGAAACCACTTTTCTGAGCCAAGTGTTGGAACTGACATGTCTAAAGTACTGACCAAGTGATCCCAAAAAAGTCACTTAACTGTAATGTTAATAGCACAAGGTTGTTGTGAAGTTTAGATGGGAAAAACATTTAAATGACCCTTGGTTTCTTCATGTATAAAAGGAAGAGATAATATTTTGCATGAAAATAATATTCTTTCGGGTCTAAAATTCCAGATTTTTAAAATAATACAAATGATGTTTTGAAAAGTATATAAAGCTTCATATAGTGAATTTACAGCGTCAAGAAAGTTAGCAGGAAATTGTGACCAAAGGCATGGATGGCATTGGTAGATTCTTTACAGCCTGATGAAAGATGATGACTGATTGGCTATCACATTCTTTCCTATCTTTCTATGAAATTTAGTTCCAAAGGTGTAGCTTCTGCTCATTAATACTGTTGTTATTCCATATTCACAGGTTTTAATGGAGACTGGCCAGCAAAATTTTGCTGCATGTTGAGTTAGCTTTGATGTTCATTCAAATACATCCATTATATGTTTCAAAGTAGACTTTTACCATTCATATTTCAAGTGTTGCATTTAACATTTTTTATGAACTCCAAAAAGCATTGCACAAATTGCTTCTTGTAGCTTTTTTTTTAATCAGATGTTATTTTGACTGTTGAAATTAGTTTAATTACTTAAATGTACAGATTAGATTGGGACCGAAAAGTGGAAAGTGATGAAAGGAGACTCAATTGCAATACCCAATCTTAACATAATATTGAAATAGAAGTTAGATACTTAAAATTGAACTATGAGATTTCAAGTTATTTGAAGATTGTAATGTATTAATAGGTGTTATAGACTCTTCCTTTACTAGTGGTATTCTTGATTAAAGGATTGAAAGACTTCACACCTAACATCTGTTAAGGGTGAAAGAAGATGATGGTGACTATTACAGTATTTGAACCGTGTTAACCCAGAAAACATTAAGCCAGTCTGAGCTGCTTTAGTGGCCTTCCATAGAGACATCCAGCATCCAGGGATATTGAGGACATTTTTGGGGAACCATGGAAACATGTGACTGATACCACAATGTTGTGGTGGAAAGCATTGGAATTAGAAGTGAAGAAACCACTTTTCTGAGCCAAGTGTTGGAACTGACATGTCTAAAGTACTGACCAAGTGATCCCAAAAAAGTCACTTAACTGTAATGTTAATAGCACAAGGTTGTTGTGAAGTTTAGATGGGAAAAACATTTAAATGACCCTTGGTTTCTTCATGTATAAAAGGAAGAGATAATATTTTGCATGAAAATAATATTCTTTCGGGTCTAAAATTCCAGATTTTTAAAATAATACAAATGATGTTTTGAAAAGTATATAAAGCTTCATATAGTGAATTTACAGCGTCAAGAAAGTTAGCAGGAAATTGTGACCAAAGGCATGGATGGCATTGGTAGATTCTTTACAGCCTGATGAAAGATGATGACTGATTGGCTATCACATTCTTTCCTATCTTTCTATGAAATTTAGTTCCAAAGGTGTAGCTTCTGCTCATTAATACTGTTGTTATTCCATATTCACAGGTTTTAATGGAGACTGGCCAGCAAAATTTTGCTGCATGTTGAGTTAGCTTTGATGTTCATTCAAATACATCCATTATATGTTTCAAAGTAGACTTTTACCATTCATATTTCAAGTGTTGCATTTAACATTTTTTATGAACTCCAAAAAGCATTGCACAAATTGCTTCTTGTAGCTTTTTTTTTAATCAGATGTTATTTTGACTGTTGAAATTAGTTTAATTACTTAAATGTACAGATTAGATTGGGACCGAAAAGTGGAAAGTGATGAAAGGAGACTCAATTGCAATACCCAATCTTAACATAATATTGAAATAGAAGTTAGATACTTAAAATTGAACTATGAGATTTCAAGTTATTTGAAGATTGTAATGTATTAATAGGTGTTATAGACTCTTCCTTTACTAGTGGTATTCTTGAGGAAATGAAGATTTTTATTCTGTATTTTAAAAGTTGGCCATATAGAACAAAAGCAAATAAATACTTTCAAGCTTACTTCTCTTCTAATACCAAAAAAACTGAAACAAAGGGTATGAAGTTATAAATAAAAGCTTTCCTTGCTCCTCCATGCCCTGCCAATATCCTCCTCAAGTCCAAAGATAAATGCTTAGAATAGATTTGGTGTGTTACCACCAACCTTTCCAGAAGTTTTTTGTGTTTATATAAATGTATGTGTTTCTACTCACCTCATTCATTCTCAATATCAATTTCTTTTCAGATAGCCCATTTTAGGCTATCAGTACACACTCATCTACCTTTTATTACTCTTGTAAGCAGGATGGTTTCTTTTTCATGATTGTGTAATATCCTATTGTATGCCTATACTATAATTAAACAGTCTCATGTTTTTGAACATTTGGTTTTTTTGCATTTAACATGACATCACCATAATGTCTATATGTATGTCTTGGCATACCTTTGCATAAGATAAATCATAGTAGTGGAATTGCTGACTTAAAGGATACATTTATTTGACTTGAGTTTTCTAGATTTTGAGTTAGGTTGAACATATTCTCATGTTTATTGTCAGATTTTGTGTTTTGTTGAACTACCTGGTCATATCCTTTACACATTTTCCTATAGACAGACTCCTTTTTCTTTCATTGGTTTATTCGTATTACTAGAATTCTGTGTGTTATGAAATTAGTTCTATGTCACTGTATTGACAGATATTTTCCTAATTTATCCTTTGATTTTTGTTTTACTTCTATTTATTTGCTTACTGTTTTGCTATACATTAGTGTTTAATCTCCACACACTTAACAATTCTTACGGACTTTATGTTTTACATTTAAGCCTTGACTTTAAAATCTTTAAACTTATTTTATTTGAGTACTTCTGTAATTTCATTCTGCGTAGTTAATTAGTGATTCATGTGGAGTTAACTTGGTGGAAAGAGAGAAGCAGATCTAGCTTTAGCCAGCAACCTGCTTGAAACAACTGCTAGGGTAGTTCTTATTCTCTTTTCATAATTTACTGTATATTGTACCTTTTTTCTAGATAAATCTTATAATTTTGTTAAATAACTTTTCTCCCTCCCCAAAACAAGTGAAAAAATACCATCTTGAGATCACATTAAGTATGTATGTATAAAAATGAGACAGAGGAGTATGATCTTTATTACAATGAATTTTATATTCAAAAATAAGACATTTCCATTTTCAAACTTTGTGTTATTCCCCTCAATAGAGTATTACAGCTTTTATTATACAAATTCTGCTTGTTATTTGTGAAACTTAATGTGTAAATAGGTATCTTTTTATTACCTTTATAAACAGGTTTGTTTTTCTTCCATTTTTCAAATTGATTATTGTGTTTTAAAGTTACTGGATTTTGTGTACTCAGGTCTTCCAGATACTTGTCAACTGCAAGTAACTTCTACTCTTCCACTCCAACATTTGATGCTTCATTCTTTTTTTTTTTTTTTAAGATTTATTTATTTATTTACTTTGGGCGGGGGTCGGGTTTGGGAGGGAGGGGAGTGGGCGGGCCACTTCTAATGGTCTTTCATTTCTCTATTTTCATTCATCTTCATTCTTTGGCTCCTGTGGGCCTCTCATCGCGGTGGCATCTGTTGTCGCAGAGCACCGGCTCTGGGCGCATACGCTCCAGAGCTCCGGCTCCGTAATTGGACACATCAGTCCAGCCGCTCCGCGGCACGTGGGATCTTCCCAGGCCAGGGTCGAACTGGCGCCCCTTGCACTGCAAGGCGGTGTCCTTACCCACTGGACCACCAGGGGAAGCCCTGATGCTTCATTCTTTTAATAATTTGTAATTTCTTTAAACATAACCTACTTTACCTAGTTTTGCAAATTTATTTGTATAATTTATATGTTAATAATTGTTACTAGTTTTTTTGTGAATGTGTGGTTATGTCCCTTTTTCATTTGTAACTCAAGGAATTGGGATTTAATGACCCTCGTCCCTTCAGTAAATAGTAAACGTTTCACTCTCCTTAATATTATGATCTTTGAAGTTAGAAAAATTTCCTTGTTTAAAATCTTAAACTTATTTTATTTGAGTACTTCTTTCCTTTTTTTCATGTGGAGTTAACTTGGTGAAAGAGAGAAGCAGATCTAGCTTTAGCCAGCAACCTGCTTGAAACAACTGCTAGGGTAGTTCTTATTCTCTTTTCATAATTTACTGTATATTGTACCTTTTTTCTAGATAAATCTTATAATTTTGTTAAATAACTTTTCTCCCTCCCCAAAACAAGTGAAAAAATACCATCTTGAGATCACATTAAGTATGTATGTATAAAAATGAGACAGAGGAGTATGATCTTTATTACAATGAATTTTATATTCAAAAATAAGACATTTCCATTTTCAAACTTTGTGTTATTCCCCTCAATAGAGTATTACAGCTTTTATTATACAAATTCTGCTTGTTATTTGTGAAACTTAATGTGTAAATAGGTATCTTTTTATTACCTTTATAAACAGGTTTGTTTTTCTTCCATTTTTCAAATTGATTATTGTGTTTTAAAGTTACTGGATTTTGTGTACTCAGGTCTTCCAGATACTTGTCAACTGCAAGTAACTTCTACTCTTCCACTCCAACATTTGATGCTTCATTCTTTTTTTTTTTTTTTAAGATTTATTTATTTATTTACTTTGGGCGGGGGTCGGGTTTGGGAGGGAGGGGAGTGGGCGGGCCACTTCTAATGGTCTTTCATTTCTCTATTTTCATTCATCTTCATTCTTTGGCTCCTGTGGGCCTCTCATCGCGGTGGCATCTGTTGTCGCAGAGCACCGGCTCTGGGCGCATACGCTCCAGAGCTCCGGCTCCGTAATTGGACACATCAGTCCAGCCGCTCCGCGGCACGTGGGATCTTCCCAGGCCAGGGTCGAACTGGCGCCCCTTGCACTGCAAGGCGGTGTCCTTACCCACTGGACCACCAGGGGAAGCCCTGATGCTTCATTCTTTTAATAATTTGTAATTTCTTTAAACATAACCTACTTTACCTAGTTTTGCAAATTTATTTGTATAATTTATATGTTAATAATTGTTACTAGTTTTTTTGTGAATGTGTGGTTATGTCCCTTTTTCATTTGTAACTCAAGGAATTGGGATTTAATGACCCTCGTCCCTACAGTAAATAGTAAAAGTTACACTCTCCTTAATATTATGATCTTTGAAGTTAGAAAAATTCTTCCATTCAGTTAATTTGTATGTTTTATCCTGCCTTTTTTAAGCCCCTGACTCCTATTTAAAAAAATCTATTGTATTAGCTTTCTAAAGCAACCTTACTATAAAGTCATTAGTTATCTTCTAAATTATGTAGTTTTAGTTTTTTGATATAGCTTCATGGAGCACAGATGTCTAGAATCTTTGTATTTTCTTTTGGAAGTTCTTCAAGAGAGCTCTTTTTTTTTTTTTTTTTTTTAATTTTGGCCTCTTTTATTGGTCTTCCATTTATTTATTTTCATCCATCCTTATTCTTTGGCCTGTGTGGACCTCCCATTGCAGTGGCCTCTTCTGTTGCAGAGCACCAGCTCTGGGCTCCTGCACTCCAGAGTGCTGGCTTGTAATTGGACACACCGTCCAGTTGCTCTGCGGCTCGTGGAATCTTCCCGTGCCAGGGATCGAACCGGCGCCCCTTGCACTGCAAGGCAGACTCTTTACCCACTGGAGCACCAGGAAAACCCTGAGATCTCATATTTTTTACTGAATTCTTAAGGAATCTTAGTCAAAGTTACATTGCTTGCCTTTAATAAATACAGCCTGCCTGATGCATATTTTAAATAGCCCAGAGTAATTCCATTTTCAGAGCAAATTATATTGAGAATAGATTTTTAAATGTTTTGTTTATGTAGTTAACTTGATATTTTGTGAGACAAAAGATTGTTGACCATGTCATGGTTAGACAATGTTTCAACAGCCATAAAAATAATCAAAATCTGTTGCAGAGGCTGGTCCTGGGGCTTCCTGTCTGTCCACAATGTTTTGCTCCCTAATTTTGAATGAATTTTGAGATTGACAGAGAAAAGCATGTTTATAAAGCAAATATGAAAATTCTAAGCAAGAGGCATGATGGGAGCTAATAGTAATTTATGTGATGCATATGTTTAAATATGTATTGGTGTTTACATGTGTTCTTGTACAAATATGATAAAATACTAATCTGTTTTCCAAGACAAAAATGAATGTGATTAATACTAACTTTAGTAGGTTCCACTTAAACTTTGTAAAATAACAATACCTTCTGAACCTCGAGCATTTAACACCAGTATAGCTGCAGTTGAGTAATCTTGATTAAAGCATTACCAAATAGGTGCTTTTAAAAAGGAACTAGCGGTGATTTTGTGAGTATTCAACCTTCTGACAATTTATTTACAATTTAAGTGTGCTAATGATTTGTCCCCATGAGAAGACTTTTTAGAGGATCAGTAAACCATTACTTGCATTAGAGTAGGATATTACCAATTTTCTCATTCTCTCTCACCTTTTCTTTTAGGTCATGGAAAATGGAAGATTTGCAAAATACAAATACTTTACCCATGTCATGATCAATAAAACAGACATGTTAATGATAACCAAAAGGTAACCTTCTTTCTCTAGTATAATTTGATAAGGGGTTAACTGACAGCCACTCGTAAAGTGACGCAGGTGTTACTCGTCTTATTCCACATATTTAACACTGATTCACAGTAACTATGGGGTTTCCCTGGCGACTCAAATGGTAAAGAATCTGTGTGCAGTGCGGGAGACCTGGGTTTGATCCCTGGATGAGGATGATTCCCTGAAGAAGGGAATGGCAACCCACTCCATTACTCTAACCTGGAGAATTCCATGGACAGAGGTGCCAGCTTGATGGGCTATGGTCTATGGGGTCTCAAAGAGCAACTAACATTTCACAGTAACTATGGTTCTTTTGCTCTATAGGCCTCGTGCCTAAATTGTGCATGCATACAGATAAATCATAACCATGCACAAGCATAACTTTAAATATTTTAGTATTTGTTTCAACCAATTAAGTGGATATAAATTTCCCCATAAAACTATCCTCTAAAGAGCAGGCAGTACCATTCCCTTCACCTCTCTGAAAACATGTGCCATTTCAGGTTACCCAGAAATCAGTAACCTTCTGGTGGTTTCTAATCATTAGAATAGAGATTCACTCACATGAATAGATGGACGATTGGAGACAGATTAGTTTTCATGGGGATACTCCTAGCTACTGCCAAATCTTCACGTAGACCTGTAGACAGTAGAAAGAAACATGTGAAAGTACACAGTGGTATAGACTTGGAGAAGCAAGTGTTGACAGAAGTTTTGTTGATGATATGTAACTGATGGGGGAAAGAATAAGCAAGTGCAATTTTAGGGTGGATTTCTGGGTGGTGAGGAGTGAAAATGTAGCTGAGGAGGAAAATAGAGGAGGAAAATAGCTGAGGAGCCAAATAGAAGTAGCCTATTAACAAATGTGGTTTTGTTCACTTATGAAAAGGTGAACTTATATAAACATCTTATTGGTTCAAGTTGACTATTGAACTTAGCGGTTTTTATGGTTTTTAATCTTAATGATTTCTGAGCCCCAAATTTATAGCACCATCTTAATTTTCATGTTTAAAGAGTAACATAAAGTAGAGAACTCACACAGTATTAGAGGGCATAGGTGTAAAAGCCTATATTCTTTCCGTCTCAGATACTGGTCTCTTTTCCCCTTCCTAGATGCAACAACTTTTGTTTCTTTTGTGTCCCTGAAAATATTCTATTCCTGTACAAGCAAACGTCTGCCTCTGAAACCGTACATCTGCCTCCATAGGCATATTGTTGTTCATTTGCTAAGTTGTGTTCAATTCTTTGCGACCACATGAACTGCCAAGCTTCCCTGTCCTTCACTGTCTCCCAGAGTTTGCTCAAATTCATATCCATTGAGTTGGTGATGATATCTAAACATCTCATCCTCACCTTCTCTTTTTGCCTTCCGTCTTTCCCAGCATCAGGGTCTTTTCCAATGAGTCAGCTTTTCACATCAAGTGGCCAAAGTACTGGAGCTTCAGCTTCATCATCAGTCCTTCCAGTGGATAGATTGAGTTGCTTTAGGATTGACTGGTCTGATCTTGCTGTCCAAGGAACTCTCAAGAGTCTTCACCACCACCACAATCTGAAAGACTCAGTTTTTCGGTGCTCAGCCTTCTTTATGGTCCAACTCTCACATCCATCCTAATGGAAAAACCATAGCTTTGACTCTACAGACCTTTGTTGGCATAGTGACTTCTCTGTTTTTTTAATACGCTGTCTAGGTTTGCCATAGCTTTCCTTCCAAGGAGCAGGCAGCTTTTAATTTCATGACCGCAGTCACCATCCACAGTGATTCTGGAGCCCAGATACTACTAATAAAATGTCACTGCTTCCACTTTTTCCCTTTCTCTGTGCTGTGAAATGATGGAACCATATGCCCTTATCTTAATTTTTTTTGTATAGGCATACAGATATGGATTTTAATGTAAATGGGAATTTATTATAATACTATTCTGTACCTTAATTCTTTACTTAAGATCTGTGTTTTAAAGAGTGTTCTATGTTAGCATGTGGAGATATTTCTTAGTTGATAAATGACTACCTAGTATTCATTTAGAAGTGGTGTTCATTTAGAAGTATATACTATAATGCATAACTAAGTTGTTTTCAGAACTTTTATATTTATAAAAGACAGTGCTTCAACAGTCATTTTGTTCACAGCAACATTGAACAATGCTTTATTAACCCTTATCCCTGTTGACAAAGGGAAGGATGAATTTTGTGTTCAATTCTTGTAAAAGCCTATATTCTTTCCGAGTCCTCTTTTCCCCTTCCTAGATGCAACAACTTTTGTTTCTTTTGTGTCCCTGAAAATATTCTATTCCTGTACAAGCAAACGTCTGCCTCTGAAACCGTACATCTGCCTCCATAGGCATATTGTTGTTCATTTGCTAAGTTGTGTTCAATTCTTTGCGACCACATGAACTGCCAAGCTTCCCTGTCCTTCACTGTCTCCCAGAGTTTGCTCAAATTCATATCCATTGAGTTGGTGATGATATCTAAACATCTCATCCTCACCTTCTCTTTTTGCCTTCCGTCTTTCCCAGCATCAGGGTCTTTTCCAATGAGTCAGCTTTTCACATCAAGTGGCCAAAGTACTGGAGCTTCAGCTTCATCATCAGTCCTTCCAGTGGATAGATTGAGTTGCTTTAGGATTGACTGGTCTGATCTTGCTGTCCAAGGAACTCTCAAGAGTCTTCACCACCACCACAATCTGAAAGACTCAGTTTTTCGGTGCTCAGCCTTCTTTATGGTCCAACTCTCACATCCATCCTAATGGAAAAACCATAGCTTTGACTCTACAGACCTTTGTTGGCATAGTGACTTCTCTGTTTTTTTAATACGCTGTCTAGGTTTGCCATAGCTTTCCTTCCAAGGAGCAGGCAGCTTTTAATTTCATGACCGCAGTCACCATCCACAGTGATTCTGGAGCCCAGATACTACTAATAAAATGTCACTGCTTCCACTTTTTCCCTTTCTCTGTGCTGTGAAATGATGGAACCATATGCCCTTATCTTAATTTTTTTTGTATAGGCATACAGATATGGATTTTAATGTAAATGGGAATTTATTATAATACTATTCTGTACCTTAATTCTTTACTTAAGATCTGTGTTTTAAAGAGTGTTCTATGTTAGCATGTGGAGATATTTCTTAGTTGATAAATGACTACCTAGTATTCATTTAGAAGTGGTGTTCATTTAGAAGTATATACTATAATGCATAACTAAGTTGTTTTCAGAACTTTTATATTTATAAAAGACAGTGCTTCAACAGTCATTTTTGTTCACAGCAACATTGAACAATGCTTTATTAACCCTTATCCCTGTTGACAAAGGGAAGGATGACTCATCAGAGTTGAATAAGAGTCAGTAGCAAGGTTTATTATTTCCAAATCTTGTGACATTTTAGAAATTACTTTCTTCTCAACATAGTAGACCTCTTGAAATGAGGTCACATAAACCTTGACAGTAAGAGTAGTGAGTTAATTGTAGTTGATTGAAAAATTGTACTTATACTTAGGATGTACTTTATCTACAAATTTTGCACTTGCAAATAAAGGATCTTTGAATCAAGAAAGGCAATACTCAGTGCCTGCAATAAGATTAGCCTAGCTTTGGTTTTCACATGGTTGAAGATATTCTGTAGGACAAATAGGTTTGTTCCTATTATCCAAGATTGGTGAAAGAGGGAATCAGAGACTGAAGGTTGAGATGAAAGAGATAAATCTTGATTAGTTTTCTCCTGTTTCATTCTAGCCAGGTATCACCTGTTAAATTCAGTCCCTTAGCTTAAAGTATATATCTGTTAAAGAAACCTCTGGTTATACAATTGATGTTTCACCCAGAAAGAAGAATTGGGGAAGAAGGGCCTTTAAAAGGAAGAATTAAGTAGAATTATTATAGACAGAATGATTTGCATCTCTTGATTTCTTTCCTCAGAATGGTAGGGGGAAACAAAAATTACTTTTAAAAAATCTCTCTCTGATACAGTTTGGTAAATACATTTCATGGGACCTTAGTAATAAAAGCATTTTTTCTGAAGTGTTAATACATTCAAAGGCATACAGTTTTGGACTCTACTAATAAAATGTCACTGCTTCCACTTTTCCCTTTCTCTGTGCTGTGAAATGATGGAACCATATGCCCTTATCTTAATTTTTTTGTATAGGCATACAGATATGGATTTTAATGTAAATGGGAATTTATTATAATACTATTCTGTACCTTAATTCTTTACTTAAGATCTGTGTTTTAAAGAGTGTTCTATGTTAGCATGTGGAGATATTTCTTAGTTGATAAATGACTACCTAGTATTCATTTAGAAGTGGTGTTCATTTAGAAGTATATACTATAATGCATAACTAAGTTGTTTTCAGAACTTTTATATTTATAAAAGACAGTGCTTCAACAGTCATTTTTGTTCACAGCAACATTGAACAATGCTTTATTAACCCTTATCCCTGTTGACAAAGGGAAGGATGACTCATCAGAGTTGAATAAGAGTCAGTAGCAAGGTTTATTATTTCCAAATCTTGTGACATTTTAGAAATTACTTTCTTCTCAACATAGTAGACCTCTTGAAATGAGGTCACATAAACCTTGACAGTAAGAGTAGTGAGTTAATTGTAGTTGATTGAAAAATTGTACTTATACTTAGGATGTACTTTATCTACAAATTTTGCACTTGCAAATAAAGGATCTTTGAATCAAGAAAGGCAATACTCAGTGCCTGCAATAAGATTAGCCTAGCTTTGGTTTTTCACATGGTTGAAGATATTCTGTAGGACAAATAGGTTTGTTCCTATTATCCAAGATTGGTGAAAGAGGGAATCAGAGACTGAAGGTTGAGATGAAAGAGATAAATCTTGATTAGTTTTCTCCTGTTTCATTCTAGCCAGGTATCACCTGTTAAATTCAGTCCCTTAGCTTAAAGTATATATCTGTTAAAGAAACCTCTGGTTATACAATTGATGTTTCACCCAGAAAGAAGAATTGGGGAAGAAGGGCCTTTAAAAGGAAGAATTAAGTAGAATTATTATAGACAGAATGATTTGCATCTCTTGATTTCTTTCCTCAGAATGGTAGGGGGAAACAAAAATTACTTTTAAAAAATCTCTCTCTGATACAGTTTGGTAAATACATTTCATGGGACCTTAGTAATAAAAGCATTTTTTCTGAAGTGTTAATTACATGAAGGTTCTCCAAACTGTTACTTGGTAACTAGTTCTCTATATTTTTCATATTTCTGACAAAGTTCCTTATATATTTCACTTTGTAAGTACTTTATTTTTTTTCTAATATAAATATGTTGTGTTATACATTTCCCAGTAAACATTGCTACAGATTTTTTTATGTTTTCATTCTCATTTACCCCAGTTATTATTTTCTAATGTCCTTTGAGACTCTTTGACCAATTTAGAAATATTCTATTAAGTAAATGTTTAGAAGTCTTACTACCTTTCTGTTACTTGTTTTCTAGTTTAAGCATACTTGAGAACATACTTTAATTGCAGTTCTCTTAAAATCATTATAGATTTTATGATCTAGAATACAGTACTTTGGTGAATGTTCTGTGTGCCCTTGCAAAGAATGTGTATATTGTTGTTATTATATTATTAGATGTAAACCTTCAGTTTTTAAAGTGGATTCTTTTTTTCTCTTTTTGAGTGGTGTATTGTTTATAACAAAAGGAACATTTGGACAGCTTACTTGTGAGTGGCAGTATAGTTTTGATGAGTTTACCAAAGAGCCATTCATTGTTCATGAGAGAAGACTGCGTATTGAAGCAAAGGTATGTTAAATGGAATTTTTTTTAACACTTGGTGGTGAAGACAACACATTAAAATATATCATGTTTCTACCTCTTTTATAGATGTTGCTTCGTCTTTGTATGGTTTTTCTTTGCACTCATTGTCTTAGTCGAGCTTAAAGGAAAGAAAGTGAGGACAAGAAGAAATGTACTCTCTATTCTCTTACATTGACAACAGCGTTCGGGGGGGCTCATTTTATACTCATTAACAGAACCTCACCTTCCCGTTGCTAAGCAAGGCACCTAAAGGCTCGGAAACCCGGGCAGTTGCCTACAGACTAGTGTTTCCCTGAAAAATCTCACTAAAGATCACTTGAAAATTTTTCTTTCTAGTAGCCCATTATTGATAGATCTTTCCCATTTTATAGATCTTATCTTCATAATTCAGTTATAATCATCTTGAATGCAGAGACCATTTCTCTAGTTTGCAGCAGCTAGCGCAGTTCCCAGTACTTGGATGTGGATATAAAATACTGTAAATTGCTAGTCACTTGGTAAATCATCAGGGTCTCTCTCAACATGCATTGTAAGTTATAATGACAGCTCTTGGTGCTGTAGGTGATACAAAGAAATATAATGTATCTGACCTCAAGGTATTTGACTAGATACTATGTGGAGGGCCACTTTGATATTGGTTATATTAATAAGAAATATGTGATTCAGCCTAAGTTAGTTTTGTTCACTGTTATTTTTGTTTGGTTTAGTGAGGGTTTTAACTGGTTCATATAATTGAGCAATGCAAGTCTATATCTTGTGGTTTACTTATGCTCAAATGATGTCATCAGTATTTATTCCTCTCCTCCTTCATTCTGTCCATCTTTGCCACCCCCGTCTCTAGGTTTTATATCTTGTGGTTTACTTATGCTCAAATGATGTCATCAGTTTTAAAGTGGATTCTTGTTGTCTCGTTTTGAGTGGTGTATTGTTTATAACAAAAGGAACATTTGGACAGCTTACTTGTGAGTGGCAGTATAGTTTTGATGAGTTTACCAAAGAGCCATTCATTGTTCATGAGAGAAGACTGCGTATTGAAGCAAAGGTATGTTAAATGGAATTTTTTTTAACACTTGGTGGTGAAGACAACACATTAAAATATATCATGTTTCTACCTCTTTTATAGATGTTGCTTCGTCTTTGTATGGTTTTTCTTTGCACTCATTGTCTTAGTCGAGCTTAAAGGAAAGAAAGTGAGGACAAGAAGAAATGTACTCTCTATTCTCTTACATTGACAACAGCTTTCGGGGGCTCATTTTATACTCATTAACAGAACCTCACCTTCCCGTTGCTAAGCAAGGCACCTAAAGGCTCGGAAACCCGGGCAGTTGCCTACAGACTAGTGTTTCCCTGAAAAATCTCACTAAAGATCACTTGAAAATTTTTCTTTCTAGTAGCCCATTATTGATAGATCTTTCCCATTTTATAGATCTTATCTTCATAATTCAGTTATAATCATCTTGAATGCAGAGACCATTTCTCTAGTTTGCAGCAGCTAGCGCAGTTCCCAGTACTTGGATGTGGATATAAAATACTGTAAATTGCTAGTCACTTGGTAAATCATCAGGGTCTCTCTCAACATGCATTGTAAGTTATAATGACAGCTCTTGGTGCTGTAGGTGATACAAAGAAATATAATGTATCTGACCTCAAGGTATTTGACTAGATACTATGTGGAGGGCCACTTTGATATTGGTTATATTAATAAGAAATATGTGATTCAGCCTAAGTTAGTTTTGTTCACTGTTATTTTTGTTTGGTTTAGTGAGGGTTTTAACTGGTTCATATAATTGAGCAATGCAAGTCTATATCTTGTGGTTTACTTATGCTCAAATGATGTCATCAGTATTTATTCCTCTCCTCCTTCATTCTGTCCATCTTTGCCACCCCCGTCTCTAGGTTCTACTTTCTTCAGTGTGGGCTTCATTCTCAGGCAGTCTCTCCTTTGGTGACACTGTGACCAGCAGAAGATCCAGGCTCAGATCGTATTAGCTCAGCACAATGCAGGCTTCTCAGGGGATCTCACTGGGCCACTGTTGATCATTAGCTTATTCCTAAATCAATCACTTTAGCCAGCGGGCCAGGGGAGGGTCACGTGGTCAGTATGGTGCTACTGAGAAGGAAGAGTCAGCTCTATATGAAGTTTTGGGAGTAAGAGCAGGTGAGAAATAGTTATCTAAAGATGACTCAAATTGTTACTGGAAGAAGGGGAATTGGACACAGGCAGAAGCAATGGATTTCTTCCAGGCTACCCCACAGAACAGAACTGTCCCTAGGCCTTGTGGTTAGAACCATTTATCCAATCTTACCATTCGTTCCAAAGACACAGGGCAGCTCTTAAGTAGACTGGGTGTTAGTTTTTGAGCATCTTAGACCAATTTACCCATTGAAAATTTCTCTGGTTCACTTAGGAAATGAAAGACCCTTATCTCCAGAGATTAACTTCTTATCTCCTGATTTCTTCCCTTTCCACCTTATATCAGCAAACATCCTTTTTAAAAAAAAAAAAAAAAAAAAATAGAAGATTTCTCTGGAGTCTGTATATGCCTGGTTAGTTGAATTACTTATAGAAATTGTTAGACTATAATGTATTGCTTCTTCTGTGTCCTTACCCATAGTTAAAAGAAGTAATGACCAGCCCCCTTCTCAGGAATCCCATTCTTTCTGTCTGCCCTCTAATGCTTAGCATCCACCACTGTCCAGCAGTTCTCCCAGGAGCACTGAACAATACTGAAGCGGTGAAAAAAGGTGGAGGGCAGTCATATAGGATCTAAGACCCACTGTGATTACTTCAGTTCTGAAACTACATTTTTATTGCATTCTTTAAATGAAAAGAACTACATTGATTTTAAATATCAGAAGTTATATGCATAAACACATACATACAAACATGCACATACTTACACAATATGTGTATTGGTATTCACACACATGTGTAAGGTATTTTTGAACTGAATTTATCCATGAGTGTCCATGGCCAGGTACCAAGCACTATCGGAAACATTATTTGGAGAGGAAAAACTGGCACTGCTTCTAGACTTACCTCCTTCCTCCTTGGTGTCAACCCTGTATAGTTTTATTAAGCCACTGGAATCTCACCTGAAACTTTTTCTCTTAGGTTTAGTGATAATGGATAGGTTATAATTTAGTCTTGTTTTTTGTTTGTGTTTGTTTCTTCTTGATTTTTCATTTTTAGCTTTGTTTAATGGCATTTATTTATTGTATTTCTTCAGCTAGATTTCCATTTTAATGAGGGTTCTTATTCTTTTTATAGGAACGGGTGAAGTCTGTATTCCATGCCAAAGAGTTTGGAAAAATAATTAACTTCAGGACTCCAGAGGATGCAAGGGTAAATATAGTCAATGCTTTACCTAAACAGATAGTAGCTTCTCAAATTTCAAAGGCATGTAAGTTGTGTTAGCATTATATTTTAAGGCAAATAAGTTGTTTGTTTTTCAATTTTATGTTTGTGTTTTGACAGTTTTAATATACGTAACTAGATAGTATTTCCTGCAAATTACTTTTTCATTAGATTGAATTCACAGACTTACTTGTTTTTGAAGTCAAATTGCTCTTATTTTAAATCTTAACTGTAATACTGTGCCCCCCAAAAAGCCAACGAACAAAAGAAGTTAATTCACTCTAATGCTGATCTACCAGCTCGAGCAGTGAAAGTATAACACCACATTATTTCTCTCCTGTAAAGCTGCAATTATTTTTTTCTTTAATTACTGTAGCCCAACACAAGGGAAAAAGAATCATGCCTGTAGTCAGAAAGCCTGATTTTTAAATATTGGTTGTATTCCTTCTTGACTGTAGGACCTTGAGAAAGGCAGTTAACCTTAGTTTTCTCAAAACATGAATTAGGTGAATTGAAACGCACTCTGCATACTTTAGGGTTTATGACAATTAAAAGTGCACTGTCAAGAAAGGGAAGACTGTGAATTGGTTGTTTACCTCACTGGTCATGGCTGAGACACCGTTCCTGACACTGAATTGTACTCACTGAAACTTATAATATGAGAACACATGGCTTCTTCAGTGAATACCTGGGCCTCCTGGCCTCTCTCGATTGGTCCTGGCTGGTTATGACCATTCACCGGTTCACTCTCACACCTGGAGTTCAAACAAGGCACCTCTCCCACCCACATGCGAGTGCCTTGTGGATTATTTAACAAGTGCTGTGCAATTTTCTATCCAGACATGGTGATATAAGCTAACATTGACATAGTAACAACAGAGGGCACTGGAAAGGGAACAAGATACAAAGAAAGACAGGGGACAGGATGCAAAGGGGAGTGTAAGGAGACAGAGAGAGAAGGGTAGAGTGACTGGAGCCTCAGTATGTGTGGTGCCTGGAGCAGGGAGACAGTGGAGAGCATGATGACGACATGGCTTGCAGGCCATCTTCTTCGTGTTTCTCCTTAATAAGTTTCTATTTAATCTGTGTTGTCACCGTACTGTTTTATCTCTGAAGGCTTCTTGTTAACCCTCCTGCTCTGCCAGAAACATCCAGAGGAGGCTACTGAGCCTAATTCTCTTTCTTTGCTTAGCTTAGAGTTGTTCCCACCAGGTTCTTCTTATGTAAAAAAGCACAAACATATCTACTTAAGATTTTCATAACGAGATAATCCCAGTATCAGCTCCATGGCTTTTATTTGTCATACAGGCCTAACAATAAGAGACATTATTGGCAGAAAGTTTTCCATTTCATTTGCGATTTATTTTTTTGATTTCAAATCCTTTGAAAACAGAAAAATACATAATGAAAACACCTATTAATGTGCTGAAGAATGTCCCTATGCTACTACCTTCTGTAGAGTTATACGTAATTACTCCTCCACAGTCGGTGTTTGGAATGATGAAGGTTTGTGATAGAGAATTGGCATAGGTTGGAAGGAGTTCTGCACGGAGAATTTCCACATTATGCCAGAGTGTTACTTAGTTCAGCTGTTAGATTACCCTTCTTTCTCAGAATGGTTCATTTTACTTTTGTTACTCTCAACACAAACATCCAAGTCCAAAGTCCTTAGAATAGTATTGTTACTACATTAAATCGAACTTGGTACCATTATCCCTGAGTCACACGGACCATTTAAGTGAGTGAATGATTTCTCCTACATAGTGAATTTAATTCTTGGCCTTATCAGCATACTCCTGACTAAATTGAAGGATAACTTCTAGAGTTTCACTCATTACATTTTGTCATTACAAGTTCACTGAAGTAAATGTTGCTTCATTTCCCCACCACAGTGGATCCTCAGAAAGCTAGAAGAAGCAAGAGAACCTTCCCCGAACCTCTGACCAAGACCATTGCCTGAAGATATACAGCAATAAATCATTACAGTTCCTACCTTACACCTTCCAAAACCTATTTGGAAAGTGTAATACAGAAGTAATTTCAAGTAATTTAAAAAAAAAAAAATCAGTTAAAATCAAGTAACATGCCTGTGTGGTTAAACTGTTTCACCTCTTTGGGGATCCATTTGGTTTTCTAACTTGAATCATGCATACAGTTAAATTCTGATTATTTTATAAAAGAAGTATTTCTTTTATGAATCTTAAGTATTTGCTCCAGATGACACTCTGTAATGGTAGAGAAATTGCTTATATTTAGCCTAAATTTAATGGAGCTAAATTCAATATTCCTGCTTCACATTTTAGAGTTCTATCATGATTACTTCAAACTCCTTAACGAGGGATGGGTACGTGATGAAACAGGGCATTGCCTTAGTGCTGTCCTATCAAGATAACTCTGATGGTAGTTTCTTTAGAAACATGAAGTTCATTTTACAGATAAATATTTTGGTATGATTTTCCTTATTTTTATAAATAAAGTAGATTTTAATTACTACTTGAAATTCATAGCATGACTGTGAAAAATAGTATTTTGATTTTATATGATACAGATTGACTAATACCCCTTCAAGTCTCATCTTAAGAAAGGCTTGAAGAAATGAGCATCATATCCAAAATGGGAAAGTCCCTCTCAGAACTTCATAGCCTTAGAAATACTTCCTCAAGCCAGCATCTTGAGATCTGCTTGGTTTACCAAGGTTATATTTTTAATAGACTGCTGACCTTAAAGGAAAATTCCTGAGGCCTTAACATTACCAGTGTCCTGTGCACTGGTAGTATGAAATAAAATTCCCATCATCTTAATATGAGTCATGCTTCAGAATAGATAGCCCCTCTCTATACGAATGTAGGATAAATATATGTACCCTAAAATCTAACCCAGTAACCTCCTCTAGTGGCAATAAATTGAGAATATCTGGTTTGTCTTCTCTTACGCACATGAGAATCACTCTTTTAAGTATATAGCTCATCCAGACAAAGACAATGGGCAGCATATTAGTAAAAAAATTTTTTTTTTCCCCCTTGGTTTTTGCCCAAGACCCTTGTACTGTGATATTAATGAACTTTTTCAAGTAAAAGAGGATAAGTACATGATTGAAAGCCATGAAGAGAATGATGCAGTATCTTTATGTAGTTATTGAATAATACAGAGTATTTGATGCATGTTGTACGTGCCAAAAAATTACTATAAACTGTTTCTAGAATTGGAGACTGTGCAAGTTAATGGTTGTGAAATTCTCAGATTCCTTGAATCCTTGCTTTGTTGTAAAAGCTAAAATAAACAGCATGCCAGACTAATTGTATTTTCTTCTTGATGAAATCTTGCTACTAAGTATTATTGACTTTCCTCTAACTGTAAAAACATATCGTTTATTAATAATAGTTCCTTCAGAATTTTTTTCTTTGCTGAACATAAATTTAATCACAAGATGACAAGTTTCAAATCTCATACAGTGGGTGTTCCCCATGATGACCTTTGTTCAAAGGCCTGTTGTCCCTCTGTTGCTGCGCTCCACCAATTTTGCATACATTAGAATTAGACCTAAGAGTAGAGGTAGTCAGAAAACTTTTATCAAATTGTCCTCATCTGAAATGTTGCTTTACTGGAGTTCTAGTCTGCGCCATTAGCCAAGTGCCTCATTACCTACTCCAGTTTCATGGTGTTATTCTCAGAAAAAAATATAGACCCATAACTCTTTGGGTATCTCATAGTAAAGGGGAAAAGTCCAAGAGAAAGGAAAGAAATCCTCTGGTATCCTCTAGAGGCCAGAGTGGGTCTTGCCACTAGTGCACATGCAAAACCAGTGTGACCGTTCTTCCTGTTTCTGTACCAATGAGAAGCTAGAAATATCTTTCCTTATTCTTTCTCCCCTCGTCAGTCATCTCTCCATCAAAACCTCCCATCAATTCCTGTTTTGGGAATAGAAAGACCCACAATATCAAGAGCAATGGTTTCTTCATCTCAACAAAGAGCCTAAGTAGATCACTACATAATGAATTAGCTTTTTAGCATAACATTTTACCATTTGCAGTTACGTGTTTGATTCTTGCACATGAGAATCACTCTTTTAAGTATATGCTCATCCAGACAAAGACAATGGGCAAATTTTTTTTTTCCCCTTGGTTTTTGCCCAAGACCCTTGTACTGTGATATTAATGAACTTTCAAGTAAAGAGGATAAGTACATGATTGAAAGCCATGAAGAGAATGATGCAGTATCTTTATGTAGTTATTGAATAATACAGAGTATTTGATGCATGTTGTACGTGCCAAAAAATTACTATAAACTGTTTCTAGAATTGGAGACTGTGCAAGTTAATGGTTGTGAAATTCTCAGATTCCTTGAATCCTTGCTTTGTTGTAAAAGCTAAAATAAACAGCATGCCAGACTAATTGTATTTTCTTCTTGATGAAATCTTGCTACTAAGTATTATTGACTTTCCTCTAACTGTAAAAACATATCGTTTATTAATAATAGTTCCTTCAGAATTTTTTTCTTTGCTGAACATAAATTTAATCACAAGATGACAAGTTTCAAATCTCATACAGTGGGTGTTCCCCATGATGACCTTTGTTCAAAGGCCTGTTGTCCCTCTGTTGCTGCGCTCCACCAATTTTGCATACATTAGAATTAGACCTAAGAGTAGAGGTAGTCAGAAAACTTTTATCAAATTGTCCTCATCTGAAATGTTGCTTTACTGGAGTTCTAGTCTGCGCCATTAGCCAAGTGCCTCATTACCTACTCCAGTTTCATGGTGTTATTCTCAGAAAAAAATATAGACCCATAACTCTTTGGGTATCTCATAGTAAAGGGGAAAAGTCCAAGAGAAAGGAAAGAAATCCTCTGGTATCCTCTAGAGGCCAGAGTGGGTCTTGCCACTAGTGCACATGCAAAACCAGTGTGACCGTTCTTCCTGTTTCTGTACCAATGAGAAGCTAGAAATATCTTTCCTTATTCTTTCTCCCCTCGTCAGTCATCTCTCCATCAAAACCTCCCATCAATTCCTGTTTTGGGAATAGAAAGACCCACAATATCAAGAGCAATGGTTTCTTCATCTCAACAAAGAGCCTAAGTAGATCACTACATAATGAATTAGCTTTTTTAGCATAACATTTTACCATTTGCAGTTACGTGTTTGATTCTGTAGTCTTTTCCTTGAATACTGCAGAACCCAGACTCTTACTGTATTTAAAAATAATCTGTCCTGAATTATATTTAGCTATGTTTCATGGTTCTCTGTTTGAGAACTTTAAACTTGTCTTTGTTGTTTGGGAGTTGCTGTGGAAAGGGGATGGTCCCTTGTATCCTGTCCTTCATCTCTTTGTATTATGTGTATCCTGATCTGTGACGATGTATGAAGCCGAAGGGAGAGTATCTGTTCCCAGCCGACTTGCCTCCAGAAAACAGTAATCCCTAGATGCAGCAACTTTGATTTCTGGTACATAAAGAAGCCTGTGGTCTCTTCATTTACAGAACCCTCTATGAACCAGAGAGTGTGTGTGCTTCCTCAGTGGCTTCCCTACTGCAGGATGTGCACTGCCTGTTCCTTCTGTGGTGTTAGCAAGACTTGGGGTTTTTCCCTCTCTCACTTCAGCATTTTTTTCTGGTCTCTTAAGTAATAATGATTAGCTGTAGGCAGTCCTTCTTTCTCTCTCTCTCTCTTCTCCATAATTCTAATCTATCCCAAACTATCCTGTGACCTCCAAAGAAGAAATTTTTCCGAAACTTATTTCTATCACAATTGTCATTTTTTCCCCAATGGTGACAGCAATAATATCATCCCAGTAAATGTATACATACCTAGCTTACCTCTTAGAGCCTGCAGGGTAGTCTTAGCTACTCAGTCATCAGTGACCAGTTTCGGACTTCTCAGGCCCCAGTACTAAAAAGTTTTTATACTTTTAAGGTTTTGGAAATAAACGCTGTTTTTTTTATTATAAGGCCAGGGGTTGGGGTCTTGCCACTAGTGCACATGCAAAACCAGTGTGACCGTTCTTCCTGTTTCTGTACCAATGAGAAGCTAGAAATATCTTTCCTTATTCTTTCTCCCCTCGTCAGTCATCTCTCCATCAAAACCTCCCATCAATTCCTGTTTTGGGAATAGAAAGACCCACAATATCAAGAGCAATGGTTTCTTCATCTCAACAAAGAGCCTAAGTAGATCACTACATAATGAATTAGCTTTTTTAGCATAACATTTTACCATTTGCAGTTACGTGTTTGATTCTGTAGTCTTTTCCTTGAATACTGCAGAACCCAGACTCTTACTGTATTTAAAAATAATCTGTCCTGAATTATATTTAGCTATGTTTCATGGTTCTCTGTTTGAGAACTTTAAACTTGTCTTTGTTGTTTGGGAGTTGCTGTGGAAAGGGGATGGTCCCTTGTATCCTGTCCTTCATCTCTTTGTATTATGTGTATCCTGATCTGTGACGATGTATGAAGCCGAAGGGAGAGTATCTGTTCCCAGCCGACTTGCCTCCAGAAAACAGTAATCCCTAGATGCAGCAACTTTGATTTCTGGTACATAAAGAAGCCTGTGGTCTCTTCATTTACAGAACCCTCTATGAACCAGAGAGTGTGTGTGCTTCCTCAGTGGCTTCCCTACTGCAGGATGTGCACTGCCTGTTCCTTCTGTGGTGTTAGCAAGACTTGGGGTTTTTTTGCCTCTCTCACTTCAGCATTTTTTTCTGGTCTCTTAAGTAATAATGATTAGCTGTAGGCAGTCCTTCTTTCTCTCTCTCTCTCTTCTCCATAATTCTAATCTATCCCAAACTATCCTGTGACCTCCAAAGAAGAAATTTTTCCGAAACTTATTTCTATCACAATTGTCATTTTTTCCCCAATGGTGACAGCAATAATATCATCCCAGTAAATGTATACATACCTAGCTTACCTCTTAGAGCCTGCAGGGTAGTCTTAGCTACTCAGTCATCAGTGACCAGTTTTCGTTGGTACTTCTCAGGCCCCAGTACTAAAAAAGTTTACTGAAGGTAGGAGTAGCTGTTTGAAAATGGATGTTTTCATGCCCCAGCCACCTCAAGTCAGAGAAATCTGTTCAGATTCCAGGGGCATTACTTTTACCTTTTCTCAAGGTCAGCTAAAATCCTCAAGGACAGTGGTTTTCGAACTGTACGTCTTAACGCATTAGTGAGCCGTGCAAGGAGTTCAAGACTAGCATATTTTTAAAATGGAATAGGAAAAACGAGATCTTTGTAGGTAACAAGATTACATGTTATTTCAGTTAAATAATCTACATACTGTATGTACAAAATGTAATTTCTTATTATGAACTGCAGTTTGGTGTGGAGGGTACCTGAAAGCCACTGCTAGAGAAGGCATGTACCATCCAGTGACTGTTGAAACGATCTGAATTGTGTCAGGCCTTTCCTTACCTTAGATCCACAACTCAAGGAGTCTTTACATTGTAAGCACTGTCTTTTGCTTTTGACTGAAAAGATAGGATAGCTCTTGGAAATGTTTCCCTTTCCTGGTGTACATCAGATACCCTCAGATACCTGTGCAATATGTCCTACCAAGTATCAGTGGTCTAGAAAAAGCACAGAAAAGTTAGATCCACAAATAGCTTCTCAAAAGGCCACAGCATGTCGTTTAACTTGGTGTATTTCAACCTCTCTCCCACTAAGCATTTTATTAGGATTGGGCACAGACTTCTCAAGGACCTCTAGTCTGCTCCAGCAGGCAGAGGCAAATGGGGAGCTGACTCATAGGTCACAGTCTTTTACGGCCAAAATACTTACTCTCTGGAGAGTGCTAAACAATTGCCAATGTTCTTTAGCTGAAAATAATTGTGTTTCCTAATTCCTGTAGGGTTCAAGTAGAAATTACAGATAACTTGACTGCATTTACAAGATTCCATGAAAAATCTATGGCATCTGGTTTTCTTTGGTGCTACCCAGTATCACGGACTGGTCCTTCACATACTCTGAACGAGGACCATCCACCCTCCTGCCCAAACCTTTGAAATATGCTTTTGCAAGTATACCTTACTGCTGAATGCCATACCTAATCCATCTAGCACTGATTAAAATTTTTAGGGTTTTTATAATCCGTATTTTGGACCATGGCCAAAAGAGCTGTTGGGCAGCCCTTTTCTCTTGCTGCCAACCCCAGTTGCTGTACAGTAGGACTTGTTTCAGGGCTACCCTAAAAGGCCAGCACAAAGACTGAGAAGACAGTGGATCCTCCTCTTTTAAGAACCTTCATGTTCCTTTGATTGAAACCTTTTGTACTTGATTTCCTGTTTTTTTAAGAAATTGTTCCATGTCATTTTTTCAGAAATGTTTTGCTTTAGAATTGCAGATTGGTTCTTTTTTAAAAACTTTATGGCATTTTCCAAAAAAATTGATTATTTTGCTTACCCATTGAGCCAGGTAAGATATGAAACTTCAGATTTTATAGGTTGATATGCATGTGTTTTTAAAGTTTTTATTATGCAAAGTCATCTGTATGATAGTTTAGCACTTGCTGTGGGGTCTGTCAACCTGAAAATCCTTGTCACTGAGCACCATTCACGTTCACTTAGTGTTGCTTTGATATCTGAGTCCTTGCAACAAGAAACCCTGTGAGAGCGCTATAAGAAAAAGTCTAATCATCAGAAGTGTGCTTAAAAGAGATCATGTTGGAAAAGTCCAGTATTTCTTCTTAATGTGGTCACACCACCAAGTGTTTCATTGGCTACCCAAGTTTTCCATTTAGGAGCTGAAAAACATTTCAGGCAAAAATGTAGACTACATTGAGATGTTCTAAATATCAATAATTTTGTGCCCACACCCACAGACTATTAGAAATTGTATCTGTGACTTGTTGTAAGGTCATATTGTAAATGATCCTCTGTATGTGAATATGTGCATTACATATAAAGTTGAACTTTTCAGGGAATGTGCACTTTAAAAAATTTTTTGTATTGATCAACTAATCTTTGCTTCTTGGAATGCTTATTCTTTAGTGAAAATATGGTTGTTGTTGATGATAGTTTTTTAAACATCTGTTTCTGCATCAGTGCAATATTTCCTTCACTGTTACATTCCTTATACTTAGGTCTGACCCACTTTCCTGTTACACAGTCCCTGCCGTGAGTTTGCGTGTTCTGATAAAATTCCTTTGAAATATGCTTTTGCAAGTATACCTTACTGCTGAATGCCATACCTAATCCATCTAGCACTGATTAAAATTTTTAGGGTTTTATAATCCGTATTTTGGACCATGGCCAAAGAGCTGTTGGGCAGCCCTTTTCTCTTGCTGCCAACCCCAGTTGCTGTACAGTAGGACTTGTTTCAGGGCTACCCTAAAAGGCCAGCACAAAGACTGAGAAGACAGTGGATCCTCCTCTTTTAAGAACCTTCATGTTCCTTTGATTGAAACCTTTTGTACTTGATTTCCTGTTTTTTTAAGAAATTGTTCCATGTCATTTTTTCAGAAATGTTTTGCTTTAGAATTGCAGATTGGTTCTTTTTTAAAAACTTTATGGCATTTTCCAAAAAAATTGATTATTTTGCTTACCCATTGAGCCAGGTAAGATATGAAACTTCAGATTTTATAGGTTGATATGCATGTGTTTTTAAAGTTTTTATTATGCAAAGTCATCTGTATGATAGTTTAGCACTTGCTGTGGGGTCTGTCAACCTGAAAATCCTTGTCACTGAGCACCATTCACGTTCACTTAGTGTTGCTTTGATATCTGAGTCCTTGCAACAAGAAACCCTGTGAGAGCGCTATAAGAAAAAGTCTAATCATCAGAAGTGTGCTTAAAAGAGATCATGTTGGAAAAGTCCAGTATTTCTTCTTAATGTGGTCACACCACCAAGTGTTTCATTGGCTACCCAAGTTTTCCATTTAGGAGCTGAAAAACATTTCAGGCAAAAATGTAGACTACATTGAGATGTTCTAAATATCAATAATTTTGTGCCCACACCCACAGACTATTAGAAATTGTATCTGTGACTTGTTGTAAGGTCATATTGTAAATGATCCTCTGTATGTGAATATGTGCATTACATATAAAGTTGAATTTTTCAGGGAATGTGCACTTTAAAAAATTTTTTGTATTGATCAACTAATCTTTGCTTCTTGGAATGCTTATTCTTTAGTGAAAATATGGTTGTTGTTGATGATAGTTTTTTAAACATCTGTTTCTGCATCAGTGCAATATTTCCTTCACTGTTACATTCCTTATACTTAGGTCTGACCCACTTTCCTGTTACACAGTCCCTGCCGTGAGTTTGCGTGTTCTGATGCGATCATTAATTTATAAACACAAACATTTAGAGTGAACTTCTTCCTGTTAAAATTGAACTTAGTCTCTTTCATCCTGAAAATTGGTTGGCCGTGCTCACCAATGACTTTTTCTAAATAACAGTTTCTTGCTATTGGTAGAAATTGGATTGCTTGGTCACATGACTGCCCTGTTTAACTGTGTGTACCTCTTTCAAATAAATTGAGTCCAATAAAGATTTCTGATACTCAGTCTGCCTCTGCTTTTAGTTACTGGCTAAAACTAGAAAAATTACCAGCAAACCTTCCCTCACCTACCTAAACTCTGCTCTATTGGGGTTCTAAATAAATGTGGATAACTAACAGATTGCCCAAGGTGCTGACGTTGCAGTCAAAACTAACAACGCTGCACCCCAGTGTCGATCACTGCTGACTAAGAGCTTGAGCCGTAATACCTACCAAATCTGTAGGCACCAAGACTGTGTCTCCCAGCCTCAGAAAACTTCACATGGCTCATTTCCAAGGTAAGTAATGAATGTATTTTGAAAGAAGTGCTAGGCGAGAATTTCCTTACTTGCAGAATTAATATTGGCAGAAATAAGTAATCTACTTCTAATATGGAGTGTTCAGCCTTTGTATGACTTACTAATGATATTTAGAAGTGACTCAAAGTCATTTTCTTAGATGCTTTGTCAGCCAAAGGTAAATAATAACCTCAAAAAAACTTTCCATTTAGGAGCTGAAAAACATTTCAGGCAAAAATGTAGACTACATTGAGATGTTCTAAATATCAATAATTTTGTGCCCACACCCACAGACTATTAGAAATTGTATCTGTGACTTGTTGTAAGGTCATATTGTAAATGATCCTCTGTATGTGAATATGTGCATTACATATAAAGTTGAATTTTTCAGGGAATGTGCACTTTAAAAAATTTTTTGTATTGATCAACTAATCTTTGCTTCTTGGAATGCTTATTCTTTAGTGAAAATATGGTTGTTGTTGATGATAGTTTTTTAAACATCTGTTTCTGCATCAGTGCAATATTTCCTTCACTGTTACATTCCTTATACTTAGGTCTGACCCACTTTCCTGTTACACAGTCCCTGCCGTGAGTTTGCGTGTTCTGATGCGATCATTAATTTATAAACACAAACATTTAGAGTGAACTTCTTCCTGTTAAAATTGAACTTAGTCTCTTTCATCCTGAAAATTGGTTGGCCGTGCTCACCAATGACTTTTTTTCTAAATAACAGTTTCTTGCTATTGGTAGAAATTGGATTGCTTGGTCACATGACTGCCCTGTTTAACTGTGTGTACCTCTTTCAAATAAATTGAGTCCAATAAAGATTTCTGATACTCAGTCTGCCTCTGCTTTTAGTTACTGGCTAAAACTAGAAAAATTACCAGCAAACCTTCCCTCACCTACCTAAACTCTGCTCTATTGGGGTTCTAAATAAATGTGGATAACTAACAGATTGCCCAAGGTGCTGACGTTGCAGTCAAAACTAACAACGCTGCACCCCAGTGTCGATCACTGCTGACTAAGAGCTTGAGCCGTAATACCTACCAAATCTGTAGGCACCAAGACTGTGTCTCCCAGCCTCAGAAAACTTCACATGGCTCATTTCCAAGGTAAGTAATGAATGTATTTTGAAAGAAGTGCTAGGCGAGAATTTCCTTACTTGCAGAATTAATATTGGCAGAAATAAGTAATCTACTTCTAATATGGAGTGTTCAGCCTTTGTATGACTTACTAATGATATTTAGAAGTGACTCAAAGTCATTTTCTTAGATGCTTTGTCAGCCAAAGGTAAAAATAATAACTCCGTGCTAGAAAGTGCTTAAAAACAAAATTCCTCATTGTTTAATTCCCCTGGTAACTGATTCTCTTGGGCCCTCTTCATGTGTTAGTTGGATGATCAGAAGTGCTTCCTGACCTTTACAACATGGTGCCCACCTTCCACCCCAGGTGGTTTTGTTTTTTGTTTCATGTGTAGATTTCCTTGAGAACTAGTCTCCGTCTTTTGGGGGTTTGTTTTTTCTTTTGGTATTTTATTGTTTGTTTATTGATTTTCATTATTTATTAAAATATAGTTGATTTATATATGTTTCATATGTACAACATAGTAATGGTTTTTAATTTTTATTTTATATTGGAGTATAGTTGAATTACAGTGCTGTGTTAGCCTCAGGTGTACAGCTAAGGAATTCAGTTATATATACATCTATTTTTTTAGATTCTTTTCCAGTATAGATATTATTAAAGAATATCGTGTAGAGTTCCCTGTGCTATATAGTTTGTCCTTGTTGATTATCTTTGTTATATATGAGTATATATATTGTTAATCCTGAACTAGTTTATCCTCACATTTACCTTTTGGTAACCATAAATTTGTTTTTGAAGACTGTGAGTCTTTTTCTGTTTTATGAATAAGTTCATTTGTAATCTTTTTCCGTTTTATAAATTCATTTGTAATTTTTTTTTCAGATTACACATGTAAGTGATACCATATGATACGTGTTTTTCTCTGTCTGATCTCACTTATGTTGCTGCAAGTGGCATTGTTTCATTTTTTTTTTGTTTAGTGGATTCTGTTGTGTGCAAGTACCACATCTCCTTTATCCATTACCCTGTGATGGACATTTCAGTTGCTTTGATGTCTTGGCTATTGTAAACAGAGCTTCAGTGACTGTTGGGGTGTATGTGTTTTTCCAAAGTATGGTTTTCTCTGGGTATATGCCTAGGAGTGGAATTGCTGGGTCATATGATAGTTCTGCTTTTAGTTTTTTCAGGAATCTCCATAATGGTTGTACCAGTTTACATTCCTACCAACAGAGCAGAAGGGTCCCTTTTCTCCACACCCTCTCCAGCATTTATTTATTTGGCCACTTCTATTGGTCTTTCATTTATTCATTTTCATCCATCTTTGTTCTTTGGCCAGTGTGGGCCTCCCATCACAGTGGCCCCTCTTGTTGCAGAGCACCAGCCCAGGCCCACATGCTCCAGATCTCTGGCTCGGTAATTGGACACATCGGTCCAACCACTCCATAGCACATGGGATCCTCCCTGGCCGGCGATCAAACCGGCGCCCCTTGCACTGCAAGGCAGTGTCCTTACTCACTGGATCACCAGGGAAGCCCCTCCAGCATTTATTTTTATTAGACTTTTTGATGATAGCCGTGCTGACTAGTATGAGGTAATAACTCAATATAGTTTGAATTTTCCTTTCTCTTTGTATTTAGATTTTTTTGGCCTTACCTGATGTATTTAGGATATAGTTGATCATCTTGTTGCCAGGTGTACAGCTAAGGAATTCAGTTATATATACATCTATTTTTTTAGATTCTTTTCCAGTATAGATATTATTAAAGAATATCGTGTAGAGTTCCCTGTGCTATATAGTTTGTCCTTGTTGATTATCTTTGTTATATATGAGTATATATATTGTTAATCCTGAACTAGTTTATCCTCACATTTACCTTTTGGTAACCATAAATTTGTTTTTGAAGACTGTGAGTCTTTTTCTGTTTTATGAATAAGTTCATTTGTAATCTTTTTCCGTTTTATAAATTCATTTGTAATTTTTTTTTCAGATTACACATGTAAGTGATACCATATGATACGTGTTTTTCTCTGTCTGATCTCACTTATGTTGCTGCAAGTGGCATTGTTTCATTTTTTTTTGGCTGAGTGGATTCTGTTGTGTGCAAGTACCACATCTCCTTTATCCATTACCCTGTGATGGACATTTCAGTTGCTTTGATGTCTTGGCTATTGTAAACAGAGCTTCAGTGACTGTTGGGGTGTATGTGTTTTTCCAAAGTATGGTTTTCTCTGGGTATATGCCTAGGAGTGGAATTGCTGGGTCATATGATAGTTCTGCTTTTAGTTTTTTCAGGAATCTCCATAATGGTTGTACCAGTTTACATTCCTACCAACAGAGCAGAAGGGTCCCTTTTCTCCACACCCTCTCCAGCATTTATTTATTTGGCCACTTCTATTGGTCTTTCATTTATTCATTTTCATCCATCTTTGTTCTTTGGCCAGTGTGGGCCTCCCATCACAGTGGCCCCTCTTGTTGCAGAGCACCAGCCCAGGCCCACATGCTCCAGATCTCTGGCTCGGTAATTGGACACATCGGTCCAACCACTCCATAGCACATGGGATCCTCCCTGGCCGGCGATCAAACCGGCGCCCCTTGCACTGCAAGGCAGTGTCCTTACTCACTGGATCACCAGGGAAGCCCCTCCAGCATTTATTTTTATTAGACTTTTTGATGATAGCCGTGCTGACTAGTATGAGGTAATAACTCAATATAGTTTGAATTTTCATTTCTCTAGTAAGTAGTCATGTTGAGCATCTTTTCATGTGGTTCCTTACCACATGAAAAGATGTCTATGTGTATGTCTTCCTTTGTGAAATATTTACTTAGGTCTTCTGCCCAGTTTTTGATTGGGTTCTTTATTTTTTGCTATTGAACTACATGAGCTGTTTGTGTATTTTGGAGTACATTTTGTTGTTTATATTACCGGGCACCTCACTTGAAAATATTTTCTCCCATTCAGATATTTTCTCCCATGTCTTTTCCTTTTGTTTATGGTTTCTTTTACTGTACAAAAGCTTTTAAATTTAATTAGGTTGTTTAATTAGGTCCCATTCGTTTGTTTTTTATTTTCATTACTCTAGGAAATGGATCAAAAAAGATTGTGCTGCGACCTCTATCATAGACCCTGTCTTTTTCTCTTCTTCTTCTGGAGCCCCTATACTTCTAATGTTGATGTGTTTAATTTTGTCCCAGAGGTCTCTGGGAGTGTCCTCGTATCTTCTCTCTCTTCTTTCTTTCTTCTGCTCCTCAGCAGTTGTTTCTACCATCCTGTCTTCCAGCTCACTTATTCCTGCTTCTGCTTAAGTTATTCTGCTCGTATCTTTTTATATTTCTTATTTCAGTTATTGCATTGTTCATCTCTATTTGTTTCTTCTTTAAATCTCCTAGCTCTTTGTTTAACATTTCTCGTGTCTTCTTGGTCTGTGCCTCCTCTTTTTCTAAGATCTTGTGTCATCTTAACTATCATTACTCTGAATTGTTTTTCACTTAGATTGCCTGTCTCTATTCACCTCATTGTTCTTCTGGGTTTTTTTCTTGTTCCTTCATTTGGAACCTATTTCTCTGCAGTACTGTTTTGTGTAACTTGCTGTGTCTGTGGTCTCCTCTCCTCACGCTGCAGGACCACAGTTCCTCTTGCTTCAAGTGTCTTCTGCCTCCGTGCTGGGTGAGGTTGCTCCAGGGGTTTGTGCAGGCTTCCTGGTGGAGGGACTGGTGCCTCCTCGCTGGTGGGTGGAGCTGGGTCTTGCCCCTCTGATAGGCAGAACCATGTCAAGGGATGCATTTAGATGTGACTGTGAGCTTTAAAGCAGCCTGTCTGCTGATGGTTGGAGCTATGTCCACCCCCCACCCCCTCTTTGGTTGGTGGGCCTCAGGCATCCCAGCGTTGAAATCTACAGGCTGTTGGGTGGGGCCAGGTCTTGTGCCAAAATGACCACCTCTGGGCAAGCTCACGTCAGTCAGTATTCCCTGGGCCTTCACTACCGGTGTCTGACCCACAGGGAGACACTGTTTTTTTTTTCTTTGAGGAGGGGTCAGGGAGCGGGTTAGGGAGGGAGGGGGGCAGGCAGGCCACTTCTATTGGTCCGTCATTTGTCTATTTTCATCCATCTTTGTTCTTTGGCCTGTGTGGGCCTCCCATCGCAGTGACCTGTGTTGTCGCAGAGCACCGGCCCTGGGCACATGAGCTCCAGAGCTCCCGCTCGGTAATCGAACACATTGGTCCAGCCGCTCCGCGGCACGTGGGATCTTCCCAGGCCAGAGATCGAAACGGCGCCCCTTGCACTGCAAGGCGGTGTCCTTACCCACTGGACCACCAGGGAAGCCCCGGGAGCCACTGTTGACCCCACTGCAGCAGACCCTCCAGTACCACAGGTAAGTCTAGCCCGTACCTCTCTGGAGTCACTGCTTTGTGCTGGGTCCCAGTGCACATGAAATTTTGTGTGCACCGTCTCAGAGTGGAGTCTCTGTGGCCCTTGGTCCTGTGGAGCTCCTGCACTCAAGTCCCCCTGATCTTCAAAGCTCAGTGCTCCAGGGGATTCTCCTCCTGATGTCAGACCCTCGGACTGGGGAGCTTGATGTGGGGCTCCTAGCTCTCACTCCTGTGGGTGAACCTCTGCACTATAATTATTTTCCAGTTTGTGGGTCACCTTCCCAGTGGATATGGGGTTTGGTTATAGGAGGTGTGCAGGCGCAGTAGCCTATACGTGCTACTTATAGTGTGGGGGCATCAATTGGCCCCCAGGACCACAGTTCCTCTTGCTTCAAGTGTCTTCTGCCTCCGTGCTGGGTGAGGTTGCTCCAGGGGTTTGTGCAGGCTTCCTGGTGGAGGGACTGGTGCCTCCTCGCTGGTGGGTGGAGCTGGGTCTTGCCCCTCTGATAGGCAGAACCATGTCAAGGGATGCATTTAGATGTGACTGTGAGCTTTAAAGCAGCCTGTCTGCTGATGGTTGGAGCTATGTCCACCCCCCACCCCCTCTTTGGTTGGTGGGCCTCAGGCATCCCAGCGTTGAAATCTACAGGCTGTTGGGTGGGGCCAGGTCTTGTGCCAAAATGACCACCTCTGGGCAAGCTCACGTCAGTCAGTATTCCCTGGGCCTTCACTACCGGTGTCTGACCCACAGGGAGACACTGTTTTTTTTTTCTTTGAGGAGGGGTCAGGGAGCGGGTTAGGGAGGGAGGGGGGCAGGCAGGCCACTTCTATTGGTCCGTCATTTGTCTATTTTCATCCATCTTTGTTCTTTGGCCTGTGTGGGCCTCCCATCGCAGTGACCTGTGTTGTCGCAGAGCACCGGCCCTGGGCACATGAGCTCCAGAGCTCCCGCTCGGTAATCGAACACATTGGTCCAGCCGCTCCGCGGCACGTGGGATCTTCCCAGGCCAGAGATCGAAACGGCGCCCCTTGCACTGCAAGGCGGTGTCCTTACCCACTGGACCACCAGGGAAGCCCCGGGAGCCACTGTTGACCCCACTGCAGCAGACCCTCCAGTACCACAGGTAAGTCTAGCCCGTACCTCTCTGGAGTCACTGCTTTGTGCTGGGTCCCAGTGCACATGAAATTTTGTGTGCACCGTCTCAGAGTGGAGTCTCTGTGGCCCTTGGTCCTGTGGAGCTCCTGCACTCAAGTCCCCCTGATCTTCAAAGCTCAGTGCTCCAGGGGATTCTCCTCCTGATGTCAGACCCTCGGACTGGGGAGCTTGATGTGGGGCTCCTAGCTCTCACTCCTGTGGGTGAACCTCTGCACTATAATTATTTTCCAGTTTGTGGGTCACCTTCCCAGTGGATATGGGGTTTGGTTATAGGAGGTGTGCAGGCGCAGTAGCCTATACGTGCTACTTATAGTGTGGGGGCATCAATTGGCCCCTGCTCGTGTGTCTCCTGGTGCCATGGGTGTGCACCTCCAGGATAGTAGTGGGAGTGATAGGTGCCTGCTCCTAGGTTTCTTAGTGGCGATAGCAACCTGTACACTCCCAGGACAGCCTGGGTAACAGTTGGTGCCTGCCCCAGTAACTCCCATTCTTTGTTTTCTTATGGAGAATTAACCTAGCTATTCCCAGAATGTTACTATTCCAGATAAAATTTCAGCATCATTGTCAGGCTCCCCAAAACTGTTGATTTTGCCTTCATTTCTTGAGTGAAAGTTAGCTTTTAAAGCTTAATGCCTCAGAAAGGAGGATGAAGAGGTCAGAATATGCCATCCCAAAATATGCCCTTTTGGCCAAAATGTTACTTTGAGAAGATTTTTAAGAAACAAGAAAAGCTCTAAAAAATCTAGCAGAAGTTACTCATTTGGAGAAGACATTTATGTCTTTATTTGTAAGAGAAATTTACATTTTTAAGGGTGTCTTCTAATCTGTACCAGGAGGAGAAAAATGACTCTAAATCAGACAAGGCTCATACCAGTGGAGAAGACACCCAGCTTAAATCTACATAACAACCCTAAATGTTTACTGTGGTTTTTCCTAGTCACTTCCCACACCTAGCCTTTTCCACCTCCTAACATTTTGCGTCTTTAGGTGAAGAAGGTATTTAAGGTGACGGCTTAGGCCATTGGGGGAGTTACTCAGTTTTCCAGGGTCTCTCCCATGTAAACAGGAGGTATGCATGTTACTTGTTTCTATTTATTTTTCCTGTTAATCTGCCTTTTATTACAGGGAAAGGGTCTCAGCCAAGAACCGAGTATGGTAGAGGGACAATCTTTTTTCCTCACCCATCATGGGACCTGCTGAAACAATATACTTCCTCTGGAGCCTAACGACAGGAACCTGGAAAACTGGCAGAAGCCAGCAAAGGGTAAGAATTCTTACCAAAGTCGGCTCTCTCAGATCTCTGTCTATATGGCTTGGTTGAGAGAGGAAAATTTCACCTCATTCTTTCCTTTCCAAAGTTAGATTTGCAAAAGAAAATATTTGTGTGAATTAGTTCCTTGAGTATAAAGACTCTGTAAAGATTTTTGTTATAAGTACTCTTTGTTTTCTGTTGATTCTTTTCCCTTCCTGAGATGGTTACTGACTTAGGTTGTCTCTATGTCTCGTGTCATTTTTCATAAGGAGGACAACCAGAGTCAAGATAAGGTTTTCCTTTCATCTTGTTTTTTGTCTTGAGAGCTTGGCTTTTCAGCTACTAAGGAAACTATCTCTAGTCGTCTCCAGCTGAGAGACGATAGTATCAGCTTGTACCTGGCAGCCACACTGTAGGATGGAGATCTGAAACACATAGTGACAGTAGCATTCCCACGTGTCAGCTCTCAGGGGTGTTTGTCTTAAGGAGCCCCAATCCATAGGGTGCCTTTGGCATGTCAGTGTTTGTCATCTTGTAAGTGGTGGAAAAGCTAGTGTCTGTTTTTTATTGCAGATGAGCTAATTTGAGACTAGAGGTATTTCATGTTCTCATAGAAAACCTGAGAGACTGTTTTCAGTATGTCATTCTTACCTGTGACAGAGAATGTCTTTGATTTCCTATGCTAACTCTGGTGGAAGTGAGCTTTCTTGATGTTACAGACTGCATCTTTTGCATTCCTTTAGGGGAAACCTCTTGCACCCACTCTTAAGCCATAAAAAGGTTTATTGATTGGAGTTGCTATTGAAATTAATACTGTTGAAGATCCTATTCATCAGTGGTCAGGTGATGGATCTTTTGAATTGGAAAAACTTCTGTATTTGAAAAAAACTTAGAGAGCTCTTATCCTCAAGAATAGTCTTATTAGTGCCTATGGGAAGACCAAGTTGAAAAGACGACACAGATGATCAGAAAATGGATCAGCTGGAGGTCAGTGTTCAGGGGCTGATAGAAGCAAAAGTTAAGCCGTGTCAAAGTCGAATTTTACCCTTGAGGAGAACATTCAAACACCTTTGCTGAATGCTTTGTATAGACTTTAGAGGCAAATTGCACTAAGCTCTAAAGCTCCAGGACATAGGAGTCTTTTAATTTCCATCTTAGTTGGGATGGAAATCTTCTTTGGTAAAAATGGGGATGATTGCAGACAGAAAAATGATATTTGAGTAAATAACATCCTCTTACAGATATCAGGTTCTAGTCCTGTTAAGTGTCTAAGGTTTCATTTTTCACCTGTAAAGTGGATTGGTCCTGAATTACTCTACTTCCCTCAAATAATCCAGCTACACTCTTCCAACTGTTTCCAATTTTTTTTCCCCACTCTTTTGACTTGGAATCACTAACAATAAGTCGTATGACATTTCTAGAAGTCTGATGTGCTCAGATGCTCAGTCGTGTGGGAGTCTGCAACCCTATAGACTGTAGCCTGCCAGGTGCCTTTGTCCATGGGATTCTCCAGGCAAGAATACTGGAGTGGGTTGCCATTTCTTCCTCCAGGGGATCTTCCAGACCCAGAGATCGAACCTGTGACTCTTAGGTCTCCTGCATTGGCAGGCAGATTCTTTACCAATAGTGCCACCTGAGAAGCCTGGTAAGAAATCTGGTATGTCCTTATATATTAATAATACTATCACTTGTAATTCTAGTTATTATCTTAAAATGTATGTCTTATAAATATTATTTCTTTGTCCACTGACAGTGTAACAAAGGCTCATTGGATCTTTAACCATGGCTATTTTTAAGTCTTTTGTCACTTACGAAAGTTATTGTTTTGCTTTTACAAAAGTATTTCCCAGAGACCTGCAAACGGAATGTACATAAATGATAGAAACTTCAGAGAAACAGCCCTGTTGACTCATGTTTAGATCATCTTGTGCCTGTTGCTCTGTGGGCCACTCAGGAAGTTTACCTGAACATCTGATGACATACGAGCCATTCAAATTATGGAAGATGCTTCAGCTCCAGCATCTAGAAATCTGACCCTAAGCCTTCAGGACTCAGGCTGAGTTTATCATTTGCCCCAGCCACTAACTTTTGTCTTTCTTGTGTTCCATAGACATGCCTGTCCTTAAACACCTAATTGCTTGCACCATGTAAGGCTAACGTCAGAACCCCACCTGCAACACCAGCTCCTGAAATGAGACACAACTGTTCAACTGAACTGACTTACCCTCGAGACTAAGAGGTTGGTTCAGTGAAATAATATAGCAGTCTATTAACTTAGCTTCTGGACTGTGAGACTTCAATAACCTTTTAAAGATAGGAGTGAAGGGGATAGCCTATGCTGTCCCCATCTATGCCTCTGTAGTATAAGGATGACTTCGAGCTGATTATTTTTATTTGTTCATTTATTTTAGATTCTTTTCCCAGATAGGATTTTACAGAGTATTGAGTAGAGTTCCTTATGCTATATGGTAGGTTCTTATTGTCTTATTTTATATAGTGTGTGTGTTAATCCCAATCTCCCAATTTAGCTTCCCCTCCATGGTAACCATAGTTTATTTTCTCCGTATATGACTGTTTTGTAAATAAGTTCATTTATACCATTTTTATAGATTTAACAGATAAGGTTGGTATTTGTCCTTCTCTTATTTCACTCAATATGATCATCTCTAGGTCCATCTATGTTGCTGCAAATGGCACTATTTTGTTCTTTTTTATGGTGGAGTAATATTCCATTGTATGTATGTATCAGCATATCAACATCTATCCATTCATCTGTTGATGGACATTTAGATTGCTTCCATATCTTGGATATTGTAAATAGTGCTGCCGTGAACATCAGGGTGCCCGTGTCTTCAAATTTTGATTTTCTCTGGATATATGCTCAGGAATGGGATTACTACATGCTATGGTAGTTTTCGTTTTTTAGTTTCCTGAACCCCCTTTTTCCCTAGTGGCTGTACCAGCTTTTACAAAAGTATTTCCCAGAGACCTGCAAACGGAATGTACATAAATGATAGAAACTTCAGAGAAACAGCCCTGTTGACTCATGTTTAGATCATCTTGTGCCTGTTGCTCTGTGGGCCACTCAGGAAGTTTACCTGAACATCTGATGACATACGAGCCATTCAAATTATGGAAGATGCTTCAGCTCCAGCATCTAGAAATCTGACCCTAAGCCTTCAGGACTCAGGCTGAGTTTATCATTTGCCCCAGCCACTAACTTTTGTCTTTCTTGTGTTCCATAGACATGCCTGTCCTTAAACACCTAATTGCTTGCACCATGTAAGGCTAACGTCAGAACCCCACCTGCAACACCAGCTCCTGAAATGAGACACAACTGTTCAACTGAACTGACTTACCCTCGAGACTAAGAGGTTGGTTCAGTGAAATAATATAGCAGTCTATTAACTTAGCTTCTGGACTGTGAGACTTCAATAACCTTTTAAAGATAGGAGTGAAGGGGATAGCCTATGCTGTCCCCATCTATGCCTCTGTAGTATAAGGATGACTTCGAGCTGATTATTTTTATTTGTTCATTTATTTTAGATTCTTTTCCCAGATAGGATTTTACAGAGTATTGAGTAGAGTTCCTTATGCTATATGGTAGGTTCTTATTGTCTTATTTTATATAGTGTGTGTGTTAATCCCAATCTCCCAATTTAGCTTCCCCTCCATGGTAACCATAGTTTATTTTCTCCGTATATGACTGTTTTGTAAATAAGTTCATTTATACCATTTTTATAGATTTAACAGATAAGGTTGGTATTTGTCCTTCTCTTATTTCACTCAATATGATCATCTCTAGGTCCATCTATGTTGCTGCAAATGGCACTATTTTGTTCTTTTTTATGGTGGAGTAATATTCCATTGTATGTATGTATCAGCATATCAACATCTATCCATTCATCTGTTGATGGACATTTAGATTGCTTCCATATCTTGGATATTGTAAATAGTGCTGCCGTGAACATCAGGGTGCCCGTGTCTTCAAATTTTGATTTTCTCTGGATATATGCTCAGGAATGGGATTACTACATGCTATGGTAGTTTTAGTTTTTTTTTAGTTTCCTGAGGCACCTCCATTCTGTTCTCCATAGTGGCTGTACCAGTTTATGTTCCCACTAGCAGTGTTGGAGGGTTCTTTTCTTCACATCCTCTCCAGCATTTATTCTCTGTAGATTTTTTGATGATGGCTATTCTGACTGGTATGAAGCGATACCTCATTGTAGTTCTGATTTGCATTTCTCTGATAATTAGTGATGTTGAACATCTCTTTGTGTGCTTTTTGTTCATTATTTTTAAGAAACAACAAACTGGAAAAGCTCTGAAAATCTAGTAGAAGTTACCTTTTGTAAGAGAAATGTATGTTTATTTATTTTTGGCCATTTCTATTGGTCTTTCATTTATTTATCTTTGTTCTTTGGCCTGTGTGGGCCTCCCATCACAGTGGCCTCTTTCGCTGCAGAGCACTGCATGGGCGCATGCACTCCAGAGCTCCGGCTCGGTAGTTGAACACATCGGTCCAGCCGCTCCGCGGCACGTGGGATCTTCCCAGGCCAGGGATCGAACCAGCGCCCCTCGCACTGCAAGGCCCTGGCCCTACCCACTGGACCACCAGGGAAGCCCCTGTACGTTTGTTTTAAGGGAACTCTCCACTTTAAGTGTGTGTCTGTCTCTGTACCTAGAGGATGAGTCTAAATAACAAACTATCAGGGTCTAGAAGGTGCCCCACTTAATTCTGCAAAATTTTTACTGTGCTTTACCTAACCATAAGTGACCTCCTTCCTCCCCTATCTTTCTTGCATCTTGAGCTGAAGAAAGTAGTTAAGGTAATGGCTTGTGTCATTACAGGAGAGTTAAACGCAGTTTTCTAGGATGTCTCCCATGGACGCAGGAGGTATACATGGTGTTAGACTGTGTTATTACTAACGGGGTGAGATCTCAGTCAGGAACCTAGAAGGGTTGAAGGAGAATTATTTTTCTCCCCTATAAGGACATTTAGAAAGTTTCTGAGTTATTAAAGTCACATCATTTTTCTCTTTAGGAAAGAACTTCAATCAGCCATGAGCTTAAAGAAACATATCATCATCCAGTGCTAACGGTGAAATGGCACAGCATACGTGGTTCAAAGAGCAAATTTGTGGTGGCTATCAGAACTTTAGCAGAGGTTACATTACATTTGTTAAACAATTTGGGCTTTTAGCCATTTCACAAGTTTATAAGGCCTGGTCATCTACATTGGAAAATATATATATAAGTTTTTCACCACATAGATTACACAGCATAATTCTTCTATCTAGAATCCATTTATCTTATATCAGTTTTGGTTTAATAGTGATCAAATTGCATCGAAAGTAAAGGTATTAATACAATCATTAATTTGACTTAGAAAGTTAACACGAAGAAAAAACTTAAGTCTTTGGTTGCATGTTAAAGGCATACGTCAGCATGAAGAGAGAAAAACAGTTATAAGATTTTAATTTAAAAAGGGTCACTCAACTAATCCTAGCGATCTCAAAGCATGATCTATAGATTGACAGGCTTCTCTGTTATGTGATTTTTCTAATGATTACTATCACACGCATTTCAGTTTAAAAAAAAAAACAAATCACAGTGGCTTTTTAAAATTCTGTGGAATACCAAATTCAAAAAGTATACAAAAGTCTTACAGCTTAAAGTTAAGAAAAGAAAAAACTAGGGGGTCATAACATAGGGTTTTAAGGACCACCAGAAGCCTCTCCACTTTAAGTGTGTGTCTGTCTCTGTACCTAGAGGATGAGTCTAAATAACAAACTATCAGGGTCTAGAAGGTGCCCCACTTAATTCTGCAAAATTTTTACTGTGCTTTACCTAACCATAAGTGACCTCCTTCCTCCCCTATCTTTCTTGCATCTTGAGCTGAAGAAAGTAGTTAAGGTAATGGCTTGTGTCATTACAGGAGAGTTAAACGCAGTTTTCTAGGATGTCTCCCATGGACGCAGGAGGTATACATGGTGTTAGACTGTGTTATTACTAACGGGGTGAGATCTCAGTCAGGAACCTAGAAGGGTTGAAGGAGAATTATTTTTCTCCCCTATAAGGACATTTAGAAAGTTTCTGAGTTATTAAAGTCACATCATTTTTCTCTTTAGGAAAGAACTTCAATCAGCCATGAGCTTAAAGAAACATATCATCATCCAGTGCTAACGGTGAAATGGCACAGCATACGTGGTTCAAAGAGCAAATTTGTGGTGGCTATCAGAACTTTAGCAGAGGTTACATTACATTTGTTAAACAATTTGGGCTTTTAGCCATTTCACAAGTTTATAAGGCCTGGTCATCTACATTGGAAAATATATATATAAGTTTTTCACCACATAGATTACACAGCATAATTCTTCTATCTAGAATCCATTTATCTTATATCAGTTTTGGTTTAATAGTGATCAAATTGCATCGAAAGTAAAGGTATTAATACAATCATTAATTTGACTTAGAAAGTTAACACGAAGAAAAAACTTAAGTCTTTGGTTGCATGTTAAAGGCATACGTCAGCATGAAGAGAGAAAAACAGTTATAAGATTTTAATTTAAAAAGGGTCACTCAACTAATCCTAGCGATCTCAAAGCATGATCTATAGATTGACAGGCTTCTCTGTTATGTGATTTTTCTAATGATTACTATCACACGCATTTCAGTTTAAAAAAAAAAACAAATCACAGTGGCTTTTTAAAATTCTGTGGAATACCAAATTCAAAAAGTATACAAAAGTCTTACAGCTTAAAGTTAAGAAAAGAAATGTAAAAACAAGACTGAAAAAGTTTTGCTGAACTCAAAACATCTTAACAAGCTCCATCACCCATCCTTGCTTGTCCCGGTGGCCTGCATGATGGACTTGGCACCACCTAGTGGGTGGGCTGGAAGACGTCAGAAGCACTTGCAGATAAAAGCCAGTTTTCTGGCCTGGGTGAGTGAGGGATACGCGGCAGCATTTAAACCAGGTTGAATTCCCTCAGGTTTAGCTGTAGAATTGTGTCTTTCACAGCAGCAAACACAAAGCGGATGTTCTCTGTGTCTGTAGCACATGTGAAGTGAGAATAGATGACTTTCTCTTTGTCAGGGTTCTGATCTTGATAAAGCTTCAGGATAAAGTCTCTGGCAGCTTTGACGTCTTGCTTTGGTCCTGTCATGAGGGCATTTAGAGGAATTAAAAAGAAAGGCCCAGTTCACCACCAGATCCTCCCCCAAATCATTTTCGATTCACTTTGGTTCTTACTGGAAATCCTCCTTGGAGCCATCTTATTTCTAGAAGCTTATTTACTTAGGGCATTGTTTTTATTATACCTTATTGTGAACCTGCACAAGGGCATTTCATAGTGTCCAGTGGTATTTAAAAATGATACTTCAAGGAGATTTGTTGAAAATCATGACCTAATTTTTCTGATTTGGGCCACTTTTAAAGAGGTAATTACTTTAAAAACTGTTTATGTATTTATTTGGTTGTGCCAGGTCTTAATTGTGGCATGTGGGATATAGTTCTTCTATCTAGAATCCATTTATCTTATATCAGTTTTGGTTTAATAGTGATCAAATTGCATCGAAAGTAAAGGTATTAATACAATCATTAATTTGACTTAGAAAGTTAACACGAAGAAAAAACTTAAGTCTTTGGTTGCATGTTAAAGGCATACGTCAGCATGAAGAGAGAAAAACAGTTATAAGATTTTAATTTAAAAAGGGTCACTCAACTAATCCTAGCGATCTCAAAGCATGATCTATAGATTGACAGGCTTCTCTGTTATGTGATTTTTCTAATGATTACTATCACACGCATTTCAGTTTAAAAAAAAAAACAAATCACAGTGGCTTTTTAAAATTCTGTGGAATACCAAATTCAAAAAGTATACAAAAGTCTTACAGCTTAAAGTTAAGAAAAGAAATGTAAAAACAAGACTGAAAAAGTTTTGCTGAACTCAAAACATCTTAACAAGCTCCATCACCCATCCTTGCTTGTCCCGGTGGCCTGCATGATGGACTTGGCACCACCTAGTGGGTGGGCTGGAAGACGTCAGAAGCACTTGCAGATAAAAGCCAGTTTTCTGGCCTGGGTGAGTGAGGGATACGCGGCAGCATTTAAACCAGGTTGAATTCCCTCAGGTTTAGCTGTAGAATTGTGTCTTTCACAGCAGCAAACACAAAGCGGATGTTCTCTGTGTCTGTAGCACATGTGAAGTGAGAATAGATGACTTTCTCTTTGTCAGGGTTCTGATCTTGATAAAGCTTCAGGATAAAGTCTCTGGCAGCTTTGACGTCTTGCTTTGGTCCTGTCATGAGGGCATTTAGAGGAATTAAAAAGAAAGGCCCAGTTCACCACCAGATCCTCCCCCAAATCATTTTCGATTCACTTTGGTTCTTACTGGAAATCCTCCTTGGAGCCATCTTATTTCTAGAAGCTTATTTACTTAGGGCATTGTTTTTATTATACCTTATTGTGAACCTGCACAAGGGCATTTCATAGTGTCCAGTGGTATTTAAAAATGATACTTCAAGGAGATTTGTTGAAAATCATGACCTAATTTTTCTGATTTGGGCCACTTTTAAAGAGGTAATTACTTTAAAAACTGTTTATGTATTTATTTGGTTGTGCCAGGTCTTAATTGTGGCATGTGGGATATAGTTCCCCCAGCCAGGGATTGAGTCTGGGTCCCCTGCATTGGGAACACAGAGTCTTAGCCACTGAACCACCAAGGAAGTCCCTGAAGAGGTAATTCTTAAGAGAAATAGAGGAGGTAAGAGAGAGAATATGGGGGCTAACATAACTAGGTTCTGATTCTAAAGCTTGAGAGCTGTATGCTGCAGGGCCAGTGTGGTTAATAAAAGGAAAAAGGGGAGTGCTTCTTAAACACCACTTCTCTAAATCTCCATCTCAAACTTGGCAACATTTCTGCACTGGGAATAATGAGTGATAGGGCGTAAACTCTCTGCCTTGGATAGGTCACATAGATAGATAACCTCAGCGTCCGCCCTGTGTCTGAAGGGGCCGCCACACTTCAGTCATAAAAGGGCAGAGATGAGTCAGGCACAGTGTCTGCCCGCAGGATCTGAATGGGGCAAGAGAGCTGAAGGCCGACAGGCAAGCCCAGGTCCCCAGGGGAGCCTGAGGGAGTGCACCTGCTGTGGAGGGAGGTTGAGTGAGGATCAGAAGGACTTCCCAAAGGAGGAGGTGCCTGAACTGGGTCTTTGAACAAAGCAGAATTAGCAGAGAAGTTGGCAGTATATTCTAGGCATTAGGAGAGGTGTGTATGGAGGTGCTGAGCTGAAAACACACTGATTAGACTGGCGCTTCCATTCAGAAGAGGGGGATTGTGAGAAAGTCCAGTAAAGGCAGATCAGAGAGGCCCAGATAAGCTTGCTGAGAACTCTGCACCAATGCCAGGGAGGTCAGGTCCACAGGATGGACACTTACCAGTGTATTCTGGAAAATAGCTAATTAAATGAGAGTACATGATTTTCTCTTCCAAAAGATCCTTCTTGTTTAAGAACAGAATCACCGATGAATTGAGAAACCAGGGGTAGGTGATGATGGTTTTAAATAAGGCTTTACTCTCTTCCATGCGGTTCTAAGCACAAAACAAGAGACTTAGGATAAATTAGAAAGAAAAACATGTTTTGGGAAGAGCATGCTGAATCCCTGCTTCCATCCATCGGTCCTCTTACCCAGCTGTCGTCTCCAGGCCGCTGTCCTTGCTGGGGCGGGGTGAGGTGCGGAGGCGCCTGCTTCTGTTTCCTTTGTCCCCACCCTCTCATTAACCATCCCCATCTGCACCTCCTCGCCTCTCACCCAAATTCTTCCCTGGCCCCAAACACACTTCAGGATATAAGAAAAAAGGGTTTTGTGTAATTTGGAAAAAGATGGTTCAAACCCAGAGTTGACAGAAGTTTTCTGTGTATAACTATTGGGATGACCGAGTGGGGGTTGGTCAGAGCTGTAGACCTGAGACGCCCTTTCACAAGGCGTGGGCTTCCAGGCTGTGTCTGGAGACCCGGAGAGTGCTGTGAAGGAGGCCTCTCCTGGCAGGGCCACAGCCCTGAGGGACACTGGCTGCACATAAAAGGGTTCCGCCCTGTGTCTGAAGGGGCCGCCACACTTCAGTCATAAGGGCAGAGATGAGTCAGGCACAGTGTCTGCCCGCAGGATCTGAATGGGGCAAGAGAGCTGAAGGCCGACAGGCAAGCCCAGGTCCCCAGGGGAGCCTGAGGGAGTGCACCTGCTGTGGAGGGAGGTTGAGTGAGGATCAGAAGGACTTCCCAAAGGAGGAGGTGCCTGAACTGGGTCTTTGAACAAAGCAGAATTAGCAGAGAAGTTGGCAGTATATTCTAGGCATTAGGAGAGGTGTGTATGGAGGTGCTGAGCTGAAAACACACTGATTAGACTGGCGCTTCCATTCAGAAGAGGGGGATTGTGAGAAAGTCCAGTAAAGGCAGATCAGAGAGGCCCAGATAAGCTTGCTGAGAACTCTGCACCAATGCCAGGGAGGTCAGGTCCACAGGATGGACACTTACCAGTGTATTCTGGAAAATAGCTAATTAAATGAGAGTACATGATTTTCTCTTCCAAAAGATCCTTCTTGTTTAAGAACAGAATCACCGATGAATTGAGAAACCAGGGGTAGGTGATGATGGTTTTAAATAAGGCTTTACTCTCTTCCATGCGGTTCTAAGCACAAAACAAGAGACTTAGGATAAATTAGAAAGAAAAACATGTTTTGGGAAGAGCATGCTGAATCCCTGCTTCCATCCATCGGTCCTCTTACCCAGCTGTCGTCTCCAGGCCGCTGTCCTTGCTGGGGCGGGGTGAGGTGCGGAGGCGCCTGCTTCTGTTTCCTTTGTCCCCACCCTCTCATTAACCATCCCCATCTGCACCTCCTCGCCTCTCACCCAAATTCTTCCCTGGCCCCAAACACACTTCAGGATATAAGAAAAAGGCTTTTGTGTAATTTGGAAAAAGATGGTTCAAACCCAGAGTTGACAGAAGTTTTCTGTGTATAACTATTGGGATGACCGAGTGGGGGTTGGTCAGAGCTGTAGACCTGAGACGCCCTTTCACAAGGCGTGGGCTTCCAGGCTGTGTCTGGAGACCCGGAGAGTGCTGTGAAGGAGGCCTCTCCTGGCAGGGCCACAGCCCTGAGGGACACTGGCTGCTGGCAGGAAGAAGACTAACGCCACTGAGCACCTGCCTCATGCCACGCTCGATCCGTGCGTAACACGGAATGGGTTCCTTTTGTATGGGTGAGCATACTATTCACAAAATTTAAATGCTTTCCCCAGACATTACAATAGTACAATCCTATAGAAGCTATATAGACAGACAGAAATAATTTCTGAACATTAGTCACTGACAGGAAAATACTAAAGAGAGTAGACAGGGCATGTGTAAGTCTTATCTGGTGACCGTCATCATTCCAGCAAGCATTCCCCTCACTCCCACGTATTTTTTTTTTTTTTTCCCGGGGGGCGGGTTGGGGAGGGAGGGGGACAGGCGGGCCACTTCCACTGGTCTTTCATTTGTCTATTTTCATCCGTCTTTGTTCTTTGGCCCGTGTGGGCCTCCCATCGCGGTGGCCTCTGTTGTCGCAGAGCACCGGCTCTGGGCGCATGCACCCCAGAACTCCGGCTCGGTAATTGGACACATGGGTCCAGCCACTCCGCGGCACGTGGGGATCTTCCCAGGCCAGGGATCGAACCAGCGCCCCTTGCACTGCAAGGCGTTGTCCTTATCCACTGGACCACCAGGGAAGCCCACTCCCACGTATTTCTAAAAGGAAAGAAACACGTGCTTTTCTTCCTTCCTTTTAGACTGAGAAACAGCCACCCGGCTCCCGATGGACACACCCTAAACCTCTGTTCCTGCAGCTCCCAGTACTTGGGCTCATTCTCCCACTCAGTATGTTTTTGGGGATTAATTCTTGAATCTATTACCCAAAAGGTAAGGTCTCACTTGTTTCTAAAGCTTCTTTAGCATTTACTATAGTCAATAATGATCTCCAAGGAAATACAACATATGAAAAAATAATTCCTAAATAGCATTGTAAGAAGATGCAACACCTATCTACCAGGATAATCTGAATCCCCCATTTCCACAAATATTTTTAATTGGGATGAACCGAGTGGGGTTTGGTACAGAGCTGTAGACCTGAGACGCCCTTTCACAAGGCGTGGGCTTCCAGGCTGTGTCTGGAGACCCGGAGAGTGCTGTGAAGGAGGCCTCTCCTGGCAGGGCCACAGCCCTGAGGGACACTGGCTGCTGGCAGGAAGAAGACTAACGCCACTGAGCACCTGCCTCATGCCACGCTCGATCCGTGCGTAACACGGAATGGGTTCCTTTTGTATGGGTGAGCATACTATTCACAAAATTTAAATGCTTTCCCCAGACATTACAATAGTACAATCCTATAGAAGCTATATAGACAGACAGAAATAATTTCTGAACATTAGTCACTGACAGGAAAATACTAAAGAGAGTAGACAGGGCATGTGTAAGTCTTATCTGGTGACCGTCATCATTCCAGCAAGCATTCCCCTCACTCCCACGTATTTTTTTTTTTTTTTCCCGGGGGGCGGGTTGGGGAGGGAGGGGGACAGGCGGGCCACTTCCACTGGTCTTTCATTTGTCTATTTTCATCCGTCTTTGTTCTTTGGTCTGTGTGGGCCTCCCATCGCAGTGACCTCTATTGTTGCAGAGCTCCGGCTCTGGGCGCATGCACCCCAGAACTCCGGCTCGGTAATTGGACACATTGGTCCAGCCGCTCCACGGCACGTGGGATCTTCCCAGGCCAGGGATCGAACCAGCGCCCCTTGCACTGCAAGGCGTTGTCCTTATCCACTGGACCACCAGGGAAGCCCACTCCCACGTATTTCTAAAAGGAAAGAAACACGTGCTTTTCTTCCTTCCTTTTAGACTGAGAAACAGCCACCCGGCTCCCGATGGACACACCCTAAACCTCTGTTCCTGCAGCTCCCAGTACTTGGGCTCATTCTCCCACTCAGTATGTTTTGGGGATTAATTCTTGAATCTATTACCCAAAAGGTAAGGTCTCACTTGTTTCTAAAGCTTCTTTAGCATTTACTATAGTCAATAATGATCTCCAAGGAAATACAACATATGAAAAAATAATTCCTAAATAGCATTGTAAGAAGATGCAACACCTATCTACAACCAGGATAAAAAAAAGTCTGAAATGGCAACCACTTCATTTTTCCACAAATACCTATGATTTTTTAGAGAGAAGAAACTAATTTCTAAGGACATCAGATTAAGCTACTTACCCCTGGCACATCTGACTAATCTTTTCTGAGAAATGTCCTAAGTAATTCCTGAGACAAATTTGGAGCTGATTTTTCATATTGATAATTCAATGCCTTTGCTTTAAAAAAAAAAAAAAAAATCTCTCCACTGCGAGCTGGGTGGCAGCCAAAATGCCTATTCTTCTTTGCACAATGCCACTAGTAAATGGGCTAATCCGCCACTAATTAGCTAATGTAACTGTGCTCCTCAGAGAAAAGTCCGCTCACAAGAAATACAAGATAGAATTTGTTCATAATTATCGCCTAATCCTGGACAGAATTCATTATTGATTTACTTTCACTCCCTCCAGGGAAGAGGTATTTGTAAAAGGTCAAGAGGTCTGATGCAAAAGGTAGGGGGAAAGACAGTGATTATCACACAGAAAATTCTCCAGCCTCATAAAGATGTGACCAGGAGGGTTCTCTCCACTCTCCCAGCCTCTCCAGCTAATGGAGTTCACCCAGCCAGCGCCGTGGCAACTCTGCAGAGGACACTGAATGCCTGACTGGGGTGCATCAGTCCCAGCTACCCTGAGTGAGTCCCTTCCAGGGGGACTGGAAGGTCAGATGCTGCTGCCCCAGGCATCCCCCAGACGGCTCCAAGCATGTGGCATCACTCCAGCGCCCCTTGCACTGCAAGGCGTTGTCCTTATCCACTGGACCACCAGGGAAGCCCACTCCCACGTATTTCTAAAAGGAAAGAAACACGTGCTTTTCTTCCTTCCTTTTAGACTGAGAAACAGCCACCCGGCTCCCGATGGACACACCCTAAACCTCTGTTCCTGCAGCTCCCAGTACTTGGGCTCATTCTCCCACTCAGTATGTTTTTGGGGATTAATTCTTGAATCTATTACCCAAAAGGTAAGGTCTCACTTGTTTCTAAAGCTTCTTTAGCATTTACTATAGTCAATAATGATCTCCAAGGAAATACAACATATGAAAAAATAATTCCTAAATAGCATTGTAAGAAGATGCAACACCTATCTACAACCAGGATAAAAAAAAGTCTGAAATGGCAACCACTTCATTTTTCCACAAATACCTATGATTTTTTAGAGAGAAGAAACTAATTTCTAAGGACATCAGATTAAGCTACTTACCCCTGGCACATCTGACTAATCTTTTCTGAGAAATGTCCTAAGTAATTCCTGAGACAAATTTGGAGCTGATTTTTCATATTGATAATTCAATGCCTTTGCTTTAAAAAAAAAAAAAAAAATCTCTCCACTGCGAGCTGGGTGGCAGCCAAAATGCCTATTCTTCTTTGCACAATGCCACTAGTAAATGGGCTAATCCGCCACTAATTAGCTAATGTAACTGTGCTCCTCAGAGAAAAGTCCGCTCACAAGAAATACAAGATAGAATTTGTTCATAATTATCGCCTAATCCTGGACAGAATTCATTATTGATTTACTTTCACTCCCTCCAGGGAAGAGGTATTTGTAAAAGGTCAAGAGGTCTGATGCAAAAGGTAGGGGGAAAGACAGTGATTATCACACAGAAAATTCTCCAGCCTCATAAAGATGTGACCAGGAGGGTTCTCTCCACTCTCCCAGCCTCTCCAGCTAATGGAGTTCACCCAGCCAGCGCCGTGGCAACTCTGCAGAGGACACTGAATGCCTGACTGGGGTGCATCAGTCCCAGCTACCCTGAGTGAGTCCCTTCCAGGGGGACTGGAAGGTCAGATGCTGCTGCCCCAGGCATCCCCCAGACGGCTCCAAGCATGTGGCATCACTCCCCAGGCCAGCTCAGAGCTCGGGACCTAACTGGAGAGCACCATGGGCATTGGGAAGCCTGTTCACTGGTAAGTTTATTAGAAATAGTGTTGTTCAACTTTGGCTGTATAGGAGCATTCCCAGGGACTTAGTGAAGATACCTCCAACTCAAAACCGGGAACTAGCAGTCTCAACCATAGGATCCTAAGGATGTTTAACTTCCTGCTATGCAGCTAAAGCTGAGACCCTTCGTGGAGATTAGAGCCCCAAGCTCAGGTCACACTCACACAGCATCAGTTATATCAGTCTCTGGGGCTGCACCCACCCGTCAGGTGGTTCTTTAAGGTCCCCTGGGAGATTGTGCCCATCCAAGCGTGAGCATCAGGATTCTCGTGAGATTCAGGCAGTGAATCTCAGATAACTTAGGCTCTTGGTAAAGATCCTGATTCATCTGGCCTGGGCTTGACTCATCAAGCACCCAAGTGATGCCCGGATGGCCAGCCCCCAGGGTGCGCTTCCAGGAGTGAGACCATTTAACTCAAGTGATAGGGCCTAAGGCCAGGGTGAGCTGGCCTCTTACAGACCGCAGGTTCTGTCTTCCACAGCTAACCAACACCTCCTACCCAGCATACCTCATTGTCACACTCGGCCAGGACCTGGTCATATTCACTCAGAGCAACCAAAAAAATAATGGAGGTGACACTCTCAAAGCAGTGGATCCATTTCCGTCTCTCAGAGCGCTGGCCACCGACATCCACCATCCTGTTCAACAGAAACAGAGAACTCTTCGGGGAAAAGGACATAGAATTCTTTAGGGTCCTCAGTAATTGTTAAGAATAAAAAGAGAGCCTAAGATTTAAATGTTTGAGCACTGCTGCTTCAGGCAGGGAGGAGCCACTGGACATTTCCTAGCAGAGGAGGCCCAGAATGTAAGTGCAGCTACTAAAGATGCAAGCAGAGGTCCCTCAGGCGGCGCCGGCTTGGGGATACTGGTTAGGAAGCTGCAGCAGTAGTCCATGCAGAAGCTCAGGCATCACTTGGGTGTTGCCCCAAAGACCACAGAGTGCCGCAGAAGGGCAGAAAGGCAGGCAGGCTTCTGGACTATGCAGTCCCCTTCAGGCCCTCGCCCCTGCTTGTTCCCTGGTTCCTCCAGTTAACCCACAGATTCTCTGGGCATTAGCTGGATGCCACCCCTTCCCTAGAAAGACCTGCAAGTGCACTGTCTGACGTGGAAACCCAGAGCCCAGAGCCACTGAACTTGTTCAGTGGGCCATGGCCCAAAGTTCAGTCACAAACTCAAATGTTCCAGGGCTCGGGCAGTTAATAGAAATGAGTCCAGAGCCTCTCTCGAGTAGCAAAGCATGCACGTCACAAGTGCTGGCCCCTGTCTAGAGGGAGGGATGCCACACCCCCTCAGCAGCCAAGACTGGACAAAGACTCAGGCTCACTATCAGACCAAGTCCTCCGACTTTTCAAGAAAAACTACCATCTAGTTCATCAAGAGATAACAAATGTTGTAAGCACAATAGCCCCATCTTTAAATACTGACTCAAAAAATATTTTAAAGGGCAAGTGGGCTAAAGAAAATACATCTGTGGACCAGCTTTGGATTTTGGAAGTTGCAAGCAGCAACTGATTCTGAAAAGGTTTGGATAAGTTTGTGGATACATAGGGCCCATGCTCACAGAGATGCAGAGGATCGAGGGCTCCCGCACTTGACAGTGCGCCAGCAGCGCTGAGACGCGGTGGGGTGCAGACGGGACCTGGACGCAGTAGGACTGCGTGTGCTGTCTCCACCAGACAAGCGTGTGTAACGAGCATTAGGAGGGATGAGGGAGATAACGGATACAAAAGTGGGCTTTGAAATTTGCAGCAATGAATCCTGGAGATGACACTAGAAGGGAAGAGAAATACTCGACTGGGAAAAGACAGCAGTATTGTCAATCTGTGGGTTACAGAAATATACATCTGTGTGTGTGTGTGTGTGTGTTACACAGGAGAAGCACTCCAGACATTGATAGAGAATATGTTTTTCTCTAAAACAAATAGAAAGTGCACCATGTCAAGGACACAGACTTACCGAAAGATGATGTTTTCTAGGTCAAATGGATACTCAATGATGCCAGTGGTGGGCACGCGGACACGGAGCACGTCTTGCTGCGTTGGCACGAACGAAGGCATGGCGATCCGGTCAATGTCACTCAGGTAACTAGTGTCAGAGAGCAAGAGGCTGAGGAGGAGGAAGTCACCCCAACTCGCAGCAACCCTCACTCCGACTCTGGGATCCACCAGTGACTGTCCTGAGGACCAGCACTCCAGCCCTCCTCCAGCTGTGTGGAGGGAAGGTGGTGAGCCTGCTGCGGAGTGTGCAGCCCGCGCCCGTGCTCCTCCGGGCTCCGGCGCCACCATTCTGGCCGGGGCAGCAGCCAGCCAGGCCAGGGGAGGAGGAGGTACAGCGGCTCTCTGGCATCTCACCTCTCCTCCTCCCTCCCATATCCCCCCTCCAGGCACATTACAGGGTGTAGGTGCTGTTCTTGGACACTTGCTCAATGAATTAAAGAGTTTTTAAGGAAAATATAAAACCATAAAACAAGCCAATGGTACGTCCTCTCAAAAAGTTCCTTGTTCATGGGAAATTGAACACCTCCTTAAATAACCCAAAACTTGTCCTGGATTATTTTGGGCCACATGTATAAAGCCCTAAGCGTAAAACATGTCACTTTTTCTGTGGTGAAACAAGAGGATCCTTCTTTTATAATTTTAAGTTGCGCCATGAGCGGCCATGCAGAGCGATCGAGGGCTCCTTGACAGTGCGCCAGCAGCGCTGAGACGCGGTGGGGTGCAGACGGGACCTGGACGCAGTAGGACTGCGTGTGCTGTCTCCACCAGACAAGCGTGTGTAACGAGCATTAGGAGGGATGAGGGAGATAACGGATACAAAAGTGGGCTTTGAAATTTGCAGCAATGAATCCTGGAGATGACACTAGAAGGGAAGAGAAATACTCGACTGGGAAAAGACAGCAGTATTGTCAATCTGTGGGTTACAGAAATATACATCTGTGTGTGTGTGTGTGTGTGTTACACAGGAGAAGCACTCCAGACATTGATAGAGAATATGTTTTTCTCTAAAACAAATAGAAAGTGCACCATGTCAAGGACACAGACTTACCGAAAGATGATGTTTTCTAGGTCAAATGGATACTCAATGATGCCAGTGGTGGGCACGCGGACACGGAGCACGTCTTGCTGCGTTGGCACGAACGAAGGCATGGCGATCCGGTCAATGTCACTCAGGTAACTAGTGTCAGAGAGCAAGAGGCTGAGGAGGAGGAAGTCACCCCAACTCGCAGCAACCCTCACTCCGACTCTGGGATCCACCAGTGACTGTCCTGAGGACCAGCACTCCAGCCCTCCTCCAGCTGTGTGGAGGGAAGGTGGTGAGCCTGCTGCGGAGTGTGCAGCCCGCGCCCGTGCTCCTCCGGGCTCCGGCGCCACCATTCTGGCCGGGGCAGCAGCCAGCCAGGCCAGGGGAGGAGGAGGTACAGCGGCTCTCTGGCATCTCACCTCTCCTCCTCCCTCCCATATCCCCCCTCCAGGCACATTACAGGGTGTAGGTGCTGTTCTTGGACACTTGCTCAATGAATTAAAGAGTTTTTAAGGAAAATATAAAACCATAAAACAAGCCAATGGTACGTCCTCTCAAAAAGTTCCTTGTTCATGGGAAATTGAACACCTCCTTAAATAACCCAAAACTTGTCCTGGATTATTTTGGGCCACATGTATAAAGCCCTAAGCGTAAAACATGTCACTTTTTCTGTGGTGAAACAAGAGGATCCTTCTTTTATAATTTTAAGGCCTTTGAAAAAGGTACTTTTGAGTGAATAACTGAGGCGCTGGTGACGGGGAGCCACCTGCACACGGAGGCAGCCCCACCGTCTCCCCCACTTCCCCAGCACATGCAGCCGAGCTCCCCTAGGTGTGCCGGAGCTGAGCAGGCGCCAAGAGGCAAGCGGCAAACCCTGTTCACGGGCAGCCGTGAGCGCAGGAAGCAGACCAGGGGGCGAGCCTTCTGTGACCCGCAGCCCCATGCACGACCCCAGGCCTCGTCCCCGTGGGCTCCCCTGTAGGCTGCTGGGGTATATGCCCGCCTCCTTCCGCCCAAGCGTACGATCCTTCAGGGCAGGGAGCACCGGCGGCACCCGTAGCCCTCACCTTGGTGCCAGGCACAGAGCAGACACACCTCAGACTTCCGTGAAATGCATGCCTCTCCCGAGCAGCAGATGCTAACCACTGACCTGGACCACAGAAGTTCCGGGGGTCTCGCCAGCTCCAGCGGCAGAATACTGGCCGGGCTGGTGAGTGCCCTCATCCCCCACCCTAGTCACTCTCCTCAGTCTTCTCAGTGCCCTTGCCCCCGCTGCCTGGTGCCACCGAATTCTCCAGCAGGCCCCGTGGGTCTTTCCCAAGCTGATCTCCGTCAGGAGTCCCAGCCCCTCCCCAGGGCCTTCCAGAAGCCAATGACACAGACGGGCTCAGGGATGCCCTGGCTCCCCACTGTCAAAGGCCGTCTGCCTTCCTCCTGGGGACCCTACTCTGCTTCTTGCCAGCTGTCTTATGTGCTGATAAAAGAAACCCCAGGAAGTTGTTTGATTTCCCTTTCCTGCTGTGTTGTACCTAAATGTTTCTGTACTCAGATGGGTGGTCCTAACCTGGGCTCATGTCTTTCAGCACTCAGCCTGGGCCAAACACCAGAGGGAGGCCAGAGAACCCGAGGAGGTAAGATTCTGGTTTCCTTTCCTGCCCACTACCTTGTCCAGATGGGTGAATTCCCACCCACACCAGCTCAGTGGGCAAGGGCAGCACCTAGAAATGTAGGGGATGGGTCTGGGGAGAGGATACCAGGCCGCTCAGAGCAATGACCCGGCCTGAGGGAAGGGAGCTGAGTTGCAGAAGCAGGAATCCTCACGCCTTCAAAGAAGGACCACACACAGTTCAGCTATTTGCCCAGTGATCTGGGCAGAGGCATTGCCTTGGGAAATTCTTAAAATCTAATTCTGTGATTTCCGTAGGATAATCTGTATGCAGAACCATCTGTTTTTGTCTTAATGGATTACTGAATTAAAACAAGAGCCTTATGGATCCACAGTATGTGTAGCCCTTCACAAGGAGTTGATGAACAAAGAGCTCTGAGACTGAGCTCTCGTCTGCAGCTGGCCTGCAGTTCCGATCCTGTCCACTAGAGGGTAGCACCAGATCAGCCACTGAAGGGTGTATCTCACTGCACATCTCAACTCTGATTTTAGGGCAACTGAACTACTGTCTGCCAGTCAGGAAAAGGGCCCCCCCACCGTTGGGCCCCCCCTCCCACCTTGGTGCCAGGCACAGAGCAGACACACCTCAGACTTCCGTGAAATGCATGCCTCTCCGAGCAGCAGATGCTAACCACTGACCTGGACCACAGAAGTTCCGGGGGTCTCGCCAGCTCCAGCGGCAGAATACTGGCCGGGCTGGTGAGTGCCCTCATCCCCCACCCTAGTCACTCTCCTCAGTCTTCTCAGTGCCCTTGCCCCCGCTGCCTGGTGCCACCGAATTCTCCAGCAGGCCCCGTGGGTCTTTCCCAAGCTGATCTCCGTCAGGAGTCCCAGCCCCTCCCCAGGGCCTTCCAGAAGCCAATGACACAGACGGGCTCAGGGATGCCCTGGCTCCCCACTGTCAAAGGCCGTCTGCCTTCCTCCTGGGGACCCTACTCTGCTTCTTGCCAGCTGTCTTATGTGCTGATAAAAGAAACCCCAGGAAGTTGTTTGATTTCCCTTTCCTGCTGTGTTGTACCTAAATGTTTCTGTACTCAGATGGGTGGTCCTAACCTGGGCTCATGTCTTTCAGCACTCAGCCTGGGCCAAACACCAGAGGGAGGCCAGAGAACCCGAGGAGGTAAGATTCTGGTTTCCTTTCCTGCCCACTACCTTGTCCAGATGGGTGAATTCCCACCCACACCAGCTCAGTGGGCAAGGGCAGCACCTAGAAATGTAGGGGATGGGTCTGGGGAGAGGATACCAGGCCGCTCAGAGCAATGACCCGGCCTGAGGGAAGGGAGCTGAGTTGCAGAAGCAGGAATCCTCACGCCTTCAAAGAAGGACCACACACAGTTCAGCTATTTGCCCAGTGATCTGGGCAGAGGCATTGCCTTGGGAAATTCTTAAAATCTAATTCTGTGATTTCCGTAGGATAATCTGTATGCAGAACCATCTGTTTTTGTCTTAATGGATTACTGAATTAAAACAAGAGCCTTATGGATCCACAGTATGTGTAGCCCTTCACAAGGAGTTGATGAACAAAGAGCTCTGAGACTGAGCTCTCGTCTGCAGCTGGCCTGCAGTTCCGATCCTGTCCACTAGAGGGTAGCACCAGATCAGCCACTGAAGGGTGTATCTCACTGCACATCTCAACTCTGATTTTAGGGCAACTGAACTACTGTCTGCCAGTCAGGAAACCAGAAGGCAGAATGATATGGAGAGGGGAAAGCAGAAACCAGTAGCAGGTGTGGTCCTAGTTCAGATCAGGTAAGTTCAGCATCCCAAATGAGATCAGCCCCACCAAGGGAAGCCCACACTGACTTAGCAACTCATTGAAAAGGATGGAGAATTAGAACTCAATGCAGAAAGGTAGGTATAGGCCTGGAGCGCTATCTGGGACTCTGTCGGGGGACTGAAGATTTTAGGAGGTGGGGAGAGAGGCACCAAAAAGCAGGAGTGGGATCTAGAGGAGAAGGGAGGTAGTGATGCCCCCGAGGTGCCTGCATTTTAGCAGGTGGCTCATTTCTCCCAGGTGAGAAGCGCCCTTCAAGCGCGACCACAGCCCAGGGCTCTGTACTCACTATTTGGCAGAGTCTGACAGCTGGTATTCCCGCCGTCTGTCGTAGCACTCCTGGATTCCCGGATCCTGCCACAGCTGCTTGATGGCCTCCACCTGGTCCTTGAAGAGTGTGGACACCTTGTCCACTTCCACCTCTCGGATGAGCTGGGCATTTTCCTGCACAGAGGAAAGAGATCCTTCATCAGCAAAGGAAAGGAAACCATCACACTGGGGACTTAAGAGGCGGGACTTGCCCCCGTCTGTGGCTTAGGCAGGATGTCCCCTGATCCTAGGATGTGATGAGTGCCCTCCAGCAGAGCTCCCCCTCCACCACTAAGGGATGGGATGCTGAGAATCCCCGGGGGGGCAGAAGCAGGAATCCTCACGCCTTCAAAGAAGGACCACACACAGTTCAGCTATTTGCCCAGTGATCTGGGCAGAGGCATTGCCTTGGGAAATTCTTAAAATCTAATTCTGTGATTTCCGTAGGATAATCTGTATGCAGAACCATCTGTTTTTGTCTTAATGGATTACTGAATTAAAACAAGAGCCTTATGGATCCACAGTATGTGTAGCCCTTCACAAGGAGTTGATGAACAAAGAGCTCTGAGACTGAGCTCTCGTCTGCAGCTGGCCTGCAGTTCCGATCCTGTCCACTAGAGGGTAGCACCAGATCAGCCACTGAAGGGTGTATCTCACTGCACATCTCAACTCTGATTTTAGGGCAACTGAACTACTGTCTGCCAGTCAGGAAACCAGAAGGCAGAATGATATGGAGAGGGGAAAGCAGAAACCAGTAGCAGGTGTGGTCCTAGTTCAGATCAGGTAAGTTCAGCATCCCAAATGAGATCAGCCCCACCAAGGGAAGCCCACACTGACTTAGCAACTCATTGAAAAGGATGGAGAATTAGAACTCAATGCAGAAAGGTAGGTATAGGCCTGGAGCGCTATCTGGGACTCTGTCGGGGGACTGAAGATTTTAGGAGGTGGGGAGAGAGGCACCAAAAAGCAGGAGTGGGATCTAGAGGAGAAGGGAGGTAGTGATGCCCCCGAGGTGCCTGCATTTTAGCAGGTGGCTCATTTCTCCCAGGTGAGAAGCGCCCTTCAAGCGCGACCACAGCCCAGGGCTCTGTACTCACTATTTGGCAGAGTCTGACAGCTGGTATTCCCGCCGTCTGTCGTAGCACTCCTGGATTCCCGGATCCTGCCACAGCTGCTTGATGGCCTCCACCTGGTCCTTGAAGAGTGTGGACACCTTGTCCACTTCCACCTCTCGGATGAGCTGGGCATTTTCCTGCACAGAGGAAAGAGATCCTTCATCAGCAAAGGAAAGGAAACCATCACACTGGGGACTTAAGAGGCGGGACTTGCCCCCGTCTGTGGCTTAGGCAGGATGTCCCCTGATCCTAGGATGTGATGAGTGCCCTCCAGCAGAGCTCCTCCCAGCCAGGGCACTCGGTTGCAGCCTCATTGGGTGGAGACGGTGTGCTGCTTAGTCGAATGGAGAGAGCCACAAAGAGCCCCAGACCTGTGGCCTCTGGTCCCCGGCCAGCATTCAGCACCCACCTGTGAGCAGAGAAACACTGACATGATTGATCATCGTTGTACTAACAAACATTACTTCCTCACTAGCATGCAGTTCATTGGAATATTTGCAATAGAACAGCCACTAGAACAGTTTACAAATAACATTGTTAGTGGCACACTGAGGGTGGGGTACACGGATCCACGCCAGTGCAGGAAGGCAGGCAGTGCGCCGTCTTCAGAGAATTGAAAAGTCACATCCCAACAATTCATCCTGCGTCTGCATTCTCTTGCCTTGATTTTTTAAAGATGTCTTCTTTGACTTTGTTGTTTAGAGGAGTTTTAGGTTCACAGCGAAACTGAGAGGAAAGTACAGGGAGTTGTCATACAGTCTGCTTTGATGATCATGCGTCCCTAATAAAACTTCCCTGCTGAGTGGATCACACCTACTGCAGCCCCACCCCATGCCCCTGCTGCTCTAATGCTGTGTTTACTATCGCCGTCTTTATTAAACAACCATTGCTCTCCTGCTGTTGCTTTATTATTACAGTAATTGTGAAGACCATCATTGCTCTAATTACTGTTACAGCAGTTATCACGTGTTACCCACTCACTGTGTATCCAGGGCTCTGCATATACTATCTCATCTAATCAACAGACGGCAGGCAAGAGGACAGAAATCTTTCCAGACGTTAGTAAATAAAAGTGGTAAGATTGGCCTGCATCCACCAGACATCCCTGCTTTGGTCCAAGAGACTCAGTGTCCCATCCTTGGCTGCAAGTTGCAGCAAACGAGAGTCCTGCTGAAGGAGACAGGAGCCCGGCCTCCTCTCCCCTCTTGCTGCATCTCACAGCAATTACATCAAGCAGAGCAGGCTATTCACTGGCAGCTGGGAGTCAGCAAAGCATTCTTTGGCAGCTGTGGTCTCCTTAACTGTATGCTACGCCCCTTGAAAAGCCACTCTTATCTAGCATTTTTCATCAGGAAGCCCAACAGGAGGCTAGAGGAAAGGAACACTTGATTCAGTACAGGTTCACTTGATTCAGGGAAAAACTCAGGACTATGATTAAATCAACATGACTTTGCCCTCCTCAATCAACAGTGAAATACAGTCTTCCCTAGACTGTGGTATCCTTAGGCAGGTAGAGGATCCCATTTGTAGAGTCTCAAACAAGGTCTACTCAAGATGGGTGAGCTTAAAAAGCCCAAAGTTTGAGGATCCATTGGGTGATTTAAACTTCGTTACAAACTAAGCATGCAGTTCATTGGAATATTTGCAATAGAACAGCCACTAGAACAGTTTACAAATAACATTGTTAGTGGCACACTGAGGGTGGGGTACACGGATCCACGCCAGTGCAGGAAGGCAGGCAGTGCGCCGTCTTCAGAGAATTGAAAAGTCACATCCCAACAATTCATCCTGCGTCTGCATTCTCTTGCCTTGATTTTTTAAAGATGTCTTCTTTGACTTTGTTGTTTAGAGGAGTTTTAGGTTCACAGCGAAACTGAGAGGAAAGTACAGGGAGTTGTCATACAGTCTGCTTTGATGATCATGCGTCCCTAATAAAACTTCCCTGCTGAGTGGATCACACCTACTGCAGCCCCACCCCATGCCCCTGCTGCTCTAATGCTGTGTTTACTATCGCCGTCTTTATTAAACAACCATTGCTCTCCTGCTGTTGCTTTATTATTACAGTAATTGTGAAGACCATCATTGCTCTAATTACTGTTACAGCAGTTATCACGTGTTACCCACTCACTGTGTATCCAGGGCTCTGCATATACTATCTCATCTAATCAACAGACGGCAGGCAAGAGGACAGAAATCTTTCCAGACGTTAGTAAATAAAAGTGGTAAGATTGGCCTGCATCCACCAGACATCCCTGCTTTGGTCCAAGAGACTCAGTGTCCCATCCTTGGCTGCAAGTTGCAGCAAACGAGAGTCCTGCTGAAGGAGACAGGAGCCCGGCCTCCTCTCCCCTCTTGCTGCATCTCACAGCAATTACATCAAGCAGAGCAGGCTATTCACTGGCAGCTGGGAGTCAGCAAAGCATTCTTTGGCAGCTGTGGTCTCCTTAACTGTATGCTACGCCCCTTGAAAAGCCACTCTTATCTAGCATTTTTCATCAGGAAGCCCAACAGGAGGCTAGAGGAAAGGAACACTTGATTCAGTACAGGTTCACTTGATTCAGGGAAAAACTCAGGACTATGATTAAATCAACATGACTTTGCCCTCCTCAATCAACAGTGAAATACAGTCTTCCCTAGACTGTGGTATCCTTAGGCAGGTAGAGGATCCCATTTGTAGAGTCTCAAACAAGGTCTACTCAAGATGGGTGAGCAGGAAGTACCTGGGCAGAAAACCAGGACCCTAAATTCAAAGTAGTTTAGCTGGGACTTAAGGAAACCGATAGGTTCCCTGCCTCTGCGTCGTCATTTGTAAGAAGAGTGATTTTCATGGGACCCTGGTTTATAAAGTATCACCCAAATGTACACAGAACCAGCCCTATTATTGCAATACCTAATATTTCTTGTCTGCCAAAACAGAACACAGTGATAGCCCTTAAACCAGGAGTTCTAGTCCTACCCACTGGCCCGTTTTGTGTCACGTGCCCTGTCCACAGCCAGAGAGCACCGTGAAGAGACGGTGGATGGCGTCTCTACGGAGTGGAAGGGCTGTCTCCCACTTCCCTCATCCTGCCACTCGCCCACCTTCCAGACAGGATCGGACGGTCTCCACTGGAGAATGCGGATGGGGTTTCCCAGGATACGCTCTTTGGCCACCCCAGTGTTTGGCTCTTCCAACAGAGAAAGTGGATCCCAGTGAGGTATCACAGGAATGCAGCCACACAGGCTCGAACGGGCAGAGGGTGGGGAGGGATGGGATTTGGGGAAAAGATGTTCACCTGGGATTTCAGGTAACCAAAGGAATTCAACCAGGTGAGAAAGACATACTGTCACTCCAGCCGGGAGAAGAAATTTGCGGGGAGTTTTGCTTGAAGGAAGAGGAGAAACCTCCTTAGAAACACAACAATTGGGACTTTGGAACAAACTAGACTTGGGCTCCCAGAAGGATTCCATGTTCAGAGGTTTCCTGTCTATCTTTCAAGATTGCCCAGACATTCATAATCTCCTACTTAAATCTTTTCACCCCACTCATTCCACCCGTGTTCACACATATACCCTCCCAGGCATGCATAACGCACACACATACTTCTTCCTGGAAGTAATCTGAAAAGAAAATTGCAGCCTCATTGTCTCTGTATCTCTAAAGATTTCTGGGCAGTTCCCTAAAACCAAACATATATAATCACCTTATATAATCATATATAATGATACAACATTAGGAAATTAACACTAACACAATGTTACAATGCAATCTGAGAGCTTATCCAGATTTTTGCAGTTGTCCCATCAATGTCCTTCATCTGCCCAGACTCGTTGACAATTTTTTTGTCAACAAGGTCTACTCAAGATGGGTGAGCAGGAAGTACCTGGGCAGAAAACCAGGACCCTAAATTCAAAGTAGTTTAGCTGGGACTTAAGGAAACCGATAGGTTCCCTGCCTCTGCGTCGTCATTTGTAAGAAGAGTGATTTTCATGGGACCCTGGTTTATAAAGTATCACCCAAATGTACACAGAACCAGCCCTATTATTGCAATACCTAATATTTCTTGTCTGCCAAAACAGAACACAGTGATAGCCCTTAAACCAGGAGTTCTAGTCCCTACCCACTGGCCCGTTTTGTGTCACGTGCCCTGTCCACAGCCAGAGAGCACCGTGAAGAGACGGTGGATGGCGTCTCTACGGAGTGGAAGGGCTGTCTCCCACTTCCCTCATCCTGCCACTCGCCCACCTTCCAGACAGGATCGGACGGTCTCCACTGGAGAATGCGGATGGGGTTTCCCAGGATACGCTCTTTGGCCACCCCAGTGTTTGGCTCTTCCAACAGAGAAAGTGGATCCCAGTGAGGTATCACAGGAATGCAGCCACACAGGCTCCGAACGGGCAGAGGGTGGGGAGGGATGGGATTTGGGGAAAAGATGTTCACCTGGGATTTCAGGTAACCAAAGGAATTCAACCAGGTGAGAAAGACATACTGTCACTCCAGCCGGGAGAAGAAATTTGCGGGGAGTTTTGCTTGAAGGAAGAGGAGAAACCTCCTTAGAAACACAACAATTGGGACTTTGGAACAAACTAGACTTGGGCTCCCAGAAGGATTCCATGTTCAGAGGTTTCCTGTCTATCTTTCAAGATTGCCCAGACATTCATAATCTCCTACTTAAATCTTTTCACCCCACTCATTCCACCCGTGTTCACACATATACCCTCCCAGGCATGCATAACGCACACACATACTTCTTCCTGGAAGTAATCTGAAAAGAAAATTGCAGCCTCATTGTCTCTGTATCTCTAAAGATTTCTGGGCAGTTCCCTAAAACCAAACATATATAATCACCTTATATAATCATATATAATGATACAACATTAGGAAATTAACACTAACACAATGTTACAATGCAATCTGAGAGCTTATCCAGATTTTTGCAGTTGTCCCATCAATGTCCTTCATCTGCCCAGACTCGTGTGACGCATTTAGTTAGTTGTCTCTTTGGTCTCCATTTATCTGCAGACTTTAATCAAAGGAATCGTTTGAAGGTGAAAAGACAACCCTCAGAATGGGACAAAATAATAGCAAATGAAACAACCAACAATTTCAAAAATATACAAGCAGCTCATACAACTCAATACCAAAAAAAAAATTACCAAACAACCCAATCAAAAAATGGGAAAAAGACCTAGACAGACATCTCTCGAAGGAAGACATACAGATGGGCAAAAAACACATGAAAAGATGCTCAACATCACTCACTATTAGAGACATGCAAATCAAAATTACAATGAGATATTATCTTACACCAGTCAGAATGGCCATCATCAAAAATATCTACAGACAATAAATGCTGCAGAGTGGGTGGAGAAAAGGGAACCCTCTTGCATTATTGGTGGGAATATAAGCTGATACAGCTGCTATGGAAGACAGTATGGAGATTCCTTAAAAAAAATTAGGAATAGAACCACCATTATGACCCAGCAGCCCCACTACTAGGCATACACTCTGAGGAAATAAAAATTGAAAAGACCCACGTACCCCATTGTTCACTGCAGCACTATTTATAATAGCTAGAACACAGAAGCAACCTAGATGTCCATCAACAGATGAATGGATAAAGAATCTATAGTATGAAAAAAAAAAATCTATAGTATGTATATACAATGGAATATTACTCAGCCATAAAACAATTCAGGGCTTCCCCGGTGGGTAAAGAGTCCGCCTTGCAGTGCAAGAGGCACCGGTTTGATCTGTGGCCTGGGAACATCGCACGTGCCAAGGAACAGCTGGGCCAGTGTGTCCAATTATGAGCCAGCGCTCTGGAGCACGTGTGCCCACAGCCGGTGCTCTACAGCAAGAGAGGCCACTGTGATGGGAGGCCCACACATGCCAAAGAATAATAAATATGGGTGAAAAATAAACGACTTAGAGGCGAAAAAAATGCATTTGAGTCAGTTCTAATGTGGTGGATGAACGTAGAACCTTAAAAAAAGGGGGAAGTTCCTAAAACCAAACATATATAATCACCTTATATAATCATATATAATGATACAACATTAGGAAATTAACACTCTGACCAATCTGAGAGCTTATCCAGATTTTTGCAGTTGTCCCATCAATGTCCTTCATCTGCCCAGACTCGTGTGACGCATTTAGTTAGTTGTCTCTTTGGTCTCCATTTATCTGCAGACTTTAATCAAAGGAATCGTTTGAAGGTGAAAAGACAACCCTCAGAATGGGACAAAATAATAGCAAATGAAACAACCAACAATTTCAAAAATATACAAGCAGCTCATACAACTCAATACCAAAAAAAAAATTACCAAACAACCCAATCAAAAAATGGGAAAAAGACCTAGACAGACATCTCTCGAAGGAAGACATACAGATGGGCAAAAAACACATGAAAAGATGCTCAACATCACTCACTATTAGAGACATGCAAATCAAAATTACAATGAGATATTATCTTACACCAGTCAGAATGGCCATCATCAAAAATATCTACAGACAATAAATGCTGCAGAGTGGGTGGAGAAAAGGGAACCCTCTTGCATTATTGGTGGGAATATAAGCTGATACAGCTGCTATGGAAGACAGTATGGAGATTCCTTAAAAAAAATTAGGAATAGAACCACCATTATGACCCAGCAGCCCCACTACTAGGCATACACTCTGAGGAAATAAAAATTGAAAAGACCCACGTACCCCATTGTTCACTGCAGCACTATTTATAATAGCTAGAACACAGAAGCAACCTAGATGTCCATCAACAGATGAATGGATAAAGAATCTATAGTATGAAAAAAAAAAATCTATAGTATGTATATACAATGGAATATTACTCAGCCATAAAACAATTCAGGGCTTCCCCGGTGGGTAAAGAGTCCGCCTTGCAGTGCAAGAGGCACCGGTTTGATCTGTGGCCTGGGAACATCGCACGTGCCAAGGAACAGCTGGGCCAGTGTGTCCAATTATGAGCCAGCGCTCTGGAGCACGTGTGCCCACAGCCGGTGCTCTACAGCAAGAGAGGCCACTGTGATGGGAGGCCCACACATGCCAAAGAATAATAAATATGGGTGAAAAATAAACGACTTAGAGGCGAAAAAAATGCATTTGAGTCAGTTCTAATGTGGTGGATGAACGTAGAACCTATTATACAGAGTGAAGTAAGTCAAAGAGAAAGCTAAATACTATATACTATCACATATATATGGAGTCTAGAAAGATGGTACTGATAAACGTACATGCAGAGCAGCAATGGAGAAACAGACATCAGACTTACGAACACTGATGGGAGGGAGGAATGGGCGAGATGTATGGAAGGAGTAACATGGAAACTTACATTACCAGATGTAAAATAGACAACCAATGTGAATCTGCTGTAAGACTAAAGGAACTTACACAGGGGCTCTGTAACCACCTGGAGGGGTACGATGGGGAGGGAGATGGGAGGGAAGTTCAAGTGGGAGGGGACATGTGTATACCTATGGCTGATACAGGTTTATGTACAGTAGTAAACGGCAAAGCTCCATAAAAGTAAAATTTAAAGGGAAACAAAAAGGAGTGGTTTCTGTCGTTCTGATCAAGATTGACCTGACAAGGGGAGAGTTCCCTAGGGGTGAGGACTCCACACTTCCATGGCCAGGACACAGGTTCCATCCCCGGTCAAGGGTTGGGTGGGGCACTAAGATCCTGCAAGCTGCATGGTGCAGCCAAAAAAACCAGCAACAAAGAATGGTCTGACTAGGATGTGTTCTTTAGTCACAGGTCATCATGAAGACGGCTGGTGGGGTGAGAGGGGCACAGCTGAGACCCAGAGAATGTTCTAAGGCAGAAAGGAATGAGAAGGAGGATGCCCTGGACTTTAAATAAATTCTGTTAAAAGGTGAGATGAATGGCATTTGCATATTAACAAAGTATGTTGTTAAAATGTGGAGTCTGGGCAGATTTTCCTCTGACTCAGCAGTTTTCTAGACAGAGTGTGAGCTCTTTATGGTTCTGTTCAAACTTCTGCAGTGTGCACCATCTAAGATCAGGGAACCTTATATCATGGGGAAGGTTTTGTGTCATGTAATTTGGTTTTTCCTTCTGGAAAGAGAGAAGAAACATTCTGAGAGGGTCAGATTTAGGGAAATGTTATGATTTGGGCAGGGAACAGGCCAAGTCTGAGGTGGGTGACATCAAAGTAGAGAAATCCAAGAAGTAGGTAAATCATGTGGGTGGGTAGTTCATGGAAAAGTCCTAGGCTGGGGGAGCACATTGAACTGAAACTGCCTTAACTCATACATTTCTCTGAAAAGAAACATCACAAAAGAGTAAATATTACCGGAGCCAATTCAGCAGATACAGAAACATAACCAGTTTCTCAAACAGTGAGTTCATATCTGGCTTTTCTCTTTCCCTTTCTCAAACAAAACCACCATTTTCAGTGCTCTGAAGAAAGAACAGGGAAAACAGATGTCCCACATGTGTGTTTCGCTCAGGAATTCCCAGGGTGACAGTGGAAGGAGCTGCTCATGAAGTGGCGCCTGGCCGGCTTCACACAAGGATCCCCGGCTGCCAAGCGGCAGTCTCTGTCGAGCCCAGCGAGCCCCTCTGGCGGAATCCAGGGCCTAGTGGGCAGCCCCATTCTCCAGCAGGTGCTCACAGCGGGAGCTCTTGTACCATTAACCACCCAGCAACGCAGGACCAGGCACCTTCTCACTCACAAGGGAAGATAGTTCCCTAGTCAGGACGCCAAAGTTCCTAGTCTTTCATCAGATACTTAAACATTTTCATTAAAATCTATATTAACACAGCCTAAATAATAAAAGCCTAATTGCATGATATTTCGAGCACCTACTGCAATACCTATGAACCGCGAAAGCTTTGTAAAAAGAAATGACATTAAAATGAAGTACATGATTAAAAATGAAGGTTCCCTGTAGCATAGTATTTCTGATTTTGACACAGTCCTCCCTCCTTGTTTTAACAAGATCCAGAAGTATACTACATATTCTATTAAGCAAAAATTGTGAAGGAAAATTTTCAGTGCGCCATAATGATAAGCTTTAAAAGCAGCTCAAAAATTGCATGCTAAAGAAAATGCTTGTGACCTATGCTAGAGAAAGAAATTGTTTTACTACAGGAAAACAAGGAACTTCTGCATCTGGTAAAGGAAGACTGGGAAATTTGGATCAACTCTTCCACAGAGACAAAATATTTCAAAAAGATGCTTGAAATTACTAGGAAACTAATGAATAAGTCGTTGCTGGGCCAGAATGAAGAGGAGGGCATCCATGGAGTTGAACCAGCATTTGGGAAACCCTTCTCCCTGGGGCTCTGCTCACTCTCAAAGGAGCAGTTGTGAGGCTGAGCAGCTCCTTTTTCAACATCAGAGGACTAGGGTGTCTGGGATCGAAGGGATTAGCAAGAGGCAAAGGCCCTCAGCGGCCGTCTGGCTTTGGGTTGGAATCCAAGGGGTAGCTTTTAAAGAGCTGCAACTCAGCTTGGAATCGCCATGATCTTGGAAACTGAGTATCCCCAGACACCTGGCAGAAGAAGAGAAAATTTGTTTTTGAAGATAGCATCTTCCTCACCCTCCAATTATTTTTTCATGTGTGTCCAGCACACTAACAAAAATAACCAAGCATAAGAAGGTAACTCCAAAAAGAGGCAGGATGCAAAAAGATACCACTAGCCCACAGAAAGCCAGAATCTATTATCATAAAAATGGACTTTAAGATCTGCTTGTCAATTAGACCTCAGTAAAGCTGGAGAAGACTTTTTAAAGTACAACTGGAGATATTTCAAGTGACAAAGGATTCAGAAAGACAACAGTATTAAAGTTCTGTAGAGTTAATGATACAGGCTTAAAATATATAAGAACAAAGTCTCTTAGATCTAAATGTTAAAAAAGACACATCTTCATCTTACAGGAAACTGAAACACACCTCTCTCTAACTGATAAAAAATTCAGTAGAAGTGAGCAGCTCAAAATTGACTTTATGGACACATGTTTAGTCGCTAAGCTGTGTCCAACTCTTTTTGAAACACCATGGACTGTAGCCCACCAGACTCCTCTGTCCATGGAATTCTCCAGGCAAGAATACTGGAGTGGGTTGCCATTTCTTCCTCCAGAGGATCTTTCCGACCCAGGGATTGAACCTGCAACCCCTGCATTGGTAGGTGGATTCTTTACCACCAAGTCATATCGGAAGCCCAGTCCCACGGTGACACGAGAGCTCTGTATTTACAGAGACACTTTCCACCGTTAAAAGAAATTGTTTTACTACAGGAAAACAAGGAACTTCTGCATCTGGTAAAGGAAGACTGGGAAATTTGGATCAACTCTTCCACAGAGACAAAATATTTCAAAAAGATGCTTGAAATTACTAGGAAACTAATGAATAAGTCGTTGCTGGGCCAGAATGAAGAGGAGGGCATCCATGGAGTTGAACCAGCATTTGGGAAACCCTTCTCCCTGGGGCTCTGCTCACTCTCAAAGGAGCAGTTGTGAGGCTGAGCAGCTCCTTTTTCAACATCAGAGGACTAGGGTGTCTGGGATCGAAGGGATTAGCAAGAGGCAAAGGCCCTCAGCGGCCGTCTGGCTTTGGGTTGGAATCCAAGGGGTAGCTTTTAAAGAGCTGCAACTCAGCTTGGAATCGCCATGATCTTGGAAACTGAGTATCCCCAGACACCTGGCAGAAGAAGAGAAAATTTGTTTTTGAAGATAGCATCTTCCTCACCCTCCAATTATTTTTTCATGTGTGTCCAGCACACTAACAAAAATAACCAAGCATAAGAAGGTAACTCCAAAAAGAGGCAGGATGCAAAAAGATACCACTAGCCCACAGAAAGCCAGAATCTATTATCATAAAAATGGACTTTAAGATCTGCTTGTCAATTAGACCTCAGTAAAGCTGGAGAAGACTTTTTAAAGTACAACTGGAGATATTTCAAGTGACAAAGGATTCAGAAAGACAACAGTATTAAAGTTCTGTAGAGTTAATGATACAGGCTTAAAATATATAAGAACAAAGTCTCTTAGATCTAAATGTTAAAAAAGACACATCTTCATCTTACAGGAAACTGAAACACACCTCTCTCTAACTGATAAAAAATTCAGTAGAAGTGAGCAGCTCAAAATTGACTTTATGGACACATGTTTAGTCGCTAAGCTGTGTCCAACTCTTTTTGAAACACCATGGACTGTAGCCCACCAGACTCCTCTGTCCATGGAATTCTCCAGGCAAGAATACTGGAGTGGGTTGCCATTTCTTCCTCCAGAGGATCTTTCCGACCCAGGGATTGAACCTGCAACCCCTGCATTGGTAGGTGGATTCTTTACCACCAAGTCATATCGGAAGCCCAGTCCCACGGTGACACGTAGAGCTCTGTATTTACAGAGAGACACTTTTTTCAGGCACGCCTAGAATATTTGCAAAAACAGCCATTTATTTGACATTTCACATTTAAATAAATGGTCTTCCAGCTTCTTTGACCAGTCCCTGATTCTGATTTCTATGGCACCCCGGCTCCAACAGGAATGCACGTCCACTGGCCCCGTTGCCTTTCCCACTCACAGGGCAGGCTTCTGAGTGTTAACCGCTAGGCTAACGCTGCCTCCATCTTTCCTTGTAGAAAGGCAGTCTTCACCACACTCAGAATGAGAAGTAAGCTTTTCTAACCCAAGATTCAAAAGAGACCTTTATTTCTACTCCATTTGTTGTCCTTTTTCTCCTTATCTTTTCTCCAACAAAAATAACAATTTGCTAGCCACAAAGTGTTGGCACAAAAGGCCAAATTACCTTATCTTTTCCTGTCAGTCAAAACTTCAGTGGGTTTAACTTAAAAGGCTCTTTTCAAAGAGTCCTGCCGTAAATTACTTTGGCACAAACAGCCATAGCTACCATGAGTGGTAAATAATTAAGCTAAGAGATCGAAGCCTTATAATGTTGTCAACCTGGCGAAGCTGCCACGACATTTCTCAGCACTCCTTCCCTAGATGATTCTGGGTTCAGATTGGCTAGAAATTTTGAAGGGATTTGGGACAAACCAGCTGGTACACTCCGAAGGTCAGAGCTTCACTTGAATGAACACCATGCCCAACATACACAGACACAGACACACACACACACACACACACACACACACACACACAGAGACAGAGGCTGGTCTTCTGGTCAACCCCACTGTGGAGGGGGGCAGCCACTGGCCCATCAGCACCCTACTTGGACCTTCGTCAGTCTGTCCACATCCCATCCTGAGACAGGCTGACGTGCAGGTTCATAGCAAAGGATGCCAGTTTCTGCTGCAAGTCCCCCGCACTGCCAACAGAGATGTGAGAGGCAGATCCAGGTTCCAGTTTGTCCTCAGGAGGGTCCATGTGCCTTTCTTAGTTCCCGATCCTCTTTGCTGTGCCTCCTCCACAGCCAGCTTTTCTCGCTGCCTACCAGCCCTGCTGACCAGACGCCAACTACACAGAGGCAGTAGCCTTCCAACATCTTCACGGCTCCAACAGCTATGTCCAGCGCAGTCCCTACAGGGAATCCATTATTCCTCATTGCTGAGTGGCTGACTTCCTGACCAAACCAGGAATCCTCCATTTTGGTCCACTCAGTTCCACTTAAGGGCAAAATCCCTTATCACCTCAGGTGTGGGTGATGGTAACACCTGGCTCAGCTGCAGTGACCTAAGTCAGCCGGACTCGGTCACTGTTGGGTGCGCAACAGCACGTGCCTGCCCCGTGTCAGCCGGACTCGGTCATTGTTGGGTGTGCAGCAGCACGTGCCTGCCCCGTGATGGGTCCAGGGCTGGCTTCTGGGAACACGAAGAGGGCTGTGGCCCTGCCTTTGAGAGCCCCAGAACTACACTGATGCCTCTTGGCAGGACTACTAATACATCAGATCCACACAGAGATCAAAAAAGACATTTCACCTGGGCATCAGGGAGAGGATGGACTAAGATCGCCCCCCAGAGGTGGCCAGATGCTTCTGAGAAGGGCTGTGTCTGCGGTGAGCAGGCAGGGGGCAGACCAGTTCTTTGCTTTATCACCTTTCACACACCATTCCTTCCCCTGGGAGGCTTTGGAAAGCACCTGAACCCCCTCAGCTTCCATGGTAGCTGAATACATTCAAGGTATGATTCACCAGCAGCATCTGGTAGCCCCTCCAAGGGTCGATGTATTGGACCAATGGAAGCAGCCTCTCAGAAAGTCATTTGTTTCAGACCAGTTTAACTGCATGTGCCCAGAAACCACATAATATGGTCATGTTATGTAGCAAGATGGGATTTTCTATCTTTATCATCACTTTCCTCCCCTGCCCTCCACAGGTAAGAGTTTATAAGGTTTTTTAGCACATCAAAATTAGCTTATGAGGGACACGGTTCAAAGTAGCAAGAGGAAGCTCTGTCTTTTGTGTCTGTGCCTCTCTGCAGAATCTGCTGGGACGACTGAAGCTTCTAGGCAGGACGCACCCAGGTCCTCCCCAAATAAACTCTGGGAATGTCTGTGGTCAGAGCCCTGATGTTGGGAAGACCAGGACTTACAGAGAAAGGGAAACGGACAGACAGAGACCAAAGAAGCAGGGCTTGGGGTGGGAAGGAGAGGCTCCTAGACCAAAAGATATTCCCTCCCCAACCCTCCACCAGCTCCCTTGAAGGGAAAGAGTGCTTTGCTCCTCCTGCTGGCTGCCTGTTGCTCACAGTCAGTGGTAAGAAATCTTTGTTTCCCTTTGGTATTGGATGATATCTGTAGCCCTCCCAGAAAATGAGGCATAATAAAGGCTTAGAGACACAAAAAGCACTGGTGAGGTCTCAGTTCCAGAACAGGTTGATTCCAAACATTTATTTGTAGAGTTGGCTGTTGGGAGCTCAAAGTGTTTTCCCATTAAGGCAGAAACCGCTGTCTTAATGGGTCCGCCAATCCTGTATTTTCCTACTGAGCTCCCAGGTTGAGCTCTGTTTCTCAGGCTCCCTGGCAGTCACGTGACTGAGCTCTGAGTGATGGCATCTGGGCTGAGGCGATGCCCACCACTATCAGGGCTGGCTTTCCAAACCGTCCACGCAGTCGTCCCTCACTGGGTCTGCTCCCATTTCTCAGCTGAAAGGACAGGACCCTGAGGGCCGAGAGCCTGGGCCAACTCCAGGGACCTGATCCTGGGGGGGCCGTGTGCAGCAGAGCCCACCCCCGACCAGCCCCGTGGGATTGAGATGGATGCGGCCTAGAAATGAGCACTGGTTGCTGGGCCACTGGCGTTTCGCTGTTGGTGTCCTCCAGAGGCTATCAAAGTTTTACCTTACTCATCCACACAGAAAGAGAAGCAAGGTAAGAATGAGCAGTGCAGAAGCCCTGAGCCAGCTCCAAGAACTCTGGGAACCAGCCCAGAGATAAACCAGAGCCGAAGGCACTGACCACCGCCAGGTGCTAGGGTGACTGTGGACCACGTACGGGTTTTTAAAAAAACCCTCACCTCTGACCTCACTTCTGTCCTCCCGCCCTGACCCACCTCCCAGTGCTCTCTCTTCAAGGCCCCAGATTCTCAGACCCAAACAGCATTACCACTTCCTGGACACACACTTTCCAAAACCTTCTCACCCCCTTCTCTCCCAGGATCCCCAGGGACTCTGCAGGATCCCCAGGCAGGAGGCTGTTAGGCCTGCAGAGAACAGTTCTGAGCCGTTATTACTCATTTTCTTTCCTTTATCCATATTTGAGCCCAAATGTGCTAATACCAGAGAGAAAAGGCTAATAGTGGAGCAGTCGGCAGGACGTTTTTTGGGCCAGGTCTGAACAGGGCAGATATACAGTTCGGGGGCTCGACCTCACCCCAGGGCACCATCTTAACTGTAAGTGGCTGGGGGATGTGGTCCTGCTGTGCTCAGGTGGAAGGTGCCATGAGATCTGGTCAACATAGCATCACTCAGACTCCTGGTCTCCTCTCTTTGTCACAGGGATCGCCAAGGTCGACAAGCCATCCGTGTGTGCTTCTGTCGAGACCAAGGTCAATGCAGGTGGGCAGGCCTGTTTCCCTGCCTATTCTTGTAGCTGAAGTTCTCTTAGGACACGGCCACGCCCTGTGTCACTGTTAGGATGACGTCATAGCTATAAAGGCAGCGTCATGTCGTTGTGACAGAGCCTGAATGGTCCACAAAACCAAATACTTGCTGAGCCTTTACAGAAAGTGCTTGCCAGCCCTGGTAGAGACGGATAATTCCTAACTAAGTACATCCAAGAGGACACTGCTGCAGCCGCCCTCCTTCACTGAGTCGGCCCACTTACCTATGAAGCGCCCACTCTTTGCCAGCTGGGCAAAGGGACCTGATCCTGGGGGCCGTGTGCAGCAGAGCCCACCCCCGACCAGCCCCGTGGGATTGAGATGGATGCGGCCTAGAAATGAGCACTGGTTGCTGGGCCACTGGCGTTTCGCTGTTGGTGTCCTCCAGAGGCTATCAAAGTTTTACCTTACTCATCCACACAGAAAGAGAAGCAAGGTAAGAATGAGCAGTGCAGAAGCCCTGAGCCAGCTCCAAGAACTCTGGGAACCAGCCCAGAGATAAACCAGAGCCGAAGGCACTGACCACCGCCAGGTGCTAGGGTGACTGTGGACCACGTACGGGTTTTTAAAAAAACCCTCACCTCTGACCTCACTTCTGTCCTCCCGCCCTGACCCACCTCCCAGTGCTCTCTCTTCAAGGCCCCAGATTCTCAGACCCAAACAGCATTACCACTTCCTGGACACACACTTTCCAAAACCTTCTCACCCCCTTCTCTCCCAGGATCCCCAGGGACTCTGCAGGATCCCCAGGCAGGAGGCTGTTAGGCCTGCAGAGAACAGTTCTGAGCCGTTATTACTCATTTTCTTTCCTTTATCCATATTTGAGCCCAAATGTGCTAATACCAGAGAGAAAAGGCTAATAGTGGAGCAGTCGGCAGGACGTTTTTTGGGCCAGGTCTGAACAGGGCAGATATACAGTTCGGGGGCTCGACCTCACCCCAGGGCACCATCTTAACTGTAAGTGGCTGGGGGATGTGGTCCTGCTGTGCTCAGGTGGAAGGTGCCATGAGATCTGGTCAACATAGCATCACTCAGACTCCTGGTCTCCTCTCTTTGTCACAGGGATCGCCAAGGTCGACAAGCCATCCGTGTGTGCTTCTGTCGAGACCAAGGTCAATGCAGGTGGGCAGGCCTGTTTCCCTGCCTATTCTTGTAGCTGAAGTTCTCTTAGGACACGGCCACGCCCTGTGTCACTGTTAGGATGACGTCATAGCTATAAAGGCAGCGTCATGTCGTTGTGACAGAGCCTGAATGGTCCACAAAACCAAATACTTGCTGAGCCTTTACAGAAAGTGCTTGCCAGCCCTGGTAGAGACGGATAATTCCTAACTAAGTACATCCAAGAGGACACTGCTGCAGCCGCCACGCCCTCCTTCACTGAGTCGGCGGCCACTTACCTATGAAGCGCCCACTCTTTGCCAGCCTGGATGCGTGCTATGAGTCTATAACTATGAAAAAAAACTTCATCTTTATCCTAAAGTGTCTCATCTTTATGGGAATGACAGGAATAGGCAAATAGAACATAGGAGGATCCTCCAAAAAAATTCATATATCTGTATCTATAGATATAGATATAGATATATAGTGGAAAAAGCAAGATAATTCCACCTAAGTAAATTTCCCAGCCCTTCACATTTTTCCAAGGCCAACGCCCAGAACTAATTGGCATGGTGAGCCTGCCCTGAGACTGGCAGCATACAATAAAACAAAAACACCACCCAATGGAAAAAGCTGGTATTGTTTCTGATTCAGACTCCTTTTCACAAAATTTAGAGAATGTTCCCATTTCTTTCTTCCTTCATTAGTTCCTTAAGCAGACCGCTTTATTCTGTCCCTATTGCCCAAGGTGCCATATTACATTCTTTGTTGTTTTAAAGTCTACGCTGTGTCCCCCAGCCTGGGACCCACACCAGATGTTTCCAGAGGCCCTAAGATCCAAGACAAGCAGGCTGGTCCTGGAGTAGGTGCAAGGTCCCCGAATTCTTCCCAGGGCACTGGTGACATTCAAGAGACGCCATCAGTGCGAGGAGAGCTCTTTAAGGCAGCTCTAAAAAATCTTCCCGCCTACTCCTGTAAAATGGGTTTTCTGTTCAAAAACAAAGGGCAGGAAATGCTAGATTCAACAGTTAGTTCAGTACCACCAGCCAGGCAGGTACATCCATGGCAAAGCTGAAGAACAAACACTAAGGAATGAAATTCTCCCCCTCGACATGGAGCCAGAGCTGTGTCTGGGCATTGCTCTCTTTCAAGGCCATCTTAGGCCCAGGCCTAATTCTAGAAATCTCTTCTGTTGTGCCTCAGTGATTCAGACCCTACCCCCAAACACACACACACACACACAGCCAGACTCCCCCCTCCACCCCGCCACACACAGCCAGACATGAACATTAGAAACATCAGAGAGCACAGAGAATCAGTGGTATGCAGAGGTCCAGGGCAAACCGGAAGCTGGGGCTGAGCAGAGGATCCTGGTACTCCCTACCGCTCTGTCCTGGGCCCCTGTCCAGGGACAACAGGATGCTTGGACTTTGGGATTCTGGTTCCCAGCCAGTCAGACTCTCCTGCCTCCACCCACAACCCTTCAGGCTCAGCTCACTGGTCCGGAGCCTTGGTTTACAAGATGGGGCACACCACGACAAGGTGAGGGGCTCTTTAGTCTCTAAACATGGCTGCCATGGGGCTTGCCGTCAGGACAGCAGAATATAAAGGGTCTGCACAGTGCCCGGAGTCCTGTAAATAAAAAGTCTACAATTTTCCCAGCTTTGAAAAATTGCTGGTATTGAATCAGTACAATAAAACAAAACACCACCCAATGGAAAAAGCTGGTATTGTTTCTGATTCAGACTCCTTTTCACAAAATTTAGAGAATGTTCCCATTTCTTTCTTCCTTCATTAGTTCCTTAAGCAGACCGCTTTATTCTGTCCCTATTGCCCAAGGTGCCATATTACATTCTTTGTTGTTTTAAAGTCTACGCTGTGTCCCCCAGCCTGGGACCCACACCAGATGTTTCCAGAGGCCCTAAGATCCAAGACAAGCAGGCTGGTCCTGGAGTAGGTGCAAGGTCCCCGAATTCTTCCCAGGGCACTGGTGACATTCAAGAGACGCCATCAGTGCGAGGAGAGCTCTTTAAGGCAGCTCTAAAAAATCTTCCCGCCTACTCCTGTAAAATGGGTTTTCTGTTCAAAAACAAAGGGCAGGAAATGCTAGATTCAACAGTTAGTTCAGTACCACCAGCCAGGCAGGTACATCCATGGCAAAGCTGAAGAACAAACACTAAGGAATGAAATTCTCCCCCTCGACATGGAGCCAGAGCTGTGTCTGGGCATTGCTCTCTTTCAAGGCCATCTTAGGCCCAGGCCTAATTCTAGAAATCTCTTCTGTTGTGCCTCAGTGATTCAGACCCTACCCCCAAACACACACACACACACACAGCCAGACTCCCCCCTCCACCCCGCCACACACAGCCAGACATGAACATTAGAAACATCAGAGAGCACAGAGAATCAGTGGTATGCAGAGGTCCAGGGCAAACCGGAAGCTGGGGCTGAGCAGAGGATCCTGGTACTCCCTACCGCTCTGTCCTGGGCCCCTGTCCAGGGACAACAGGATGCTTGGACTTTGGGATTCTGGTTCCCAGCCAGTCAGACTCTCCTGCCTCCACCCACAACCCTTCAGGCTCAGCTCACTGGTCCGGAGCCTTGGTTTACAAGATGGGGCACACCACGACAAGGTGAGGGGCTCTTTAGTCTCTAAACATGGCTGCCATGGGGCTTGCCGTCAGGACAGCAGAATATAAAGGGTCTGCACAGTGCCCGGAGTCCTGTAAAATCCAGACAGAGAGAAGTCACAGGAGCCTGACCCTCACCCACTTCCCCATGCCTTCCTGGTGTTCACAGGCCACCTCAAAATCAGGAAGACTTACCGTTGGTCTTCTATTCTCATACTGCTGGGTCCCTTAGGAGGAGGATATAAATCTACAGATCCTGTTGAATTCTGTATTTGCAAATTCACCTCTTTGCTAAAACTGGGGACCAAATCAAAACCCCGGAGCACTTCTACAGTCATTTACAGATGTGCCCCACCAATGAAAATGCTGACTTGCTCAGTGCCCACAGTCCCAGCTGAGGGGGAACTCAGGCTGCCTCCTTGTTCAGCTCTTGTAATCAAGCACCCTTTCATGGTCTATTTCACATCAGGTGTTTTTTGTATTTTTATGCTTTTTGTGGGTGTCTTCATTGTTTCAAGTGGGTCTCCAGCATGGTGCCCAAGTGCCGTCTCTTGTGACGAGGACTGGGATGAGCCTTATGGAGAAAACACGTGCTAGAGAAGCTTTGTTCAGGCAGGAAAAGACCCGGGATAGAACTCCAGCTCACCCATGGATTAATACTCTTATTAAGATCAGTTTATCCAAAGCAGGGGCCTCAGTTTCCTCATAGGTAAAATGACCTGGAGAAGTGGGTAGTGGAAGATCTTCTCAATGTTAGCATTTAATGGTGCTAAATAATGTGTTCTTTCATTGTTTGGTTTCATAAACATTAAGTCTTGTGGATATCCTTCTTTCACAGTGTAAAGGAAAACACATTCACCCTAATCGCCCTTTCTTGCCCCAAAGCAGTCACTTATAATTTCTAAGAGGACACGTGAATTATACTTAGTTAAGCACACTAGTGATTGGCATGGTTAAAGAACTAGGAACATATAGCACAGAACCATGAGGATGAGGGGCTCCTGGGACCTCCGTTTCTGCTCCTGGGACCCCAGGTTAAGGCTGTTCTGAGCTGACTCTAAAAAGCTACAGCATGACCCATGTGTCAGCCCACCTGTCTCCTGTGTCTTAGCTATCCTCAAAATAGCCAGGAAGCCACATGGCTGCCATGGGGCTTGCCGTCAGGACAGCAGAATATAAAGGGTCTGCACAGTGCCCGGAGTCCTGTAAAATCCAGACAGAGAGAAGTCACAGGAGCCTGACCTCACCCACTTCCCCATGCCTTCCTGGTGTTCACAGGCCACCTCAAAATCAGGAAGACTTACCGTTGGTCTTCTATTCTCATACTGCTGGGTCCCTTAGGAGGAGGATATAAATCTACAGATCCTGTTGAATTCTGTATTTGCAAATTCACCTCTTTGCTAAAACTGGGGACCAAATAAAAACCCCCGGAGCACTTCTACAGTCATTTACAGATGTGCCCCACCAATGAAAATGCTGACTTGCTCAGTGCCCACAGTCCCAGCTGAGGGGGAACTCAGGCTGCCTCCTTGTTCAGCTCTTGTAATCAAGCACCCTTTCATGGTCTATTTCACATCAGGTGTTTTTTGTATTTTTATGCTTTTTGTGGGTGTCTTCATTGTTTCAAGTGGGTCTCCAGCATGGTGCCCAAGTGCCGTCTCTTGTGACGAGGACTGGGATGAGCCTTATGGAGAAAACACGTGCTAGAGAAGCTTTGTTCAGGCAGGAAAAGACCCGGGATAGAACTCCAGCTCACCCATGGATTAATACTCTTATTAAGATCAGTTTATCCAAAGCAGGGGCCTCAGTTTCCTCATAGGTAAAATGACCTGGAGAAGTGGGTAGTGGAAGATCTTCTCAATGTTAGCATTTAATGGTGCTAAATAATGTGTTCTTTCATTGTTTGGTTTCATAAACATTAAGTCTTGTGGATATCCTTCTTTCACAGTGTAAAGGAAAACACATTCACCCTAATCGCCCTTTCTTGCCCCAAAGCAGTCACTTATAATTTCTAAGAGGACACGTGAATTATACTTAGTTAAGCACACTAGTGATTGGCATGGTTAAAGAACTAGGAACATATAGCACAGAACCATGAGGATGAGGGGCTCCTGGGACCTCCGTTTCTGCTCCTGGGACCCCAGGTTAAGGCTGTTCTGAGCTGACTCTAAAAAGCTACAGCATGACCCATGTGTCAGCCCACCTGTCTCCTGTGTCTTAGCTATCCTCAAAATAGCCAGGAAGACAGCATCACAAGCAGGAACCCTGGAAGATGGTATCACCCTAGACCACTTTCCCTCCCTGGTCACACATTCATCAGTAATCCTGGACCTCAGGTTATTCAATCTCAGGTCAACTGTGTCAGCATGGCCCAAAGCCACCCAGCTACCCTGAGCAATGACCTGAGATTCTTCACAATAACTGGGAATAAGGAAACCTGTTGGCGTCAGTACAGAGTACCTTCTCCTCATGCAGGTATACACTTAACCAGGTTCCATACCTCCTGCCCCAAACTCCCAACCGAGTAGTCAGTTGAGCACATCAAAGTGGTGGAAATTTGTGTCAAGAACTGGACATGGTCTCTTAAGGCCAATGGGGCAGATTGTGTGCTCTCTACATGCTAAGTCCCTCAGAAGGAGGATATAAATCTACAGATCCTGATTTAAGAGAGTCACAGCCCAGGACGAGACAAAAACCAGCACATCAGACCACAACGCGGTTTGATCCAGAATTCCTTGAAGATATCCCAGTCCTGGCAGTGGGTGAGGGGTCGACATCTAGTCAAGTAACAGTCTGAGATGGGGCGTCGGTCTTGGTGGGAGTCACCTGCTCCCTGGACACAGGAAGCACACAGAGGTGCCTTTAAGCAGCAGTAAATATCTGCACTCGAGACCCTAGCGGAGGATTTATCAGTAATCTCCCTGCTGTCTGGTTCTTATCAAATGTTGAAACAAATGATATTTATGGGTATTTTTTTCTGAAGTACACAAGAGTCCAGCTTTGCCTTTGTAAAGCATTTCTCAGAGGGCTATATTATATAGACTGTGACTCTACAAATTGTTATGAGTACACACAAAAAAGTTTATTCAAGTAAGTTTACGACACAGTCTAAAACAGTTATCCTTTTTTTTTTAAACTGCAGACTTCTGAAAGTGGAGAGGGAGATTGTGTGTATAAACAGTTACCCACTTTTTTTTAACTACAGACTTCTGAAAGTTGAGAGAGAGATTGTGTGTATAAACAGTTATCCACTTTTTTTTAACTACAGACTTTTGAAAGTTGAGAGAGAGATTGTGTGTGTGTGTGTGTGTACAAATGCATCACAGGTACCCTGAGGGGGGCAGGGATCTTTGGTCTCTTTTTCTCATTGATGTACCCCAAGTGTTCAGAGCAGTGGCGGGCACACCAATATTGTTGCAAAGAATAAATGAATGCTGCATGAATCATTACACTTAGTCAGTCCTGATAGAGTATATTCAATCAAGGAGCAATGTGTATTCACAGGATGCAACAGTTCCTGAAATGGTGTAACTGTGCACACCAAATTCTTAAACCCAGTTGATCACCAGAATGTTTCATGAGAGCATTAAACATGAGAATGGACATATGCATGCTAGGGGAAAATCCCTGAGACCACAGCAGGACTCCATCCACAAATGCAGCATTTAGTGACAACATACTGAACATCAGCCATAAAAGCCTGTAGCAATAAATAGAACCACAACAAATAGTACATCATTGAGTCAAGATGCCTAAAGAGAGAGTTGAACCCTCCATCAGCCTATTACGAATTTCCTAAGAAATTTAGGATCCACAATTAGCTCAACGAACATAGCTGAAGTGGTAGCTGGGCCTGTTTTCTCACGAGGTCTTCCTGGCTCAGACCCCAGCTGATCTCATGGCCTGTGTGAGTGAGAAGCTCTTCCAGAGTTCCTGCTCATCCCCATGGGTTCCGTCTTCATGGTTCAGCATCTATTCACAGCTGCTCAGGCACAAAGTTCAGCCTCTCCATCCCTCACACAGGAAGCACACAGAGGTGCCTTTAAGCAGCAGTAAATATCTGCACTCGAGACCCTAGCGGAGGATTTATCAGTAATCTCCCTGCTGTCTGGTTCTTATCAAATGTTGAAACAAATGATATTTATGGGTATTTTTTTCTGAAGTACACAAGAGTCCAGCTTTGCCTTTGTAAAGCATTTCTCAGAGGGCTATATTATATAGACTGTGACTCTACAAATTGTTATGAGTACACACAAAAAAGTTTATTCAAGTAAGTTTACGACACAGTCTAAAACAGTTATCCTTTTTTTTTTAAACTGCAGACTTCTGAAAGTGGAGAGGAGATTGTGTGTATAAACAGTTACCCACTTTTTAACTACAGACTTCTGAAAGTTGAGAGAGAGATTGTGTGTATAAACAGTTATCCACTTTTTTAACTACAGATTTTTGAAAGTTGAGAGAGAGATTGTGTGTGTGTGTGTGTGTACAAATGCATCACAGGTACCCTGAGGGGGGCAGGGATCTTTGGTCTCTTTTTCTCATTGATGTACCCCAAGTGTTCAGAGCAGTGGCGGGCACACCAATATTGTTGCAAAGAATAAATGAATGCTGCATGAATCATTACACTTAGTCAGTCCTGATAGAGTATATTCAATCAAGGAGCAATGTGTATTCACAGGATGCAACAGTTCCTGAAATGGTGTAACTGTGCACACCAAATTCTTAAACCCAGTTGATCACCAGAATGTTTCATGAGAGCATTAAACATGAGAATGGACATATGCATGCTAGGGGAAAATCCCTGAGACCACAGCAGGACTCCATCCACAAATGCAGCATTTAGTGACAACATACTGAACATCAGCCATAAAAGCCTGTAGCAATAAATAGAACCACAACAAATAGTACATCATTGAGTCAAGATGCCTAAAGAGAGAGTTGAACCCTCCATCAGCCTATTACGAATTTCCTAAGAAATTTAGGATCCACAATTAGCTCAACGAACATAGCTGAAGTGGTAGCTGGGCCTGTTTTCTCACGAGGTCTTCCTGGCTCAGACCCCAGCTGATCTCATGGCCTGTGTGAGTGAGAAGCTCTTCCAGAGTTCCTGCTCATCCCCATGGGTTCCGTCTTCATGGTTCAGCATCTATTCACAGCTGCTCAGGCACAAAGTTCAGCCTCTCCATCCCTTACACAGAGCATCCAGCTGTTCACAACCTCGGTGTGCACAGGTAGGGGCACCTGGCACATCCTCCTGCCACCTCAGAGACTCCCCCCGCAATTCCTTCTGCACCTCCTCAGCCCACTCTCCGGCCATTCTGCAGTTTAGAGGTTCTGAATTCTTTACCTTTTCTTATAAGAGAGATTTCCCCTTCCCTCTAACACTCAGTTGAAAGAGAGAAAATCTCAGCATCTACTCCATCTCTACAAGTTCAAGCCTCTGTTTGTGGATTCCATTAGCTTTTGAATGGTCCACTATCCAGTCTCCCTCCTTCTTTTTTCTTTTTTTTTTTTGGCCACTTCTATTGGTCTTTCATTTATTTATTTTCACCCATCTTTGTTCCTTGGCCCACGTGGGCCTCCCATCGCGGTGGCCTCTGTTGTCACAGAGCACTGGCTCTGGGTGCATGCACTCCAGAGCTCCGGCTCGGTGATTGGACACATTAGTCCAGCCGCTCCGTGGCACGTGGGATCTTCCCAGGCCAGGGATCAAACCAGCACCCCTTGCACTGCAAGGCAGTGTCCTTACCCACTGAACCACCGGGGAAGCCCCCAGTCTCCCTCCTCCTGACTACAATGGTTTTGTGGAGGGGAGAGAACTATTCTGTGGGTCCTGGCAGGTCTGCCGATTCAGAGATCCTGGTCTCCTGTGGCTCAGTGTCAGGCTATTTACTCGGTGGAGACGGTCAACCTTGGCTGGAAGTTATATGACAGCAGTGGAGACAGGGGAAAGGAACAGATAAAATTCTTTTATTTTACGGAGCAAGGGAGTCCTCAAGGACTTTTTTGATAGTGAAAGCCCAGGAGTTTCTGGGTCCTGCCCATTCTGAGACTCTTTGTTCAGCCTTGTCTTTGATTCTATGACATTCACTATAGCTTTCCATAAAGTCCCATGAGCATGCATAGGCCAGCCTCCGCTGCTTTGTCTGAAGTGGTAGCTGGGCCTGTTTTCTCACGAGGTCTTCCTGGCTCAGACCCCAGCTGATCTCATGGCCTGTGTGAGTGAGAAGCTCTTCCAGAGTTCCTGCTCATCCCCATGGGTTCCGTCTTCATGGTTCAGCATCTATTCACAGCTGCTCAGGCACAAAGTTCAGCCTCTCCATCCCTTACACAGAGCATCCAGCTGTTCACAACCTCGGTGTGCACAGGTAGGGGCACCTGGCACATCCTCCTGCCACCTCAGAGACTCCCCCCGCAATTCCTTCTGCACCTCCTCAGCCCACTCTCCGGCCATTCTGCAGTTTAGAGGTTCTGAATTCTTTACCTTTTCTTATAAGAGAGATTTCCCCTTCCCTCTAACACTCAGTTGAAAGAGAGAAAATCTCAGCATCTACTCCATCTCTACAAGTTCAAGCCTCTGTTTGTGGATTCCATTAGCTTTTGAATGGTCCACTATCCAGTCTCCCTCCTTCTTTTTTCTTTTTTTTTTTTGGCCACTTCTATTGGTCTTTCATTTATTTATTTTCACCCATCTTTGTTCCTTGGCCCACGTGGGCCTCCCATCACAGTGGCCTCTGTTGTCACAGAGCACTGGCTCTGGGTGCATGCACTCCAGAGCTCCGGCTCGGTGATTGGACACATTAGTCCAGCCGCTCCGTGGCACGTGGGATCTTCCCAGGCCAGGGATCAAACCAGCACCCCTTGCACTGCAAGGCAGTGTCCTTACCCACTGAACCACCGGGGAAGCCCCCAGTCTCCCTCCTCCTGACTACAATGGTTTTGTGGAGGGGAGAGAACTATTCTGTGGGTCCTGGCAGGTCTGCCGATTCAGAGATCCTGGTCTCCTGTGGCTCAGTGTCAGGCTATTTACTCGGTGGAGACGGTCAACCTTGGCTGGAAGTTATATGACAGCAGTGGAGACAGGGGAAAGGAACAGATAAAATTCTTTTATTTTACGGAGCAAGGGAGTCCTCAAGGACTTTTTTGATAGTGAAAGCCCAGGAGTTTCTGGGTCCTGCCCATTCTGAGACTCTTTGTTCAGCCTTGTCTTTGATTCTATGACATTCACTATAGCTTTCCATAAAGTCCCATGAGCATGCATAGGCCAGCTCCGTCCTGCTGCTTGCCACCCAAGAACCTGACTTGGTCCCACCAGCAGAACAAAGGTCTTCTCTCTGCACTGAACACTTTGGGTCTGCTGTAGAAGACATCCTTTTTTCATGGCGCATCTAACATCGCCCTCTCTTAATGTTACATGAAATTCAGCTTGGACATACCTTAGATATTCTAGGCTTTATTTCTGAATTATCCAAAGGCTATAAACTTCAGCCATATTACCTGTGTTCATTTTCTGTGGCTGCATGAAAACTGGCCACACTCTAAGCAGATGAAAACAATCTCCTGTCAAGTCTCAGTTTCTGTGGGCCAGGACCCAGCCACGGACTACCTGGGTTTTCTGCTTAGGGTCTCACAAGACTGAAATAATGTGTTTGCTGGGCAGTGTGGTCGTCTGGAGCTCAGGATGCCCATCCAAGTTCATTTAAGTGGTTGTCAGTTCCTTGTCAGTACAGGACTGAGGGCCTAGTCTCCATGATGGCCAGTCCCTGAAAGTTACTCTGGGCTGCCCTCCGGCCCCAGCCACGTGGCCCTCTCATGACATAGCAGCTACTTTGTCAAGGCCAGCAGGACAATCTCCTGGCCTCCAGGACTCCCAATGGGCTGATTTGGTCAGCCCACCCAGGGCAATCATCCCTTAAAATCAACTCACTAGGGGCTTCCCTGGTGGCTCAGTGGTAAAGAATCCACCCACCAATGCGGAAGACACAGGTTCGATCCCACATCCCAGGAAAGCTGCATATTGGCTCAAGCCCACCCTAGGGAGATCACATAAAAATTTAAATTTTTGGGAAACTATTCTGTGGGTCCTGGCAGGTCTGCCGATTCAGAGATCCTGGTCTCCTGTGGCTCAGTGTCAGGCTATTTACTCGGTGGAGACGGTCAACCTTGGCTGGAAGTTATATGACAGCAGTGGAGACAGGGGAAAGGAACAGATAAAATTCTTTTATTTTACGGAGCAAGGGAGTCCTCAAGGACTTTTTTGATAGTGAAAGCCCAGGAGTTTCTGGGTCCTGCCCATTCTGAGACTCTTTGTTCAGCCTTGTCTTTGATTCTATGACATTCACTATAGCTTTCCATAAAGTCCCATGAGCATGCATAGGCCAGCTCCGTCCTGCTGCTTGCCACCCAAGAACCTGACTTGGTCCCACCAGCAGAACAAAGGTCTTCTCTCTGCACTGAACACTTTGGGTCTGCTGTAGAAGACATCCTTTTTTCATGGCGCATCTAACATCGCCCTCTCTTAATGTTACATGAAATTCAGCTTGGACATACCTTAGATATTCTAGGCTTTATTTCTGAATTATCCAAAGGCTATAAACTTCAGCCATATTACCTGTGTTCATTTTCTGTGGCTGCATGAAAACTGGCCACACTCTAAGCAGATGAAAACAATCTCCTGTCAAGTCTCAGTTTCTGTGGGCCAGGACCCAGCCACGGACTACCTGGGTTTTCTGCTTAGGGTCTCACAAGACTGAAATAATGTGTTTGCTGGGCAGTGTGGTCGTCTGGAGCTCAGGATGCCCATCCAAGTTCATTTAAGTGGTTGTCAGTTCCTTGTCAGTACAGGACTGAGGGCCTAGTCTCCATGATGGCCAGTCCCTGAAAGTTACTCTGGGCTGCCCTCCGGCCCCAGCCACGTGGCCCTCTCATGACATAGCAGCTACTTTGTCAAGGCCAGCAGGACAATCTCCTGGCCTCCAGGACTCCCAATGGGCTGATTTGGTCAGCCCACCCAGGGCAATCATCCCTTAAAATCAACTCACTAGGGGCTTCCCTGGTGGCTCAGTGGTAAAGAATCCACCCACCAATGCGGAAGACACAGGTTCGATCCCACATCCCAGGGAGCAACTAAGCCTGTACACCACAACTACTGAGCTTGTGCTCAAGAGCCCGGGAGACCCATGTACTGAGCCCAGGCACCTAGAGTCTGCTCTGCAGCGAGAAGCCACCGCAATGAGAAGCCCATGTATCACAACTAGAGAGCAGCCCCCACTCGCTGCACCTAGAGAAAAGCCCTCACAGCAAGAAGGACCCATCACAATCACAAATAAACAATAAATGAAAACCTTAAAAAGTCAACTCATTAGGGATATTACATCTAGGAACTCCCTCCCCTGCCAGAGGACAACCATCCAATCATGGGAGCAACATCCATCCTGGTCCTGCCCACACTCTGGGGAGGGGATTTTGCAAAGCGAGAATACCACAGTGTGAGTCTTGGGGCCCACTTTAGAATTCTGCCTACCACACAGTCGTAGTCACGGTTCTGGGTAGTACAGCTGCTTCCTTTTCCCTCCGCTTATAATAAAGGAGTGACCGTGAGACCTCACGTAGGGCTGTTAGTGGGCTCTCGAAGCAGTCAGCATTTGTTGTATGTTGCCCCACATAAGAAATATGTGTTTTTGTAATTAAGAACTAAGAACATAGATAAACAACAAGGTCCTACTATATAGCACAAGGAACTATACTCAGATACCTTATAATAACCAATAAGGGAAAAGAACCTGAAAAGAACATACACACACACACACACACACACACACACACACATATTAACTGTACTTCAAGAATAACTAATAAAAAGAGCCAAGAACAATTATGCTTCCCTGAGGGAATGGTAGGTTTTGCCTCATGGTCCACGGGAATCATATATGTGAACCTGATTTGCTTTTCACTTCAGCTCGTGGGAAACTCAGAGATAAATGCTTGGTCTCAGTAACTCAGTAGAAGTTGATGAGTATTCATGTCCTCTGACACCTGCGTTCTATTCTTCCCTCAGCTTCATTCTTCCATCTTTTTCAACTTTTTCTGGCATTGAGTTTTTTTTAAGGTATATATTCTCATAAGTAGTTTTCAATGTGTTACATAAGGAAATAGTGCATAAATACAAATGAACTAACAAAATAACATTAGCTAGTATAACTGAGACATTATGTGACTGCCTTGTACAAGCATTATCTCACTTGATCATTATAGTAAATCTATGAAATTAGATATGCTGACTATCCTGATTGAATAAGTAAGGGAATTGAAGCTTAGAGAGGGGAGATGGTAATGGTAGAAAAGCCATACCAGTCTAGGGTGTGAGAGGGCCGGGCTCCTGACTCCAAAGTCTATACAGCCAACCAGGCCCAACTGATGTACAACATTTACATCTTAAAGGGAGGAAAGCATGCGAGTAGCAGTTGCCTGAAACCCTGCAGACTAGACAGGACTGCCCTAGGCACTGGGAGAGCCAGATTTATTTCCCTCACCGTCTTCCTGCCATCTTCTCTGCTCCAACCTAACCAGCATTCAATAGCCAAGCCCTTCTCAGAATAGAGGAGGAAAAGGGCTTTCAAGAGAAGCTTGGAAATAAGTAAGCTTCCTCCACAGTGAGGTGCAAACAAAGATAAGAGACTATACGACACCAAACCTCCGGCACGACGTGACTGTTCACACACCGAAGACTTTCAAGTATTCATCATGCAACTGAGGAAGGAAACGTGTTCTTCTTAACGTAGAATGTGGGAAATCAGAATTGGAAATGCACATTCTGAAGGCTACCTCTGGTGCCAGTCCACATAACCCTTCCTCTAAAGAGTATCATTCATACAAGAAAAATAAAATCTGAAAGATTGTTGGTGGAGTTTTATATAAAAATCAGTATCAATGTGATGTTTATAGAAAAAAATCAGCTTCACTGATTCCTCTTCACGCTTACCAAAGCCCACAGATAACAAGGAGTAGAGCGCCAAGCCACAGGGTTCACTCCAGAATGACCCATGGCTCCACCTAGTGGCAGTTCCTTGGATTGCATCTGCTGACAGTAGACTCCTGGGTGCCTGCTTATTTATCATAAAATTTCAGTAAAATCACTTAGTCTGAATTTTACCGTGGAGTCTGTCTCACAGTTATGATACCTGGAATAAAAATCCAGACATTCCCACTCTTTGACTGGAAAGTTTAGCGAACAGGATAGAGAAAGTCTGAGAGTTTGAGTTTAGGAGAAGGCGCATCCTTGTTGCTGTTTTTAAGGGCAGTAGAATAGTAACCACTTGGAGGGCAGGGCTCTACAAATTCAAATTTTATTGGTGTGTCTTTGAAGTGTACAAAAATTGACAGGAGAGGTTAAGTCGTCTCCATTAGCCGTAAGTAAACAAGTGCAGATGGGGCGGAGGCCGCTGCCCGTGGTCCAAGCTGTCCGTGTGACTACATCGATGCTCTCACACCCAGCTCTGGGCAAGCATGGCCCTACCCGTGTGTGAAAAAGCACCAAGAGCACACCCAGTTCCCGCGGCATCCAAGGTGCTGCGTGGGTTGTCCTGCTCCTTGCACTCAACATCATGTGTCCCCCTGGTGGGCCTTTCATTACAAATGCTCCTCAACCTGGGCTCTAGACCCCCCCCCCACTCCACCCCCGCTGTAAACTCTCGAAACCACGCTCCCGTGGTGCACTGCATCTAGTCCTGCAGTGGTCCTCCCTCCACACTGAGCTTACATTTCCGAAAAAAAGAAAAGAAAACCTGCCACACAACTCCCAGAGAGTCATCCAAAAACATTCCTTGCTCTGGGGTGTTTTTTCCCCTTCTTTTTTTGGTGTTTCACTTTTTCCGTTCTTTTCACTAGCTTGAAAACCTTTAAACACACCCCAACAAATATTTGGGTCACAGCTTATTTTAACCCTTCCTCTAAAGAGTATCATTCATACAAGAAAAATAAAATCTGAAAGATTGTTGGTGGAGTTTTATATAAAAATCAGTATCAATGTGATGTTTATAGAAAAAAATCAGCTTCACTGATTCCTCTTCACGCTTACCAAAGCCCACAGATAACAAGGAGTAGAGCGCCAAGCCACAGGGTTCACTCCAGAATGACCCATGGCTCCACCTAGTGGCAGTTCCTTGGATTGCATCTGCTGACAGTAGACTCCTGGGTGCCTGCTTATTTATCATAAAATTTCAGTAAAATCACTTAGTCTGAATTTTACCGTGGAGTCTGTCTCACAGTTATGATACCTGGAATAAAAATCCAGACATTCCCACTCTTTGACTGGAAAGTTTAGCGAACAGGATAGAGAAAGTCTGAGAGTTTGAGTTTAGGAGAAGGCGCATCCTTGTTGCTGTTTTTAAGGGCAGTAGAATAGTAACCACTTGGAGGGCAGGGCTCTACAAATTCAAATTTTATTGGTGTGTCTTTGAAGTGTACAAAAATTGACAGGAGAGGTTAAGTCGTCTCCATTAGCCGTAAGTAAACAAGTGCAGATGGGGCGGAGGCCGCTGCCCGTGGTCCAAGCTGTCCGTGTGACTACATCGATGCTCTCACACCCAGCTCTGGGCAAGCATGGCCCTACCCGTGTGTGAAAAAGCACCAAGAGCACACCCAGTTCCCGCGGCATCCAAGGTGCTGCGTGGGTTGTCCTGCTCCTTGCACTCAACATCATGTGTCCCCCTGGTGGGCCTTTCATTACAAATGCTCCTCAACCTGGGCTCTAGACCCCCCACCCCCACTCCACCCCCGCTGTAAACTCTCGAAACCACGCTCCCGTGGTGCACTGCATCTAGTCCTGCAGTGGTCCTCCCTCCACACTGAGCTTACATTTCCGAAAAAAAGAAAAGAAAACCTGCCACACAACTCCCAGAGAGTCATCCAAAAACATTCCTTGCTCTGGGGTGTTTTTTCCCCTTCTTTTTTTGGTGTTTCACTTTTTCCGTTCTTTTCACTAGCTTGAAAACCTTTAAACACACCCCAACAAATATTTGGGTCACAGCTTATTTTAATGATGTGCTTTTGAAACGGTGGTTTTAATCCTGGATGCATACTTGGTGGTGGTTCTCCTTGTGCACTGGAAACCCACAAGCATTTCTGCCTGAGAGCAGCAGTAAGGAGAGCAGAGTACCCCAGCCTTCCCAAGGAATCCCTTATCCTTGGCTCTGAGGAGGCCCTTCTGGCACCCCACCCTGCCGTCCTCACAGTGTATGTGCTAGGCTCTCTCTAGATAGGGCTGCAGTGGGGCAAGGGGACTCCAGACTGGCCCATCCGCACTTTCTGTAGGTGAAACCAGACCCACGTGGACAGCTCTCAAGGGGGAAGAGGGATCTCCCGGCAACTCCAAGTGGCCTGAGGGGTATTTGGAAGCTGTTGAGTGCTTGGTCTTGGTGGTGCTTGTGACAGAGCAGAGTTGGGGCCTAAGGATGGGCGGACTGCATGAGCACCTGTCTGCAGTGTTTCCAGTGGGTCGTGGGCTGCTGGAAAAAGACCCTGCCACAACGGCAGATGGCTTTCTTCCGTTTAGATTGCCGAAGCCCGGATATCAAACTTTCATCCAAATATGATAATCGAATGACGATAGGGGATGGGGCTTCCCTGGTGGTCCAGTGGGTAAGGACACCGCCTTGCAGTGCAAGGGGCGCTGGTTCCATCCCTGGCCTGGGAAGATCCCATGTGCCACAGAGCGGCTGGACCCATGTGTCCAACTACCAAGCGGGAGCTCTGGAGCGCATGCGCCCAGAGCCGGTGCTCTGCAGCGACACACGCCACCACAATGGGAGGCCCACATGGGCCAAAGAACAAAGATAGGTGAAAACAGATAAATGAAAGACCAATAGAAGTGGCCTTCCCGCCCCCCTCTCTCCCCAATTCGCGCCCCCTTCCCCCCAAAAAAGAGAAAGAAAATAGGGGACGGCGAGTGAAGTTTGATGCTCAGGGAGACAACAAATATTCTTGTCATCCAAGTACACCCATGCATTTGGGAAGACCTTGTGCTAAAGTACCTTTTCCATTTACAGTAGTATTTTAGTATAGTGAAGACATGTTTTTCCCTTCTTTTTGGTGTTTCACTTTTTCCGTTCTTTTCACTAGCTTGAAAACCTTTAAACACACCCCAACAAATATTTGGGTCACAGCTTATTTTAATGATGTGCTTTTGAAACGGTGGTTTTAATCCTGGATGCATACTTGGTGGTGGTTCTCCTTGTGCACTGGAAACCCACAAGCATTTCTGCCTGAGAGCAGCAGTAAGGAGAGCAGAGTACCCCAGCCTTCCCAAGGAATCCCTTATCCTTGGCTCTGAGGAGGCCCTTCTGGCACCCCACCCTGCCGTCCTCACAGTGTATGTGCTAGGCTCTCTCTAGATAGGGCTGCAGTGGGGCAAGGGGACTCCAGACTGGCCCATCCGCACTTTCTGTAGGTGAAACCAGACCCACGTGGACAGCTCTCAAGGGGGAAGAGGGATCTCCCGGCAACTCCAAGTGGCCTGAGGGGTATTTGGAAGCTGTTGAGTGCTTGGTCTTGGTGGTGCTTGTGACAGAGCAGAGTTGGGGCCTAAGGATGGGCGGACTGCATGAGCACCTGTCTGCAGTGTTTCCAGTGGGTCGTGGGCTGCTGGAAAAAGACCCTGCCACAACGGCAGATGGCTTTCTTCCGTTTAGATTTACGAAGCCCGGATATCAAACTTTCATCCAAATATGATAATCGAATGACGATAGGGGATGGGGCTTCCCTGGTGGTCCAGTGGGTAAGGACACCGCCTTGCAGTGCAAGGGGCGCTGGTTCCATCCCTGGCCTGGGAAGATCCCATGTGCCACAGAGCGGCTGGACCCATGTGTCCAACTACCAAGCGGGAGCTCTGGAGCGCATGCGCCCAGAGCCGGTGCTCTGCAGCGACACACGCCACCACAATGGGAGGCCCACATGGGCCAAAGAACAAAGATAGGTGAAAACAGATAAATGAAAGACCAATAGAAGTGGCCTTCCCGCCCCCCTCTCTCCCCAATTCGCGCCCCCTTCCCCCCAAAAAAGAGAAAGAAAATAGGGGACGGCGAGTGAAGTTTGATGCTCAGGGAGACAACAAATATTCTTGTCATCCAAGTACACCCATGCATTTGGGAAGACCTTGTGCTAAAGTACCTTTTCCATTTACAGTAGTATTTTAGTATAGTGAAGACACTCAAGACACTTGGGTACTTCTGTATTTAGGACTGTTTATCAATTTCAGGGCTTTTCCCTAATGTGTGAAACAAATATGGCATTAACAAGAGTATGTCCTCTAGGGTAGAACGCAGAAATCAGTGCTCATTTGCTTCTGAATGACGTCTCTGCCCCACATCCCCATGTTCCTGAAAGTCCCCGTATCTGTAGAACAAGCTGGGGAGGAGCAGCCGTTTCGTCCCCTGGCCCGGGTCACCTCCTCGTGGGCCCCTTCTGTTCCTGACACTCAGTACCCACCTCCTTATCCCTGCCCCCACCCCTCCCGCGTGGTAAGAAGGAACATGCCCACCATGTACTTAAAGCCCTGAACTGTGCGCTTAGAGATGGTTACAGTGGTAAGTTTCACACTGTGCATATTTCACCACAGTTTTAGAAAAGAAGAACTAAGGAACCTCTAGAGAGGTCTCACTTCAGGAATACCTACAGCTCAGGCCTGTCCTGCCCTGGGCGCCCCGCTGCCTGCAGAATTCAGCCCAAATGAGACCTGGCCTCACCTCCTATTTGCCTCCATGTGCTCTTCCCTGAACCTGAGCACAAATCCCCAGCCTTTCCTGCCTCCAGGATGTGTCATCAGGTGCTCCCTCCCCACCCACCATCTCTAGCCTGAGGAACCCTCACCTCTCTCTGCCCCCATCTCTAAGGTTCCACCCATAAACACTTTCCTGAGCTCTCTGCCACCAGCCCCACCCCCAGTCAATCTGACTTGCAGGGGAGGCTGGACCATGATTTCTCCTACTCTTAATGAAACACTAACAATGCCTGATCCCTCAACAATTTTCATTTGTTTTTTTTTTCCAAATGTTAAATCAGCTTCTTAGTCACCATGCATAATAATGTGTCCTTATTCAACCTCAAACAACTCCCCTGACTTACAGGTACAAAGCTTTCTCACAACCCACGGGGCCCACAGAGTGCCTCTTAATCCTCATGGCATCTGACAACTGCCCTCGACCAGGTGTTCCCATGCTCTGCCCCGTCCTCTGACTTCCCAGTTGGCCAGAGGTGAGGTGCCCTGCTCACCAGCCCTCTGTGATCCTGGGAGGCCACCAGAGCCATGGGGGGAGCCCTCGGAAGCACCCACGTCTCTGTGCTAGGAGTGTTCCCAGCACTCCTCCTGAACAAACTCAGTGTCTTCTCTGCTTTGGTTTCCCTCCCTACAAACCCGCCAGAAAACTCTTCACTACCCTGTGAGTTGAATAATATCCTCATCAAATTTATGCCCACCTCAGAATGTGACCTTCTTTGGAAATAGTAGTGCCTCTGCAGGTGTAATTAAGACTCAAGATCAGGCTTCCCTGGTGGTCCAGTGGGTAAAGCATCCACCTTGCAGTGCAAGGGGCGCCAGTTTGATCCTTGGCCCAGGAAGACCCCACATGGCGTGGAGTGGCTGGACCAGTGTGTTCAATTATGAGCCAGCGCTCTGGAGCACACATGCCCAGAGCCAGTGCTCTGCAGCAAGAGAGGCCACAATGATGGGAAGCCCACACAGGCCAAAGAATAAAGATGGATGAAGATAAATAAATGAAAAATCAATGAGAGACCAAAAATTAAAAAAAAAAAAGATTCGAGATCACACTAGGCTGGCATGGGCTTCAAGTCCAGTGAGAGGACTGGTAAGAGGCAGAGAAGGACACACTGAGATGCAAGGGAGAAGAGGCAGGATTGGCCTGCTGCATTCAGCCAAGGACCAGCAGGAAGCTGGGAGGAGGCATGGGAGCCTGGGGGCCCATCTCTCCAAAATAAACACTTTCCTGAGCTCTCTGCCACCAGCCCCACCCCCAGTCAATCTGACTTGCAGGGGAGGCTGGACCATGATTTCTCCTACTCTTAATGAAACACTAACAATGCCTGATCCCTCAACAATTTTCATTTGTTTTTTTTTTCCAAATGTTAAATCAGCTTCTTAGTCACCATGCATAATAATGTGTCCTTATTCAACCTCAAACAACTCCCCTGACTTACAGGTACAAAGCTTTCTCACAACCCACGGGGCCCACAGAGTGCCTCTTAATCCTCATGGCATCTGACAACTGCCCTCGACCAGGTGTTCCCATGCTCTGCCCCGTCCTCTGACTTCCCAGTTGGCCAGAGGTGAGGTGCCCTGCTCACCAGCCCTCTGTGATCCTGGGAGGCCACCAGAGCCATGGGGGGAGCCCTCGGAAGCACCCACGTCTCTGTGCTAGGAGTGTTCCCAGCACTCCTCCTGAACAAACTCAGTGTCTTCTCTGCTTTGGTTTCCCTCCCTACAAACCCGCCAGAAAACTCTTCACTACCCTGTGAGTTGAATAATATCCTCATCAAATTTATGCCCACCTCAGAATGTGACCTTCTTTGGAAATAGTAGTGCCTCTGCAGGTGTAATTAAGACTCAAGATCAGGCTTCCCTGGTGGTCCAGTGGGTAAAGCATCCACCTTGCAGTGCAAGGGGCGCCAGTTTGATCCTTGGCCCAGGAAGACCCCACATGGCGTGGAGTGGCTGGACCAGTGTGTTCAATTATGAGCCAGCGCTCTGGAGCACACATGCCCAGAGCCAGTGCTCTGCAGCAAGAGAGGCCACAATGATGGGAAGCCCACACAGGCCAAAGAATAAAGATGGATGAAGATAAATAAATGAAAAATCAATGAGAGACCAAAAATTAAAAAAAAAAAAGATTCGAGATCACACTAGGCTGGCATGGGCTTCAAGTCCAGTGAGAGGACTGGTAAGAGGCAGAGAAGGACACACTGAGATGCAAGGGAGAAGAGGCAGGATTGGCCTGCTGCATTCAGCCAAGGACCAGCAGGAAGCTGGGAGGAGGCATGGGACCGGCTTTCCCTCAGAGGGGCCAGAAGAAGTAGCCCTGCCAACTCCTTGATCCCTGACTGCTGGCTCTATCCCTGGGCTGGGGCTCGGCCAGGCCAGCAGGTCTTCTCTGCAAGCCCCCTGTGCCCAAGGTTAGTGACCCGCCAGTCAGTGATGGGGGTTTCTCCTGCAGTGAACTGCCCTGTGGCTCCTACCATCATCTCCCTCTTGAAAAAATCAAATGGAATCTCTCTAGAGGTCCCTAACTTTGGTAGGAAAGACTCAGCTCACCCTTTCTTCAGTCCCTCTCAGCCTTTTAGGGCTCAGGGAGCATGAGCAGCTTCAAACTGTCACCAGGACCCACGGATCCCCAGACACCAAATTCCTCCCTCAGCCCTGCCATCCTTGGGCCTCCCCCATGGGCTCCGATGGCCTCCCCAGGAGGCCACTCTTCTCACGGGAGAGGACCCACTGAGTTCCCTCCTACAGTAAGTCGATCATGACTTCAGCCTCACCCCTACCCCCAGGCCCCCCAGTGGCAACAATTCAAGGGCATTAAACAGCTTGGAGACGGAAGCCCAGAGTAAGAAAGTAAGGTTTGGAAAGCCAAGCCCTTGATCCTCTGTGCTAATACATGCCATTTCAGGATACAGAGTTGTATGGGCATTGAGATTTTTAGAGCAAATGGCAGCAGAACATGGGAATCATAAAACCCTTAGGCCAATGCATAGATATGTTCTCTGGATGAGAAAACACTCCGGATCCTTATCATAATCAGACACAGCACCAGAGCATCCAAAACAACTGCCACCATTTGGACGAAGCCAACAACTCTCCACTCTCAGTAACTCTCCAAGACCCGGGCTTGCTAATGAAAATGGTGTGAAATCTGTTGATGTCATTTTAATTCATTATGCAGACTGGTCACTTCTCAGACAGATGCTGACCTTTGCTTTAGAAAATCTCTCTGTGCAGCAGAGGGCAGGACCATGACCAAGGGATTAAATTTCAAAAAATGGACCTTTATCCTTAACCTTTAGTTTTTAACTCCAGTCAAATAGTTCTGCCATTTAGAAAGTGCGATTAGCTTTTAGATAAGTTTTCTTCATTTTCCTTCAGTAAAGAACATTTGTCGTTTTTTCAACCAATATCAAGGATGGATGTGGGTGTGCTGTGCTCAGTTGTGTCCGACTCTGTGCAACCCCAAGCCACGAGGGAGGCCCACCAAGATCAAAAGCAACTAGAAGCGTTTCAAAAGTGATCATTTGGTTTCCCTTTCAGGAGGGCTGCTGGCAGAATAATGCAAAGTTAAATAGGCCAAGACCCCATGAGCCGTGAGCAAGGCCGGGACACCTCAGGATCTGGGAGTGTCTTGGAAGCTGGCCCGCCAGGCTCCTCTGTCCATGGAATTCTCCAGACAAGAATACTGGGGTGGGTAGCCATTCCCTTCTCCAGGGTATCTTTCCAACCCAGCGATCAAACCTGGGTCTCCTGTATTAGAGGCATATTCTTTACCATCTAAACCACCAGGAAACCCCTTATGGACTCGATGACTTCCCAGGAGCCCCTATCCTCAGGCCCAGGACCACGAGTTCCCTCCTACAGTAAGTCGATCAGACTTCAGTCACCCCTACAGCCCCCAGTGGCAACAATTCAAGGGCATTAAACAGCTTGGACGGAAGCCCAGAGTAAGAAAGTAAGGTTTGGAAAGCCAAGCCCTTGATCCTCTGTGCTAATACATGCCATTTCAGGATACAGAGTTGTATGGGCATTGAGATTTTTAGAGCAAATGGCAGCAGAACATGGGAATCATAAAACCCTTAGGCCAATGCATAGATATGTTCTCTGGATGAGAAAACACTCCGGATCCTTATCATAATCAGACACAGCACCAGAGCATCCAAAACAACTGCCACCATTTGGACGAAGCCAACAACTCTCCACTCTCAGTAACTCTCCAAGACCCGGGCTTGCTAATGAAAATGGTGTGAAATCTGTTGATGTCATTTTAATTCATTATGCAGACTGGTCACTTCTCAGACAGATGCTGACCTTTGCTTTAGAAAATCTCTCTGTGCAGCAGAGGGCAGGACCATGACCAAGGGATTAAATTTCAAAAAATGGACCTTTATCCTTAACCTTTAGTTTTTAACTCCAGTCAAATAGTTCTGCCATTTAGAAAGTGCGATTAGCTTTTAGATAAGTTTTCTTCATTTTCCTTCAGTAAAGAACATTTGTCGTTTTTTCAACCAATATCAAGGATGGATGTGGGTGTGCTGTGCTCAGTTGTGTCCGACTCTGTGCAACCCCAAGCCACGAGGGAGGCCCACCAAGATCAAAAGCAACTAGAAGCGTTTCAAAAGTGATCATTTGGTTTCCCTTTCAGGAGGGCTGCTGGCAGAATAATGCAAAGTTAAATAGGCCAAGACCCCATGAGCCGTGAGCAAGGCCGGGACACCTCAGGATCTGGGAGTGTCTTGGAAGCTGGCCCGCCAGGCTCCTCTGTCCATGGAATTCTCCAGACAAGAATACTGGGGTGGGTAGCCATTCCCTTCTCCAGGGTATCTTTCCAACCCAGCGATCAAACCTGGGTCTCCTGTATTAGAGGCATATTCTTTACCATCTAAACCACCAGGGAAACCCCTTAGAAGCCAGACAGAACCAGTCTAAGTGGACGGCTAAAATTCAGGAGAAACACTGGAGTGATTCTGGCTGTTACAATTTTCGGCAGTTCAATGGTGTTGTTGGAGAAAGGTCTACCAAGCTCCTCACACCACCATCCTTAAGGTCTGGAATCCTCTCTTGTAGTCAGATGCACAGAGGTCAACTGAGTTCTCTTTTTGACCACCATCTAGAACATTCTCCAAGGTCTGAAGTGGCTATTCTGTCTTTGTACCGTGTTAGCTATGTGAGGTAAACATTCTCACTCCTCATAAATATTTCAGACATTCTCTCTTCCCAGGAATACAGGAAGATTATCTTTTGCTGTCCTCCTTAAAGTTGGGTGTGACTCTGCAGTCTTCTGCAGAGACTCAGAGCATGTGAGATATCTGTCACTTTCAAGAAGAATCATTTGCTTGGAATTGATTGTTTAACTGCTGCTATGTTTTTGTCTCTTCTCTCTTCTTTTGTAACTCACCTTGGAGCAGTGGCATCATAAGATGTGGAAGTCTCTGTTATCCTAGATCCTGAGTAATGATCACGTAAGGCAGAGACGTCACTCCTCTGCTTGGACATGTGATGTGAGAAGAAAAAGTGGATGTTCTGAGCTACTGAAATTTGTGAACTCTTTGCTTCTCAGCACATCCTAGGCTATCCTGATTCATAGGAACACTATTCTTTTAAAACTTCAATCACGTGCACTATATATTTTCTGAATTTCAGAAGATCCCAGTTAGGGTCAATTTCATCCATTGGTCCATGTACGGAATCAGCTCCTTAGCAAGTCCATACATTCTGTGCCTCGTTAGTCCACTGGTCTCCTCTCCTCCAAGATGCATTAGCTTCTTTCCTCTCTTGATTACTCAAAAGAACTGGTTTGTGATCATTTGGTTTCCCTTTCAGGAGGGCCTAGAATAATGCAAAGTTAAATAGGCCAAGACCCCATGAGCCGTGAGCAAGGCCGGGACACCTCAGGATCTGGGAGTGTCTTGGAAGCTGGCCCGCCAGGCTCCTCTGTCCATGGAATTCTCCAGACAAGAATACTGGGGTGGGTAGCCATTCCCTTCTCCAGGGTATCTTTCCAACCCAGCGATCAAACCTGGGTCTCCTGTATTAGAGGCATATTCTTTACCATCTAAACCACCAGGGAAACCCCTTAGAAGCCAGACAGAACCAGTCTAAGTGGACGGCTAAAATTCAGGAGAAACACTGGAGTGATTCTGGCTGTTACAATTTTCGGCAGTTCAATGGTGTTGTTGGAGAAAGGTCTACCAAGCTCCTCACACCACCATCCTTAAGGTCTGGAATCCTCTCTTGTAGTCAGATGCACAGAGGTCAACTGAGTTCTCTTTTTGACCACCATCTAGAACATTCTCCAAGGTCTGAAGTGGCTATTCTGTCTTTGTACCGTGTTAGCTATGTGAGGTAAACATTCTCACTCCTCATAAATATTTCAGACATTCTCTCTTCCCAGGAATACAGGAAGATTATCTTTTGCTGTCCTCCTTAAAGTTGGGTGTGACTCTGCAGTCTTCTGCAGAGACTCAGAGCATGTGAGATATCTGTCACTTTCAAGAAGAATCATTTGCTTGGAATTGATTGTTTAACTGCTGCTATGTTTTTGTCTCTTCTCTCTTCTTTTGTAACTCACCTTGGAGCAGTGGCATCATAAGATGTGGAAGTCTCTGTTATCCTAGATCCTGAGTAATGATCACGTAAGGCAGAGACGTCACTCCTCTGCTTGGACATGTGATGTGAGAAGAAAAAAAAGTGGATGTTCTGAGCTACTGAAATTTGTGAACTCTTTGCTTCTCAGCACATCCTAGGCTATCCTGATTCATAGGAACACTATTCTTTTTTAAAACTTCAATCACGTGCACTATATATTTTTCTGAATTTCAGAAGATCCCAGTTAGGGTCAATTTCATCCATTGGTCCATGTACGGAATCCAAGCTCCTTAGCAAGTCCATACATTCTGTGCCTCGTTAGTCCACTGGTCTCCTCTCCTCCAAGATGCATTAGCTTCCCTTTCCTCTCTTGTTGTGTATAACTGCATAAGACTCCCACCCTCAAACAAACCATCTGTCTACCTCCCACTTCCTTCCCAGGATACTACCATCCATTGTCCTAGACTCAGCCTCTTTCTAGGGCCTAGAAGGGCTGGGAAGGAAAGATGGAGTGAAGGTAAGGAACAAAATACTGCATTCACATATAAATTGTTGTGAAAGTCAGAGGGCTCAGAGACGGTCTTAAGACCAATTGTGTTTATTTCCAAATTGACAATAAGGAAAAAAAAATAGTCTGGTCAAAGATTATTACGTTATTCACTCAGTTGGATAGACAATGCTAACTTCCCAAATCTTAATCATTTAAGAGTATTGGAGAATTGCTCAAGCATTTAAGCAGGAATGCAAATTACTTATCAGAAGGAGGTTGGGAATTACATCATGCAGAAAGTTCTACTGCCAGTCCTGTTTTGGACAATCTTTCTCAGGAGGCTATAAAGAGGCAATCTTGGCTTTGTTAGCTGTGTTTCACTCATCAGTTTCCTCTTTAGAATTAAAAGACATTCCTGGATTTTGTTTTCATGCATTCAAACATTTGCTGAATACCTACCGGATGACTAGAGGGGCTGATGTTATAAAGATAAAAAGAAACGCTTTGCTCTTCAGAGAGTTCACAGCCTTTGTAGGGAGACAGTCACATTTGCACAGTATCATGCTAAAAACCCCAAAGCTTTGTTCAGGTATATACACAATATAAGATAAATATCCACATAAAAATCTGCTGATGAATGTCCACTGCAGAATTTTCCATAATAGCCAAAAAGCAGAAACAACTCAAATACCCATAAATTGAGAAATGGGTAAACAAAATGTTGTAAATCCACACAACAGAATATAATTCAACAGTAAAAATGAATGAGGTACTGACATATGCTACAACATGAGTAAATCTTGAAAACATTATGCTAAGTGAACGAAGCCAGCCACCACAGGTCACATACTGTGTGATTCCATCTATATGAAATGTCCAAATAGGCAAATCTAGGGACAGAAGAAAGTCCCAGTCGTCTGGGACTGGGCAGTGCTGAGGAGAACGTCAGGGGTGAAGGGCTGAGTTACTGTTAGAATGGGTATACGGTTTCCCTTATGGGGACAACAATTTTCTAAAGAACATTTAATCATACAGAAAAGTCTATTCTTTAGAGGGTAATTTTATATATATTCTTAATTTTGGCCTCTTTTATTGGTTTTTTACTTATTTATTTTCATCCATCTTTATTCTTTGGCCTGTGTGGGCCTCCCACTGAAGTGGCCTCTCTCGTTGCAGAGCACTGGCTCTGGGCACATGCGCTCCAGAGTGCTGGCTCAGTCATTGGACGCACTGGTCCAGCCTCTTTGTGGCACGTGGGATCTTCCCAGGTCAGGGATCAAACTGGCAACCCCTGCACTGCAAGGTGGACTCTTTACCCACTGGACCACCGGGAAAGCCCAGAGGGCAATTTTTTTAGTATGTGAAATATATCTCAATACAGCTATCAAAATTTTAAATGGTAATTCTGAAAGAGGAGCCAGAAGAGAGAGAGAAGATACAGACATCTGGAATTCAGGACCATAGGAGATAGACCTAGAGATTATCATACTAAGTGAAGTAAGTCAGACAAATACTATATGATATCAGTTATATGTGGAATCTTAAACACACACACGCACACACCAAACTAGTGAATACAACAAAAAAAGCAAACTCATAGATGCAGAAAGTAAACTAGTGGTTACCAGTGGGGGAGGCAAAGAGCAATATAGGGGATAAGGAGTTAAGAGGTACAAGGTATTAGGTATAAAATAAGTTACAAAGAGAAATTTTAGAACACAGGGAATATAACCAACATTTTCCTGGTGACTCAGAGGGTAAAGAATCTGCCTGCAATGTGGGAGATCCAGGTTGATCCCTGGGTCAGGAAGATCCCCTGGGGGAGACCATGGCAACCCACTCCAGCATTCTTGCCTGGAGAATCCCATGGACAGAGGAGTCTGGCAGGCAACAGTCTGTAGCATGTCAAAGAGTTTGGGATCCCAGTGAAGTGACTGAGCGTACACATACATGGGATGTAAGCTTTAAACATTGTGACTCACTATAATGTATACCTGTAACTTCTATAATATTGTGCAGCAACTATGCTTAAATAAGAGAAAAAAAATTGAAATAAAATGGATCAGTTGACCTTTAATTAATTAATTAAGGCAAAGGTCAACAATTCCACTATTCCACTTTTTTATTGTTTTTTTAAAAATTTATTTATTTTCATCCCTCTTTATTCTTTGGCCTGTGTGGGCCTCCCAATGCAGTGGCCTCTCTTGTTGCAGAGCACAGGTTTGTAATTGGAGACACCAGTCCAGCTGCTCCATGGCACATGGGATCTTCCTGGGCCAGGGATTGAACCGGTGCCCCTTGCACTACAAGGTGAACTCTCTACCCATTGGACCACCAGGGAAGCCCACCTCTAGTCCATATAGGCATACCTCCTTTCATCATGCTTTGCCTTACTGAGCTTCACAGATAATGGGTTTTTTATATATATATAAATTGGCAATTCTGTATCAAGCAAGTCCATTGGTGCTATTTTTCCAACATTTGCTTACTTTTTTTTCTGTGTCCCATTTTCATAGTTCTTACAATATGTCAAACTTTTTCATTATCATTATATTTGCTATATTGATCTGTGACCAGTGATCTAAGTGGATCAGTGATCTTACTACTGTAATTGTGTTGGGGTGCCATGAACTGTACCTGCATGAGACAGCAAGCTTCACTGACACGTGCTGTGTGTGCTCCAACTGCTCCACTGAGCAGCCATTCCACTGTTGCACTCCCTCTTCTCAGGCCGTCCTATTCCCTGAGACACAATAATATTAAATGTAGGCCAATCCATAACCCGACCGTGGCCTTCAAGCGACCAAGTGAAAGGAAGAGTCACACATCTGTCACGTTAAACCAAAAGCTAGAAATGATTAAGCTGAGTGGGGAAAACAGATCAAAAGGTGAGACAAGCCAAGAGCTAAATGTCTTGTGTCAAACACTTAGCCAAACTGTGAATGAAAGAAAAAGTAATAGAAGGAAAGACAAGTTGCGTACCACAACTAAGAACCTTCACAGCCAAAAAGCCACTCTGACCTTTAGCACCACCACCCTGAATAGTGAACAGCCGTCAACACCAAGGCCACACCCTCTACCAGAAAGATGACTGACGAAAGGATCAGATGATGATTAGTATTTTTTGGAAGTAAGTTATTTTTATATTAAGGTATGTACTTTAGACATCATACTATTGCCTCCATAAGAGCACAGTGCAAACATAACTTTATACGGCCTGGGAAACTCCCAAATTCATATGACTGGCTTTGTTGTGATATTCACTGGATTGAAATGGCCTGGAACCAAACCGGCAGTAACTCTTAAGGCACCGCTGTAGTTCTCAAGGTGTGCTTTATACCTTCTGCATCACCTGGGAACTTGTCAGAAAACCAAATTCTCCCGCCCTGCCCCAGTCTCCAGAATCAGAACCTCTGAAGGCAGGATCCGGCAAGCCTGGTTCCTGGTAAGTGTTCCAGGTGATTCCTTGCAATGTTAAAGCAAAATAAAAATAGCCATACTTAGCATTTATTTTGCACAACCTCAAACATATTTTGGGGCCGAGGCTCAGATCCTAGCTGTGGCTCTGAATCTTGCATAGAAGAAGGAACAGAGCACAGCAGCCGGGCCTTGGGGGCACTGAGGGGTCTGACTCCAGGGGCAAGGCTGAGAATTCACTGTGGGAACCTGTTTTCCTCTCAGTCCACGACTTTCTCTGACTCCCAGCACTCTTCCCTGAGCGCCATCCCTAGGGCAGGCTCAGGCTGCGCTGAGAGTATCTGGGGCACACAATTCAAGGAGACGTGACCTGCTCTCTCAGGTCCCTGCACAACTCCCGGGGCCTTGGGATCACGTAACTTCCCTTGTTCCCTAGATGCACCTAGAGAAGAGAGCCACATGGGGCCCTGGAAGTCACTCAGCCCTGCTGGGCAGGAGACTCTAGGGAATGGGTGACCCAGAGATAATCTAGAAGCAGGGTACAGGCTCCGGGTGGGCATGATTCCTCAGCCCCTTAAAATCTTTGCAGCAGTAGGCCTTGAGTTTTTGAGAATTAAACTGGTTTGGTATAAAGGCCCATGATGAAGAAAAGAGATGCTTCACACCCTACAAGTAATTTGGGAAATAGGAATTTAAACAGTAGAGTAGCTTAGAAGGGTTTAAGCAGAAGAGAGATGTGGTCACAATGCTTTAGAAATGAAAGAATTGGGTCTTCCCTGGTGGTCCAGTGGATAAAGAGTCCACTTTGCAGTGCAAGGGGCACTGGTTCGATCCCTGGCCTGGGAAGATCCCAAGTGACACAGAGCATCTGGACAAGTGTGTCCAATGAGGAGCCAGTACTCTGGAGCGCATGCACCCAAAGTCAGTGATCTGCAGCCAGAAGGGCCACTGCAATGGGAGGCCCACACAGGCCAAAGGATAAAGATGGATGAAAATGAAAAAATTAAAAAAAAACAATACAAGGGGCCAAAATTTTTTTAAAAAATGAAAAAATTTGTTCCTACATGTAGCATCCAACTTTCTGGGGAAATGATTCTGATTTTAGATTTTCTAACATACTGAACTGGCTAAATTATACCAATCAAAATATCTGGTTTTGGTACTTTCAAACAGCACAGAAAACAAGGATACTGAAAACTGGCATTGCCTTCTCTAGTAAATGGATGGAGGCTCTTGGAGAGGAAACATCCTTTTCACCTCTGGTGACCACAGAGCTCAGCATTGCAGATGGCTCATCCTTGCCTTTCACATGAACAAATCGAAAATAACAGTTCACACACAGAATAAGGAAGTTTACACATAAAGACATGGGGATCTGACTTCATGGAGACTCGGTTTAGACCAAAGAAGCATGTTCTAAGATTCTTGGGTGGCTACGCAGTGAGTAGTCTGCCTTAAAGATGAGAAAACTCCTTTCCCTCTGAAAACACTGAACCAGGAAGTAGCAGCTAATTACCTAAGAGCGAATTCTTCTCACCCACCATAATGCAGAGTTGACAGGAGAAAATTTCTTGGTTAATTAGTGAGCACCTCTGACACACTGGTCCTTTGTACTCTAGGAGGTGGAGTAATCTAGAAGCAGGGTACAGGCTCCGGGTGGGCATGATTCCTCAGCCCCTTAAAATCTTTGCAGCAGTAGGCCTTGAGTTTTTGAGAATTAAACTGGTTTGGTATAAAGGCCCATGATGAAGAAAAGAGATGCTTCACACCCTACAAGTAATTTGGGAAATAGGAATTTAAACAGTAGAGTAGCTTAGAAGGGTTTAAGCAGAAGAGAGATGTGGTCACAATGCTTTAGAAATGAAAGAATTGGGTCTTCCCTGGTGGTCCAGTGGATAAAGAGTCCACTTTGCAGTGCAAGGGGCACTGGTTCGATCCCTGGCCTGGGAAGATCCCAAGTGACACAGAGCATCTGGACAAGTGTGTCCAATGAGGAGCCAGTACTCTGGAGCGCATGCACCCAAAGTCAGTGATCTGCAGCCAGAAGGGCCACTGCAATGGGAGGCCCACACAGGCCAAAGGATAAAGATGGATGAAAATAGATAAATTAAAAAAAACAATAAAAGGGGGCCAAAATTTTTTAAAAATGAAAAAATTTGTTCCTACATGTAGCATCCAACTTTCTGGGGAAATGATTCTGATTTTAGATTTTCTAACATACTGAACTGGCTAAATTATACCAATCAAAATATCTGGTTTTGGTACTTTCAAACAGCACAGAAAACAAGGATACTGAAAACTGGCATTGCCTTCTCTAGTAAATGGATGGAGGCTCTTGGAGAGGAAACATCCTTTTCACCTCTGGTGACCACAGAGCTCAGCATTGCAGATGGCTCATCCTTGCCTTTCACATGAACAAATCGAAAATAACAGTTCACACACAGAATAAGGAAGTTTACACATAAAGACATGGGGATCTGACTTCATGGAGACTCGGTTTAGACCAAAGAAGCATGTTCTAAGATTCTTGGGTGGCTACGCAGTGAGTAGTCTGCCTTAAAGATGAGAAAAACTCCTTTCCCTCTGAAAACACTGAACCAGGAAGTAGCAGCTAATTACCTAAGAGCGAATTCTTCTCACCCACCATAATGCAGAGTTGACAGGAGAAAATTTCTTGGTTAATTAGTGAGCCCCTCTGACACATGCCTTGGAGATACCATGTTGAAGACAGCAAAAGCATGATACGAATGTAGCCTGGATCAGGCTACACTTGCTGGAAAGCCACCTAAGAAGTTTGTGAAAATTGGATGAAGAAGATATAAATTTTATTGTGTCCAGTCACTGAAATTTGGGCGCTCTTTGCTACAGCAGCTAATAATATTTTCCCTGACTATGTAGCAAATATGGCCAACATGCTTTTACAAAGTGAGCACAAAGATATCTACTTTATTCTCTACAGTTTGCTACATGGTCAGAATATTTCATAATAAGTAAGAAACTGGGACACACCATTCCTTTAGAAACTATGAAAAAATCCACTACAGGTCACAGTTTCGAAAAAGAAAGCAAATGGGAAGGAGAAAGTATATACATGGGACTTCAACTATATTTAACACTCTGTTTCTTTAAACACAAGTTGTTCTGAGATGACTTGGCCAAACACAAAAGAAAGGTTACTTGCTCTATTAAACAATTAAAATTATATTCCTTAATTAGTCAGCTTTCTTCCCAGAGAGGATGTTTCCCTGAAAGGAATGAAGAAAGTTCATGATACCAAGGCAAACTTGGACTTGGTCTTCATGATTCGACCCGAGGCATCAGGAATGATATCCATGACACCAGGAAGTGCTGGTGGAGGTGGGGGAGGGGGGCACATATCTGCAATGCTGCTGGAATCTTTTATTGTACCCTCTGAAGATGAATAAATAAGGAAGGAATTTACTGTTTTTTTCCTTCCTTTGGCAAACAATGACATTTCACATCATGATAGTGGAAAAATACTCTTTTTGAAACAGCACACTTTCCGGAAACATTTATGTCATCTGCTTGCATGGTCAAAGTATGAACAGTGGCTGGGTTACTTCATCTAAAATAACAGATGCATCTAAAACCACAAGAGTTAAAATTCTCATAGGACATAAGTTTCTTTAACAACTTGTTACTAAGTCCCTCTCAAGAAACGCTTCTCCTAGAATGCTCTGTTTATTCAGCACTCAGATCCATAAATATTTAGATCTACACAGTCCTGAGACCCACCATAATGCAGAGTTGACAGGAGAAAATTTCTTGGTTAATTAGTGAGCCCCTCTGACACATGCCTTGGAGATACCATGTTGAAGACAGCAAAAGCATGATACGAATGTAGCCTGGATCAGGCTACACTTGCTGGAAAGCCACCTAAGAAGTTTGTGAAAATTGGATGAAGAAGATATAAATTTTATTGTGTCCAGTCACTGAAATTTGGGCGCTCTTTGCTACAGCAGCTAATAATATTTTCCCTGACTATGTAGCAAATATGGCCAACATGCTTTTACAAAGTGAGCACAAAGATATCTACTTTATTCTCTACAGTTTGCTACATGGTCAGAATATTTCATAATAAGTAAGAAACTGGGACACACCATTCCTTTAGAAACTATGAAAAAATCCACTACAGGTCACAGTTTCGAAAAAGAAAGCAAATGGGAAGGAGAAAGTATATACATGGGACTTCAACTATATTTAACACTCTGTTTCTTTAAACACAAGTTGTTCTGAGATGACTTGGCCAAACACAAAAGAAAGGTTACTTGCTCTATTAAACAATTAAAATTATATTCCTTAATTAGTCAGCTTTCTTCCCAGAGAGGATGTTTCCCTGAAAGGAATGAAGAAAGTTCATGATACCAAGGCAAACTTGGACTTGGTCTTCATGATTCGACCCGAGGCATCAGGAATGATATCCATGACACCAGGAAGTGCTGGTGGAGGTGGGGGAGGGGGGCACATATCTGCAATGCTGCTGGAATCTTTTATTGTACCCTCTGAAGATGAATAAATAAGGAAGGAATTTACTGTTTTTTTCCTTCCTTTGGCAAACAATGACATTTCACATCATGATAGTGGAAAAATACTCTTTTTGAAACAGCACACTTTCCGGAAACATTTATGTCATCTGCTTGCATGGTCAAAGTATGAACAGTGGCTGGGTTACTTCATCTAAAATAACAGATGCATCTAAAACCACAAGAGTTAAAATTCTCATAGGACATAAGTTTCTTTAACAACTTGTTACTAAGTCCCTCTCAAGAAACGCTTCTCCTAGAATGCTCTGTTTATTCAGAACTCAGATCCATAAATATTTAGATCTACACAGTCCTGAGATGTTCCCAAGTAGCCCCTGCAGCCCCAAAATAGGCATGGCTATGAGATAAGGGTAGGGGGTCTCTCCTCGGGGAGAGGGTCAGCAACATGAGAAATGGCATCAGTTCCCATGACCTCGCTACTGGTGCTGGGAGGGTGTGCCTGGTCTATTTTCCTTCCATGATTTCACATTTGATACTGACAACATTCAGCTGCAGTGACCAACTCAAGGAAATAAAACATAGAAGTTCTCGGAGCTAAAACTGCTGAATAACTGGCTTCCACCTCTGGCATCAGAGGCTGATATTTTCATTTAGCAAATGAGAACCCTCTGAGCAAGGCCCAGGGCTGTGGGTGCGGGGAACACAGAGTAGACAACACAGTTGGAGAGATGTGACCCGGATCTGCTGGCAGGAATTCATGGGTGCATTGTTTCAGCCACAATGGGGAATCAGAGTTGTTTTCAGAGAGGAAGTGACATTTGAAGCAGACCTTGGAGAAACAATCAATCCCTTCAGGAAAGGGCAAGGTTTCCACCTTACCTGCCTCATAAGAAACCTGTATGTAGGTCAAGAAGCAACAATTAGAACCAGACATGGAACAACAGACTGGTTTCAAATTGAGAAAGGAGTACGTTAAGGCTGTATATGGTCACCCTGCTCATTTACCTTAGGCACAGTGCATCATGCTAAATGCCAGGCTGGATGAAGCACAAGATTGAAGCAAGATTCCCCAGAGAAATATCAATAACCTCAGATATACAGATGAGACCACCACAATGACAGAAAGCAAAGAGGAACTAAAGAGCTTCTTGATGAAGATGAGAGAGTGAAAAGGCTGGCTAAACACTCAACATTCAAAAAACAAAGATCATGGCGTCTGGTCCCATCACTTCATGGCAAATAGATGGACAAACAATGAAAACAGCCACAGACTTTATCTTCTTGGACTCCAAAATCACTGCAGACGGTAACTGTAGCCATGAAATTAAAAGATGCTTGCTCCTGGGAAGAAAAGCTACGACAAACTTAGATAGCATATTAAGCAGAGATATTACTTTGTCAACAAAGGCTTGTATAATCAAAGTTATGGTTTTTCCAGTAGTCATGTATGGATGTGAATGTTAGACCGTAAAGAAGGCTGAGTGCTGAAATGATGCATTCAAACTGTGGTGCTGGAGAAGACTCTTGAGAGTCCCTTGGACTGCAAGGAGATCAAACCAGTCAATCCTAAAGGAAGTCAACTCTGAATATTCACTGAGAGGACTGATGCTGAAGTTCCAAACTTTGGGTGACGTGATGCAAAGAGCCTACTCATTGGAAAAGACCCTGATGCTGGCAAAGATGGAAGGCAGGAGGAGAAGGGGAAGACGGAGGATGAGATAGTTGGAGGGCACCACCAACTCAATGGATATGAGTTTAAGCAAGCTGCAGGAGATGGTGAAGGACAGGGAAACCAGGTGTGCTGCAGTCCATGGGGTCACGGAGTCAGATATGACTGAGCAACTGAACAACAACAAAACTGAGAATTAGCAAGTGCTTACTACGGGTTGGAATTTATCCGTATTTTATGCCCCACTCCTGGTATGCTTTGGGGTTTCTCTATTTTGTGAGGGTGGGGGCACTTCTGTTGATCATTCATTTATTTATCTTTGCTCTTTGGCCCGTGTGGGCCTCCCATAGCAGTGGCCTCTCTCGTCGCAGAGCACCGGCTCCAGGTCCATGCGCTCCAGAGTTCCGGCTCTGTAGTTGGATACATCGGTCCAATCGCTCCGCGGCACGTGGGATCTTCCCAGGCCAGGGATTGAACTGGCACCCCTTGCACTGCAAGGTGGTGGCCTTACCCACGGGACCACCAGGTAAGCCCTGCTTTGGGTTTTTATTGAATATTTCAAACAAACAGAAAGGTACAAAGAGTAATATAACAATGTTTTTGTATCCGCTCTCCTGCTTTGTCAAATCATAACACTGGTTGGTATTTGCCTTAGGTGTTAAGATCACATAAAAGCTTCCTAGGTAGCCCTCTACTTTGCATTCTTCTCTTTCTCTCCAGAGATATAACATTCATTTCTCTAATTTGGATTTTGTATCCTCTGCTTCTTATTTCCCTTCTGAGGCAGACGTCTTTCATGGACTCTTTGTTCTTTCCCATGAACATTAGAAGAATTCTCCACCCAGGACTCCACTGAGTGAGGTTGGCTTGAATGATTTTCCTCAAACTCCAGCTTTTCCAGAAAATCAACTGAGCCTTAGAACCAAAAATGAGTGAGGCTTGGCTTGAATGATTCCTGTCCAAACCAAGTCAATCCTAAAGAAGTCAACTCTGAATATTCACTGAGAGGACTGATGCTGAAGTTCCAAACTTTGGGTGACGTGATGCAAAGAGCCTACTCATTGGAAAAGACCCTGATGCTGGCAAAGATGGAAGGCAGGAGGAGAAGGGGAAGACGGAGGATGAGATAGTTGGAGGGCACCACCAACTCAATGGATATGAGTTTAAGCAAGCTGCAGGAGATGGTGAAGGACAGGGAAACCAGGTGTGCTGCAGTCCATGGGGTCACGGAGTCAGATATGACTGAGCAACTGAACAACAACAAAACTGAGAATTAGCAAGTGCTTACTACGGGTTGGAATTTATCCGTATTTTATGCCCCACTCCTGGTATGCTTTGGGGTTTTCTCTATTTTTTGAGGGTGGGGGCACTTCTGTTGATCATTCATTTATTTATCTTTGCTCTTTGGCCCGTGTGGGCCTCCCATAGCAGTGGCCTCTCTCGTCGCAGAGCACCGGCTCCAGGTCCATGCGCTCCAGAGTTCCGGCTCTGTAGTTGGATACATCGGTCCAATCGCTCCGCGGCACGTGGGATCTTCCCAGGCCAGGGATTGAACTGGCACCCCTTGCACTGCAAGGTGGTGTCCTTACCCACTGGACCACCAGGGAAGCCCTGCTTTGGGTTTTTTTTATGGAATATTTCAAACAAACAGAAAGGTACAAAGAGTAATATAACAATGTTTTTGTATCCGCTCTCCTGCTTTGTCAAATCATAACACTGGTTGGTATTTGCCTTAGGTGTTAAGATCACATAAAAGCTTCCTAGGTAGCCCTCTACTTTGCATTCTTCTCTTTCTCTCCAGAGATATAACATTCATTTCTCTAATTTGGATTTTGTATCCTCTGCTTCTTATTTCCCTTCTGAGGCAGACGTCTTTCATGGACTCTTTGTTCTTTCCCATGAACATTAGAAGAATTCTCCACCCAGGACTCCACTGAGTGAGGTTGGCTTGAATGATTTTCCTCAAACTCCAGCTTTTTCCAGAAAATCAACTGAGCCTTAGAACCTAAGAGGTTAAGCAAAGAGATGGATCTGATGTACTCTTTGACTCCTTGTTTATCCAGAAGCTAATCAGGGCCTGACAGGGACACTCGGAAATTGCTCCACTGAGGAGACAAAGACCACACTAGACCACAGTCAGAAGTCCTCATTTTCAACTAGGAATTCCTCCAATTTTCTTGCATTGTGTTTGACTCTTTGTGACCCTGTAGCCTGCCGGGCTCCTCTGTCAGGGGATCTTCCCTATCTAGGGATCGAACTGTCAGAGCGTGTGTGTGTGTGTGTGTGTGTGTGTGTGTGTGTGTCTGTGTGTGTGTATGTCTGTGTGTGTGTGTACGCAGAAGGGCATGGTAACCCACTCCAGTATTCTTGCCTGGAGAATCCCTTGGACTGAGGAACTGGCAGGCTACAGTCCATGGGATCTCAAATAGTCAAGACATGACTGAAGTGACTTAGCACAGCGCGCGCACGTGCACACACACACACACACATATTCTTTTTCAGCTATTTTTCCATTATAGGTTGTTAAAAAATATTTAATAGGGCTTTCCTGGTGGTCCAGTGCAGTGCAAGGGGCACCGGTTTGATCCCTGGCCAGGGAAGATCCCACGCGTCACGGAGTGTCTGGACTGGTGCATCTAATTGCGAGCCAGCACTCTGGAGCGCATGCATCCAGAGTCGGTCCTCTGCAACAAGAGAGGCCACTGCAGTGGGAGGCCCACACAGGTTGAAGAATGAAGATAGATGAAAATAAAAAACAAAAAATCAATAAAAGAGGCCAACATTTTTTAAAAATTCAATATAGTTCTTTGTGCTATAGAGTAAATCCTTGTCAGTTATCTATTGCATATATAGTAGTGTGTATCTGTTAATACTATTCTCTTAATATATTTCTCTCCCCTTCCCCCTTTAGTAACTGTAAGTTTGTCTTCTATGTCTGTAATATAATGGTTGTGATGACTAGTTCTTGGTTTTGAGGGAGCACCGTAATATCAGTGAGTCATGATCTTGTGATCTCCCCAGACTGAGGTACTGTGAGCTCAGCCTTGCCCCAGTGTAGTGACCAATGTCAGCGACACTGACGGGCTTGCTTGGTCCTCCTGGCTTTGCATGCAGCTCCTAGGATCACATCGTGAAGGACAGACCACAGGCCATGAGTGCATCTTGTCCTTTCACTCCTTCATCTCCACCTCTTATCCCCCTTTTATCAAACTTCCTGGCCATACAAGGGTCCCGGACACTGGGCAGGACATACAAGAATCCAGAAACTGGTAGAGAAAAGCTCACAGCTGGGAAGAATTATATGAGCAGAATTTTCTGGCACTTTGGCCTGAAGTGAGGGGGGCAAATGTCAAGCATGTTCTAGATTTGAAAGAATAATAAGCAAAATGCTACTATGTGGGACATTCCGCAAACATGTGGGAAACATAAGATGGTATTAAGGAAAGGATAACAGCCATGTGCACACCTCCAAGTCCTTCTAGCCTTGCCACCTTTAGGCATCTGACCATTGCTCACTTAAATAATATTTGTATTGTTTTCTGATTTCAAAAGCTCATTCTACTTTTCAAAATTATGAAGGATTGCTATAAAATTTTGGAATTATTAATTCTAAAAGAAGAATTAAGAAATACTAAACCATCATCACCACCAGAGATATCCACTGTCAACATTTCGGTAAAACTTCTTCAGTATTTTATGGTTTATATATTATGTATTTAAACAAACTCATGACTACATTGTAGAGAATTGAATAATGTGTTTTTTCCATTTAGACTGTACATCTATGTTATTAAGTAGACTGAAAAATTTTAAATGATTTTTGGTCTACTGTAAAGCAAGACGTGGACTTCCCCAATGACTCAGTGGTAAAGAATTTGTTTGCTAAGGTAGAACATAAGGGAGATGTGGGTTTGATCCTTGGATTGGGAAGACCCTCTGGAGGAGGAAATGGCAACCCACTCCAGTATTTTTGCCTGGGAAACCCTGTGGACAGAGGGGTCTGTATAGTCCATGGGGCTGCAAGAGTTGGACACAACTGACGGACTAAGAGAAGGAGAGACAGAAACCTAGATATGCATACAAAAAGACTACACATGTATGCACATTTGAAAATATGAAAAAGGAAAATAAACTGAACATTCTGGAGCATGCTCCTTGCTGACTGCATATTTAAGCAGCATTTATCCCATGGATGTGTCATGATGTAATCTTTCTCCTATTACACACTTAGGAACTACACTCTTAATGCCAATCTCTGATTATTCCTTTAGGATCAATTTTGGGATGCGAAACTACATTGAGAGAAAGAGTATATAACTAGGTATATATTCAAACTTTTAATGTTGATATACTTGTAGATTCACACGTGGTTGTAAAAGAAGGAATAATACAGAGGGGTCCTGTGCTCCCTTTCATCAGGCTATCAACACTAACAATGTCAAGGTACAGAACACCTCCAGTTATCACCTGATCTCTCGTGTCATTCTTTCATAGACACAGCTTTCATCCTGGCTCCATCCCATTCTGACAACTGTTCATCTTTTTTCTTTTTCTGTAAGTACATCACTTCAAGAATATGACACAAGCAGAATCATATAGCATGTAACCATTTAGGACTGGCTTTATTCACCCAGCATATCAACAATTCCTTCCTATTTATCACTGAGCAGCATTCTATGGTACAGATGCACTATGGGTTAACCATCTACCTGTGAGAAAGGTACCTATGGGTTGTTTCCAGTTTGGGGCCACTACAAATGCAGTTGCTGTCAACATCTGTACACAGGCTTCTGTGTGAACACAGTTTTCATTTCTCCGGGGTAAATGTCAGGAGTGTAATTACCAGGTCCTATGGTCATATTAATTTGTGTAAGATACTGCCAAACTGTTCTCCAGGGTGGCTGTAGCATTCCACCTTCCCATCAGCAGCAGATGAGTGACCCAGTTTCTTCACCTTTCCCCCAGGCATTTGATGTTGTCACTACATTTTATTTTAACAATTCTGATGAGATGTCTCATTGCGATTTTAATTTGTTTTTCCCTGATGGCTGATGATGTTGAACATCATTTCATGGGTTTATCTGTCATCTATATATCTTCTCCAGTGAAATATCTTTTGATGTCTTTTGTCTGTTTTCTAACTGGATTGCTTTTTGGAGAGGCAAGCCATTTATCCATGGATGTGTCATGATAAGTAATCTTAAATTCCTTTTCGAACATTCTGGAGCATGCTCCTTGCTGACTGCATATTTAAGCAGCATTTATCCCATGGATGTGTCATGATGTAATCTTTCTCCTATTACACACTTAGGAACTACACTCTTAATGCCAATCTCTGATTATTCCTTTAGGATCAATTTTGGGATGCGAAACTACATTGAGAGAAAGAGTATATAACTAGGTATATATTCAAACTTTTAATGTTGATATACTTGTAGATTCACACGTGGTTGTAAAAGAAGGAATAATACAGAGGGGTCCTGTGCTCCCTTTCATCAGGCTATCAACACTAACAATGTCAAGGTACAGAACACCTCCAGTTATCACCTGATCTCTCGTGTCATTCTTTCATAGACACAGCTTTCATCCTGGCTCCATCCCATTCTGACAACTGTTCATCTTTTTTCTTTTTCTGTAAGTACATCACTTCAAGAATATGACACAAGCAGAATCATATAGCATGTAACCATTTAGGACTGGCTTTATTCACCCAGCATATCAACAATTCCTTCCTATTTATCACTGAGCAGCATTCTATGGTACAGATGCACTATGGGTTAACCATCTACCTGTGAGAAAGGTACCTATGGGTTGTTTCCAGTTTGGGGCCACTACAAATGCAGTTGCTGTCAACATCTGTACACAGGCTTCTGTGTGAACACAGTTTTCATTTCTCCGGGGTAAATGTCAGGAGTGTAATTACCAGGTCCTATGGTCATATTAATTTGTGTAAGATACTGCCAAACTGTTCTCCAGGGTGGCTGTAGCATTCCACCTTCCCATCAGCAGCAGATGAGTGACCCAGTTTCTTCACCTTTCCCCCAGGCATTTGATGTTGTCACTACATTTTATTTTAACAATTCTGATGAGATGTCTCATTGCGATTTTAATTTGTTTTTCCCTGATGGCTGATGATGTTGAACATCATTTCATGGGTTTATCTGTCATCTATATATCTTCTCCAGTGAAATATCTTTTGATGTCTTTTGTCTGTTTTCTAACTGGATTGCTTTTTTTACTGCTGAGTTTTGAGAGTTTTTAAAAAATATATTCTAGTTCTGGTCTTTCGCTGGATATATGGCTTGAAAATATTTTTGCCCTGTTTGTAGGTTTGTCTTCATCCTTTTAACATGATGTTCAAGCCTGCTTTCTGTTGCTTAGATTATATCTTTTCTATCAGTCTATCTTCCAGTTCATGGCTTCTTCCCTGTCTCATAGATGCTGCTACTAAGTCCACTGAGTATTTTGTTTTGGTTATTGTACTCTCTAGTCTTGATTTCCATTTGCTTCTTCTTTATATCTTTATTTTGGTTGTTACTGAATCTTTGTTTCTAGCATGTTCGTAATTTCTCTTGGCTGCTTTAAAATCTTATCATTATAATACTAATATCTTAGCCACGTTGGTGTTGACATATATTGTCTTTTTCATTCAACTTGACATCTTCCAGATACTTGGCATGATGAATGATTTTCAAGTAATCTGGACAGTTCAGATATGATAAGACTCTGAATTCTGTATTAACTAGTTTACTCCCTCCAGCAGCAGAGGCAGCTAGGACTTCTTGTTAATGTACAGTGAGGATGGGCGTCCTGGCTCCTCTCAGACCTCCTGACACTCCTCCGTTGGGAGAAGTAGGAGAGCCTCATCCCCATGTGATCATCACCTGCACCACCACTGGGAGGGGGGACCTGATGCTCCTCGTATTAACCATGCCTTTCATGTTATGATGCTTTGACATCTTGGGGCTTAGTGACCTGGGAGGAACTGCCCCAGCACAGCTAGGTAATTCCTAGAGAAAATAAATGACTTTCCTGTGAAAGCACCTTTCATATATCACCAACCAATCCAGAGTCCAGACCTACAACCACATGCTCTACTGGGCTCTTACATGCTGGGACATTTCCTCTGACCTAAATACTCCAGAACCAGATACCAGGCAACGCAGGACAACCCCTATGGCCCAGAGCCTGCTGCAATTACTCAAATTACCCTGCCTCATCCACTCCTTTGCGTGGAAACCACAAGAAAGACTTCTGTCCAGCTTTTTCCTGCTCCTTCTGCCACTGACACATCCTGGTGCTCCCTGGGTGGCTCCTGCTTCGAGGGGACTGTCATTATCAACTTCTCCCTCCATGAGTCATTTCTGTATCTTCATGTCTTGTCACACCGGATTAAAACAAATCTTGGGCTTCCCCTGGCGGTCCAGCGGGTAAGGACACCGCCTTGCAGTGCAAGGGGCGCCAGTTCGATCCCTGGCCTGGGAAGATCCCACATGCCGCGGAGCGGCTGGACCCATGTGTCCAATCACTGAGCCGGAGCTCTGGGGCGCATGCGCATAGAGTCGGCGCTCTGCAACGACAGATGCCACCGCGATGGGAGGCCCACAGGAGCCAAAGAGCAAAGACGGATTAAAATAGAGAAATGAAAGACCAATAGAAGTGGTCCGCCCGCTCCCCTCCCTCCCCAACCTGACTCCCACCCAAAATAAATAAATAAATAAATCTTTAAAAAAATAATAAATAAAACAAATCTCAGTCACCCTGAAAACACTGGTGGGCAGTGATAAAGGTCCTGTTCTGACATCAACCCAGTGGGAAAAGAGGGGCCCTTTGTTACCCCTCTGTGGGCATGTAAGTCCTAGCACTGGCCCAGCAGAGGGGCTGAGACATGTTGGGAGAGGCCGGTGAGGGTGGCCACCTCGGTTCCCCTCTGACCTTCTGCTGGCCTGAGTGGGATGCATCAGTTTTTATGGGGTCTGGCTGGAGTAGAGTGGCTACTGTTTATAAGTTTTCTGTCCTGCCTAGGCTGCCTTTTCCTGGTCCTGCAGCTCGAGTGATTTTTCATCTGTGCCTGTTGCATTGTGGCATCTTCAGAGCCAAGTCTGGAGAATATGATGCAATACAGAAACCCAGGGGCTCTGCATGGTGTTCCTCCTGGGGTCCCAAGGTCTCAGCCAGTCTTCCTCCTTCTCTCTACCCTTCAGAGACCTCTTATGTTTGTTATATATATAACATCCAGGGCTTTGGTTTGTATTTAACAGAAGGAATAGAGGAAAGTATATCTACTCCATGTTTTCTGAAACAGAAGTCCTCGTATTTTTAGATGTACAAACACGACAGGACCTGTCTTGAATGAAAGTCTCTATTTGAAGTTCAGTTGAAGTTCATTTGAACTTCATTGAATTTTAGTTGAAATTTCAATGGAAACTTCAACTGTTTCCATTGGAGTGTGATGAATGGTAGTCCTCATGGGCTAATCCTCAAGGAGTTTTAGGGAGAGATAAAGATGTAAAAGGCAAGGTGCTTGGATAGCTTGGATAGGAGATACCCCGTAAATGTTTTCAGGCTGAGTAAACTATTTCTCTGCAATGATTTCAAAAGCTTCAACTGAACTCGCCATAGAAATATTGGGGAACTTGCTAAGTGAAAACTGACTTCAGTAAATATGTAATGTTAATATCCCTCTCCATTTCCCCATTCCCCTGGACATGAGCTATCACTATGTGCTTGCACTGATTTCTAAAAACGTTCTATAGAAATACAACAAATACCTAGAGAGTGAGTACACAAATATATTTACATCCTACATAGGCCAGAACACACATATTCCAGGGCGGAAGCAATGGATGGTCTGCATGCAAAATCACTCCAGTGAGACCCTGTTATCTCTCCACTCATCCTGGCCCCAAATTACCCATCCTAACAGCCTTTATCACCCACATTTGCTAAGTTTCCATCTAAGAACTAAAAGTTTAAACAACCCCATCAGAGCCGACTGAAGCTATGAGTAATGGAAACAAATCTTTTCACTGCTTTCTATCAGAAATTCTTTGCAAGGGCTCTTATAAACACTGTCATTTTTTAAAGGCCTTAAATATTTGATCACGTTCTTGAGACTATACAAACCAGAGTGTCGTTTCCTAAGGCCCGCTATCACAGAGAACCTGCATCCCGTAGGCCTTCAGCCTGCAGGGCAACCTTGGCAGGACCACACAGAGCTCTCTTTGGAAGGCCCAACGTCAGGAATGTTTTCAAAAGAAAAAGCTCCTGCAAAGACTCATGACCGTCAAAATAGGTCTTGGGAGGTTTGTTCCCGAGTGTCTCCACTACCATCTCCCCATCTCTCTTAGAAATCAAAGTACTTTACAGTAGGGAAAACAGCTTCTTTGAGCACTGAGTAAAAGAAATCTCTTCTTTCAAAATGCTTACCCAACTCCTACACAAAAGGCCAAATGGTGTGCTGGGATGAGAAAGAGGTTAGGTTTCCAAAGGAAGTTATTTCCCCAACTTGAAAGAGAGATTTGGTTCTCTTCCAAAGGCAGGAGAACCTTTTAAAAATAAATCAATTCCTTGTTTCAAGAACAACCATGTAGAGCATCTATGCTGGATCAAATGCCACATCTGAGAAAATGTCACCATCAAAGCCAAATGCAGCAACTGAACTCCCCACACAGGATAAAAATCTTATCGGAATTCATAAAAAACATCTGTCTTTCCCCTCTATGTTCACTGAGTCTAACCTTCTGTACTATTTCTTGTCTAAGTAAACATACAAAGTATTTACTCCAAAAGTGAAAAACCAGATTCTTAAAAAAAGAAAAAAAATCATTTGGCTCCTCTACTCCCAGTTCTTACTTCTTCTATACCTCACTTTTATTTAGTGGGTGTTTCCATGTGAAAATTTTAAAGGCTCTCTCTTTCTTCCTCTCTCCTCTCCACCTCCTCTTTCTCCTGCTTTATCTCTATAGCGTCACCAACTCACAGATGAATTTGAACAAACTCCAGGAGATAGTGAAGGACAGAGGACCGGGCATGCTGCAGTTCATGGAATTGCAGAGTCAGACATGACTTAGTGCCTGAACAACTCAAATGCCACCATGATCCTAATCTCACCCTCCCCAACCAGTAAGGAAGGATGAAACACAGGATCAGAAAATGCATTCAGCATTGCTAGGAATCTGAGGATATGAATTTTATTCTTTAGCATTTAGAATGATTTGTGCGATTGGTGTAGTAAATTTGAAACTATATTGTTTACTGAAGAATAGAGCAAATGAGTAAATGTATTGATATTCTTGGGGATCAGAGTTGTACTATGGAAGAAGGGGGACACATACGAACTAAGGCGAGGTGGGGAAAATGTGATGTTGGATTTAAATTGGAGACTAATGACTGAGACATCTCAATATATTTTTATGTGTGCATACATGTGCATGTATGTATATGTGCTGGTGATGTGTGTGTATACCTGTGTGTGTTTATATTTTCTTAGCTCTGTCCTCTGAAAGGGTGAGAAGCATATGACACTTGGTGACAAGCTCACCTGGCATCCAGATCATGATTTCTGCCTACAATCCCCCTGTAAACTGAATCAGTGAGCGATGGCTGTGTATAAGAGGGGATAGGAGTAGCTTGAAGGGCTTCCTGTGGCCAATTTCCAGCATCAAAAGAATCAAAATCAATTCCTTGTTTCAAGAACAACCATGTAGAGCATCTATGCTGGATCAAATGCCACATCTGAGAAAATGTCACCATCAAAGCCAAATGCAGCAACTGAACTCCCCACACAGGATAAAAATCTTATCGGAATTCATAAAAAACATCTGTCTTTCCCCTCTATGTTCACTGAGTCTAACCTTCTGTACTATTTCTTGTCTAAGTAAACATACAAAGTATTTACTCCAAAAGTGAAAAACCAGATTCTTAAAAAAAGAAAAAAAATCATTTGGCTCCTCTACTCCCAGTTCTTACTTCTTCTATACCTCACTTTTATTTAGTGGGTGTTTCCATGTGAAAATTTTAAAGGCTCTCTTTTTCTTCCTCTCTCCTCTCCACCTCCTCTTTCTCCTGCTTTATCTCTATAGCGTCACCAACTCACAGATGAATTTGAACAAACTCCAGGAGATAGTGAAGGACAGAGGACCGGGCATGCTGCAGTTCATGGAATTGCAGAGTCAGACATGACTTAGTGCCTGAACAACTCAAATGCCACCATGATCCTAATCTCACCCTCCCCAACCAGTAAGGAAGGATGAAACACAGGATCAGAAAATGCATTCAGCATTGCTAGGAATCTGAGGATATGAATTTTATTCTTTAGCATTTAGAATGATTTGTGCGATTGGTGTAGTAAATTTGAAACTATATTGTTTACTGAAGAATAGAGCAAATGAGTAAATGTATTGATATTCTTGGGGATCAGAGTTGTACTATGGAAGAAGGGGGACACATACGAACTAAGGCGAGGTGGGGAAAATGTGATGTTGGATTTAAATTGGAGACTAATGACTGAGACATCTCAATATATTTTTATGTGTGCATACATGTGCATGTATGTATATGTGCTGGTGATGTGTGTGTATACCTGTGTGTGTTTATATTTTCTTAGCTCTGTCCTCTGAAAGGGTGAGAAGCATATGACACTTGGTGACAAGCTCACCTGGCATCCAGATCATGATTTCTGCCTACAATCCCCCTGTAAACTGAATCAGTGAGCGATGGCTGTGTATAAGAGGGGATAGGAGTAGCTTGAAGGGCTTCCTGTGGCCAATTTCCAGCATCAGAAAAAGTAATACTAATAATATATTGCAATGAAAAAGAGTAAACAAGAATCTAATGAGAGGATTTTGTGATAAAATATAATAAATATTAAATTTACTATCTAAACTTTTAAAGTACACAGTTCAGTGGAATCAAGTACATTCACCTTGCTGCACAACCATCATCCACTGCCAGAACTTTCCCATCTTTGAAAATCAAAACTCTGTACCTATTAAACAATAAGTCTTCTTTCCCTATTCTCACCAGCCCTAGCAACTACCATTCTACTTTCTGTCTCTACGAATTTGATCAACACCACGGACCTCATATAAGGGGAATCATACACTATTTGATTTCCTGTGTCAGTTTATTTCACTCAGCATAACATGTTCAAAGTTCATCTATGTTGTAGCATGTGTCAGAATTCCATTTCTTTTTAAGGTGGTATGATATCCACTGAATGCTTATGTCACATTTTGTTGGTCCACCTATATGTGGATGGAAATGTGTGTTGCTCCCAACTTTTGGCTGCAGTGAATAATGTTGCCATGAACACACAAGCATATGAGTCTCTGCTTCCAATTCTTTTGAACATACACTCCAAAGTGGAACTGCTGGGTCATATGATAATTCTCCTTAATAATACATTTCTTTAAAAGAGAGAGAAGTAGGAGGGTGGAGCTAAGATAGCAGCGTAGAAGGACGTGCACTCATCTCTCCTGAAAAACCGCCTGAATTACAACGAGTTCCTGAAAACCATCGACAGGAGGAGGTTGGATCTGATCACAGAGAGGATACCCCACATCGAAGAACAAAGGAGAAGCCCTCATCAAGACGGTAGGAAGGGCGCAATCGCACTTTTAAAAGTCAAACCCCAGAGAGGCTGGGCGGCCAAAGGCGCAAAGCCTGTTGCAGATCAAGACCTGGGAAAGGAGCAGTGATGCCCACAAGGGACTGAGCCAGACCTGCTTTGGAGGGTCCAAGTGCCCCCTTGAGCTAGAAGTGCCCTTGAGCAGTCCTCGGAAGGACGGCACTCAGTTTCCTTTGGAGGAGGTTACCATTAACCCAATCACAGAGCCCCTGAGGAGGACTGGAAACTCTGTGCGCACTGTGATCCGGGAGAGAGGAATAGCGATCCCGCATGAGACTGAGCCAGACTCACCTCTGTGTAACCTGGCGTCTCCCGCGGTGGCGGGGGTGGACGGTGGCCTGCAGCAGGGTTGGGGTCACTGCGGAAGTGCTGCCCATAGAGCGTGTGGGAATAAATCCTTTGTGAGACAGACGCCATTTTCCCTACTGTAGTTTGGCTTCTGGTCAAGCTACAGGGAGGGAATTTAGCTCCACCCAGCAAGAAAAGGGATTTGGATTAAGAAACTCCCAGGGCCAACCTGGGCGGGCCTTTTAGTTCTGGAATAGGCCGAAACAAACAAGCAGTCAAAGAGGTCTTCAGATCCAACCACTGCCAGAGGCAAGAAAAAGACTGATAATTCCTGAATAGTCGGCAAGAGACAGAAGAACATAAACACTATTTTCTCGTTTTGTCTGAAGCTGGAGTTACTGCTGAATTTTTAAATTTTCATTTTATTGCTGGGTCATATGGATAATTGCCCCCTTTGCAGTGAATAATGTTGCCATGAACACACAAGCATATGAGTCTCTGCTTCCAATTCTTTTGAACATACACTCCAAAGTGGAACTGCTGGGTCATATGATAATTCTCCTTAATAATACATTTCTTTAAAAGAGAGAGAAGTAGGAGGGTGGAGCTAAGATAGCAGCGTAGAAGGACGTGCACTCATCTCTCCTGAAAAACCGCCTGAATTACAACGAGTTCCTGAAAAACCATCGACAGGAGGAGGTTGGATCTGATCACAGAGAGGATACCCCACATCGAAGAACAAAGGAGAAGCCCTCATCAAGACGGTAGGAAGGGCGCAATCGCACTTTTAAAAGTCAAACCCCAGAGAGGCTGGGCGGCCAAAGGCGCAAAGCCTGTTGCAGATCAAGACCTGGGAAAGGAGCAGTGATGCCCACAAGGGACTGAGCCAGACCTGCTTTGGAGGGTCCAAGTGCCCCCTTGAGCTAGAAGTGCCCTTGAGCAGTCCTCGGAAGGACGGCACTCAGTTTCCTTTGGAGGAGGTTACCATTAACCCAATCACAGAGCCCCTGAGGAGGACTGGAAACTCTGTGCGCACTGTGATCCGGGAGAGAGGAATAGCGATCCCGCATGAGACTGAGCCAGACTCACCTCTGAGTAACCTGACGTCTCCCGCGGTGGCGGGGGTGGACGGTGGCCTGCAGCAGGGTTGGGGTCACTGCGGAAGTGCTGCCCATAGAGCGTGTGGGAATAAATCCTTTGTGAGACAGACGCCATTTTCCCTACTGTAGTTTGGCTTCTGGTCAAGCTACAGGAGGAATTTAGCTCCACCCAGCAAGAAAAGGGATTTGGATTAAGAAACTCCCAGGGCCAACCTGGGCGGGCCTTTTAGTTCTGGAATAGGCCGAAACAAACAAGCAGTCAAAGAGGTCTTCAGATCCAACCACTGCCAGAGGCAAGAAAAAGACTGATAATTCCTGAATAGTCGGCAAGAGACAGAAGAACATAAACACTATTTTCTCGTTTTGTCTGAAGCTGGAGTTACTGCTGAATTTTTAAATTTTCATTTTATTCCTTATTCTTTTTTATTGCTTTTTTTTGTATTGTATTGTTTGGTTTCAATTGTTTTTTTCCCTTTTTTCCAAACCCACTTAGTGCACCCCCCATATTTTTTTTTGTTTTTTTTTGGGTGTGTGACAGTGGGTGTGTTTATTTCCTCCACTGAATTCTATTGAAGCTACTAATCTTAACAGTAAGACTGAACATATTCAAGTTTACATTTTTTTTTTTCCTTTTAAACCACACATTTTATTTTGGTATAAACTTCTGGTTCCCCATTGGCCTTTTAAGGTTCTGTGAAGATTTTGTTTGTTTTTATTGTTTTTGCTTTGTTTTTCTAGATTTTTCTATATACTTATCTCTGTTTTAATTTTTTTAATTTTTCATTTGTACTACTACTTCCTCGATAATTCTTTGCTTTCTCTTAAGCTCCTTTCCTATAGCACTAAACTCTAATACATACAAATCTTTATCTCCCCATATTTAACTTTGCAATGTTGTTCTGTATTTCTCTTTTATCCTCCCTTTCTCTTTTTCCCTTTCCCCACCATATTTCTTAGTCTGTTCTGTCCTCATTGCCTTATCCCCAATGGGGACCCTGCTCTAGCATTATTCTCCAATTGGTGCTCTACTTAGTTTGGTTATTAACTGGTGGATCTCATTCTTGGTTTTCTCTACGTGCTGTGCTAACGTATTGTACTGTATTTTTGGTTGGAATGCTTGGATTATGTTACAGCTGTATATGTATGTGTGTATAATTCAATATGCTAGATAATATTTGCATAATATTTTAATTGCCATTTGTCAAAGGTATACCTTCTGTTTCTCATTCGTGTATATATGTTTTAATATCATTTAATGCCATAACAAACCAGCCATCAAATCTTCATTCCCTGGTCAGGCAACAAGCCCCGGGGCTTTAGAGAGGGAGCACTGACTCCAAAACTCTACAATACTAGAGAACGCCTAACACTACAGAGCAGTATACAAGTGAGAATGCCAACAAAGGTAATCACTTGTATGCAAGTCCTGACATCACCTAACCACCAGCATCACCCAGAATAAGAAGCCCCCTCCAAACAACAAACACCAACAGATGTAACTCAAAGTCTGGGAAAAGGAAATCCCAAACAGAGTCAGTTAAAAAATTAATAATAACAATGAAATGGCAGAGAAATACCACACAAGTGAAGGAACAATCTACAAACACACAAGATCAAATCAATGAAGAGAATTTGGACAAACTTTCTGAAAGTGATTTCAGAAGAATGATAGAAAAGATGATCAAAGACCCTGAAAACAGAATGTTAGAGAAATTGCAAGACACAACTAACACACTGAATAAAGAAATACAAGAACTTACCGAAAAAGTAACAGAGACAAACAACTCAATTGCTGAACTGAAAAACACTGTAGAAGGAACCAAGAGCAGAGTATCTGAGACAGAAGACCGGATAAGTGAGCTGGAAGATAGAATGGAGGAAGTAACTGCTGAAAAACAGAATCTAGCTCAAAGAATGAAAAGAGCTGAGGATAGCCTCAGAGACCTCTGGGATCATATCAAATGCACCAAAATTCGAATTATAGGGGTTCCAGAAGAAGAAGAAAAAAAGAAAGGCTATGAGAAAATTTTTGAAGAGATTATAGTTGAAAATTTCCCCAACATGGGAAAAGAAATAGTCAATCAAGTCCAAGAAGCACAAAGAGTACCATACAGAATCAACCCAAGAAGAAACACAGCAACACACATATTAATGAATCTAACACAAATTAAACACAAAGACAGAATTCTCAAAGCAGCAAGGGAAAAGCAACTAGTGACATACAAGGGAAAACCCATCCGTTTAACAGCTGATCTTTCAACAGAAACTCTGCAGGCCAGAGGGAATGGCAGGATACATTTAAATGGCTAAAAGAGAATAATCTGCAACCAAGAATCCTCTACCCTGCAAGGATCTCCTTCAAAATGGATGGAGAAATCAAAAGCTTTACAGACAAGCGAATATTAAAAGAATTTAGTCACACCAAACCAGCCTTACAACAAGTGTTAAAGGGACTTATATAGACAACAAGTATAAGAGAAGGAGAAGATCCAATACTAGAGAACGCCTAACACTACAGAGCAGTATACAAGTGAGAATGCCAACAAAGGTAATCACTTGTATGCAAGTCCTGACATCACCTAACCACCAGCATCACCCAGAATAAGAAGCCCCCTCCAAACAACAAACACCAACAGATGTAACTCAAAGTCTGGGAAAAGGAAATCCCAAACAGAGTCAGTTAAAAAATTAATAATAACAATGAAATGGCAGAGAAATACCACACAAGTGAAGGAACAATCTACAAACACACAAGATCAAATCAATGAAGAGAATTTGGACAAACTTTCTGAAAGTGATTTCAGAAGAATGATAGAAAAGATGATCAAAGACCCTGAAAACAGAATGTTAGAGAAATTGCAAGACACAACTAACACACTGAATAAAGAAATACAAGAACTTACCGAAAAAGTAACAGAGACAAACAACTCAATTGCTGAACTGAAAAACACTGTAGAAGGAACCAAGAGCAGAGTATCTGAGACAGAAGACCGGATAAGTGAGCTGGAAGATAGAATGGAGGAAGTAACTGCTGAAAAACAGAATCTAGCTCAAAGAATGAAAAGAGCTGAGGATAGCCTCAGAGACCTCTGGGATCATATCAAATGCACCAAAATTCGAATTATAGGGGTTCCAGAAGAAGAAGAAAAAAAGAAAGGCTATGAGAAAATTTTTGAAGAGATTATAGTTGAAAATTTCCCCAACATGGGAAAAGAAATAGTCAATCAAGTCCAAGAAGCACAAAGAGTACCATACAGAATCAACCCAAGAAGAAACACAGCAACACACATATTAATGAATCTAACACAAATTAAACACAAAGACAGAATTCTCAAAGCAGCAAGGGAAAAGCAACTAGTGACATACAAGGGAAAACCCATCCGTTTAACAGCTGATCTTTCAACAGAAACTCTGCAGGCCAGAGGGAATGGCAGGATACATTTAAATGGCTAAAAGAGAATAATCTGCAACCAAGAATCCTCTACCCTGCAAGGATCTCCTTCAAAATGGATGGAGAAATCAAAAGCTTTACAGACAAGCGAATATTAAAAGAATTTAGTCACACCAAACCAGCCTTACAACAAGTGTTAAAGGGACTTATATAGACAACAAGTATAAGAGAAGGAGAAGATCCACAAAACAAACCCATCATAACATCTAAGAAGATGACAATAGGATCATTTGTATCAATAATTACTTTGAATGTAAATGGACTAAACGCCCCAACCAAAAGACACAGAGTGGCTGAATGGATTCAAAAACACGACCCATACATATGCTGCCTCCAGGAAACTCATTTCAGACCTACAGACACTCATAGACTGAAAGTGAGAGGCTGGAAAAAGATATTCCATGCAAATGGAAATCAAAAGAAAGCTGGTGTAGCAATCCTCATATCAGACAAAATAGACCTCAAAACAAAGAAGATTAGAAGAGACAAGGAAGGACACTATGTCATGATCAAGGGATCGATCCAAGAAGAAGACATAACAATCATATATATCTATGCACCCAACACAGGAGCACCCCAATACATAAGACAAACACTTTCAGACATAAAAGAAGACATTGACACTAACACAATCATAGTAGGAGACTTTAACACTCCTCTCACACCAATGGACAGATCATCAAAACAGAAAATTAAGAAAGAAACACAAGCCTTAAATGCCACACTAGAAGAAATAGACCTCATTGATATCTTTAGGACTTTCCATCCAAAAGCAGAAGAATATACTTTCTTCTCAAGTGCTCACAGAACATTCTCCAGGATAGACCACATCTTGGGCCACAAATCAAACCTCAGTCAATTCAAGAAAAGTGAAATTATATCAACCATCTTCTCGGACCACAATGCAGTGAGACTAGAGATCAACTACAGGGAAAAAACCGCTAAAAACACAAACACATGGAGATTAAACAACACATACCTAAAAAACCAACTGATCATTGAAGAAATCAAAGGAGAAATAAAAAAATTCCTAGAAGAAAACGACAATGAACACACGACAGTGCAAAACCTATGGGATACTGCAAAAGCAGTTCTAAGAGGGAAGTTTATAGCAATTCAATCCTCCCTCAAAAAGGAAAACTCAAACAGTCGACTAACCTTAAAAAGTCACACCAAACCAGCCTTACAACAAGTGTTAAAGGGACTTATATAGACAACAAGTATAAGAGAAGGAGAAGATCCACAAAACAAACCCATCATAACATCTAAGAAGATGACAATAGGATCATTTGTATCAATAATTACTTTGAATGTAAATGGACTAAACGCCCCAACCAAAAGACACAGAGTGGCTGAATGGATTCAAAACACGACCCATACATATGCTGCCTCCAGGAAACTCATTTCAGACCTACAGACACTCATAGACTGAAAGTGAGAGGCTGGAAAAAGATATTCCATGCAAATGGAAATCAAAAGAAAGCTGGTGTAGCAATCCTCATATCAGACAAAATAGACCTCAAAACAAAGAAGATTAGAAGAGACAAGGAAGGACACTATGTCATGATCAAGGGATCGATCCAAGAAGAAGACATAACAATCATATATATCTATGCACCCAACACAGGAGCACCCCAATACATAAGACAAACACTTTCAGACATAAAAGAAGACATTGACACTAACACAATCATAGTAGGAGACTTTAACACTCCTCTCACACCAATGGACAGATCATCAAAACAGAAAATTAAGAAAGAAACACAAGCCTTAAATGCCACACTAGAAGAAATAGACCTCATTGATATCTTTAGGACTTTCCATCCAAAAGCAGAAGAATATACTTTCTTCTCAAGTGCTCACAGAACATTCTCCAGGATAGACCACATCTTGGGCCACAAATCAAACCTCAGTCAATTCAAGAAAAGTGAAATTATATCAACCATCTTCTCGGACCACAATGCAGTGAGACTAGAGATCAACTACAGGGAAAAAACCGCTAAAAACACAAACACATGGAGATTAAACAACACATACCTAAAAAACCAACTGATCATTGAAGAAATCAAAGGAGAAATAAAAAAATTCCTAGAAGAAAACGACAATGAACACACGACAGTGCAAAACCTATGGGATACTGCAAAAGCAGTTCTAAGAGGGAAGTTTATAGCAATTCAATCCTCCCTCAAGAAACTAGGAAAATCTCAAACAGTCGACCTAACCTTATGCTTAAAACAACTGGAGAAAGAAGAACAAAAACACCCCAAAGCCAGCAGAAGAAGGGAAATCATAAAGATCAAAGCAGAAATAAATGATAAAGAAACAAAAGAAACAATAGTAAAGATAAATAAAACAAAAAGCTGGTTCTTCGAAAAGGTCAATAAAATCGACACACCACTGGCCAGACTCATCAAGAAAGAGAGAGAGAAGAACCAGATCAACAAAATCAAAAATGAAAAAGGAGATATTACAATAGATAATGCAGAAATCCAAAGGATTATAAGAGACTATTATGAACAACTCTATGGCAACAAACTGGACAACCTGAAAGAAATGGACAGCTTCTTGGGAAAGATTAATCTCCCAAGACTCAACCAGGAAGAAATAGAAACTATGAACAAGCCAATCACAAGCTCAGAAATCGACTTTGTGATCAAAAATCTACCCAAAAATAAAAGCCCAGGGACAGATGGTTTCACAGGTGAATTCTATGAAACATTAAAAGAAGAGCTAATGCCTGTCCTTCTAAAACTCTTCCAAAATTGCACAGGAAGGAACACTCCCGAACACATTCTATGAGGCCGCCATCACCCTGACAGCAAAGCCAAGCAAAGACAACACAAAAAAAGAAAATTATAGGCCAATTTCACTGATGAATCTAGACGCCAAAATTCTCAACAAAATCCTAGCAAACAGAATTCAATAATACATCAAAAAGCTCATATATCATGATCAAGTTGGGTTCATCCCAGGCATGCAAGGATTCTTCAATATCCACAAATCAATCAATGTGATACACCATATCAACAAATTGAGAGACAAAAATCACATGATCATCTCAATAGATGCAGAAAAAGCCTTTGACAAAGTACAGCATCCATTTATGATAAAAACTCTTCAAAAAATGGGCACAGAATGAACCTATCTCAACATAGTGAAAGCCATATATGAGAAGCCCACAGCAAACATTATCCTCAACAGTGAAAAACTGAAAGCATTTCCTCTAAGATCAGGAACAAGACAAGGGTGTCCACTTTCACCACTCTTATTCAACATAGTCCTGGAAGTTCTAGCAACAGCAATAAGAGAAGAGAAAGAAATAAAGGGAATCCAGATTGGAAAGGAAGAAGTCAAACTCTATTTGCAGATGACATGATATTATACATAGAAAATCCCAAAGACACTATTACAAAACTACTAGAGTTAATCAGCGAATTCAGCAAAGTTGCAGGATACAAAATCAATATACAGAAATCACTGGCATTCCTATACACAAACAATGAAAAATCAGAAAACAAAATCAAAAAGGCAATCCCCTTCACCACTGCAACCAAAAGAATCAAATATCTAGGAATAAACCTACCCAAAGAAACAAAAAAATTGTACACAGAAAATTACAAGACACTCATGAGAGACATTAAAGAAGACTTAAACAGATGGAGAGATATTCCATGTTCCTGGGTTGGAAGAATCAATACTGTGAAAATGACCATACTACTAAATGTCATCTATAGATTCAATGTGATCCCTATCAAACTACCAATGAAATTCTTCACAGAACTAGACCAAAAAAGAACACAGTTCATAGGGAAACACAAAAGACCTCAAATAGCCAAAGCAATCCTGAGGAAGAAGAATGGAGCTGGAGGGATCAGCCTCCCTAACTTCAGACTCTACTTACAAAGCAACAGTCATCAAGACAGTATGGTACTGGCACAAAAACAGAAATATCGACCAATGGAACATGATAGAGAACCCAGAGATAAACCCACGCACCTATGGGTAACTTATTTTTGACAAAGGAGGCAAAAATCTAAAATGGGACAAAGACAGCCTCTTCAACAAATGGTGCTGGGAAAACTGGACAGCTCCATGGAGAAAAATGAAGTTGGAACACTCCCTCACACCATGCACAAAGATCAACTCAAAATGGATTAAAGACCTAAATGTAAGACCAGAAACCATCAAACTCTTAGAGGAGAATATAGGCAAAACCCTCAAGGGCATCAATCAAAGCAAGACCTTCTCTGACCCACCTACTAGAATAGTGGAACTGAGGAGAAAAATGAACATGTGGGACCTCATGAAACTTAAAAGCTTTTGTACAGCAAAAGAAATCACAAAAAAGTTGAACAGACAGCCCACAGAATGGGAGAAAATCATAGCAAATGAAACAACAGACCAAGAATTAATCTCCAAAATCTACAAGCAACTCAGACAACTCAGCACTGGAAAAATGAACAACCCAATCAAAAAATGGGAAAAGGACCTAAACAGACACCTCTCCAAAGAGGACATACAGATGGCCCAAAAGCACATGAAATGATGTTCAACTTCACTTATAATTAGAGAAATGCAACTCAAAACTACAATGAGGTATCACCTCACACCCGTCAGAATGGCCATCATCCACAAATCGACGGACAATAAATGCTGGAGAGGGTGCAGAGAAAAGGGAACACTCCTGCATTGCTGGTGGGAATGTAGATTGATACAGCCTCTATGGAAGACAGTATGGAGATTTCTTTAAAAACTAAAAATAGAAGCACCATACGACCCAGCAATCCCACTCTTAGGCTTATACCCTGATGAAATCAAATCTGAAAGAAGCACCTGTACCCCAATGTTCATTGCAGCTCTCTATACAATAGCTAAAACATGGAAGCAACCTAGATGCCCATCGACGAACAAACGGATCCAAAAGCTCGTCATATACAATGGAATACTACACAGTTGTAAATATAAATGCAGAAGAATCAGCCCTAATGAGGTGGTTGGATCTAGAACGTATCATCGAAAGTGAAGTCAGTCAGAAAGAGAAGGACAAATACAGTATATTAACACATATATATTGAACCTTACAGGATGGTGATGATGGCACACGCAGTGAAGCAACGGAAAGACAGACATTGACAGTGGTATAGACATTGTGGGGTAGGAACAGAGGGTGGGAGGCATAAAGGAAGTAGCATGAAGGCCTGTACTATCATAAGTGAAGAAAATAGCTCTAGTCATTGCTCTGTGATCATTCAGGGGTGCTGTGTGATGATCGGGAGGGGTGGGAAGGGGGGATATACACATGACTAATCTGGGAACATGCATATCTGTAAACAACAAAACTCTGTAAAAGTTAAATGTAAAATAAAGGTTTAAAAAAAAAAAGAGAGAGAGAAGTATACTTTCTCTACAGAAAACCATTAGTTAATAAATGTAAGAAATATGGCCATTAAAAGTCATTATTTTGTATCCATCTGTGAAACTGATCTTACTTGCAGTGATCATCACTGGATACTAGTGGGTGGAAACCTGGACATCCACACAGTGGTATCTCCCTTCGGATTACTCAGATTATTATTACTCTCAACTGAGAAACACCTTCACAACAGTAAGATCTGACAGGAGCCATTTAACACAAGTGATTAAAACGTAGTGTCAATAGTAGTGGGACAAACTGGCATTATGTGGCTCTTGAAGTGCCCAATGGGCTTCCCTTATGACTCAGTGGTAGAGAATCCGCCTGTCAATGCAGGAGATGCAGGTTCAGTCTCTGAGCTGGGAAAATTCTTTGAAGAAGGAAATGGCAACCCACTCTAGTATTCTTGCCTGGAAAATCTCATGGAAGGAGGAGTCTGGTGGGCTACAGTCTACAGGGTTGCAAAGAGTCAGACATGACTGAATGACTAAACTGCAGCAGCAAAGTACCCAATAGGTAGGACACATCACCATAAAGCATTTTTATTATCTAGTAACAATCTTCATACCATACACATATCATACGACCCAGCAATCCCACTCTTAGGCTTATACCCTGATGAAATCAAATCTGAAAGAAGCACCTGTACCCCAATGTTCATTGCAGCTCTCTATACAATAGCTAAAACATGGAAGCAACCTAGATGCCCATCGACGAACAAACGGATCCAAAAGCTCGTCATATACAATGGAATACTACACAGTTGTAAATATAAATGCAGAAGAATCAGCCCTAATGAGGTGGTTGGATCTAGAACGTATCATCGAAAGTGAAGTCAGTCAGAAAGAGAAGGACAAATACAGTATATTAACACATATATATTGAACCTTACAGGATGGTGATGATGGCACACGCAGTGAAGCAACGGAAAGACAGACATTGACAGTGGTATAGACATTGTGGGGTAGGAACAGAGGGTGGGAGGCATAAAGGAAGTAGCATGAAGGCCTGTACTATCATAAGTGAAGAAAATAGCTCTAGTCATTGCTCTGTGATCATTCAGGGGTGCTGTGTGATGATCGGGAGGGGTGGGAAGGGGGGATATACACATGACTAATCTGGGAACATGCATATCTGTAAACAACAAAACTCTGTAAAAGTTAAAAGTAAAATAAAGGTTTAAAAAAATAAAAAAGAGAGAGAGAGAGAAGTATACTTTCTCTACAGAAAACCATTAGTTAATAAATGTAAGAAATATGGCCATTAAAAGTCATTATTTTGTATCCATCTGTGAAACTGATCTTACTTGCAGTGATCATCACTGGATACTAGTGGGTGGAAACCTGGACATCCACACAGTGGTATCTCCCTTCGGATTACTCAGATTATTATTACTCTCAACTGAGAAACACCTTCACAACAGTAAGATCTGACAGGAGCCATTTAACACAAGTGATTAAAACGTAGTGTCAATAGTAGTGGGACAAACTGGCATTATGTGGCTCTTGAAGTGCCCAATGGGCTTCCCTTATGACTCAGTGGTAGAGAATCCGCCTGTCAATGCAGGAGATGCAGGTTCAGTCTCTGAGCTGGGAAAATTCTTTGAAGAAGGAAATGGCAACCCACTCTAGTATTCTTGCCTGGAAAATCTCATGGAAGGAGGAGTCTGGTGGGCTACAGTCTACAGGGTTGCAAAGAGTCAGACATGACTGAATGACTAAACTGCAGCAGCAAAGTACCCAATAGGTAGGACACATCACCATAAAGCATTTTTATTATCTAGTAACAATCTTCATACCATACACATATCATTTAAAACTTAAAGCATGCAGTTCAACAGTAATTTTTAAGTGTATTTGGAAAATGGTGCATTGATCACTATTATTTTTAGAATATCTTAACCATATCCCAAAAGAAAACCATATACACTTGGCAATCACTTTCCATTTCCCCACTTCCTGTCAGTCTGTTGTTTTTCAGTCACTTAGTCGTGTCCAACTACTTGTAACGCCATGGACTGTAGCATACTAAACTTCCCTGTCCTTCACCATCTCTCGGAGCTTGCTCACACTCATGTTCATGGTTGATGCTATCCAATCGTCTCATTCTCTGTTGTCCACTTCTCCTGCTGCCTTCAATCTCTCCCAGCATCACGGTCTTTTCCAATGAGTTGGCTCTTCACATCAGGTACTCAAAGTATTGGAACTTTAGCTCCAGCATCAGTCCTTTCAATGAATATTCAGCGCTGATCTCCTTTAGAATTGACTGGTTTGATCTCCTTGCAGTCCAAGGAATTCCCAAGAGTCTTTTTCAATGCCTCAGTTTGAAAGCATCAATTCTTCAGTGTTCAGCCTTCTTTACATTCCAACTCTTACATCCATACATGACTACTGGAAAAAACATAGCTTTGACTATATGTAGAACATACCGTAGTGGTGGAACACAACATGGACTTATTACTCAGATTATTACTCTCAACTGAGAAACACCTTCACAACAGTAAGATCTGACAGGAGCCATTTAACACAAGTGATTAAAACGTAGTGTCAATAGTAGTGGGACAAACTGGCATTATGTGGCTCTTGAAGTGCCCAATGGGCTTCCCTTATGACTCAGTGGTAGAGAATCCGCCTGTCAATGCAGGAGATGCAGGTTCAGTCTCTGAGCTGGGAAAATTCTTTGAAGAAGGAAATGGCAACCCACTCTAGTATTCTTGCCTGGAAAATCTCATGGAAGGAGGAGTCTGGTGGGCTACAGTCTACAGGGTTGCAAAGAGTCAGACATGACTGAATGACTAAACTGCAGCAGCAAAGTACCCAATAGGTAGGACACATCACCATAAAGCATTTTTATTATCTAGTAACAATCTTCATACCATACACATATCATTTAAAACTTAAAGCATGCAGTTCAACAGTAATTTTTAAGTGTATTTGGAAAATGGTGCATTGATCACTATTATTTTTAGAATATCTTAACCATATCCCAAAAGAAAACCATATACACTTGGCAATCACTTTCCATTTCCCCACTTCCTGTCAGTCTGTTGTTTTTCAGTCACTTAGTCGTGTCCAACTACTTGTAACGCCATGGACTGTAGCATACTAAACTTCCCTGTCCTTCACCATCTCTCGGAGCTTGCTCACACTCATGTTCATGGTTGATGCTATCCAATCGTCTCATTCTCTGTTGTCCACTTCTCCTGCTGCCTTCAATCTCTCCCAGCATCACGGTCTTTTCCAATGAGTTGGCTCTTCACATCAGGTACTCAAAGTATTGGAACTTTAGCTCCAGCATCAGTCCTTTCAATGAATATTCAGCGCTGATCTCCTTTAGAATTGACTGGTTTGATCTCCTTGCAGTCCAAGGAATTCCCAAGAGTCTTTTTCAATGCCTCAGTTTGAAAGCATCAATTCTTCAGTGTTCAGCCTTCTTTACATTCCAACTCTTACATCCATACATGACTACTGGAAAAAACATAGCTTTGACTATATGGACCTTTGCTGACAAAGTAATGTCTCTGCTTTTTGATATGCTGTTTAGGTTTATTATAGCTCTTCTTCCAGGAAGCAAGTGTCTTTTAAGTTCATAGCTGCAGTCACTGTCCGTAGTGATTTTGGAGCTCAAGAAAATAAAATCTGTCACTGTTTCCATTGTTTGCCCATCTATTTGCCACACAGTGATGGGACCGGATGCCATGATCTTCATTTTTTGAATGTTGAGTTTTAAGCCAGGTTTTTCACTTTCCTCTTTCACCTTCATCAAGAGACTCTTTAGTTCCTCTTTGCTTTCTACTATTAGCGTAGTGTCATTTGCATATCTGAGGTTTTTGATATTTCTAATGGCATTTTGATTTCACCCAGTCCAGCATTTTGCATGGTATACTCTGCTTCACCCAGTCCAGCACTTTGCATGGTATACTCTGCATGTAAGCTAAATACGCAGGGTGACAATATACAGCCTTGACATACTCCTTTCCCAATTTGGAACCAGTCCATTGTTTCATGTCTGGTTCTAACTGTTGCTTCTTGACCTGCATACAGGTTTCTCAGGAGGGCAGGTAAGATGGTCTGGTATTCCTATCTTTCAGAATTTTCTGCAGTTTGTTGTGATCCACACGGTTTTTAGCATAGTCAATTAAGTAGAAATAAATGTTTTTCTGGAATTCTCTTGCTTTTTCTATGATCCAACAGATGTTGGCAAATTGATCTCTGTTTCCTCTGCCTTTTCTAAATCCAGCCTGTAAATCTTGAAGTTCTCAGTTCATGTACTATTGACACCTAGGTTGAAGGATTTTGCGCATGACCGTGCTAGCATGTAAAATGAGCACAACTGTACAGAGGTTTGATCATTCTCAGGCATTGCTTTTCTTCGGGATTGGAAAGAAAACTGACCTTTCCTAGTCCTGAGGCCATTGCTGGGCTTTCCAAATTTGCTGGCATACTGAGGGCAGCACTTTAGCAGCAGCATCTTTTAGGATTTGAAATAGCTCAGCAGGAATTTTATCATCTCCACTAGTTTTGTTCTGTAGTCATGCTTCCTAAGGTCCACTTGATTTCACACTCCAAGATGTCTGGCTCTAGGTGACTGACCACACCATCGTGGTTAACTGGGTCATTATGACCATTTTTTGGTATAATTCTTCTGTGTATTTTTTTTTAATTTTGGCCTCTTTTATTGGTTTTTTATTGATTTATTTTCATCCATCTTTATTCTTTGGCCTGTGTGGGTCTCCCATTGCAGTGGCCTCTCTTGTTGCAGAGCACCGGCTCTGGGCACATGCGCTCTACGCTTGTAATTGGACACACTGGTCCAGCCGCTCCACAGCATGTGGAATCTTCCCTGGCCAGGGATCGAACTGGTGCCCCCTGCACTGCAAGGTACACTCTTTCCCCACTGGACCACCAGGGACGCCCCTCTTCTGTGCATTTCTGCCACCTCTTAACCTCTTCTGTTTCTATTAGGTCCACACCATTTCTGTCTTTTAATGTACCCATCTCTGCATGAAATGTTCCCTTGCTATCTCCAATGTTCTCCAAAAGATCTTTCCCATTCTATTGTTTTCCTCTATTTCTTTGCATTGTCCACTTAAGGAGGCTCTCTTCCCTCTCTTTGCTATAGGGGGATGTTGTAATTTCAGGAGGAAAAAGGATGATTGCTAAATGTAATTCTTGATTCTTTTCTAGATTATATAAAAAAGTTATAAAGGGCATATTGGGGGCATATGCAGATATCTAAATAAGCATTTTGTACTGTATCATGTTAAAGCTACAAAGTAAACTTCCCTGGGTACCCTAAGATGACTGCAGTTCCGCAGGAGAATGCTCTGGCTTTGAGCAGACACTGGTTGGAATACTTAAGGGTGATATCACAATGCTTGCAGCTGAGTTTTACATATATAAAGATAAAGTGTCTCTCTGTGTGTTTCCTACACATGTGCAAAAAAAGTACAGAGAGGGAGAAAAAGGGAGGGAGGGAATCACTAGATATTAACAACTAGCAGTGGCTATATGAGTGTTCATTATGCTATTCTTTCAACTTTTTTCTCCCAGTTGTGAAATTTTTCTTTTTAAAAAATCAAAAGGAATAGTTACTTGAAAAGCACAAAAACAAAATAATGCTGCAATTTATATAAAACATGAACTGAAAAACATTGAGACAGTACTTTTCAAATGCCCCCTCAATTATGATCTTCACTCTGACAAAGTGATGTTTCAGACCTCAAAATCTCACAAGAAGCCTTGTGTTTAGATCCCTGCTAGACTGACATGAAGCAGAACCCCACTGAGATTCCTCCCAGTCCTTCTCACTTGCCTTGGACACAGCATTTAATCTCTTTAGACTTTAGTTATTTAAGCCAAATAGAAACGATCTTGAGTTGACCTAGAGGATACCTGAGGGTTCGTTCAAGCTCTGAAATTCTGACTCTTTAATCATACTTTCTGAATGGGATTCAGGATGAATCTCCTTTCGTATATATTCTCTTTGGGTTCACACTTTAGGTTTTTTGCTTCACCAGAACTGAAGAAATGAACACTTTATTTCAATATTAGCCAAGGATGTTTAATCACACTTCAGAATGAGCCTGAACACAGTAAGAATATCCCTCATTCCTTACGCCAAACATGCTGCTCTCAGATGGGTCCTGTTGCACATTTACGTTCAGTTCCCAGTCAGTGGTCTCTGGGCATCTCACCAAGAAGCATGCCTCTGAGACCAAGATGCCCCTGGGACAGCCAGGGAGACAAAGAAGGAATGTTTCCTTTGACCTTTCCTGTATCCTGCTTCTAGGATATAATTAGGAGGCAGCTCCAGAGCAGACAGAAGTTAAGTAGAGAAGCTGAAAAGTGTCCACAAAGAGGGAAAGAATGGAGGAGACATCTTGTCTGGAGATGCTCTAGGATTCAAAGAGTGAGTGCATGGTAAGTGGTGAAGCAGTCCAGCCCTTGGATTCAAAGATTATGTAACAAACGATGAAGCAGTTCAGCCCTCGGGGGAGAAGGAAGATGGTCTCAGAACCAGCCAAAGTCAGGAAAGCACCAAACTGTCTCTGTTTGATTGGAGTTGAATCTCAAGCTCCAAAATGGCAGAGCACCAAACACTTTGTTATCTCAAAAAAAAAAAAAAAGTCTATTTTTTAAGGCAGGAGAGAATAGAGGTTAAAAGAATCTTCTCAAGCTGACCATAACCATATGAAATGCCAGACTGTCCCCACTGTGCTGTTCTCCAGTTCTGAGATGAGTCCTTTGTGACTCTATAGTTCAAAAACTTAACGCTATAAACTTTAAGTTCAAAAACTTACAGTTATAGTTTAAAAACTTCAAGTTCAGTCCCTTCTTTTAAAACAGGAAGCAGGTTTGGAGGGAACCACTAACTTGTCCAAGTTACCCAGCTAGTCAGCCACAAAGGCACAATTTCAATTCCTGTTTTGCTCCGTTACTCTTAGATCCCAAGCATGTCAAAGTGCCCATAAAGTTGGACAGAAAGCTAAAGATGCACATTCTCTGTACAAGTCCCTTGAGTCAGCTCACTAAGGCACTGCAAGTCAGGCACTGTTCTTCACTGAGATAGAGAACGTGGAGGTGCAGCTGTGTGTGTGCCTTTTGGGAGAGAAGAGAGAGATCATGTTCATGGCCCTCTTCTTTTTCTCTCTGTGTGTTAAACTGTGCTCATGAGCAGGTCTGGAAGTCTGAGTACATTGGGGTGAAATGAGTTAAAATACACAACAGCACTAGAGTTATAATCCCTCATTCCTTACGCCAAACATGCTGCTCTCAGATGGGTCCTGTTGCACATTTACGTTCAGTTCCCAGTCAGTGGTCTCTGGGCATCTCACCAAGAAGCATGCCTCTGAGACCAAGATGCCCCTGGGACAGCCAGGGAGACAAAGAAGGAATGTTTCCTTTGACCTTTCCTGTATCCTGCTTCTAGGATATAATTAGGAGGCAGCTCCAGAGCAGACAGAAGTTAAGTAGAGAAGCTGAAAAGTGTCCACAAAGAGGGAAAGAATGGAGGAGACATCTTGTCTGGAGATGCTCTAGGATTCAAAGAGTGAGTGCATGGTAAGTGGTGAAGCAGTCCAGCCCTTGGATTCAAAGATTATGTAACAAACGATGAAGCAGTTCAGCCCTCGGGGGAGAAGGAAGATGGTCTCAGAACCAGCCAAAGTCAGGAAAGCACCAAACTGTCTCTGTTTGATTGGAGTTGAATCTCAAGCTCCAAAATGGCAGAGCACCAAACACTTTGTTATCTCAAAAAAAAAAAAAAAAAGTCTATTTTTTAAGGCAGGAGAGAATAGAGGTTAAAAGAATCTTCTCAAGCTGACCATAACCATATGAAATGCCAGACTGTCCCCACTGTGCTGTTCTCCAGTTCTGAGATGAGTCCTTTGTGACTCTATAGTTCAAAAACTTAACGCTATAAACTTTAAGTTCAAAAACTTACAGTTATAGTTTAAAAACTTCAAGTTCAGTCCCTTCTTTTAAAACAGGAAGCAGGTTTGGAGGGAACCACTAACTTGTCCAAGTTACCCAGCTAGTCAGCCACAAAGGCACAATTTCAATTCCTGTTTTGCTCCGTTACTCTTAGATCCCAAGCATGTCAAAGTGCCCATAAAGTTGGACAGAAAGCTAAAGATGCACATTCTCTGTACAAGTCCCTTGAGTCAGCTCACTAAGGCACTGCAAGTCAGGCACTGTTCTTCACTGAGATAGAGAACGTGGAGGTGCAGCTGTGTGTGTGCCTTTTGGGAGAGAAGAGAGAGATCATGTTCATGGCCCTCTTCTTTTTCTCTCTGTGTGTTAAACTGTGCTCATGAGCAGGTCTGGAAGTCTGAGTACATTGGGGTGAAATGAGTTAAAATACACAACAGCACTAGAGTTATAATCCAGGCAGAAAGTCAAAGCCAGAAGGGGCCCCATTTATGCCACTATCAGAATATATTCTTTATTTGATCTTCCCTGACTCTTTGGCACTTGTTCAAAGGTCACTGTTATGTTTTGACTGTCTCATTTTGCAAAATAAATTTGAAATTATCATTGGCTTATTTACTTCTCTCATCTAGGGAAAGAAAAAAATATAGTCTCCATGCAACCATTTCGAAGGCACTTAATAGAACTTGCCAATCCTTAAACTTCATCCAACAGATGTACTAATATCCTGATATTTCTGTTTTGTTTTTTGTGTTTTGTTGTTAATTACATGACCCCTTTGTGTAAATATTGATTGAGATAGCACTGACAGTTGTGTGAGCTGGTTGGAGTCCAGCCAGGAATAGAGATTTCAAGACAGAGAACTCTCCTTTCACATCATTTACTGCTTTCATAATTAACTGTAAACAATGACCTAGGACCTCCACTGCACATGGCCTTATATGACCATAGAGAAGTTCAAAGCGTAGGGGGTTAACAGCTCTGCCTGGGAAGCTGCCTGGGTTCAGCTTCCAGCTCTGACACACAACACCTGCATGATCTTGGGGGTGTCATTCACTCTCCATAAACCTCAATTTCCATATCTCTAAAAAGGGGGCAACTGACAGCACCCACACTGAAGAACTGCTTAAGATAAAATGAACCATGGCACAGATTCACTCATTTTGCACCCAGAAGTACGTACAGTCCCCGCCCTTAGGGAGCTAACCAAGCACAGGAAGAGAGGGCCAGTACCACATGCTAATGACACTGGCGGACACACCCGCCTCTCCATGCCGAGGCATGTCAGCTGAAGAATGCTCCTGTCCTCTGGCCCTTCCTCTCCTCTGTGCTGTTGGAGGCCTGCTCCTGTGGGTGAGGCCTGGGTCTCCCAGAGCTAATGATGACCTTACAGGTTAGTCTATCACATTCTGGATTCAGTATTAGAAAGATTAGCCACCTTAGTTATGAGCTACCTTCTCTACCCTTAGCTTTAGCAACAATGAACTGATCACCATATGCCTTACTTTGTTGTCTTATTTCTCAATCACTTTAGAACTTGGTTGTTGAAGAGGGTTATTTATTGAGTCTTTCTTCAAGCTCATCAGCAAGCCATTCTTCCTATCAGAATATATTCTTTATTTGATCTTCCCTGACTCTTTGGCACTTGTTCAAAGGTCACTGTTATGTTTTGACTGTCTCATTTTGCAAAATAAATTTGAAATTATCATTGGCTTATTTACTTCTCTCATCTAGGGAAAGAAAAAAATATAGTCTCCATGCAACCATTTCGAAGGCACTTAATAGAACTTGCCAATCCTTAAACTTCATCCAACAGATGTACTAATATCCTGATATTTCTGTTTTGTTTTTTGTGTTTTGTTGTTAATTACATGACCCCTTTGTGTAAATATTGATTGAGATAGCACTGACAGTTGTGTGAGCTGGTTGGAGTCCAGCCAGGAATAGAGATTTCAAGACAGAGAACTCTCCTTTCACATCATTTACTGCTTTCATAATTAACTGTAAACAATGACCTAGGACCTCCACTGCACATGGCCTTATATGACCATAGAGAAGTTCAAAGCGTAGGGGGTTAACAGCTCTGCCTGGGAAGCTGCCTGGGTTCAGCTTCCAGCTCTGACACACAACACCTGCATGATCTTGGGGGTGTCATTCACTCTCCATAAACCTCAATTTCCATATCTCTAAAAAGGGGGCAACTGACAGCACCCACACTGAAGAACTGCTTAAGATAAAATGAACCATGGCACAGATTCACTCATTTTGCACCCAGAAGTACGTACAGTCCCCGCCCTTAGGGAGCTAACCAAGCACAGGAAGAGAGGGCCAGTACCACATGCTAATGACACTGGCGGACACACCCGCCCCTCTCCATGCCGAGGCATGTCAGCTGAAGAATGCTCCTGTCCTCTGGCCCTTCCTCTCCTCTGTGCTGTTGGAGGCCTGCTCCTGTGGGTGAGGCCTGGGTCTCCCAGAGCTAATGATGACCTTACAGGTTAGTCTATCACATTCTGGATTCAGTATTAGAAAGATTAGCCACCTTAGTTATGAGCTACCTTCTCTACCCTTAGCTTTAGCAACAATGAACTGATCACCATATGCCTTACTTTGTTGTCTTATTTCTCAATCACTTTAGAACTTGGTTGTTGAAGAGGGTTATTTATTGAGTCTTTCTTCAAGCTCATCAACAAGCCATTCTTCCTATGGCACCATTTTTTTTAAAGCCCTGTGAGATTCCAAAACCACCACCTGGTGATTCAGCTTGAAGAGTCATCACCACTGATTCAGCTCTCACAGGCAGAATAGGTTTGCAATTCACCAGTCACATCCCAAGGGCTGAATATGCCCAATTCCAAGCTTCCTGCAGGGTTTTGAGCTCCATGACTCTGCAAGGCTTCTTGAATTACCCTGCAGGTCAGAAGCATTATTTCCAATTGCCCAATATTTCTTAGAAAAAAGAAAAACATGGTCACATAGGCTCTCTGTTCCTTATTGCTCATTATCACCATTCTAAAAGTAATGCAAAACCATCAGGTACATAATGACTCAGTCATCCTCTGCGATTGTGGATTTCATGCCCTGGACAAAACTCTCAGGAAGCTTGGGATTCATGATAACTTCACATAAGGTTTTTTTGTTCTGTTTTGTTTTTTAGTGAATGTATTTTTAATTTTGGCCTCTTTTATTGGTCCTTTATCTATTCATTTTCATCCATTTTTATTCTTTGACCTGTGTGGGCCTCCCATTGCAGTGGCCTCTCTCACCGCAGAACACTGGCTCTGGGCTCACGCACTCCAGAGCAATGGCTCTGGGCTCACGCACTCCAGAGCGCTGGCTCCTAATTGGACACACCGGTCCAGCTGCCCTGCAGCATGTGGGATCTTCCCGGGCTAGGGATCAAATTGGTGCCCTTTGTACTGCAAGGCGGACTCCTTACCCACTGGAACACCAGGGAAGCCTTTCACATAAGGTATTAATGTCACTGCACCAACAACTATTGAGCCCAAAGAGATATACAGATAAACAGGACAAAATTCCTAATCTCAAAGAACTCCTAGATTGAAGTGGGTGAGATGCATAAATAATTATATTGTACTATGGGTGTACTGGAAAGAGTGGTTCACCTCAGGGAAGATGGAAAAGAAGGGTATCAAAGGAAGCTTGTTACTGTATTAGATACATTATTCAAGACGAATAAATTAAGTAGCTATTTAAGAATGCAGAGGGGATGGGTGTCAGGATTTTCCAACAGATGGAGAAGATGAGCAAACAGGCATAGGATATGCTGGAAAACATAATTCACCACGGAAAGCAGATGAGGCTGGAGGTCTTGTCAGAGACAAGCTAAGGAGAGGCCAGAATGTCACCCTAAGATCACCTGTGTGGGATCCTAAAAATCAGATTCTTTTGCCCCAGAAATTGGTTCTTCAGTGTAGAGTTTTGTGTGTGTGTGTGTGTGACAAACTGGCCTGTGTGTATGTCAGTAATAGAGCTGCAAAGGTGTGTGGATGCAGATGTCTCCTTGGCCTTCATGGAACTTCCATTCTAGTGGAGACCAAGAAAGACCTGGCTAGGTAAAGAAAGGAGGGCAGGGCAGAGAAGAGCATGTGCCAAGTTCTGGACTTCCAGGAGGATCCAGCTTGCCAGGGACAAGAGGGAGGAGATCACTATGTTCAGAGCCGAAGGAGTAAGAGGGTAGCAGTTGAGATGCTGATGCCAAAGCCAGGATGCTTGTAAAAAAAAAAAAAAAAAAAAATATATATATATATATATATATATATATACATACATAAAAGCCTACTTGCTCTGTATTACTGGATGAATATGTTTTGCTTGTAATGCCAAAACTATGAATAACAACTGAAGATTTCTCATACTGTCCACCTGGAATTCAAAAGACAGATTTTTTGGCACCAACTTTGTCTGAGAGCTGGAGGGAACAGACATGAATATAGCAGCTGGGAGAGACAGCCCTGGAACGCTCTCACCACAGGAGAGACAACCACTGACAGAAGCATGTGGCAGGTGTCCTGCGAGGGCTGTAGACAGCCACTGAGGACACGGGGCCACTGGGAGACCTACACTCAGGGGACCCTGCTTCAAGGAAATTCTAGGCTAGCTTTCCATTTTATCACCTCTTCGCCCAAGCTTTGCATTGAGAGCAACTTTTTTTTTTTTTTTTGCCACTTCTATTGGTCTTTCATTTATGTCCATCTTTGTCCTTTGGCCTGCGTGGGCCTCCCATTGCAGTGGCCTCTCTTACTGCAGAGCACTGGCTCTGGGTGCATGTGCTCCAGAGCTCCAGCTGTCTCTGGGGTTATAGTCCTCATTTCCCCCCAGTGAAATTTAACTTGCAACTCTAATGCTGTGTGGGGTTTTTTTGTTTTGTTTTGTTTTTTTTCAGTTGACAATTTGCTAAGGAAGATTCTTCTCCAATCCTTTAACCTTATCATTTAAACAAGTTTTTAAGGAAATCAAGCAACTCAAAAAACATTGCATGAATCCTGCCTCATCTTTCTGTCACTGTGACCCTAAGACTTCTGTGAGGGATAGTCTTGTCCACAGATGATTGTTCTCATGGTAAGATATGAGAGCAGATGCAGGAGATGTAGATGCCAGAATCTGCGAGGAGGAGGACCACCCATTCATACAACTCATTCTTTTGAAACCTAAAATCGGTATTATCTTCAGAAAGGGGGCAAAGACACATCTGTAAACCATATGTATTCTGGAATATGGACTCCTTATTTGCAAGTCTAATACACATATCTTTCTGTTTCTTATTCTGACCCTTTCTACTGTATCTGAAAAGAACTCCTAGGCTATATGAAATAAAATAACCTATAGTGTCATGCTATATATAACATTGTATTAATTACCTGGTTCGGGGTCTTAGTAATTAGGAAGTTAATAAGATAAAGTTAACAAAAAATAAAAGTTTGCTGAAAAAAGTAAGGTATTTAGGACACAAAAAAGCATAGTTTTTTGCTTCTGGAGGTAGGTTACTCATATGGTTAAATTTTATAGCATCATAGGGAGCCGACATAGCTGTCAGTTACGGAAGGAAATACAAAGGCTGAGAGCACTGGTGATCGGTTCAAGGCTGTTGAAGATGCAAATGAGAGGCAGGGCAGGAATGCAATTTTATGTCAGCTGTTGTCTCCTTCTACTACACGAAGAACTAACTTGAACTTGAAAAGAAAGACTTTCTTATTTGGTATAATTCCTAACACTGTTAGGGCTCTACAAATGGGCTGATCCAAACCATGGTGATGATGATTAGTGATAAATAATGATTAACCCCCAGAGTAAAAAATGAAAAAGCTGCCCTAGGGCTTCCCCTGGTGGTCCAGTGGGTAAGGACACCGCCTTGCAGTGCAAGGGGCGCCGGTTCGAGCCCTGGTCTGGGATGATCCCACGTGCTGCGGAGTGGCTGGACCGATGTGTCCAATTACTGAGCCGGAGCTCTGAGCGCATGTGCCCAGAGCCGGCGCTCTGCGACAACAGACGCCACCGCGATGGGAGGCCCACAGGAGCCAAAGAATGAAGATGAATGAAAATAGAGAAATGAAAGACCATTAGAAGTGGCCCGCCCACTCTCCTGCCTCCCCAACCCGACCCCCGCCCAAAGTAAATAAATAAATAAATCTTTAAAAAAAAAAAAAAAAAAAAGCTGGCCTAAATCTCAACATTCAAAAAACTAAGATCATGGCATCCGGTCCCATCACTTCATGGCAAATAGGTAGGTAAACAATGGAAACAGTGACAGACTATCTTCTTGGGCTTCAAAATCACTGCAGCTGGTGACTGCAGCCATGAAATCAAGACACTTGCTCCTTGGAAGAAAAGCTATGACAAATCTAGACAGCATATTAAAAAGAAGAGATATCACTTTGCCGACAAAAGTCCGTATAATCAAAATTATGGTTTTCCTAGTAGTCATGTATGGATGTGACTGCTGGACCATAAAGAAGGCTGAGAGCCGAATAATTGATGCCTTTGAACTGTGGCGCTGGAGAAGACTCCTGAGAGCCCCTTGGGCTGCAAGAAGGTCAAACCAGTCAGTCTTAAAGGAAATCAACTCTGATTCATTGGCGGGACTGATGATGTAGCTGAAACTGCAATACTTTGGCCACCTGATGTGAAGAGATGACTCACGGGAAATGAACCTGACTCTTGGAAAAAATAGAAGGCAGGAGAAGGGGACAACAGAGGACAGGATAGTTGGACAGCACGCCTGAGTCAATGGACATGAGTCTGAGCAAGCTCCGGAAGATCATGAAGGACAGGGAAGCCTAGCATGCCACAATCCATGAGGTTGCAAACAGTCGGACATGAATGAGCGACTGACTGACTAAAACCCCAAAGTAAAGCCTCCACACAGCTCAATAGGAAAGACATCCTATGTCACCACAAAGCAAAGATAGTATGGGGTGGGGGAGAGTTCAGGGTGTTGGGAAGAGCTGGTCACCACTGGTTATTCATTATGGTCTCCCACAAACGCCATCATTCTACCACCTGAGCTGTCAGTATAATGGAAGGGAGAGAGTTTTGAGGCACCTAAAATACAAAGTTACTCCTATCAATCTCAACCTCTTTGCAGTTAGCTCCACCTTACCTACTTAAATGACTAAAAGACTAGATGTGACTTTTTTATAAAAAAGAATCCATGGGCTTCCCTGGTGGTCCAGTGGGTAAGGACACTGCCTTGCAGTGCAAGGGGCGCTGGTTTGATCCCTGGCCTGGGAAGATCCCACGTGCCGCGGAGCGGCTGGACCGATGTGTCCAATAATCGAGCCGGAGCTCTGGAGCACATGCGCCCAGAGCCGGTGCTCTGCGACAACAGAGGCCACCGCGATGGGAGGCCCACACGGGCCAAAGAACAAAGATGGATGAAAATGGACAAATGAAAGACCAATAGAAGTGGCCCGCCTGCTCCCCTCCCTCCCCACCCCCACCAAAATAAATAAATAAATAAATCTTTAAGAAAAAAAAAAAGAAGAATCCAGAAAAACTAGTAACTTTTTTGTTCTTTATATGCACACACACACACACAAGCAAACAATTTTCTAACCAGATCCATAAGTGGCCAAATGAAACAAATATGCACGTATCTTTACTTCTAATTACAGATAAATAAAATGCCAAAATGCTTAAAAAATTAGGGAAGATATAAAGCAACAGTGACAATGTGAAACCTATTTTATGTAACTTTAGATCATATTTACTTAAACCTAACAAAGTTTTAGGTGTCAGAAATCAAGGTGAATAGAAAGCCCACCTACATCCCTACAGTCAATTAATCTACAACAAAGGAGGCAAGAACATACAATGGGGAAAAAACAGTCTCTTCAATAAGTGCTGCTGGGAAAAGTTGATAGCTACATGTTAAAAAATGAAATTAGAACATATTCTAACACCATATACAAAAATAAATTCAAAATTGATTAAAGACCTAAATGTAACACTAGATACTATAAAACTCTTAAAGGAAGACAAACAGGGGCTTCCCTGTTAGCTCAGTGGTGGAGAGTTCACCTGCCAATGCAGGATACACACGTTTGATCCCTGATCCAGGAAGATCCCATGTGCGCGGAGCGGCTGGACCGATGTGTCCAATAATCGAGCCGGAGCTCTGGAGCACATGCGCCCAGAGCCGGTGCTCTGCGACAACAGAGGCCACCGCGATGGGAGGCCCACACGGGCCAAAGAACAAAGATGGATGAAAATGGACAAATGAAAGACCAATAGAAGTGGCCCGCCTGCTCCCCTCCCTCCCCACCCCCACCAAAATAAATAAATAAATAAATCTTTAAGAAAAAAAAAAAGAAGAATCCAGAAAAACTAGTAACTTTTTTGTTCTTTATATGCACACACACACACACAAGCAAACAATTTTCTAACCAGATCCATAAGTGGCCAAATGAAACAAATATGCACGTATCTTTACTTCTAATTACAGATAAATAAAATGCCAAAATGCTTAAAAAAATTAGGGAAGATATAAAGCAACAGTGACAATGTGAAACCTATTTTATGTAACTTTAGATCATATTTACTTAAACCTAACAAAGTTTTAGGTGTCAGAAATCAAGGTGAATAGAAAGCCCACCTACATCCCTACAGTCAATTAATCTACAACAAAGGAGGCAAGAACATACAATGGGGAAAAAACAGTCTCTTCAATAAGTGCTGCTGGGAAAAGTTGATAGCTACATGTTAAAAAATGAAATTAGAACATATTCTAACACCATATACAAAAATAAATTCAAAATTGATTAAAGACCTAAATGTAACACTAGATACTATAAAACTCTTAAAGGAAGACAAACAGGGGCTTCCCTGTTAGCTCAGTGGTGGAGAGTTCACCTGCCAATGCAGGATACACACGTTTGATCCCTGATCCAGGAAGATCCCATGTGCTACAAAGCAACTAAGCCTGTGAGCCACAGCTATGGAGCTTGTGTTCGAAAGCCTTGGAGCTGCAATTATTGAGCCCATGTGCCACAACTACTGAAGACCGTGTGCTCTAGAGCCCGAGTTCCACAACAAGAGAAGTCACCGCAAAGCAAGAAGCCTGCTCACCTCAACTAGAGACTTGCCCTCACTGTCTGCAACTAGAGAAGAGCCTGCAGCAGCAAAAACCCAGAATAGCCAAAAAAAAAAAAAAGAAGATATTTAAAAGACAAAAACATAAGCAGAACACTCTAACAAACTGGAGCAATATCTTTGTGGACTCACCTCCTAGAATAATGAAAATAAAAACAAAATGGGACCTAATTAAACTTAAAAGCTTTTTCACAGCAAAGGAAACCATAAAATAAATGGAAAGACAACACACAGAAATAGGAGAAAATATTTGCAAACTATAGGCTCAACATGGGGTTAATCTCCAAAATATGCAAACAGGTCATGCAGCTCCAAAGCAAAAAAATACAAAAAGGGCCAAAAGACCTTAATAGACACTTATCTAAAGAAGAAATACAAATAGTCAAAAAAGCACATGAAAAAATGCTCAACATCGCTAATCATTAGAGAAATGTAAATCAAAACTATCATTAGGTATCACCTCAGGCAAGTCAAAATGACCACCATCAAAAGGTCTACAAATGGGGGCTTCCCTGGTGGTCCAGTGGGTAGGGACAGTGCCTCGCAGTGCAAGGGTCGCTGGTTCCATCCCTAGCCTAGGAAGATCCCACGTGCCACAAAGTGGCTGGACCAATATGTCCAACTACCGAGCTGGAGCTCTGGAGCACATGCACCCAGAGTCAGTGCTCTGCAGTAGGAGAGGCCACTGCGATGGGAGACTCATGCAGGTCAAAGAACAAAGATGGAAATGAATGAAAGGCCAACAGGAGTGGCCCCCTCAAAAAGAAAATAAAAATAGAACTACCATATGACCCAGCAATCCCATTCTTAGGCATACACCCAGAGAAAACCATACTCCGAAGAGATACATGCACCTCAACATTAACTTCAGCACTATTTACAATAGCCAAGACATGTAAGCAATCTAAATGTCCATCAACAGAAGAGTGGATAAAGAAGATGTGGCACATATATACAATGGAATATTACTCAGCTATAAAAAGAACAAAATAATGTCATTTGCAGCAACATGGATGGACCTAAAGATTGTCACTGAATGAAGTCAGAGAAAGATAAGTATGACATGATATCACTCATGTGGAATCTATAAAGTAATACAAATGAACTTAAAAAACAGAAACGGACTCACAGACTTAGAAAGCAAACCTATGGTTACCAAAGGGGAAAGGCAGTGGGGAAGGATAAATTAGGAGTTTGGGATTAACATATACAAACTACTATATATAAAATAGATTACCAACATGGACCTAGTATATTAGCACAGGGAACACTATTATTACTGCAATACTCTATAATAACCTATATGGAAAAAGAATCTGAAAAGAATGGATATATGTATAAATGAATCACTTTGCTGTACACCTGTAACAACACTGAAATAAACTACATGCCAATATAAAATAAATATTTAAAGAAAAAAGAAAGAAATCAAGGTGACGTATATCAGATGCAATGTCTCAAAGCTCCCTGGAAACATCTGAGCCTCCAAAAAGATTTGTCAATGAAAAAAAAAAAAATCTGGTCTGTCCCTCTAACCAATAGGCTTTTAACTCTGAAAGTAGGTTTACTGGTGAATACGCCCACTCACTCGCTAATCATTAGAGAAATGTAAATCAAAACTATCATTAGTCAAAATGACCACCATCAAAAGGTCTACAAATGGGGGCTTCCCTGGTGGTCCAGTGGGTAGGGACAGTGCCTCGCAGTGCAAGGGTCGCTGGTTCCATCCCTAGCCTAGGAAGATCCCACGTGCCACAAAGTGGCTGGACCAATATGTCCAACTACCGAGCTGGAGCTCTGGAGCACATGCACCCAGAGTCAGTGCTCTGCAGTAGGAGAGGCCACTGCGATGGGAGACTCATGCAGGTCAAAGAACAAAGATGGAAATGAATGAAAGGCCAACAGGAGTGGCCCCCTCAAAAAGAAAATAAAAATAGAACTACCATATGACCCAGCAATCCCATTCTTAGGCATACACCCAGAGAAAACCATACTCCGAAGAGATACATGCACCTCAACATTAACTTCAGCACTATTTACAATAGCCAAGACATGTAAGCAATCTAAATGTCCATCAACAGAAGAGTGGATAAAGAAGATGTGGCACATATATACAATGGAATATTACTCAGCTATAAAAAGAACAAAATAATGTCATTTGCAGCAACATGGATGGACCTAAAGATTGTCACTGAATGAAGTCAGAGAAAGATAAGTATGACATGATATCACTCATGTGGAATCTATAAAGTAATACAAATGAACTTAAAAAACAGAAACGGACTCACAGACTTAGAAAGCAAACCTATGGTTACCAAAGGGGAAAGGCAGTGGGGAAGGATAAATTAGGAGTTTGGGATTAACATATACAAACTACTATATATAAAATAGATTACCAACATGGACCTAGTATATTAGCACAGGGAACACTATTATTACTGCAATACTCTATAATAACCTATATGGAAAAAGAATCTGAAAAGAATGGATATATGTATAAATGAATCACTTTGCTGTACACCTGTAACAACACTGAAATAAACTACATGCCAATATAAAATAAATATTTAAAGAAAAAAGAAAGAAATCAAGGTGACGTATATCAGATGCAATGTCTCAAAGCTCCCTGGAAACATCTGAGCCTCCAAAAAGATTTGTCAATGAAAAAAAAAAAAATCTGGTCTGTCCCTCTAACCAATAGGCTTTTAACTCTGAAAGTAGGTTTACTGGTGAATACGCCCACTCACTCGCGCCTACACACACACATGCACACAGACACACTCATACAAACCTTTCAGCAATTTGTTTCTGTTGTATTAGTTACTGTATCCCATTTGAGCCCCCATCTGATTTTTTTAAAGGTTTTTTTTTTATTATTATTATTTATTTGGCTGCACAGGAGTGTTAGTTGTGGCACGTACAATCTTTAGGTGCAGCATGTGGGACCCAATTCCCCCAACAGGGACTGAACCCAGACCCCCTGCACTAGGAGCGCAGAGTCCAGCCACTGGACCACCAGGCAAGTCTCTTTTTAAAAAGCGTTTAATAGAGGATGCTTTCTAGAATGCTTTGCCTAGGTTAATATTGCAGAGTTTATTAACCAGTTAATAAAAGTCTACCTCTAATTTCAATAAAAGCGGATGAACAGATGATTCTCTTGGAAGGACTCCAAAACAAACCCGAGGGTTAATTTACCTCTTGGCATGTGTTTATGGCATTCATTCATCAGTGAAGAAACTGGGTGATGAGAAAAGGCAGGGCTGAGAAGAGCAGCATCAACACACGTGTTAACCTCTCTGCCATCAGAAAAGGAGAGTGCGCCTCTGCCATGAAGATAAGGCCAATTAGGAAGGACTCTAGATATGGTAAGAATTTTCATGGACAAACAACAAGGTCCTACTGTGTAGCACAGGGAACTATATTCAATGAAGTATCATGGAAAAGCATATGGAAAGTACACACATGTATAACTGAATTACTTTGCTGTACAGCAGAAATTAAACACAACATTGTAAGTCAACTATACATCAATAAGATTTTTAAAAATGAAATTTACTAGCATCACTGACGATGATACTAGCTTTCGTTAAGCAGTTTGGAACTGTGAGGGTGTTTCATATATTTCCCTTTGTATATTAAGACAGCAACAAAGTTGGGTGCAATTTAAAAGACAAGCAAAATGCTTCCTATATGTTAGATGGATGGATGGGTGTTCAAACAACCTGATGATCACATTAGTTCCTGGACTGTAACTTTGTGAGGTTTTCCCTTTTCACCAGATTCTTAAAAGTATTCCTTTGCATGTGGTAGGTTCATATCTAGCCTTGAGATTAGGGAAGAAAGGAACATTTCAAAGAACCAGTCGATCTCATTGCTCATCACTGACCCCAAACCTTCCTCACCTCCCAGTGGGCAGTGGGTGGTCAGATTTACCTGGGATAATGACTAAGGAGAAAATCAGTTCTTTCTCATTTTCAGTCTATTCCTTCTCATTTTCCAGCCTATTATATTTCAAGCTCTGATTAAGCAACTTTCACCCTAATGTCACATTGATTAATCATTTACCTATTGGGATAAATGGAAAAACTCCAGCCTGGGGTTGGGGTGAAGAATTTGTTGTTGTTGTGATACTGGCTAGAACTCCAAGTTCTTGGTAAGGAGAAAAAATGCACCATGAGACTTTTAATATCCAATAAGACATGGGAAGAAAGAGCCCAAGTCTAACACGTGCCAGAGAACCAGTGACCCTGGGCTATGGCCAGAGTCTGAACATTGGCCTCTCTGTTCCCAAGAGGTTCATGCAGAATCTGACTTTTCAAACTGGATGAGAAAGTAGGGATGAAAAGCACATTTAACAGATGTTACAAAAGTCAGAAAATAAGGGATTTTAATATAAATCAAGCCCTGAGAAACTTTTCTATAAAGCAGCATGTAAAATTGACCATTTTTATTTAACTGTGCCTGACTTCCTCACATGTGTCTTTAATAGACCCTTCTGGAACTTCAGCTTTGCTTTCTGAAAAAAGTTAAACCGGAAGAGTTAGATACACACAGATATGAGACAAGATCAGAGCTCTCTTTGGTGTTAGAAAACATCTCTTGTGATCTTACCCCATAAATATTTGACTTTATTCCTTAAATGTGAAGTTGGATATATATATATGCATGTTTAATTTTGGCTTCTTTTATTGGTTTTTCATTCATTTATTTTCATCCATCTTTATTCTTTGTATATTAAGACAGCAACAAAGTTGGGTGCAATTTAAAAGACAAGCAAAATGCTTCCTATATGTTAGATGGATGGATGGGTGTTCAAACAACCTGATGATCACATTAGTTCCTGGACTGTAACTTTGTGAGGTTTTCCCTTTTCACCAGATTCTTAAAAGTATTCCTTTGCATGTGGTAGGTTCATATCTAGCCTTGAGATTAGGGAAGAAAGGAACATTTCAAAGAACCAGTCGATCTCATTGCTCATCACTGACCCCAAACCTTCCTCACCTCCCAGTGGGCAGTGGGTGGTCAGATTTACCTGGGATAATGACTAAGGAGAAAATCAGTTCTTTCTCATTTTCAGTCTATTCCTTCTCATTTTCCAGCCTATTATATTTCAAGCTCTGATTAAGCAACTTTCACCCTAATGTCACATTGATTAATCATTTACCTATTGGGATAAATGGAAAAACTCCAGCCTGGGGTTGGGGTGAAGAATTTGTTGTTGTTGTGATACTGGCTAGAACTCCAAGTTCTTGGTAAGGAGAAAAAATGCACCATGAGACTTTTAATATCCAATAAGACATGGGAAGAAAGAGCCCAAGTCTAACACGTGCCAGAGAACCAGTGACCCTGGGCTATGGCCAGAGTCTGAACATTGGCCTCTCTGTTCCCAAGAGGTTCATGCAGAATCTGACTTTTCAAACTGGATGAGAAAGTAGGGATGAAAAGCACATTTAACAGATGTTACAAAAGTCAGAAAATAAGGGATTTTAATATAAATCAAGCCCTGAGAAACTTTTCTATAAAGCAGCATGTAAAATTGACCATTTTTATTTAACTGTGCCTGACTTCCTCACATGTGTCTTTAATAGACCCTTCTGGAACTTCAGCTTTGCTTTCTGAAAAAAGTTAAACCGGAAGAGTTAGATACACACAGATATGAGACAAGATCAGAGCTCTCTTTGGTGTTAGAAAACATCTCTTGTGATCTTACCCCATAAATATTTGACTTTATTCCTTAAATGTGAAGTTGGATATATATATATGCATGTTTAATTTTGGCTTCTTTTATTGGTTTTTCATTCATTTATTTTCATCCATCTTTATTCTTTGGCCTGTGTGGGCCCCCCATTGCAGTGGCCTCTCTCATTGCAGTGCACCGGCTCTGGGCTCATGTGCTCCAGAGTGTCGGCTCGTAATTGGACACACCGGTCCAGCCGCTCTGCGGCATGTGGGGTCTTCCCAGGCCAGGGATCAAACCGGCGCACCTTGTACTGCAAGGTGGACTCTTTACCCATTGGACCACCAGGGAAGCCTGAAGTTGGATATCTGACGTTTTCACTTTTATATACCTAGTACCATCTCAATAAATAAAAATATCTATTAGTGATAAGTGGATAATATAACTACTTAATTTCCCAATATAATGTCTCTGTTTACAAATCAAAATTGTAAGGAATTTTTTCTTCATTAAAAAATCTCTACTTTGGATATGTTATTAACATAACCTGCATCCCTAAGTCTTCTCTGAGCAAAAAGAAGTGATAACTTCCGGGTAGCGATGGTAGGAAAAGGAGGCTGAGAAGGGCCAGTAATGTGACCTCCAGAGAACAAACTGCAGCTCCTTCTTCTCCACTGACCCCCAACCCACCCCTGGAAGTTCTCGGCATGATGCTGTACAAACACAGATAGTCTCCCCTGAACTCAAACGTGTCTGCTGCAGACACTGTCAAGTTACCACCATCTCATCTCACTGCAGCCACCTTGGCGCTGCTGAACTAAACAAGCATCCTCAGTGCTGGTCACATGATTTACCTCTGGGTGGAGATTAATTAGGTCACACCAGGAAAGAGATGACCAGAAGTCTCCCTCTTCTCTACAGAAAGACTAAGAAAGTAGAATCCAAATGGAATGCCTCCAGGCAACGAAAAGATGCCTATAGAGTACCAGTGGTCCTCAAACGTGGCTGCCTAACAAGAATCACCTGGGAGGCTTCTGAAAGTCCATCCAAAAGCTTGGGCTGCATGCCAAGAACACTTAGCTCTGGCTCTCTGGTGGGGGTGGTACCCTGGGCAGCAACAGAAAAGCCTCCCGGGAGATGCCAGTGTGCAGAAAGGACTGAGGACCATTGTTTTGCATGTTCCTGATATACCTAGCAGTCAGGAGACAGGAGATCCTGCTCCAAGGGACTGAAACTCAAGACATTATAGGAAACTGACAACAAAGGCATCTGTTTACCTAAATGCAGAACCTGAAAAACTTGAAATAACATTAGCAGAGACCTTGTGAGTCAATTAAACTCCCTAAATTCAGGTTTTCAAGAGTTGCGGTTGGCTCGAGGGCCCAAGCTCCCTGACTTAATGAGACTTGGAATTCAGCACAAAGCCTCTGTCTGATAGAAGAGAAAGATGCTTTTTTGAAGGGAATTTCAGACTTCACACTTTTAGAGGCACTAAATTCCAAATTAAGTACTTGAGAGGAATGGTAGGCAAAATACTCCTCTTATGTTTGAATTACTTAATTTCCCAATATAATGTCTCTGTTTACAAATCAAAATTGTAAGGAATTTTTTCTTCATTAAAAAATCTCTACTTTGGATATGTTATTAACATAACCTGCATCCCTAAGTCTTCTCTGAGCAAAAAGAAGTGATAACTTCCGGGTAGCGATGGTAGGAAAAGGAGGCTGAGAAGGGCCAGTAATGTGACCTCCAGAGAACAAACTGCAGCTCCTTCTTCTCCACTGACCCCCAACCCACCCCTGGAAGTTCTCGGCATGATGCTGTACAAACACAGATAGTCTCCCCTGAACTCAAACGTGTCTGCTGCAGACACTGTCAAGTTACCACCATCTCATCTCACTGCAGCCACCTTGGCGCTGCTGAACTAAACAAGCATCCTCAGTGCTGGTCACATGATTTACCTCTGGGTGGAGATTAATTAGGTCACACCAGGAAAGAGATGACCAGAAGTCTCCCTCTTCTCTACAGAAAGACTAAGAAAGTAGAATCCAAATGGAATGCCTCCAGGCAACGAAAAGATGCCTATAGAGTACCAGTGGTCCTCAAACGTGGCTGCCTAACAAGAATCACCTGGGAGGCTTCTGAAAGTCCATCCAAAAGCTTGGGCTGCATGCCAAGAACACTTAGCTCTGGCTCTCTGGTGGGGGTGGTACCCTGGGCAGCAACAGAAAAGCCTCCCGGGAGATGCCAGTGTGCAGAAAGGACTGAGGACCATTGTTTTGCATGTTCCTGATATACCTAGCAGTCAGGAGACAGGAGATCCTGCTCCAAGGGACTGAAACTCAAGACATTATAGGAAACTGACAACAAAGGCATCTGTTTACCTAAATGCAGAACCTGAAAAACTTGAAATAACATTAGCAGAGACCTTGTGAGTCAATTAAACTCCCTAAATTCAGGTTTTCAAGAGTTGCGGTTGGCTCGAGGGCCCAAGCTCCCTGACTTAATGAGACTTGGAATTCAGCACAAAGCCTCTGTCTGATAGAAGAGAAAGATGCTTTTTTGAAGGGAATTTCAGACTTCACACTTTTAGAGGCACTAAATTCCAAATTAAGTACTTGAGAGGAATGGTAGGCAAAATACTCCTCTTATGTTTGAATTATTAACTCTCCTTTTGAAAGACACTATTTCATTTTTATGATGAGCCTTTTGCAGTTAAATGTATGTAAAGACCCTCATTCTAGGAAAAAATGAGGGCAGGAGGAGAAGAGGGTGACAGAGGGTGACAGAGGGTGAGACGGTCAGATGGCATCACCGACTATTACTAGACATGAGTCTGAGCAAACTCTGGGAGATGCTGAAGAACAGGGAAGCCTGGCGTGCTGCAGTCCATGGGGTTCCAAAGAGTCACACGTGACTTAGCAACTGAATAACAAGTTATGCGCAAATATGATGTGGCCCCAGTGTGGTGAAGACCTCCTATAAACTGGAGGGCAGGGAAGAATCTGGGGTCAGCTACCAAAAGAACCCATACACTCTGTTCTTTTTTCTAGAGATCATGGAATACGGAACCAAAAGTTTTTGAAAAGTCAGGCAAGGCTGTCTTTTGTCCTTGGGAAGTTCTGTATCTAAATCATCCAAGCAGATTCTGTAGAATGTTTAAAAGGAGATGAGATTTCCTTCACCACATTAGAGTAAGAATTTCTCAAGTTGCAGACACTATAAACAGTAAAAAAAGAAAAAAAAATTAAGCTTTTCTGTAAAATCATCACCAAGAAACACAAGATCTAAGTTAGGAGTCCTGACACTGAGTGAATGCCTCTGTAATATTTATTTAAGAAGTCATAAATTCTAATATGTGCTCATGACACTCTTGAGAGACATTCATAAAATATAAGGCTTACCAACAGAATGAACAAATACATATGAATCATTTCTTTAGGGAAAAAAAGGCCAGGAATGCATAAGAAACCAACCTTCAAGGCTAAATCTTAACTGAAAAAATATATTGGTTAAAAACCAAATGCTACACTGAATTTCTGATAAATTTCCTTTCAAAAGCAGCCTGTCAAGTAATAGGCGAAGACTTTCAACAACCTGGCTGAGCAATGATCCTGCTAACATTTAAAATAAAACCCTCTACACGTGCTCTTAATCCTCTTGGCTCGAGGGCCCAAGCTCCTGACTTAATGAGACTTGGAATTCAGCACAAAGCCTCTGTCTGATAGAAGAGAAAGATGCTTTTTTGAAGGGAATTTCAGACTTCACACTTTTAGAGGCACTAAATTCCAAATTAAGTACTTGAGAGGAATGGTAGGCAAAATACTCCTCTTATGTTTGAATTATTAACTCTCCTTTTGAAAGACACTATTTCATTTTTATGATGAGCCTTTTGCAGTTAAATGTATGTAAAGACCCTCATTCTAGGAAAAAATGAGGGCAGGAGGAGAAGAGGGTGACAGAGGGTGACAGAGGGTGAGACAGTCAGATGGCATCACCGACTATTACTAGACATGAGTCTGAGCAAACTCTGGGAGATGCTGAAGAACAGGGAAGCCTGGCGTGCTGCAGTCCATGGGGTTCCAAAGAGTCACACGTGACTTAGCAACTGAATAACAAGTTATGCGCAAATATGATGTGGCCCCAGTGTGGTGAAGACCTCCTATAAACTGGAGGGCAGGGAAGAATCTGGGGTCAGCTACCAAAAGAACCCATACACTCTGTTCTTTTTTCTAGAGATCATGGAATACGGAACCAAAAGTTTTTGAAAAGTCAGGCAAGGCTGTCTTTTGTCCTTGGGAAGTTCTGTATCTAAATCATCCAAGCAGATTCTGTAGAATGTTTAAAAGGAGATGAGATTTCCTTCACCACATTAGAGTAAGAATTTCTCAAGTTGCAGACACTATAAACAGTAAAAAAAGAAAAAAAAATTAAGCTTTTCTGTAAAATCATCACCAAGAAACACAAGATCTAAGTTAGGAGTCCTGACACTGAGTGAATGCCTCTGTAATATTTATTTAAGAAGTCATAAATTCTAATATGTGCTCATGACACTCTTGAGAGACATTCATAAAATATAAGGCTTACCAACAGAATGAACAAATACATATGAATCATTTCTTTAGGGAAAAAAAGGCCAGGAATGCATAAGAAACCAACCTTCAAGGCTAAATCTTAACTGAAAAAATATATTGGTTAAAAACCAAATGCTACACTGAATTTCTGATAAATTTCCTTTCAAAAGCAGCCTGTCAAGTAATAGGCGAAGACTTTCAACAACCTGGCTGAGCAATGATCCTGCTAACATTTAAAATAAAACCCTCTACACGTGCTCTTAATCCTCTTTCACATTTTTTTTAGTATTTTTTTTCTTTTCCCCATCATGCTTCTTTTATTTATATTTATTTTCATCCATCTTTTTATACTTTGGCATGTAGGGACTTCCCATGGCAGTGGCCCCTCTGGCTGCAGAGCACGGGCTCCGGGTGCATGCGCGCCAGAGTGCTGGCTCCTAATTGGACACATTGGTCCAGCCACTCCGCAGCACATGCTATCTTCCCAGGCCAGGGATCCAACCGGTGCCCTCTGCACTGCAAGGCAGACTCTAACCACTGGACCACCAGGGAAGCCCCATCTTCTACATTTTTTTTAAGATTTTTTTTTTTTTTTTTGGCCACTTTTTTTGGTCTTTCATTTATTCATTTCATCCATCTTTGTTCTTTGGCCTGTGTGGGCCTCCCATTGCAGTGGCCTCACTCATTGCAGAGCACCGGCTCTGGGCACATGCGCTCCAGAGCACGGGTTAGGTAGTCGGACACATTGGACCAGCCGCTCTGTGGCACATGGGATCTTCCCAGGCCAGGGATCCAACCAGCGCCCTCTGTACAGCAAGGCGGACTCTAACCACTGGACAACCAGGGAAGCCCCATCTTCTACATGTTTTTAAGAAAGTGTTTCTAACTGTGAAAAAAGTCAAATAATAGCAATAAACATCGGCAACAAGAAGTGAGAGGACTGAAAATAAAACCTAATTATTTTGTTCACACTCATCTTAACTAGTCAATTGTTTTAAATGAAGCAATACTTTGTAAAGAAAACAGACCACACTTCTTAAATAATTATTAAACTCCTGGAGCAATAATCATTTGATCATGTTATGCCTTCCCCGGTGGCTTAGTCAGTAAAGAATCTGCCCAACAAAAAATGAACAACTGAGTGAATGCCTCTGTAATATTTATTTAAGAAGTCATAAATTCTAATATGTGCTCATGACACTCTTGAGAGACATTCATAAAATATTAGGCTTACCAACAGAATGAATAAATACATATGAATCATTTCTGTAGTGAAATCTAGGCCAGGAATGCATAAGAAACCAACCTTCAAGGCTAAATCTTAACTGAAAAAATATATTGGTTAAAAACCAAATGCTACACTGAATTTCTGATAAATTTCCTTTCAAAAGCAGCCTGTCAAGTAATAGGCGAAGACTTTCAACAACCTGGCTGAGCAATGATCCTGCTAACATTTAAAATAAAACCCTCTACACGTGCTCTTAATCCTCTTTCACATTTTTTTTAGTATTTTTTTTCTTTTCCCCATCATGCTTCTTTTATTTATATTTATTTTCATCCATCTTTTTATACTTTGGCATGTAGGGACTTCCCATGGCAGTGGCCCCTCTGGCTGCAGAGCACGGGCTCCGGGTGCATGCGCGCCAGAGTGCTGGCTCCTAATTGGACACATTGGTCCAGCCACTCCGCAGCACATGCTATCTTCCCAGGCCAGGGATCCAACCGGTGCCCTCTGCACTGCAAGGCAGACTCTAACCACTGGACCACCAGGGAAGCCCCATCTTCTACATTTTTTTTAAGATTTTTTTTTTTTTTTTTGGCCACTTTTTTTGGTCTTTCATTTATTCATTTCATCCATCTTTGTTCTTTGGCCTGTGTGGGCCTCCCATTGCAGTGGCCTCACTCATTGCAGAGCACCGGCTCTGGGCACATGCGCTCCAGAGCACGGGTTAGGTAGTCGGACACATTGGACCAGCCGCTCTGTGGCACATGGGATCTTCCCAGGCCAGGGATCCAACCAGCGCCCTCTGTACAGCAAGGCGGACTCTAACCACTGGACAACCAGGGAAGCCCCATCTTCTACATGTTTTTAAGAAAGTGTTTCTAACTGTGAAAAAAGTCAAATAATAGCAATAAACATCGGCAACAAGAAGTGAGAGGACTGAAAATAAAACCTAATTATTTTGTTCACACTCATCTTAACTAGTCAATTGTTTTAAATGAAGCAATACTTTGTAAAGAAAACAGACCACACTTCTTAAATAATTATTAAACTCCTGGAGCAATAATCATTTGATCATGTTATGCCTTCCCCGGTGGCTTAGTCAGTAAAGAATCTGCCCACAATGCAAGAGACCCAGGTTCAATGCCCGGGTCAGGAAGGTCCCCTGGAGAAGGAAGTGGCAATCTACTCCAGAATTCTTGTGCAGAAAATCGCATTGACAGAGGAGCCTTGCCAGCTACAGTCCATGGGGTCACAAACAGGTGGACACAACAGAGCAACTAACACTTTCACTTTAATGATCTAAGAAGGGTACTTGGTTATAGTTTCACATTTGTGATCAGGACTAGCCCACAGAGGAAAATATTCAGAAAATAATAGAGAAGAAACCGATCAAAATGACCTGAGCAAGTAATAGAAGAAACAGTGAATTCATTTTTGGCTTGGCTTTTGAACTGGCCCCAGTCATAACCTTCTATGTGCCCAGTGCCATTTAATTTGTAAAGCACTTCCTTTTGCTCATTGGCTTATGAAGTAGACAGAGCATATGCTGTCTGCATTTAACAGATGAAGAAAAGCAAGACCAGAGAGGTTCCATGGCTTCCCCTAGGGCTGAGTCAGCAACTCCAGCCCATGGACTCCATCCACTCTTGGCCTGTTTTGTTTGGCCCGTGAGTTAAGAACAGTTTTCACATTTTACAAATATGAGCAACCCTCACTCATTTGTTCCTGCATCATCCATGCCTGGTTTTATACAACAGTAGAACTGAACAGTTGTAGCAGAGACTGTGTAGGCTTCAAAGCTGAAACTATTTCCTCTTTGGCCCTTTATAGGAAAAGTGTATAGACTCCCACCTGCGACCTAGAGGGGAGCTATGAGCAGAGCCCAGATTTGGGAAAACCAATCCAGAGATTCTTTTCTACTCAACAGTTTGGCTCTCCTTCTTAGTCACTCAGTCATGTCTGACTCTTTGCAAACGCATGGACTGTAGCTCCCCAGGCTCCTCTGTCTATGGGATTCTCCAGGCAAGAATACTAGAGTGGGTTGCCATGCCCTCCTCTAAGGGATCTTCCCGACCCAGGGATCAAATCTGGGTTTCCTGCATTGCAGGCACATTCTCTACCATCTGAGCCACCAGGGAAGCCTCTTCTTAAGCCATTTCAGTGTGTGATTCTTCCCAGGCTTATGTTTGAGAGAAAAGAGGAAGTTTTTGAAGCATGAATGCAGGTACTTGAAGTAGAAAGAAGGCATTGAGAATGGACCAAATGAAGAGGAGAGGGGCTTCCTGGTGGTCCACTGGGTAAGGACACCACAGAGCAACTAACACTTTCACTTTAATGATCTAAGAAGGGTACTTGGTTATAGTTTCACATTTGTGATCAGGACTAGCCCACAGAGGAAAATATTCAGAAAATAATAGAGAAGAAACCGATCAAAATGACCTGAGCAAGTAATAGAAGAAACAGTGAATTCATTTTTGGCTTGGCTTTTGAACTGGCCCCAGTCATAACCTTCTATGTGCCCAGTGCCATTTAATTTGTAAAGCACTTCCTTTTGCTCATTGGCTTATGAAGTAGACAGAGCATATGCTGTCTGCATTTAACAGATGAAGAAAAGCAAGACCAGAGAGGTTCCATGGCTTCCCCTAGGGCTGAGTCAGCAACTCCAGCCCATGGACTCCATCCACTCTTGGCCTGTTTTTGTTTGGCCCGTGAGTTAAGAACAGTTTTCACATTTTACAAATATGAGCAACCCTCACTCATTTGTTCCTGCATCATCCATGCCTGGTTTTATACAACAGTAGAACTGAACAGTTGTAGCAGAGACTGTGTAGGCTTCAAAGCTGAAACTATTTCCTCTTTGGCCCTTTATAGGAAAAGTGTATAGACTCCCACCTGCGACCTAGAGGGGAGCTATGAGCAGAGCCCAGATTTGGGAAAACCAATCCAGAGATTCTTTTCTACTCAACAGTTTGGCTCTCCTTCTTAGTCACTCAGTCATGTCTGACTCTTTGCAAACGCATGGACTGTAGCTCCCCAGGCTCCTCTGTCTATGGGATTCTCCAGGCAAGAATACTAGAGTGGGTTGCCATGCCCTCCTCTAAGGGATCTTCCCGACCCAGGGATCAAATCTGGGTTTCCTGCATTGCAGGCACATTCTCTACCATCTGAGCCACCAGGGAAGCCTCTTCTTAAGCCATTTCAGTGTGTGATTCTTCCCAGGCTTATGTTTGAGAGAAAAGAGGAAGTTTTTGAAGCATGAATGCAGGTACTTGAAGTAGAAAGAAGGCATTGAGAATGGAGACAGCAAATGAAGAGGAGAGGGGCTTCCCTGGTGGTCCACTGGGTAAGGACACCACCTTGCAGTGCAAGGGGCGCCGGCTGGATCCCTGGCCTGGGAGGATCCCACTTGCCGCAGAGCAGCTGGACCCATGTGTCCAATGACCAAGCCGGAGCTCTGGAGCACATGCGCCCAGAGCCGGTTCTCTGTGACAACAGAGGCCACTGCGATGGGAGGCCCACACGGGCCAAAGAACAAAGAAGGACGAAAATAGATAAATGAAAGACCAATAGAAGTGGCCTGCCCAACCCCTTCCTTCCCCAAACCGCCCCACCCCCCAACCGGCACAAAATAAATAAATAAATAAATAAAAAATTTTTAAAAAAATGAAAGAGGAGGTAGGAGTACGATTAACTCATTTCCTAGTTTCACAGGTGTGTGGAAGGAGGAGAATTCTGCTCTAGGATGGACCACATACCTGATATAGAGGACTTAAATGATGGGACCGGGGACCTTCTAAATTGATATTAGATCAGATTCCAGACTCAGAATTAATGCTGTTTTTAGGGTTAAATCTTTAGGGGATATTAGAATGGGGAGAATCTGTTTTGCTAATGGACTTGACATCATGGTGGGAGGCAGAGGGCAGCACATGCTGGATTGAATAGTGTTGCTCTGAAATTCATTCAAACCCCAAATCTCAGAAAGTTATTGAGAAGTAGGGTCTTTGTAGACGTAATCAAGCTATGATGAGGTCACACTGGATTAGGATGGCTCTAACTCAATGACCACTGTCCTCATGGGAACAGGGAGAATTAGATAGACCATGGGGAAGGTTCCCGACTCCAGGGATCATAATCTGGGTATTCTCTGCATTGGCAAGAATACTAGAGTGGGTTGCCATGCCCTCCTCTAAGGGATCTTCCCGACCCAGGGATCAAATCTGGGTTTCCTGCATTGCAGGCACATTCTCTACCATCTGAGCCACCAGGGAAGCCTCTTCTTAAGCCATTTCAGTGTGTGATTCTTCCCAGGCTTATGTTTGAGAGAAAAGAGGAAGTTTTTGAAGCATGAATGCAGGTACTTGAAGTAGAAAGAAGGCATTGAGAATGGAGACAGCAAATGAAGAGGAGAGGGGCTTCCCTGGTGGTCCACTGGGTAAGGACACCACCTTGCAGTGCAAGGGGCGCCGGCTGGATCCCTGGCCTGGGAGGATCCCACTTGCCGCAGAGCAGCTGGACCCATGTGTCCAATGACCAAGCCGGAGCTCTGGAGCACATGCGCCCAGAGCCGGTTCTCTGTGACAACAGAGGCCACTGCGATGGGAGGCCCACACGGGCCAAAGAACAAAGAAGGACGAAAATAGATAAATGAAAGACCAATAGAAGTGGCCTGCCCAACCCCTTCCTTCCCCAAACCGCCCCACCCCCCAACCGGCACAAAATAAATAAATAAATAAATAAAAAATTTTTAAAAAAATGAAAGAGGAGGTAGGAGTACGATTAACTCATTTCCTAGTTTCACAGGTGTGTGGAAGGAGGAGAATTCTGCTCTAGGATGGACCACATACCTGATATAGAGGACTTAAATGATGGGACCGGGGACCTTCTAAATTGATATTAGATCAGATTCCAGACTCAGAATTAATGCTGTTTTTAGGGTTAAATCTTTAGGGGATATTAGAATGGGGAGAATCTGTTTTGCTAATGGACTTGACATCATGGTGGGAGGCAGAGGGCAGCACATGCTGGATTGAATAGTGTTGCTCTGAAATTCATTCAAACCCCAAATCTCAGAAAGTTATTGAGAAGTAGGGTCTTTGTAGACGTAATCAAGCTATGATGAGGTCACACTGGATTAGGATGGCTCTAACTCAATGACCACTGTCCTCATGGGAACAGGGAGAATTAGATAGACCATGGGGAAGGCCATATGGGCTCAGAGATGCATGGAGAGAACTCTATGTGGAGACAGAGTCAGAGACTGGATGGAAGCATCTACAAGCCAAAGGACACCATGGATTGCCAGCAAGCCCCACAAGTCAGGCGAGCAGCATGGAACAGAGCCTCCCTCAGAGCCTCCAGCTGGAACCTATCCCCTTGATTTCAGACGTGGCTTTCAGATCTGGGAAGGAAGAAATCTGTTTTAAGTCACTCAGTTTGAGGTGCTTTGTTAGGGTAGTTGGAGGAAACTAATACAGACCAGTGGGCAAGGGGACATGGCCTTATGGGAAAGAATTCAGATCAAGAGAACAGAAGAAAGTGGTAGAATATCAAATCCTGTAACACCTTTCTGTTTGAGACACAAACTCGGAGTACCTCTAGAAGACCTTGAGGGACAACCAAACAAACACCCAGAGACCTTGATCACTGAATCTAATTGGGTTTTTGTAAACACATGTTGCCAAGGTAAGCAGAACTGACTTATACTTGAGTTATCTCTTCCCAACAGACCTGTTTACAAATGCATCCCTAAATTCCAAGCTTCTCCCAGTCACCCCACAATAACTGGGAAACAAATGCCTTTTACAAAGAAGGAAAGTAGATTAATTAACTAAGATCACCTTGAGGACCTTCCTGACATATCTCTTCTCTAAAATAATCTTAAACTTCCACAGATGAGCTATTTTTCAAAGTACTGTGCACAGGGCAATTTTATTTAAATTGCACACATTCAGAAAGATATAATGCACATACTCAAGATCAACTTGTAAATGATGGGACCGGGGACCTTCTAAATTGATATTAGATCAGATTCCAGACTCAGAATTAATGCTGTTTTTAGGGTTAAATCTTTAGGGGATATTAGAATGGGGAGAATCTGTTTTGCTAATGGACTTGACATCATGGTGGGAGGCAGAGGGCAGCACATGCTGGATTGAATAGTGTTGCTCTGAAATTCATTCAAACCCCAAATCTCAGAAAGTTATTGAGAAGTAGGGTCTTTGTAGACGTAATCAAGCTATGATGAGGTCACACTGGATTAGGATGGCTCTAACTCAATGACCACTGTCCTCATGGGAACAGGGAGAATTAGATAGACCATGGGGAAGGCCATATGGGCTCAGAGATGCATGGAGAGAACTCTATGTGGAGACAGAGTCAGAGACTGGATGGAAGCATCTACAAGCCAAAGGACACCATGGATTGCCAGCAAGCCCCACAAGTCAGGCGAGCAGCATGGAACAGAGCCTCCCTCAGAGCCTCCAGCTGGAACCTATCCCCTTGATTTCAGACGTGGCTTTCAGATCTGGGAAGGAAGAAATCTGTTTTAAGTCACTCAGTTTGAGGTGCTTTGTTAGGGTAGTTGGAGGAAACTAATACAGACCAGTGGGCAAGGGGACATGGCCTTATGGGAAAGAATTCAGATCAAGAGAACAGAAGAAAGTGGTAGAATATCAAATCCTGTAACACCTTTCTGTTTGAGACACAAACTCGGAGTACCTCTAGAAGACCTTGAGGGACAACCAAACAAACACCCAGAGACCTTGATCACTGAATCTAATTGGGTTTTTGTAAACACATGTTGCCAAGGTAAGCAGAACTGACTTATACTTGAGTTATCTCTTCCCAACAGACCTGTTTACAAATGCATCCCTAAATTCCAAGCTTCTCCCAGTCACCCCACAATAACTGGGAAACAAATGCCTTTTACAAAGAAGGAAAGTAGATTAATTAACTAAGATCACCTTGAGGACCTTCCTGACATATCTCTTCTCTAAAATAATCTTAAACTTCCACAGATGAGCTATTTTTCAAAGTACTGTGCACAGGGCAATTTTATTTAAATTGCACACATTCAGAAAGATATAATGCACATACTCAAGATCAACTTGTAAATGAATCAGCATTACTTGTAGAATCTCCCAGTGGTTTAGGACACACCTCTCAAATTACCAGATACATTAAAGGCTAATTCCCACCACTACCACCACCCTGCCTGCCACACATGCACACACACAAACATTTTTCAACATAACACTGTTGAAAGTTGAAGCTGCACCTTCAATCTTAAGGTATTATCCATTCCTTCACTTCCTCAAGGAATGGTTAGTGAAGACACAAGATTGCAGTCACACTGGAAACGTGTGTCTAAAATTTGGTGCATTTTCCTATGTAATTTAGTCATTGAGTAACAAAAAATTAGACTGATTGTTTTGAAATTCTTTCTGTAAAACACATAGATACAAATGCCACAAGTTCATGATAAAGTGGTTCCTGAGGTCCATACTTAAGCCACTATTCGGACATTTGAGCAGCTAAATTCTTTCCAGTCAATTCACAAGAGACTCATTGTAGAATTTTTCTTTTTATCATCACATCACGTTGTAACCTGGTATGAATTATTTTTTTAAAATTCTATCATCTAGATTCTTAATGAGCTCAAACATATTTTCCTCTGATTTACATTCCTATGCACTCTAGAAAATACTGTTTCTTCCTCCCACCCTCTTGTCTCATAATTTTCCTAGAGTTTTCGACCGACAGGTATTTTAACTCACTCATGGTCAGAGCACCTTTCTGTTTGAGACACAAACTCGAGTACCTCTAGAAGACCTTGAGGACAACCAAACAAACACCCAGAGACCTTGATCACTGAATCTAATTGGGTTTTTGTAAACACATGTTGCCAAGGTAAGCAGAACTGACTTATACTTGAGTTATCTCTTCCCAACAGACCTGTTTACAAATGCATCCCTAAATTCCAAGCTTCTCCCAGTCACCCCACAATAACTGGGAAACAAATCCCTTTTTACAAAGAAGGAAAGTAGATTAATTAACTAAGATCACCTTGAGGACCTTCCTGACATATCTCTTCTCTAAAATAATCTTAAACTTCCACAGATGAGCTATTTTTCAAAGTACTGTGCACAGGGCAATTTTATTTAAATTGCACACATTCAGAAAGATATAATGCACATACTCAAGATCAACTTGTAAATGAATCAGCATTACTTGTAGAATCTCCCAGTGGTTTAGGACACACCTCTCAAATTACCAGATACATTAAAGGCTAATTCCCACCACTACCACCACCCTGCCTGCCACACATGCACACACACAAACATTTTTCAACATAACACTGTTGAAAGTTGAAGCTGCACCTTCAATCTTAAGGTATTATCCATTCCTTCACTTCCTCAAGGAATGGTTAGTGAAGACACAAGATTGCAGTCACACTGGAAACGTGTGTCTAAAATTTGGTGCATTTTCCTATGTAATTTAGTCATTGAGTAACAAAAAATTAGACTGATTGTTTTGAAATTCTTTCTGTAAAACACATAGATACAAATGCCACAAGTTCATGATAAAGTGGTTCCTGAGGTCCATACTTAAGCCACTATTCGGACATTTGAGCAGCTAAATTCTTTCCAGTCAATTCACAAGAGACTCATTGTAGAATTTTTCTTTTTATCATCACATCACGTTGTAACCTGGTATGAATTATTTTTTTAAAATTCTATCATCTAGATTCTTAATGAGCTCAAACATATTTTCCTCTGATTTACATTCCTATGCACTCTAGAAAATACTGTTTCTTCCTCCCACCCTCTTGTCTCATAATTTTCCTAGAGTTTTCGACCGACAGGTATTTTAAATCACTCATGGTCAGAGGAAAGGAAACGTCAACTTGATACTATTCCTTTATGAGAGTCTTGCTAGTCAAAACACAAGCATTACTCTTCCTAAATCATCAGTAAGCTCCTAAGAATGGCTAGCTGCCAAAACAAACGAAACTCATTAACTTCTCTGAGTAGTTAGCAGGACATTTATGAGAATATTTCCTAAGACTGGGAATTCTTAAAAAGTTGGCCATTGTAAACCCAAGATCTCCACTGCTCCAAGGAAGAAAGAAACCAGGTATCTTAGCTGAAATAGGAAATGTAATTACATGTCTTCCTTCTTCTCCGCACCTGAAGAAAACCACCCAAAGACTGCGCACATTTCTGCATTGCTGCACACCAGGCAGCACCACACCTGTGCTAGAGCTTTGGAAGAAATAAGAATACAGCACTGTTCCTAAATTCACCACACTCCTTTAGAGGAGTTCCAGCCCATAGACTGAGCTCAAGAGCTTCTTTTGGCCTCTGATGGAAGCACTCAGTAAACCTGAGCCCTGAGACACAAGCTAACCAGAGGAGGAGAGCATGGCATTCACAAAAGGGCCAGTCCTCTTAAACACATTACCTTATTCTGCTCACACACGTACTGTATCCTCAGGGTGTCCATGGCTCTGATCATGGCCTGCATGGCCGTGAAGATGTTCTGGTACACCAGCTTCGTAAACCCCTTTCTGTCTTCATCGCTGTAACCAGACCCATGGATGATTCTCATCTGCTTGATAAAGGTGCTTTTGCCACTTTCACCAGTTCCTAATGAGACAAATCAAGTGAAACAAGCAGTCAGCAGCCTTTAAAAGGAACAGAGAGAGAAAGAAAGGACTGTGTGGCAGTGTTGGTCAGTATTAGGATTAGTAAGTTGAGAGGGAGACTTGGAAAGGGCCTATAAAGTACCTGCAGTTTAGGGTGGGGGGTAGTGCCATCCTAACCCCCTGGGCCTGTGTTTTAGATAGCCACAAATACCACACACACACACAAACACACACACAACTTATTAAGGATACATGAGTGTCTATGCTACTTGGAGTAATTTTATGCATCAGGTCTTGTGATTAGCACTATTTAGGTCCCAGGGAATTGCTCTGCCAATATCCTTTGCCCTAAGACCTTGAAACAATTGGCTCCCATGTCTGAAAGCCCCAAACATGTGAGGGCTTCCCCACTGTGAATCCCAGTCATGGCAGGGATGAGGGCTGCTTCAGAGAGACAGGGTGGGTCTAAGGAGCAGAAATGCTTGGACATGAGAAATTCCAATTCCTGCCAATTCCTTTCTTTCAGATACATGAGTATCATGTATCCTTGCATGATGAAGCACCATCCTCAGTTGTACCAAATGTCTACATTCCTCCCTCAATGCATATTCCAGTTTGTTTTTCAGGAAGTCCTTCAAACTCCCTCTACGTTTGCACATGGGAGCCAAGGAACATTTTACAACATCAAACCATTTCTATCACACTTAAATTTCTATAGATGCCCAAATAATATGTGTGAAACATGATGCTGGGGCTTTACATTAATATTAGACTGAGATATTACTTGGACAGAAAAAGTTGCAATATAAAGTGGGAGACTTATGTGATCAAATTTTAAAATTTTTAATACTTTTTGTTGATAAAGATAATTTGGGCTTCCCTGGTGGTCCAGTGGATAAGGACACCACCTTGCAGTGCAGGGGTAGCCGGTTCAATCTCTGGCCTGGGAAGATCCCACGTGCCACGGAGCGGCGGGACTGATGTGTCCAATTACCAAGCCGGAGCTCTGGAGCACATGTGCCCAGAGCCGGTGCTCTGCGACAATAGAGGCCACTGCGATGGGAGGCCCACACGGGCCAAAGAACAAAGATGGACGAAAACAGATAAATGAAAGACCAATAGAAGTGGCCCGCCCGCCCTCTCCCTCCCCAACCCGCCCCCCGCAAAAAAAAAAAAAGATAATTCATCTATGAGGTCCCATCAGAATTTCCAGAACATAATATATTTGTGGTTCATTTTCAAATTTAAGTATTGCTTTAAAGAAGTTTTTTAAGCAATTCAGGTTGGTATGACCTAATAGAGCAATGTTTCTTCAAACTGAAATTAATGAAAAATGATCTCAGAACTAAAATGACTCAAGAAATCCTGTATATTTCAAATGGATGAACTGTATATATACAATATATATTCAATATGCCTGTTACAAAAGTCATCTAACTCAGCATTTCTATTTAAAAAATATGAGTTGTATGAAAATCTTAATTAAAATACTGATTTTGCTGAAAAGACCAAATATTATAAAACAGGAAATGATTAATTATAAGATATTTTATTACTCATTCACATCTCATTGACCTAACAGACTATCCAGACAGTGCGGTTATAGTTAAACTCAACCATTTTTGATACTTTGTTGACTGTTACTCATATTAAAAATGACTGTTGTTCATATCTTTTGTTTCAATATGAACTCATAACTTTTTTGTTCATATCCTTTTTTAAAAAAATTTATTTGACTTTTTACTTTTACAGAGTCTTGTTGTTTACAGATATGAATGATCCCAGATTAGTCATATGTATATCCCTCCTTCCCACCCCTCCAGGCTGTCACACAGCGCCCCTGGCAGGTGCTCATCTTTTTTGACATTTGAGATATAAAGATACATTTGTCATGGTAAGAGAATATAACACACACACGAATAATGGTTTCTTAGCTTGATTCCAGCCTATAACTATTTAGACTTATGGGATGTGGGTCTCCATCAGTATTCTCCCCGAAGTCTTCTAAATAACAGGTTCTACAGATATGTCTAGGGGACTCATTCAATACTTCCCTGTGGATGACTGAGGCAACTCTTAGTATTTGATAACATCTTCGCTTGTAAGCAAAAACAAGTTCCTTCAGGTTGGTCTTTTCAACGGTTTTCCATCTGTCTCTCCATCCTCAGCTCAAGACCCTCAATGATGTCTCTGTGGCTCAGGAAGAAAGACAAAACTCCTTACTGTGGCCAGTGAGAGCGTGTTCACTAAACTTTCCTCGCAACACTCATTCTCCATCATCTATGCTCCAGCCACACTGGCCTCCTTGATGCAGCCCTGGATCTTGCTTTGCACATTCCTAGTATCATCTTCCTTCATCTTGCTCATCTTTGCTCTTGGCCTGACTTCTCTGTTGAGGTCAAGTACCTGAACCCTAGGTCCTCACGGGACAATGAACTTCTCATTGAAGCACCTGTTCCAGCTGTACTTTTGTCCATTAATGGCATTTTTCCTTGACCTGTCCCCTGACCAGCCTGTAAGGTTCATATGGGAGACAGGGGCCATGTCTGCCTTTTTTGCACTGTTTCCGCTTGGGCCAGGAATAATGCTTTACACTTGGTACATGCTTAGTAAGCTTTTATAAAATTGTGATAAAATATACGTAAAAATGTTACTATCTGTTATTTGTAGCTATGCAGTTCAGAAGTGTTAAGCATATTCACACTGTTCTGCAACCAATCTCCAGAACCCTTCTCATCCTGAAAAATTGAAACTCATACCCATTTTTTTTTTTAATTTCATCTCTCCACTCCTCACTCCCCCTAGCCCCTGGCAGCCACCTCTCTACTTTCTGTGTCTAGAAATTTGACTACTCATATCAGTGGGATGGATCACACAGCATCTGTCTTTTGGTGACTGGCTTATTTCACTTAGCATAATACCCTCAAAGGGGCTTCCTGAATGACTCGGTGGTGACAAATCCACCTGTAATGCAGAAGAGAGGGATTCAATCCCTGAGTCAGATAGATCCCCTGGAGGAGGAAATGGCAACCCACTCCAGTATTCTTGCCTGGAAAATGCCCTGGACAGAGGATCCTGGTGGGCCATGGGGTGGACAGAATCAGACACGACTGAGCATGCACACACACACAATACCCTCAAAGTTCATTCACACTGGAACTTGTGATAACATCTTCCTTTTTAAAGCTTGAATAATATTCTAATATTTTTGTGAATCCATGATAGTGATGAGGTATTTGCCCAATCTCAGCCACCTGAGCTACCCACAAACAGGAAAATATTCATCCTCTCTGAACCCACCCAGGGTGCCTTGTGGGTAGCAGTGACCTCAACCACGGCAGGAATAACCACAGAAGTGTCCAAGCAGAAGCCTTATCCTGATCCTCTGTGACTCCTGCCTGGTTACTCTCCTAGTTCCCATAATAGTGAATATTAGAGAGTCACTATGCACCCAGTATTCTGCACACATCTGTCCTTTGAGCTTCACAACCACCACAGGAGGCATGAACTGTTACCATTATCTTTATTATACAGATGAGAAACATGGGGCTCATTCTGTTTAGTAACCTCTGCACGTGCACACGTGGCAAGGGGGGGGCAGATTTACTCAGTCAGACTCTAAGGACGAATCTACTGTTGGAGAAGAATTCCATGGCCATGGACATGGTCTAATCAGGACAAATGTGAAGTCCACAGCCGCGCGCTGAACCCTAAGCTCTGGTAGACTCGACATCTTGCAGGTGCACGCTGCTTCTGGGCCTGAGGAGGAGCCTCCTGACAGGTGAGTGCCCTCGGGAACAGCCTCCTTGTTGCCACACTTCCTGGGGCAGCAAAGGTGGGTGCTGTCTTCCCAAGTCAGAGAAGAGGAAACCAGCTGTGAGTCAGCACAAATAAGACAAACACTGATGCAACAGCAGAGCTGCAGCTAGAAACCAGACTGCCAGCGCCTCAGCTTTGGAGATTCAGTATAAATATCACCCCTTTGAAGGGACTGTCTTCCACTTTATCCCAACGGTTTCCTACTTTAAGCTCTAAAAGTGCCTGTGGACACCCCAGTGGGGACACATCCCCTAACTGCTTGTTTGCAGATAGGTCTTTTGCTACACCAGGGAGAGTAGAGCTTGGGAGTCACTCATGTGAGTGCCATGATCACCATGCCTGATATATGGTCAGCTATCAAAACACGGTTAAATGAATAGAACAAACATGACACGTCAGTTTTCCTCCACAGGTCTTATATCACGGACAAATGCAGACAGATGGAACATGAACTGTCTAAATACGAATGTGATGAAACCAGTTTCATGACGACTCTTGGCTGTCAAGGCCCCAGATGGCAACGGAGGACCTGAGGGAAGACCCTCTACTGTCAGAGCTTGGTCCAAAGTCCTAAATTGGATTAGATCTCTGCTCTTGTGGAATCTTGGGATCCCTGCATCTCCTCCATCTATAATGTAGCCATGCTTGCTTCTACTTTACCCTGGCAAGGCTGACCTCGGATCCAGTGCTACCTTATCTTAAGCAAAGGTTAATACTTCCACATTCTACAAAGCTGATATAAACAGAGAAATTATGTAACTATCACAAGGCAAGCTGTGATCTGGGTGCTCCTAAATCAGAAAAATCACGCAACTCACTCCAATGTTCTACACCAAGACAGAGAATCTTGGTGTTATAAAAGCCATTCACATACAAGAGGTTAAAACCAGCCCCACCACCAGCCCCATACAGATGTGTTTTTAACAAGTCATTTTTTAGGAATGTGATTAGGAATTTAGGAATGTGATTTTGCTTTTGGAACAGAGAACACTTAGAAAAAAAAAAAACTTAAAATGATTAATAAAAAGATGATATAAATGTATTTGATCAATACCAATCTTTTAAAATAGTCTTTAATTCTATATTGTGGTTAGTCGAAGAATTAAAACAAACAAACAAAAAAAACATGGGGCAAAAAGCACAGGTTAAAAGCCAAGAAGAAAGATTGAAAGACACAACTCACTAGGAACTGAGATCACCAGAGCAAACTGCTTCCATGGGTATGGATGGGGTGGGGTAGGGCGTTGTCATGAGGGGTGGGAGATCCTCTCATCCTCCTTTAAGCCTCAACCCAACCCAGTGAGTATCTTCTTTTTCCAGAAGGGAAACTGAACATCAAAACAATTAGTTTATTTCATCTCTGTCCAAGGTCAGTCTGTCCAAGGTGACTCAGCTTGGAAGTGTTTGTTGAGTCTTGAGTCTAAATCTAGGTCTCCGTTGGTACATGCATTTCCCATGATAACATCACGTGCTGGTTTTACCCTGAGTGTTTCGCCAAATAGATGGCCAAGCTACATCCTCCTATCAGCTTAAGCACTGTCTTCACTTGGTTCTGAGAAACCCGTTTTTTTCACGGTTAAATGAATAGAACAAACATGACACGTCAGTTTTCCTCCACAGGTCTTATATCACGGACAAATGCAGACAGATGGAACATGAACTGTCTAAATACGAATGTGATGAAACCAGTTTCATGACGACTCTTGGCTGTCAAGGCCCCAGATGGCAACGGAGGACCTGAGGGAAGACCCTCTACTGTCAGAGCTTGGTCCAAAGTCCTAAATTGGATTAGATCTCTGCTCTTGTGGAATCTTGGGATCCCTGCATCTCCTCCATCTATAATGTAGCCATGCTTGCTTCTACTTTACCCTGGCAAGGCTGACCTCGGATCCAGTGCTACCTTATCTTAAGCAAAGGTTAATACTTCCACATTCTACAAAGCTGATATAAACAGAGAAATTATGTAACTATCACAAGGCAAGCTGTGATCTGGGTGCTCCTAAATCAGAAAAATCACGCAACTCACTCCAATGTTCTACACCAAGACAGAGAATCTTGGTGTTATAAAAGCCATTCACATACAAGAGGTTAAAACCAGCCCCACCACCAGCCCCATACAGATGTGTTTTTAACAAGTCATTTTTTAGGAATGTGATTAGGAATTTAGGAATGTGATTTTGCTTTTGGAACAGAGAACACTTAGAAAAAAAAAAAACTTAAAATGATTAATAAAAAGATGATATAAATGTATTTGATCAATACCAATCTTTTAAAATAGTCTTTAATTCTATATTGTGGTTAGTCGAAGAATTAAAACAAACAAACAAAAAAAACATGGGGCAAAAAGCACAGGTTAAAAGCCAAGAAGAAAGATTGAAAGACACAACTCACTAGGAACTGAGATCACCAGAGCAAACTGCTTCCATGGGTTTGGATGGGGGTGGGGTAGGGCGTTGTCATGAGGGGTGGGAGATCCTCTCATCCTCCTTTAAGCCTCAACCCAACCCAGTGAGTATCTTCTTTTTCCAGAAGGGAAACTGAACATCAAAACAATTAGTTTATTTCATCTCTGTCCAAGGTCAGTCTGTCCAAGGTGACTCAGCTTGGAAGTGTTTGTTGAGTCTTGAGTCTAAATCTAGGTCTCCGTTGGTACATGCATTTCCCATGATAACATCACGTGCTGGTTTTACCCTGAGTGTTTCGCCAAATAGATGGCCAAGCTACATCCTCCTATCAGCTTAAGCACTGTCTTCACTTGGTTCTGAGACTCCAACACTTGCAACTTTATTTTTACTTCTTCAGCGTTCTGCATTGAATGAAATGGCCCCAACACCAGATCAGGGCTGAGACGGGGGTAGGCACACGAGTGGTAAGTCATTCTCTGCAACAACAGCCATGACCAGGACCCAAAGGGACCAGTTAACTCAAGCTAATGATCTAAACTGAATTTCTGTCTGCGTGATCTGTCCATTGATGTAACTGGGGTATTAAACGTCCCCTACTATTATTGTGTTATTGTCAATTTCTCCTTTTATGTCTGCTAATATTTGCCTTACATATGGAGGTGCTCCTCTGTTAGGTACTTACATATTTACAACTGTTGTATTTTCTTCTTGGATTGATCCCTGTCATCATGTAACAGTCTTTAAAGTCTATTTTGTTTGATATAAGTATTGCCACCTTAGCTCTCTTTTGATTTCCATTTGCATGGAATACCTTCTTCTTATCCCCTCACTCTCAGTCTGTCTAATTTGAAGTGAGTCTTTTACAGGCAGCATATATACAGGTCTTGGCTTTATATCATCACTTCCAAACAGAAATTCAACATTGAGACATCAAGCACAATTGTCCATTCATTCTGCACAAAAGAAAAATCTCAAGGATACGATTTTTAGAATGAAAATTATTGATGATCAGAGAAATAGATGTCTTGACTTTGACATCACCCCTAATGGTGTGTGAGAATGTGTGGTCGGGGCCAGTGGAGCAAATCCACCTTGCTTTGTTTCTCATCTCATTGTGAGAACGTTCTCGCTGACTCCCCTGCAAAATCAACACACTGGTGGATGCTCCTCCACAGCCTCTGCAGAAAACAGGAGAACGTGAGCCCTCATGCAGGGAGCCGCATTTTGATTCACAAGGAAGGAGAAGGCTTTGGTTGGAAGGCTGTCTCTAGTATCAGGTGACCAAGAGATATAATCAGATGAGACAAGGGAGTATGGGGGAGGAGATCACAGCCCAGAAGGACTTTCACTCCAGGACCCAATGCTGCTAAAACACAGAGCCGGAAAGGATTAAAGTTACAATTCTGTCTCTAGATTCTGTTACAAATACAAATAAGGGAAATGCCTCTTCTCCTCAAGTTTTTGCTTCACTGTTTTCATACTTATGGGAAAAATACCAATGTCGGGTTATAAGTCCTTCAAAACTTGTATTACCATTAAAAGCCTGCTAGCTTGAGGTTCTTACTTAAGGTAATCCTAGTGCAAATGTGATCTGTAATCAAATCAGCGGTAACTTCTGGCTAAGGCACTCTGGCCGGTAACAGAGATTCCTCAGAGTGCCTGTATGGGTCCCCTGCTTTTGTGCCTGCTGACATCAGGACTGAAGACCAGCCTGCTTTTCACTTGTTTTCTCATGTTCTCCTGAGTCTCTCACTGTAATGCTCTACCAGGATCCTCTGCTGCTCCCAGGCCCTTTTGAAAAATCAATTTTATTTATTTATTTTTCATTTATTTTTGGCTGTGCTGGACCTTTGTTGTCATGTGGGTGTTTCTCTAATTGCAGCAAGCGGGGGCTACACGTTAGTTGCAGTATGCAGGCTTCTTGTTGGGATGGCTTGTCTTATTGCGTCTGGGAAGATCCTACATGCTGCACATGGGGGCTTCAGTAACCGTGGCTCCCAGGTTCCAGAGCACGGGCTCAATAGTTGTGGCACACAGGCTTAGTTGCTCCACAGCATGTGGGATCCTCCATGTCTCCTGCATTGACAGGTAGATTTCTAACTCATGTCTCCATGCTTCAGGGCGGGATCAGAGAAATAGATGTCTTGACTTTGACATCACCCCTAATGGTGTGTGAGAATGTGTGGTCGGGGCCAGTGGAGCAAATCCACCTTGCTTTGTTTCTCATCTCATTGTGAGAACGTTCTCGCTGACTCCCCTGCAAAATCAACACACTGGTGGATGCTCCTCCACAGCCTCTGCAGAAAACAGGAGAACGTGAGCCCTCATGCAGGGAGCCGCATTTTGATTCACAAGGAAGGAGAAGGCTTTGGTTGGAAGGCTGTCTCTAGTATCAGGTGACCAAGAGATATAATCAGATGAGACAAGGGAGTATGGGGGAGGAGATCACAGCCCAGAAGGACTTTCACTCCAGGACCCAATGCTGCTAAAACACAGAGCCGGGAAAGGATTAAAGTTACAATTCTGTCTCTAGATTCTGTTACAAATACAAATAAGGGAAATGCCTCTTCTCCTCAAGTTTTTGCTTCACTGTTTTCATACTTATGGGAAAAATACCAATGTCGGGTTATAAGTCCTTCAAAACTTGTATTACCATTAAAAGCCTGCTAGCTTGAGGTTCTTACTTAAGGTAATCCTAGTGCAAATGTGATCTGTAATCAAATCAGCGGTAACTTCTGGCTAAGGCACTCTGGCCGGTAACAGAGATTCCTCAGAGTGCCTGTATGGGTCCCCTGCTTTTGTGCCTGCTGACATCAGGACTGAAGACCAGCCTGCTTTTCACTTGTTTTCTCATGTTCTCCTGAGTCTCTCACTGTAATGCTCTACCAGGATCCTCTGCTGCTCCCAGGCCCTTTTGAAAAATCAATTTTATTTATTTATTTTTCATTTATTTTTGGCTGTGCTGGACCTTTGTTGTCATGTGGGTGTTTCTCTAATTGCAGCAAGCGGGGGCTACACGTTAGTTGCAGTATGCAGGCTTCTTGTTGGGATGGCTTGTCTTATTGCGTCTGGGAAGATCCTACATGCTGCACATGGGGGCTTCAGTAACCGTGGCTCCCAGGTTCCAGAGCACGGGCTCAATAGTTGTGGCACACAGGCTTAGTTGCTCCACAGCATGTGGGATCCTCCAGGATCAGGGATCTAACTCATGTCTCCTGCATTGACAGGTAGATTCTTTACCACTGAGCCACCAGGGAAGCTCTTCCCTAGCCTTAAATATGAGTTATTTCTTTTTCCAAAGTAGATGCTCAGTATCTACTGGGCAGTCTACACATACACGCCAGAGAGGTTGGTGCACATGCATAACTGTATTCTATTGAAGTAAAATCTCACCCCCTCATGCTTCCTGCATCCATAGGTGGAACTACATTCTACAGGGCTGGGAGATTTCCTCTAGGACATTTGCTCTTGGCATTCACTTACCCAGTGTTTTCCCAAACTCCATTATTTGTGTATCTACCTTGTTATTTTTGTCATACCCATGTACCATATGTATGATTATTTAATATTAAAACATTTTATTTAAAAAATCTTATTATGTAAGGAAACATGAATGTAATGAGTGAAAAAAATGTTTTGAGTATCATTTGCCATGAGCAATCTAAGTACATTATAATAAGACTTCAGTGAGATTCCAACTACAAACATCTGATCTGTCCCCAGTGATCTGGATACTTCATTTTGGAAAATGATACACACAAATTATTGTCCTCTTTATATGAAATTTACCCCATTTTTCTCCCATCTTGAAAGGAGCTTTCCCCTTCATTTTTACAAGGGGCTTCTGAAATTACCCAGGAACTTCACCCACATACCAAAAAACTGAGGGCTGAAACTCATGTAACTAAAAGGGGACCAGAAAAATGCCTTACCATTAAAATTTTAAACTCTTTTTGAGATCTGAGAAAGCAACATGAGGTTCAAGTTTCAGCTTAACACTTAGGCTCATGGAGGAAAAATAATTTTTCTTCTTCATAGGAGCCAGACGAGAACAGAGGCCAAAGCAAAATAAAGCCTTCCCAAGTGATAGACCAAGGACTTGTAAACAGAAAGTCAATTGTTCTCAAGTTTAGCTACAATCTTTAGTCAAGACTGCCTCCCTGAGAGTCAAACTGAGGAGCTGATAAAGCTTCCCAGATGGGTAGAGCCATCTCCCATAGCCTGTGATGACTTCTGAAACCATTTGGGAGAAGTCACTGCATTTTAGCTCAGTTTTGCAGAAGATGATGTATTGATATGTAAAAAGAATAGAAATGGGAACACAATACTAGATGTTGGTTGTAAATGATCTACGAGACTAACAAGCAAAAGAGGGTATGGTCATTCTGATGTGACTGGAAGGTTGGCCTTATGGGAACAGGGCCTTATTTCCCTTGTTCCCTGGTGCCTCTGGAGCCCAAAACAGAGCACATTGTAGGAACCTAATAAATATTTGCGTGTGGGTCTTTATTGACTAAGACCCAAAAAAAATTGACCAAGAGATGGTGGTAACTCACCCCTCATGCTTCCTGCATCCATAGGTGGAACTACATTCTACAGGGCTGGGAGATTTCCTCTAGGACATTTGCTCTTGGCATTCACTTACCCAGTGTTTTCCCAAACTCCATTATTTGTGTATCTACCTTGTTATTTTTGTCATACCCATGTACCATATGTATGATTATTTAATATTAAAACATTTTATTTAAAAAATCTTATTATGTAAGGAAACATGAATGTAATGAGTGAAAAAAATGTTTTGAGTATCATTTGCCATGAGCAATCTAAGTACATTATAATAAGACTTCAGTGAGATTCCAACTACAAACATCTGATCTGTCCCCAGTGATCTGGATACTTCATTTTGGAAAATGATACACACAAATTATTGTCCTCTTTATATGAAATTTACCCCATTTTTCTCCCATCTTGAAAGGAGCTTTCCCCTTCATTTTTACAAGGGGCTTCTGAAATTACCCAGGAACTTCACCCACATACCAAAAAACTGAGGGCTGAAACTCATGTAACTAAAAGGGGACCAGAAAAATGCCTTACCATTAAAATTTTAAACTCTTTTTGAGATCTGAGAAAGCAACATGAGGTTCAAGTTTCAGCTTAACACTTAGGCTCATGGAGGAAAAATAATTTTTCTTCTTCATAGGAGCCAGACGAGAACAGAGGCCAAAGCAAAATAAAGCCTTCCCAAGTGATAGACCAAGGACTTGTAAACAGAAAGTCAATTGTTCTCAAGTTTAGCTACAATCTTTAGTCAAGACTGCCTCCCTGAGAGTCAAACTGAGGAGCTGATAAAGCTTCCCAGATGGGTAGAGCCATCTCCCATAGCCTGTGATGACTTCTGAAACCATTTGGGAGAAGTCACTGCATTTTAGCTCAGTTTTGCAGAAGATGATGTATTGATATGTAAAAAGAATAGAAATGGGAACACAATACTAGATGTTGGTTGTAAATGATCTACGAGACTAACAAGCAAAAGAGGGTATGGTCATTCTGATGTGACTGGAAGGTTGGCCTTATGGGAACAGGGCCTTATTTCCCTTGTTCCCTGGTGCCTCTGGAGCCCAAAACAGAGCACATTGTAGGAACCTAATAAATATTTGCGTGTGGGTCTTTATTGACTAAGACAACCAAGATGATCACGGGTTGGGAAAGCAATAGGAAGAAGGTTTGCCCAGCCAAGAGAAGACTCTGGACTAACTGCATGAGTCTGGTTAGTAACAAAGCAACCTCACACAGGGGCAGGCAAGCTGCCATTTGCCCTTTCAGATGAGGACACACAAGACCCAGGGCCAGTCACACAGGGCAGCTCAGGCTATGTACCAGGGTTTGCTGGAAGTGGGGCACATAAGTTAAGAAAACTCCTCTTGAGACCTTTAAGCAAGAGTGGTTCTCAGTAGCAAGGAGGGTAGTCCAGAAGAGAACACATGGATTTGGTGGCACTCTACTTGGAGCCCTGCCACGTGCTGGGCATTTCTGCCCCTGTGAGAGCTACACTCCTGGTGAAGATGCTGATTTACGAGGGAATCTGGCTAATGCTGGGGAAAATTCCAAATGATTCCCTACTGCTATGGTCAAAATGTTTCCCCCACCCTATCCCTAGAAAAAAAGATTCATATAATTGAAAACCTTATGCTCAAAGAGACGGCATTAGGAGGGTCTCTGAAGGTGATTAGGCCATGAGAGTGGAACCCTTATGAACGACATCAGTGCCCTTATATTATAAAAGAGCCCAGAGAGCTCCTTTGCTCCTTCCACCACATGAGGCCACCAGGAGACACCTGCAGTCTGGAGGAGGGCTCTCATCAGATGCCAACCCTGATGGCACCTGATCTCCAACTTCCAGCCTCCACACTGTGAGAAATATATTTCTATTGTGTGAGAACTTCCCAGTCTGTATTATGTGATAGCAGCTCAAGTGGCCTAAGGCATTTATCCAAATGCAACCCAGTGGAGGGAAAAATACAATAAAAATGCAGATTCTTGGGCTCCTCCTCAGTTCAACTCTGACTGGCCCTTCCAGGAGCATGGTGATGGGTATTTGAATCAGAGCTCCAGGGGTTTTGATGTGCCCAGTTCATGGACTGGCTGGGAATGGCTCTCGAGGGCTCTTACAAGGGGTACTCCTATTAATGTAATCTACCTGGGGCCGGAATGTTCAAGATTTTACATCACGTTCCGTTTAGCTGGTTTCTATACCAAGTTCCAATCTCATTTCTGCATGAGTAAACTGCCTCTGCAGGAACTCTTTTTTTCCATTCCAGAAAGGAAACATTTTGAAGGTTCTAAGCCCAGTGATCACGGGTGGGGAAAAAAACCAGCCAAGAGAAGACTCTGGACTAACTGCATGAGTCTGGTTAGTAACAAAGCAACCTCACACAGGGGCAGGCAAGCTGCCATTTGCCCTTTCAGATGAGGACACACAAGACCCAGGGCCAGTCACACAGGGCAGCTCAGGCTATGTACCAGGGTTTGCTGGAAGTGGGGCACATAAGTTAAGAAAACTCCTCTTGAGACCTTTAAGCAAGAGTGGTTCTCAGTAGCAAGGAGGGTAGTCCAGAAGAGAACACATGGATTTGGTGGCACTCTACTTGGAGCCCTGCCACGTGCTGGGCATTTCTGCCCCTGTGAGAGCTACACTCCTGGTGAAGATGCTGATTTACGAGGGAATCTGGCTAATGCTGGGGAAAATTCCAAATGATTCCCTACTGCTATGGTCAAAATGTTTCCCCCACCCTATCCCTAGAAAAAAAGATTCATATAATTGAAAACCTTATGCTCAAAGAGACGGCATTAGGAGGGTCTCTGAAGGTGATTAGGCCATGAGAGTGGAACCCTTATGAACGACATCAGTGCCCTTATATTATAAAAGAGCCCAGAGAGCTCCTTTGCTCCTTCCACCACATGAGGCCACCAGGAGACACCTGCAGTCTGGAGGAGGGCTCTCATCAGATGCCAACCCTGATGGCACCTGATCTCCAACTTCCAGCCTCCACACTGTGAGAAATATATTTCTATTGTGTGAGAACTTCCCAGTCTGTATTATGTGATAGCAGCTCAAGTGGCCTAAGGCATTTATCCAAATGCAACCCAGTGGAGGGAAAAATACAATAAAAATGCAGATTCTTGGGCTCCTCCTCAGTTCAACTCTGACTGGCCCTTCCAGGAGCATGGTGATGGGTATTTGAATCAGAGCTCCAGGGGTTTTGATGTGCCCAGTTCATGGACTGGCTGGGAATGGCTCTCGAGGGCTCTTACAAGGGGTACTCCTATTAATGTAATCTACCTGGGGCCGGAATGTTCAAGATTTTACATCACGTTCCGTTTAGCTGGTTTCTATACCAAGTTCCAATCTCATTTCTGCATGAGTAAACTGCCTCTGCAGGAACTCTTTTTTTCCATTCCAGAAAGGAAACATTTTGAAGGTTCCATAAATATTCACATATTCAAGTCAGTTCTGCCTGCTTCTCCCCAACCCCCATATCACCATCACTATCATGTCACCTTGCCCAGTTTCTGCTCCTATGAAGAGAAAACGTGCTATTTTTTCAAGGAGAAAGGAGAAGTGGCAGTGTCCTAGGCAACACAGAACTGGAAATCAATGGAGACAGGGTTCATGGCTATTCTCTCAGCCTAAGAGATAAGTACAAGGCTTTTGAAACAAAAAGAAAAGCTGAAAGAACTTAAGGGATGAGGCTCCATACAGATCGAGATTCTATTCAAAACCAACCAAGACTCAAACAACGGAGCAGAATTCAAGATGCTATATCATACTTTATAGTTCTTTTGTTTCGTTAATGTAAAAAATAATTTTTATTGCCTAACCAAGAAAAGCAGTGATGCTAAGTATTTTCTGCTACTTTCTCTCTTTGGGCCTCTTTTTGACTAAGAGGGTATTTTCAAGTCCAGACTGGATTTCTATGCAGTCCCTGTATCAGGCAAAGCCAAAAGAACACGCTAACAATTTTCAATCCCCCAAAATTTTGTAATCAATGATTTGCTACTTTGAAGTATCAAAAAAACCCATACTGCTCATGTTTGCCACAAGTGCATTTAAAAGTCCAAAGGCAAGGAGACAACAAGGCTAATTTTGCTCTAAATTAGTTTGATTTTTATATTTACTCATCAAGCTGCATTTATCCAAATGCAACCCAGTGGAGGGAAAAATACAATAAAAATGCAGATTCTTGGGCTCCTCCTCAGTTCAACTCTGACTGGCCCTTCCAGGAGCATGGTGATGGGTATTTGAATCAGAGCTCCAGGGGTTTTGATGTGCCCAGTTCATGGACTGGCTGGGAATGGCTCTCGAGGGCTCTTACAAGGGGTACTCCTATTAATGTAATCTACCTGGGGCCGGAATGTTCAAGATTTTACATCACGTTCCGTTTAGCTGGTTTCTATACCAAGTTCCAATCTCATTTCTGCATGAGTAAACTGCCTCTGCAGGAACTCTTTTTTTCCATTCCAGAAAGGAAACATTTTGAAGGTTCCATAAATATTCACATATTCAAGTCAGTTCTGCCTGCTTCTCCCCAACCCCCATATCACCATCACTATCATGTCACCTTGCCCAGTTTCTGCTCCTATGAAGAGAAAACGTGCTTTTTTTTCAAGGAGAAAGGAGAAGTGGCAGTGTCCTAGGCAACACAGAACTGGAAATCAATGGAGACAGGGTTCATGGCTATTCTCTCAGCCTAAGAGATAAGTACAAGGCTTTTGAAACAAAAAGAAAAGCTGAAAGAACTTAAGGGATGAGGCTCCATACAGATCGAGATTCTATTCAAAACCAACCAAGACTCAAACAACGGAGCAGAATTCAAGATGCTATATCATACTTTATAGTTCTTTTGTTTCGTTAATGTAAAAAATAATTTTTATTGCCTAACCAAGAAAAGCAGTGATGCTAAGTATTTTCTGCTACTTTCTCTCTTTGGGCCTCTTTTTGACTAAGAGGGTATTTTCAAGTCCAGACTGGATTTCTATGCAGTCCCTGTATCAGGCAAAGCCAAAAGAACACGCTAACAATTTTCAATCCCCCAAAATTTTGTAATCAATGATTTGCTACTTTGAAGTATCAAAAAAACCCATACTGCTCATGTTTGCCACAAGTGCATTTAAAAGTCCAAAGGCAAGGAGACAACAAGGCTAATTTTTGCTCTAAATTAGTTTGATCTATTTACCCATACAACCAAATTTTTATAATTTTCTATAACTATGGCATTCATTAAAAATTTAATAGAGCTAGTCAGTTTAGTATTAACTGCTTTATGTCAGGAAACAGCTGTCATTAACTGACATGCATCTTTTGTGTGTAGTCAACAAGATTCAGAGATCTTTGCCAGTAGCCAAACATTCTACCTGACACTTCCACAAAGAGTTACATAATTTTGCTCATTCTGCATCAATAGTTTATCTGTACAAGGTTCTGGAAAAGTAATAAAATATACACAATCCTAAAAATCAAATGATTGTTAATGACAAAAACTATTTTGGAACATGCCCAGGACAGCAATTATTTTTTCGCTAAAAATGAATAAACAATACAAAGGATAGGAAAAAGCCTAGTCAAATAATTTGTGGCTTATAACTAAAATATAAGCAATCCTATGAGAAATTCAACTCATTTCACTTATAAAGAAAGAGATCACTTTCTGCTCTATAACTCTGACTCAAAATTATTTCTTTTTAAAAAGACAAATTGGGGAACATACATATCTGTAAACAACAAAACTCTGTAAGAGTTAAAAGTAAAACAAAAATGTAAAAAAAAAAAAAGAGGAAAAAAAGACAAATTGGAAGCATTTTCATAAACGATTTTGGAATCTTTGCATTTGTGGCTCTTCCTGAAAGTTGATATTTCCTCCATTCTTCCAGAAATGTTTACCAAGAAATCATATCACTAGGGCACTGATAAGACTTCAGTTTCTCAATCTCTGAAAGGATATGACAAGTTATATAAACCCAGAATGGTCAACACAGGGATGAATCTAAAGACAGAACCTCTTCCTACCTAAGTTATGATTACCTATTAATAAAATCTGGATGTTTGCTCATGTTGAGAAAGTATAGGAGAAAACAGCAAAAACAAAAATTACTTAAAGGAAAAGAAAGAAGTTCTAAGACGAGAGGATGGACTTAAAATCCTCAAGCCTCAACAAGAGCAGGCACGGAGACAACAAGGCTAATTTTGCTCTAAATTAGTTTGATCTATTTACCCATACAACCAAATTTTTATAATTTTCTATAACTATGGCATTCATTAAAAATTTAATAGAGCTAGTCAGTTTAGTATTAACTGCTTTATGTCAGGAAACAGCTGTCATTAACTGACATGCATCTTTTGTGTGTAGTCAACAAGATTCAGAGATCTTTGCCAGTAGCCAAACATTCTACCTGACACTTCCACAAAGAGTTACATAATTTTGCTCATTCTGCATCAATAGTTTATCTGTACAAGGTTCTGGAAAAGTAATAAAATATACACAATCCTAAAAATCAAATGATTGTTAATGACAAAAACTATTTTGGAACATGCCCAGGACAGCAATTATTTTTTTTCTAAAAATGAATAAACAATACAAAGGATAGGAAAAAGCCTAGTCAAATAATTTGTGGCTTATAACTAAAATATAAGCAATCCTATGAGAAATTCAACTCATTTCACTTATAAAGAAAGAGATCACTTTCTGCTCTATAACTCTGACTCAAAATTATTTCTTTTTAAAAAGACAAATTGGGGAACATACATATCTGTAAACAACAAAACTCTGTAAGAGTTAAAAGTAAAACAAAAATGTAAAAAAAAAAAAAGAGGAAAAAAAGACAAATTGGAAGCATTTTCATAAACGATTTTGGAATCTTTGCATTTGTGGCTCTTCCTGAAAGTTGATATTTCCTCCATTCTTCCAGAAATGTTTACCAAGAAATCATATCACTAGGGCACTGATAAGACTTCAGTTTCTCAATCTCTGAAAGGATATGACAAGTTATATAAACCCAGAATGGTCAACACAGGGATGAATCTAAAGACAGAACCTCTTCCTACCTAAGTTATGATTACCTATTAATAAAATCTGGATGTTTGCTCATGTTGAGAAAGTATAGGAGAAAACAGCAAAAACAAAAATTACTTAAAGGAAAAGAAAGAAGTTCTAAGACGAGAGGATGGACTTAAAATCCTCAAGCCTCAACAAGAGCAGGCACGGAGACAGGTGTCTATTTCCAAACACTAAAGCATTTTGCTGAAACACCAGAAACTAGAGTACCTGACCCACTCTTCTGTCCATTCTCCTCTACCCCGAAGGCAAATTTAGATAAAAATAAGTTAAACTACTGAAACAAAAGTAGATACTAGTGGAATTAAATGTAAGTTCGGGTTAAGAACAAAAGCATAGAGAATTCCAAAACTGCAAGCCTTTCAAAGTACCATGGACTATCATCCATTTTGGGGGCTTAAATAATCATTCTCCTGAAATCATGAAATCAGTTTTATTCAGATTTAAGTACAGTAGCTCCCCCTATCCCATGGTGTGAATTTGTGCAGTTTCAGTTACCTGTGGTCAACCATGGTCTGAAAACACTAAATGGAGAATTCCAGAAATAAATAATTCTCCCATTTTAAATTGCACACCCTTCTGAGCAGCAAGATGAGAGCTTGTCCCATCTCGCTCTGTCCTTCCTGGGATGTGAGTCATCTTTTATCCAACACATCTCACACAACAGTCTCGTAGTAGGCAAGTTATCACAATGCTTGTGATCAAGTCACCCTCACTTTACTTCATAATAGCACCAACGTGCAAGAGTAGGAAGGCTGGAAACTTGAATATGTCCAAGAGAAGCCATATTGTGCTTTCTTGAAAAGAAAAGGGAAAATGTCTTGACTTACTAAAGAAAAAAACTGTATGCTTAGGTGGCTAAGATCTATGGAAAGAACTAATTGTCTATCTGTGAAGTTGTGAAGAAGGAAAAAGAAATCCAGGCTAGTTTTGCTGCTGCACCTCTGACTGCAAAATTATGGCCACAGTGTGTAAGTCCTTAGCTGAGATGGAAAAGGCATTAAATGTATACAATATTTTCAGAGAGAGACCATATTCACACAACTTGCACTATAGTATATTGCAAGAATTGTTCTATTTTATTATTAGCTACATTGTTAACCTCTTACTGGGCCTAATTTATAAACTAAGTTTCATCATATGTACATATGTGTAGGATAAAACACAGTCTATGTAGAATTCAATACTATTAACAACGTGTGGGTTCAGGTACCCACTGGGGGTCTTGGAATACATCTTCCATGGATTAAGTGGGACTACTGTAGATATCCAAATAGGTATGTGGTATCTCTCAGCACCACTGTGATCAACATACATGAAGGGACCTTTGAAAGGTGCAGTTTACGAGCACATGGATTAAGTAATAGGAAGATACTGGCAATGCTGTATCAACCACATAAAGCTCAGGCCATGTCCATTTTCCCTTCTCTATCCCAGGAGGCCTGGCTCCTGGGCCAACTCATCCAGCTCATCTCACTGGTCCACCATCACTTTTACCCCTGCATTTCCAGCGGAAGACTCATTCTCTTCTTCCTATTTCTACCATATCTTTACCTATTATTATTATTGCCTTGTCTTGGTATGCATGTCTTCCTGTGACTTCCCTTAGATTGGGAACTCTCTTCTCTACCTTTGAATCCCGGCAGTTTGGACAATCCTCCCCTAGAGTGGGTGCTCACTAAATGCCTGAATATTTAAAGAGCTCCCAAATACCACTTTCCTTAGCATTCCTCATCTAATCACCACAAAACCTGGGATTCTTCCCTAGCGGACTTCCCAGTGTGAATGAAATACTATCTCCTGCTTTAATTGTCTCATTTCCCAAAACAAGTTTGTGCTAACTCAGAAATTTGAGCTTTCATCAAATGATCTTCATTATGCTTCACCCTCTGAAAGAAGTTTCTTTTCTGGTGTATAGCTGTGAATTGAGTAAGAGCACCGTCCAGTTCAGGAGGTGCTTAGACTCATTTCACCATTATTTATTCAGCAATATACTGAGTGCCTGGACTGGGCACTGATTCTAAGGCGTGAGTCTCATCCCAGCGGGGAAGACTAGTCTTATGAGATGGAAAAGGCATTAAATGTATACAATATTTTCAGAGAGAGACCATATTCACACAACTTGCACTATAGTATATTGCAAGAATTGTTCTATTTTATTATTAGCTACATTGTTAACCTCTTACTGGGCCTAATTTATAAACTAAGTTTCATCATATGTACATATGTGTAGGATAAAACACAGTCTATGTAGAATTCAATACTATTAACAACGTGTGGGTTCAGGTACCCACTGGGGGTCTTGGAATACATCTTCCATGGATTAAGTGGGACTACTGTAGATATCCAAATAGGTATGTGGTATCTCTCAGCACCACTGTGATCAACATACATGAAGGGACCTTTGAAAGGTGCAGTTTACGAGCACATGGATTAAGTAATAGGAAGATACTGGCAATGCTGTATCAACCACATAAAGCTCAGGCCATGTCCATTTTCCCTTCTCTATCCCAGGAGGCCTGGCTCCTGGGCCAACTCATCCAGCTCATCTCACTGGTCCACCATCACTTTTACCCCTGCATTTCCAGCGGAAGACTCATTCTCTTCTTCCTATTTCTACCATATCTTTACCTATTATTATTATTGCCTTGTCTTGGTATGCATGTCTTCCTGTGACTTCCCTTAGATTGGGAACTCTCTTCTCTACCTTTGAATCCCGGCAGTTTGGACAATCCCTCCCCTAGAGTGGGTGCTCACTAAATGCCTGAATATTTAAAGAGCTCCCAAATACCACTTTCCTTAGCATTCCTCATCTAATCACCACAAAACCTGGGATTCTTCCCTAGCGGACTTCCCCAGTGTGAATGAAATACTATCTCCTGCTTTAATTGTCTCATTTCCCAAAACAAGTTTGTGCTAACTCAGAAATTTGAGCTTTCATCAAATGATCTTCATTATGCTTCACCCTCTGAAAGAAGTTTCTTTTCTGGTGTATAGCTGTGAATTGAGTAAGAGCACCGTCCAGTTCAGGAGGTGCTTAGACTCATTTCACCATTATTTATTCAGCAATATACTGAGTGCCTGGACTGGGCACTGATTCTAAGGCGTGAGTCTCATCCCAGCGGGGGAAGACTAACTCCCTCATTCCCTTCCCTCCCACCCAAGAGCCATTTGAGTCTTCCCAAAATCGTGAGCTCCAGGATGACCAAGACCAAAGCATTTGGTCAAGAATTTCTCAGTATGTTTTACTGATACCCAAAAAGGTTACTTATATGTATATATGTGCATGTATAATTTCCAAGGGACAATCTAATGATTCATGAGTGATAATAATCTCTAATCCTATTCATCGAGATCTATTTTAGGGGAGGTGTTTGCAAAAACAGGCTGAACTCCTCTCTCTATTGTGGGTTAAAACAACCAGGATGGTCAGAATGGCCATCATCCACAAATCGACAGACAATAAATGCTGGAGAGGCTGCGGAGAAAAGGGAACACTCCTGCATTGCTGGTGGGAATGTAGATTGATACAGCCTCTATGGAAGGCAGTCTGGAGATTTCTGTAAAAACTAAAAATAGAAGCACCATACGACCCAGCAATCCCACTCTTAGGCTTATACCCTGATGAAATTAAATCCGAAAGAAGCACCTGTACCCCAATGTTCATTGCAGCTCTCTATACAATAGCTAGAACATGGAAGCAACCTAGATGCCCATTGACAAACAAATGGATCCAAAAGCTCTGGTACATATATACAGTGGAATACTACACAGCTGTAAAGAGAAATGCAGAAGAATCAGCCCTAATGAGGTGGCTGAATCTAGAACTTATCATAAAAAGTGAAGTCAGTCAGAAAGAGAAGGACAAATACAGTCTATTAACACATATATATGGAATCTAGTGGGATGGTGATGATGGCACATGCAGTGAAGCGACGGAAAGACAGACATGGACAGTGGACATATGGTCACTGTGGGGAAGGAACAGAGGGTGGGAGGTGTAAAGGAAGTAGCATGAAGGCCTGTACTATCATAAGTGAAGAAAATAGCTATAGTCATTGCTCTGTGAGAAAAGGAGATCCTTCAGGGGTGCTGTGTGATGGTCGGGAGGGGTGGGGGGATATACATATGACTAATCTGGGAACATACATATCTGTAAACAACAAAACTCTGTAATATTTAAAAGTAAAATAAAAGTTAAAATAAAATAAAACAACCAGGACGACCACATCTCTTTTTTTTTCATGAAATATAGTTGGTTTATATTGTTGTGTTCATTTCTTCTATACAGCAAAATTATTTAGCTATACAAATATATACCTTTTAAATATTCTTGTTTTTTTTTTTAACTTTTATTTATTTATTTTTGGCTGTGCTGGGTCTTTGTTGATGTGTGGGTTTAGCTGCTCTGCGGTATATAGGATCTTCCTGGTTCAGGGATCAAACCTGTGTCTCTTGCATTGGCAGATGGGTTCTTATCCACTGAGTCACAAGGGAAGCCCCTAAATATTCTTAAATTTAATTTAAATATCATGGTTTATCACAGAGTATTGAATATAATTTCCTCTGCTCTGCAGTAGGATTTATTGTTTATCCATTCTATATCTAATACTTTGAGGATGACCACATCTTATTGTCCAGGACCAGTTCTAGTTTATACCAGTTGTCCTGAAGTACTTGTTAATAATATCCTTTCTCATTCTCTAAAGTATCCTGATTTGGATAATAAAAGGAATGCTCACTCTCAGTAGAACTGTTCATACTAGGGCTGGGAGAGATTTTATAGCTTCCCCTGGCATTACAACACTAATTTACTGCTTAAACATACAGCCTAAGATAAATCAATAACACATCAGTTTCTTCCTCATAAACTTCCACCTTAACATACACACACACACAAAACCGTTCAAATAAGACAACCGTGGGAGTTAAGTCACATGTTTCTAACATCCACATAGAAGGATGTACTTTTTTACTTTGCTATAAACCCCACTGAACAACATAATACAAGTAGCTTCTTTGTTACAGACAGTGGGCAAATGTATACAAAAAAGCTCGCTTCAACTAAAGGAAATCTGTATATGATAGCTATTATTTGCATTAATTATATGTCCGGTGCCCTACTTATGGGGGGGAAAAAACCTCTCTCCACCAACAGCCAATTTGATGCCTCTTTAAGACTGTAATTAAACATATAAAAGAAATTCTGTTGTTATAAGAAAAAAGAGGCAAATATGCTCTCTTTTTTTTGTTCCATCCACATGGGGATGCCTTTGCTGGGATAACAACTAAGGGTTAATCCTCCAAGGTGTAATAAAGCAAAGGAGAATGACTGGAGGGTTATTTTCATTTTGCCCCAATGGTACAGATGAGTTCTTATGGTCTTTTCTTTGGAATGATGGAGAAAGCAGTATGGAAAAATAATTAAAGCCAAGCACTCCATTTGGGGTTGAGAATTTTTTCTTGAAGTAAAGAACCTATCCATGCTGGAATCCCAATCCTGTCATAGGTGAGAAAACTGTTTGACTTTAGATAAATTATTTAAACTCTCTGAACCTTTTTCCTCATCAATTAAGTAGGCATAATAATACTGTAATCTGGAAAAAAAAAAAAAACTGACACCATATTAGATCTGTTGCTTTTCCTGTGCTTAGTTATGTGGGCTCTGCACCTTGTGTGAATGAGCGTTGCCTGTAGCCTGGAATATACAAGACAGTCTAGTCTCGGGGCTCAAACCTTCAAAAGTTCATTCATACAGAGATGAGGCTTCCCTGGTGGCTATGTTGATAAAGAACCCACATGCCAATTCAGGAGACTCAAAGATCCAGGTTGATCCCTGGAGTTGAGTTTTTAATAATATCCTTTCTCATTCTCTAAAGTATCCTGATTTGGATAATAAAAGGAATGCTCACTCTCAGTAGAACTGTTCATACTAGGGCTGGGAGAGATTTTATAGCTTCCCCTGGCATTACAACACTAATTTACTGCTTAAACATACAGCCTAAGATAAATCAATAACACATCAGTTTCTTCCTCATAAACTTCCACCTTAACATACACACACACAAAACCGTTCAAATAAGACAACCGTGGGAGTTAAGTCACATGTTTCTAACATCCACATAGAAGGATGTACTTTTTTACTTTGCTATAAACCCCACTGAACAACATAATACAAGTAGCTTCTTTGTTACAGACAGTGGGCAAATGTATACAAAAAAGCTCGCTTCAACTAAAGGAAATCTGTATATGATAGCTATTATTTGCATTAATTATATGTCCGGTGCCCTACTTATGGGGGGGAAAAAACCTCTCTCCACCAACAGCCAATTTGATGCCTCTTTAAGACTGTAATTAAACATATAAAAGAAATTCTGTTGTTATAAGAAAAAAGAGGCAAATATGCTCTCTTTTTTTTGTTCCATCCACATGGGGATGCCTTTGCTGGGATAACAACTAAGGGTTAATCCTCCAAGGTGTAATAAAGCAAAGGAGAATGACTGGAGGGTTATTTTCATTTTGCCCCAATGGTACAGATGAGTTCTTATGGTCTTTTCTTTGGAATGATGGAGAAAGCAGTATGGAAAAATAATTAAAGCCAAGCACTCCATTTGGGGTTGAGAATTTTTTCTTGAAGTAAAGAACCTATCCATGCTGGAATCCCAATCCTGTCATAGGTGAGAAAACTGTTTGACTTTAGATAAATTATTTAAACTCTCTGAACCTTTTTCCTCATCAATTAAGTAGGCATAATAATACTGTAATCTGGAAAAAAAAAAAAAACTGACACCATATTAGATCTGTTGCTTTTCCTGTGCTTAGTTATGTGGGCTCTGCACCTTGTGTGAATGAGCGTTGCCTGTAGCCTGGAATATACAAGACAGTCTAGTCTCGGGGCTCAAACCTTCAAAAGTTCATTCATACAGAGATGAGGCTTCCCTGGTGGCTATGTTGATAAAGAACCCACATGCCAATTCAGGAGACTCAAGAGATCCAGGTTTGATCCCTGGGTTGGGAAGATCCCCTGAAGAAAATGGCAGCCCACTCCAATATTTTTGCTTGGAGAATTCTATGGACAGAGGAGCCTCGCAGATTACAATCCTTTGGGTCACAAACAGTCAGACACAACTGACCACCCCACATATACATACACAGAGAGATAAAGATGGTCCAGTGGTTAAGAATCTGCCTGTCAATGCAGGGGACATGGGTTTGATCCCTGGTCTGGGAATATCCCATGCCTTGGGGCAACTAAGCCTGTGTGCCACAACCACTTAAGTCCATGGGCCCTAGAGCATGTGCTCTACACAACAGAAGAAGCCACTGCAATGAGAAGCCCAAATAATAAAATTAGAGAGTAGCCTCTGCTCACTGCAACTAGAGAAAAGCTGTGCCCAAGAAAGACCCAGAGCAGTAAACACTGATTAAATAAAAGTTGCGGACCAGAGAATAGCATTTGTCTTTTTGGAGATGTGCAGAAACATGGTGACCTGACCTATGTGGACAGATGCAAAAACAAAGGATTCCAGCACTAAGAAGTTTGCAACAACAAAGCCGCATCTCTCCCTCACCTTGTCTTTAAAAATGCTTTGCTGAAACCCTTGGGGACTTCAAGGCTTTGGGGGCACGAGCCACTTGTCTCCTGCTATGGCCCACCGGGAAACCCTTTTCTGCTCCAAACTGTGACACTTCGGTTTGTTGGGCCTCACTGTGAGTTGGGCACAAGACCTGTGTTCAGGAACAATACCATCCCCATCTTCAGTTGTTGTCAAAATTAAAGTTGCTTTAATGCCAGAAAACAGATTCTAAATATGAATTAGTATAAGTAATAAGCATCGTAACTGTGGAAGAAGAGGAAGAAGGAAATGTAATGGTTCAGAAGACAATGCATTCACAAGACAAGGTTAGAAGTAGGAATATAAGCTTTGAGACCAGGAACTTGGTAGCATTTCTAGAAACAATGAGGAAGTCAGAAGTGGTGCCTGTGTGCATTTCCTAGGCGGTTGTAGCAAAGTGCCACAAGCTTAAAACAACAGACATTTGTTCTCTCATAGAGAGGATCTGCTCTTTGCTTCTCTCCTAGCTTCTGGTGGTGGCTGACAATCCTTGATGCCACCTAGTCTGGTCTCCAATCTGCCTTGTCTTCACACGGCCATCATTCTTCTGTGTGTGTGTGTCCAAATGTAACTCTGTTTATGAGTAAACGAGTCAGAATGGATTCGGGGCCCACCTTAATCCAGAACGACCACATCTTGACTTGACTACATCTGCAAAGACCCTACTTCCAAATAATAGCTCACAGTCATAGGTTCCGAATTCATTGCAATTTGGGGACACTCTAATTAATCCAGTGCAGTGCCTGTTTGAGAAAGGTGATCACAGGTTCACACTCATAAAAACTTGATACAATCATTATTCATAGAATTTACAGAAACAAAAATACAAATAGAGAATTCCTCTACGTTTTCCAAAGAAAGCAAATTTTTTAATACTTCCAGTATGAAATGGGAAAGGGCTCTTGATTCTTTTTATTTGTCTTAACCATCATTTGGACCATCTGTAGGACACTAAAAACTTTTCTCTTAACAGCTTTTCCCCTCATACTTACTCTCTATGTGAAGCACCTTCCATAACTCAAGTTACGTTTCTGCCTCAATGTTGCAACATCACTTTAACGTCATCAGCAACAACCTCTGAAGCTTAGCTTCAGGGATCACATTCCTATTTTGTTTGGTCAGCACACGGTTCTGCTTTTTACTTGTAATCCGAACATCTTTTGCTGGGGCACACGTTCATTAGTCAAAGGCAAACACACCTATGGTCTCCCTCTAGTCTTCACTGCCTAATATCTGGTCCAGTCCCACATTTATGCTCCCCATGGGAGTGTTGGAAACACAGGTTGCCAGCCCTGATCTCCATGACCCCTACACCCTCTGACCCTGAAACTCCAGGCCAGGACCTAGGACCCTGCACTGGAGTGCTGGCACCTAGACAAAGTCTCCTTCAGTGACAGAACACAAAGAAGTTATAAGGAGCTAAAAAGAACCATGCATGGGACAGCTGGGGCAAATTATAAACAAAAAGTTACAAAAAATCCAAAACCAAACCACCACTTCTGAGGTGCTGAGAGCAAAACCGGGGTACTGTGCATGGTCTCTGCACACAACACCATTAACAGGGTGGACAGAGCACCTAAGCCACTCCACCGCCTGACCCATGGATCCACCCTCTTCCTCACCCCATTGAAAGCATCAGCTTGTCCACCTTTCCTTGCATTCCTTGCAGCAAGGAAACGTGTTATTTGTTTGCTCTCCCCTTCCCAATAAAGCCCTGCCTGAATTCTTCCTGTGGCCTCTTATCAATTTCTGTTGCTTATAGAGTTCAAGAAACCTGGTTGGTAACAAAGCCAGTCATATCGCTTTACTCCATTTCGCCCCAAATTCCCTTCCTCAATAATTAGGGGCTAACCCTTTTCCCTCATTAACCAGCTGTTCTGTCATTATTCTCAGCTTAGCTTTTATCTCCCCCACAACTGGATTAAAAATAACATTGTATCTTGTATCCTCCCACCATACCTAGCCACACAATCCTTACACAGAGCAGACATTCAAATGCATGCTGGCTAGAAACTAAAGGGCTGTAAAAGAATATCCTGCGATTATTCTCATCTTCCAGGACTTGACATGCAGACACCTTTAGGGTGGGACCAAGGAGCTTCCCCTTGCAGAAAGCCTTGTTCCGGTCCTCTTTCACCTCTCCTCATCCAATGGTACCATGAATCCCTGGGGCCAAGGACACAAACCCCCTTTTAGTTCATGTACTCTCTCCAGCTTGAAGGCCACGCTGAAGGCACTTAAGATCCTGGAAATTCACAACGTAGGCCCTTTCCCAATCCACCCTCTGGAGGGTGAATATGACATAGGTGTACACATCCCTAGGTCTGAAGGTTGTCAACAGACAGGTGTTTGTGAGAGGGTGTGGACAAAGCTTGGATGTGCTGGCTGAGTGCTGGCAAAGACCTTTGCACGGTGCCTGGGAGGTTTGGATGGTGAGAAGCAACACCAGCCAAGGCTTCCATGTATACTCCTGCCCAGGGACCTAAAAATGGTAAGTGCCTCCCTAGCTCGACACACACACAATGTTGAACACTTAAATATCAATGGCAAAATACTCTTATTTCTTCCGTTTACCAGAATGTACTCTCCCAGCCTGGATATATTTTGGTATATATCTACCCAGTATAGAAACATCTGGCTTTTAGTTACTTGTAGAAAGGATGACAGACTAAAAAAGAGATTATTTGTTTTTACTTAGAGTTTTTAAGTATTGAAGAAAACTTCAAATGTGTGTAAGAATGGTTCATATTATTTGCTCACCCTTTTCTTCTGAGTCAAGCCGTGTTCCTGAGCCAGTCATATTAGCCAGGACAATTGGGAGTAATGTCATGCGATCACATTGAATTCAACACCTGCCCTGAAATAATCATCATCCAAACACGTGCATTATCATAAAATGCATTCAAGTTAGGCAATGCAGCATGAAATCAATTTGACAATACTAATTAAAAGTGCACTTAAAGTGTCTTCAAAGTAGCTGTTACATCCTACTTCCTCTCTTCTCCTTTAATGTAACCATTACCTGCACTTTGAAATCCAAACAGAACCTGATGGGAGATGGAAATAAGGTGGCCTTGGTAGGACTTTTGCCAGAGTCAGGTTGTCCACACGAGAAACAAGACTAGTGATAGGCTACCATGTGCGTATCAGAATGGTCACAGGCACATTCATGTTCATACACGGAAAATTTAGTTAGATTTCAAGATCAGCCGTGAGATTTTTTCTTATCATTTATAATATTGCGGGCCTAATTCCTGCTGTAACTCTAGGAAAATGAAAATTCAGTTCTGATTTTCCTGATGGAAACAGTGAGTATTTCCCAACAGTTGGCTTTATCTTCCCCTGCTCCTGCCCCATCTTGAACATACATGGATGAATGTTGTTTCATGATAAAATGAAGAGGAAAATTTTCAAACTCTTTTGCACATTAGTTAAGAATTTTCATTATACTTATTACATAGCTTTTGTGCCTGCAACGCAACAACCATCCAAATAAGGAATCCCTGTCTCATGCTTTTGCACCATTTGATGTACATCTTCTAGGTATTTATTTCCTTATCTCTACTGCTCATTCTTTTTCAAATTCTGAATTTTCTTGGGTTTCTGGAGGATATAATTTCTATTCATCAACTGAGTTTTTACAGTCCAAATTCTGTAGTGACAATACACAGTATCTTTAATTCACATTATCCCAAATGGGACATCTGGTCAACCATCATCTGGCATAAACTCTTTCCTTTACCCCAGCCTGCCCTCTTCCCTCATGAAATACAGCTGTGGCAGACTTATGATTAGTCAAGAGATTAGATCAGGTAGGAACTCCTCATGGATATACACATGCTCACCCAGTCACCTTTCCAAGCGACCCCAAATCACCAAACCATCAGATTCTGAAGCTGTCCTCAAATTGAAGCTACAGCACTCTTTCAAGGGACTCCCCCCTGCTCCTAAAGTCTTGTCAATTTCAGGCCCACAGGAGGAAATAGTTTTTTTTTTTTTATTTGAAAGGTACGACAAGGATTATTTTCCTACCAGATCTGTACAGTATCTTTAGGGAACAAACAAAACAAAAAATAGTAAGAAAAAGGGTTTGATGGCATGTGCTTCAGTTTGGTTAAAATTAAATTAAAAATTTCCTTGGCATATTTGGTAGAAAGCATACGCAATGATTTTAGAATGAGAATGTTTACAATATAGTCTTAATACAAAGCTATTCAGACAATCAATTATTCCCCAAAAGATCTAATATCAAATAGAATCTACAATGTCCAATTCTAGGAGATTATTTATGTGTTTGCTTTTTTTGGTTTATTTTTATGGAGAGTTAGTGGTGAAAAGTGAAGTAACTGTGGAGGCTTTGAGAGATGAGCAAATCTGAGAAAAAGATTTAGAAATGAAAATAATGTGAGAAAAGATGCTCTGAGCAATTTTAGATTCTTCAGACACTGTGTTTTGGCACAAAACAGAATTTGTTGATCAACCTTCCTAACTAGTGTTTAAAAGTAACACTCTTAGTCTTGTACTCCGAGGCATGATACAAGTCACATTAACAGGTAAATTAGGTTATCCTTTTTGTTATGGTCTACTAGTTATATGCACACATGGAAGAGGTGGACCATAAAGAAGGCTGAATGCCAAAGAATTGATGCTTCGAACTGTGGTGCTGAAGAAAACTCTTGAGAATCTCTTGGACAGGAAGGAGATCAAAGCAGTCAATCCTAAAGTACATCAACCCTGAATATTCATTGGAAGGACTCATATTGAAGCTGAAGCTCCAATACTTTGGACAACTGATTTGAAAAGTCAACTTATTGGAAAAGACTTTGATGCTGAGAAAGACTGAAGACAGAAGCAGAAGAGGGAGGCTGAGGATGAGGTAGTTAGATAGCATCACCAACTCAATTGACATAAATTTGAATAAACTCCAGGAGACAGTGGCAGACAGAGGAACACGGCATCTTGCAGTCGATGGGGTTGCAAAGAGTTGGACACAACTTAGTGACTGAACAACAACACCACCAACACTAGTTATAGTAATTACTTACTGCTCCTTTAAGAATCCCAAGATTACCTCACAAACAATGATTACTCTCTGATCAATAAAGCAAACAAATGTTACCAAACAATCAATTAACTCAGCAAGTGGGCGGAAGCAATCTCTCCCCAGATGATCTACCATCATAGCTCTATTTAGCCTTGATACATTCGAGAAACAAGAGCTAATTTTTAAACCATGATTATTTTACCTTTGATTATTTTTAAATATGTCTTAATACAAAGCTATTCAGACAATCAATTATTCCCCAAAAGATCTAATATCAAATAGAATCTACAATGTCCAATTCTAGGAGATTATTTATGTGTTTGCTTTTTTTGGTTTATTTTTATGGAGAGTTAGTGGTGAAAAGTGAAGTAACTGTGGAGGCTTTGAGAGATGAGCAAATCTGAGAAAAAGATTTAGAAATGAAAATAATGTGAGAAAAGATGCTCTGAGCAATTTTAGATTCTTCAGACACTGTGTTTTGGCACAAAACAGAATTTGTTGATCAACCTTCCTAACTAGTGTTTAAAAGTAACACTCTTAGTCTTGTACTCCGAGGCATGATACAAGTCACATTAACAGGTAAATTAGGTTATCCTTTTTGTTATGGTCTACTAGTTATATGCACACATGGAAGAGGTGGACCATAAAGAAGGCTGAATGCCAAAGAATTGATGCTTTCGAACTGTGGTGCTGAAGAAAACTCTTGAGAATCTCTTGGACAGGAAGGAGATCAAAGCAGTCAATCCTAAAGTACATCAACCCTGAATATTCATTGGAAGGACTCATATTGAAGCTGAAGCTCCAATACTTTGGACAACTGATTTGAAAAGTCAACTTATTGGAAAAGACTTTGATGCTGAGAAAGACTGAAGACAGAAGCAGAAGAGGGAGGCTGAGGATGAGGTAGTTAGATAGCATCACCAACTCAATTGACATAAATTTGAATAAACTCCAGGAGACAGTGGCAGACAGAGGAACACGGCATCTTGCAGTCGATGGGGTTGCAAAGAGTTGGACACAACTTAGTGACTGAACAACAACACCACCAACACTAGTTATAGTAATTACTTACTGCTCCTTTAAGAATCCCAAGATTACCTCACAAACAATGATTACTCTCTGATCAATAAAGCAAACAAATGTTACCAAACAATCAATTAACTCAGCAAGTGGGCGGAAGCAATCTCTCCCCAGATGATCTACCATCATAGCTCTATTTAGCCTTGATACATTCGAGAAACAAGAGCTAATTTTTAAACCATGATTATTTTACCTTTGATTATTTTTAATACCTCTAACATTTTAGACGCTTGTAACCAAATTAAATTCGTCTGGTTATTCACCACCATGCCTATAACAATGACAGCCTACTTTAGTTTCCATCTAGCATCAACCAATGGGAACCCTGCCAGATAATAAACAAATAAAATAAATAAATAAAAATAAATAAAGTGAACCACTTAATTGAGGCTAACAGAGGAAAAGCAAAGGTAACTCAGTCAGGGCTTTCTAAAGGTCTCTGTCTGCTATATCATGATGAAAATCCACATCAGGACCACTCCCATTTACCTAGTAATGACGTGACCTTCTTTTAAAAAAAGGCCTGTCAATATTCCAAATTAGCTTTATGGAAAGTGTTAGTTGCTCAGTCATGTCCAGCTCTATGGGACCCCTTGAACTATACTTGCCAGGCTCCTCTGTGCGTGGGCTTCTCCAGACAAGATAGTGGAGTGGGCTGCCATTTCCTTCTCCAGGGGATCTTCCCACCTCAGGGATTAGACCCGGGTCACATCCATCACAGGCAGACTTTTTACCCTCTGAGCCACCAGGGAAGCTTTACGGAAGCTTACAGTTCTCAGACACCACTCAGAGGAGCTTCATAAATATTTATTGTTGATGAAATGGTCAAATCCCAATTATGAGCCTTCCTTTTATTTCCCCTCCTCCAACCCAGCTCTTGGATATGGCAAGCTCCTTTCTTTGTACCTCTAATACTATTGAAGAGACGGGGAAAGGGGGAGGCTAGCACTGCTTATGGAGGCACTGTGTGCCAGGCACTGCTCCTGCCATTTGCATAAATGGAATTTCAATAAATAGTGTTAGGGCTAAATCCTAACCATAAGGGGGAAAAATCATATCTGTGTGGCATATCAAAAGCAATCCCAGATGATTTAAAGATTTATATACAAAAATGTAAGTAATCAATATGTGTCAAGAAAGTAAAGACAGACATTTGTCCAATATTGCATTAGCAATATTCAGGTTTTTAAAGCATAAACAAAATGTAAAATACATTAAAAAACAAAGGTTTTGCTAAGCAAAAACTGTTTCAATGTAACAAAGCATTTATATTCTTCACTGTAAGAGTTACTGCAAATAATTTTTTAAAAACAACATCAATAGAAGACAAAACAAGGAAAATACAAAAGGCAATTCATAAAAAGAAAATACAAGTAGGGACATGAAAAATGTTTGATCTCACTATAATGAGAGAATACAAATGAAAACCATGAGATACTGTATTCTGCCTATTAAATGGGTACATTTGAAAAAAGCTTCAGTGTTAACGGGAATATAAGCAAACAGACACTCACTCCAATTTATTTCCATGGCACCCGTGCAGCAATATGAAGCAACATGACAGCTTGGATCAACATCATTCAAAATGTGACAGCGTGTCATCCAGAAATTTCAATTCTAGGATCTCAAAAGAAATTATGCGACAAGTAGCCAAATATAAGCATAAAGAGACAGTGGTCACAGTATTAAACACAATAGCAAAAAAAATTGACGGAGTGAATTGGTTCTGGTGAATCTATACAATGGAAATATTCTATAGCTAAGAAAATCAATGTAGATGGATACCTTCTGACATGCAAAGAGGTTCCTAGTACAGTGAACGAGAAAAAGTAATAGACAAAACTGAGACAGAGTACAGTCAAGGTGAAGGAGGCTCCAATTCCAGGTCTGCCATTCATCGGCTGCCTAACCCTGAAAGACGATGACTGACTCTGGAAAATGGAAATGACGATAGTACAAGCACTTAGGTAAAAGTTTTTGCTAAAAGAATATTTTAAGGTTTAGTATCAGTTTTACTGTCACAGAAAGCAGGGACATAGTCTGTTCTGCTTCCTCGCTATTCTCAAATGGGAGGGCTTCATATGCTGTAGGCTATTCTAATATTAAAGTTAACGATTTATATGAATTTTAAAGTGACACTATTAATACATCACTGAAAAAACTTCAGATCCCCAAGATAACTGTGTCAAAACATTCTCTGACAAGACTTTTGGCTGAAGGGTCTGTGTTTATAAAATGAAAAACTGAGCTACATTAAATTTTTTCCCTAAACTTTCAGAAAAAAAATATAAGAATCCTGATCTAAATTGCTCACAGGCATGGAGCTTATTACCCTGAGCTAGAAGCCAAATTGGGATCTCATTTCTGTTTTGACAATTAAAGATAAAATCTTACACTTGATTTACATGCTTTTGTGGCTGCTGTTTCTTTTTTAAAATGAAAATGTAAAAGTTGATACTTTTATCCATCTAACTAGCAAAAATTCAAGTGAGATAATAACAAACTCAGTGAACGTGTGGGCAAGTTTCCATGCACTGCTGTTGGGAACAATAAATCGGTACAGATGCTTTAGAGAGATTTCAGCAGTATTTTTAAAAATAAAATAATGCATTTTTTCGATTGGTACTCTATGATACTATGCAATGATCTCATTTTCTTGGGCATGATCACTGTATTGTGGTTATATAGGAGAATGACCTTGTTATTAGGAGCTCAGTGATGGAATATTTAGAAGTGAGGTCTAAAACTTTAAAAGAATCGGTTTCAAGAAAACTTAAGCACACATGCGTGTGTGTGTGTATCCATATGTGTGTGTGTGTTTGTATCTATTTATCTAGAGAGAGACAGCAAGAACGCTATAGATGGAATGTTTGTGTCTGCATCCCTTCAAATTCACATGTTAAAACCTAATCCTCTGGGTGATGATGTTAGGAGGTGGGGCTTTTAGGAAGTGCTTCGGTCGTGAGAGTTCCCACTGATTCCACATGGGACTGGTGCCCTTATAAAAAAAGGCTGCGGGGACCACAGTCTCCCCCTTCTGCCCAGTGAGGACATAGTGAAAAGATGGTAATCATGCATCAGGAAGCAGATTTTCACCAGATACAGCATCTACTGGCACCTTGGCCTTGGACCTCTCAGCCTCCAGAACCACACTTTTTTTACAATACATGCTGTAGGCTATTCTAATATTAAAGTTAACGATTTATATGAATTTTAAAGTGACACTATTAATACATCACTGAAAAAACTTCAGATCCCCAAGATAACTGTGTCAAAACATTCTCTGACAAGACTTTTGGCTGAAGGGTCTGTGTTTATAAAATGAAAAACTGAGCTACATTAAATTTTTCCCTAAACTTTCAGAAAAAAAATATAAGAATCCTGATCTAAATTGCTCACAGGCATGGAGCTTATTACCCTGAGCTAGAAGCCAAATTGGGATCTCATTTCTGTTTTGACAATTAAAGATAAAATCTTACACTTGATTTACATGCTTTTGTGGCTGCTGTTTCTTTTTTAAAATGAAAATGTAAAAGTTGATACTTTTATCCATCTAACTAGCAAAAATTCAAGTGAGATAATAACAAACTCAGTGAACGTGTGGGCAAGTTTCCATGCACTGCTGTTGGGAACAATAAATCGGTACAGATGCTTTAGAGAGATTTCAGCAGTATTTTTAAAAATAAAATAATGCATTTTTTCGATTGGTACTCTATGATACTATGCAATGATCTCATTTTCTTGGGCATGATCACTGTATTGTGGTTATATAGGAGAATGACCTTGTTATTAGGAGCTCAGTGATGGAATATTTAGAAGTGAGGTCTAAAACTTTAAAAGAATCGGTTTCAAGAAAACTTAAGCACACATGCGTGTGTGTGTGTATCCATATGTGTGTGTGTGTTTGTATCTATTTATCTAGAGAGAGAGACAGCAAGAACGCTATAGATGGAATGTTTGTGTCTGCATCCCTTCAAATTCACATGTTAAAACCTAATCCTCTGGGTGATGATGTTAGGAGGTGGGGCTTTTAGGAAGTGCTTCGGTCGTGAGAGTTCCCACTGATTCCACATGGGACTGGTGCCCTTATAAAAAAAGGCTGCGGGGACCACAGTCTCCCCCTTCTGCCCAGTGAGGACATAGTGAAAAGATGGTAATCATGCATCAGGAAGCAGATTTTCACCAGATACAGCATCTACTGGCACCTTGGCCTTGGACCTCTCAGCCTCCAGAACCACAAGAAATAAATTTCTGTTGTTAATAAGTCAGCCAGTCTGTTGTATACTGTTACAGGAGTCCAAATGAACTGACGTTGGAGCAAGGAGAGACGAGAAAGAGAATATATATAGTAAAATTAAATAATTGGATGTTTTAGGTTTTTAGAGAAGCTGGTGATTATCGTATGCTCTTTCAAATTCCCTACAGTTTGAAGACTTTCAGAAGAGTTGGAGAAAAAAGTCTTCACATGTACAAGGCCACATGCATCACTAAGAGTTGTTTGTTAAAGCAAAGAGCTGAAAATTGCCCACATGTCCAAAGAAATGTGTATCTGTTGGATGAAATGTTTCCTAGCAATGAAAAGAAGGGCTTCTCGTCCCACTCTAGTGGCACCGAGAGTACAACCACATAGGTGGATTTAATACAGCAGCATCTAGTAAAAGACAAAACACATAAAGCAGGTTGCCAAATGAGTCTTACCATTTATTTCAACATTCATTTTTAAGTGCACACAAAATGTGCTACTCCACAACTGCATAGCTATGAAATATATGGAGAGTGGATTCAGAGAACCGTGGTGGATCCACGTGGGTGGCTGCTATTGATGGGAGAGCTGGGGAACCATGGGACCAAAGGATAACACTGATGAAAGTAAGCCGATTCTGCGCACCCCATCTGGGGAAGGTTTTATTTTTATTACCAATTTCTTAACCTAATGAGTTAATGTTTCAGAAAGGAAGAAACTTGACTCATCATAAAATTGGACTGTTCCAGGCCACCACCCCGACTTCACAATGCATCTCCATTTGTGTTAGCAAATCCCAGAGAATCAGCCTTCCTCTTCCTCACACCATGTGTGCTCCAAGCTTCCCCGCTTCTCCCTCTTAACCAGTCCCAGGTTTCTCAAACCAGAAGCTTGCTTAGAAATTGCCTTGTAAGTAACCAATAGGTGGCACACATCCCAAGGGTCTCTTTCCTTTTTCATTATGGGGCTCAAGGAGGGGTTTCAAGGCCATGATCCTTACACAAACCCAGCCATTCATTTTTTAACATGGACTATGACCAAGGTAGAAATAAACTGCCCTGTGCCTGAGGGAAAGGAGTCACATGACTCAAGCATATACTGAATAAATGAACAAATGAAGTCAATAAGGAAGAAAGGGGAAGGGAAAGAGAAATAGTGAGAGAGATAAAAGGATGAGAGAAACATAGGAAAAGAACCAAGTCACTCAGTGGGACTATGTGAGTTGACAGTCAGCCACAGCGCTCAGACTCATTATACCCAAGAGGATAATGATCCTGGCCCACTGGGAAAATAACCAGAACACGATGTGTATCAGTGAAATCACAGTGAAGTCAGAGAAGACCACTGTGCTCTTCCCAGCGCTTTCATGTACCAGGGCCAAGTACAGACATTTTGCTGAGCACTCTCACTCTGTAATTATTCAAACAATGTTTCATTAAGAACAAAATATCAGCTAGCAGGGAACTTGAATGGCCCACATTAGGGAGCCTTTTTGGCAGGGGATAAAACCACTTTTCAACGACTAGCAAAAATATGATAAAGAAACAAGAACAGGCCTGGATAAATGGTACAAAGAAGTCCACTAAGTTTAAAACTGTTCTTTCTTCAGTAGAACAGAGCGTAAAGTGGCTGATAGATCATTATTTCATGAGAGAAAGTGGCACCATAGAAGGGTGGATAACCTTTCATTTTCATCACTAAACTAGACAATCCCTAACCAAGAAAGAAGAAGGAGAGAGAAAAAAAAAAAAAAAAAACACTTTCTCAAAAAAAACAGGGCATCATTAGAATAATATTTTTACATTAGCAGTTTATAATCATATTTTTGAGGATAGAATCAGAAGGGACTTTAGGGGTTATTTTGCCCAACCCCCTCAATTTGCCAGTGAACTCAGAAAGCTAAATGACTTCCCTGAGACCTCATAATGATTTAGAACCGCAACCCAAAGCTCCAGCTCCAAGTCTCATATTTTCCACATGGCACCAGTTCAATCCTTCCTTTATAATTCTCCAACCTCTGAAATATGTCTCAGTATCCCAGTCTCTGAGGTTTCTGTCACAGACCTAAGTTTTTAAAAATTTTCTTAAGAAAATTAAGAATTTCAACCTAAATTGGCTAGTCTGTAATATGGAAGGTGATAATGGTGTTTCTGTAAAAGAATATTCTTCACTAAGAAGCATTAAGAGTTGCCATGCTATGACATCTGCCATTAACTTTCAAGTGGTTCAACAAAGCAGAATAGACAGATATGAATATAGATGGGTAGACAGAGCAAAACGTTTCAAATTATTGAATTCAGACGCAAGAGAAGCGGACTTCATTATACCATGGCTTTGATAACTATTTTTTAAATAAATGTTGCAAAATAAAAATAAGGACATGCAGACATATTTTCAAAAATCATTATCTTTAAGCTTTTCCAGTTTTGAGTCACGGACTTCAACTCTGCACCCATCTGTTCAGGCACAGCTAAGCAGGTCTTCCAGGGGAGTGGGTTTTGGGGGTTCTCACATATTAGGTCTAAATGCAATGACATCAAAATCATGTCTAGAAAGTATGCGTAGCAAGTGGTAGAAGCCAGGTGAGGTTGTCTGCTCAGGGTAGATGAGGAAACCTTCCACCCAGATATCACTGCTTGCCACTCTTCCCAAAAATGACGAGGGTGGGGACGGCGACAGAGGCCTGCCTTCTATAGTTAGGCATAAGAAACCTGTAAGAAACAGAATTCAGACATTCGCTCCCCTTGTTTTCCTCTGCATTCTAAAGCAGCCACTTCCCGGCATCTAAGCCTGCGCTGTGTCTCCCTAGGCAGTACCATTAGTGTGACAGGAAACCCTCCCTGAGCATCTGAGCAGATGGGAGGGGGGGTCTTTCTCTTCTTCAAAAAACATTCATTAGAATAATATTTTTACATTAGCAGTTTATAATCATATTTTTGAGGATAGAATCAGAAGGGACTTTAGGGGTTATTTTGCCCAACCCCCTCAATTTGCCAGTGAACTCAGAAAGCTAAATGACTTCCCTGAGACCTCATAATGATTTAGAACCGCAACCCAAAGCTCCAGCTCCAAGTCTCATATTTTCCACATGGCACCAGTTCAATCCTTCCTTTATAATTCTCCAACCTCTGAAATATGTCTCAGTATCCCAGTCTCTGAGGTTTCTGTCACAGACCTAAGTTTTTAAAAATTTTCTTAAGAAAATTAAGAATTTCAACCTAAATTGGCTAGTCTGTAATATGGAAGGTGATAATGGTGTTTCTGTAAAAGAATATTCTTCACTAAGAAGCATTAAGAGTTGCCATGCTATGACATCTGCCATTAACTTTCAAGTGGTTCAACAAAGCAGAATAGACAGATATGAATATAGATGGGTAGACAGAGCAAAACGTTTCAAATTATTGAATTCAGACGCAAGAGAAGCGGACTTCATTATACCATGGCTTTGATAACTATTTTTTAAATAAATGTTGCAAAATAAAAATAAGGACATGCAGACATATTTTCAAAAATCATTATCTTTAAGCTTTTCCAGTTTTGAGTCACGGACTTCAACTCTGCACCCATCTGTTCAGGCACAGCTAAGCAGGTCTTCCAGGGAGTGGGTTTTGGGGGTTCTCACATATTAGGTCTAAATGCAATGACATCAAAATCATGTCTAGAAAGTATGCGTAGCAAGTGGTAGAAGCCAGGTGAGGTTGTCTGCTCAGGGTAGATGAGGAAACCTTCCACCCAGATATCACTGCTTGCCACTCTTCCCAAAAATGACGAGGGTGGGGACGGCGACAGAGGCCTGCCTTCTATAGTTAGGCATAAGAAACCTGTAAGAAACAGAATTCAGACATTCGCTCCCCTTGTTTTCCTCTGCATTCTAAAGCAGCCACTTCCCGGCATCTAAGCCTGCGCTGTGTCTCCCTAGGCAGTACCATTAGTGAGAAAGGAAACCCTCCCCTGAGCATCTGAGCAGATGGGGTGAGTATCTGGGTCTCCTCTGGTGCGGCCTGCCTTTGTTCTTTCTCTTCTCTTTGAGCCTGATTTAAAATCTGCTGCTCTTACCACTTTCACATGAACCAGAGGAAATATCGTCTCTCGGGATTCTTGGCTATTCTCCACAAATTCCTCTGAGCCTCCAGAGAGCTCCATATTACTCCAGAGAGCTCCCTCAGCCAGAGGAATAATTCTCAAAGGTTTAGTCTTCCCTCCTAGAGCTTTCACAAATACAAACCCAGATCAGAGTTGGGTTGTTTTTTTTTTTTTTCCCCCAGAGTTTTGACACACTTCGCAAGGGTTGCTTTGTACCCTTTAAAATAGATGGTATCGCTCCCTCTAGGCCTTTAAAGGCACCTCCATGCAGGACCAGACAATAAGGATGGGACATGGCTAAGCTGATCACAGCTGGTCTCATCTATCCCACTCTGTTGGGTCAAAATGCCTTTCCAGGGCTTCCCTGGTGGTCCAGTGGGTAGAGACTCCACCTTGCAGTGCAAGGGGCACCAGTTCGATACCTAGCCTGGGAAGATCCACATGCCGTGAAGCGGCTGGACCAGTGTGCCCAGTTGCCAGCCAGCACTCTGGAGCACATGCGCCCAGAGCCAGTGCTCTGCAGCAAGAGGGGCCACCACAGTGGCAGGCCTGCATGGGCTAGGGAATAGAGATGGATGAAAAATAAACAAATAAAAAACACTCCTCCGCAGACTAGTTGAACAAACTTGTTTACTGGGATACAGAAATCCCTTTGCAGAGGATAGGAAACAGAGGATAAGAAATCTTTTACAGAGGGGGAAGGATGAGGGTGAATTAGAAAAACCACTATAACATGCCAAGCAAGTGACGCCAGTATTTCAAAGTTTTACAACTGTTAAGTATCAACAGAGGAAGGGATAACCAAAATGTGGTATCAGCACACAATGGACTATTATTCAGCCTTAAAAAGGAAGGTAACTTTGATACATGTTGCAACATGTACGAACCTTAAAACCATTGGAAAAACCACACCAAGTGAAGTAGGTCAGGCACAAAAGGGCAACTATTATATGATTCCACTTACACAAGGTACCTTGTTAGAACAGCAAATTCATAGAAACAGAATGTATTGATAGAATAAAGGTTTCCAGGGGCTGGGGCAAGAGGAAAAGAGAATTATTGTTTAATGGGTACAGACTTTCTCTTTGAGATGGTGGAAAAGTTCTGTAAATGAGTAGTGGTGGTGGCTGCCCATTTTGTAAATGTACTGAATGACTCAGTTGTACATCTTACAAAGGCGAAGAAATATACAAGATGTAGATGTATTTTATTACAATAAAAAATTGCAGTGCTCACATCAGCAGCACATATATTCACACAAAAGCTACAAAACACAGAGAAGATGAGCAGGATGACGTGAAATTCATGAAACATTTGCTAAAAATGCTGAATCATTCTGTTGTACCTCTGACACTAATACAGCATTATAAATCAACTGTACTTCAATTCCGTAAAATGTGTTTAATAATGCTTTCTAACACTTAAGCCAATACTTAGCACAAAACCCAGGAAGTTAAGAAGTGACTCCATATTCCTTCAACTAGCTATCTTAGTCCTACACTAACAAACACCAAATCTATATCTTATTTTTCTGTTTGCCTAGTTTCTACCAGTCAAATAGGGCCTTCAAATGGCCTTTCTTTCTTACAAAATCCCTCCTCTTTTGCATAGCTTCATCTTTCACTTTGGGATAAACCTCCAGCAATGTATTATTGACTTTCTTTGGAGGATTTCAAAGCTTGATGAACCAGGGAGCTTTCAATTCACAGTCAAGTTTTCAGCCATATGAATTACCCATCTATACACATATTTACAAATGATTCCCTCTAATATCCTATGAGTCTGCAGCTGTTTCTGGAATGGCTACCCATGGGATTTTGTTACAAAATTTCAGCAGTTGTAAAAAAGCAAAATTATAGGCTAACACCAAGTATTTCAAAGTTTTACAACTGTTAAGTATCAACAGAGGAAGGGATAACCAAAATGTGGTATCAGCAACATGTACAGCCTTAACAGGAAGGTAACTTTGATACATGTTGCAACATGTACGAACCTTAAAACCATTGGAAAAACCACACCAAGTGAAGTAGGTCAGGCACAAAAGGGCAACTATTATATGATTCCACTTACACAAGGTACCTTGTTAGAACAGCAAATTCATAGAAACAGAATGTATTGATAGAATAAAGGTTTCCAGGGGCTGGGGCAAGAGGAAAAGAGAATTATTGTTTAATGGGTACAGACTTTCTCTTTGAGATGGTGGAAAAGTTCTGTAAATGAGTAGTGGTGGTGGCTGCCCATTTTGTAAATGTACTGAATGACTCAGTTGTACATCTTACAAAGGCGAAGAAATATACAAGATGTAGATGTATTTTATTACAATAAAAAATTGCAGTGCTCACATCAGCAGCACATATATTCACACAAAAGCTACAAAACACAGAGAAGATGAGCAGGATGACGTGAAATTCATGAAACATTTGCTAAAAATGCTGAATCATTCTGTTGTACCTCTGACACTAATACAGCATTATAAATCAACTGTACTTCAATTCCGTAAAATGTGTTTAATAATGCTTTCTAACACTTAAGCCAATACTTAGCACAAAACCCAGGAAGTTAAGAAGTGACTCCATATTCCTTCAACTAGCTATCTTAGTCCTACACTAACAAACACCAAATCTATATCTTATTTTTCTGTTTGCCTAGTTTCTACCAGTCAAATAGGGCCTTCAAATGGCCTTTCTTTCTTACAAAATCCCTCCTCTTTTGCATAGCTTCATCTTTCACTTTGGGATAAACCTCCAGCAATGTATTATTGACTTTCTTTGGAGGATTTCAAAGCTTGATGAACCAGGGAGCTTTCAATTCACAGTCAAGTTTTCAGCCATATGAATTACCCATCTATACACATATTTACAAATGATTCCCTCTAATATCCTATGAGTCTGCAGCTGTTTCTGGAATGGCTACCCATGGGATTTTGTTACAAAATTTCAGCAGTTGTAAAAAAGCAAAATTATAGGCTAACACCAAGTATTCAGAAAACTCAAATCATTGGGTTTAAATCACTGCATGAAACGTAACAATGAAATCTTGAGAGCCCATCATGTGACCTGAGCTTTGTGCTAGGTTCCTGAAGACATGCCATCCCTTGGAAAGTCAAGGAGAAACGAAGAGTAGAATCTTAATCGTCTTAACAAGGACAGGGTATCTAAACTGAGTGAGGAATGAGGACTAGAAGCAAGGAAGCTACTTGAAGAATCCAAATAAAGGGATGGAATCCAAAAGGATTATCACAGATGAGCTAGAAGAAGGGCACAGAAGAGAGTCACAAAGATGGAATAGGCATTTATTCTGGGAAGTAGCAAGTAACAGAAACAAGGGAGGTGGGAACCTACTGGGATGGTGAAGAGGGAGTGGTTTGAAGGACTGAAGCATTCAAACATTTAAATGGGACTTCCCTGGTAAGAATCTGCCTGCCAATGCAGGCGACATGGGTTTGATCCCTGGTCCAGGGCGAGTCGACATGTCTTGGGGAAACTAGGCCCATGTGCCACAACTACTGACGCCCTCACGCCTAGAGCCTGGGTTCCACAAGAGACACTCTCACTGGGAGAAGCTAGCGCACCACAGCCAGAGAGTAGTCCCTGCTCATCGCAGCTGGAGAAAGCTTGCATGCAGCAACCAAAACCCAGCACAGCCAAAAAAAAAAAGAAACCCCAAATACGAACACTAGGGTGTGGAGAAAGTCCAAAGTGCCAACACACCTATTAGTTACCAAATAGGGCTGGAAATTTTACAACAAAAAATACCATATTTGTGTCTACTGGATGGGTGGTGAGTTCGGAGGAGAATAAAACCACACATGCTTATCAACTTTCACTTTGGGATAAACCTCCAGCAATGTATTATTGACTTTCTTTGGAGGATTTCAAAGCTTGATGAACCAGGGAGCTTTCAATTCACAGTCAAGTTTTCAGCCATATGAATTACCCATCTATACACATATTTACAAATGATTCCCTCTAATATCCTATGAGTCTGCAGCTGTTTCTGGAATGGCTACCCATGGGATTTTGTTACAAAATTTCAGCAGTTGTAAAAAAGCAAAATTATAGGCTAACACCAAGTATTCAGAAAACTCAAATCATTGGGTTTAAATCACTGCATGAAACGTAACAATGAAATCTTGAGAGCCCATCATGTGACCTGAGCTTTGTGCTAGGTTCCTGAAGACATGCCATCCCTTGGAAAGTCAAGGAGAAACGAAGAGTAGAATCTTAATCGTCTTAACAAGGACAGGGTATCTAAACTGAGTGAGGAATGAGGACTAGAAGCAAGGAAGCTACTTGAAGAATCCAAATAAAGGGATGGAATCCAAAAGGATTATCACAGATGAGCTAGAAGAAGGGCACAGAAGAGAGTCACAAAGATGGAATAGGCATTTATTCTGGGAAGTAGCAAGTAACAGAAACAAGGGAGGTGGGAACCTACTGGGATGGTGAAGAGGGAGTGGTTTGAAGGACTGAAGCATTCAAACATTTAAATGGGACTTCCCTGGTAAGAATCTGCCTGCCAATGCAGGCGACATGGGTTTGATCCCTGGTCCAGGGCGAGTCGACATGTCTTGGGGAAACTAGGCCCATGTGCCACAACTACTGACGCCCTCACGCCTAGAGCCTGGGTTCCACAAGAGACACTCTCACTGGGAGAAGCTAGCGCACCACAGCCAGAGAGTAGTCCCTGCTCATCGCAGCTGGAGAAAGCTTGCATGCAGCAACCAAAACCCAGCACAGCCAAAAAAAAAAAGAAACCCCAAATACGAACACTAGGGTGTGGAGAAAGTCCAAAGTGCCAACACACCTATTAGTTACCAAATAGGGCTGGAAATTTTACAACAAAAAATACCATATTTGTGTCTACTGGATGGGTGGTGAGTTCGGAGGAGATATCAAAATCCACACATGCTTATCAAAGCACATTGTGCACATATATATTTTTTAAATGCCCTACTTCTTTCATGCTTGATTCAACCTATATGTACACTGTTCTTGATATTAAAATCTAAATTTTTTAATTGTGAGATCAAATAACTTTATAATTTGGGTTTTACTTTTCAAAGTGAAATTCCAATCAATCTTACCCCCAGTGTTTAATATAAATATTGGGGCTCATTCTAATTAGGCTCATTTTAAGCAGTCTTTCTCCTGAATCAACCATCTTCAGCTCATGGGACCTCCTATAGTTTTTAACTAGTTGATTCCAGCCCCAGATAGAGTTAGAACCCAATACCAGATTTTAGGCTTCTGGGAGCAAATGTACGTACCTGTCTTCTCGAATATGTTCAGCAACTTCAGATTCTGCATGAAACGAATCAGGTATTTGGATTGTTCACATAAATGCAGTAGCTCAGTGGCACGGGATTAAAGGATCAAATTCTCACCACACACCACTGCTCCGCAAATGTAAACCTAGGGACTAAACCGAAGCAAAGGCAAGATGTGTGGATAAAGGTGACATCACCATTTCAACAGTGGTATCTGATGTAGATCCCTTGTTCTCCTCGGAGCTCATGCTATATTCAATATTATCATTAGGAGGGAGGTACTGAATCAGCTTTCTTAGAATGTGGGTCTGTTTCCATGGTGACAGGAGTGTGCTCCTTTAAACCCCAGAAAAAAATGAATGGAGCATTCAGTAAATCAGGCAGTTTCTGGGTATTTTCAAAGCTTCAGAACAGACAGATAATGGCTATAAGTCCTACAAAACAGTGATTTGGTTAGTGCACGCACCTATTAAGTTACCCACAGCCAGAGAGTAGTCCCTGCTCATCGCAGCTGGAGAAAGCTTGCATGCAGCAACCAAAACCCAGCACAGCCAAAAAAAAAAAGAAACCCCAAATACGAACACTAGGGTGTGGAGAAAGTCCAAAGTGCCAACACACCTATTAGTTACCAAATAGGGCTGGAAATTTTACAACAAAAAATACCATATTTGTGTCTACTGGATGGGTGGTGAGTTCGGAGGAGATATCAAAATCCACACATGCTTATCAAAGCACATTGTGCACATATATATTTTTTAAATGCCCTACTTCTTTCATGCTTGATTCAACCTATATGTACACTGTTCTTGATATTAAAATCTAAATTTTTTAATTGTGAGATCAAATAACTTTATAATTTGGGTTTTACTTTTCAAAGTGAAATTCCAATCAATCTTACCCCCAGTGTTTAATATAAATATTGGGGCTCATTCTAATTAGGCTCATTTTAAGCAGTCTTTCTCCTGAATCAACCATCTTCAGCTCATGGGACCTCCTATAGTTTTTAACTAGTTGATTCCAGCCCCAGATAGAGTTAGAACCCAATACCAGATTTTAGGCTTCTGGGAGCAAATGTACGTACCTGTCTTCTCGAATATGTTCAGCAACTTCAGATTCTGCATGAAACGAATCAGGTATTTGGATTGTTCACATAAATGCAGTAGCTCAGTGGCACGGGATTAAAGGATCAAATTCTCACCACACACCACTGCTCCGCAAATGTAAACCTAGGGACTAAACCGAAGCAAAGGCAAGATGTGTGGATAAAGGTGACATCACCATTTCAACAGTGGTATCTGATGTAGATCCCTTGTTCTCCTCGGAGCTCATGCTATATTCAATATTATCATTAGGAGGGAGGTACTGAATCAGCTTTCTTAGAATGTGGGTCTGTTTCCATGGTGACAGGAGTGTGCTCCTTTAAACCCCAGAAAAAAATGAATGGAGCATTCAGTAAATCAGGCAGTTTCTGGGTATTTTCAAAGCTTCAGAACAGACAGATAATGGCTATAAGTCCTACAAAACAGTGATTTGTTTCATTTCTAAGTGCAGAGAAAGCCAAAGACGGATAAATGTATGAGAACTGCATCCCAAACCAACACTGACCCTGGATCAAGTGCAAAATAAGCCTGATTCTCAGAGGGGCTTATCTTGTCAAATGAAATTACACTGGCTTCACACTGGATAGCATTGGCATTGTAACTGTCATGAATGCAAACAGAACAAGCAATAGGAAAAAAAATGTTAATGAGATTTTTCCTATCTGTCCAACTGAAGCAGTGCTTTCTAAATAACAAGGATGGTTTATCTCATATTTTTGAAAAGTGACAATGAACTCAATAAACTAAGTAAATAATTTTTAAAATCTATATGATCCTTTCTATCCTGGAGGGGTGGGATGGGGGGACTGGGAAGAGGGTGGAGGAGGGAGAGGTCAGGGATATACATATGACTAATCAGGGATTATCCATATCTGTAAACAACAAAACTCTGTAAAAGCAAAAAGTAAAATGAAAATAACTTAAAAAAAAGAATATATGATCCTTTGTGAACCAACTATTTGGACAATTTTTAAGGAGTATAACTTTGGGTCATGGTTCTATTATGCTAGTGTGTTAGGGTTCCTGTAGAATTCCTTTAAAGAAAAGGCAGCACTACTTTTACAGACTCTTGGCCAAACTTGACTTGAGGGTGGATGGCCATGGATTAAGTTGAATATTGTTAAAAGCAACAATTTTCACAAAACAGTGTCAAACCCATCCCTCAGCTCACTTGATGGATTTATCTTTCAAATATGAATATGCCCTTATTCAACAACAGAAAACCTTCAGACAATACGTCTCAAGGTACCTTCCATCAGATCCTTACCAAGCTCTTTTCTCAAGAAATTTCCACAGATAACTGTGGATAGCTATTTGTATTTGAAGAATACACCTTCCACCCCTTCCTCTGAACATGTGGTTCTCGATCCTGACTACACTTTAGAATCATCTGAAGTGTTTTCAATAGAAGGTACTTAGAGGGATTTCGATTCAATTGGTCCAAGGTGGGGTCCAGGCAGGATGTCTTTGGAAACCACCCCCTCCCGCCCCACTGATTCTAAAGCTCAGCCCAAGTTGAAGACCAGTGACATCCAGAGGCTGTAGGGACGATGGTTAGATGTAATGAGCTCACTTTTTAAAGGAAGTACTATAATACAAGTTATACATAAATACGGGCTTCCCAGATGGTACTGGTAGTAAAGGACCCACCTGCCAGTGCAGGAGACTCAAGAGACACAGGCTCAATCCCTAGGTTGGGAAGATCCCCTGGGAAAGGGCACAGCAACCCATTCCAGTATACTTACCTGGAGAATTCCATGGACAGAGGAGCCTGGTGGGCTACAGTCCATGGGGTCACAAAGAGTCAGACATGACTTAAGCAACTTAGCAGGCACACATGCATAAATACATGTCTCCTTTTTTTAAAAAGTTAGCATGTTACATCTAAATCCTGCCTCGGCCCCTTTCACAGCTCCTCCCACCCCCAGTCCTCTTTCAATGATGGGAGTGCTTCCAGAAAATTTTCTATATATTTGCATACATATGTATTTTTGTAATACATTGGTGCATATACACATATATGAAAATGCATGTACATTTCATTTTTCCAAATAATTTAAATTTTATACCATGTATACCATTCTGCTGCTCTGTTTTCACTTAACAACATGCCTTTGAGCTCTGTCCATCGGTCCTTCTCTGCCTCATTATCTGTAACTGGTACACAGTAGGAATACGCTACAGTTACTTTTAGAAGGCATTCCTCTAAATCCGTGCCATCCAACATGGTAGCCACTAGCTACAAGTGGCTATCAAATATTTGCATCAGGCCAGCATGAGCTGAGATGTGCCATAAAATACAGGCCAGATTTTTAATACTTACTATAAATACTAAGAAAAAAGTATTCACAATATACCTTATTAATAGTGTTTTATATTAATTGCATGTTGACAAGGATAACATGTTGAATGTATTGGATCAAATAAACTACAGCATTAAAATCAATTTCACTTGTTGCCTTTTACTTCCGTTACTGCAGAGATTTGAAAAATACAACACTACTTATATGGCTCCCATTACACTTCTATTGAATAGTTCTGTTTTAAAAGGTGGGTATTTAAGATATCTGCAGTTCATTTGAAATTACAAAGAGAGTGCTGCATCCATGGTTCTCAACAGGAAGCATTTTTGCCCCTCACATGACGTTTAGCAAAGTCTAGACACATTTTTGGTTGTCACAACAGGGGGTGCCACTGGCATCTAGTAGGTAGAGGCCAGGGGTACTGCTACACATCCTGCAATGCACAGGACAGCCCCCACAATACAGAAAGATCGTCTGGCCCAAAAATCAAAAGTACTGATGTTGAAAAACACAGTTATGCACAGGTGGGAGTGTTTCTCAAAGGCAGACCTGAAGTCAGAAAATTGCCTGTGCTTTTGAAATAGTGGAGATGCCCATCAGCACATATCATTAGCACTGCGTGAAAATACTCAGTTCAATCGTTCAAGGACAAATTAACCTCACCAAGAAAAGTTCAAAAGGCTTCAAAGTGTCCACTCAATATTCTGAGTTCTTACTCTCAAAAGGAATGACAATACGATTCTAAGTCCCAGAGGTTTAAGCAATATTTGGAGGTTTAACCTATGTCCACATTTTAAAAGAGTGTCTTCTTTACTCTCCGAACATAATTCATTTGGGGTCTTGGCACAGTTAATTTATAACTAATTAAATTAAACAAAACGATTGTTTCTTGGCAGGAAAACTATGACAAACCTGGACAGTCTGTTAAAAAGCAAAGACATCATTTTGATGACAAAGGCCTGTATAGTCAAGGTCCTTCCAGTAGTCACGTGACACCTGGACCATAAAGAAGGTAGAGTACTGAAGAATTGAGGCTTTGAACTGCGGTGCTGGAGAAGACTCTTGAGAGTTCCTTGCTGTCCAAGGGACTCTCAAGAGTCCGTTGAGATCAAACCAGTCAACCCTAAAGGAAATCAACCCTGAATACTCATTGGAAGGACTAAGGCTGAAGCTCCCATACTCTGGCCACCTGATGCAAACAGCCAACTCAGTGGAAAAGACCCTGATGCTGGCAAAGATTGAGGGCAGGAGAAGGGGTGACAGAAGACGAGATGGTTGGATGGCATCAATGATTCAAAGGACATAAACTTGGGAAGACTCCACGAGATGCTGGGGGATGGGAAGCCTGGTGAACTGCAGTCCACGGGGTCACAAAGAGTTGGACACGACGTGTCCGCTGAACAACAAAATTACACAGATAACTAGTGCATCTCTCTGCTTTCAACTATGGCTAATATCTGAATCTCGGGAGGGTAAACTGCAAGTCTTAAATACTTTTCTAACGTTTAAACAATTACTTGTATTTATCTTCCACCCATGCCCAGAACCTCAGAGCACTGTTTTCCCAACAAATGTCACACTTGAAATGACCTTTATGTGTAGTAATTGATAATACGAGTCATGTGTCAGGACCAGGTTTTGTTCTCAAATGCACCATACAAAGACTTACTTTCAGGGATCATTTCTATATGTCGTCAAATGCGCCATATATTTATTAGTTAGAGATGATCCTGACAAAGCAGGACGTAGAAATACATCACAGATTTCAATCTGTCCTGCAAATTCAGAGATAACATTGAAAGGAACTGCATTGTTCCCATACTTACATTTTGCCTCATCTTTTTTAGAAAGCAAGATTATTGTGTGTGCGTGCTAAGTCGTTTCTGTCACGTCCAACTCTGTAGCCACATGGACCGTGGCCTGCCAGGTTCCTCTATCCATGGAATTCCCCAGGCAAGGAGAGTGGATTGCCCTGCCCTCTTCCTCCAATTTTCAATTTCCATATTTACAAAAATGCAAGTTGTAGCAAACATGGTTCATGTTCTCTGCATTACAAATGTAAGGTACCCTACAGCCATAAAGTTTTTTTAGGAGAATTTAGGAGTATCCAAAAGATGCTTTACAAGAGGCAGCTTTGCTTCAACAGGTGATAAACCAATCCGTGACCTGGGACCCCATGGCATTTTAAAAATATTTACATGAGAGTCACAATCTGTAATTAAAAACTGAAATTAACTAGCTGCAAATAAAAAATCAAATTGGTCTGAATTAGCCAAGGTAATGAAGTCTATCAAAGACATTAAATATTTTAAAGCAGTAAATTAGCCTAAAAGGCATCCTAGGCCTTGCAAATCTTGCAAAAATCTGCTGCCTGTGTGTCTCCTGGGGACTCTGCCCATTTTAAAAACAAGGTCAGGCCAGATCCAATTAGAAGGGTGAGCACAGCATGCTTCTGAATGTTTTGGGGGTCATAATTTAATGAGCTATAGCAATAATTTGCTAAATGTTCCACTGGCGGCTTTGTGGAGATAATATTGCAGGGAGACAAACACAGGTAAGTGATTAGGAATTGCAGGTAGAAGCCATGAATAATAAGCCCACAACACACTGCTAGTGCTAAATGAATACTTAGTGAGCTATTACAGCTAAAATTAGATTATAGGTTACTTTAATACCCTGCTTGAAAATAACATTTTATCAACCCTTGAAAGCTCTGAGAGAATAAGCTAGGTTAAATCTTTCTGTAGAAAGAATGCTGGGGATGTAGACAGAGGAACATTAATAGTGAAGATCTAGGTTTTGGGTTCCACTGGGATATCATCAACTTATGCTCAAGGCGTTGAATGTAAGTGAGCTGGCTTCACTTTCCAGGCTACCTGCAGGCTCTGGGAGGGAGGGAGTGATGTGGGGAGGAGGGACGCCAAGGGATGAGCAGTAGAGTGAGAAAGATCTGTCATCTAAACCTCTAAGGCAAAAAAAAAAAAAGAAATCTCTAAGAGACGCAGATGCTTGATGTCAGGTGGAGAACCGTTGAAGCTCAAAGACAGTCAGTGGCCCAAAACAAGTGGCCTTCTTCCGCCCTCTAGGCATCACCATTTGTTTATTTAAACCTGTGTCTGCTTCTGGTTGCCAGACCAGAGGTTGGGGGAACACTTGGAGACTGACATTGTACTAGTTTCAGCTCAAGGAGGAAGGGAGTGCACCATACCATCTGCCTCGCGAAAGAGATGACCTGCAGGAAACAAGCTGGTTGGCAAACTGGCATGGAATATAAACAAGGGTTTGGTGTGAAAAATAGTCTCAGCCACAAAATAACACGCTTGACCTTATGGGTATTTAAGGCATAAAGAAAAGCCAAAGGAATGTGAGAGAAATCATGAAATTTAAAGCAAGTAAATAAAGCCTAAAAGGCATCCTAGGCCTTGCAAATCTTGCAAAAATCTGCTGCCTGTGTGTCTCCTGGGGACTCTGCCCATTTTAAAAACAAGGTCAGGCCAGATCCAATTAGAAGGGTGAGCACAGCATGCTTCTGAATGTTTTGGGGGTCATAATTTAATGAGCTATAGCAATAATTTGCTAAATGTTCCACTGGCGGCTTTGTGGAGATAATATTGCAGGGAGACAAACACAGGTAAGTGATTAGGAATTGCAGGTAGAAGCCATGAATAATAAGCCCACAACACACTGCTAGTGCTAAATGAATACTTAGTGAGCTATTACAGCTAAAATTAGATTATAGGTTACTTTAATACCCTGCTTGAAAATAACATTTTATCAACCCTTGAAAGCTCTGAGAGAATAAGCTAGGTTAAATCTTTCTGTAGAAAGAATGCTGGGGATGTAGACAGAGGAACATTAATAGTGAAGATCTAGGTTTTGGGTTCCACTGGGATATCATCAACTTATGCTCAAGGCGTTGAATGTAAGTGAGCTGGCTTCACTTTCCAGGCTACCTGCAGGCTCTGGGAGGGAGGGAGTGATGTGGGGAGGAGGGACGCCAAGGGATGAGCAGTAGAGTGAGAAAGATCTGTCATCTAAACCTCTAAGGCAAAAAAAAAAAAAGAAATCTCTAAGAGACGCAGATGCTTGATGTCAGGTGGAGAACCGTTGAAGCTCAAAGACAGTCAGTGGCCCAAAACAAGTGGCCTTCTTCCGCCCTCTAGGCATCACCATTTGTTTATTTAAACCTGTGTCTGCTTCTGGTTGCCAGACCAGAGGTTGGGGGAACACTTGGAGACTGACATTGTACTAGTTTCAGCTCAAGGAGGAAGGGAGTGCACCATACCATCTGCCTCGCGAAAGAGATGACCTGCAGGAAACAAGCTGGTTGGCAAACTGGCATGGAATATAAACAAGGGTTTGGTGTGAAAAATAGTCTCAGCCACAAAATAACACGCTTGACCTTATGGGTATTTAAGGCATAAAGAAAAAGCCAAAGGAATGTGGAGAGAAATCATGACTTTCCATGCTACTTTTCTAAGTTATCATACTAAAGAATTTCTTTGGTAATTTCAAGTGATATGAAGAGGCCCTGCTCAAGTGGTAAAGAACTAGCCTGCAATCCAGGAGATGCAGGTGTGATCCTGGAATTGGGAAGATCCCCTGAAGGTGGAAATGACAACCCACTGCACTATTCTTGCCTGGAAAATCCCGTGGACAGAGGAGCCAAACAGGCTTCAGTCCATAGGGTCACAAAGAGTACAATATGACTGAGCACACACACACACACTCAGACAGTTAAAGGTATATAGGAGCAGTACTACTAAAAATAATGCAAGAGGGCTTTCCCTGGTGGTCCAGTGGATAAGGACACCGCCTTGCAGTGCAAGGGGTGCCGGTTCGATCTCTGGCCTGGGAAGATCCCACGTGCCGCGGAGCGGCTGGACTGAAGTGTCCAATCACCGAGCCGGAGCTCAGGAGCGCATGCGCCCAGAGCCGGTGCTCTGCAACAACAGAGGCCACCGCGATGGGAGGCCCGCAGGAGCCAAAGAACAAAGACGGATGAAAAGAGAGAAATGAAAGACCAATAGAAGTGGCCCGCCCGCTCCCCTCCCTCCCCAACCCGACCCCCGCACCCCCACCCCAAAAAAAATAATGCAAGAAAAAACATTTCCACAATCTAGAATCTATATATTGTATATACCATTTTATGTCTCTTAATTTGAATAGATGGGATCATAGGGATTAAAGTACATATTCTCCTCTCACATATGGAGAACCGTTGAAGCTCAAAGACAGTCAGTGGCCCAAAACAAGTGGCCTTCTTCCGCCCTCTAGGCATCACCATTTGTTTATTTAAACCTGTGTCTGCTTCTGGTTGCCAGACCAGAGGTTGGGGGAACACTTGGAGACTGACATTGTACTAGTTTCAGCTCAAGGAGGAAGGGAGTGCACCATACCATCTGCCTCGCGAAAGAGATGACCTGCAGGAAACAAGCTGGTTGGCAAACTGGCATGGAATATAAACAAGGGTTTGGTGTGAAAAATAGTCTCAGCCACAAAATAACACGCTTGACCTTATGGGTATTTAAGGCATAAAGAAAAAGCCAAAGGAATGTGGAGAGAAATCATGACTTTCCATGCTACTTTTCTAAGTTATCATACTAAAGAATTTCTTTGGTAATTTCAAGTGATATGAAGAGGCCCTGCTCAAGTGGTAAAGAACTAGCCTGCAATCCAGGAGATGCAGGTGTGATCCTGGAATTGGGAAGATCCCCTGAAGGTGGAAATGACAACCCACTGCACTATTCTTGCCTGGAAAATCCCGTGGACAGAGGAGCCAAACAGGCTTCAGTCCATAGGGTCACAAAGAGTACAATATGACTGAGCACACACACACACTCAGACAGTTAAAGGTATATAGGAGCAGTACTACTAAAAATAATGCAAGAGGGCTTTCCCTGGTGGTCCAGTGGATAAGGACACCGCCTTGCAGTGCAAGGGGTGCCGGTTCGATCTCTGGCCTGGGAAGATCCCACGTGCCGCGGAGCGGCTGGACTGAAGTGTCCAATCACCGAGCCGGAGCTCAGGAGCGCATGCGCCCAGAGCCGGTGCTCTGCAACAACAGAGGCCACCGCGATGGGAGGCCCGCAGGAGCCAAAGAACAAAGACGGATGAAAAGAGAGAAATGAAAGACCAATAGAAGTGGCCCGCCCGCTCCCCTCCCTCCCCAACCCGACCCCCGCACCCCCAAAAAAAATAATGCAAGAAAAAACATTTCCACAATCTAGAATCTATATATTGTATATACCATTTTTATGTCTCTTAATTTGAATAGATGGGATCATAGGGATTAAAGTACACACATATTCTCCTCTCACTTTATAATGGGTGGTAATGTCAGGATTCTCATCAGCTGACCCTCTCAGGAATGGTCATGAATTTTTGAGAATCTCACTATGTATAATTAACCGTAGTCATTGCATCAGACAAGCTCTGATATACAACGTCAACAGCTTTCTGATTTACACCCCCTCACACAGACAGCAGCCCTCCTCTATGCTGAAGCTACCCTATCTGCAACATATGGTCCATCTAACCTTGAGGCAACAAAGGAAAAGGCAGGAGGCACACGATCTGTCACCTGCACTATTCCAGAAAAGACTATGCTCAGAGTCACATGGCCCCAATAGACCAGCATCTGAGGAAGAAAAACACAAAGCAGCACAAAAAAGTGTTTGGTAAATACTAACGGATGCTTTCCCCTGGTGGTTCTGTGATAAAGAATTTGCTTGCCAATGCAGAGGACCTGGGCTCAATCCCTGGGTCAGGAAGATCCACTGGAGAAGAAAGGGCAATCCACTCTAGTATTCTGGCCTGGAGAATTCCATGGACAGAGGAGCCTGGTGGACCACAGTCCATGGAGCTGTAAAATGTCAGACCCGACTCAGTAACTAAACAACAACAACTGAATCAGTCAGACGCATGCCCCGCTGGGGGTAGAGTACATGAGGTTACTAAGGAAACCTAACTTCTCTGTTGGACAGTTTGAAATCAGCACTCTTAGCAGAGACAAAACGTAATGTTTGTGAACAAGTTGGGAAAAGGTTAGGATTTCACACTCCATGATGTTACTCAACATTTAGGGTTGGAGCTGTGGCCCAGGCAAGGTTCAGAAAGTAGCTGTGGAGTCCCATTCGGTTTCAAATCTGGCTAAAATTCAAGTTTGTCAACTTCGAGTTCAATGTCATGAAAACTAAACATGGCTTCTTCCTGTTGAAACATCAAAGTTGCCTAAACTTTCCACATGCAAAAATTTAATTCCAGGTCTTAAGAGTACTGTTCATCAACTCTTCATAATTAAAATTACCTAGAGAATTTTTTTATATACTAATGATGTCTGTGTCCCAACTCAGTTCACTTGAATTACCATGTTCAGAGACAAGCCCAGACAGTAATTTTTTTAACTTACCTGGGTAAATCTAAGAGGCCATTAAGCTTGAAAATCTCTATTTTAGAAGAAAGCCACCCCATCCCCTCACTATTGCTTTTAAAGCTAGGAAGCTTTAAGAAGTTAAAGTTCCAAACCAGACACAAAGCTCTTAGAGGAAAACATATGCAGAACACTCTATGGCATAAATCACAGCAAAGTCTTTGTTAACCCATCTCCCTGAACAATGGAAATAAAAGCAAACATAAACAAATGGGGGCTTCCCTGGTGGTCCAGTGGGTAAGGACACCGCCTTGCAGTGCAAGGAGCGCTGGTTCCATCCCTGGCCTGGGAAGATCCCACGTGCCACGGAGCAGCTGGACCGATGTGTCCAATTACTGAGCCAGAGCTCTGGGGCACATGCGCCCAGAGCTGGCGCTCTGCGATGACAGAGGCCACCGCGATGGGAGGCCCACAGGAGCCAAGGACCAAAGACGGATGAAAATAGAGAAATGAAAGACCAATAGAAGTGGCCCGCCCGTCCCCCTCCCTCCCGGCCCCACTCACCAAAATGATAAATAAATAATAAAAAAAAGATGTGTCATTGACTATTTCTAACTAAAATAAATGTCATTTAAAAAAATAAAATAAACAATGGGACCTACTTAAATTCAAAAGCCTTTGCACAGCAAAGGAAACAATAAACAAAACAAAAAAACCCCACAGACAGGGAGAAAATATTTGCAAATGATGTGACTGATAAGGGATTAGTCTCCAAAATTTACAAACAGCTTATGACACTCAATAGCATCAAATCAAACAATCCACTCAAAAAGTGGGCAGAAGACCTGAATAGACATTTCTCTAAAGAGAACATGCTGATGGTCAACAGGCACATGAAAACATGTTCAAAATTGCTAGCTATTAGAGAAATGCAAATTAAAACTACAATGAAATACCACCTCACACCAGTCAGAACTGCTACCATCAAAAAATCCACAAACAGGGCTTCCCTGATGATTCAGTAGGTAAAGACACCGCCCTGCAGTGCAAGGGGCGCTGGTTCGATCCCTGGTCTGGGAAGATCCCCCGTACCGCAGAGCAGCTGGACCAGTGTGTCCCACTACCCAGCCAGCACTCTGGAGCACATGTGACCACAGCCGGTGCTCTGCAGCGGGAGAGACCACTGCAATGGGAGGCCCACATGGGTCAAAGAACAAAGATGGATGAAAATAAATGAAAGACTAATAGAAATGGCCAAAAAAAAAAAAAAAAAAAGCCACAAACAACAAATGCTAGAGGGTGCGGCAAGGAGGGAACCCTCCTGCACTGTTGGTGGGAATGTAAATTGGTACAGACATTATGGAGAACTGTGCAGAGGTTCCTTCAAAAACTAAACAGAGCTACCATGTGACCCTGCAATCCCACTCCTGGTCATATATCCAGAGAAAAACATGGCCTGAAGAGAGATACATGCTCCTCAATGTTCATTGCAGCACTATTTACAATAGCCAAGACATGGAAATAACCTAAATGTCCATCGACAGATGAATGGATAAAGGAGATGTGTGCGCGCGCGCGCGTGTGTGTGTGTGCACGCATGTGTGTGTGTGTGTGTAATGGAATATTATTCAGCCATTAAAAAGAATGAAATAAGGTCATTTGCAGCAATATGGATGAACATAGAGAGTGTCATACTGATTGAAGTCAAACAGAGAAGGAGAAAAATCATAACATCCCTTTTATGTGGATTCTAAAAAGGAATGATACAAATGAACTTATCTGCAAAACAGAAAGAGACTCACAGAGTTAGAAAATGAACTTATGGTTGCAGGAGGGACGGGGATGGTTGGGGACTTTGGGAAAGTCATGCACACACTGCCATGTTTGAAATGGATAACCAACCAAAATCTATTGTATAGCACATAGAACTCTGCTCAATGTTATATACTAGCCTGGATGGGAGGGGTTTTGGGGGGAGAATGGATACATGTATATATATGGCCGAGCCCCTTCACTGTTCACCTGAAACTATCACAAAATTGTTAATTGGCTATACTCCAATAAAAATGTTTTTGGTGTTAATAATTAAAAAATAAAAGAAGTTAAAGTCCCAGATCCATTCCAGATAGTCTGATTCAACTGGTCAGAGAGAGAGAGGCTGGACACTGGGATAGTCTTTAGGTAATTTTAATGGAACACCAAGTATAAGTACCAGTTGAGGCAACATGATTGTCCCTAAACCCCCTGGTCAGACCAGAGGTGGATACAGTAAAATACCACGCCAAGCTGCTCTGTTGTGTTTGACTCTTTGTGACCCTATGGACTGTAGCTCACCAGGCTCCTCTGTCCAACGGGACTCTTCAGGCAAGAATGCTGGACGATGAAAATAAATGAAAGACTAATAGAAATGGCCAAAAAAAAAAAAAAAAAAAGCCACAAACAACAAATGCTAGAGGGTGCGGCAAGGAGGGAACCCTCCTGCACTGTTGGTGGGAATGTAAATTGGTACAGACATTATGGAGAACTGTGCAGAGGTTCCTTCAAAAACTAAACAGAGCTACCATGTGACCCTGCAATCCCACTCCTGGTCATATATCCAGAGAAAACATGGCCTGAAGAGAGATACATGCTCCTCAATGTTCATTGCAGCACTATTTACAATAGCCAAGACATGGAAATAACCTAAATGTCCATTGACAGACGAATGGATGAAGAAGATGTGTGCGCGCGCGCGCGTGTGTGTGTGTGCACGCATGTGTGTGTGTGTGTGTAATGGAATATTATTCAGCCATTAAAAAGAATGAAATAAGGTCATTTGCAGCAATATGGATGAACATAGAGAGTGTCATACTGATTGAAGTCAAACAGAGAAGGAGAAAAATCATAACATCCCTTTTATGTGGATTCTAAAAAGGAATGATACAAATGAACTTATCTGCAAAACAGAAAGAGACTCACAGAGTTAGAAAATGAACTTATGGTTGCAGGAGGGACGGGGATGGTTGGGGACTTTGGGAAAGTCATGTGCACAATGCAATGTTTTAAATGGATAACCAACAAAAACTTATTGCATAGCACATGGAACTCTGCTCAATGTTATATACTAGTCTGGATGGGAGCAGGGTTTGGGGAAGAATGGATACATGTATATTTTTGGCCGAGCCCCTTCACTGTTCACCTGAAACTATCACAAAATTGTTAATTGGCTATACTCCAATAAAAATGTTTTTGGTGTTAAAATAAAAAATAAAAAGTTAAAGTCCCAGATCCATTCCAGATAGTCTGATTCAACTGGTCAGAGAGAGAGAGGCTGGACACTGGGATAGTCTTTAGGTAATTTTAATGGAACACCAAGTATAAGTACCAGTTGAGGCAACATGATTGTCCCTAAACCCCCTGGTCAGACCAGAGGTGGATACAGTAAAATACCACGCCAAGCTGCTCTGTTGTGTTTGACTCTTTGTGACCCTATGGACTGTAGCTCACCAGGCTCCTCTGTCCAACGGGACTCTTCAGGCAAGAATGCTGGACTCAGTTGCCATTCCCTTCTCCAGGGGATCCTCCTGACCCAGGGATCGAACCCATGTCTCTTACGTCTCCTCCACTGGCAGGTGGATTCTTTACCACTAGTGCCACCTGGGAAGCCAGGTGTAAAACGGGGGAAAGGGGTAAATGGCACCAGGTGGTGCTATCCTTGGTGCTGAAATGTTACTAAGGAATTTTTAATTGGTAGTGGCAGTGAGCATTTAGCTTATTTTGGTTTTGTTTCTTTTCCCTCCAAATATTAAAATTGTTACTTTGTATCAAGGTACAGCCAATTAACAATGTTGTGGTAATTTCGGGTGAACTGAGAAGGAACTCTGCCATATATAGACAAGTATCCACTTGCCCCCAACCCCTCTCCCATCCACATAACACAGGCGAGTAACACTGAGCAGAGTTCCATGTGCTATACAAAAGATCCCTGTTGGATATCCATTTTAAATATAGCAGTGTGTACACGATTTTCCCAAAGTCCCTAACTATTCTTTCCCCCGGCAACCGTAAGTTCATTTTCTAAGTCTGTGAGTCAATAAGCATTTATTTTAAACCTAATAAAACAAAATCTCCTGTGATTGCATTTTTTAAATTCAGAGAATTTCTTCTAAGCACAGAATTCTGTGTCTTCTCAGCTTTATGTTATGGTTTGCTATGGGAGAGAGATTATGAAAGAAAAAGGATGCTTTGCTATTTTCTGAGAGTAGACAGAGAAAAGATCAAAATAATTATGACTTGTGCTCTTGCAAAACCCATGTGTTTTATTTTTTTAGCTATGATAGTGTCCTGAATATTTTTAATTTTCAAATGATCACAGTTTAAATTGAAAGCATAAATGTTTATTTTTATTTTTCTGCTTAAGAAGATCAAAGTGAAATAATTTGAGAAACAGCCTATTTTTACAGAGCAACATTTACCTTATACTAGTTAATGATACTACTACTAAAGATTTCTAGTTGATGCATTGTAAGCCTTATTTTTTAAAGACGTTGTTAACATGGTGCTATAACTCCAATAATTATATATGGCCAAGAGGCTGATGTTTCCCTCTACATTCCTTTTATGATGACCACAACTGAATTGCCCAGTCACTAATTTCTTATATTCTCCATGGTCTAAAAATCTACACTCATTGTCTTAAACTTATATGGGTCCAGTATTTTGGGTATTCTTTACCACTAGTGCCACCTGGGAAGCCAGGTGTAAAACGGGGGAAAGGGGTAAATGGCACCAGGTGGTGCTATCCTTGGTGCTGAAATGTTACTAAGGAATTTTTAATTGGTAGTGGCAGTGAGCATTTAGCTTATTTTGGTTTTGTTTCTTTTCCCTCCAAATATTAAAATTGTTACTTTGTATCAAGGTACAGCCAATTAACAATGTTGTGGTAATTTCGGGTGAACTGAGAAGGAACTCTGCCATATATAGACAAGTATCCACTTGCCCCCAACCCCTCTCCCATCCACATAACACAGGCGAGTAACACTGAGCAGAGTTCCATGTGCTATACAAAAGATCCCTGTTGGATATCCATTTTAAATATAGCAGTGTGTACACGATTTTCCCAAAGTCCCTAACTATTCTTTCCCCCGGCAACCGTAAGTTCATTTTCTAAGTCTGTGAGTCAATAAGCATTTATTTTAAACCTAATAAAACAAAATCTCCTGTGATTGCATTTTTTAAATTCAGAGAATTTCTTCTAAGCACAGAATTCTGTGTCTTCTCAGCTTTATGTTATGGTTTGCTATGGGAGAGAGATTATGAAAGAAAAGGATGCTTTGCTATTTTCTGAGAGTAGACAGAGAAAAGATCAAAATAATTATGACTTGTGCTCTTGCAAAACCCATGTGTTTTATTTTTTTAGCTATGATAGTGTCCTGAATATTTTTAATTTTCAAATGATCACAGTTTAAATTGAAAGCATAAATGTTTATTTTTATTTTTCTGCTTAAGAAGATCAAAGTGAAATAATTTGAGAAACAGCCTATTTTTACAGAGCAACATTTACCTTATACTAGTTAATGATACTACTACTAAAGATTTCTAGTTGATGCATTGTAAGCCTTATTTTTTAAAGACGTTGTTAACATGGTGCTATAACTCCAATAATTATATATGGCCAAGAGGCTGATGTTTCCCTCTACATTCCTTTTATGATGACCACAACTGAATTGCCCAGTCACTAATTTCTTATATTCTCCATGGTCTAAAAATCTACACTCATTGTCTTAAACTTATATGGAGATAGCATATGTTCAATGATTCCATCCAGTAACAACTCAGTAACAAAAGGATTAGATGAAAACCTTCCCCAATTTGCAACTGTTTCCTCAAAGAGAGAAAACGTTTTCCAGGGAAAATGACATTATGAAAATACGAGCCTCATGTGTTCACCAGAAAATGCCAACATCTGAATGTCACCTTATCAGCAAACAGCTTGGAAACATATGCCTCCTCTTTGCTAAATTCTAACCTTTCTCCTTGGACTGCAAGGAGATAAAACCAGTCAACCCTGACTATTCACTGGAAGGACTGATGCTGAAACTGAAGATCCAGTACTGTGGCCACCTGATGCAGAGAGACGACTCATTGGAAAAGATTCTCATGTTGGGAAAAATAGAAGGCAAAAGGAAAAGGGGACACCAGAGGATTGAGATGGTTGGATGGCATCACTGAGTCAATGGACATGAGTCTGCACAAGCTCTGGGAGGCGGTGAAGGATGGGGAAGCCTGGTGTGCTGCAGTCCATGGGGTTGCAAAGAGTCAGACATGCCTAAGCAACTGAACTGAACTGAACCTTTCACATAAGGTATGTATAAGATATGCGCATACATGGAATCTAATAAACCACACTGGAGTTTCCTTTGGAGCAATTTTGTTCGTACTCCTATACAAGCAATTGGAAACTAAAAGCTTTAAGCTACACAGCAAGATACTTGCTAATATGATCCATGAGCTGTTTGAAGAGTAAATGAGGGGCTATTATCCCTTATCTTAAGTTTAAATCACTCGAGAACTCATAAGCTTGAACACTTGAATTTACCTCTTTGAGGCAAAAGAAGGGTATTTGCCCCATATTTTCTTAAACACTCTACACTTCAAAGACATAAGTTTAGATAAATCTCATTGTCCCCTAAATGAAAGTTCAGAACTTTGCCCATTTGGTTAGCATAGCAATAAAACAGAGTACCATTCTCAGACCTTGAACACAGCTTATCCTTCCTCTGTTCAGACACTCAATGAATGGGTCTGATAGCCTTAAGACTTTAGTGGATTCAAGTCAAGGTGTTGTTAAAAATACTCAAGTCTGGGCTTCCCTGGTGGTCCAGTGGGTAAAGAGTCCGCCTTGCACTGTAAGGGGCACTGGTTTGATCCCTGGCCTGGGAAGATCACACGTGCCACAGAGTGGCTGGACCGGTGTGTCCAGTTACGAGCCAGCACTTTGGAGCACATGCGCCCAGAGCACCACTCTGCTACAGGAAAGGCAGATTTCCCAGCCAAAAACTTAGAAACATTATGAAAATACGAGCCTCATGTGTTCCCCAAAATGCCAACATCTGAATGTCACCTTATCAGCAAACAGCTTGGAAACATATGCCTCCTCTTTGCTAAATTCTAACCTTTCTCCTTGGACTGCAAGGAGATAAAACCAGTCAACCCTGACTATTCACTGGAAGGACTGATGCTGAAACTGAAGATCCAGTACTGTGGCCACCTGATGCAGAGAGACGACTCATTGGAAAAGATTCTCATGTTGGGAAAAATAGAAGGCAAAAGGAAAAGGGGACACCAGAGGATTGAGATGGTTGGATGGCATCACTGAGTCAATGGACATGAGTCTGCACAAGCTCTGGGAGGCGGTGAAGGATGGGGAAGCCTGGTGTGCTGCAGTCCATGGGGTTGCAAAGAGTCAGACATGCCTAAGCAACTGAACTGAACTGAACCTTTCACATAAGGTATGTATAAGATATGCGCATACATGGAATCTAATAAACCACACTGGAGTTTCCTTTGGAGCAATTTTGTTCGTACTCCTATACAAGCAATTGGAAACTAAAAGCTTTAAGCTACACAGCAAGATACTTGCTAATATGATCCATGAGCTGTTTGAAGAGTAAATGAGGGGCTATTATCCCTTATCTTAAGTTTAAATCACTCGAGAACTCATAAGCTTGAACACTTGAATTTACCTCTTTGAGGCAAAAGAAGGGTATTTGCCCCATATTTTCTTAAACACTCTACACTTCAAAGACATAAGTTTAGATAAATCTCATTGTCCCCTAAATGAAAGTTCAGAACTTTGCCCATTTGGTTAGCATAGCAATAAAACAGAGTACCATTCTCAGACCTTGAACACAGCTTATCCTTCCTCTGTTCAGACACTCAATGAATGGGTCTGATAGCCTTAAGACTTTAGTGGATTCAAGTCAAGGTGTTGTTAAAAATACTCAAGTCTGGGCTTCCCTGGTGGTCCAGTGGGTAAAGAGTCCGCCTTGCACTGTAAGGGGCACTGGTTTGATCCCTGGCCTGGGAAGATCACACGTGCCACAGAGTGGCTGGACCGGTGTGTCCAGTTACGAGCCAGCACTTTGGAGCACATGCGCCCAGAGCACCGCTCTGCTACAGGAAAGGCCACTGCAATGGGAGGCCCCCACAGGCCAAAGAACAGAGATGGATGAAAATAAATAAATGAAAGACCAATAAAAGAGGCCAAAATTAAAACCAAAAAAAAACAAAAAAAACTCAAGTCTAACCATATTCCAATGGTGCCCTCCGCACCCCAAGGCTGTCATCAGTCAGCTAAGACCTCCCTTTGGCCAAAGGGCTCTCAGGAGAGAGTTGGTTACCATCCACACCACGAGTACAGTCTCTTAAAGAACTGATATTTCCTATCTAGAAATTAAACATTCTGGGAACCTGTCTATTGACCACTTTCAAAGAAGGCTCTATAGAATCCAGAAGCAGGAAAACAGAAAAAGATTTTGAAAGAGGTTCTCTGGCATTTCTGGTCACACTATCAGAGTTTCAGGAACTGCTTTAATGGTGAACTCGTAACTTCCTCAGGCTCCAACAGGTCCCAGTACTCTAATGTCTGGCTCAGCTGCTCACACAGCTCTACAACAAATTTGTTTTTCCCATCAAATGATCTCAAAGCTCTTATTCTCCGAGGAGTCATATTTTTTATGGAAGTGAACAAAGGAATCATACATACTCCTCTCCCCATTAAGCATTTCTATCACTTAAATGTGAAGACACTCCTCGTCAGAACATACAAACAGGAGACTCAGGGTGAAGAACTGAAGTGATGAATGAGGACAGCAACGAGATGAAGTCTTACCTCGCTTTTATATGAGGGCCTTTGGGACTGTCCTGCATCAGTGGCTCAGTGACTTTCGTCTCTCACATAATTTCAGAAAAGTGTATTATGTCTAGAGCCAATGACAGTTTTATATCCCTTGAAAAAACCTGTTTAGAACTTGATTTACATTGTGTTTCCAATATGACTCAGCTGTTGGAGTAAGTATAACAGTGAAAAATATGAATCAATAACATGAAAAGGACAAATCTGGTCACAAGTAACTACAATCTTAAATTACAGATTAGCTACCTTAAAAGACAAATTTTCACTTGGGGAGGCAGGGAATAAAAAATAGACAAATTTTCTTAAATTGACTTAGAATGAAAAAATATTTTTATGCAATATTTTATGCAAACTGGATCCCCAGTTTGACCAGTAATGATTGTTTTTCCAACACTCAACTCGCTTAAAACCTTATGCTCATTTAATACTTCCCATTTTGGAATTTAGTTGAAATCCTCAAGCATCTGATTTCTGCACATATTTTGTCCTTATAAAGAAGACTCCTACTGTATATAACACATGGAATTCTGCTCAATGTTATGTGGTAGCCTGGATGGGAGGGAGTTTTGGGGAGAATGGAAACATGTATATGTGGGCGAAAGAAACTCTCGGGAATTTACCATCCACACCACGAGTACAGTCTCTTAAAGAACTGATATTTCCTAGAAATTAAACATTCTGGGAACCTGTCTATTGACCACTTTCAAAGAAGGCTCTATAGAATCCAGAAGCAGGAAAACAGAAAAAGATTTTGAAAGAGGTTCTCTGGCATTTCTGGTCACACTATCAGAGTTTCAGGAACTGCTTTAATGGTGAACTCGTAACTTCCTCAGGCTCCAACAGGTCCCAGTACTCTAATGTCTGGCTCAGCTGCTCACACAGCTCTACAACAAATTTGTTTTTCCCATCAAATGATCTCAAAGCTCTTATTCTCCGAGGAGTCATATTTTTTATGGAAGTGAACAAAGGAATCATACATACTCCTCTCCCCATTAAGCATTTCTATCACTTAAATGTGAAGACACTCCTCGTCAGAACATACAAACAGGAGACTCAGGGTGAAGAACTGAAGTGATGAATGAGGACAGCAACGAGATGAAGTCTTACCTCGCTTTTATATGAGGGCCTTTGGGACTGTCCTGCATCAGTGGCTCAGTGACTTTCGTCTCTCACATAATTTCAGAAAAGTGTATTATGTCTAGAGCCAATGACAGTTTTATATCCCTTGAAAAAACCTGTTTAGAACTTGATTTACATTGTGTTTCCAATATGACTCAGCTGTTGGAGTAAGTATAACAGTGAAAAATATGAATCAATAACATGAAAAGGACAAATCTGGTCACAAGTAACTACAATCTTAAATTACAGATTAGCTACCTTAAAAGACAAATTTTCACTTGGGGAGGCAGGGAATAAAAAATAGACAAATTTTCTTAAATTGACTTAGAATGAAAAAATATTTTTATGCAATATTTTATGCAAACTGGATCCCCAGTTTGACCAGTAATGATTGTTTTTCCAACACTCAACTCGCTTAAAACCTTATGCTCATTTAATACTTCCCATTTTGGAATTTAGTTGAAATCCTCAAGCATCTGATTTCTGCACATATTTTGTCCTTATAAAGAAGACTCCTACTGTATATAACACATGGAATTCTGCTCAATGTTATGTGGTAGCCTGGATGGGAGGGGAGTTTTGGGGAGAATGGAAACATGTATATGTGTGGCTGAGCCTCTTTCCTGCTGACCTAAAACTGTTACAACATTGTTAATTGGCTATATCCCAATACAAAACAAAAGGTTTGGAAAAAAAGGAAGAGATTTCAAACGCAAAGAAGATTTATTACCAGAAAAGGGAATGAATCAGTTGTGTAAGAGGGGCAGAGACTATGCACCTACCTAAAATACGCCAGCAAAACTCAAAATCCATTGTCTGCATAGTAATAAAATCTTTTCAAAATGACTCTCACCTCAAATAAAAAAGCCTCAGGGGCTCAGAGAGCACTGTGACCCTTATCTCAGACTATCAGGCGACACTGCTTATGAGGCCTATGCTAACTGCCGGGTCACTGTTTTGACATGTTCTTTGGGCATCCAGCCCTGGGAGGCTGCGAGATGGGATGCACTGTCTCTAACCAGGATCACTAAGGTCTTGTCATTAGTTGCACTCTGCTGCTCCGACAAATTTCGGATACCAGATTATGTGGTGGGCCCTCTGGCACCCTGAACAAATTAGGGGTCTTCACTCTAAGGCTGGGTACGGCTGAGTGCAAAGAGCAGAGCAGTGGAGCTACTGTCTTAGGTGAGAATACCTTGTGCCAACAGGAACAATTTGTCCCCTCTCACATACTGCAACCACTCCCCCAAACCCCAATACTACTGGGATTAGAAGTTCTAGTAAGCGGGGTGCCCCAAGCCTTGCCCTCTCCTAACAACAGGGAAGAACAAGGACTTGGGACCAGAGAACAGCTGCTTGTTTTCTGTCTGCTCAGTGATCTAGAGGCAGGCGTGCATGCGTGATCAACAGTGTCCAACTCTTTGTGAGCCCATGGACTGTAGCCCATCAGGCTCCTCTGTCCATGGAATTTTCCAGGCAAGAATACTGGAATAGGCTGCCGTTTCTTCCTCCAGGGAAGCCCCTCCACCCAGAGATAGAACCTGAGTCTCTTGCGTCTCTTGTACTGGCAGGCACTTTCTTTACCACTGGGCCACCTGGGAAGCCCTTGGGCCACTTTCTTTCAATTTCCCAAGAATCGAGTTTCTCCAGTTTCATAAAGTGATGTGCACTTTGCAGATTCAAGGCTATCTTGATGACGCCTGCAATCTCTGGTCTTGGACTTTTCAAAGACTTCTTATTCCTTTAGTCATTTACGGTTGCTTTCTACAGTAGAACACGCTGAGTGTTCTTCCCCCAATACAGATATTTTAATGACAGTCTCATAGACAGAGGCAAAAACAAGATTTAGTAAGTTTCTTTTGGATCTACTGACTAATTCCTCAGTTTAATAGCAACCATTAGCTTGTTCATCTGCAAAAATCTTGGACAGAAGTTACTGCTAGGAATGGCTCCTTGGCACTTCCTAGCTCTGCCCCTTCCTTCTGCGTGGCGATGTACTGGATTGGCCAAAAAGTACCAACCTAAACAAACTTCTTGACCAACCCAATCCTCCTGTCCTTCTCCAGGTGTCTCTTTGGGATATACTGAACTCTCATGTGTTAACCACCTGTTACAAACCAGGTCTTTTAGGATTTGGGACTTGGAATTTTTCGTCTTCCTCTGGCAGATCAGAAATACCAAAGGTCCATTTATGGCTCCTTTCAATTGTCATGTAATATATAACACACAACTAGAGTGACCACCTGGGCTGCTTGGCCCCAGACAGTCCTCATGTGTGCCCGTGGGGCTGGTAAAGCTATTAGTAGTGCCCACATCCACTCTCAGGCTGCCCCAGACTGAATGATAAACTACATCACCCTCAGACACATACTAGAGATCTACCTGCAGTATTCATAGGCTTGGTTGGCAAGGGGAGAAAGACCCACCTTACAGGGACCCCAAGAAACCTTGGTTATGCACTAGGCCATGACAGACAGGATGTAGGAGGAAACCATGAACTCTGCTGTCACCTTTCAAGAAACAAGCCTGGAATCATTTCTTTTCAGATACAGCCACAGAGAAAAGATGAGACCAGACCCCACGGCCAGATAAGGTGGCACTGCCATTTCCAGGCTGTGTACACGTGGCCAAGTTGTTTAACCTCTCCATGCCTCAGACTTCCCTCTCCTCCACTCTCTGCATTCCAGGCAAATAAACCCTGATTTAGGAGACACTGTCCATCAAGATAAAATCCCAGTGTCCTGTGCGGCTCTCCATCTGCTTCTCCTGAGATCCTGTCCACCTCCTTGGCCTTGGAGTCTGCCAACACTCAATGCCTATTCACACATTCACTCTCTATAAGCTGTTTTATCTATCCAACTTTCTTTTTCCTTGTTCACCTGACAAATATTATTCAACTTCTCAAACACACTCCTCTGCCCCTTCAATTCAGCAGCCATAAAATGTAATCATTCACTTCACTCCTATCACTCAACAACTCCTATGTATTTCAGTTGTTGTATAAGGTACCTGTGGGCTTCCTGATGGCTCAGTGGTAAAGAATCTGCCTGCCAATGCAGGTTCAATCCCTGGGTTCCTAAAATGTTCAACAGTAAATGGGAGGCTAACAAACTTCTTGACCAACCCAATCCTCCTGTCCTTCTCCAGGTGTCTCTTTGGGATATACTGAACTCTCATGTGTTAACCACCTGTTACAAACCAGGTCTTTTAGGATTTGGGACTTGGAATTTTTCGTCTTCCTCTGGCAGATCAGAAATACCAAAGGTCCATTTATGGCTCCTTTCAATTGTCATGTAATATATAACACACAACTAGAGTGACCACCTGGGCTGCTTGGCCCCAGACAGTCCTCATGTGTGCCCGTGGGGCTGGTAAAGCTATTAGTAGTGCCCACATCCACTCTCAGGCTGCCCCAGACTGAATGATAAACTACATCACCCTCAGACACATACTAGAGATCTACCTGCAGTATTCATAGGCTTGGTTGGCAAGGGGAGAAAGACCCACCTTACAGGGACCCCAAGAAACCTTGGTTATGCACTAGGCCATGACAGACAGGATGTAGGAGGAAACCATGAACTCTGCTGTCACCTTTCAAGAAACAAGCCTGGAATCATTTCTTTTCAGATACAGCCACAGAGAAAAGATGAGACCAGACCCCACGGCCAGATAAGGTGGCACTGCCATTTCCAGGCTGTGTACACGTGGCCAAGTTGTTTAACCTCTCCATGCCTCAGACTTCCCTCTCCTCCACTCTCTGCATTCCAGGCAAATAAACCCTGATTTAGGAGACACTGTCCATCAAGATAAAATCCCAGTGTCCTGTGCGGCTCTCCATCTGCTTCTCCTGAGATCCTGTCCACCTCCTTGGCCTTGGAGTCTGCCAACACTCAATGCCTATTCACACATTCACTCTCTATAAGCTGTTTTATCTATCCAACTTTCTTTTTCCTTGTTCACCTGACAAATATTATTCAACTTCTCAAACACACTCCTCTGCCCCTTCAATTCAGCAGCCATAAAATGTAATCATTCACTTCACTCCTATCACTCAACAACTCCTATGTATTTCAGTTGTTGTATAAGGTACCTGTGGGCTTCCCTGATGGCTCAGTGGTAAAGAATCTGCCTGCCAATGCAGGTTCAATCCCTGGGTCAAGAAGAATCCCTGGAAAAGGAAATGGCTATCCACTACAGTATGCTCCTCTGGAGAATTCGATGGACAAAGAAGACTTTTAGGCTACAGGTCATGGGGTCACAAAAGAATTTGACATGACAGCGACTAAACAATAAAAATAAGGTAGCTAGGGCGGCTGAAATATCTGTCTACATATCTTAATTGCCACAAAAGGTTGAGCTCCATAAAGTCAGAGATCTGGTCTTGCTCATGACTATATTCTCAGGACAGAGTCTCCCAGAGATGTTTGAAACCACGGGTGGGAAGGATGGATACCCCAGTCCAGCTGGCAGGCTGGATTTGCTAGTATCTGAAATATGTTTTGGTCACACTGCATGCAGAAGGATGCACCGAGATTTCCCCACAGCCCCACTGTCTTTGGATAAGCAAAGGTGTCTTTGGATAAGCAAAAGCTTTACCGCATCTGCAACTGGCCTCATCGCCAAAGAATAAAACTAAGAAGCAGCAAAAGTCTTTGTTTTTTTTAAATCTGCTTAGGAAAAGGAGGCAAGGCCTTAAACACAGAGTTCAAGTCTGGAGAGATGAGAAGAAAGAAAACAACCAAGGGAGACAAGAAAGTATTAAATGTTCTCCTGAGGTCATTAGCCCTCCAGCAAAGAAGGCAGATAAATTGCAGGCAGCTGGGAAATGTGAACGCTTTGGCAAGAGCAACAAAAAAAACCCATTTGAAGGATCTGGATTCCTCTGACTCCAGATTCCAAAACAAATGCTTTCTCTGTAAGTTCATGAAATTACAGTAAACTTCTATTTGGAATTTTAGTTGTTTTTATTTTATCTTCATGTTGGTTAAGGACGTGAAGATTTTTAAAAAGCTTTTCATATTTGTCCTATGTGGCTCCAACTGACCCACTTTATTTTTAAAAAAAATTTTAATTGTAGTTGATTTACAGTGTTGTATTAGTTTCAGGTATACGGCAAAATGATTTGGTAATACATATATCCATTCCTTTCAGATTCTTCTCCCATACAGGTTATTACAAAATACTGAGTATAGATCCCAGTGAGGTACTGTAGGTCCTTGCTATTCACCTATTTTATATATAGGAGTGTGTATGTTACTCCCGAGTTCCTAATGTATCCCTCTCCATGCCCACCATTATCTTTCCCCATTGATAAATGTTAAGTTTGTTTTCTATGACTGTGAGTCTGTTTTCTAGTAAGTTCATTTGTACCATTTTTTAGATTCCACAAATTAAGTAATATAATATTTGTCATATGACAATCTCTAGATCCACCATGTTGCTGCAAATGGCATTATTTCATTCTTTCTCTGCCCACTGTATACGTATACCACATCTTCTTCATCCATTCATCTATCAATAGACATTTAGATTGTTCCTGTGCCTTGGCTACTGTAAATGGCACTGCAATGAACACTGGGATGCATGTATCTTTCTGACATATGGTTTTCTCCAGATATGTGCCCTAGACTGTGGGATCACATGCTAGCTCTATTTTTAGTTGTTTAAGGAACCTCCATACTGTCTCTCCATAGTGGCTGACACCCTTTCCAGCATTTACTGTCTATAGACTTTCTGATAATGATCATTCTGAGCAGTGGAAGGTGATACCTCACTGCTGCAATTTTAATTTGCATTTCCAGTGATGTTAAGCATCTTTCCATATGCCTTTTGGCTATCTGTATTCTTTGCAGAAATGGCTATTTGGTTCTTCTGCCCATTTGGTGATTGCGTTTGTTTTTTTATATTGAGTTCACTAGCTATTTATATTTTTGGAGATTAATCCAAAATTCAGTAGCACTATTTGCAAATATTTTCTCCTATTCTGTAGACTTTTCATTTTGTTTATATAGCTTCCTTTGCTGTGTAAAAACTTAAGTTTAATTAGACCCCATTTGTTTATGTCTGTTTTTATTCCCATTATACTAGGAGATGGATCCAAAAAGATACTGTTGCAATTTACGTCAGAGTGTTCCCCCTCAAAAGTATTCTGCTTATGTTTTCTTCTAGAAATTTTATAGTATCCAGTTTAACATTTACAATTTTGAGTTTATCTTTGTACATATTAGGAAATGTTCTAATTTCATTCTTTTGCATGTAGCTGTCCAGTTTTCCCAGCACCAGTTATTGAAGAGAATGTCTTTCTTTTCTCCATCGTAAATGCTTGTCTCCTTTATTACAGATTAATTCACTATAGGTGCATGGTTTACTTCTGCGCTTTCTATCCCATTCCATTGATCTTTGTTTTTGTACCAGTACCATGCTATTTTCATGGCTGTAGTATAGTCTGAAGTCAGGGACTGGATACCTCCAGCTTCATTCTTCTTTCTCAGAATTGTTTTGGCTATTTGGTGACTTCTGTGTTTCCACACAAGTTTTAAAATTATTTGTTCTGTGCAAAATGCCACTGGTAATTTGATAGGGATTGCAGTGAATCTATCGACTGTCTAGGGGAATATAGTTAACTGACCCACATCTGAGTGAGAGCCTAGGGAGAGCCTGAACATACTAACTGCTGTGTCTTGTGTCTACAAGGCTACGATGAGATGCTGCTCTCCCTTACATGTCCCCTGCCCTCTAACATCCCCCCGCTGCCTCTGCTCCCACACAAATGCTTGGTTGTCCTATTAATTTATGTTTCTAAAGTTCTTCTCCTGGGATTCTTGTGAAAATGCAGACTCGGACAAAGTAAGTCTGCGTGGGGGCCATGGGACAGTCCGTATTTCTAACTTGCTCCCAGGTGATGCCAGTGCTATTCTGCAGCCTTGAGTAGTCAGGCTCTACCCTTTCACTGTTGGACCCAAAGGGGGTCAGCCAGAGGAGGAACAAACAAAATGCTCCATGGATTCACATGAAGAAAGTATTACAATTCTGTTTATGTTAATTTTATTTGAAATTTCAAAATCTAAACACATACAAGTACCTACATCTCTCAGATGGTCTCCCGTCAGGATGAATAAAAGAAATCCTAAGAATGGCAATTCAGATGAAGTTGAAAGAGGTGAACCAACTTTTTCATTCCTATCCAGCTCACAGACATATGCTGAGATGTGTATGTCACAGAATTTATGGAATGTATTATCTAGCTTCAATTAAACTAACCCTCCCCAAATGTATGAGGCTTAAATAATGCCAAGAAACTGCTAATGAAAGATACCATTAAGCATACACATCTGCCAACCAAAACACTGGCCTAGAAATCCAAAGCTATAATGAAAATTATTTGGAATATGGACTTACAGTCTTCTTTTATTATGACCTTGAGAGCATATTGCATCTCAAAATAACAGGAGTACATGCATATAATTTTTAAGTAGTAACTCTTACTCTGAGGGTACATATGCAAACTATTTTTCTGATGAAGGGCACAATCAAGGTTTGGAGGCCACTGCTCTATAAACTATCAGGCCCCCCTTGGCACTTTGAACGGCTGTAGTATAGTCTGAAGTCAGGGACTGATCCTCCAGCTTCATTCTTCTTTCTCAGAATTGTTTTGGCTATTTGGTGACTTCTGTGTTTCCACACAAGTTTTAAAATTATTTGTTCTGTGCAAAATGCCACTGGTAATTTGATAGGGATTGCAGTGAATCTATCGACTGTCTAGGGGAATATAGTTAACTGACCCACATCTGAGTGAGAGCCTAGGGAGAGCCTGAACATACTAACTGCTGTGTCTTGTGTCTACAAGGCTACGATGAGATGCTGCTCTCCCTTACATGTCCCCTGCCCTCTAACATCCCCCCGCTGCCTCTGCTCCCACACAAATGCTTGGTTGTCCTATTAATTTATGTTTCTAAAGTTCTTCTCCTGGGATTCTTGTGAAAATGCAGACTCGGACAAAGTAAGTCTGCGTGGGGGCCATGGGACAGTCCGTATTTCTAACTTGCTCCCAGGTGATGCCAGTGCTATTCTGCAGCCTTGAGTAGTCAGGCTCTACCCTTTCACTGTTGGACCCAAAGGGGGTCAGCCAGAGGAGGAACAAACAAAATGCTCCATGGATTCACATGAAGAAAGTATTACAATTCTGTTTATGTTAATTTTATTTGAAATTTCAAAATCTAAACACATACAAGTACCTACATCTCTCAGATGGTCTCCGTCAGGATGAATAAAAGAAATCCTAAGAATGGCAATTCAGATGAAGTTGAAAGAGGTGAACCAACTTTTTCATTCCTATCCAGCTCACAGACATATGCTGAGATGTGTATGTCACAGAATTTATGGAATGTATTATCTAGCTTCAATTAAACTAACCCTCCCCAAATGTATGAGGCTTAAATAATGCCAAGAAACTGCTAATGAAAGATACCATTAAGCATACACATCTGCCAACCAAAACACTGGCCTAGAAATCCAAAGCTATAATGAAAATTATTTGGAATATGGACTTACAGTCTTCTTTTATTATGACCTTGAGAGCATATTGCATCTCAAAATAACAGGAGTACATGCATATAATTTTTAAGTAGTAACTCTTACTTTGAGGGGTACATATGCAAACTATTTTTCTGATGAAGGGCACAATCAAGGTTTGGAGGCCACTGCTCTATAAACTATCAGCTGGCCTCCCCTGCACCATGGAATAAACGCCCTGGCATCCTTTGGCCAATGTTACCTCCATCCTACCTTGTCTCTGGTGCACCCTCCACTCTAACTAATGTTTTAGATGAAGAGGCTATAGGAAAAGTCTGTAGTTCCAAAGTCAAATGCCCACAAGAGTCAGGAAAGGATCACAAAGTCATAAAGAGAGAAGAGTGTTTTGTTTTTGTTTTTGCTTTTTAAAAAAGGAGCACACAGTAAAAATGTGATGGTAAGTGGAAACTGACTCCAGGTCTCAGCACTAAGAAGCAATAGGGATCAGAAGAGACTGACCATATAGAAAATGCAAACCTTTTATTCCTTCTATTCTTTGCCCATATGGGCAAGCAGACCTGGAGATGCCAAATTTTCAGATATTTCAAGGAAAAAGTACACCTCAAATTTTACTGGATATTACCCAACATTTAAACAGGCATGCATGCACACACACACACATACAGACACACACACCTGAATTTGCCAAGACTTCAAGGCATGTTTGGATCATAAGCCATTAATTTGTTGTATCCACTGTGTGTACCATAAAACCTTTAACTGCAGTCATAAATAAAATTAATTGTAATTGAGAAAATTAATCACAGAAAAATAGCAAGGTTCATAAGCCATGAAGTCAGAGTCAACACAAAGCTAAAATCTGTGAAGCTGAAGGAAAAGAGAAAGAAATTGACAAGAAAAGATGATGAAGAGGCCAAGGTAATGAGAACAAAAGAGAGAAGGCAGGCATTCTTGCTTGCTTCCTCCTTTTCCCTCCTAGGGGGTTAACAACTCATCTACCTCCCTTTCCCAGAGCTGTGAGCCAACTCTGCACAGCCTTGGGAACGTGATCATGCTCACTAATGTCCATGTCACCATGTCTTTCTGAATAATACTACACTTCCCAGCCTCCCTTGCAGTAGATGGACCCATGTGAGTGAATTTTAGCACACGCAATGTAAGCACTGATGCGCACAACTGCCAGCCACAGTCCAAGAACACACATGTACACACAGAGACATATAGTCTTCTCTCCTGGTCTCTAACTGCATGTGGAGGCAGAGGTCTGGAGGAATTTGGAGACATATGACCCAAGGAACTCAATTCAACTCTTTCATCACCAACCTATTAGAATCATGATGTGAGTGAGAAATAGCTTTCTATTTCCTTCAACTGCTTAGATCTTGGTCTTGATCCTCCCCATTCTGAGGACATTTATCACAGTCTCCATCTTCTTGCCCAGAATCTTTACTTGCTCAGGTAAACACGTCAGTCCCTCTGCACTGCTCTAACGGCATGATTCCAGTCTGCTGGCCTCTCACCTTTGAGCACATTCTCCTTTGCCTGTATGACCCCCAAGAAAGCAAGCACAAAATGGAGTTCCTCACTGAGATGGGGCATGACGAGTGCATAAAAAACGAGATCATCACCTCCTTTTTCTCAAAGGCTATGTCCATAATGAGGGAGCCTGTGATGTCTAGCCACTAAACCTCCCATTTCTTTTTTTTCTGGTACTGGTACTTGTCTTCTACTGCATTGCCCCTATTTTATAATTTCAGATTTCTCTCTTGGGCTATTTAGCTTTTAAGTATCTACCACAGTACGTTTCGCTTTTCTGCAGTATTCCCTACTCAGCATGCCTATGTAGGTCCCTCTTGTGTTTGCCTTTCTAGCATCCATTTGCTTTTCTTCTAGTAACAGCACTTCTGTTTTGTTTACACGCAGTCTTAGTGGTACTGGCCATCCAGGAAGTCTTCTTTCTTCTGACCTAGGCACTTAACATTCCTCAGGCTATACCAGCCACTCTCTCCTCTTAATTTGAATAGATACATCTTAAAAGAAATGTCTCAAATAGACTGCCCATTAATTCCTGTGACCTGGAATCCCAGTGCATTTTCCCCACAACTTGAGAAACCAAAAACCCAATTAAAAAAATGAGCCAAGAACCTCAATAGACATTTCTCCAAATAAGATATACAAATGGTCAACAAGTACAAGCAAACTGATACTCAGTATCATTAGGAAATGCAATTCAAAACCACAGTGAGATGTCATTTGTTCCCATTATGGTATCTATAATTTTTAAGAGGAAAAATGAAATGAGTTAGTATTGAGAGGGATGTAAGAAATTAGAACCCTTGGAGAATGCTGATGGGAGTAGAGAATGATTCAGTTGCGAAGGGAAACAGGCAGTTCAGAGTGAAACAGAGTTACCACACAATGCAGCCATTTCACGCCTAGGTTTATGTTCCAAGACTTGAAAACAGATACTCAAATATAGATGTGTACATGCACGCTTATAGCAGCACTGGTCAGGACAGCCAAAAGGTCAAGACAGACCAAATGCCCGTCAATAGATGAATGGTACATAAACACAGTGGTACATAAACACAGTGGAATACTATTCAGCCATAAAAAATGGTGAGATGGGCTATAACCTAGATAAACGGCCAAAACATACTGGTAAATGAAAGAAGCAAGATATAAAAGGTTACATATCATTTCATTTATGTGGAATACCCAGATTATCCATACAGCCGAACATGACTGGTGGTTACTAGGGAAATGGGGGAACAGAAGTGTAAGAAGCATCTCCTGAAGAGATACAAGGTTTCCTCCAGGGGTAGTGAAAATGTTTTGGAACTAGACAAATCAGGAGTTGTACAACTTTAAAATCGTACTACATGCCACTGAATGGATCATGGCATGATTAATTTCATATGTTTAAGTGATTAATTTGATGTTATGTAAACGTCCCCTCAATAAGCGCACATACACAAATTTATACTCACAATTCTAGAGATCAGAAGTCCTTTAATCAAAAGGTTGACAAGCCTGCATTTCTTCTGGAAGCTCTAAAGAACTTGTACCTTGCCTTTTCCAGCTTATAGAGGTTACTGCAGTCTTTGAATTGTGGTTTCCTTCCAGCAATGACGTCCCTCTGACCTCTGCTTCTGTCATCCCATTTCCTACTCTGGCCTTGCTGCCTCCCTCTGTAAGGCCTCCGGGATTACACAGGGCCCATCTGGATAATCCAGGCTACACTCTTCAAGATCCTTATTCCCCCTGCAAAGCCTCTTCTCTATGTTAGGTAACAGACTGACAGGCTTCTGGAATTAGGATGTGAACAATTTGGGGAGGCCAGTATTCTATCACACCCCACTGTCCCTCCAATGAATTCCTTTTCTTACTTAAGTTAGTGAAGGTCTGTTGCTTGTAACCACAGAAGCTGAAGCAATAAAATGCTTTCAGCTTTTCAGCATTGCATTTTGAATGAATGGAGAACATAAAATATATCAACAGCCCACAGGAGTTGGTGATGTCAACCTTTTGATTATAGGACTTCTGATCTCTAGAATTGTGAGTATAAATTTGTGTATGTGTGCTTATTGAGGGGACGTTTACATAACATAAAATTAATCACTTAAACATATGAAATTAATCATGCCATGATCCATTCAGTGGTCATGACAGAAGAATAACTAAGGATACACACACACACAAACACACACACACACACACAGTAGGTTTGGTACAGTTCTTTCCCCAGGAACAAGGAAGTCAGATAAATACGAAGTTTCTGAAGGCTGAATGAATAAAAGGGTGAGAATGAAATATGAAAAGGTTAACAAAAGCACTTATCAGAGGCCACAGAAATAAGCATAAGACTGCACAGAGTCAGGGACAAGTATGAAATATAAAAACCCAAGTTAGAGCACTGTTCAGCACCTTCAGCATGAGAGTTGGTCACGACCCTTCTTAGTGGGAAGACATTCTCTTCCTGTCAAGCCGGAATCTGCGTCAGAGATCTCCTCAGGAAGGTCTCCTCCGAGGAAGTACCCTGTTGTCTCCAGACTGAATGATCAGCTTTCTTCATTCCACAAATGTGCACCGAGAGCTTACTGTATTGCCCTAAACTGTTAAGACTCATGATCAGTTCTTCAAAACTGGCTGCACTCTCCCCTCAGTCACTGCCTCAAAGTACCCAGGACCACAGTGGGAGCTTCGTTGTTAACTGAGAAAGGCAAAATGGCAGAGGAGCCAAAAAAAAAAGAGTTATTGGAGACAGCCTTCAAAAACATCTTCATTTTCCCCCGCTTTCATACCGACTCTGCAGTATATATTTTATTTTATTTTATTTTTTTAAACAAAGATTTTTAAAGATTTATTTATTTATTTATTTTTGGGCAGGGGTCAGGTTGGGGAGGGAGGGGAGCAGGCGGGCCACTTCTATTGGTCTTTCATTTCTCTATTTTCATCCGTCTTTGTTCTTTGGCTCCTGTGGGCCTCGCATCGCGGTGGCCTCTGTTGTTGCAGAGCACCGGCTCTGGGCGCATGCGCTCCAGAGCTCCGGCTCAGTAATTGGACACATCAGTCCAGCCGCTCTGCGGCACGTGGGATCTTCCCAGGCCAGGGCTCGAACCGGCGCCCCTTGCACTGCAAGGCGGTGTCCTTACCCACTGGACCACCAGGGGAAGCCCTGCAATATATTTTAAAATACCAACTTTGGAATCACAGAACCCTTGGATGCCCCAGAAATCTAATTAGTTCAGTAACTTTTAGGGTTAGTTTAGTGAAACCTGATATTGGTTCTCATAGGTGCATTTCCCGCAAGCCCTTCTGGCTTGGTGAGCAAATAATTAATTATGGAGAAAATCTAACTTTCTGACAGGTCAGGCCACTTTATTTCCCTGAGTCTTGAGAGCAAAGTTATCTGACTGCCTCTGCCTTAAACAAACTCTTAGTGTTGCCAATTCATTTGACTTTGACCTAGAAATTTTATTCACGCAAAGCAAAGTGAGCTGGGTTTTTATTAGGAGGCCAAGGGTTCCTGGAAGAGAAAAGAACACTCTTTGTTCAATGTATCATCTTGGAGTTCAGGCATTCTTTGTATATCATTCTCAAAAGCAATAGCATGAGTCAGCTCTGCCTTTACAGACAGGTGTTTGTTGAAAGAGGAGAGGGGTGTTTGTTCGCCCAGGGAGGAGAAAGCACTGAGAGTAGCTGGATGTTATTGCCTTTCCCCTCTCTGCTTGAGTTACAGCCTTCAGTCAGTACACACTCAGTGAACGAGTTTACCAAAACCAACACTCATGGTTGGAATTGCCCACAAAGGCACAGTCTCTAGGATTTTTACTGTGACCATCAAAGTAACTACGTTCAATACCAAAAACGTAACATCCTAAAATGCTGTTTTGTAACTTGTGAATTTGATGGTCAGGGAAACACTGAGTAAGCATATCATCATGACCCTCTCCTCCAAGATGATGAGAAAGCCAATGCTTCAGATTCAGGAAACCAGTACAATGTCAAGTTCAAACTCAGCCAAGTGCCCCATGATTTTCCTAACCCTTGGCAATGAATTACTAAGTGATTGCTGATTGCAAAAGAAAGTTTCTGAGCTTGGGCTTTGCACTGAAGGACACTGGTGTGTGCACCTTGTTGAGGGAATGTCCTTAACAAAAACCAAAGGGACCTAAACACACAGATGATGAGCTCATGTTTTCTATGAGTCTGAAACTCTCCCTCCTCTTTGCTTCTCTGCTGGAGAAATGGTATGGTGACCAGATGTCCCATATGTTCCATGACAGCCTGATTTCCTATGTTCTATCCAGCCATCCCACAGGTCTACTGAGAGTTATCCAAATCTGTGCATCAGTTTTGTGCCAGAATGAAGGGCAGATGTAGCACTGCATGGGACAAGAGAAGTCACCTTTGTAAAGACCATTCACTTAGGGGGACGAACAAAGGTCACTGCTTATCACACACATTAAAAAAAATTAAAATTATGCATGAAGTTATTAGGAAGATACTCTTACTTATCAATATCAACGGTCTCCAAATCAGCCCATTTCCAAAGCACTAAGAAATTCCAGAACTTCCGGAAATCTAAAATTTGCCTTATTCACTTTTCTGATTAGAAAAGCACAAAGCCAAGTATCCAAATAAGAAAGAAGGACATGTCACACACCTTAAGCCCAGTTTTGAATGTAGTGATTTTTGAAATCACTACTGTCACAGATCTGGAGCGTGGACCACATGTCAAACGCAGTTTTGATGTGAGAGAGCCCACATTTCTCATGAGGAACAGGAAACGCGGGTCACAGCCTGCAGGAATCAATAAATTCAAGTCATCTCAACTCATAGTGTGGATGATGAATGACAATTTCAACATGCTCTCGGAGACGGGCCCCGCCCTCCAGGAAGGCAGATGCTGCAGAGAAAGGCTGTGCTTTCGGGATGATGAGCTCCCACTGTTTCCGAGGAGAAATGTACTGACTGTCCTCTTCCCGTGGCCAGAGCTCTCCCGCCTACAGCAAACTGCTTTCCAACACTTACGACCTTTCTGGAGGAACTGATTATGGGTTGCCCCATCCTTGTGCCTGCATCTTTGATTATTTGGTGAAGTGCCAGCAAGACAAAATTACTAGATTAAAAGAAATATTAGACCGCCCCTACTCTCTCCCCCCCGCTCTCCCTAAATCTGGGTATACCAGAGAGGCTAATAATCTAGACTTTACAACCGAACATCTTTGGATGCAAGTCCAGACGCTTCCTTTCTTTAGCTATGGGATCTTGCAGGACTCCTAGAATCCTCCATTTGCTCATCTGTTAAGTGAGCATAGCTAACAGTATCTACACCTACCTTAGCTTGTTAGGTTGAGATGGCATAATTTGTAGAAAACACGTGGCACGGTGGTATATGATACAGTAGGCTCGGTGCCTCGCTCTGGTCCAAGGCATCTCTGTCATAGACCAGCTTATTCTAAGATGTGGTCATTCCTCCCCCTTGCTCAAAAAACTTCACTGGCTCCCTATCTGGAGAGAATAAGGCCCACATTTCCTATCTCACACGTAAGGTCTCTGCCATGTTTCCAAGGAGATTCGCCCCAGAGCACTTCACGCATCTCCAACATCATGTGAACCACCTGAGTTTCCTGTTCACACACAACACTTGGTGCTCTTGGCCTGGGAGCTTTGGTCCATCCCCCGGCATTGAATGTGTGTGTTGTCGGTCTATGCACCTGCACATATTTACCTGCATGGAATCTTAGCTCATTTTTATCAGTTGTCAAAAATTCGGAGATTTTACTTAAGAGTGGATTTCCACATTCTCATAAAACCTATGTTCTGGCCACTTGGGGCCTACATTGTCGGGGGGAAACCACTGAGCCGGCCTGAGTGGTGACCAACACTTCAGGAAAGACAAACTTGCTTAGCTGACCCCAGTCACCACCACTCCCTCTAGTATTACACCAGGCTGACTTACTCATTAGCTTACAGGGTTGGCATTACAAAGGCATTTGAGTTTGCAATTCCTGATCTAAGTCTTACCCATTCTAAGCCCCTTCTAAATTCTTCCTTTGATTCTTCTGTATTAGAAATAGTTTTTATTCCTCTTTTTCCACTCCCATAAGTTGTATTTGTTAAGCCACGTCACTGCCATAACACTCACACTACAGTATATTGCAGTATAATACTTTATATGTTTACCTTATTGCCCTTCCTGATGTTCAAGCCCTGTGATACAAAGTCCATAGCTGGACTGTGACTACCTTAGCATCAGGTATGAACAGATATTTGATTAATAATTTTGATTGAACAAAATCAAAGTCCTGCTGTATAATACAGGGAACTACATTCAATATCCTGTGAAAAATTATAATGGAAAAGAATATGAAAAAGATATATAGCTGAATCACTTTGCTACACAGCAGTAAATAATACACCATTGTAAATCAACTCTTCCTGAATAAATTTTTTTAAATCAGATATTTAATCATGGCAAAGTCCACATCTCCCAAGTTATGCACACTTTTCTTCCTGGGCTGGGCTAAGTTTCAGTCAGCAATTATTGCTCCTAGGAAAAATTATCAGGAAGCTGGAGGGAGAAGAATGGCAAGAAGTGATGAGGGAAGACTGGTCCACTGGGGAAGAAGAGCTTGATGCCAAGTTTCAAATTTTGTCATAGATTCATTTGCAGGGAGATATTCCTTAAACTGTTTAATAGCAGATGTGGTTCAATTCTGTACCTGGCTAACACTTAAGTTTGTTCTGTGTATTTTCAGAGATATTATTCCTGTAGAATCACACAAAAACCATAAGGTCAAGGCAATGCTATTTTTTCCAGTTACAGATATGGAACTGTACTTTTCAAGAACCAAAGGCCTTCCCTAAGACCTCTGAAATTCTGGAGGCAGAAAGGATAGGAAGACCTGCCTGGGCTGAGCAGTGAGAGGTTGTCACAGCACATCCTACAAAGAAATCCAATCTCTTTCTACAGATTCTCCTTTTCAACTGTGGTCTTCAACTACCCATGGGCAATGAAGAGAAACAGTAAACAACAAAACAAATTTAGGTCATATATGTAGTTTTTAAAGCTTGTTTAAAAGTTTGTGTTTTTTTTAAAAAAACTATTCCCTCCTAATGAGCAAGAGACGGTCTGATAATGCTTATATTATCTGATAATGCTTATATTGTACAGTTATTCACCATTTAGAAAGTAGTTCCTAGAATGGCTTACTTTTTGCTTAAAGCATCCGAATCTGAAAAACCCATTCACCAGTATGACATCATTTGCCAGAGTCTTCTTAGAAGGGGGTATGTAGAGGGGGGTGAGGTTACATCATTGCACAGACTAAATAAATTGGAAACAGTTATAGGGAGAAGGACGTAATTCAGCAGCAAAAGGGTCAGGGCATAAGAACTCCGAGTTTAGAGACTGGGCCGGCCCATTTCTTAAGGATTTGGCTTGCATTTTTCCAGATACTCAGTTTTTCTGGTCCCAGGTGGGCCTCATGCCTGTCCTGTAGAAAAAAGGCAGAATCCAAGCTTCAGAAGATCACCAGCACTCCCAGCCTTCTCTGTGTGTCAGCTCAGAGTACTGGAAGGAAAACACCTGTTTCCAGAGACCATATCCTATGGCTCTGGTCTCCAGTTGGTACCAAACAGGGTGACAACTGAAAGTAAATCATATATCCACAGGTAGATGCTAGATTTTGACGATCTCAAGTTGAGATGACATCGACACTCTAAAGCTACAACTGGTCCTGATAAAACCACCCTCTTCCCTAGTCTTCCCACCTTGAAAAGGGTCCCACACTCACTCTAAAACCTCAAGACCTTGGCAGGTTTCTACAACAAGTGAAAGGAAGTGAAGGACTTGCCATCTGCCATGAGAAACTCTCTCCTGAGTTACAACTGAACTTGTAACAAATGACCCTTGCTTAGAATGGAGGACACCAGGTTTAACCTTGGCCTAACTAAGTTTATTCAACCACATGTATCTTCCTGATATGTTGAGGAGAACAGTAGCAAGCAAAGTTCCACTGCCAACAACTCTTATTTTTAAAGCAAGATACTAATGTGCTATATTTAAAAAAGAAGGAAAGAAACAAAGAATATGGTCAGCTCTTGGGAACAGAAATAAGTGGCCAGCATTTTGTGTCTAAGCGTGGGGGCCTAAACTAAGCCTCTGTCTGAAATACCCAGCCCCAGGATGTCTCCCGCTCTTCAATGCCCAGCTCAAATGCCACTTTTTGCAAGAAATCTCTGACTACTTCCAAACCCCAAGGCTATACCTCCCTTTCTTGGCACTAGAAATGCCCTCTGATGTAACTGCTTGCCTGCGTCCTGCCCCCAGGAGAGCGGGGGCTCCTGTGGCCGCATCTTTTATATTTGCATTTCCCACATCACTTGGCATGATCCACTAGTACACAGCGAAAGCCTGGTGAACATTTGTCAAATTAACATCTAGATTTATTCCTTGGCTTAGCTCACCAAGGATGTAAGGAGCTGGGCTTCCCCTAGTGGTCCAGTGGATAAGGACACCACCTTGCAGTGCAAGGGGCGCCAGTTCGAGCCCTGGCCTGGGAAGATCCCACGTGCCGTGGAGCGGCTGGACCAATGTGTCCAATCACCGAGCCGGAGTTCTGGCGCGCATGCGCCCAGAGCCGGCGCTCTGCAACGACAGACGCCACCGCGATGGGAGGCCCACAGGAGCCAAAAGAACAAAGACGGAGGAAAATAGAGAAATGAAGGACCAATGGAAGTGGCCCACCCGCTCCCCTCCCTCCCCAATCCGACCCCCGCTCAAAATAAATAAATAAATCTTAAAAAAAAAAAAAAAGGATGTAAGGAGCAAAATGAATGAATTACAGATGGGATTGTGCCTTTCCTGCACCACAGGGGCCACCACCACCCATGAGCACAGAGCAACAAATGCCTTCAGTGACTCTCCTTAGCTCTTAACTCATATAAACACAACTGCCATTTATTGAGGGCATTCTACATGCACTGCACTGAGTTACACACTCCTTGCAGAAAATGAAGTCAGTGGCTCTGAGCCTGAGATTGCAGAGTTAGGAAGGAGCAACAGTGTGACTGACCGTCAAAGTCCCTGTTCTTATCTAGTCTATCCTACAACTCCCTTCCCAACTGCGGTCCCCAAAGCAAATGCTGATTGTGAGATTGTGAAACACCATGCCTCTCATTTCCCTTCTACTTCCTGCTGCTCTCAACTAATCCGCACCGCACTATCACTTGACAGGCATGTGAGTGTGATAAAGTCAATCTGGACAGTCCCACGGACAGGAAATGAATTTTACTGTGGTGAAACTCAAATTGCAACCATTCTGACAATAGACAGATGGGAAACAAGCACTAAAGGCTTTAGGGGTGTTTTCAAAAGACAAGCACCTCTTCATAGCCTGAACTGATTTTTTTTTTTTTTTTTCAAAGACAAGATATGAGTCCTTTGGAAGATGGCCCAAGCACAAGGCTTTGTTTATCTCCCAGGACAGGGAGAATGCAAAGGCATGTCAGGGCTCAAGCAGACCTTTGGGGAGGGAGCCATTATCTTCCCTGGGCCAGAGGCCATGAGGGCATCACTCCATGCACTGCATGGATAAGTCCAGCACCACAGATGTTTCTGAACAGAAAAATGCAAAGCCACTTCCTGTCCCTCCGCATGATGACATGCTTCTCTCTGGATGCCAGCATGCCTCAGTTCAACCTCTACAGTGTCACCAAACAAATGTTACTCACTGCACCAAGCATACACATAAATGGTGGGCTCAATAAAAAGGAAATCATTTTCTTTTTTTTTCCCCATCATGCCTCTTCATTTTTTAATATTTACTTTCATCCATCTTCTATTCTTTGTCATGTGTGGGCCTCCCATTGCAGTGGCCTCTCTCGTTGTAGAGCTCCAGTTTTGGGTGCACGTGCTCCAGAGCGCTGGCTCGTAGTTGGACACAGCAGTCCAGCTGCTCTGAGGCAGCTGGGATCTTTCCGGGCCGGGGATCGAACTGGTGCCCCTTGTACTGCAAGGGGGACTCTTTACCCACTGGACAACCAGTGAAGCCTAGGCATCATTTTCATAAGAACTGACATTAAGATATAGTTCATCAAGTTGATGATACAACTTTGGAAGAATGACATTTCTTTGTTTCTTGCCAAAGGAATTCGGTGCATATCACATGGGCCTGCCCAATTGATATTTGTTGACTGTTTTTTTTTTACTGAAGATTAACAATAAAGACCTAAGACATCAAAAAGTCTCCCTTTTAACCAAGATTCTTGCCCTCTTCTATGCCTCCTCCTTACCCCATCCCAGCATCCCATAATGAGTGCTTCTAATGCTGCATGTGACACACCTTCACTACGGGAGATGCAAGGCTCCTTGGGACGCACTTCAGGCAGGAATATCAAGGGAAGAAACAGGAATAAGAGATTAAAATAATTCCCAGATACTTCAAAAGGGAAAAAAAGGAAGTCCAGCCATTTTACTGTCTTGAAACAAGTCTTGAATTTCAGTCCTGGTTGAATTTCAGTACTGGTTGAATTTGCTGAAGGCTGATTTAATAGCTATGGGCAGCACTTCAAACATCATTCCTGAGGACCTAGATCTTGCCTACATTTAGGTTCCTTCTAAAGGTGTCGCATTTGTGCCACGTAAAATTCTTCCGACCCCACAGCCCAAACTTCTCTGGAGAACTGATGGACACATTTAGCAGAACTGAGTGGCTTTGAAATGGGCACAGTATAACTTAAAAGGCAAAACTGAGTTTTGAAAACAAAGCCCACAACACAACACCCAATCGTGTGGATGAAGGGGAGGAACAGCCTCTGCCTCAGTTTAAGATTACTCATCTTAACTTTGTGACTCATCTTCTTCAGTAAGTATTTTTTTTTCCCCATTCTGCCCCCTAAGTTTTTAAAATATGGTTCTCACCTGGTGTTCCAGCTTCAGTGCCCTTCTTGGTAGAATTTTTTTCCACACATACAGAAACATGAGATATTTGATCAAATGCTCCCTCGTAACTTCCCCCAACAAATTTTTATATTAAAAAAATAAACCTTTGTTTACACATGCAGAATCTCTTTCCTTTTGTTTGTACTGAAACCTGGTTGATACATTACTGAGCCTATTTAGTCATCTTGGGTTAATTTGACAATATTTCATAAGGTTGAGCAAAGAAATATATTACTTTTCGGGGCTGGACCACCTCAAATGTTTGGAACACACACAAGTATATCCCTCCAGAGCCATCTTTGTATCCTCACACCCTAGGACAGAATGGAGCACATTGGATAAGTATATCTCAGTTGAATGAACAAATAGAAACCACACTCATCCTTCCAGATCCAGTTCAAAAAATCTACTCTCACAGACTTTTTTTGGTCACCAGTAACTGAGTGATTTCTGACCACAGTGGAGTTCATCATTTTATCTATTTAGCTTCCCAATTACACTGTGTGTTACCTCACAGACAGTGCTGCCTGCTCAAAAAACATCAAGCCAATCTAAGTGGTAAATCTCCCTCAAATCCAGGCAACCAAAAATCTACTTAACATTTATTTGGAGGTTCCCAGTGCTTCCGAGGTTCAAGAAATCCAAAAAGCAAGAACAGGGATAAAACCAGTTTATAGTAACTTAGTAACTCCTGATCCAACCAGAAATGGAATGCAACATACCAACGGGGCTCCAGGCAAAGAGCCAAGAGGGCTCTGGCCTTCAGGGTGTATATGCATTGATCAGCGGCTTCAACAAGTAGCCTCCAGAAGTGCCCTGTGGAGGGGAAAGCACCATAGTGGAAGTACATCTGATTGATCAGTTCATTCACTACCATGACCAGTTTCTCTAGAATTGACATCTAAATAACTGAGTTTTGAAAACAAAGCCCACAACACAACACCCAATCGTGTGGATGAAGGGGAGGAACAGCCTCTGCCTCAGTTTAAGATTACTCATCTTAACTTTGTGACTCATCTTCTTCAGTAAGTATTTTCCCATTCTGCCCCCTAAGTTTTTAAAATATGGTTCTCACCTGGTGTTCCAGCTTCAGTGCCCTTCTTGGTAGAATTTTTTTCCACACATACAGAAACATGAGATATTTGATCAAATGCTCCCTCGTAACTTCCCCCAACAAATTTTTATATTAAAAAAATAAACCTTTGTTTACACATGCAGAATCTCTTTCCTTTTGTTTGTACTGAAACCTGGTTGATACATTACTGAGCCTATTTAGTCATCTTGGGTTAATTTGACAATATTTCATAAGGTTGAGCAAAGAAATATATTACTTTTCGGGGCTGGACCACCTCAAATGTTTGGAACACACACAAGTATATCCCTCCAGAGCCATCTTTGTATCCTCACACCCTAGGACAGAATGGAGCACATTGGATAAGTATATCTCAGTTGAATGAACAAATAGAAACCACACTCATCCTTCCAGATCCAGTTCAAAAAATCTACTCTCACAGACTTTTTTTGGTCACCAGTAACTGAGTGATTTCTGACCACAGTGGAGTTCATCATTTTATCTATTTAGCTTCCCAATTACACTGTGTGTTACCTCACAGACAGTGCTGCCTGCTCAAAAAACATCAAGCCAATCTAAGTGGTAAATCTCCCTCAAATCCAGGCAACCAAAAATCTACTTAACATTTATTTGGAGGTTCCCAGTGCTTCCGAGGTTCAAGAAATCCAAAAAGCAAGAACAGGGATAAAACCAGTTTATAGTAACTTAGTAACTCCTGATCCAACCAGAAATGGAATGCAACATACCAACGGGGCTCCAGGCAAAGAGCCAAGAGGGCTCTGGCCTTCAGGGTGTATATGCATTGATCAGCGGCTTCAACAAGTAGCCTCCAGAAGTGCCCTGTGGAGGGGAAAGCACCATAGTGGAAGTACATCTGATTGATCAGTTCATTCACTACCATGACTCATGTTTACCTGCTGAGCACCTATTGACATCTAAATAATAAACCATGAGCCAAGGACATAAAAATGAGTAACACTGCCTCTGATCTCAACGGGATCACCCATTAGGAGAGACTGACAGAATATGACAACAGATGAGCACATCAAGTACTACAGAGACTCAGAGAAGGAAATCACTCAGCTGAGAGGCTCCGGATTTTTTTCACAGAATAATTAGTGTTAGAGTTAAGTTTCACAGAATGAAGAGGACTTTTTAGCAGATGTTAAGTCAGAAAACAATATTTTGGACAATGCAAACAGCCTTGCGAACTGCACACCTGGAACAAACATTATTGCTAACATCTTGGTTTGCATTTATTCACCGCATAATTAGGTCATTCAGGAAAATGATAAAACCACATAAGAGAGACACTTTGAGTGGGGAGCAGAAAGACTAGATGCATCTGCTGTGATACTGAGCATCCTTCTAAGGGGCTGTGAGCAGCTCATACTCCACACAAAGCTGAGTGGGCTGAATCTGGCCACTGGATATGTTCTGAGGGGTAACCCTACCTAATCCCCACAATAGTCAACTGTGGCTCTGCTGGTTAATATAGCTGGATTGCCATACAGAAAACAGAGGAGAGTGGGGACAAATACCACCAGTTTTATGAGATAAGCCCAGTCCTGAGAACATAGGCTCTGCCAACCACAAGGAAGTTGCCTGGTCTATTGTGACTTATTTCGTGTAATGGTCAAGTAGGGATGTGTTGGTGTATGGACCATGGGCTGGCAGTGGCCACTGGGGTTCCTTCAGTCTGAGTGAGGCACTTCTTCTGTGAGACATCCCTTCCTTTCCTTTCTCTTCTCTCATACCAAGTAACGTCAAGGTTTAAGGTTAGGGATGTGTTCCTTTACTGGAACATTGGGGCTGAAATAAAGCAAATGAAAGATCTTAAACTAACAAAACAAAAAGTGATGACTGTAGAGTAGCATTTACATCATGAAGGATCTCAATTTCAAAAGGGAGGTACCCCATTGCTTTTCCCGTTTTATTTAAGATTCAATTCTAAATGATCTGAATGTCCTTAAATGAAGGGGTTCTCACACTTCTTTAAGTTTACAAAAAAGTACCGGAGGCCAGATTTGATTATGAGGTCCAAACTCCGTATTTCCTGAACAGAGAGAAAAAAGAGAGGAAAGCTAGAGCATGTCCCCTTTCATCCTCACAATTTAAATCCAGTAAAAATTAACGACAGGACAACAGCTCTGTCCTGACATCAGAGCACCACCATTCTTACCAAGAACTTTAGTCAATAAAATTGATTTTCTTAAACCTTTTTATTCTTAGGAAAGTTTGAGAGCAATTGATTTCTCCTTTTACTAATCCCTGGAGTACACAGAAACGCACCAGGGTTCTCCTCGATACAAGTGGAAACACATGGCCTCCAGTATCCCCTTCCCAGCCTGAAATGCACTAACTCTCGTCACTTAACACGGAGAGGTGCTAAAATATACTCAGGCAATTCCTCTTGAGAGATCAGGGAGTCCAGAGAGCAAGAGGAGGAACCAGAGTGTGAAAAGCCAAGTATGAATGATAGAAAGATCTAGGGATCTTTGGCAAAAGAGAAGTCAAAGGAAGAATCTTATGTAAATACTCAAAATGAATCAATCACTAATGTCTCTGTTCACAGACAGAATCCTCGTTTATTTGGATGGAATCAAACTCTCTGGCCCTGCACACTATGTTTTAGAAATTAGGATTTCCAGTGTTTTCAAACAGGGAAAACAACACATGCTTCTATAACAAGAGGGCTCTATTCCATGTAGGAATATATGCCAGTCTTAGGAGTAGGTAGCTCTACACAATGGAGAGAAGGAAATGGCAGCCCACTCCAGTATTCTCGACCGGAAAATTTCATGGACGGAGAAGCCTAGTGAGCTACAGTCCACGGAGTCTCATACGTATATATATATATATACACATATATATATACACACACACACATATATATAGCTATGGCTTCCCTGATGGCTCAGTGGTGAGGAGTCTGCCTGCAATGCAGGAGACTCGGGTTCCATCTCTGGGTTGGGAAGATCCCCCAGGAGGAGGGCATAGCAGCCCACTCCAGTATTCCTGCCTCAAGAATTCCATGGACAGAGGAGCCTGGTGGGCTGCAGTCCATGGGGTCACACAGAGTTGGACACGACTGAGTGACCACACAGCAGCAGCAGCAGCTCCTTTTGGATTTCTTGTTTCCAAAAGAAACAAGATGAAAAAATGGACTTTACCCAATGTAGTAAAAGAACTTCCTGACTTGGAATTAAGCCCTAGTAGAGCATGAAGCTGGCCTATAGCCACCCTAGGCACATGGAACAGCAGAGCTGAACAGCCGCTCTATCTACCCCAATATAAGCCCTGTGGCTGCCTCCCGCTCCGAAGATTAGCTCCTTAAACCTTTTTATTCTTAGGAAAGTTTGAGAGCAATTGATTTCTCCTTTTACTAATCCCTGAGTACACAGAAACGCACCAGGGTTCTCCTCGATACAAGTGGAAACACATGGCCTCCAGTATCCCCTTCCCAGCCTGAAATGCACTAACTCTCGTCACTTAACACGGAGAGGTGCTAAAATATACTCAGGCAATTCCTCTTGAGAGATCAGGGAGTCCAGAGAGCAAGAGGAGGAACCAGAGTGTGAAAAGCCAAGTATGAATGATAGAAAGATCTAGGGATCTTTGGCAAAAGAGAAGTCAAAGGAAGAATCTTATGTAAATACTCAAAATGAATCAATCACTAATGTCTCTGTTCACAGACAGAATCCTCGTTTATTTGGATGGAATCAAACTCTCTGGCCCTGCACACTATGTTTTAGAAATTAGGATTTCCAGTGTTTTCAAACAGGGAAAACAACACATGCTTCTATAACAAGAGGGCTCTATTCCATGTAGGAATATATGCCAGTCTTAGGAGTAGGTAGCTCTACACAATGGAGAGAAGGAAATGGCAGCCCACTCCAGTATTCTCGACCGGAAAATTTCATGGACGGAGAAGCCTAGTGAGCTACAGTCCACGGAGTCTCATACGTATATATATATATATATACACATATATATATACACACACACACATATATATAGCTATGGCTTCCCTGATGGCTCAGTGGTGAGGAGTCTGCCTGCAATGCAGGAGACTCGGGTTCCATCTCTGGGTTGGGAAGATCCCCCAGGAGGAGGGCATAGCAGCCCACTCCAGTATTCTTGCCTGGAGAATCCCAGAGACAGGGGAGCCTGGTGGGCTGCCGTCTATGGGGTCACACAGAGTCGGACACGACTGAGTGACCACACAGCAGCAGCAGCAGCTCCTTTTGGATTTCTTGTTTCCAAAAGAAACAAGATGAAAAAATGGACTTTACCCAATGTAGTAAAAGAACTTCCTGACTTGGAATTAAGCCCTAGTAGAGCATGAAGCTGGCCTATAGCCACCCTAGGCACATGGAACAGCAGAGCTGAACAGCCGCTCTATCTACCCCAATATAAGCCCTGTGGCTGCCTCCCGCTCCGAAGATATCGATTCAGTGCCTTCCTGAGCCACTAAAGGGTCTTCTTTTTCTCAATGACTCAGTCATCAGGGCTTGTAAATGGATGGCCGAGCAATTAAACTTAACTTCTGGGAGGATTCTGCTCAGCCCTTACTGGGTTTTAGAATTACATGATTCTGAGCATCTTTCAACAGGCCTCACACTCTCTGGTTTGCCTTAGTCACTGTTTCTCCTCCTTTTCCTCCCACATACACCTTCCCTGCCTGCTTATATTTATCGGTGAGCTTGGCCTCTCACCCCATTAATGGTATTGCCTGGGTAAAAGAGCACTGCACTTGGTGACTCTCTGCCCTAAGGCTTGAATTACGTTCACAGCTTTTATAGTTCCGTGATGGTCTAGTTTCCATTGTCTAAGACATGGAAAGCACCATCCATGTCAATTCCCTGAATCTCTCCATACTACAGACTAAGTTTTGGGGTTTTTTTTTTTGCCCCCAAGGTGGACAGAACAAATAGTCAAAGCTCACTCATGGTTCTCTGACCTCTAAGCAAAGGTCGCCCTCGGTCCACTAGGATGTTACCTATCAGCGCTTCCCACTGATCCCTGGGAGAGACCTGGTTATAACACTGATGCCGATCTGTTTCCTTTCTCACCAGCCTGCGACCCTCTCCTCTCAGCGCACACCCCCACCTTTCTGCATTCCACCTACAAGAAAACTGTGCCTTGTGTCATTCTCTTTCCTTTTATTTTTCTTGTAAACATATTTATAATCTAGTCCTTTACACTCTGGCTACACACAGAACTTTCCCAACTGAAAAAACTGTATCGGGGCTATCAGCATGGCATGTGAGCTGTGCCCAGGCTTTCCCACTCAGAAAAGCCCTGGGTTTAATGTTCTGCTATTACCATCTTGACATTCTTCATCATTTTTGCATAAAAGCCCCTATATTTTCACTTTGCACCTGCAAATTATGTAATAAGTTTGAACTTCACCTGCTACTCAACCCATAAACCCCATATATGTCCTGGATTATATTTGCTGGCCACCTACTCTTTATTACCTTTGTTAAAGCAACACAAACATCCGGTCACGCTAGTCTCCTGACAAATCTGTGGCTGTCAAAGTCTGCCCCACAAAGTTCTTCTCACAGTCAGCAGGCACTCCCTGATCCGCTTTGGGGACCCACTTGTATTTTTCCACGAACAATGACATTTACATTAAAGTCAGGCATCACTTCTTACTATTACAGAAGCAATGCCCCTCCTCCCAGCCATACCACCGTGACAGCATCAGGGGTGTGGAAAATGGAGAGCGGGTGGGGCTGATGTGGTTTAGTCTGAGGAGCAGCCGATGCAGACTCCAAACCACACCCACATGTGTGACCAGGAATGGCCCCAGGCTTCCATTGTCCTGGGAAAACAGACCTCTAGTACTAGCCTGGGTCTATGCTTCTTAAATTGGGGAATAGAAACCCAAGGGCAGCCAGCAGTGTGCTGGGTTCACAAAGCCACAGATGAAATGTCTAGAAAATCATTAACACTCAATGCAATTAATCTGATTTATTTATTTGTTTTTGGCTTGTTAGTTCCCTGACCAGGGACTGAAGCCAGGCCACAGCAGTGAAAGTGCTGAGTCTTAACCACTTGACCACCAGTGAACTCTCTGAAATGTTATTTTTAATATGGGAATAAACATTTGAGAGCTTAATGTAAAATCTCCATCCATTTTTGTAAATATAAGACATCAGGGATATTTCATTCTGAGATACCCTGAGCTTAGGCCCAAGTGCCCAGGGTTCTTCCTTTACTCTCCCCTGTGATTATGGACAATTGGGTAAAAAAAAAAGTTGCGATGCTTTGTTCTGCTTATATTCTGCAATATGACAAGGTCTCATAGAATGACAGTCCCATGGTTTGTATTTAAAAGAAAGCAAGTATGGGCTTCCCCTGGTGGTCCAGTGGGTAAGGACACCGCCTTGCAGTGCAAGGGGCGCCGGTTTGAGCCCTGGCCTGAGAAGATACCACGTGCCGCGGAGCGGCGAGACTGATGTGTCCAATCACTGAGTCGGAGCTCTGGAACGCATGCACCCAGAGCCGGTGCTCTGCAACGACAGACGCCACCGCAATGGGAGGCCCACAGGAGCCAAAGAACGAAGATGAATGAAAATAGAGAAATGAAAGACCAATGCCCACTCCCCTCCCTCCCCAACCCGATCTCCGCCCAAAGTAAATAAATAAATAAATCTTTAAAAAAAAACAAGAAAGAAAGCAAGTAGCATGAAAACCTATACTGTCATATGTGAAAAAAATAGCTATTGTCATTGTGCTGTGAGAAAAGGGGATCCTGCAGGGGTGCTGTGTGATGGCCTGGAGCGGTGGAATGGGGGGGGGGATATACATATGACTAATCTGGGATCATACATATCTGTAAACAACAAAACTCTGTAAAAGTAAAAAGTAAAATAAAAATTTTTAAAAATAAAAGAAAGCAAATATCTGGTGGAAATGGATGGTCCTAACATCCTATAAAAACGACAGAACTTCAAAGGCTGAGGTTGAGCTACTCTCATTTTAGTGAACCCCTAAGTAGAGGTTCAAAGTCAGCTGAAAAGGTTGGAAGTCAGGATTAATGCTAGTCCTTACACAGACCTGGTCACGGTAAATCTGGTCACATAGGCAACAGAGCCAGCTGATCACCCCAAGCCCACACAACCACAGATACTGTCTGAAAACATGAGGCCAGGACCCCAGTTTTCTGGTGATATGTCTTGTACATTTCTGCATCACAGAGAAGGCTCAAAAAAGAACTGCTGTGTGCACTTTGCCACGGAGAGTTGCTCTTATGTTTGTCACTTCTCATGGATGAGGATGAAATACAGCTGACCAAGCCCCAGCCAAAGAGAAAGGAGGCTGGTATCTTGGGTCAGAAACTACGCTGAGCAGGAAGCCAAGGACCCTTGGTTCTAGTTTTAATTCTTTGTTAATTAGCATGTTTCTCCTTTTGGTCTCAGTAGCCTCAGCTTGAAATCAAACTTGAACTATTAAGATTTCTAAATGCCTTCCAAGGCCTAAGGTTCTATTATAAGCACCATTATTTTTCCATTCCAAAACAAAACGAGATAGAAGACGGTCCATTGACGAAAGAGCAAGTCTTGATAAGTTTAATACACTCTGTTGAGTGACATCTCCCTTTCCTGTTAATGGGGTTGGGGTGAGGCAGGAGCCATTCAAACAATGAAGTGATTCAGGAGACGTTTGCCAGAGCAAGATGAACTAGATTCTTAGATGGGCAACTGTGAAATGGAACAGAAACATTGTAAATGCTTCATTATTCTCCGTAAGGGAAGAAAGTCATTCTTTACAAGGCCTTGTCCCAGAAGAAGGCATTATAAGAAGGCATGATTTCTTTCTTCATTAATATTCATAGCCCCCTTCTTTTCAGGAAGTGGATGGCCATTATTGTTAAAACAAGTTATAATGAATATCAAAGCTGAGATCTGTCTTCAGACACCTTGGCTCCTACATATTAGCATACCCACCATGTGTTAGCAAAGCTGTAAAGAGAATTGCTATATGAATGCCGCCATCAAACGGGTTATAAAGTATTTCATTAGTTAGAGTTCAATGAGAAGTATTTTTCTGAGCAAATGCTGCAAATTGAAAAATGCAGTATGGCTCAAAAGCTTCAGCTTCCCTAAGCCTTCTGTTTTAGACTGAATGTCTGTGACTCCCTACATGTCTCCTGTGTCATATGTTGAATCTCTAATCCACAGTTATAGGAGGTAGAATATGTGATAGGTAATTAGGTTTAGATGAGGCCAGGAGTGTGAAGCCCACATGATGGGATTGCATGCTTCCATGTTCAGTCATGGATGACTCTTTGTGACATACCGCCCCACCCCTGGCTCCTCTATTCATGGGATTTTCCAGGTAAGAATACTGGCATGGTTTGCTATTTCCTCCTCCAGGGTATCTTCCCGACCCAGGAATTGAACCCACATCTCTTGTGAGATTCTTTACCACTTGAGCCATGGGAGAAGCCCTCATGTTGTGATTAGTGCCCTTCTAACAAGAGATACCAGAATGTCCTCTCGCTGCTATGTGAGGATATAGCCAGAAGGCAGCCATCTACAAGCCAGGAAGAGGGTTCTTACCAGAACTCAACTGTGATGGCACCATGATGTTGGAATTACCAGCCTCCAGAAGTAAAGAAACAAATGTTATTTAAGGCACCATCCTATGGCATTTTGTTATAGGAGCTCAAGCTAAAACAATTTCCTTTCCTTATCTAGAAAATAATGGATTTTCATGGAATGATTTTTGATTCTTTCTAGCTTCAACAGTTTATGATAAGAAAAGAAAGAACAGGTTGCCAGAGAAGTATAAGAGAATTTCAAATTAATCACTGGTTCATAAAGATAGAGATATAAAGTGGCATGCTGGCAAGGCATAGTAAGAAATCAGAGGAATAAGTGATTGCTGACGAATCCTGAAAACAGAAACCACTATAAATCAATGTGCAGGGAAAGTGACTCGATAGAACCACTATTTGAGGCAAATGGATTCAAGCAAGTGTGTATGGGAGTTGAGATGACTTAGCAATGGCTCTTGTGGAGGGCACAGCAGGTCAAACTTCTTCAGATGTATCTTACGCAGATTATCATCTCCTGAGCCTTATAGAGTTGAATTGTCTATAAAGAATGGCTGTGAAAACCAGAAGATTTCCCAGGGAGACCAACTCCAAAGACCCTCACAAACTTTTCTGACTGGTTAATGTCTCTTCAATGTCATATTCCTGTTCTATATCAGTTCTTAAGACTGCCATAACAAAATACCACAAGCTTGGTGGCTTAAACAACTGGGTCAAATTTACTTTTCATGATTCTTGGGGCTGGAAGTCCAAGATCAAGGTGCTGGTCCATATGGTTTCCAGGAAGAAGCCTCTTTCTACCTTGGAGATGGCTGCCTTCTCCCTGTATGTTCCCATGGGAGAGAGAAAGAGACAAACACAGAACAAGCTCTCTAGTGTCTCTTTATAAGGGCACTAATCTCACTGAACTGGGGCCCCCACCCTTAAGACCTCACCTAACCCTATTTAACCTTCCATCTCCTAATTATATCCCACTGGGGATTTTGGCTTCATCATATGAATGGTGGAGGGGCGGGCTGGGGGGGGAGGCAGGGGACATATAACCATTAATTCTGTAACATGCTCATCTACACTCACAAACATAAATTTTAAAAAGCCATTTATTCATTAGCGCCAATATCTGTATGGGTTTGTTCATGTGCAGGCAACCAAATAAACTACTTCTGATACACAATTCAGTTACAGACCAGAGCAAAGAAAAACAATTGTCATATATTGAAAATACCTGTGAGATGGAAGATTAGACTCTTGCTTGCAAAGGGACAGAGGGTATTCACATCTGAAGGCCACACATCTTCCCTTTCTTGCTTGTGTTACAAAAAAAAGTGTGGGGGGGGATTCTGGTTTCACTCCTTAAGCTTTTTCTCCTTCCTCATCTTTTAAGGATGATTTTGCCCACGTCAAACTGAAGACTTAGTGATGCACAACCAGGAGAGCAGGGGTACAAGAAGTGGATTAAAGACACCCTCAGAATGAACAGCATGGCTCAGGGCTTAGATTCAGTTACACCTGTTTTACTTTGGGGCTTCCCAGGTGGAAGAACCCACCTCCAATGCAGCAAACATAAGAGACTCGGGTTTGATCCCTGGATCAGGAAGATCCCCTGGAGAAGGACTGGCAGCCCACTCCAGTATTCTTGCCTGGAGAATCCAAACAGACAGAGGAGACTGGCAGGCTATAATCAATAGGGTTGCAAAGAGTCAGACACAACTAAAGTGACTTGGCACACATGGGCGTCTTCCTCTCAAGTGGTTTTAAGGCCCCTAGAAGACCAGAACTGCACGGGGGCCATCAAGAACTAAGAAGGGTCTGGGATTTTACTCACGGTCTAACAAGTTAGCCTGCCACAGCTTTCACAGGTGCTGGAAGAGGCACAAAACTCCAGTGTCAGAGACTAAGGGCTTTATTACAAGTAACACTGAAAGAAGCATGATGTCCTTAGGCCCTCATGGCCACATAGGCTGTAGGCTGGCAAACTCCTCTGTCTCTGGGATTCTCCAGGCAAGAATACTGGAGTGGGTAGCCATTGCCTTCTCCAGGGGATCTTCCTGATCCAGGTATTGAACCCAGGTCTCTTGCATTACAGGCAGACTCTTTACCATCTGAGCCACTGGAGAAGCCCAGCATATTTCTACTAGTTCTCCTGCTCCGTTGTCTCCAGGGGGCTACATGGATGGCTCCAAATGGATTCCTGAAAGCTCTGTGGTTTCACTGCAGGAGAGGAACTCTGAGCCTAGGAACGCTGACTCTTCTACAGTCAACAGTGAGCAGGCCTGTCCTTTGGTCTGCAGAAAGGGACTCGATTTCAAGACTGTTTGTTACAGTAACATCCTTAAAAAGAAAGTCCAAGGGAAGGACAATTGGTGCCTTCCTTCCTTCCAAGAGATGCAAACATGGGAGAGGTCCCTGAGGAACTACCCCGCAACGATGGCTACAGAGGTGGAAAATAGGTTTTGGACAATGAATTTCCCTTGGACAATAGGTTTTCCTCAGCTTTAATGGTTCTCCTTTGTACTTCCCCCTTTCCAGTCCTTTTCTTACACATGTGCTATTCAGAGGAAAAAAGAAGGAAGCAAAGCCAAGGCAATGAAATGTATAAGTCATTTTTCTGCTCCTGGTGGATCTGAGTAACTTATTCTTCTTCTTGTACCCACCACAGCCTGCTGCTGAAGTTAAAAATGGAAAAGACTATTTTGAGTAATCAAAACAGCATTTATCCTTTAGATTTCTACACAGAGCTGCCATTATGGACATAAATCTACTCAGAATACCCTCATAATCTGGAAGTTTCTAAAGTTCAATTGCCCCCCAAAAGCAAAATACAAAGATCCTGATCAATGCTATAACTTTTAAAACATCAACACACACACACACACACACAGACTAGAGGGACTTCCCTGGTGGTCCAGTAGTTAAGAATCTGTCTTGCAATGCAGGGAATGTGGGTTCGATCCCTGGTTTGGGAACTAAGATGCCACATCCCAAGGAGCAACTAAGCCCACATGTCACAACTAGAGAGCCCACGGGTCACAACAAAAGATCCGTACGATGCAACAAAGATCCTGAATGCCACAATTAAAACCCAACTTAGGGTTTCCCCGGTGGTCCAGTGGGTAGGGTCCGCCTTGTAGTGCAAGGGGTGCTGGTTTGATCTCCGGCCCAGGAAGATCCCATATGCCGTGCAGTGACCAGACCAGTGTGTTCAATTACAAGCCAGTGCTCTGCAGCACGTGCACCCAGAACCAGTGCTCTGTAATGAGAGAGGCCACTGCAATGTGAGGCCCACACAGGCCAAAGAATAAAGATGGATGAAAATAAATAAATTAAAAAAAAAAAAAAGAAATCAAAGAGGCCAAAATTAAAACACACACACACACACACACACGGACACTGAACTTAGCCAAGTAAATAAATAAACCACAGTGAGTTATTACCTCATAATCTATTAAAAAAAAGAGAGGAAACAATGGTTCATATTCTCACTGATAATAATATCAAGAAAAGACTTAATTAATGGATATAGTAAACCGGAAGCTATGATATATACATTACAAATAATATATATAATACATATATATATATATATTTTTTTTTACAAATAACATAATTTACATATATTACAAATAAGGAAGTAAACATAGCCCTAAAACATTAAGTTACTCATTACAGGTCATATAGTCAGTAACTGTCCAGTACTGGAACAGGGTGCCATTTCCTTCTCCAGGAGATCTTCCTGACCCAGGGATCAAATCCGGGTATCCTGCGTTGAGGTTGGATTCTTTACTGTCTCAGCCACTAAAGCACTAATTAGACAGTAAGTGACACTAGGAATATAGACTTCAAAAATGAAATGTTTCCATAGCCTATCAATTCGTCTCTGACAAGACAAGAAAGAAAAAGATCATGCTCATTCGAAGACCCAAAATCAAGATCCTCACCAAAGACCATCACTAGCAGTGAGACAAAGTGAGACAACCATGGGAAAGGTTTTCCCCCAAGATCCTGTCCCAAACATCATTCCTCCCAACCTGGGGGGATATGGGGCTCCAAACACTCTCTGTATCTAGCAAACACCCCCCTGAGGACTCTTGTATTCTTTGAGTCCGAAACCAAGTAAAACAGGTAATAATAAAACTAAAAATCAAGCATCAAAATCTAAAATGCAAATAAATATGAAATCACAGGGCAAAAGAAAGGAAGAACAAAGACTTGTTCGCGTGTTAGCAAAAAACCTGTAGAACCAGAACTGGCTTCAAGAAAATTCTAAAAAAAAAAAAAAAAAGTCAAATAAAGAAAAAGAATATTCTACCACCAGTTGGTGTGTGCTGATTTGCCACTAAAAGGTTACCAATACTTTATCTCCTTTTCTTGTTGCCAAAACAGCATCCTTATCATAAAATCATAATCCTGCTGTAAAACGTATTGATGATGACAGGAGTATATTCATTAAGATGAGTAGTTGTTTCTCCTGCAGTGTGAGGAAAGAAACAGCAGCTAGGAGTGTGGTTAGTCAATGGGTGGAGCAGAGGGGTTATTGCTAGACTTCTTGCTTGGAAACAGAGTGGATTAGGGGAGGCAAGGCTTTGCTGCATTAACAGAAAAAATATATCATAATCTCAGTGACTTGACACAATGACATTTATTTTTTACTCATGTATATAAAGCCTAATGCATGCATTTATGGTTAGGGAGCTTTTCTTCTAAGTGGCAACTCAGGTCACACTGCATGGTTTATCTTGTAGCCATGTGCTCTCCAATGAATGGCTTCAAAGATGACCATAACAAACACAGGGGATTGTGAATGGGAGTTTATTATGAGCTAGATTTAATGCTGCCAAATAGGTGGTACTCTCCTAAGCAAAAAAAGAAAGAAGACTGTAAATAAATCTCCCTTAAGATGGCGTTCCCTTTAATGACTAAAAAATTATCTCCTAATGTCCCAGTTAACACATAGAAATGGTGCACATCACACCCATTCACATTCCAACGACCAAAACTAGACATAGGTCCCATCCATCTCATCGTCTCTGTCACCCAGGGGTCAGTCAAACTGCTCTGCCTCCTTTAGTTCTTGAAGCATCTGGATCATTGGCCCACGTATTTGTGTTTCCAGTGTATCTTCTCAATAAATCTTGGGTCCCATGCAGCCTGATCTAGACATGTCACATTCAAATAAACATAACAAGGCAATTCAATTCCTTCCGATCTTGATCCGAAACCAAAGTAAAACAGGTAATAATAAAACTAAAAATCAAGCATCAAAATCTAAAATGCAAATAAATATGAAATCACAGGGCAAAAGAAAGGAAGAACAAAGACTTGTTCGCGTGTTAGCAAAAAACCTGTAGAACCAGAACTGGCTTCAAGAAAATTCTAAAAAAAAAAAAAAAAAGTCAAATAAAGAAAAAGAATATTCTACCACCAGTTGGTGTGTGCTGATTTGCCACTAAAAGGTTACCAATACTTTATCTCCTTTTCTTGTTGCCAAAACAGCATCCTTATCATAAAATCATAATCCTGCTGTAAAACGTATTGATGATGACAGGAGTATATTCATTAAGATGAGTAGTTGTTTCTCCTGCAGTGTGAGGAAAGAAACAGCAGCTAGGAGTGTGGTTAGTCAATGGGTGGAGCAGAGGGGTTATTGCTAGACTTCTTGCTTGGAAACAGAGTGGATTAGGGGAGGCAAGGCTTTGCTGCATTAACAGAAAAAAAATATATCATAATCTCAGTGACTTGACACAATGACATTTATTTTTTACTCATGTATATAAAGCCTAATGCATGCATTTATGGTTAGGGAGCTTTTCTTCTAAGTGGCAACTCAGGTCACACTGCATGGTTTATCTTGTAGCCATGTGCTCTCCAATGAATGGCTTCAAAGATGACCATAACAAACACAGGGGATTGTGAATGGGAGTTTATTATGAGCTAGATTTAATGCTGCCAAATAGGTGGTACTCTCCTAAGCAAAAAAAGAAAGAAGACTGTAAATAAATCTCCCTTAAGATGGCGTTCCCTTTAATGACTAAAAAATTATCTCCTAATGTCCCAGTTAACACATAGAAATGGTGCACATCACACCCATTCACATTCCAACGACCAAAACTAGACATAGGTCCCATCCATCTCATCGTCTCTGTCACCCAGGGGTCAGTCAAACTGCTCTGCCTCCTTTAGTTCTTGAAGCATCTGGATCATTGGCCCACGTATTTGTGTTTCCAGTGTATCTTCTCAATAAATCTTGGGTCCCATGCAGCCTGATCTAGACATGTCACATTCAAATAAACATAACAAGGCAAATAACACCTATTTTCCAATTCCTTCTTGCTCTTCATAAACAAATACCAAAGGGGAGATACAGTTAATTTTCAGAATGTATCCTCAAGAGGTTCTCTCATCACTGTTCCCCTGAACATCCTCCACACAGAATACATTCTCTGAAATTCTCCTAATTGGAAACCTCCCTCCCCGCCAAGTCCCCTGCCATACAGCTCAGGGCCTCTGTCTCCTGTCTCCCACTCTGGTTATATTGTCCATCAACCTGGCCTGCCTTGCTTTTTTAGCATTCTTAAGGAATCCACCATTGCCTAGATTCTCCCAAGGGAGAGCCACAGTCTGACCTAGTGAAAGACAATCTTACCTTCAAAAAAAGAGCCACTCATGGTAGACTACAAATACTCCCATAATCATAATTTACTACAAATGCCAAAAGTATTTAAAGCAGCAGAAGCCAGCTTGCCTCCTAAATGGTTATACATTTGGAAAGACCAAGGAAGTTAAAAGTCTAATTTAACTGAAAATCTATTTATATTTGTTAATCTTACTCTTCTTTGTACCCATAGTTGTAGCACAGAGAAAATTCCCTATTGCCTGTGGCATAAAGGCAAATGGATCTGTGGTTGAAGCAAATGTGACAGCAGCACCATCATCAAAACTTGACCCAGGAAGAAATGTGATGCCCACATGAGTCTATCAGGCTCCAGATCAGCCATCAAGTTTTAAAGAATAAATTTCCCATGCACTTCTCAGAAATGATCCCAAGTTAATTGGGAAGTCCAGAAAGAATGGTTTTTAAGCCATTAAAGGAAAAAGAAAGAAGACTGTAAATAAATCTCCCTTAAGATGGCGTTCCCTTTAATGACTAAAAAATTATCTCCTAATGTCCCAGTTAACACATAGAAATGGTGCACATCACACCCATTCACATTCCAACGACCAAAACTAGACATAGGTCCCATCCATCTCATCGTCTCTGTCACCCAGGGGTCAGTCAAACTGCTCTGCCTCCTTTAGTTCTTGAAGCATCTGGATCATTGGCCCACGTATTTGTGTTTCCAGTGTATCTTCTCAATAAATCTTGGGTCCCATGCAGCCTGATCTAGACATGTCACATTCAAATAAACATAACAAGGCAAATAACACCTATTTTCCAATTCCTTCTTGCTCTTCATAAACAAATACCAAAGGGGAGATACAGTTAATTTTCAGAATGTATCCTCAAGAGGTTCTCTCATCACTGTTCCCCTGAACATCCTCCACACAGAATACATTCTCTGAAATTCTCCTAATTGGAAACCTCCCTCCCCGCCAAGTCCCCTGCCATACAGCTCAGGGCCTCTGTCTCCTGTCTCCCACTCTGGTTATATTGTCCATCAACCTGGCCTGCCTTGCTTTTTTAGCATTCTTAAGGAATCCACCATTGCCTAGATTCTCCCAAGGGAGTGCCACAGTCTGACCTAGTGAAAGACAATCTTACCTTCAAAAAAAGAGCCACTCATGGTAGACTACAAATACTCCCATAATCATAATTTACTACAAATGCCAAAAGTATTTAAAGCAGCAGAAGCCAGCTTGCCTCCTAAATGGTTATACATTTGGAAAGACCAAGGAAGTTAAAAGTCTAATTTAACTGAAAATCTATTTATATTTGTTAATCTTACTCTTCTTTGTACCCATAGTTGTAGCACAGAGAAAATTCCCTATTGCCTGTGGCATAAAGGCAAATGGATCTGTGGTTGAAGCAAATGTGACAGCAGCACCATCATCAAAACTTGACCCAGGAAGAAATGTGATGCCCACATGAGTCTATCAGGCTCCAGATCAGCCATCAAGTTTTAAAGAATAAATTTCCCATGCACTTCTCAGAAATGATCCCAAGTTAATTGGGAAGTCCAGAAAGAATGGTTTTTAAGCCATTAAAGGGAAATCAATCTTAAGGACTATTTCTTTATGGTCTAGAATATGGCAAGTGCCTTCTCTCTTTTTCTCTTCAGTTAAGGACCACGGGTATGGCAAGGTCCTAACCAGTTCTCCTGCCTCCAAGAAGACGTTCCCAAGCCCAGCCCTCGGGAAATAGCACTTGGGGCTTGTCCCTCACCAGCCCTCGGCGTGCACTCCAGCCAGCTGCAGATCACTCCGCAGCTGTGTCCTCTAAGGAGATGAGATCCTCCAGCTGAGCAGGATGACCAAGAAGGAGTTGTGTCCACTCTCTCCCTCTACCCAGTCCCTTCACCAGCCTGTTTATCATCATACACAGTCTGTACTCAGAACATCTCCAAACTGGACACTGGTGGTTGAAAATGAAGTACGTAAAATTATATTACTGTGTATTATATACACGTATACCATTATATCTGTGTGCATGGGCTTAATTATGAGTAACGAATTTGATCAAATCTAAGGCTTCATTTTGCATGCAAGTCCTCAAAGTACAACAGAATCACCGGTTCTTTAGCTCTTATTTTCATTTTTTAACAGAGAAAGCGCAAAGTATAAATCATAAGGTAGAGTCAACAGGAGAGATCACGGTATCTTTTTGTTTCATTATAGTTGTTGTCATTGTTCAATTACAAAGTTGTGTCTGCCTCTCTGCAACCCCATGAACTACAGCACACCAGACTTGCCTGTCCTTCATTATCTCCTGAAGTTTGCTTAAACTCATGTCCATTGAGTCCGTGAAGCTATCCAACCTTCTCATCCTCTGCCACTTAAGCAGGGAAACAACAAGCATCTCATAGGATGCCACTTAAATGGTACGGGTGTTTTTTCTCCTAGATTCCTAGAATTTTAGAGCAGTGGTTTCAGTGATCATCCATCACGATGGTCTCATTTTACAGGCACTACCAGAGGTACAGATCTATGCTGTTCAGCATGGTAGCTGCTAGCCACATGGGGCCACTGAACACTTAAAATATGGATACTCCATATTGAGTTATGCTCAAAGTGGAAAATATATACTAGGTTTCAAAGATTTAATATGTGAAAAAGAATATAAGACATCTTATTGATACATATTTTTAGAAGCTTTTTTTAATACCTTGTTTGTTTTGCCTCTAACTCAGCATTTATTCTTCATCAATCTTTATTCTTTGGCATGTTTGGGCTTCCCATTGCAGTGGCCTCTCTCATTGCAGAGCACTGGCTCTGGGCACATGCACATCAGAGCACTGGCTCGTAACTGGACACACCGGCCCTGCCGTTCCTCAGCACGTGGGATCTTCCTGGGCCAGAGATCAAACTGGTAACCCTTGCACTGTAAAGCAGACTCTTTACCCACTGGACCACCAGGGAAGTCCCTATGTTATTGATACATTTTATTGATTACATGTTAAATGATTATATTTTGATATATTGGATTAAACAAGATACATTAAAATTACTTTCACTTCTTTTTATTTTGTAAAAATGTGACTACTAGAAAACTGTAAATTAGATGCGTGGCTCAAACTTACAATACACATTCTATTCCCTGAGGCACTTGGGATCTTAGTTCCCTGAGCAGGGATTGAACTTGCGTCCCCTGTATTGGAAGGGGGCTTTTTAACCCATGCATCACCAGGGAAGTCTCAGGAGTCCTTTTATTTATTTACCAGTCATTTTGTACACTACATCCACATATTGACTTATTTTATGTCTAGAAGCTTATACCTTTGGATTCTTATCACCCACCCTGCCCCCAAGAATCATTCTATGTCACCAGATATTTATAGATCCAGAAGTTCCACTTATAATACCAATTCAATATATTTCTGTCCCTGAAAAACCTGTTCTGAGATTATTGCTCATGTTAAGTCTCATGTTGCTTGAAAATTCAAACATGGTTAGAGAAGAAAGGAATATGAAGAATTCTATTTTTGCCACTTATGACCCAGAGAAACAGCAACCAGGTACTAATTCCCTGGTTATGCTGGAGGCAGGTACTAAACACACACACATACACAGGATCAGTTCCTGCCCTGAGCAATCAAGGTAACACTTCCCACTGGGACTGAAAACTTAACCACGGACACTCAGAGCTGGAAGAATTTTTACAGACTGCTGACTCCAGCCTCTTCGTTTTACCACCGAGGAACCTCTATATCTCTATGACTTGCACAAGGTCACACTGCAAAGTAGAAGCCCTTCTGGGACCTACCCCAAAGATTTCTGGCAATTCATCCACAAGCATATAGACGACATTCAGCTTTTTCAGGTAGTTTCAAGTTTAAGAGTATTAAAGGGAAAAGCAATTCATTAAACAGGCAATGTATCAAGCAAAATAAGGAATGTTTAGAATTCTGTAAAACACACAAATCAGAAACAACACTACTAATTACTGCTCTACCAAACAACATAATATAAATGAAGGTATTCTTTGGATTTTTTTAATCATAAAAATTAAAAACAAAAGCCTTTCTGTTTTGGCCAATATGATTCTCCTTAAAGAGAAGAGGACTTTAAAGAAAAATTTTCGATGCTCGAAAAAACACTTTAAATAAACACACTTTTGCTGGATAGTAAGCTTTCTGGCCATTTCTTTCTTTGTACTAAGATATAGCTACATGCTAGACAGAATCGGTTTAATTCTCCTAAGGGCAAATTCAAATTGACTTGTTAGTGCAAATTATCCGGTGGTGGCTGTGGGGGGAGTGCCTATTTGTGTACATGTATGCACAGAAGTTGGCTTCATCAGGGCTATGCCTAATTGACTGACACTTTCTTTAGTGTCCAATCTTATCCTTATGAGCTTATGTCAAATAAACCAAAGCTACCTCCTCATTTCTTCCACCTATCTATCCTTGAATACAGACACAAATGAACTTATTAGGCAACGCAGAAAGACTTCCTCATTATCCTAAATGAATGGTAATTTGAAAATGGTCAGGGAAAGTTCAAGCAGTTTCCTCACGCATGAGCTACCTGTAGACAGTCTGCAATCCCACAGTGACAAATACAAAGCCAGAGAGAAAACATAAAAGGGGTATTTCAGTCAACTTTTAGACATTTTGGAATAAAGAAACAGCGTTTTCAACTCCAACACTTCTTTGAAAGCTTACAGCTGATAGGCTTATGGTGTGTAATAAGGGCTTTATACTTAATTCACTCCATTTCATCTTGTTATTTAACGCATTCTTAAACTGCTAAATGTTTCCACTGTGAGGGAAGAATGTACAGATAATACTAAACTGGCACGTTTAAAACAAAAGCAAAATGTAGATGAGCTTTTTTAAAAGTTATTTTTAAGAGGACAATAATTGCTTTGCAATATTGTTTTGGTTTCTGCCATACTGCACAAGCTTTTAAGAAAAAAATCTCATATGGATGAACCTAGAGTCTATTATATAGAATGAAGTAAGTCAGAAAGAGAAAAATAAATACCAGATCTTAACTAATATATATGGAATCTAGACACACAGTACAGATGAGCTTATCTGCAGGGCAGCACTGGAGATGCAGACAGAGAACAGACTTATGGACACAGGGTGGTGGGAAGAAACAAGAGGGTGGGGCAAATGGAGAAAGTAACACGGAAACATATACCACCACTACCAAACAGATAGCCAATGGGAATTTGCTGTATGACTCAGAGAACTCAGACTGAAGCTCTGTGACAACCTAGAGGGGTGGGATTGGATGAGAGTTAGGAGACAGAGGAGATGTAGGTCTACCTATGGTGGATTCATGTGGATGTATGGCAGAAACCAACACAATACTGTAAAGCAATTGTCCTTCAATTAAAAGTAATTTTTTTAAAAAAGGAAAAACTTCGTAGCTCATCTCTTGAATCTGAGATCTAAGCTTTTCTTAAGGTTCAAAGACAGTTAAAAAAAAAATTAATGGTCACAAACAGGTAGAAGGGCTTATAAAGTATACAATCTCTTCAACACAAATTAGGCAGTGAAGAAACTATTTGCCACTGCAGGTGAGAGTGAATACAGAATGCAATTTAAAGGAGCTGAATCAAAGGGTTTTTTTTTTTTTTAATTAATTTATTTATTTATTTTGGGGGGGGTGGGTTGGGGACAGAGGGGATGGGCGGGCCACTTCTATTGGTCTTTCAGTTGTCTATTTTCATCCATCTCAAAGGGGTTTTTTAATGATAAAAATTAGAAGAAATGAGGGATGTTTTCAACAAAATACATGGGCTTGAAAAATTGTCCTAACATTTATACTATGATTGTAAATCTTCTCTTCTTGATTGTGCTGAACTTCTCAAGCCAGAAATGGAATAAGAAATGACTCAAATATATAGTAATAATACTCTTAAGTTAAATTTAAGAATAGATACAGTAATCATGAGCAACATTGAGATTTTTTTGATACTGTTATTAAAATATTTAATTATCAAAGCCAAAAAATCTGAAAATTAGAGTTGTGGTTAATTTACAGGGGTTAACAGTATAAATGATTATTTGATTTGGTTATCCTTAGAAACAGTATTTTTTATTACCTTTAGAGATAGTATTTGACTGTTTAAAAGAATAAGATAATTTAATATATAACTTTAGGTTCATGAGATCACTGGAGACAGTATGGAGATTTCTTAAAAAACTAAAAATAGAAGCACCATACGACCCATCAATCCCACTCTTAGGCTTATACCCTGATGAAATTAAATCCGAAAGAAGCACCTGTACCCCAATGTTCATTGCAGCTCTCTATACAATAGCTGGAACATGGAAGCAACCTAGATGCCCACCGACAAATGAATGGATACAAAAGCTCTGGTACATATATACAATGGAATACTACACAGCTATAAAAAGAAATGCAGAAGAATCAGCCTTAATGAGGTGGCTTGATCTAGAACGTATCATAAAAAGTGAAGTCAGTCAGAAAGAGAAGGACAAGTACAATATACTAACACATATATATGGAATCTAGTAGGATGGTGATGATGGCACATACAGTGAAGCGACGGAAAGACAGACATGGGACAGTGGACATATAGACATTGTGGGGAAGGAACAGTGGGTGAGAGGCATAAAGGAAGTAGCTTGAAGGCCTGTACTATCATATGTGAAGCAAAGAGCTATAGTTATTGCTCTGTGAGAAAAGCAGATCCTTCACAGGTGCTGTACGACGGTCTGGAGGGGTGGGATGGGGGGGATATACATATAACTAATCTGAGAGCATACATATCTGTAAACAACAAAACTCTGTAAAAGTCAAAAGTAAAATAAAAGTTAAAAAAAAAGTATTGCTTAAAAGTAAGAAATGCTTTTGAAAGTTTAAGTTTTGCCCTTAAAACATAATTAGCAATGTTACTTATTAAATATTGTGACAGCAAGTTTTCAAAAAAAAATAGTATAAATGATTATTTGATTTGGTTATCCTTAGGAACAGTATTTTTTATTACCTTTAGAATAGTATTTGACTGTTTAAAAGAATAAGGTAATTTAATATATAACTTTAGGTTTATGAGATCACTGGAGACCCTCAAATGCTTAGCTTTTTCTTGCCAGTTTTGTGAGATATATTTGATATATTTCAGGATATTCAAGTTTTTAAAATGTGTATTTAAGTGTCTAAGGGAAATTTCACTGAATTAACAAGTGGAGTTAACTTAGTAGTAAATTAAAAACTGATCAAAGAATTAAGTGAAAGGCATGGCATACATATTTAAAATTGAAATGAAATTAAAGGCTTAGAACAACTGGGCTTTTACATTTCTCAACCTTAACAAACTCAGTATCAAGTAAAATAAGCAACTTCAAATGTTTATTCGCTTGCCAAAAAAGCCCCTTTCAAATATGTGAAAGTCAATTGCAGGAGACACAAGTGTGTCATAGATCACCAGAATGTCCAGAGAATGAGAGATCCACATATGGTATTGGCCTCCAACCAGTCAAGATCCCATCATGCTGGATATTAGACACCCCCTTTCTGCAAGCTTAGGGTTTCCAAGGTATGCAGCAGACATGGAGACTCCAGGTTTGATCCCTGGGCTGGTAGGATCCCCAGGGGGAAGAAATGGCAACCCACCCCAATATTCCAGTCTGGAGAATCCCATGGATGGAGGAGCCTGACAGACCACAGTTTATGGACTCACAGAGAGTCAGATACAACTGAGCACACCCACAGGAGTGTGGTTGCCCCAAACATATTACAGTCTGACATTTTTGCCTGAAAATTACAAGTGATTGGGAAAGAATTTCCAGATAGATTAGGAATTAAAAAGCTAAGTTCAAAACAGAATGTATAATATTTGATTAGCTAGGATACCAGCTGTTATTGAAAAGGGGTCCCATCATTACTAGCTCAGGGCTCGTATGGCACCTTCACAGGATCAGGAATGAAGGCTTTATCTACCTTGTTGCTTTTTCATCCTCACCACCAAACTTCCACCTCAGGGGAAAGGATGGTTGCTCTAACTGCTACCACCTGATCAGCATCCTTCTCTAGAAGGGAAGAAAAATAGTATAAATGATTATTTGATTTGGTTATCCTTAGGAACAGTATTTTTTATTACCTTTAGAATAGTATTTGACTGTTTAAAAGAATAAGGTAATTTAATATATAACTTTAGGTTTATGAGATCACTGGAGACCCTCAAATGCTTAGCTTTTTCTTGCCAGTTTTGTGAGATATATTTGATATATTTCAGGATATTCAAGTTTTTAAAATGTGTATTTAAGTGTCTAAGGGAAATTTCACTGAATTAACAAGTGGAGTTAACTTAGTAGTAAATTAAAAACTGATCAAAGAATTAAGTGAAAGGCATGGCATACATATTTAAAATTGAAATGAAATTAAAGGCTTAGAACAACTGGGCTTTTACATTTCTCAACCTTAACAAACTCAGTATCAAGTAAAATAAGCAACTTCAAATGTTTATTCGCTTGCCAAAAAAGCCCCTTTCAAATATGTGAAAGTCAATTGCAGGAGACACAAGTGTGTCATAGATCACCAGAATGTCCAGAGAATGAGAGATCCACATATGGTATTGGCCTCCAACCAGTCAAGATCCCATCATGCTGGATATTAGACACCCCCTTTCTGCAAGCTTAGGGTTTCCAAGGTATGCAGCAGACATGGAGACTCCAGGTTTGATCCCTGGGCTGGTAGGATCCCCAGGGGGAAGAAATGGCAACCCACCCCAATATTCCAGTCTGGAGAATCCCATGGATGGAGGAGCCTGACAGACCACAGTTTATGGACTCACAGAGAGTCAGATACAACTGAGCACACCCACAGGAGTGTGGTTGCCCCAAACATATTACAGTCTGACATTTTTGCCTGAAAATTACAAGTGATTGGGAAAGAATTTCCAGATAGATTAGGAATTAAAAAGCTAAGTTCAAAACAGAATGTATAATATTTGATTAGCTAGGATACCAGCTGTTATTGAAAAGGGGTCCCATCATTACTAGCTCAGGGCTCGTATGGCACCTTCACAGGATCAGGAATGAAGGCTTTATCTACCTTGTTGCTTTTTCATCCTCACCACCAAACTTCCACCTCAGGGGAAAGGATGGTTGCTCTAACTGCTACCACCTGATCAGCATCCTTCTCTAGAAGGGAAGAAAGGTTCGTTTCAAGGTCACAACTCAGAATCACCTACACGACTACGGTTTTCATCCAGTGGACTATAAACTTACTCAAACAGCCACACCTAACAGCCGTAGGTGAACTGAAAAATTGAGTCTTCACCTCCAGGTCACGTGGCAAGCTACTACCTTATTACAGAAGGAGGAAAGAAGATATTCAGGAGACTGCTAGCTGTCTTTGCTGCAAAAATGCCACTTTTTAACTTAAGATTTTTTTAAAATAGTCAGAGTATTCACTTTTTGTATGAAAACCTAGGAAACAAATATGACATGTGCAACAAAGCACGGATTCCAGAACATCAGCCCACAATCCAATGTCAGAAATGTAATGAAGTTTTCATTAGTCCAAGAGTGAAAAGTTTAACATGAACAAGTGAGTTAGTTATAAATGTATGTTTATCCAATTTAAAGTATCCTCTAGGGCTTCCCCTGGTGGTCCAGTGAGTAAGGACACCGCCTTGCAGTGCAAGGGGCGCCGGTTCGATCCCAGGCCTGGGAAGATTCCACGTGCCGCGGAGCGGCTGGACCCATGTGTCCAATTACCGAGCCGGAGCTCTGGAGCGCATGCGCCCAGAGCTGGCGCTCAGCAACGACAGACGCCACCGTGATGGGAGGCCCACAGGAGCCAAAAGAACAAAGATGGACGAAAATAGAGAAATGAAGGACCAATGGAAGTGGCCCACCTGCTCCCCTCCCTCCCCAACCCGACCCCTGCCCAAAATTAAAAAAAAAAAAATGAAAAAAAAAAAAAATAAAGTATCCTCTATTAAGAGTAAGCCTTTTCTACTAGTTAAAGGTAAAAACCCTTTCTTTTATGCAATTATATTGATACTAAATGGCAGTGCATTTGTTCATTCAGCAAATATTTCTGAAACACGCAAGCACCATACAAGATCTTAAGGATTCACTGGTTCTAATAGTCCCTACACTCAACAACTATAGTCTAAGGGGAAATAGGAGTAAATATAATTTCAGAAACAGTTTCAAACCATGATGACGACTATTTTTAAAAAGAAATGTATAGTATATTTATAGTTGATTTCTGTTGATACATGGCAGAGACCAACACAATATTGTGGAGCAATATGAAAATGCTTTCATTAAAAATAAATAAAGAAAACACTGCAGACTGGGCTATGGGAGAATATTCTGGGGGGATTTATTTGGATCAGGGAGTCAGTGAAGGCTTCTAGGAGGGAAAGGTGTTTCAGATGCATTCTGAAATGAGTAGGAGTTAGCTAGAAGACTAGTAAGGAGACGGGCGGAGGCAGACAATTGGTGTGTGCAGACATCTCAAAAGAGAGGGTCTGGCCCATAAAAAGCCCTAAAATGAAGTTCTCTGGCCAGAAGTGAGTGATCACAGGGAATAATGGCAGAAGGGTAGTGGGGGTGGATAGAAGGTCTCGCGGGCCATGCATAAACTTTAGATTAGCATCCAAGGCAATGGGAAGACAGAAAAGTTTTGAGAAGGAAAACAACAATCCAATTTACATGTTTAAAAGGTTACTCTGGCTGGAGTGTGGAGAGTGGACTACAGCCAAGGAGCAGTAGAGGATGCAGTAATCCAGACAAGAGTTGGGGCAAACAGGATGACAAGAAGTGCCAACAGAGTGACTGGGCCTCCTGAAGCAGATTCTGGTGAGATGTAGGCTCTAGGAGATAGAAACAGGACTGTGACTAAGCTCCAAGACTCTGGAGTCAGGCTACCTGGGTTCAAACCCCAGCTCTGCCCTGGCGGGTGGACCTTGTTTTGGAGCCTCAGTTCCCTCATCTGTAGAATGGGGTGGACAGTAGTAATTGCACCTCCAAGCACAAAAATAAATCATACAAATGCCTGGAATGATGACTGGATGTATAAATGTGAATGTTTTATTATTACTATTTCATTTCTAGTGTTAAATCTAGTAGAAGATCAAGAGACACAGAAAGAGAGCAGACGTGTTGACAGGGCTGGAGAGGGTAAGTTGGGACAGCAGCACTGACAAATGTCCACTACCATGTGTGAAACAGATAGCTACTGAGAACCTGCTGGGCAGCACCAGAAGCTTAGCTCAGTGCTGTGTGGACTTAGCAGAAGGGTAGGGTGAGGTTGGGAGGGAGGTTCACGAGGGAGGGGCTATATGTATACATACAGGTGATTCAGTTCATGGTACAGCTGAAACTGACAACACTGTAAAGCAATCATACTCCAATTAAAAAAAAAAGATCAAGAAAGACTCTCTGGATTCTGGCTTGAGCACCCAGATAGTCACATCCAAAAAAGATAGGTAGAAATGCACGAATCAGAGAGAGAGAAAGAAAGAGAAGAGCCTCCAATTTGGTTCAGTGTGTTCAATTTTGGTTAAGATAGAAGTTGGTAAGTAGGTCTAATATCACCTTGTAAATTGTTTTTTAGATGAATATATTCGAATATCTTTTAACATTTTTACTTGGTAAATTGTTTAGGTGCATACTCCAACTGTTTCCTTTCCTCAATTTTAAAAAATACAGACTCAAAAATACAAAAGCTGAAAGCCACTGCCGATGACTAACATCTGTATCAACAAAGGAAATAAACATATCTGCAAAGCACATAATGTCTTGCCACTTCAACTATCTCCTCTTAGTACAATATCCAGGGATTACTTCTGCCAACTGCACAGAAAGAGATCATTTTCTTTGAAATTCACTCAGGTTAGGGTGTGGCTCTTAACACATCCTAAACTTCAGAGGATTAAAATCTTTGCAATGACTGATTCTTTTAGAGTTTCCAAATTTTAAACTCTTAAATTAAGTGCAAAACAGCCTCCAAAAATTAAGTGCAAAACAGCCTCCAAAATCCTGAAGTCTAAGTCTTAGAGACAGAACTAACAGATATTTGCAAAAAATTACATAAAGACCAAGACGAATTGATTTTTATTTCAAATTACTTCAAAAGAGAAGAAAAAAATTAACCAATTTCTCAGCTGTCTATATTTTCCAAATATTGTTTCATTTCTAGGATCCAGACTCAATTTTCTTATTTTTACACCATCCGCTATTGGCCACTGACAACTGATCGACCGTGCAAAGCTGCTTTTGGACCGAACAATGAAAGATGATGTTTCTCTTTTTCTTCCATTCATTAAAAAAGTATAAAATACAAGAATGTATCAGTTCCTTAGGAAAGAAAAACAGAACTTCACGACTAGGACTATTACCCTTTGGATGGAAATACGAGCCAGTGTCCCACAGAGTGTGAACTTTCAAATAACAGACAGATAGATTGTGGCTCCTACTAAAACATGCTTCCTCCACACCACTCAGTCCTCAATAGATACCTACCTAATGGTTATTGGCCATATAACCATTTCAATTTATAGGAGCATAGCTTTGGCACACTCTGAGGTATTGCACCTTAGAGTACAAGGGCCCATCCAAATGCACACATTGTTGCTAAGAACTCTTGCCAAGGTAAGATGGATGTACATGCGCACCTGTTCCTCCTCTTTGCCCAGCAACCTGGGGACAAAGGCTAAACAATCCCAAAAGAGCATGCAGCCCACACTTTGAAGAGCCTTCATCAAGCTGGTGAGAGAGACTGCTTCAACTTCAAGACAGAGCATCCCATAGGCAGTTTGATCCCAGGGGTCTCCTGAATAACCACTGAAAGCGAAGGGGATCTGCCCTAGAGCCAAGGGCAGCAATCAGAGGCTGGCCCCTCATCCTGAGCTTCAGGCCAAGGCTGTAAGACTGATTCTTCAACTTATTTGTAACAGGACCCCCTGGAGATCTTATTAACAGACAGCTTGCTGGCTCCACTCTAGAATTTGACTCAGAAGGCCATGATGAGGACTGAGACTTTGTATTCCCCAGAGTTCCAGAGGTATTGATACTGCTGGTCCTGGGAACGCACTTTCAGAAACACTGGTATAAACTATCAGATGCTATAAGTGGAAAGACCTCAAAGGTCACATGATCCAAACCTTTCATTTTACAGCTGAGGATCCTGGGGTTCGAAAAGGGAATGTCCTTGCTCGTGGTCACATATTCATGACTCGGAAGCTGCCTCCACCAAAACAACAACAGAGCCCCCAAATAACTCAGGTTTCCAGAGCCTTAACCCCCTGCTTGCTTCATGATGTTAAGTCATGACCCCACGTCAGGTCCATTCTCTGAGAAGGGACACCAGCAGAGACGTCTGGTCCTTGACTGTCCTATCTGCATGCCTTTCTGGGAACAAACACGCCACTTCTATCAGTGACCTTGTTAACTGACCCCTGACAGATGGCTGGCGGCACACTGAGGACTGTTTATTGCCTGTATTTTATTGTTTTTAATTTTATCATATTTACTTTTGATGGAAATACGAGCCAGTGTCCCACAGAGTGTGAACTTTCAAATAACAGACAGATAGATTGTGGCTCCTACTAAAACATGCTTCCTCCACACCACTCAGTCCTCAATAGATACCTACCTAATGGTTATTGGCCATATAACCATTTCAATTTATAGGAGCATAGCTTTGGCACACTCTGAGGTATTGCACCTTAGAGTACAAGGGCCCATCCAAATGCACACATTGTTGCTAAGAACTCTTGCCAAGGTAAGATGGATGTACATGCGCACCTGTTCCTCCTCTTTGCCCAGCAACCTGGGGACAAAGGCTAAACAATCCCAAAAGAGCATGCAGCCCACACTTTGAAGAGCCTTCATCAAGCTGGTGAGAGAGACTGCTTCAACTTCAAGACAGAGCATCCCATAGGCAGTTTGATCCCAGGGGTCTCCTGAATAACCACTGAAAGCGAAGGGGATCTGCCCTAGAGCCAAGGGCAGCAATCAGAGGCTGGCCCCTCATCCTGAGCTTCAGGCCAAGGCTGTAAGACTGATTCTTCAACTTATTTGTAACAGGACCCCCTGGAGATCTTATTAACAGACAGCTTGCTGGCTCCACTCTAGAATTTGACTCAGAAGGCCATGATGAGGACTGAGACTTTGTATTCCCCAGAGTTCCAGAGGTATTGATACTGCTGGTCCTGGGAACGCACTTTCAGAAACACTGGTATAAACTATCAGATGCTATAAGTGGAAAGACCTCAAAGGTCACATGATCCAAACCTTTCATTTTACAGCTGAGGATCCTGGGGTTCGAAAGGCAATGTCCTTGCTCGTGGTCACATATTCATGACTCGGAAGCTGCCTCCACCAAAACAACAACAGAGCCCCCAAATAACTCAGGTTTCCAGAGCCTTAACCCCCTGCTTGCTTCATGATGTTAAGTCATGACCCCACGTCAGGTCCATTCTCTTAGAAGGGACACCAGCAGAGACGTCTGGTCCTTGACTGTCCTATCTGCATGCCTTTCTGGGAACAAACACGCCACTTCTATCAGTGACCTTGTTAACTGACCCCTGACAGATGGCTGGCAGCACACTGAGGACTGTTTATTGCCTGTATTTTATTGTTTTTTAATTTTATCATATTATTTTGTACTTTTTGACTATGCCACATAGCATGTGGGATTTTACTTCCCCGACCAGAGATCAAATCTGCAACCCCTGCTTTAGAAGCATGGTCTTAACCACTGGATCATCAGGGAAGTTCCATCTTGCCTAGATTTTAAACTCACGAAGGCTGGTTCCGGACAGCACGTTCTTACCACTACACCTCTCCCAAGTGCCCTGGCAGATGGGCAAAATCAGACGGCCTGAGGTTTCGAAAAGAGACACCAAGTTGCAAGAGAATCACAGATGATTGGCAGCACTTGCATGGAGGGAGGCATCCAGGGCAGCCGCAGTGACAGTCAGCTCTCCGGGTTACAAGTCTCTGGCTATGGGCTTGGCAGACTGCTCTGATCCCAGTGTCAAGACTCCCTTGGATCTTGCCCTTTGGCTTAGCCTGCTCTTCAATTCCCACCAATTCTATGAACTTCCTGTTTCTCCTCCAATTATTCTTCTGCTTAAATGGTCTGCAACCAGGAACCCTGGCCAACATGCTAAGTCATTAATTTACCTTTCAGCAGGGCACCGACTGCAGTAATGAAAGTTGGGGCTCTGCAGAGGGTCCTGCAGTGCCTTTCTCCTTCAGTGCCCTGGGCCTTCTGCTGGTGGGCTTCCTTAAACAGCGTCTGCGGCGGAGGCTGCTGGCCTTGCAGGGAGCCCAGCTTCGGGCCATCTGCATTCATATGAAGCTATGTCCATGCTAAGGATTTCCCAGACTACACTCATTGATTCAGAAGCATACCTTCTCCCCCATGGGGCCACAGGCTCACACGACAGGGACAAGAAAGGCCCAGAGGGCTCTAGAGCTTGGAAGGGAATGGAGCCAAGTCACATTGGTGATCGTGCCCTGGGGAAAGGCTCTGAGAATTCCCTGGCATCTACTTTCCCAGTTTTACTATATGATTCTTTTCATTTCATGAGATACCCTGGTGAGAATCCTTTCAATAAAGTCCCGCCTCCTTTTTTTTTTTTTTTTTTTTGGCCTAAATATCTGTCTTTAGCAACACAATAGCTCTGCTACACTGACTTGCTGTACGTTTTCTGTCTTCTCAGTCCAGCTACCTCCCCACCTGCCACCCAACTCATGGGAGTTCTTACAGGAAACTTGTCTCTTGTGATTCAGGTATCATGGAAAAAGAGAAAACAAAAGGTGATACAGACTAGAAGTCATTAAAAATAAAACTGACAAAAAACCTTTGAGGACTAAGACTTTTTCACACTGTTTTTCATCTAACTTCACTGTTAGATTATTCCATGTCATTTGTATCTGCTCACAGTATTACAATCTTAAAACTTTCATCATCCAACTCAGAGCTTTATAGATGTGGTTTTTCAGATACATACATACTGGTGACTGATTTGAATTAGGGGAGTTGGTACCTTTGCTTCAAGTGGCTTAAATATCTCAGAAAAGAAAAAAGGAATCATTCTCCACTGAAAGTGATCAAGGCCCTGCATTGAAATGGTTGATTCCTGAACTGGGAAGAGGGGTACGAGATGAGTCTGGAGCATGGAATTGTGTCAGAAGGTAGGGAAATGCTCCAAAACCACTGTGCCAGTCTGGTACAGTTTGAGTACTAAAATGATTCAGTACAGCAATGAAATAAAAACCATAGCTAAAACTCTCTCAAAAGCACACACACGCTTAGCTATACATGAGTTTACATGGATAATAAACAAACCAAAAAAAAGGGGGCAAAGATGCTCTTACAGCAGAATGTCCAGTGCCAACTGGTCAGTGGAGAGAAGCTGGAGCTGGAAAATCATTTTCTAGTCATTAAGCCTATAGACTTCCAGCCTAGGAACATGACAGCTAGTTCTAAAATGGAATTTTGTTATAACCAATGAAATAACACTTTAGGGGACTCAGTTCAACTCTTTACTGTAAGAAGAGTAAGAGATTTTAAAGTCAGCTTCAGGCTCACAAAACAGAAAGGAAAACTCCAAACAAAACATCTTCATTAAAGCACAACCAGGACCACTTAGACAAACGGCTTGTACTACAACTGGTCAACTGAAATGGAAACTGCGTTTTACTGGTGGCTAAAGACGCTACAAAATGGTGTGAGGCCAGCGGACACTTACTCGAGTCAAGCCTGCAGTTAAGAGAGAACCAGAGCTTGAACTCAGGCCGTCAGACCTAAGAAATTCACGTTTTTAATTCCTATACCAGCGTAAGTTAAATACCAGTTCCCCAGGATGCATTCCTTCCAGACAGTGTCAATGTGAAGTCTGTATCCACAAGGAAGCCATCAGAGCTGCTGAAGGCACTCAAACTGATTATCAAGGAGCACTTTCCCAAGCCTCACTCGATACCAAAAATCTGCAAAAGATCACATTTCTCTCCATTTCATTGTTATTGTCCAGACACTTTCTTCCTATACTGAGTGGTGCTCACCCGCGTTCTTATCAGAACTCTTCTATCCTACTTTTAGGAACCGAAGAGGAATTTCTTTCTACTAATTTCAGCCATCATCTATATCCCCTCCCCTCATTCTCCTTCCACTGAGAAAGCACCATACATACTGCCATCCTGCAAACATCAGCCCCCACATGGACAGCAATTTTATCTTTTCCCGTGGACACTGACCCACGCGTCTAGTAAGCACAAACAGGATACAGCCCCCCTGGATGCCCTTTGGAAATGTCCTTAAATAACTGGCCTTTCGGCTCATTCTACACTCCACACAGGATCCTTGCCGCCTATTTGCGTAAGAGTTTTCACCTGAGGTATTCAAGCAGCCTATCATCTAATGCACCCATTACAGTGCCTCAGGTGAATTTTGTTTCCACTCAAACTGCATGACTTTAGACAAAAAAAAAAAAAGCATTCCCTGATTCCTATATCTTTGACATCATGGCCTCTTCCTCCTCTCTCTTAAGAAAATCAAGTATACCCTGCTCCCTTACAGAGCAAAAGAAACCAGAGGTTTCAAAGTGCCTCCTTGGGGTTCTGGATAGTTCCATGTGGTACAGAAACTAACAACTTCTGAGTGACTAGCACCAAGATGGTGTGCTAGTCACAATTAAGCATGATTAAACAGTGAGGTGGCGGTGGCTGGGAGATCAGGCAGTGCCAAGAGGGGCAAGAAGAGGGTTGGCTCAAGGGCCTGGTAGGTACAAAAAAGGGTTCTAGTCACCTGGATTAAGTATGACTTCCAGGGAAAACATACCTACAAATATTCCTACCCTAGTTTGAAAGTAAGTAAGCACAAGCATTTTACCCCAAACAGTCTTATCATCAACACAGCTTTCTGCTTAATTTTCATTTGTCAAGCTCCTGGTATAGTTCAGGCACTGAACTTTACACACTCACTCAGATCAAAGCATTTCACAATGAAAGAAGCCTAGGTTGGTCCTTGAAAAGATAAAGCGTGCAACTCAAGGGCTTCCCAGGTGGCTCAGTGGTAAATAATCAGCCTGCAATGCAGGTGATGCAAGTTCGATCCTTGGGTCAGGAAGATCCCCTGGAAAAGGAAATGGCAACCCACTCCAGTATTCTTCCCTGGAACAGAGGAGCCTGGTGGACTATACTCCTGGGGGTCTCAAAAGAGCGGGACACGACTTAGTGACTAAACAATAGCACCAATGCAGCAAGAGCCAGGCCTAACCTTTGTGGGGCCTGAGGCAAGAGGACAACAAGGCCCCACATAGCTACTTTCCAGTGCTATCCACTAGCCTCACAAAATCCTCCTTCCTTGGCTACTGTAGTGTTATAACAACCTGGAAGGCCAAGGGCAACTAGAATTCTCAGACCCCTCAGGGCTCTGGGCCAGTCACGAGAGGGCAGCCCGGGCCAAAGAACAGAAGCCCCTCCTTGCCCACCCAGGCTCCGTCTCTCCTCCGGGCGGCCTCGTGGGCGCACCTGCAGACCCTTAGCCCACCCTTCCAGCACAGCTGCCCTGTTAGGCACTTCTCAGGGATGGGGCCTACCCTGCCCCAACTTGCAGAGCAGGCTTGGGACCTTTAGGCATGGAATTCTGGGGTGCGGTGGGCAGTGTGGGCTCTGGGTGGGCAGCCCCTTCTATTTGCAGAAAGACACCTAGCCCAGTGGGGAGGGGGCACAGCCTGGGGAAGGCCAGACACATCCCTCCTAAACCCAGGGAAGAATTATACAGGGACTCCCTCGCCTAGGTCTGAAGCCAACACTGAAAAAACCCTTCTCTATTTTCTTCTGAGCAGTGGCACTTTTCTTTCCTTGAAGCTATGTTTAAGTTTCTGATATAGCGAGAATTCCTGTCAGGAAGAGATGAAAGGGAACAGTTGAAATATTTGTAGCTGTCTAGACACTCAGTTGCTACTCTGGTCTGAGAGAAGGAAAAGGTAACTGTGTCTCAACAGCAAATGGACTGAAAAGGGTTCTAGAAAAGTCAAAACAAAAGGGATCGTGCCCTATCGCGTACACTCGGCAAACTTGAAACTCTCTCCGTTTTTTCAAGTGGGCGTCCTACCTAGACCTGTACAGACGCCAAAAGAGGCCCACGAAGAACTAGTCAGAGCGGCTGGGGCCCCCGGAGTCCCAGCCTAGGAAGGAGCACGCGCGGAGTCTAGCCGAGCAAGGGAGATCTGCGCCTTTGGCAAACAGCCTTCCCCAAAGGGAGCCCTGGGATGCGAGGCGGGCAGAGGCGGTCACAGCCAGGAGAGAGGCTAAGGCTTGGGCTGCATCCCCACGGCAGAGTCAGTATCTGCTTTGCCTTTTCTCAATCAGGGCAAGTTCTCCAAATTTCCGTCCTCCGTTTTTCATTCTCTAAAATGGGGTATCAGTTACCCTCATCACTGGGCGGCGATGCCGATAAGAACCTAGCGTAGACTCACACTTGGTGAGCGCTCAGCCAACCGGACTTATTTAGACCCGAGAGCGCACGGCCGAGGATGAACTCATGAAGTGAATCAAACAGCTGCCCACCACCGATTCCCAACATCCAGGAGGCTTCCTGCAGAGTCTGTGCGCGCCGGGGACGCAGGGGTGCCGTGCAAGAGGCTCTGGGGGGAGACGGCAACAACAACGGAGAAAGCAGACAGAGCCCTGCTTGGGGGTAGGGAAGCGGGTGCCTTCCAACGTCGTCCAGTTGAAAGTGCAAGAGATTGCTGCGTAAGGGCCCAACTTGTTACTATTCGCGAGCCCCCAGGGGGGAGGAGGAGGAGGAAGCCGCACTGCACCCCGTTCGGCTCCAGTCCTCCAGCCGGGGATCCGGCCGAGGGAAGCGGCGGGGAGGGAACTGTCCGGCGTTCAGGGGTCAGGGAGACCCAGCGACTCACCCAGCAGCAGAAGCTTGAGCTCGCGGCGCGCGTCCTTCTTGTCCCGGCGAAGCTGCCGCTCGATCTCGGCGCTGATGCGCTGCGACTCCTTCTCCTCCGCGGACAGGCAGCAGCAGCCGGCCATGGTGCGCGCAGCCCCCGACGGGCGACCAGGTGTCGAGCGCTCGGATGCTCCGCCGGCCGATCCGCGACGGCACCGGAGTTCGGAGAGAAAACACCGGGACCGACTCGAGTTTCGGAGTAAAAGGCCTCTTGGAAGGGCGGGAGCGAATCCGGAGCTCTGGCAACGCTCAAGTGTTGCTCAGATCCCGGCTGAACCAGCCCCACAACGGGGATGGCGGCGGGCGAGCCGAGGGAGAGCGCGTTGCCGGCCCCTGGAAGACCAGCGCGCCCCTTGGCGCAGGAGCTCGACAGTCAGAGAGCGCAGACCGCTCGTGAAAAGTTGGGGCGTCGGGAAGCGGGATCTTTTGGGTTCGGGGGTGTCCCAGGCAGGCGGCAGGCACGGCGTGGGTTGGAGGCAAAGGTCCTCCGGGCTGGCTGGCCCTTTCCTGCAAAGTTCTCAAAACCTCAGCAGTGACCGCAGCCTAAGACCAAATGGAAACGTTCCCGAGGGCGCTTGTGGCTCTAAGTGGTAAAAGGAGGCGGAGCGTCTCGAACCCACAGCCCTGGCGTCCGCCCTAGCTGGCCGCCGCTGCACGCCAAGTCGCTGGCGCCCGGGGGCAAGAGGGGAGGGGGAGCAAGGAGCTGGGGCGCAGGGCCCAGGCGTCTCCAGTCCCAGGAAGCAGCTCCCACACCCTCTGGCGGTGGCGTCCCGGCGTGGGGAAGGCCGAGGCTGCGGTAAACCAGCGCGCCCTGGCTTCCAGGCCCCGCTCCCTGTCCAGATTTAGGTTCCGACAGGTGAGTTAGGTTCTGCAAACTCCCAGCCTCAACTCCTCCCAGCTGCAGAAAGCGCCGAGCGCACCAGGGGCGATGTTGAGTTCCGCCCACCTGAATCTGAGGCTCTCACACCAACCGCAGCCCCACGCGGCCCGCGGCTTCCTAGACAGGCTCCTTCGGCCTCTAGGTCGCTCCAGCCCGACTCGGGCTGGACCCAAAGCCCTGAGTGTGAGCCCCGACTGGGCCGGAGCCGGCTGGCGCTGCTCTCTGAGAAGCAGCTGGCCGCGAGTTCTGTTCTGTAAGAGAACGCGAAAAGCGGAGGTTAAATATCCTCCCGGCCCTTTCCTACCCCGCCGGCGATGGGGGAATGGAAAACGGCTGGCTACTTTGCATTTTATGATAAGAAAGGCTCCTGCTTTGTTGCGAGGGCTGACGCGTCTGCAGCCGCACCCGGCAGGTTCCCTGCCCCAGCCCTGAAGCCTGACGGCCGCCTGGCTCCTGGAACGCTGGAAATCACATTTGAGCTGCGTTAATAAAAACTTAAACATGAAAAAGCAGCTCTTTGTACTCAAATGGAGCAGTAGAATGCGTATTGCAACATCTGATTCTGTCTTCTATGTACATTTTGAGGCAGAGGGCAAAGAGATTCACGAGGAAAATGGAAAAGGGAAAGTGGAGGAAGGGGATCCTGTCTTTTTTTTTTTTTTTCCCCTTCTTTTCAAGTCCGCATTTGCCTTGTGAACACTTACGATATTAGGCAACTCGTTGGTGCTTCCTCTATTGAGAGCAAGCCTAAGTGGCTTTCTTAGGGGGAGCACGTATTTAATCAATTCAAACTGTGTAGCGTGTTGAGGGGAGAGAGTGGTGTATGTCATTATATAAAGAACTTGGCATTAAGATGCTGTCTGGTTGCAAGGTCTTAATATTTATTTTACAGTTTAGCGAATGTAGAGGTATTAGGCATTTTAAATGGACGTGCATACATTATTTTTAAAAAATATTTGTCTTCCTCAGGTCTTAGTTGCTTCAGCCAGGATCTTTCGTGCACGTCTTGAGGAATCTTTCCTTCAGGGGGCAGGTATTCAACAGTTGTGACCTGTGGCCCAATGTGCATACATTCGTCAACGCCTATTTCAGTTACCTTGCAGGCATAAATTGACAGTAACAGTGACCCCTACAGGAAAGCTTCTGGGTATTTCTTTATCCTGATGCGTTTATTCACATATTTCTCTCTTAGGCTCTTACAGATTCATTTACACTTTGAGGATGAGACCTTAGCTTCTCAAATGAATAACTGCATCCTAATTATTAATATTTTAAAATATTTATTATTTATTTGGCTGTATCAGATCTTAGTTAGGTTTTGGGGCATGCAGGTTTAGTTGGGGTGAGCCCCGACTGGGCCGGAGCCGGCTGGCGCTGCTCTCTGAGAAGCAGCTGGCCGCGAGTTCTGTTCTGTAAGAGAACGCGAAAAGCGGAGGTTAAATATCCTCCCGGCCCTTTCCTACCCCGCCGGCGATGGGGGAATGGAAAACGGCTGGCTACTTTGCATTTTATGATAAGAAAGGCTCCTGCTTTGTTGCGAGGGCTGACGCGTCTGCAGCCGCACCCGGCAGGTTCCCTGCCCCAGCCCTGAAGCCTGACGGCCGCCTGGCTCCTGGAACGCTGGAAATCACATTTGAGCTGCGTTAATAAAAACTTAAACATGAAAAAGCAGCTCTTTGTACTCAAATGGAGCAGTAGAATGCGTATTGCAACATCTGATTCTGTCTTCTATGTACATTTTGAGGCAGAGGGCAAAGAGATTCACGAGGAAAATGGAAAAGGGAAAGTGGAGGAAGGGGATCCTGTCTTTTTTTTTTTTTTTCCCCTTCTTTTCAAGTCCGCATTTGCCTTGTGAACACTTACGATATTAGGCAACTCGTTGGTGCTTCCTCTATTGAGAGCAAGCCTAAGTGGCTTTCTTAGGGGGAGCACGTATTTAATCAATTCAAACTGTGTAGCGTGTTGAGGGGAGAGAGTGGTGTATGTCATTATATAAAGAACTTGGCATTAAGATGCTGTCTGGTTGCAAGGTCTTAATATTTATTTTACAGTTTAGCGAATGTAGAGGTATTAGGCATTTTAAATGGACGTGCATACATTATTTTTAAAAAATATTTGTCTTCCTCAGGTCTTAGTTGCTTCAGCCAGGATCTTTCGTGCACGTCTTGAGGAATCTTTCCTTCAGGGGGCAGGTATTCAACAGTTGTGACCTGTGGCCCAATGTGCATACATTCGTCAACGCCTATTTCAGTTACCTTGCAGGCATAAATTGACAGTAACAGTGACCCCTACAGGAAAGCTTCTGGGTATTTCTTTATCCTGATGCGTTTATTCACATATTTCTCTCTTAGGCTCTTACAGATTCATTTACACTTTGAGGATGAGACCTTAGCTTCTCAAATGAATAACTGCATCCTAATTATTAATATTTTAAAATATTTATTATTTATTTGGCTGTATCAGATCTTAGTTGTGGTACGAGGTTTGTTGTGGCATGCAGGATCTTTAAGTTGCAGCAAACAAACTCTTAGTTCCAGCACATGGGCTCTGGTTCCCTGATCCGGGATAGAACCCAGGCCCCCTACCTACATTGGCAGCATGGAGTCTTAGCCACTGGCCCACCAGGGAAGTCCCCATAATTATTAGTACTTTTAAATGATGAAAATTAGGGAAATTTGGAAGCCCCAAATTAACTGGAAATAACTGACTTGTTAGATCTAAAGTCGCTAAGATATCAAGAAAGACGTGAAGCAAATTGCTTATGGCAAATCTGCAACACTTCTCTTGGCTAGTCAACTTGGCATGTGTATCAGAAGCCTTAAACATGTCCGTCCCCTTTAACCAAACTAGTAATTTGCCTCTTAAGAAATAATCAGAGAAGCCAAAGGTTTTATTTCTAATAACAATAACTCAAAACCATCTTAATGCCCAACAAAGGTGAGAATAGGTCAATAAATTACAGCATATCCATACAACGAGCAAGTCATTAAGTATGTGAATAAAATGAGTTGGTGGGGGCTTCTCTGGTAGCTCAGTGGTAAAGAGTTGGCCTGCCAATGCTGGAGTTCGATCCCTGATCTAGGAAGATCCCACATGCTGCGGAGCAACTAAGCCTTTGAGCCACAACTATGGAGCCTGTGCTCTAGAGCCTTGGAGCCGCTACTATTGAGCCCATGTGCTGCAACTACTGAAGCATGTGTGCCCTAGAGCCCGAGTTCCACAACAAGAGAAGTCACTGCAACAAGAAGCCAGCTCACCTCAACTAGAAAGTAGCCCCCACTCCATGCAACTAGAGAAGAGCCTGCAGCAGCAGTGAAAATCCAGAATAGCCAAAAATAAAATAAATAAAATGTTTAAAAATGACTTAGGGGGAAACCACAAAATATATTGAATGTAAAAGTATTTGTTGTTTGGTTGCTAGATCGCCTCCTACTCTTTGCAACTTCATGCACTGAGGCGCCTGCTAGCTTCTCAAATGAATAACTGCATCCTAATTATTAATATTTTAAAATATTTATTATTTATTTGGCTGTATCAGATCTTAGTTGTGGTACGAGGTTTGTTGTGGCATGCAGGATCTTTAAGTTGCAGCAAACAAACTCTTAGTTCCAGCACATGGGCTCTGGTTCCCTGATCCGGGATAGAACCCAGGCCCCCTACCTACATTGGCAGCATGGAGTCTTAGCCACTGGCCCACCAGGGAAGTCCCCATAATTATTAGTACTTTTAAATGATGAAAATTAGGGAAATTTGGAAGCCCCAAATTAACTGGAAATAACTGACTTGTTAGATCTAAAGTCGCTAAGATATCAAGAAAGACGTGAAGCAAATTGCTTATGGCAAATCTGCAACACTTCTCTTGGCTAGTCAACTTGGCATGTGTATCAGAAGCCTTAAACATGTCCGTCCCCTTTAACCAAACTAGTAATTTGCCTCTTAAGAAATAATCAGAGAAGCCAAAGGTTTTATTTCTAATAACAATAACTCAAAACCATCTTAATGCCCAACAAAGGTGAGAATAGGTCAATAAATTACAGCATATCCATACAATGAGGAAGTCATTAAGTATGTGAATAAAAATGAGTTGGTGGGGGGCTTCTCTGGTAGCTCAGTGGTAAAGAGTTGGCCTGCCAATGCTGGAGTTCGATCCCTGATCTAGGAAGATCCCACATGCTGCGGAGCAACTAAGCCTTTGAGCCACAACTATGGAGCCTGTGCTCTAGAGCCTTGGAGCCGCTACTATTGAGCCCATGTGCTGCAACTACTGAAGCATGTGTGCCCTAGAGCCCGAGTTCCACAACAAGAGAAGTCACTGCAACAAGAAGCCAGCTCACCTCAACTAGAAAGTAGCCCCCACTCCATGCAACTAGAGAAGAGCCTGCAGCAGCAGTGAAAATCCAGAATAGCCAAAAATAAAATAAATAAAATGTTTAAAAATGACTTAGGGGGAAACCACAAAATATATTGAATGTAAAAGTATTTGTTGTTTGGTTGCTAGATCGCCTCCTACTCTTTGCAACTTCATGCACTGAGGCGCCTGCTAGTCTCTTCGCAAGAATACTGGAGTGGGTTGCTGTTTTCTCCAGGGGATCTTCCCAACCCAACTTGGATCGAACCCAAGTCTCCTATTTGGCAGGGTGATTCTTTACTGTTGAGCCACCAGGGAAGCCCATGCAAAACTATGGCAAAAAATTTTATTATGGGAATGTACAAATGCATTTTTTTAGGATTTTTTGTTTAATTTTTGTATTTTTATTTTGGGCTGTGTTGGGACTTTGTCGCGGTACATATGCATTTTTAAGGGACTAAAAGAACACACACCAACAAGGTAATCTGGTCTGAGTCATAGCTTTTTGGTTGATTTTAATTCTCCGATAGAAACTTATTTGGGCAGCTTGCATAAAGTAATCTGCACCCTAATTTCCTCAGCTATAAAAATGAAAGCAGATGAACCAGAGCAAACTCAGATTTTTTCAGCTCTACCATCAATTATTTCTTTGAAGCGTTTCACTTATAAGGTAGCATAAAAATAATCATAAACCAAAAGTTACTGACCAGTGATAACTAGATAGTCAAACTACTATATCACAAGTCAGTTACTTTTCTTTTCTTTTTTTTTTTTTAAAGATTTATTTATTTATTTTATTTTGGGCGGGGTTCGGGTTGGGGAGGGAGGGGAGTGGGCGGGCCACTTCTATTGGTTTTTCATTTCTCTATTTTCATCCGTCTTTGTTCTTTGGCTCCTGTGGGCCTCCCATTGCGGTGGCCTCTGTTGTCGCAGAGCACTGGCTCTGGGCGCATGTGCTCCAGAGCTCCGGCTTGGTAATTGGACACATTGGTCCAGCCGCTCCGCGGCACGTGGGATCTTCCCAGGCCAGGGATCGAACCGGCGCCCCTTGCATTGCAAGGCGGTGTCCTTATCCACTGGACCACCAGGGGAAGCCCCTACTTTTCTATTTCTATGTTTTTTATTCACATCTCTATTTTCCTTAAGATCTAGGAAAGGGATGGGGATAATTTTGACATGATTGATTCATTTGCAACACTATTGCTAAAATCCAGCTTCTTGTTCATCAGTGCCAGATTAAATCCCGGAAATAGAGTTGTGGGTGAAGCAGAAAGAACTAGCTTTATTGCTTTGCCAGGCAAAGGGCGTCACAGCAGGCTCCTGCCTCGAGGCTGCGTGTCTGGCTCTGAAGGGGGTGGTGAGGAGTATCACAGTGTGCAAGGAGCAGAGCATGATCAGCTCGTGGACATTCTTCTGATTGGCTGGTTGTGAGGGAACTGGGAGTTAGCCTCATCAGCCTTCTGGTTCTAGCCAGTCTGGAGTCTAAGTGGAGCACACAGTTAACTTTTTCCACCTGGTGGGGGTTTCAGTATCTGCCAAACAGCTCAAAGGACATGGCTCTGAATGTTATCTCTAGTCCTTGAGGAAGAACTAAAGGACCTTGACTTTGTTTAATGGCAAAAATCATATTATTTTGTCTTGCCTTCCTGTTTTCTGTTCTTGCTGCATTTTCTCACTTCGCTGATTACATTTATTCCTTGACTAATGCTTTTCTAAAAAATAAAAAAATAAAAGGCAGGCAGAGGACATGGGTGGGGGTCTATTCTGGGAAGGCCTCATGGAAGCCTGCTCAGTTACATCTTTCGAAGAAGCAGTTGTTTACAAAGAGGTCTCAGTAAAAAAGAATGGTTTCTTTGGTTGTTCCCAAAGTGCTGCAATTCCGTTTCACTCCTCTTGAAGATCAGAGCACAGTCTGAACGTGACTTTTTAGATCCATGCCAAGTCCTGGGCTGCAAAGTTGACTTAACTGCCTGAATGTCCACTGAGTCCATGCAAAACCTATTACCAGGCTTTGAAAATTCATATACTGAGACATTCCAGACATTAGGTAGGCTATAGCTAGTAGAAAGGAGACTAAGACCCTGAAATCTGAAGTCAGCCTTCCTTGCTTCCTCCCAGAGAGCAGACCGTGGAGCACAGAATAATCTGGGTGATTGCCCACAGCTTACAGAAGCGCACAGCGGTCCCTCCAAGTAACATCTCCCTCCCGCTGAGCCGCCCCTCTCCCATCGCTCCCCTGGAAACTTCAGACAAACATAACTAGGTGTTCTCCCACCCCTTGTCTTGGTTCATGGTATTCCCTCTTCCAAGAGTGCTCTATCTCACCCGAGACAAAATTAGGTACTGTCTTTCCCAAACACATCTCTTCTGAGAAACCATCTCCACCCCTTGTCAATCAGACCCATCTCTCTCCACTGCCTGAGCACCTCCTATGTTCCTCTCTTCAACATCTCATTTTATTATGCCCCTTTTTTCCTTTTCCTAACCCATTAGTTACAGGTAGAGAGGTTTTTTCCCCTTGTTCATCTTGGTATTTCTAAACAAAATTTAATTAACTGAATAAAACTGAAACCAAAAAGAATTAGTGAAGATAAGAGAAATAAGAAACTAGAAGAGACAATGTAAAGATCTTGTGGTAGAAAATAGTAAAGCAAACAAAACCACCTCAACAGCAAAAAACCATGCAAGTCCACATAAATCAAAATATGGTTTAGAAAGAACTTTGTCCCTTCGAGGGAAAGAGTGCCCTGTTTCTAAGGAAATTCCAAGGAAATGTGCATGCAGAGGGCTGGAAAGATGCTATTTTCTTGGACAAATGTAACATGTTAGAATTTTAACAAGTAACATAGAATAAAAGGTGCTTCCCTGGTGGCTCAGACAGTAAAGAATCTGCCTGCAATGCAGGAGATGTGGGTTCAATTCCTGGGTCGGGAAGATCCCCTGGAGATGGGAACGGCTACCCCGCTCTGGTATTCTTGCCTGGAGAATTCCATGGATAGAGGAGTCTAGTGGCTACAGTCCATGATTTATAAAGACTCAGATATGACAGAGCAACTAACACACACAGACACCACACCACATAGAATAAAAACATGGACTTTAGTCCACAAGGCTAAAATAGCACTAATAATAATATATCTATGCTGCTTTTCAAATTGCACAATGTGACCCATTCTTAAGTAGTGACCAGCATTGTTTTTTAAGAAAAAGATAGCATATCAATAAGATATTACAAAGTATGCAATATGTATTTCAGTTGTATACATAAGTATCAACTCTTAAGCAGACAAGTCATTAGTGGGGATTTTCTCCATGTTAGATAGGTTGGTCTAAATACTTCTCAATTTTCTAATTAATTTTTCTGAGGCCAACATGTTCCCAGTTTTCCATCCAATTTTATGAGTTCATTGTGTTCTCTAAAATGTTTTGAGCCCTTCGCTCCCCTCTCTACTCCCTCATCCTCCACCAAGTCATTTTCAGTTTTGATGAGTGTGTGACGTACAAGTCAATGGTGATGGGTATCTAGACAAATAGGTAATAATTGTAGCTGGTGGTCGGATGTACTTAACATCCATTTTTGTAAGACAGTCAACATGTCAACATATTGCTCCAAAATATTTTCTGCCTGAAAAACAGAGACTGTTTATGATGTAACTTTTACTGAAAAGTCTAGAATTAGATAATGAAGCCTGCCTTCAAGCATACATGACTGTGAGTGGGCAGGAATTGCTGTTGTTTGTTTCTGAATCTGACTTTCTATGGGAGTTAAGTGTCTTAATGTAAAACCCCCTCGTAATTAGCATCATTCGATGAAAACAGATGGACATAAATCAAAATATGGTTTAGAAAGAACTTTGTCCCTTCGAGAAAGAGTGCCCTGTTTCTAAGGAAATTCCAAGGAAATTGCATGCAGAGGGCTGGAAAGATGCTATTTTCTTGGACAAATGTAACATGTTAGAATTTTAACAAGTAACATAGAATAAAAGGTGCTTCCCTGGTGGCTCAGACAGTAAAGAATCTGCCTGCAATGCAGGAGATGTGGGTTCAATTCCTGGGTCGGGAAGATCCCCTGGAGATGGGAACGGCTACCCCGCTCTGGTATTCTTGCCTGGAGAATTCCATGGATAGAGGAGTCTAGTGGCTACAGTCCATGATTTATAAAGACTCAGATATGACAGAGCAACTAACACACACAGACACCACACCACATAGAATAAAAACATGGACTTTAGTCCACAAGGCTAAAATAGCACTAATAATAATATATCTATGCTGCTTTTCAAATTGCACAATGTGACCCATTCTTAAGTAGTGACCAGCATTGTTTTTTAAGAAAAAGATAGCATATCAATAAGATATTACAAAGTATGCAATATGTATTTCAGTTGTATACATAAGTATCAACTCTTAAGCAGACAAGTCATTAGTGGGGATTTTCTCCATGTTAGATAGGTTGGTCTAAATACTTCTCAATTTTCTAATTAATTTTTCTGAGGCCAACATGTTCCCAGTTTTCCATCCAATTTTATGAGTTCATTGTGTTCTCTAAAATGTTTTGAGCCCTTCGCTCCCCTCTCTACTCCCTCATCCTCCACCAAGTCATTTTCAGTTTTGATGAGTGTGTGACGTACAAGTCAATGGTGATGGGTATCTAGACAAATAGGTAATAATTGTAGCTGGTGGTCGGATGTACTTAACATCCATTTTTGTAAGACAGTCAACATGTCAACATATTGCTCCAAAATATTTTCTGCCTGAAAAACAGAGACTGTTTATGATGTAACTTTTACTGAAAAGTCTAGAATTAGATAATGAAGCCTGCCTTCAAGCATACATGACTGTGAGTGGGCAGGAATTGCTGTTGTTTGTTTCTGAATCTGACTTTCTATGGGAGTTAAGTGTCTTAAGAATGTAATCAGTAAAAATCTTTAAGATGAGACGTTTGGACATTGTTATCTTGCTTTTCTTTCCCTTTTTGCGTAAGTCCTCCCCTCCGTCAGTTACATCATTCTCCCTCTGAATCAACAAATGTTAATGACCTATGTTTTCTTCCTTGTTATGCTCTTATAAGCATGCATAGACTACCAAACACTCATAAATGTAAATACACATACATGGATGGAGTTTGTCATTAATAGTTTAAAAATGGGACTGTCTTGTATTACATGAATTCTATATTTTGCTTTTCTGTTTTAAGAGTTCCTTGTAGGGCTTCCCTTGGTGGTCCAGTGGGTAAGGACACCGCCTTGCAGTGCAAGGGGCGCCGGGTCGATCCCTGGCCTGGGAAGATCCCACATGCCGCGGAGTGGCTGGACGGATGTGTCCAATTACCGAGCCAGAGCTCTGCAACAACAGACGCCACCGCGATGGGAGGCCCACAGGAGCCAAAGAACATAGACGGATGAACATAGAGAAACGAAAGACCAATAGAAGTGGCCTGCTCCTGTACTATCATAAGTGAAGAAAATAGCTCTAGTCATTGCTCTGTGAGAAAAGGGGATCCTTCAGGGGTGCTGTGTGATGGTCGGGAGGGGAGGGAAGGGGGGGATATACATATGACTAATCTGAGAACATACATATCTGTAAACAACAAAACTCTGTAAAAGTTAAAAGTAAAATAAAGGTTTAAAAAAAAAAAAAAAAGAAGTGGCCCGCTTGCTCCCCTCCCTCCCCAACCCGACCCCCGCCCAAAATAAATAATAAATAAAATAAATCTTTAAAAAAAAAAAAAAAGAGTTCCTTGTAGGAATCTAACTAAACTCTCAGTCTTTCATACATTCATACATAATATCGCACAATTTTATGGATTTAACAATCCATATTTTGTTCATTTTTCCCATTTGAACGACATTCGGTTTTTTTTAGAAGTCAATGGAGGGGCTTCCCTGGTGGTCCAGTGGGTAAGGACACCGCCTTGCAGTGCAAGGGGCGCCGGGTCGATCCCTGGCCTGGGAAGATCCCATGTGCCGCGGAGCGGCTGGACCCATGTGTCCAATCACCGAGCCGGAGCTCTGGAGCACATGCGCCCAGAGCTGGTGCTCTGCAACAACAGAAGCCACCGCGATGGGAGGCCCACAGGAGCCAAGGAACAAAGACGGATGAAAATGGAGAAATGAAAGACCAGTAGAAGTGGCCCGCCCGTTCCCCTCCCTCCCCAACCCGACCCCTGCCCTAAATAAATCTTAAAAAAAATAAAAGAAGTCAATGGAGTAAATTTATTTTTTTAATATTTATTTATTATTTATTTATATGGCTCTGTTGGGTCTTAGTTGTGGCATGTAGGATCTAGTTCCCTGATCAGGGATCAAACCCAGGCCCCCTGCCTTGGGAGCTTGGAGTCTTAGCCACTGAACCACCAGGGAAGTCTTGATAGTCTCTTTTATTTCTAATTTTGGCCACTAAAAACAAAGCTGTAATCGCATCTTTGTATATAAATCTTTATGCACTAGTGTTTTTATTTCTGTGGGACAGATTCTCAGGGAAAAAAATTGCTGAACTGAAGGACACATACATTTTTCATTTCATAGATATGGCCAGATTCCTTTCTAAAAAAAAGAGAAAAACTAAAATAATTCACATTTCTATTCAAAACAGAAATACTCATGTCCCTACAGGCAATAAATATGTCCACTTATTAATTTTTGGCTGCCTGAAGGGATTCAGATATTAAAGTGTTGCTTTACTTTGTATTTCTATGACTACTTGTGAATTTATGCATTTGTTCATAGCTTGTTAGTATTTGCATTTTTTACTCTGTGAATTGTCTACCTCTACCACTTGCTCATTTTTTAAAAATTGGGTCATTTGTCTTTTTCTTGATAAGCTGTAAGAGCTCTTCAGTATTACATATCAACTCTCTGTCATCTGATATACAAATTTTCAGATATGTTGTTTGTTCTTTATCACTTCTAATGGAATCTTTTCCATAGCAAATTTTATTTTTGCATATCCAATTGTCTCTATTTTCTTGCATTACTTCCGGAGCCCTAGTCTTTGTAAGAAGGTCTCTCCATTTTTAGATTGTATATGTTGTATCTTAGATTTTCTTGCAAGCACTTTTATTATTTCATTTTTACATTTAAATATTTAATCCATCTGGTATTTATTTTTGTAAAATATGTAAGATAGGACACTACTTTTCTTCCAGATGGATTGCCAGTTGTACCGAACATTTCATCCATTTTCCAGTGAATTAAACTTCAATCTTTGTCAATCTCATACTGATGGGGATCCATTTCTTTGAGTCTATACTAGTCCACTGAGCTATTTATTCCTGTATCAATACCTTCTTGATTTGATAATAGGAGTTCTATGGAACATTTTGATATCTGGTAGGATATAGCACCCCTTCAGAGTTATCAAACTCTTCTTAGCTGTGTTCAGATATTTATTCTTCCACATGGACTATTCAGATCTTCCTCATCTTATTATGGGGTTCTATCCCAGTAAATCCATCAAAAATAGAAAATATAAAAATATAATCTAAATATAATATATATTGAAAATTTATTCAATATACCTAATCTACTGAACATTCATACCTTAGCCTAGCCTACCTTAAAGGTGCTCAGAACATTAACATTAGCCTACAGTTGTGCAAAATCATCTCACACAAGGCCTACTTTTATAATAAGTGTTGAATATCTCAAGTAATTTATAAAATACTATACTGAAAGTGAAAAGCAACATGATGGTACGGATACCAAGGTTTTGCATTTCTGAGTCTCTCAAGTGATGCCAATACTTCTCTCAGGTGACCACACTATGCCATACCATGCCGGCCCACTGCCCAAAGCCTAGGAATTTCACTTTGTTCCCAGGTCTAGCACAAATTGAATCCTCTTGAGAAAGGGTTCCCCGGAATCCTTATCTTTCCCCTCCCTCAACTGAGTCACAGTCATGGTAAATCGCACACTGCAGTATGATGAATGTACTGGGATTGGTTTTCTTGTTTGTTCATTGTTTCTGCTGATATACTTTAAGGTTCCTTCAGAAGAGGAATGTCATTTTAATACCCTTCCCACCAGCGCAGGAACTCCTCACACGAAACATATGGAAGATACTAAAGGGATCTGTTGAATGAACACAGGTAACACGCATTAAGTGCCTACCAGGCACGAGGACCTGTGCAAAGCACTTTTCACAATATCAGAGCCCACGCTCTTGCCCACTACGCTGTGCTACCTACAAAGAACAAATGAATACAGAAATGGATTTGGTGCAGGAATCATTACTATTTTTTTAGAATACATTTCACTTTTTCATTGGAGTCCACATGCCCTAACCGTGTTTGTGCATTCAAAACAGATTCACATTATCTTTCTGGGATTATGACGGGCTATTTAATTTCAACTTTGAATTGGCACTAAACACTGATTCACTACTATTACAGCACTTTTTCAGTGTAAGAAAAAGTAGATGGTCTGAACAAAAGACGTCTATCTTTGCTTGGTATCCCTTTGAGAGGTAGGGTCCACAATTCTATGGAAATCCTGTCTCGTCCCTGGGGGTTACAAGGACCTAATAAGGCTTCTGTAACCACCTGATGCAAAGAGCTGACTCACTGAAAAAGACCCTGATGCTGGGAAAGATTGAGGGCAGAAGGAGAAGGGGTCAACTGAGATCAAGATGGTTGGATGGCATCACTGACTCAGTGGACATAAACCCTGGCAAACTCCAGGAGACAGTGAAGGACGGGGAGCCTGGTGGGCAGCAGTTCATGGGGTTGCAAAGAGTCGGAAATGACTTAGTGACTGAACACCAACAATAATAAGGCTTCTGGTTCCACTGACAAGCACATAATTGTGGTGTGGCCTATGACCTGTGCACATGACCCAAGCCTGGTCGGTGAGAACATTTCATCCTTTAACCAGATATTGGTTCAGGGATGCTAAATCAAATCCTTCTTGAAACGTCCCAGAGCCATCTGAAAGTCTGTGTCCTCCTTACTCTACAATAACAAGTTTGAAAATATGAAATAATCTCTGCCAAGACATGGAACACCTCTACCTGAGTATGACACCAACAGAGCTAGAACGTGAGCCAAGAGATGGAGAGAAAGAGAATCTTCTTCCATGATTTGAACCCCTGAAGCCAGATACCTAGTTAATGGGCCATTACATTTCCTTGATTGTTTAAGCCAGGTGGATTGGGTTTCTATGTCTTGCAACCAAAAGAGTCATAGCTAGTGTACTAACCCATGAAGAATTAAGAGGTGGATATTAGTGGGTAGGAAAAATTGAATACTTGATTTCTACTAATACTTTACAGTGCTCTAATATTTCAATGCCTATTTTATTAACTTCTCTAAGAAAGACTAATGGCAAATGGCCATCAGGTTTTTCCTACTTTGTCACAAGAATAAGCTGGATGTGGATCAGGAAGTAATTAATATAAATAAGTAAATAGGTCTTTTCAGAGTTGGCATGGAGATTATGGTTTGGTTTGACTTCCTACTAAATTTTATTTGTGGATTATTGCTGCTTAAGAATCTGTGGTCAGATAGGTTTTTTAAAAAATGCATGTGTTCGCAAATTTTTAGGTGTGGTAAAGTTACAAAATTTTCTGAATATGTAGAACTAAACATCTCCTGAACCAGTTTTTATAACAAGCTCTCTCTTTAGTATGGTGTCAGTTCATTCTTAAATACCAACTGGTCAGAAAGATATGTATTTGTATCAAGATTACATGATTGAATCTGAAGAAATACAAACAATAAGGGTATTGCTAATAAGACCAGCCGGTCTAGCACCAGCACAGTAGAATTTGGAGAGCAAAGGAGTCTTGGCAAAAGATTACATAAACTAAGACTTCAGTCTGAGTGTTGCTGTTTGTTTGGATGATTTCTGTAAGTGTGGCGTGGTTTCCCTCTGGCCACCGTCTTTATTTTCTTGGGCTCTTTAATCACAATGTGTGCCAGAAGCTCCCTAGGACCCTGAAGTGCCTTAGGAACTAGTTCCAAATGACCTACTTGCCAGCACAAACACGTCTGACAGGTTTAGTGACCCCCCCCTCCCTCCCGCCCATCTAAGGAGCTGACCCAGCCAGGCAGGGGCTCTTCTCCAGCGGTACACAAACAGGTCCAGGGGTATTTCTGAGTTCAGATTCGGACCTGGACTGCAAGGCTGCCTTCCAAACCTACCCTGACAAAGGCCATCAGTCAATTCATGCCTTCTTTTCTTCTTTCACAAATGTTTACTGGGTTTACAGCAGGGATCATAGAAACGAGGGAACTCGCTTTCTTCCTTGAGGAACTTCTGGTCTGCAGGGAGACTGGTCTATCACTACTTTTACAATCTACCCTAAATGTGCTTAGGTGTGGACCACAGACTCCAGGATCACAGAAAAGGGGAGCTCTTCGGGGTAGAGAGTATTTTCTCTATTACGAATACTTTCTTAATGAGTACACTTGTGTTTAACCCCCTTCCTTGGACAGAGTCCTTACTCAGCATAATCCTTCTTTTATAAACAATTCATTTTCAGTTTTGTTTCTCTTTGGGAGCTTTGCTCACCTGCCTACCAAGTCTTCTCAGAGACGTGGACTATCCAAAGAGACCCCTGGTGACCAAGAACAGGTGGTCATGATTTATTCTCATCCTAAAGGTCTGACTGGGACAAGAGCAGAGGAGCTGGGATGAAAGCAGAGGCCCTCTGGTTTCGTGATTTGCCTTCCTTTTTCCATCCAGCTCCTGCCTGCACTCACAATTTTCTCTAACATTCTAAATTTTTAAAAGCTTTTAGTGTCAGTTCATTCTTAAATACCAACTGGTCAGAAAGATATGTATTTGTATCAAGATTACATGATTGAATCTGAAGAAATACAAACAATAAGGGTATTGCTAATAAGACCAGCCGGTCTAGCACCAGCACAGTAGAATTTGGAGAGCAAAGGAGTCTTGGCAAAAGATTACATAAACTAAGACTTCAGTCTGAGTGTTGCTGTTTGTTTGGATGATTTCTGTAAGTGTGGCGTGGTTTCCCTCTGGCCACCGTCTTTATTTTCTTGGGCTCTTTAATCACAATGTGTGCCAGAAGCTCCCTAGGACCCTGAAGTGCCTTAGGAACTAGTTCCAAATGACCTACTTGCCAGCACAAACACGTCTGACAGGTTTAGTGACCCCCTCCCTCCCGCCCATCTAAGGAGCTGACCCAGCCAGGCAGGGGCTCTTCTCCAGCGGTACACAAACAGGTCCAGGGGTATTTCTGAGTTCAGATTCGGACCTGGACTGCAAGGCTGCCTTCCAAACCTACCCTGACAAAGGCCATCAGTCAATTCATGCCTTCTTTTCTTCTTTCACAAATGTTTACTGGGTTTACAGCAGGGATCATAGAAACGAGGGAACTCGCTTTCTTCCTTGAGGAACTTCTGGTCTGCAGGGAGACTGGTCTATCACTACTTTTACAATCTACCCTAAATGTGCTTAGGTGTGGACCACAGACTCCAGGATCACAGAAAAGGGGAGCTCTTCGGGGTAGAGAGTATTTTCTCTATTACGAATACTTTCTTAATGAGTACACTTGTGTTTAACCCCCTTCCTTGGACAGAGTCCTTACTCAGCATAATCCTTCTTTTATAAACAATTCATTTTCAGTTTTGTTTCTCTTTGGGAGCTTTGCTCACCTGCCTACCAAGTCTTCTCAGAGACGTGGACTATCCAAAGAGACCCCTGGTGACCAAGAACAGGTGGTCATGATTTATTCTCATCCTAAAGGTCTGACTGGGACAAGAGCAGAGGAGCTGGGATGAAAGCAGAGGCCCTCTGGTTTCGTGATTTGCCTTCCTTTTTCCATCCAGCTCCTGCCTGCACTCACCTCTTAATTCTAGAAGACAGCACCCACCGCCCCATTCGTTATGAATATGTTTCAGGCAGAGCACAAAATGTTGTCAGTATATCATCTCAGTCAAAAGTGTTACTCTTTTTTTCTCCTTTTTCCCCATATGACTCTTTTTTAAAATTGATATTTATTTTCATTGATCTTTTTATTCTTTGGCCTGTGTGGCCCTCCCATTGCACTGGCCTCTCTCATTGCAGAGCACTGGCTCTGGGCGCATGTGCTCCAGAGCGCTGGCTCGTAGTTGGACACACTGGTGCAGCTGCTCTGAGGCATGTGGAATCTTCCCAGGCCAGGGATCAAACCGGTGCCCCTTGCAAGACAAGGCGGACTCTTTACCCACTGGATCACCAGGGAAGCCCTGTTCATCTTCTCTCACATTCTCAAAGTGTATATTTGCTAAACTAGTTCGAACTAAGTTACAGATATCATAACACTTCTCCTCTAAATAATTCAACCAATGTTACCTGAGAATTAGGACTTTTTCTTACAAAAATCTGTTATGATGATCACACCAAAGAAATTTTAACAACCTCGTAATTTTTTTTTTTTGTATTTATTTATTTAGCCGCACTGGGTCTTAGTTGCGGCATGTGGGATCTTAGTTCCCTGACCAGGGACCGAACCCGGGCCCCCTGCACTGGGCGCTCAGAGTCCCAGCCACTGGGCCATCAGGGAAGCCCAAAACAACCTCATAATTTAATGTGCAGTACATATTTAATTTTAACCTGTTGCCTCAAAAATATATTTTACAGCTTTAAAAAATATCTAAGATATAATCAAAGCCGACACACTGCAGTTGGTTGTTATCTCCTTAGTCTCTCATCGAGAGCCGCCTTCTTACCTTTTGTTGCTTTTCATGCTATTGATTTTTGGACATGTCCAGACCAACTGTAGAATATCCCATGGCTTCAATTTATTTGAGGGTTCCTCATTATTTGATTCTAGTTTAAAAATATTGGCAAGAACACTACAGGTCATTTGGGTAGTTCTTATTTCATTATATTTGGAGTAGGATATGAAAACCCACTCCAGTATTCTTGCCTGAAAAATTCCATAGACAGAGGAGCCTGGCAGGCTACAGTCCAGAGTTGGATAGGATTGCACACTCACACACACACAATGGGTATATGATTTAAAATTTTAAACTCATACATTAAAACAAACCAAAGCCAAGAGAATGGTTGATTTCTTTTCTAACTAATGAGAAAACCCACTGATTTGAGCCCTTACTATTCAAAGTGTGGTCAGCAGATTTTCTAAGACTTTTAAATCCCTGGCCCCCTCCCCAGATGTCTTGACTCAAAATCTGCATTTTAAGAATAACCCCAGTGATGATTAAAGCTTAAGAAGGACCCGATTCATGCATCCTGGTGCAGCTGCTCTGAGGCATGTGGAATCTTCCCAGGCCAGGGATCAAACCGGTGCCCCTTGCAAGACAAGGCGGACTCTTTACCCACTGGATCACCAGGGAAGCCCTGTTCATCTTCTCTCACATTCTCAAAGTGTATATTTGCTAAACTAGTTCGAACTAAGTTACAGATATCATAACACTTCTCCTCTAAATAATTCAACCAATGTTACCTGAGAATTAGGACTTTTTCTTACAAAAATCTGTTATGATGATCACACCAAAGAAATTTTAACAACCTCGTAATTTTTTTTTTTTGTATTTATTTATTTAGCCGCACTGGGTCTTAGTTGCGGCATGTGGGATCTTAGTTCCCTGACCAGGGACCGAACCCGGGCCCCCTGCACTGGGCGCTCAGAGTCCCAGCCACTGGGCCATCAGGGAAGCCCAAAACAACCTCATAATTTAATGTGCAGTACATATTTAATTTTAACCTGTTGCCTCAAAAATATATTTTACAGCTTTAAAAAATATCTAAGATATAATCAAAGCCGACACACTGCAGTTGGTTGTTATCTCCTTAGTCTCTCATCGAGAGCCGCCTTCTTACCTTTTGTTGCTTTTCATGCTATTGATTTTTGGACATGTCCAGACCAACTGTAGAATATCCCATGGCTTCAATTTATTTGAGGGTTCCTCATTATTTGATTCTAGTTTAAAAATATTGGCAAGAACACTACAGGTCATTTGGGTAGTTCTTATTTCATTATATTTGGAGTAGGATATGAAAACCCACTCCAGTATTCTTGCCTGAAAAATTCCATAGACAGAGGAGCCTGGCAGGCTACAGTCCAGAGTTGGATAGGATTGCACACTCACACACACACAATGGGTATATGATTTAAAATTTTAAACTCATACATTAAAACAAACCAAAGCCAAGAGAATGGTTGATTTCTTTTCTAACTAATGAGAAAACCCACTGATTTGAGCCCTTACTATTCAAAGTGTGGTCAGCAGATTTTCTAAGACTTTTAAATCCCTGGCCCCCTCCCCAGATGTCTTGACTCAAAATCTGCATTTTAAGAATAACCCCAGGTGATTTGTATGCACATTAAAGCTTAAGAAGGACCGATTCAAGATAGTAACTAGAGGAGGGACACCTGGCAAGCTAGTTTTTCCAAATCGAAGGTTTACCTTACGACATAATATCCATTTCTTCTTTTTCCTAATGGAAAAATTGTACCTAGCTAAAAAGCTACATTTTCAATCTCTTTTGAAGTTAGACGTTTCTATGTGACACAGTTCTGATCGATAAGCTGGAAATGAAATGAAAGTCACAGGAGGGGTGGGGGAGGTTTTAGAAAAGAGGGAGGGGGGAAAAAAAAAGAAAAAGGAAAAATAAATAATAGAAAAGAAAGAAAAGATTGAGGATGTCTTAGGGGAAACCCTACTGACCGGTGAAACCTACTGAAAGTGCCTGCCCTGGCTAGGCAATATACAGGAGTTATCTTAACAACAGGGGGTCTTGTTAAGGAACGCAGGACGAAAGAGCTACCACCAAACAAAAGAATTACAGAAAGGTCAAAAAGAGAGAAGAAATGCCAGCCCATATGTCCTACTGACCTCCCAGAATCGTCCTCGCTGGAATCCATCTTGACTGAGCGATGCACACTTTACCAGGAAGGACCTTGAGTCAGAAGGCTTGACCAGAGATGAGCAAAGACTGTGAGTCACACGGCAGGGCAGTTCTCCTGGGTTCCCTTACCTTGCTGCTCTCCATCCAGGTGCCCCTTCCCCATAAAATCTCTTGCTTTGTCAGCAAGTGTGTCTCCTTGGACAGTTCATTTCCAAGTGTTAAACAAACACCCACTCTCGGGTCTCGCTTAAAGGAACAGACTCACCAGGCATGCCCATTTTGCCCTCCCCCTTCTTCCTTCCCAGTGCAGGGATAGGAAGGTGAAGATGCTATGGGTGACCCTGAAGCACCAAACCATAAGCTAAAATGGTAACATGGCAAGAGTCTTAAAAAGCGCTGGCCTGCCTACCTTTGCACCTCTTTTATGCTAGTAAAATGAAGCTTTTGGTTTAAGCCTCTGTTAAACTGAGTTTCTTGTTACAGTCAAACTGAATCCCTCATGGATATGCTGTTTGAGGATTTCCTGTTGGGAGATTTTGAAGAAACGCTGTTATAGAGCCACAGGGAGGTGATTCTTTCTCGATTTTTTGCTCATTTATGGTTTTGTCCATTAAGAGAGACTAAAACATGAAATGTATTCCTTCCCCCATTGTAAACAGAGATGGCTAGGCCTCCTCCAGAAAACTGTCATTAGGTAGACGGATTTCTGCTGCAAGAGCACGGTCACTCAAATTCTGGTTCCATACATACGCAGTAATACACACATTTTGCTGCATGTGATGACTATCTCCTATTAACAAAAAAGAGTGAATCAGGACTTCCCTGGTGGTCCAGTGGGTAGAGAGTTTGCCTTGCAGTGCAAGGGGCACCGTTTCAAACCCTGGCCCAGGAAAATCCCACATGCCAAGGAGCGGCTGGACCAGTGGGTCCAATTATGAGCCAGTGCTCTGGAGCACATGTGCCCAGAGCCAGTGCTCTGCAACGAGAGAGGCCACTTCAGTGGGAGGCCCACACAGGCCAAAGAATAAAGATGGATGAAAATAAATAATAAAAAAACAATAAAAGAGGCCAAAATTTAAAAATTGAAAAAAAAAGAGTGACTCAAAGACTTGCCTTGCCTTGGGTTACAAGTGTTTTTCCTTCTCATGTGGCAGCAATTCTAACCCTTTTGGTGACTCATCATCTCTTTTAATTTCCTTCGACTTTACAGTGGAAAAGAAAATGTGTATTTGTACATGCACATTATACCATAGGTCCTTCCAAGTATTATGCCTCTTGCTCCAAAAATATTTGAAATCATTCTTACATCTCAGCTTTCATCACCTCTCAGGACTGATCTTTGCCTAGAAGAATATTTAATCTCTAGTACTTGGCTTCTTCTCTTCTAGATATAATTAAATCCTGCTTGGATGTAATGAGCTCTTACTCCAGTTTTGAAACACTCTCACCCTATAATCTATTCAGTAAAAGAGTTAAATATTTGTTGAATGAGTGTATTTGTTAAACATTTATTAAGCACTCTAAGGGCAAGGACTGCACCTGGCCAAGGTGATTGGCAAACTTTTCCATAAAGGGCCAGATAGAAAATATTTTGGCTTTATGAGTCAAGAGACAAAAGGGAGCATATTACATTGGCACTTATTTGATTATTTAATACATAACCATTTCAAAATGATACTCATACTTTACTTCACATCATATTCAAAACTTAACTAAAAATGAATCAGACTTAAAGGTAAGAGTTAGAACTATAATATTTTTAGAAGAAAACACCAGTGTACCACTTTGTGACCATGGTTTAGGCAGTGATCTTTTAGAAATAATGCCAAAAAGCAAGAAAAGATAGATAACTTAGATTTCACCAAAATTTAGTTTTATGTATCAAAGGAAATTATGAAGGTAAAAGGACAACCTACAGAGGGGAGGGAAGTATTTGTAAATCATACATCTGATAAGGGTTTAATACCCAGAATATATAAAGAACTCCTGCAATCAACACACACACACACACAAAAACAAATAATCCAATTAAGACTTTCAAATGGGCAAAGGACTTGAATAGACCTTTCCCCAAAGAAGATATACAAAAGTTTGAAAAGATGCTCCACATCATTGGTCATTTGGGTCTGTGGGCCTGCTCAGTTGTGTCTGACTCTTGGCCACCCTGTGGACTGTAGCCTGCCAGGTTCCTCTGTGCAGGGGATCTTCCAGGCAAGAATACTGGAGTGGGTTGCCATTTCCTCCTCCAGGGGATCTTCCCAACCCACGGGTCAAATCTGTGTCTCTTGCATCTCCTGCACTGGTAGGCGGATTCTTTACCACTGAGCCACCTGGGACCTTACCAACAGTAGCTTAAAACTGGGCTTGGTGGGGGAGTATTTCAACCCTGGAAATCACCATGCATTACCAGCACCACAATCCTGCACTGCTCCCTGTTAACCATTTACCAAGATACCACTGGTGGGTTGTTTCATATTCCATGAAAAGAAAGCAGGCTCCTTTTGCTAATGCTGCTCTGAGCCCAGGGAACACAACCACTGCACCTTCAATTCCTGACGTGCGCCCTGCACATCAGGTATGCCCCAGCGAGTGCCTTGACTGCAAGTGTGGCATTCCTAACAGTTATGGAGTCCTAGGTCAGGGGACCCCAGAGCAGAAACAAACACGGTCTTGTCAGTAGTTCTGGGAGCTTCTCGGTTGCTAGGTACACAGTGTGGAATTCTAATTGTAGACTTCTGGGTTTGCCAAACTTCACTTGCCATTCTATCTTTTCCTGTGAAAGATGCTTAAAATATCCACCATAGAAATATATTAGGCAAACTGGGAACAGAATGAACGTTCCAGGGGCCTTTAAGGTAACCTGTCTCAAAGGGACAGGCTCATAGTCCTCTAAGTGGCAGAATGCTTCCTCCAAGGCTGCGGAGGGCCAGGGAGCTTGGTGAAAGGCCTGGGTCAAGGGAATCCCATCCGGTCTTTGCTACTATGGTTTGGTTTAATTACCCTCTTAATTAAAGAGGAGTAAGTTGTGTTATTTTACCCATGGGCTGTTGGAACAGAAAAATATCTGACCTCTGCATTCTTGAAGAAAACAGGAAGAGAGAAAATAAACCTGGATCAGATTTTAAGTCTTGAGGCGTAAGAGTTCAAAGAAAAAAAAAAGAATCTTTTCAGAATTATCTGTATGTCTTAGATTTGAAAGAGACCCACACTTCATAACCAAGGCTTTGTTTTGCAGAGACCAAGGAGGCTCCCTTAAAATAGAGAAATAGCTGGATCCATACTTTAGGTTATTCATGGCAATGAAACAAAGGTCATGGATCTATAACTTAAACGAGAACCACCAGAAACCTACCCTCAACCATTGCCTTCCATTCTCCAACCCTGATCAACATCTTGTTATAAGTTACAAGCTTTCAATGAGGAGTAGCTGATGAATGGGAATCAGACAACAAAAGAGAGAAACAGGACACAGGCTAGCTGACTACAGAAGTTGCTCTGTATACATTATCAAATGAACCACTGTTGTTCCTTGGTGTCTAGCTCTACCTCCGCCTCTTCGCTATGGTTGAACTGGCATCTCAAGAGGAGAAACTGGCTATCATATCCTAACAGGGAAACGGAAGGTGGCAGGGAAGATGAAGAGCCAGGCAGAGCAGCTGTCAACTACTCTTTTACTGCTTCCAGAAGGAGAGAACAGATAAAAAAAAAAAAAAAAATCTGACTAGGCAAGGCCTGCTCTAGGAGTTGAAAGATCAAGATAAAATATTTGGCCCAGGGCTTCCCTGGTGGTCTAGTGGGTAAAGAGTCTGCCTTGCAGTGCAAGGAGCACCAGTTTGATTCCTGGCCCAGGAAGATCCCACGTGCCGTGGAGCAGCTGGACAGGTGTGCCCAATTAGGAGCCAGCGCTCTGGGTGCGCACCCAGAGCTGGTGCTCTGCAACAAGAGAGGCCAGTGCAATGGGAGGCCCACACAGGCCAAAGAATAAAGATGGATGACAATAAATAAATAACCAATAAAAGAGGCCAAAATTAAAAAAGAAAAAAAATATTTGGCTCAAATAATGTTCAGTGAGTTCCTATCTTTTACTGTGGGCAGAAGGACCTTCAAGATGATGATGCAGACAGACCAAGGTCAGGTCCTGGTGGGTCAAGATCTAGCCAGAAGGCCACAGCGTGAGTAGTGCTAGGGGGCTGCTTAACACCTCGGTTCCTGGGAGAGAGGTTGTGGCCTCTGTACTAATGACAGTCCCCAGCACGGCATTCCCTTCATAGGAAGATCCAAAGAGAAGGGACACCATCAACCAGAAATGGCTCTAAAACATGGGAAAGGGAGCAGAACCTTAAATCTAAGGCTTTTTAGTAAAAATGGCACTTTCTTTTCTAAAAATACATGGACAGAACATTATGCTAAAAGACACAAAATTCCGTAAGCAACGAGAACCACCAGAAACCTACCCTCAACCATTGCCTTCCATTCTCCAACCCTGATCAACATCTTGTTATAAGTTACAAGCTTTCAATGAGGAGTAGCTGATGAATGGGAATCAGACAACAAAAGAGAGAAACAGGACACAGGCTAGCTGACTACAGAAGTTGCTCTGTATACATTATCAAATGAACCACTGTTGTTCCTTGGTGTCTAGCTCTACCTCCGCCTCTTCGCTATGGTTGAACTGGCATCTCAAGAGGAGAAACTGGCTATCATATCCTAACAGGGAAACGGAAGGTGGCAGGGAAGATGAAGAGCCAGGCAGAGCAGCTGTCAACTACTCTTTTACTGCTTCCAGAAGGAGAGAACAGATAAAAAAAAAAAAAAATCTGACTAGGCAAGGCCTGCTCTAGGAGTTGAAAGATCAAGATAAAATATTTGGCCCAGGGCTTCCCTGGTGGTCTAGTGGGTAAAGAGTCTGCCTTGCAGTGCAAGGAGCACCAGTTTGATTCCTGGCCCAGGAAGATCCCACGTGCCGTGGAGCAGCTGGACAGGTGTGCCCAATTAGGAGCCAGCGCTCTGGGTGCGCACCCAGAGCTGGTGCTCTGCAACAAGAGAGGCCAGTGCAATGGGAGGCCCACACAGGCCAAAGAATAAAGATGGATGACAATAAATAAATAACCAATAAAAGAGGCCAAAATTAAAAAAGAAAAAAAATATTTGGCTCAAATAATGTTCAGTGAGTTCCTATCTTTTACTGTGGGCAGAAGGACCTTCAAGATGATGATGCAGACAGACCAAGGTCAGGTTCTGGTGGGTCAAGATCTAGCCAGAAGGCCACAGCGTGAGTAGTGCTAGGGGGCTGCTTAACACCTCGGTTCCTGGGAGAGAGGTTGTGGCCTCTGTACTAATGACAGTCCCCAGCACGGCATTCCCTTCATAGGAAGATCCAAAGAGAAGGGACACCATCAACCAGAAATGGCTCTAAAACATGGGAAAGGGAGCAGAACCTTAAATCTAAGGCTTTTTAGTAAAAATGGCACTTTCTTTTCTAAAAATACATGGACAGAACATTATGCTAAAAGACACAAAATTCCGTAAGCAAGGGTTGGGGTGCCACATAGAAAGACCTGATCACAAGTAGCAGGAATCTTCTGTTATGGTTTCACGTTCCTCCACATGCACCAATTTTCTGGTAAGTACTTGCCGCCATCACCCCAACTTCACAAAATTGCTAGAAAAAGAAAAGCTGGATTTTAGCTCATCTCAAAAGCCTCACGGTGTGTTTCTAAGACTCACAGACTGAAAGGACACCTACCCCAGGTCCTTTTCCCATGTGGAGTGGACCTTTCATTCTGGGGCTGAGACAGGAGCCTCTAAGGCAAGCCTCTGTCTGTGAGGCATGAGGCCTGTGCCCTTTCTCTGAAGAGATGGCCTCAGGGTGAAGACAGGTGGCTTGCTGTTAAGTCTTGACTGAGCACCTATTTAATCGTGTTTTTACAAATAGCTTGCAACCTAAATTAGGGCAAGATTTTTAAAAAACAAATTTGATAAATACTATCGATATAAAGGTTTCCATTAAAGTCTGAAATTCCTATTCCATTCAGAAAGGAATTTTTTTTGTTTGTTTTTGTTTAACAACTGTTGGACCTATCTGCTTTGGGAAATGGGATGTGCAGCATAAAGTGCTTTAAGGAAGGACTGACTTATCTCAATACTCCTTATAAGAAAAAACATCCTGGGAGAGGCTTATGCAACTTTAAGAGAAGGAAAACTCAAGAATGAAGAATACTGTGGTACAAACTTATGGCCAAAAATACTGTATTTTTAACCAGCAAGATCATTGGGGCATTATTATACAACATTAGGTGTTTTTTTTTGCAAAACTAGTTCCCATCCCCAAACAGTAGACAATACATGCATTTGAATGACATTTTAAGAACAGTAAATATGATTCTTTGAAATACTGCTAGTTAAAAATGTTTTCTGACAAAACTCCCTAAATACATAGTCTAGGAAGGATTTCCAACATGAAGATAGGTGAGGGATCCAGCAAGTTGCATTTAGAGAGTTCTTTGAGGAAAAGAAATCCACCAAAAAAAAAAGAAAAAAGAAATCCATCAAAACCATGTGTTTCAATCAAAGTAACCTGAACCAAGTTACATAGTAATTTTCCACCTTTCATTTCTAAACTTAAAAAATATTCTTCTGAAGAATATCTTCCTCCCTGTATTTTTTCTTCCTGTCTACCAAAGTCAGAAGTCCTCTATCCAAGTGATCCAATTTTACCCATAGATGTTTTCATAACATGGACCAATTTTCTGGTAAGTACTGGCAGCGAGCGCCACAACTTCACAAAATTGCTAGAAAAAGAAAAGCTGGATTTTAGCTCATCTCAAAAGCCTCAGGGTTTTTCTAAGACTCACAGACTGAAAGGACACCTACCCCAGGTCCTTTTCCCATGTGGAGTGGACCTTTCATTCTGGGGCTGAGACAGGAGCCTCTAAGGCAAGCCTCTGTCTGTGAGGCATGAGGCCTGTGCCCTTTCTCTGAAGAGATGGCCTCAGGGTGAAGACAGGTGGCTTGCTGTTAAGTCTTGACTGAGCACCTATTTAATCGTGTTTTTACAAATAGCTTGCAACCTAAATTAGGGCAAGATTTTTAAAAAACAAATTTGATAAATACTATCGATATAAAGGTTTCCATTAAAGTCTGAAATTCCTATTCCATTCAGAAAGGAATTTTTTTTGTTTGTTTTTGTTTAACAACTGTTGGACCTATCTGCTTTGGGAAATGGGATGTGCAGCATAAAGTGCTTTAAGGAAGGACTGACTTATCTCAATACTCCTTATAAAAAAAAACATCCTGGGAGAGGCTTATGCAACTTTAAGAGAAGGAAAACTCAAGAATGAAGAATACTGTGGTACAAACTTATGGCCAAAAATACTGTATTTTTAACCAGCAAGATCATTGGGGCATTATTATACAACATTAGGTGTTTTTTTGCAAAACTAGTTCCCATCCCCAAACAGTAGACAATACATGCATTTGAATGACATTTTAAGAACAGTAAATATGATTCTTTGAAATACTGCTAGTTAAAAATGTTTTCTGACAAAACTCCCTAAATACATAGTCTAGGAAGGATTTCCAACATGAAGATAGGTGAGGGATCCAGCAAGTTGCATTTAGAGAGTTCTTTGAGGAAAAGAAATCCACCAAAAAAAAAAGAAAAAAGAAATCCATCAAAACCATGTGTTTCAATCAAAGTAACCTGAACCAAGTTACATAGTAATTTTCCACCTTTCATTTCTAAACTTAAAAAATATTCTTCTGAAGAATATCTTCCTCCCTGTATTTTTTCTTCCTGTCTACCAAAGTCAGAAGTCCTCTATCCAAGTGATCCAATTTTACCCATAGATGTTTTCATAACATGGAAATGTTGTTTGCTATTGGGTTGGAATCATATGGCAAAATGGAAGATACATGATAAGGGAGGTAAGAGGGAAATCAATACTTGAGCACCTACTATGTGCTAGGTGTGTATTCATACTTTGAACAGATGATTCTAGAGGCAAGAGGGTTATTGAAGGGCACTGGTAGTTGAGGAAACAGCAGGAAATGGTTTGCTATTCTATGAGAAAAACAAATGGCAAATTTAGACTTCGTACTAAGTATATATGAAATAGCAAGAGTCTGGCTCCAAAAATCTCTAGCTAATCAGTTACAACTAAGTCATTTCTTTTCCTAATTTGACGGCATAAAAATGAAATCCCAAAGACATAGTTACCAAGACAGATCTAGTAATGCTACATATGCTGGAAACATGTAGAGAGAGATAAACGTACAATATTACTAGTTTTCATTTTTGTGTGTTTCTAACCAAAGAAAAATCTTTGGAAGAAAAATAGGTATACCAAGCATATCTTATCTGTGTCAATTGAGATGCTGTCAATTACCAATTAAGTGGTACTGAACCCTTTTTAAGAAGAGCAGCGATATACGTTACAATATTTGGGTACACTTTATTTTTATATGGGTTAACATTCTGCTATATTTCATTTCATTCACTCTTTTGAGAAACTGAAAACAAAGGGAAATTGAGGGTAACTTGAAGATTATTTCCAACCAGTATCTGAGTCTTGCAGTATCTCATTATGCAGCCCTTTCTTCCCATTATTTTTATATATTTTTTTGCAAATAATTGTCATTTTTTGACCCATATCCAGCATAAATAGCTTTTTGCCAATTCCTAACTTAAGACAACAAAAATTTACAATCATGTGGCAGTATAAATTTTAAAATTACAGTTCGTACACCTTGACAATCAAGATAGTCTGAAGTACAAAAAACAAATTGTCCTTTAGCTGAATTACCTTTTTCAATATTAGACCTGCTAGCTAATCTACAAAAAAATACAAGTTTTGGGTGTTTTTCAAATACCTTTTGTAGATGTCATCTGCTAGTAAACAACATATGCAGGTTTCTAGAAGATTTCTCCCCTCGTCTATTCATGACATTCAACAGAGCTCTTTATAGTCTACCAAGTACCTCTATCCAAGTGATCCAATTTTACCCATAGATGTTTTCATAACATGGAAATGTTGTTTGCTATTGGGTTGGAATCATATGGCAAAATGGAAGATACATGATAAGGGAGGTAAGAGGGAAATCAATACTTGAGCACCTACTATGTGCTAGGTGTGTATTCATACTTTGAACAGATGATTCTAGAGGCAAGAGGGTTATTGAAGGGCACTGGTAGTTGAGGAAACAGCAGGAAATGGTTTGCTATTCTATGAGAAAAACAAATGGCAAATTTAGACTTCGTACTAAGTATATATGAAATAGCAAGAGTCTGGCTCCAAAAATCTCTAGCTAATCAGTTACAACTAAGTCATTTCTTTTCCTAATTTGACGGCATAAAAATGAAATCCCAAAGACATAGTTACCAAGACAGATCTAGTAATGCTACATATGCTGGAAACATGTAGAGAGAGATAAACGTACAATATTACTAGTTTTCATTTTTGTGTGTTTCTAACCAAAGAAAAATCTTTGGAAGAAAAATAGGTATACCAAGCATATCTTATCTGTGTCAATTGAGATGCTGTCAATTACCAATTAAGTGGTACTGAACCCTTTTTAAGAAGAGCAGCGATATACGTTACAATATTTGGGTACACTTTATTTTTATATGGGTTAACATTCTGCTATATTTCATTTCATTCACTCTTTTTTGAGAAACTGAAAACAAAGGGAAATTGAGGGTAACTTGAAGATTATTTCCAACCAGTATCTGAGTCTTGCAGTATCTCATTATGCAGCCCTTTCTTCCCATTATTTTTATATATTTTTTTGCAAATAATTGTCATTTTTTGACCCATATCCAGCATAAATAGCTTTTTGCCAATTCCTAACTTAAGACAACAAAAATTTACAATCATGTGGCAGTATAAATTTTAAAATTACAGTTCGTACACCTTGACAATCAAGATAGTCTGAAGTACAAAAAACAAATTGTCCTTTAGCTGAATTACCTTTTTCAATATTAGACCTGCTAGCTAATCTACAAAAAAATACAAGTTTTGGGTGTTTTTCAAATACCTTTTGTAGATGTCATCTGCTAGTAAACAACATATGCAGGTTTCTAGAAGATTTCTCCCCTCGTCTATTCATGACATTCAACAGAGCTCTTTATAGGAAAATGTATTTAAAAACAAACAAACACTTTGAGGGGATTTATTTACTTTTGAACGGGTGTGTTATTTCCCTTTGTTTCAGATATGAGGCACAAACTTCTGAATTTAAGCTCTGTAAGGCATAGTACAAACCTCCAATTTACAAATGAGGAATTTTCTGTGGGTTGGAACTGCCATGTCACGCAAAAAGGGAAAAATCATCTGTAAACTGGTACACTGCAATGTGTTAAGTGAGTCATGAAATGGCTGTTTGCCTTGGTCTGCGGAAGAAAGGTTTCTGTGTCTTGTGTTTTTGTTTTTGAATAAGACATGCCCAAGTCACCGTACAACTTGCCACAGGCCTCCGTTACTGAAAACATCAACAAGAGGGTCTAGCGGCACACGCTTAGAATGCTTGCAATCACAATAATAATATAAAGCATGAGTAAACTTCGTTTTTATACAAAACTGAAAAGAATCCCTTCCCACCCCAGCCCCTTCAATAAAACCCCAAACAAAGAAACATAAAAGAAAATCCTCTAGTTTCAATTGACTAGTGTGGATACAATTCGGTTTCTCTGCATCACTGTGACTAGGGTGATCAATTTTTTCCTTTCTCGAGAGAAGGGATCTTGTCATGCACCCTAAGATGAACAGTGAAACCACAAACCTCAAGTCTGCATAGCAATTCCATCCCAATTTCATAAAGACAAATATAACCATCTTTCCCTCTTTTGCTCAGCTTCTTGGAGCTCTGAGATCAGGTTTAATTGACTACATCTACTATAGCTCTATTAAATAGAATATCTTGATTCCCTAAGACTGTAACACTTATGATCTTGTGATGAGGTTTTCTCTATACACACTGTAGGCCTTCAAATGTTGTTGTTTATACTTTTTTTCTTTAATTTTTTTCTTTTCCTTTTTTTTTCTTTTTTTTTTGTTTGTTTGTTTTGTGTTTTTGCTGCACCAAATTTAAGAATGCCCTTTCAGGCAAGCAGTGGTCGCTAGCTGTTAAAACATTTCCTTAGTGGATCACAATAGCTTCTAAAACTGCCTTTCTAATAAAGGCCATCAGAGAGGTAATACTAAACTGTGCATTTGCCAAATAAGAATATGAATTGTATAAAAGCTCATATTCCAATCCTAGGTCAAATGGCAAAAGGTCTACAAAGTTGGTTTCCATGTTTGTATAAAAGCTCCAACTGATTTTATGTACTTTGCTATGAAATTGCCTTTGGGTCTTATAATCAGTATACCTCTACTCAGGAATGTGCAAATGATTTTATATAGCACGATGCTAGTACCGCTCTGTACAATAGTAAGTTTTTTTTTTTTTTTCGTTTCTAAATGGAAAAAAAAAAATATCCCTAGTCAGAAATAAACTGACGAATTTACATTCTCCTCTCTTAAAAAAGTAAATAAAATAACATTATTCAAAATGTGAATTAGCTATAAGACATACAATTACAATTACATAGATACATATCAATACAGCACATTCAATCTGCCAAAAAATTAATGATTACAAAGCCAGTATGGATGATACAGTATCAAGAGAGAGATGTATGTACAATGATTAGAGCATTCATAATTGCACTACACCTACAGGCAGTCTGTTTCTTAATTAAATCACAGGCGCTTTCTGAATAAAGAGAAAAAATCCAAGTAACCTGTGTGGTTTGAGGCTGGCAAAGTCAAGAATGGGAACATTCCATTACTATTTCATAACTCTGGTACTCATCTGATAAGCCATTAATTTTCTCTCTCCTTTGTTGCTCCAAAACAGTGATTTATATGAAGATTTACACTCCTACCAACCAGATAGTACTGTAGTAAAAATTAGACCGGCATCATGGCCTAATTCTACCTTTCCAGGAGGTTTAACCATCATGATTCATTTTCTAAAAGCATCTTTCAGTTCAAGTCGGCTGACAGAAATTTATCAATACATGTGCTATGTTTTTTGTACTGGTTGAAAAATTGCACATATAGAATTCTAGGTCTCCTACTAGGTTCAGTTACATAAATACATGATCTATAGAACACAGAGGTTACTTTTGAGTTTCGGTCCACAAATTTTCCTTAAGTTCAACTCAACCAGTCATCAGTTTAAGATCCCAAAGATTATAAACTAGCAGTAACTTCAGCCTCTGCAAATTAAAGCTGTCAGAGTAATAGTATCAACCAATGTTTCTGGCAGACTTACTTGACCTTAAAGAACAGAGAGAGAGTAAAACTGGCTTCAAACGAAGAGATCAAACCAGATTTCAAGGGATATCACACAAGACCGCTTTTCCACATGACTGACTTAGACACTCAACATGGAATGTGGACACTAAACAATGTGATTCTAAGGGCAAAGGAAAGGATGAACTATGAGAATCAAATTTACAGTGACTGACAGTTTGGCAAATGGTGTTTTAGGTTCATTCTCAGCCAAACATTTTAGGCTTCACAGTCTTACTCTCTTACATTTTAAGATACTGGCTTTTCTTTTATGTTCTTATTAATTTTTTTAAGCCAGTTTTGGCAACACATACCTATTCAAAATGTGAATTAGCTATACATACAATTACAATTACATAGATACATATCAATACAGCACATTCAATCTGCCAAAAAATTAATGATTACAAAGCCAGTATGGATGATACAGTATCAAGAGAGAGATGTATGTACAATGATTAGAGCATTCATAATTGCACTACACCTACAGGCAGTCTGTTTCTTAATTAAATCACAGGCGCTTTCTGAATAAAGAGAAAAAATCCAAGTAACCTGTGTGGTTTGAGGCTGGCAAAGTCAAGAATGGGAACATTCCATTACTATTTCATAACTCTGGTACTCATCTGATAAGCCATTAATTTTCTCTCTCCTTTGTTGCTCCAAAACAGTGATTTATATGAAGATTTACACTCCTACCAACCAGATAGTACTGTAGTAAAAATTAGACCGGCATCATGGCCTAATTCTACCTTTCCAGGAGGTTTAACCATCATGATTCATTTTCTAAAAGCATCTTTCAGTTCAAGTCGGCTGACAGAAATTTATCAATACATGTGCTGTGTTTTTTGTACTGGTTGAAAAATTGCACATATAGAATTCTAGGTCTCCTACTAGGTTCAGTTACATAAATACATGATCTATAGAACACAGAGGTTACTTTTGAGTTTCGGTCCACAAATTTTCCTTAAGTTCAACTCAACCAGTCATCAGTTTAAGATCCCAAAGATTATAAACTAGCAGTAACTTCAGCCTCTGCAAATTAAAGCTGTCAGAGTAATAGTATCAACCAATGTTTCTGGCAGACTTACTTGACCTTAAAGAACAGAGAGAGAGTAAAACTGGCTTCAAACGAAGAGATCAAACCAGATTTCAAGGGATATCACACAAGACCGCTTTTCCACATGACTGACTTAGACACTCAACATGGAATGTGGACACTAAACAATGTGATTCTAAGGGCAAAGGAAAGGATGAACTATGAGAATCAAATTTACAGTGACTGACAGTTTGGCAAATGGTGTTTTAGGTTCATTCTCAGCCAAACATTTTAGGCTTCACAGTCTTACTCTCTTACATTTTAAGATACTGGCTTTTCTTTTATGTTCTTATTAATTTTTTTAAGCCAGTTTTGGCAACACATACCTATAGTAAAGGTCATTTTAAAATTGTGGTCCAAACACTAAGAGAAAAAAAAAAAAGGAAGAAAAAGTTTCAGGAAAAAAAAATTAAGAGCTATGAAAAAGAACCTATGAACAGGATCTGGGTAGCAGCCACTGGGGTAATGTAGTGTCTGTTGGCATATTATTTTTGGCATCTGCAATTTGAAGAAAAGAGGGTGGAGGCAATAAAGGCAAAGAAAGGAGGATGGACAATGGTACATGGCATTCCAAAAGAAAGGACTCCTTCTGTGTATCCTGGCCCTTGCATGACTGACTTCTGTATAGCTATTTGCTGAGCAGCTAAGCTATGGCTGAAGGTAAACTTCAAAAAAGAAAAAAACAAGACACTTAACCATGAGATGGGGCATCCACTGTCCCAGCCCAAAGTGAGGCAAGAAAATATATTTATATAAAAAGACCTCTATACGTGTGTCCAGAGCAATACATTTAAAACCGTAGTATTAATACTTTTAATCCTTCAGCAAAAACTACAAACTGTTAAATTAAGCTGATGTTGATGGCTTAAAATGAATGACATGGTCCTGACTGTATCATTCGAGAGAAAAACTTGACCAAGAATGGAACTAGGAGAAAGGCCATTGTGATGTGGGGAAAAATCAGGAGGAAGGGATGGGCTGGAAAAAGGATAATCAGCTTCATTTTGCTCAATAGAAAAGAAAGAGAGAGAGGAAGAAACAGCTCTTATTTTTGTGAGTGCATGACTGAGAATTTAAAATACATTGAGTCACAAGATTCTGCCTAAAAAAAAGAGAGAGGAAATGTGCTGGGACTGTACTTCAGCATCCTGTTTTTCCTCTGAATAGTTTAAATAAAATCATAATATTTACTACAAACTCTGTGGACACGCTCACACAGAGTCCAGGACGGCAATAAATTAGTATTATGCAAATTGTTTTCCACAGAAATACAGTCCCTTTTGTTTAGCTTCAATAGCCCACCAGGGAAGGGAAGGGCGGTGTTGAGGAGGCACAATTAGACCAGATTGTACTCCTTCAGGTTCAACTGGAGGATGGTGTCCTTGACGGCGGCAAACACAAAGCGGATGTTCTCGGTGTCTGTGGCGCATGTGAAGTGCGAGTAGATGATTTTGTCACTGTCTGGGTTCAGGTCCACGAACATCTTCAGGATGAATTCCCGAGCTGCCTGCGCATCTCGCTGGGGTCCTGTTGGCCAAGGGAGGAGGGGGACATTTGTCAGCTAGCTGGTCTGTCAAGGCATTGGCTCAGTGTTTCCTAATGCTCATGAAGACCTCTGCACGGCAGACTTGACCCGTTCTAAGCATCTTCCTCAGCACTACTACATGTTATGCCTCCTCTTTCTCACTCTACCCGCTGCCCATCCATCCATCTCCATCCATCCACAGAATGGGACTGGGTGAAAATGGGCCAGTAGCTTAAAGCAGCTTAGCCAGTAGCTTGAAGGCCATGCTAAGTTTATCTCTGATTCTTTGGGACATAGGGAGCTACTGCAGAATCTTTAGGTCGAGATGTGATTAGCTTCCTTCTGGTTGGACTGAGTTAACTGTGCAAGTTTCAGCTGCATAGGAAGCGTGCATCTGATAGACCTGCCTCAGGCTCTCTTGTCAATCTGCCCCAGTGTGCTCCCCACCCTCCCCACCCCCACTTCATTATACATTCTCCAGACTGCGTCTCTCCCAGAAGAGGACATCTGTCCCTTTATCTCTGGTCTGTCTACAACTGTCCTGTGCAGGCTCACTTCTGGTGTTTCTGAACAAGCCAGTTATGTAAAATTGAATTCACTATGTGTGATGATTTTAAGAAGTTGGTTTACATTTTCTTACACTTATTCGGGGTCTCGAATGTGCCAAGCACTGTCTCAGATGTTTAAAAAAAAGGATGATGATATATTTATCAGGATATAAGAAGAACTTATTTGATCATTTGTAACAGATTCTTAGATATGACACCAAAATCACAGGCAACAAAAAAGAAAACAGATCAACTGGACTCAATTTAGAACTTTTGTACATCAAAGAAAGTAAAAAGACAACCTACACACTTGACTATAAAGCTGTAATTAACACATTATGATTCAACTATACTTCATTAAACAATTTTTAAAAAGAATGACAAAAAAGATAACCTACAGAATGGGACAAAATATTTGCCTATTATATATCTGATAAGGGATGATTATCCAGAATATACCAAGAACTCCTACAACTCAACAATAAAAAGACAACCTGATTAAAAGATTGGCAAAAGATTTCAACACATATTTCTCCCAAGGAGATACACAAATGGCCAATAAGCACATGAAAAGATGTGCAACATCTTTAACCATTACAGAATGTATACTAAAAGTACAATGTGATACCAAACTAGAATGGCTATGATCAAATCAACTGGAAGGTAAAAAGTGTTATCAGCAAGCGTGTGGAGGAATCCAAACCCTTATGCATTGTTGCTAGGAATGGAAAATGGAAAACAGTTTGACGCTCCTCAAAAAGCTGAACACAGAATGACCACAGGAACCAGCAATTCTTTTCCTATGAATGAAAGAATTGAAAGCAGGCACTCTGACGGATACTCGTACACCAGTTGTCAATGCAGCATTATCTGTCATAGCCAAAAGGGGGAAACAACCCTAAGATCCATCGAGAGAGGGATGGATAAACAAAGGGAAATATATACAGACAATGGAACATTATTCAGCCATAAAAATTAAGTTCTGACAGATGCCACACACAAAAAAATAAGTTCTGACAGATGTATGCATCTTGAAAACATATCAGGTAAAATAAGCCAGACACAAAACAACATACACTATACGACTCCACTTATGTGAAGTATCGCGAATAGGCCCATGTATAGACACAGACTAGATTAGGGAAGACGGATTAGGAGAAGAGGAAAATGGGGAGTTATTATTTAGTGATTACAGAATTTTGGGGGGCAATGATGAAGTTTCGGGAACAGTGATGGCTGCAAAGCACTTTGAACGTAATTAGAGGATCAATGAACTGCATGCTTAAAAATGTTTAATTAAAGTGGCAAATTTCTTGTTATACATATCTTACCATATTTTAAGAAATTAATGTAACATACCAAAAAGCATTGAATTATATGCTCTAAATGAATGAACTAATACATGGTATGTGAATCATACCTCAACAAAGCTGATTTAAAAACATAATAGACTCTGATAAATATGTTAATTTAAAACTTGGAAGTTAAAAGCAACACCAAACCTTCACCACCTATCTATCAAGGATGGAGTACCTGTCTTTCTTTTTCCTTTATATTATTTATTTCATTTTCTTTTGTTATAGAGTGAGTACCTATTTTGTAAGCAACTTGTGGCCCTACGCATTTCCATTTCTTTATTTTCCAGTTAGTTCTATACCATAAAAGGTCAAGTACTATATAACCTCCTTTCCTTCTCTCTCAGAAAACCCTCTTGGGATCCACAGCCTAGATTGTTTTTTCTATCAATATTGTTATTTACTGGTTGGGATAAAGAAATCTTTGACAATTCTACGGAGGGCCTGCAGATTCTAACAAAATGGATGGCAAGCTTCAGCAAGCCAACTTGACAACATTTCAAACCAACCTGACTGCAAATAAGCTTATATCCAAGCTTATTTGGGAGATACTGGGAGGAAGAATTCTGAAAACAGATCATTCTCATTTGTACAGTTTACAAAAGGAATGTTTGAATTTCTGACTTAAGAGCCCAGATTTGTAACCGTCAATGATTAAGAAGGCTGGCATCATACTAAATTAAAAAGTTCCCCAAGGGCTTCCCCTGGTGGTCCAGTGGGTAAGGACACCGCCTTGCAGTGCAAGGGGTGCCGGTTCGATCCCTGGCCTGGGAAGATCCCACGTGCCGCGGAGCGGCTGGACCTATGTGTCCAATTACCAAGCCGGAGCTCTGGAGCACATGCGCCCAGAGCATGCGCCCAGAGCCGGAGCTCTGCAGCGACAGACGCCACCGCGATGGGAGGCCCACAGGAGCCAAAGAACAAAGACGGATGAAAATAGAGAAATGAAAGACCAATAGAAGTGGCCCGCCCACTCCCCCCCCCCCCCAACCCGACCCCCCCCCAAAAAAAAAAAAAAAAAAAAAAAAAAAAAAAAAAAAAGTTCCCCAATTAAAATTACGTGACACATATGTAATTATTTAATGTCCTAGCTTATTCAATGTACTATTGCTAACTTAATTCCACAGTAGCGTTTATTGTTGTTGTTCACTCAGTTGTGGCGGACTCTTTGCGACCCCATGGACTGCCGCATGCCAGACCTCTCGGCCCTTCACCGTCTCCCGGAGGTGGACTAATAGACTGTGAGCGCTGGTGTAGCTTTCCATTTTCATAAAAGAACACTATCTTTCTGGCTTGTGAATAAATTTTCACTTGTTCTTTTTGGGGAATAAAAGTCTTAAAAAATTTATTCATTTTTTAACTGAAGGACAATTGCATTATAAAGTTGCATTTGGAAGTGGGAGAGAGGTTCTTTTTGGAACTCTAATGTATATCAGAACACAACCGCAGTTCATGAAAGAGCACTTGGAGTCTATTATGTTTTTAAGCATAATTTGTTTTTTGAATAAACATAAACTACAAAGAAATCATTATAGCCATCATGGCAGGAACAAAACTTCCATAGTCTCTATTCACAATTTTGCTACTCAAGTCCACGTGGAAGTGGTAATCTTCCTTCTTGAAGAGCAACACAGAAATGCCATTCATTACGATTAAGACCTTGCAAGTGCAGAAATGTGGAAGTGTGAAATTTATAATACTATAAACATGTGTCTGATAAAAACATCACTGCAGAGTGGGCCTAGAATTTTTTCTGTCTTAGCTCATCTTACACGGGCTTGAAGTCTCCTGCTACATTTGCTTTAGGACTAACAGGGTCTTTTTTTCTTGTTCACAGCCAAATTTCCTACATGTATGACGTGTTACCAGGGGAGATGGACAGTAAAATAGTATCTTCAGATTTAAAGGCATTCACCATGGGGACAGGCTGGAAGGAAGACACTGTTACTTAGAGTGATGGGGAATCTGGGTAGCTCACTGGACACAGGAGATATGCAACGAGATGAGGAGGAAGGCACACAGAGAGGGAAGCCCAGCACTCCTAACACTTACTACAGGTCTTCACGGCAGGAAAACGGACCCTGGTGTGCTGCTGTGTGTGTGCCATGCTGTGCTGTGTGCCGCCTCATGTGCCTTGAGCCCTGGTGGGTCTGCTCTATGGGGCCAGCTGTGCTCTGCCTATGTCATCCCACACGTATGTACGTTACGAAAACATGCTGGCCTACAGGTGGGTGCCAGGTCAGGGGGCAGAGATTCAGAGGGTGGGGGTCTTTCCCCAGCCGTGGAATCTCACCAAATTCTGAGAAAAATTATAAAGAGTCTCCTTCCAGGCGTGTGAAGCAAGTATGTGTGTTGGGTGGTGAGCCAGATGTTTGGTGCCTGTCTTACTTGGGCAGCTCTCGTGTTTAAGGAGCCAGACTGTGGCTGTGGGAGAGAACCCAGCCAAGGATACTTCCTTCCAAAGTTTTCTCAGAAGCCCTGAGGACCACAGGCTCTGCCATCTGTGACCTGGTGGCAGGTTAGGGGCCAGATAAAAGGAGGAAAAGAGAACACCCTGTCTAGGCTGGGCAAGCATTTGTGTTTAAAGGAACCTCAAAGCACAAAGGAAAACATACTTGGACAGAGGATGGGAACAGACTACTAACCAAAACAGCACTACCTTTCATCCTCGATAACATCCCTAAGTGTTAGGATCAGCAATGTCTAGAATCCTATGTGCATCTGAAAAGCGAACTTCAGTTCATTACATGGGTAGTGCTTCCCTTCAAAGAGCACGACCCTACTGAGCGCATGTGTAATGAAAAGATGGGTGAGACCCCACCCTCGACGTGCTGGTCTCTCTGGAGAAAGCTTGTGAGGCCAAACTGAGTATTACTTTTGAAGTAAGGACCTTTCTGAAGGAGTTGGTAGAAGAATAAAAACATGGTTGAGCTGACATCCATGCCAAGTCTCCTGCTACATTTGCTTTAGGACTAACAGGGTCTTTTTCTTGTTCTCAGCCAAATTTCCTACATGTATGACGTGTTACCAGGGGAGATGGACAGTAAAATAGTATCTTCAGATTTAAAGGCATTCACCATGGGGACAGGCTGGAAGGAAGACACTGTTACTTAGAGTGATGGGGAATCTGGGTAGCTCACTGGACACAGGAGATATGCAACGAGATGAGGAGGAAGGCACACAGAGAGGGAAGCCCAGCACTCCTAACACTTACTACAGGTCTTCACGGCAGGAAAACGGACCCTGGTGTGCTGCTGTGTGTGTGCCATGCTGTGCTGTGTGCCGCCTCATGTGCCTTGAGCCCTGGTGGGTCTGCTCTATGGGGCCAGCTGTGCTCTGCCTATGTCATCCCACACGTATGTACGTTACGAAAACATGCTGGCCTACAGGTGGGTGCCAGGTCAGGGGGCAGAGATTCAGAGGGTGGGGGTCTTTCCCCAGCCGTGGAATCTCACCAAATTCTGAGAAAAATTATAAAGAGTCTCCTTCCAGGCGTGTGAAGCAAGTATGTGTGTTGGGTGGTGAGCCAGATGTTTGGTGCCTGTCTTACTTGGGCAGCTCTCGTGTTTAAGGAGCCAGACTGTGGCTGTGGGAGAGAACCCAGCCAAGGATACTTCCTTCCAAAGTTTTCTCAGAAGCCCTGAGGACCACAGGCTCTGCCATCTGTGACCTGGTGGCAGGTTAGGGGCCAGATAAAAGGAGGAAAAGAGAACACCCTGTCTAGGCTGGGCAAGCATTTGTGTTTAAAGGAACCTCAAAGCACAAAGGAAAACATACTTGGACAGAGGATGGGAACAGACTACTAACCAAAACAGCACTACCTTTCATCCTCGATAACATCCCTAAGTGTTAGGATCAGCAATGTCTAGAATCCTATGTGCATCTGAAAAGCGAACTTCAGTTCATTACATGGGTAGTGCTTCCCTTCAAAGAGCACGACCCTACTGAGCGCATGTGTAATGAAAAGATGGGTGAGACCCCACCCTCGACGTGCTGGTCTCTCTGGAGAAAGCTTGTGAGGCCAAACTGAGTATTACTTTTGAAGTAAGGACCTTTCTGAAGGAGTTGGTAGAAGAATAAAAACATGGTTGAGCTGACATCCATGCCAGACAGCGTACGCTAACAATGTAAGTTTTTAAAAAAGCAGCCCATTCTCTTGTTGCACCTCTGTAATGGGTACACTGGGGCTTGGGTTCTTTTCTGTGCTACGCACCATACTAAGTGGCTAACATTTCGGAGCCCATTCAATTCTTTTTTATGCAGGAGGAAACTGACTAAATAAACTTGTCTGAGGCACCACTGTCGGTAAGTGGCAGAGCTGGTATAGTACTGCGTGGCATTCAAACAGAACCAGATTTGGCAAGCTTTCTCGGTTAAAGGACCACAGAGTAAATATGCTCGGTTTTGTGGGCCACTTGAGCTCTGCCACAACTACTCAGTTCTGCTGTTGTAGCATAAAAGCAGCCAGACAGTACATACGTGAATGGGCATGGCTGTTTCAATAAAAATTTTATTTACAAAAAGAGGCAGCAGGCCACGTTGTCCTTTAGTTGCTCAAGTTGTATCTGACTCTTTTGCGACCCCACAGACTGTAGCCCGCCAGGCTCCTCTGTCCATGGGATTTCCCAAGGCAAGAATACTGGAGTGGGTTGCCATTTCCTTCTCCAGGAGATCTTCCAGACCCAGGAATCAAACCCATGTCTCCTGTTTGGCAGGCGGATTCTTTACCACGGAACCACCTGTGAAGCCCACAGTCAGCCACTCCTAATCTAGCCTTGAATGTGGGTGGGGGAGATGGGTGTGGATTCTGCTGGCTAGTTCTTCTAGGAAGTGGCTGTGACTCTTTCACCTGTTTCAGAGTGACTGGGGTGGATGCATTTTGTTACCAATCTGTCAGCAAAAAATATTTCTCAGAAGGGGTTGGGTGTCATGCCCAGTCATCCAGGATTTCACAGTCTAGTTGAGGAGGCAAGATTTGCTAAAAGAAGGAAGTAAATAATGCAAAGTACATACACAGGAGTCCCAAAGTGGGTGCTACAGACGCTAAGTGCTACAGGAAGAGCTTCAAGGATGGGTGCCTTCTCTTATGATGATGGGGCTTCATGGTGCCATGAAGCCCTCCGAAGAAGATATTTGCTAAATATTCCCCATGTGTCAGGCATCCTTCTGAAATGTTACACACATGTTATCTAGTATAATCTCCAAAACCTAAGCTTGGTCCTAAAGCCCAGAGCAATTAAGTGACTTGATCATGGTCCACAGATCAGAATTCGGATTTGAAGCTAGTAGACTGGCTTCAGACCATGGGCTCTTGACTCACAAAATTCTGTTTTCTCTCCAGAGAGAGGCAGACTGCTTCCAGTGAAAGGGGACTCAAGAGGAAACTATAATGGTTGATACACAGTCAAAACTAGGGCATGGTTACCACTTCAGCTATAAAAGAAAACCTCTTGTGTTTTGAAGTAATTGTACCTTTCAGTATTGCTGGGGAATGAAACTTATTTCAAGTCATTAAAAGACAGGAAGAACAATCATTTGTACTCCATCATTCACAATGTGCAGGCTTCTGAGGCATCGACCCTGTACTCTTGTGGGTCAGCTCTGGTCCTGGTCTTGGGAGGCTAGGGGGCTGACTGAAGACGGCAGACTTACCATCGTACTGGGAAGTAGTCAACTAGGTGGGAGCCGCATGTGTCCTCCCCCAAAAAGTTGTCCTTTAGTGCGGATCTTCTTGCGACCCCACAGACTGTAGCCCGCCAGGCTCCTCTGTCCATGGATTTCCCAAGGCAAGAATACTGGAGTGGGTTGCCATTTCCTTCTCCAGGAGATCTTCCAGACCCAGGAATCAAACCCATGTCTCCTGTTTGGCAGGCGGATTCTTTACCACGGAACCACCTGTGAAGCCCACAGTCAGCCACTCCTAATCTAGCCTTGAATGTGGGTGGGGGAGATGGGTGTGGATTCTGCTGGCTAGTTCTTCTAGGAAGTGGCTGTGACTCTTTCACCTGTTTCAGAGTGACTGGGGTGGATGCATTTTGTTACCAATCTGTCAGCAAAAAATATTTCTCAGAAGGGGTTGGGTGTCATGCCCAGTCATCCAGGATTTCACAGTCTAGTTGAGGAGGCAAGATTTGCTAAAAGAAGGAAGTAAATAATGCAAAGTACATACACAGGAGTCCCAAAGTGGGTGCTACAGACGCTAAGTGCTACAGGAAGAGCTTCAAGGATGGGTGCCTTCTCTTATGATGATGGGGCTTCATGGTGCCATGAAGCCCTCCGAAGAAGATATTTGCTAAATATTCCCCATGTGTCAGGCATCCTTCTGAAATGTTACACACATGTTATCTAGTATAATCTCCAAAACCTAAGCTTGGTCCTAAAGCCCAGAGCAATTAAGTGACTTGATCATGGTCCACAGATCAGAATTCGGATTTGAAGCTAGTAGACTGGCTTCAGACCATGGGCTCTTGACTCACAAAATTCTGTTTTCTCTCCAGAGAGAGGCAGACTGCTTCCAGTGAAAGGGGACTCAAGAGGAAACTATAATGGTTGATACACAGTCAAAACTAGGGCATGGTTACCACTTCAGCTATAAAAGAAAACCTCTTGTGTTTTGAAGTAATTGTACCTTTCAGTATTGCTGGGGAATGAAACTTATTTCAAGTCATTAAAAGACAGGAAGAACAATCATTTGTACTCCATCATTCACAATGTGCAGGCTTCTGAGGCATCGACCCTGTACTCTTGTGGGTCAGCTCTGGTCCTGGTCTTGGGAGGCTAGGGGGCTGGCTGAAGACGGCAGACTTACCATCGTATTCTGGGAAGTAGTCAACTAGGTGGGAATACATAATTTTCTCCTCGAGAAGATCTTTCTTGTTTAAGAACAGAATAACTGAGGAGTTCTGGAACCAGGGATACGTGATAATTGTTCTAAAGAGTGCTTTGCTTTCCTCCATTCGGTTCTGAAAAAAAAATCATCAGAAAAACAAGGCGTGAATTACACAATCACTCAGCCTGTGAATTGTTTGTTTTGTAGGTCCAACCCATCTTTGGTATGCATTCAATTCTGGTGGCCCAGGCTGGGCAGCTTGTATCAGGATTTATATGCAAAAGGCTCAGCAGCCTTTTTTCATTAGGCATACTCTCTGGTTGGCAAGTTGAGGACAATAATAGTAATAAACATCCACTGAAATAACCCATAAGGTAGAAAGAGAGTCATCTAAGCATAGAGCATCAAGCTGTAGGCACACTGTCACTAATGCCCACCAAGAATTACTCATTCATGGCCCAATACTTAAGATCTGTATCAAAAACTAAGTACCAGGCTTCCGTTTGCATTTCCTTTTTTTTTTCTTTTGCATTTCTTAAGCTATGTGTTCACAATTAGTTCTATTTCATAACAGTCAAAACAAAGTCGCTTAATTCTCTGTCCAAAATACATCTATATTACTATTTACTGTACAAATATATATAGATTCCCTGACTGTAAAAACACATGGACAAATATTTTTAGATCACACACTTCCTATTTATCAGAGTGCACTGGGCTCTTGACTCACAAAATTCTGTTTTCTCCAGAGAGAGGCAGACTGCTTCCAGTGAAAGGGGACTCAAGAGGAAACTATAATGGTTGATACACAGTCAAAACTAGGGCATGGTTACCACTTCAGCTATAAAAGAAAACCTCTTGTGTTTTGAAGTAATTGTACCTTTCAGTATTGCTGGGGAATGAAACTTATTTCAAGTCATTAAAAGACAGGAAGAACAATCATTTGTACTCCATCATTCACAATGTGCAGGCTTCTGAGGCATCGACCCTGTACTCTTGTGGGTCAGCTCTGGTCCTGGTCTTGGGAGGCTAGGGGGCTGGCTGAAGACGGCAGACTTACCATCGTATTCTGGGAAGTAGTCAACTAGGTGGGAATACATAATTTTCTCCTCGAGAAGATCTTTCTTGTTTAAGAACAGAATAACTGAGGAGTTCTGGAACCAGGGATACGTGATAATTGTTCTAAAGAGTGCTTTGCTTTCCTCCATTCGGTTCTGAAAAAAAAATCATCAGAAAAACAAGGCGTGAATTACACAATCACTCAGCCTGTGAATTGTTTGTTTTGTAGGTCCAACCCATCTTTGGTATGCATTCAATTCTGGTGGCCCAGGCTGGGCAGCTTGTATCAGGATTTATATGCAAAAGGCTCAGCAGCCTTTTTTCATTAGGCATACTCTCTGGTTGGCAAGTTGAGGACAATAATAGTAATAAACATCCACTGAAATAACCCATAAGGTAGAAAGAGAGTCATCTAAGCATAGAGCATCAAGCTGTAGGCACACTGCCACTAATGCCCACCAAGAATTACTCATTCATGGCCCAATACTTAAGATCTGTATCAAAAACTAAGTACCAGGCTTCCGTTTGCATTTCCTTTTTTTTTTCTTTTGCATTTCTTAAGCTATGTGTTCACAATTAGTTCTATTTCATAACAGTCAAAACAAAGTCGCTTAATTCTCTGTCCAAAATACATCTATATTACTATTTACTGTACAAATATATATAGATTCCCTGACTGTAAAAACACATGGACAAATATTTTTAGATCACACACTTCCTATTTATCAGAGTGCACTGTCTCCCTTAAGTTTTGCTATAATTTTCATACAGAATTGTGGACATGTACATAATAATTGCTTGGAGATACAAGTGCTATATTGCTCACCACCTTCATTGTTCTCACCTGAAGCTATATATTCAAGCCAGCCCAGGTAAAAGAAAACCTCAATGAATTTGCAAGGAATTAGCCTGCTCTTACAAATGAAAATACTAATCAAGGGTACTCCTGACTCACATCACTCACCAGCCAAAAGCTAGACAGCCTCCTCACTTAGCCCACATCTATTCCTCAGCTCTTCTACAGACACACTTGTTTCTAAATCATTCCCGCCCTCAGGTCACAAAGGCGACAGAGCTGGAGCATCCTCCTGGGGCCTGCTTTTTCTCAGACAATAGAGAATCCTCGTCAACACCCTGACTTAGTTCTATATGTTATGACCAAGTCTGGAGCAACAGAAAAGCCTGCTGGGAAATGAGCTCACCTCTACTGCTAACAGGTGGCTCAACAGTTTAAGCCAGAGCCTCCTCTTTGAGAGCCAGGTTTGATTCCTGGGTCAAGAAGATTCCTTGGAGAAGAAAATGGCAACCCTCTCCAGTATTCTTGTCTGGAGAATTCCACGGACAGAGAAGCCTAGTGGGCTGCAGTCCATAGGGTCGCAAAGAGTCACACACAACTGAGCCACCAAACAATTTGATTCTCTTGGTTGTTGTTGTTCAGTCACTAAGTCACGTACGACTCTCTGTAACCCATAGACTGCAGCACGCCAGGCTTCCCTGTCCCTCACCATCTTCTGGAGTTTGCTCAAGTTTATGTCCACTGAGTCAGTGATGCCATCCAACCATCTCATTTTCTGTCACTCCCTCCTCTTCCTGCCTTCAGTCTTTCCCAGCATAAGGGTCTTTTCCGATGAGTTGGCTCTTTGCATCAGGGAGTCAAAGTATTGGAGCTTCAGCTTCAAGGGCTGGGCCCTGAATTCAGATTCCTGTCCCTTAAGGCACTGCTCCCCTGGTTTATGGTCATCAGTGTAACCAAGCTACTCAACTAATCCAATTAACTCCAGGATTTTTAGGGCCTGGAACAGAGAACCTGCTTTCACGAAGAAAGTGGAAGAGGCATCTCCTTAAGTTTTGCTATAATTTTCATACAGAATTGTGGACATGTACATAATAATTGCTTGGAGATACAAGTGCTATATTGCTCACCACCTTCATTGTTCTCACCTGAAGCTATATATTCAAGCCAGCCCAGGTAAAAGAAAACCTCAATGAATTTGCAAGGAATTAGCCTGCTCTTACAAATGAAAATACTAATCAAGGGTACTCCTGACTCACATCACTCACCAGCCAAAAGCTAGACAGCCTCCTCACTTAGCCCACATCTATTCCTCAGCTCTTCTACAGACACACTTGTTTCTAAATCATTCCCGCCCTCAGGTCACAAAGGCGACAGAGCTGGAGCATCCTCCTGGGGCCTGCTTTTTCTCAGACAATAGAGAATCCTCGTCAACACCCTGACTTAGTTCTATATGTTATGACCAAGTCTGGAGCAACAGAAAAGCCTGCTGGGAAATGAGCTCACCTCTACTGCTAACAGGTGGCTCAACAGTTTAAGCCAGAGCCTCCTCTTTGAGAGCCAGGTTTGATTCCTGGGTCAAGAAGATTCCTTGGAGAAGAAAATGGCAACCCTCTCCAGTATTCTTGTCTGGAGAATTCCACGGACAGAGAAGCCTAGTGGGCTGCAGTCCATAGGGTCGCAAAGAGTCACACACAACTGAGCCACCAAACAATTTGATTCTCTTGGTTGTTGTTGTTCAGTCACTAAGTCACGTACGACTCTCTGTAACCCATAGACTGCAGCACGCCAGGCTTCCCTGTCCCTCACCATCTTCTGGAGTTTGCTCAAGTTTATGTCCACTGAGTCAGTGATGCCATCCAACCATCTCATTTTCTGTCACTCCCTCCTCTTCCTGCCTTCAGTCTTTCCCAGCATAAGGGTCTTTTCCGATGAGTTGGCTCTTTGCATCAGGGAGTCAAAGTATTGGAGCTTCAGCTTCAAGGGCTGGGCCCTGAATTCAGATTCCTGTCCCTTAAGGCACTGCTCCCCTGGTTTATGGTCATCAGTGTAACCAAGCTACTCAACTAATCCAATTAACTCCAGGATTTTTGCCAGGAGCTCTGGAACAGAGAACCTGCTTTCACGAAGAAAGTGGAAGAGGCATCATGTAACCTCAAACTTTTAGCAACCATTTTGGAATAGGGAGAAAAACAAACTAGGTTTTAACTTCTTGGTCAAACCATGCCCAAACTTGGTCATACCTCTAGATTTTTTCGTAATATCACCCAATTAGTACCCTTTAGTCTTTAAGCTACTTTGAACTGTATTATTATTTTTTAAACTTTTGGCCTCTTTTGTTGATTTTTAAAAATTTATTTATTTTCGGGCTTCCCCTGGTGGTCCAGTGGGTAAGGACACCGCCTTGCAGTGCAAGGGGCGCCGGTTCCATCCCTGGCCTGGGAAGATCCCACGTGCCACGGAGCGGCTGGATTGATGTGTCCAATTACCGAGCCGGAGCTCTGGAGCGCATGCGCCCAGAGCCGGCACTCTGCAAGGACAGAGGCCACTGTGATGGGAGGCCCACAGGAGCCAAAGAACAAAGACAGATGAAAATAGAGAAATGAAAGACCAATAGAAGTGGCCCGCCCAGTCCCCTCCCTCTCCAACCCGACCCCCACCCTAAATAAATAAATAAATAAATCTAAAAAAAAAAAAAAAAAGTTATTTATTTTCATCTATCTTTACTCTTTGGCCTGCGTGGGCCTCCCATTGCAGTGGCCTCTTTCATTGCAGAGCACCAGCTCTCCGCGCATGCACTCCAGAGCACTGCATTGTAACTGAACACACTGGTCCAGCTGCTCTGAGGCACGTGGGATCTTCCCGGGCCAGGGATTGAACCAGTGCCCCTTGTACTGCAAGGTGGACTCTTTACCCACTGGACCACAAGGGGAGCCCTAAACTGTATTTTTTTTGTTGTTATTCTAATTATATATAAAATGCTTCTCTGAGAAAAATATCAGATGATATCATTTATACACAGAATCTTTAAAAAAAGATGAAAACAAACTTATTTATAAAACAGAAAGAGACTCACAGACTTTGAAAAAGAATAGATACATACTATAAGTAACTGAATCACTTTGCTGCACCTGAAACTAACAACATTGTTAACTACAGTCCAATATAAAATTTAAAAAATATTTAAGTGCTTCTGATTGATATAACTAGATCCACCTCATTCTCTAATTGTTAAAAGGAAATGAATGAAAGATGTTTGAAGGATGACCGTGAAGACTAAGGGTTCAAGCTGTTCAGATTCTGCTCAGCTTTCGCCTTCCTGGTGTAGAATGTTTCATAAGTTCATAGTCCAGTGTTATAGAGACCAAATATGCTCCTTTGCAATTCTCCTTTGACTAGTCTTCCAGAAAATCTCTGGAAGTCCGAGCTAACCAAGCATCATTTTCTAGATCCTGAATATGTCTTGCTCATTTCTTCTATAAAGTGTTCCAATTAGCTCAAGTTGAAAAAGACTACTGTTCTAAAGGAGACCTTTACCAAACCTGACAAAGTCCGTCACCACCAACCAAAACGGAGCAGAATCCTGGGAGCTCTGAGGCCTGGAAGCCTTCCTCTATCTCCCATTTCTTGTTTGTAGGAAACAGGCTTCAGCCTCCACGACCTTCCCTGAGTTCCAAAGGGCAGGTTCGAAACAGTTGCTAATCAGGGAAAGGAAGGGATGCAGAGACCAGACATGAGCAGTCAAGAAACAATAGTGCAGCCCTGGGACAGGGTCCTGGTCCTGCCTCAAGGGATATGCATAACAGTATCTTTGAGCAGAACTCAAACCCCCAATAAATGGACGTTATTAACTACTAGATGAAACACTCTTCATTCCAGAGAGAAGGTTACACTGTGGTAACCTCCAGAGCTACAGAAGCTCATTGCAAAACCACCTAAGGCCAGATGAAAGGAATGCAGGCCCTGTACACATTCTGATCCTCCTTAGGAACCCGAGCCTTGAACCACAGCTATAAAACTCCTCCTCAAGTCCCCCTGAGTTGAGACACATAGTTCTAAGGGCAAGGATCCCCTATGTCTTCCTTTGCTTGGCAAAGCAATAAAGCTATTCTTTTCTGTTTTTCTCTCAAAACTGTCTCTGAGATTTGATTCAGCACTGGTGCAGAGAGGCGAAGTTTTTGACATCACAATCTCTTTGACCTATACACTTTGTACCTACCACTACTTAGATAATTAAATATGGTCCAATGGAGGGACAGGTTACTTCAAGGGACAGTATTTATTTTACTGCACACATTTATCTTTAATATAAATAATATGTCCAGCCTTTAAAAAACAGTGTTTTTACTATCTATGTACATTTTACTGGTTATCATCACCAGTGGTAAAATTTTAAGCATGGAAACAATATTCACTGAGAAATGATCTCTTGTAGACTGAGATTTTATAGGTTGAAAATTTCAACCTGAAGTCTGAAAGAAAGTGAAGGTCACAATAAGAACTGAAAGAATTAAAAGATCTAAAGAGGTTAATTAGTGACATCCCTGATGTAAGAATTCACATTGTTTTTCTTATTTACAGTTACAGCAATTCTAGAATATTATACTGTGGTCTTCAGAAAAGCTCTGTCTAAAGGGTGGGCCTGTCGATCTTGGCCCTTAACCAGAGAGCCTCCATCAGAAAGACTTACCACTGTGAACAGCACCCTCCAGAAGGGGCCTCAAGGGCTCCCAAGGTGGAGGGCCCCCTTGGGACCTTTTTTGTTGTTGTTGAAGTCTGTCCAGGGTGAGTGGCTAGGCCCTTGGTGGAGACAGGAAAAGGGAGAGGAGTGGTCTTGACTTTGAGTCAATTCACAAGGAAGAGCCTGAGGTCTCTCAAAGTTTCAAGTCAGGACTGGAGCCCCAAGCTCCAGATGGGGCCTACTGGAAGGGGGCCTCATACGAGTCTTCAGGACACAGCTAGAACAGTGGACTGTGCCCAGCCCTGGGTCTGAGAGCTGTCTTGTGGAGGAGGCTGTCCCTCTCTGCACCCAGGGCAAGGTGCAGGCGTGCTCACTGACTGGCCTGGCCTAGTCCCATTGAAACTTTGCCAGTGTCTGCAGTCTGGAGTTTCTCTAGGCTATTTTCCAACTTACCATCTGCTGAATGGGCAGGCCCTGTACACATTCTGATCCTCCTTAGGAACCCGAGCCTTGAACCACAGCTATAAAACTCCTCCTCAAGTCCCCCTGAGTTGAGACACATAGTTCTAAGGGCAAGGATCCCCTATGTCTTCCTTTGCTTGGCAAAGCAATAAAGCTATTCTTTTCTTTTTTCTCTCAAAACTGTCTCTGAGATTTGATTCAGCACTGGTGCAGAGAGGCGAAGTTTTTGACATCACAATCTCTTTGACCTATACACTTTGTACCTACCACTACTTAGATAATTAAATATGGTCCAATGGAGGGACAGGTTACTTCAAGGGACAGTATTTATTTTACTGCACACATTTATCTTTAATATAAATAATATGTCCAGCCTTTAAAAAACAGTGTTTTTACTATCTATGTACATTTTACTGGTTATCATCACCAGTGGTAAAATTTTAAGCATGGAAACAATATTCACTGAGAAATGATCTCTTGTAGACTGAGATTTTATAGGTTGAAAATTTCAACCTGAAGTCTGAAAGAAAGTGAAGGTCACAATAAGAACTGAAAGAATTAAAAGATCTAAAGAGGTTAATTAGTGACATCCCTGATGTAAGAATTCACATTGTTTTTCTTATTTACAGTTACAGCAATTCTAGAATATTATACTGTGGTCTTCAGAAAAGCTCTGTCTAAAGGGTGGGCCTGTCGATCTTGGCCCTTAACCAGAGAGCCTCCATCAGAAAGACTTACCACTGTGAACAGCACCCTCCAGAAGGGGCCTCAAGGGCTCCCAAGGTGGAGGGCCCCCTTGGGACCTTTTTTGTTGTTGTTGAAGTCTGTCCAGGGTGAGTGGCTAGGCCCTTGGTGGAGACAGGAAAAGGGAGAGGAGTGGTCTTGACTTTGAGTCAATTCACAAGGAAGAGCCTGAGGTCTCTCAAAGTTTCAAGTCAGGACTGGAGCCCCCAAGCTCCAGATGGGGGCCTACTGGAAGGGGGCCTCATACGAGTCTTCAGGACACAGCTAGAACAGTGGACTGTGCCCAGCCCTGGGTCTGAGAGCTGTCTTGTGGAGGAGGCTGTCCCTCTCTGCACCCAGGGCAAGGTGCAGGCGTGCTCACTGACTGGCCTGGCCTAGTCCCATTGAAACTTTGCCAGTGTCTGCAGTCTGGAGTTTCTCTAGGCTATTTTCCAACTTACCATCTGCTGCAGGACCTGGGCCTGAGTTTTTCATTCAGGGGAAGGCAAAAGAGCAGCAACATGGGCGGCTGTTCAGCAGCATCCGCACCCCCAGGCCTCCAACCAGATCTACCAAACTCTAAGGGACTTCCCTGGTGATTTAGTAGTTAAAGCTCTGTGCTTCCAATGAAGTGGGCACAGGTTCAATCCCTGGTTGGGGTGGGAACTAAGATCCCAAATGCTGTTCAGCATGGCCAAACCTCCCCCCAAATAAAAACCCCTCCATCTTAGAGGGTGAGCCCCAGGAATCTACATTTTTGCAGGCCCTCCAGGGGATTCTGACATAGGCTTAACTTTGTGAAGCACTGTGATATAGGTGGTCTTCTCCAAATTCATGTGTGTTATGAATTACCCGGGAGCATGGGTATGAATTACCCGTGACTCAGCTTGTGATGGGACCAGAGTCTGTATTTCTAACAAGCTTCCAGGTGAACCTGATGGTGCTGACCCATGGCACACACATGGAGGTGAAAGATGCAGAGAGACTGATGAGCTAGGGACCATGATCAGAAACACGATGCTCTGTCCCATTTTCATGATAAGAAGTGCTAGTCACACATCCAGTCCAATGCCTGAGTCGTGCAATGAAAATCTAAGTGTGTTGGCTTCCTGCCTTTTGTTTTCTCAATTAGATTCATACTTTATGCTATGTAAGTTGTCTTTCACTCTACACAGTTCCTAATACTTTTTTTCACTCCCTCCTCCCCCTGCTACAGAAGAATATTTACAAACCGATATGCTCCTGATCAAAGCCCCAGACTAAATCCTCAATGGACTACCATGAGGTTTTCATGAGGTCTCACACGCTGGTGGACTGTGCAGAGAGGAGGCATAATCCACTTGGCTCAGTAAGAACTGAAGTCCGTGAGGGAAGAGTGTGTCCCAGGAGACCTGGTGACACTTGCTTTTAGTAATTCCTAGGGACTGGCGTTGCAAGTAAGAGAACAAAATAACAACATATGAGACACTGTGCTTATCAGTCATACACGTGAGGATCTGTTCACCTCTGAAGCACTGAAAGCATCCGGGGCAGTGGTGCTCATCTTAAGCTTTTGGGGTAAAACCAGTGTCTGCAGTCTGAGTTTCTCTAGGCTAAAGCTCCGGGGTGCATTCCAAAAAGGGGGAGCAGCATCCGCACCCCAGGCCTCCAACCAGATCTACCAAACTCTAAGGGACTTCCCTGGTGATTTAGTAGTTAAAGCTCTGTGCTTCCAATGAAGTGGGCACAGGTTCAATCCCTGGTTGGGGTGGGAACTAAGATCCCAAATGCTGTTCAGCATGGCCAAACCTCCCCCCAAATAAAACCCCTCCATCTTAGAGGGTGAGCCCCAGGAATCTACATTTTTGCAGGCCCTCCAGGGGATTCTGACATAGGCTTAACTTTGTGAAGCACTGTGATATAGGTGGTCTTCTCCAAATTCATGTGTGTTATGAATTACCCGGGAGCATGGGTATGAATTACCCGTGACTCAGCTTGTGATGGGACCAGAGTCTGTATTTCTAACAAGCTTCCAGGTGAACCTGATGGTGCTGACCCATGGCACACACATGGAGGTGAAAGATGCAGAGAGACTGATGAGCTAGGGACCATGATCAGAAACACGATGCTCTGTCCCATTTTCATGATAAGAAGTGCTAGTCACACATCCAGTCCAATGCCTGAGTCGTGCAATGAAAATCTAAGTGTGTTGGCTTCCTGCCTTTTGTTTTTCTCAATTAGATTCATACTTTATGCTATGTAAGTTGTCTTTCACTCTACACAGTTCCTAATACTTTTTTTCACTCCCTCCTCCCCCTGCTACAGAAGAATATTTACAAACCGATATGCTCCTGATCAAAGCCCCCAGACTAAATCCTCAATGGACTACCATGAGGTTTTCATGAGGTCTCACACGCTGGTGGACTGTGCAGAGAGGGAGGCATAATCCACTTGGCTCAGTAAGAACTGAAGTCCGTGAGGGAAGAGTGTGTCCCAGGAGACCTGGTGACACTTGCTTTTTAGTAATTCCCTAGGGACTGGCGTTGCAAGTAAGAGAACAAAATAACAACATATGAGACACTGTGCTTATCAGTCATACACGTGAGGATCTGTTCACCTCTGAAGACAGACTGAAAGGCAATCCGGGGGCAGTGGTGCTCATCTTAAGCTCCTTCTCTTGGCGTTAAAACCAGTCAGTTCAAACAGGGTGTTAGTAAAGGCTGTTACTCTCTTCCAAACACAAGGCTCTTTATTAGCCCAGTGGGATTGCCTATACCTGAGGGTCAAGGAGGTTTCTGACTTCTTGTCAACCCCATCCACCACCTCTCCCCAAAAGCAAGCAAGCATTGCTCCCAATGAAGGGTGGCCCAGTGCAGGTGAGAGAGCTACAACAGAGGGAGCAAGACCGATGGCCCTGCCTTCCCCACCCACCAGAGCCACAGGAAGAGCAGAGGGCCCCAGAGACCGAGAATGGTCATCAGGGAGCAAGCACAGTGGCCTGAGTGGTCTCCACGCAGTACCCTTGTCTCGTGTAAACATGGTCATGGAAGCGTCAGTCTTGCCCAGACCACACCTCCAGTGAATGGCGTGTCTATCAACCTGAAACACATATGGAGAAATCCTTCCCCTCAGTGTAATACTTTTATAAGATAAGGCCATTAGGAGGTGACTGGGATTAGTGCCATGATATAAGAGACCTCACAGGACACCCTCACACCTTCTGCTATGTGGGGGCAGAGCAAGAGGATGGCCATCTATGAACCAGGAGGCAGCCTCTCACCAGACGCTGAACCTGCCCAAGGTCTGATCCTCCTAGCCCCCAGAACAGTGAGAAAGAAATGCTTGTCATTTATAAGCCACCGAGGTTATGGGGTTTTGTTGCAGCAGCTAGAAGAGACTAAGACAACACTGGTCAAATGAGTCACTCCTTCAATGGCTGGCACCAGAGAAGAGGGAGAGCACTAATCTCTACCCTGACCCTGGCCTGGGACTACCATGAGGTTTTCATGAGGTCTCACACGCTGGTGGACTGTGCAGAGAGGAGGCATAATCCACTTGGCTCAGTAAGAACTGAAGTCCGTGAGGGAAGAGTGTGTCCCAGGAGACCTGGTGACACTTGCTTTTTAGTAATTCCTAGGGACTGGCGTTGCAAGTAAGAGAACAAAATAACAACATATGAGACACTGTGCTTATCAGTCATACACGTGAGGATCTGTTCACCTCTGAAGACAGACTGAAAGGCAATCCGGGGGCAGTGGTGCTCATCTTAAGCTCCTTCTCTTGGCGTTAAAACCAGTCAGTTCAAACAGGGTGTTAGTAAAGGCTGTTACTCTCTTCCAAACACAAGGCTCTTTATTAGCCCAGTGGGATTGCCTATACCTGAGGGTCAAGGAGGTTTCTGACTTCTTGTCAACCCCATCCACCACCTCTCCCCAAAAGCAAGCACGCATTGCTCCCAATGACGGGTGGCCCAGTGCAGGTGAGAGAGCTACAACAGAGGGAGCAAGACCGATGGCCCTCCCTTTCCCCCACCCACCAGAGCCACAGGAAGAGCAGAGGGCCCCAGAGACCGAGAATGGTCATCAGGGAGCAAGCACAGTGGCCTGAGTGGTCTCCACGCAGTACCCTTGTCTCGTGTAAACATGGTCATGGAAGCGTCAGTCTTGCCCAGACCACACCTCCAGTGAATGGCGTGTCTATCAACCTGAAACACATATGGAGAAATCCTTCCCCTCAGTGTAATACTTTTATAAGATAAGGCCATTAGGAGGTGACTGGGATTAGTGCCATGATATAAGAGACCTCACAGGACACCCTCACACCTTCTGCTATGTGGGGGCAGAGCAAGAGGATGGCCATCTATGAACCAGGAGGCAGCCTCTCACCAGACGCTGAACCTGCCCAAGGTCTGATCCTCCTAGCCCCCAGAACAGTGAGAAATAAATGCTTGTCATTTATAAGCCACCCAGGTTATGGGGTTTTGTTGCAGCAGCTAGAAGAGACTAAGACAACACTGGTCAAATGAGTCACTCCTTCAATGGCTGGCACCAGAGAAGAGGGAGAGCACTAATCTCTACCCTGACCCTGGCCTGGGCAGAGGAGAGGCTACCTGCTCCCCACTGTTCAATCACAAACTGAGTGGTGGGACTGTTCCGTGACTTCCTTCCCAAGATCACCAGGAAAGAAACTGTTCAGACAATCAATGAGGGGTCTCACGTCTCTCATCCTTAACATGCCATAGTGAATCTCAAGATTCTCAAGCAGAAACTAAATGTTTTGACTGTTGGAGTTGAACAGACATTTCTCCTAAGAAGACATACAGACGGCCAAAAGTTACATGAAAAGACACTTACCACTAATCATTAGGAAAATGCAACTCAAAATTGCTATGAACTATCACCTCACACTTGTCAAAATGACTAGCATCAAAAAGCCCCAAAATAGAGCTTCCCTGGTGGTCCAGTGGGTAAAGAGTCCACTTTGCAGTGCAAGAGGCGCTAGTTCGATTCCTGACCTGGGAAGTTCCCATGTGCCACGGAGTGGCTGGACCGGTGTGTCCAATTACGAGCTGGCCCACGAAGGCCAAAGAATAAAGATGGATGAAAATAAAATAAATAAGAAAACAATAAATTAGGCCAAAAATTAAAAAGAAAAAAAGCCAAAAAAATAAGAGTGGGCAAGGATGTGGAGAAAAGGAAACCCTTGTGGACACTTGGTGGGAATATAAAGTGGTACAGCTGCTATGGTAAATGGTACATAAGTTCCTCCAAAAAAAAAAAAAAGTAATTCTACTTTTGGATATTTATCTGAAGGAAATAAAAACATTAACTTCAAAAGATATGTACAGGGTTTCCCTGGTGGTCCAGTGGGTAAAGAGTCCGCTTTGCACTGAAAGGGGCACTGGTTCGATCCCTGGCACGGGAAGATCCCACATGTGGCTGGACCGATGTGTCCAATTATGAGCCAGCGCTCTGGAGTGCACACGCCCAGAGCCAGTGCTCTGTTACAGGAGAGGCCACTGCGATGGGAGGCCCACAAAGGCCAAAGAACAAAGATGGATGAAAATAAATAAATGAAAGACTTCACTGCACCATTAGTTACACTAGCTAAGACATGGAAGCAACCTGTTTTACCAATGGATGAATGGACCAAGAAAACTGAAACTATATGTATAATACACACATGTGTATGTATAATCATGTGTACTATATTACATATGTATATACTATGTATTATATATATATATGTCAGTTTTCTTTTAATGTGTATTTGTATAATGTATAATGCATACACATACACATGCAACAGAATAGTATTCAGCCATTACAAAAAAAAAAACCCATGCCATTCAGAGCAACATAGATGAACCTTGGCTGTGTGCTAAGTGAAATAATTCAGATGGAGAAAGACATACCATATGATCTCACTTATGCGGACTCCTAAAAACAGGGGCTTCTTAGTGGCTCAGGGATAAAGAATGCACCTGCCAATGCAGGAGACAAGTTTTGATATCTGGGCAGATCCCACATGCCCAGAGCAACTAAGCCCATGCACCACAATGATTGAACCTGTGTGCTCTGCAACAAGAGAAGCCACCACAGTGAGAAGCCCAAGCACTGCAATTAGAGAGGAGCCACCACTTGCCGCAACAAGAGAAATCCCATGTGCAGCAACAAAGACCCAGCACAGCCTAAAGTAAGTAAATAAATACAAATTTAAAGACCCCAAACACCCAAGTATAGATACAGAGAACACATTGGCTACCAGAGGCAGGGAGGTGGAAGATGGATAAAATGGGGAATGGTGGTTTAAAAGGTACAAACTTTCCAATTATAAAATAAGTAAGTCCTGAGGATGTAATATACAGCATGATGCCTGCGGTTAACAATACTGTATTACATAGTGGTAAGTCGCTAAGAGAGCAGATCTTAAAAGTCCTCATCACAAGAAAAGAAATTAGAACTGTGTGGTGAGAGATATTAACTAGACTTACTGTGGTGATCATTTTGCAATATATACAAACCCTGGGTCATTATGTTGTACATCTGAAACTAACATAATGTTACCTGCCACCTGCATCAGCAGGTGTGCTCTGTGGTGTCTGCCTCTTTGCAACCCCATGGACTGTACCCCACCAGGATCCTCTATCCATGGAATTTTCCAGGCAAGAATACTGGAGTGGGTTGCTATTTCCTTCTCCAGGGGACCTTCCCAATTCAAGGATCAAGGCTGCATCTCCTGCATTGGTATGCAAGTTCTTTACCACTGAGCAACTAAGAAAGCACAGGTCTGTGTATGGGTCCCTAAGAGTGGTTAAAAAAAAAAAGAGAAATTGGGGATCACACAAACAGGAAATGTTTGAGTGGGGAAGACTTAAAAGAATGTAATTCTGAGTTGACTCTTGACAGATGGAGAGACTACAAGGGAAAAAGAAGAGCAAAAGTAAAAGGGAATTGAAACCCAGGACCCTCTGGAAAGATCTACGATGATTCTGCATAAAAAAGTTTGTGGGCTTCTGATCTTTGCAACATAGGCAACAAGTAAGAACAGTCTCCACATCATGATTTTGAAACAATTCCTCCTCATTTGCAGTAGGCGCAGGGAGGTGCAGATAGGCCAGGCCTCAGGAAGAACACATGTGCTCATGAAGTACGCTGCTGGCTCCCACTGCCTGCTTGTCTTGGGCTGGCAGAGAGCAGAAGCCAACAGGAAGTCCTATCAGACATCTCCAGTGTGGCTGAGACACAATTACTGCCTGGAGGTAAGCGCCCCCTGCCTGCCTGCCTTCCTTTTGGCTCACGTGCAAATCCCGCTCCTATCAAGAAAAAGGCCAGATCCTGTGGACACGGCCCAAGACCCCAACAGGAAGGCGGCTTTCTTCAGGTTATGACTTGGCCCAAATCTCTGCACAAAAAATTACCAGCGGGCCTCACAGGACAATAATTCATGTCTGTACCCTTTGTAGTCCTTCTGCCCATGAGGGTTTGGGTTTGCCCTCTGCCAAGGTAGGGCTTCCCTCCAGCAAGTCAGCGTTAAGCCAAACATCTGAACAGCCATTTTCATAACTTTTGCAGCTCATTATTTTGCCAATAAATACAACTTCTCACACTTCTTTGTGAAGAATACAATTTAAATGAGACCCTTAATACTTTTCTATGATCACTCACATGCTGGTCTCTCCCTAGTGATATTTTCCCCTCATTTCAGAGCCTTGATAAACCACCTTTTTCAGTATTCCTGAGAAGCTCTAGAATGTAGCCTTTAAAACTGCTGCCATCCCCATGGANTTTTCCAGGCAAGAATACTGGAGTGGGTTGCTATTTCCTTCTCCAGGGGACCTTCCCAATTCAAGGATCAAGGCTGCATCTCCTGCATTGGTATGCAAGTTCTTTACCACTGAGCAACTAAGAAAGCACAGGTCTGTGTGTGGGNCCCTAATAGTGGTTAAAAAAAGAGAAATTGGGGATCACACAAACAGGAAATGTTTGAGTGGGGAAGACTTAAAAGAATGTAATTCTGAGTTGACTCTTGACAGATGGAGAGACTACAAGGGAAAAAGAAGAGCAAAAGTAAAAGGGAATTGAAACCCAGGACCCTCTGGAAAGATCTACGATGATTCTGCATAAAAAAGTTTGTGGGCTTCTGATCTTTGCAACATAGGCAACAAGTAAGAACAGTCTCCACATCATGATTTTGAAACAATTCCTCCTCATTTGCAGTAGGCGCAGGGAGGTGCAGATAGGCCAGGCCTCAGGAAGAACACATGTGCTCATGAAGTACGCTGCTGGCTCCCACTGCCTGCTTGTCTTGGGCTGGCAGAGAGCAGAAGCCAACAGGAAGTCCTATCAGACATCTCCAGTGTGGCTGAGACACAATTACTGCCTGGAGGTAAGCGCCCCCTGCCTGCCTGCCTTCCTTTTGGCTCACGTGCAAATCCCGCTCCTATCAAGAAAAAGGCCAGATCCTGTGGACACGGCCCAAGACCCCAACAGGAAGGCGGCTTTCTTCAGGTTATGACTTGGCCCAAATCTCTGCACAAAAAATTACCAGCGGGCCTCACAGGACAATAATTCATGTCTGTACCCTTTGTAGTCCTTCTGCCCATGAGGGTTTGGGTTTGCCCTCTGCCAAGGTAGGGCTTCCCTCCAGCAAGTCAGCGTTAAGCCAAACATCTGAACAGCCATTTTCATAACTTTTGCAGCTCATTATTTTGCCAATAAATACAACTTCTCACACTTCTTTGTGAAGAATACAATTTAAATGAGACCCTTAATACTTTTCTATGATCACTCACATGCTGGTCTCTCCCTAGTGATATTTTCCCCTCATTTCAGAGCCTTGATAAACCACCTTTTTCAGTATTCCTGAGAAGCTCTAGAATGTAGCCTTTAAAACTGCTGAATCACCGAGGGCCCGACTAGTTTTTAGCAGAGTCTGAGAGGGGATGCACCCCAGGGAATGCAGCTTTCCAGGGCTTAGAAATGCTCTCTGGGATCAGAGATGTAGACAGTGTGAGTGATCCACAAACTCACTGACTGATACCAGAAGCTGACATTAATGGTTTTTTGTTCATGATGTGTGTTCACAACTCTGTGATTCTGCGTTTCCCGAGTTTTCTTCTGAAAAAGGCCAAGTGACACATTTGACTTAAATGAGTGAGGTCTATATACATGGACGGCATGGTTAGATGAGCATGTCTGTAAAGTAACAAGGATTGTTTAACAGAAGGGAAAAATACACATTTTAACATGGCTTCAGCTACAAGTTAACACATCTGCTGGCCACAAGATCACACTCAATTTTAATGCCTAGCTGTTTGTAAGTGCACTTGATGAAAAATGTGTGCCAAGGTACACTCCACTGGGTACCAATTTTATTATTAGCATCATTTCTGCTTCTGAAAGTGATCAGGAAAGGACATTGTTAGGATATAAGATTTTATGCATTTTAAATACCACTTTTCACTCTTACTGCCATGACGAGCTTCATTATTTCTTCTCAGACATAACGTCTCAAAGGATATCTCATAAATTACTTTATTAAAGGTCATAATTTTAAAAGAACAAAAACTAGTTGACTTTTAATGTAACGATCCATGATAATGTAAAAACTGAATCAATCATTATCATGTAGCTTGAATACTTTGAGAAATGCATATCCTTAATAAGGACTCAAGAACATATTCGCTCAGGTACTGAATTCATTTACATATGTCAACTGAGTAAATAAACGGAACAACTCAAAAGACAAGAATTCCAAAATCTTTATGAAAAAAAAAATTTACAAGTCTGATCTATATCGTTCTTTCCTTCCTTGATTATATAGGAAAACGCTTCGTGTGTTTGACTTTAGGATCATATTGATATGTATTCTAGCTGAAGTCAACACACATTCAAAATGTATTCTGTGCTGGCATCCTGCTGCTGCAGGGAGGTGGCAGGGGAAGGGCCAGGGCTGTGAGCTTCCTGGGTTTGAAACATGACTCTTATGACCTCGGGCAAGTGACTGCTTTTCAGTTTTCTCACATCCTTTAGGGTTTGGGAGGACAGAATGAGACAATGCTTGCCAAGTGCTCAGCTGTGACCCCAGCACACAGTAGTTTTCTACAATAGCTGCTATCAGACGTGGCACAATGCTATGTAAGAACTTCTTGGTAAGGTGATCACTGACCTCAAATCTTTGGCCTAACTATCCATCCAGTAAAATCTTTTTATTTCCCGGAATTGCACAAAGTTAATCTATCCAGACACCGATGCTGGGAAAAAAAAAAAGGCAGAAGGAGAAGGCGATGACAGAGGACAAGATGGTTAGATGGCATCACCGACTCAATGGACATGAGTTTAATAAGCAAGCTCCGGGAGATGGTGAAGGACAGGGAAGCCTGACGTGCTGCAGTCCATGGCGCAAAGAGTCAGACCCGACTGAGCAACTGAACTGATTTCAAATCCGGACACATTAGGTTTATAAAAAAACTGCAAAATCATCCAGATTCCTGCCATATATTTAGATGAGTTCTAATTTAAAGACTTCAAAATCTCAAAATGTTCAATACTCACATAGTTGGTTTTATGCATTTTAAATACCACTTTTCACTCTTACTGCCATGACGAGCTTCATTATTTCTTCTCAGACATAACTTCTCAAAGGATATCTCATAAATTACTTTATTAAAGGTCATAATTTTAAAAGAACAAAAACTAGTTGACTTTTAATGTAACGATCCATGATAATGTAAAAACTGAATCAATCATTATCATGTAGCTTGAATACTTTGAGAAATGCATATCCTTAATAAGGACTCAAGAACATATTCGCTCAGGTACTGAATTCATTTACATATGTCAACTGAGTAAATAAACGGAACAACTCAAAAGACAAGAATTCCAAAATCTTTATGAAAAAAAAAATTTACAAGTCTGATCTATATCGTTCTTTCCTTCCTTGATTATATAGGAAAACGCTTCGTGTGTTTGACTTTAGGATCATATTGATATGTATTCTAGCTGAAGTCAACACACATTCAAAATGTATTCTGTGCTGGCATCCTGCTGCTGCAGGGAGGTGGCAGGGGAAGGGCCAGGGCTGTGAGCTTCCTGGGTTTGAAACATGACTCTTATGACCTCGGGCAAGTGACTGCTTCTCAGTTTTCTCACATCCTTTAGGGTTTGGGAGGACAGAATGAGACAATGCTTGCCAAGTGCTCAGCTGTGACCCCAGCACACAGTAGTTTTCTACAATAGCTGCTATCAGACGTGGCACAATGCTATGTAAGAACTTCTTGGTAAGGTGATCACTGACCTCAAATCTTTGGCCTAACTATCCATCCAGTAAAATCTTTTTATTTCCCGGAATTGCACAAAGTTAATCTATCCAGACACCGATGCTGGGAAAAAAAAAAAAAGGCAGAAGGAGAAGGCGATGACAGAGGACAAGATGGTTAGATGGCATCACCGACTCAATGGACATGAGTTTAATAAGCAAGCTCCGGGAGATGGTGAAGGACAGGGAAGCCTGACGTGCTGCAGTCCATGGCGCAAAGAGTCAGACCCGACTGAGCAACTGAACTGATTTCAAATCTGGACACATTAGGTTTATAAAAAAACTGCAAAATCATCCAGATTCCTGCCATATATTTAGAGTCAGTTTCTTTCTAAGATTCTCCAAGTGTTAAGAGGGAGTATCTTCAAAATCTCTAAAAATGTTCAATACTCACATAGTTGGTCCACCCAAAACAGTTGTTCTCTTGCTCTCTGTATATGCCCTGGTCAAGCAGTCCCTGCTTCAACAACACTCTACTCACAGGACTCATCTTCCCTCTTAATCACAGAACTTAATCAGTAAATGCCTACACGCTTGCCTCAGGTCCCAACTAGTGACTGTTCTACTCTTCAGATCAGGACATTTCCATCAAGATAGTTTATCAAAGGCGCCTCCAGAGAAGGGCACACCCATCTGCCTTCAGATGAGCCAATCTGATGACAAGTCCCTAATGACTGCCGTCTTGCTCTTTCCTTGTGTAGAGAAGATACAGGATAGGATCTCTCCCACCTGCCATCGCAGTGGGGTGTCCCTCCAGGACCCTTGAGCTTCAGACGTGTAAGATCCCCCATCTACAAAGCCATCGAGATGTCTCTGCTGCTGACGCCGGGCTGCTGCTATATTCTTGGGGCTGGGCAAATACTAGCCTTGCAGGCAGACAGCCCAACAACGTTCAACCACAGAGCAAACCAAGAAAACAACAGATTAATATATAAGTGGAGATTTGGAATGAGAAATAATTAAGGACAGCTCCCTGCCAGCCCACTCTGCTATTCAAACTGAAGACGGGAAGAGAAATAATAAGGATACTAAACTCGGCTGGACAGATATCATTTCCTCCATAATTTTCTTAGTCTTTGCAAATCTTTGCAAATGATTACTTGAGATCAAATTTGGCAAACTCTCTAGGCTTGGAGACAGCTCCTGAAGGTTTTAATATTATAATTTCTACCTGTGCATGAACTGATGTCTTGTACCTGTACAGGATGTTTAGAGAAGCAAAGAAACACGGCACATTTGCCTATGACCTCCAGGTCTGTTTCTAGCAGAGATGAGGTCACAGAGCAGGCCACCCTTGTGTAGTGAACTGGTGCAGACCGGAGCGTGTTATAGGAGACAGGGGAAGAGGGAAAGAGGGAGACACAAAGAGACTGGAAGGACAGGGCAAGGAGAGGTGGGCACCGTCAGACCAAGGAGAGCCCAGAGCCTCAACACGAGTGAGAAGAAATATGACAAATGATGTGGACGCCCACAGCCCCAGAACTGAGACGGAAGACAGGACTACTAATTCCTTTAATGTTTTCTTTTTTTTTTTTAAACATTTACTTTATTTATCTTTTGGGGGATGTAGTGGGGAGGGAGGGGAGCGGGCGGGCCACTTCTGTTGGTCTTTCATTTCTCTATTCTCATCCATCTTTGTTCTTTGACCCCTGTGGGCCTCCCATCGCAGTGGCCTCTGCTGTCGCAGAGCACCGGCTCTGGGCGCATGAGCACCAGAGCTCCGGCTCAGTAACTGGACACATCGGTCCAGCCACTCCACGGTACCTGGGATCTTACCAGGCCAGGGATCGAACCGGCGCCCCTTGCACTGCAAGGCGGTGTCCTTACCCACTGGACCACCAGGGAAGCCCCTTTTAATGTTTTCTAATATTTTACTTCAGTGCTTTTCTGGTGGCTCAGTGATAAAGAAACAACAGCAACAACTGACCAAGTAGCAACCTCCTTTCAAAGACTATTTTATAGCACACTGACCTTTCTATTGTTTCAATTTCAATAGTGACAGTTAACTCTATGATCCATATCCTACTAATTGTATGCTTACCTTACTGTCAATGAGCCACAATCTACCCTTAACTTAGACTATTTATCAGCACAACTGTACCTTTCTAGGTCTGTCTTTGCAAATCTTTGCAAATGATTACTTGAGATCAAATTTGGCAAACTCTCTAGGCTTGGAGACAGCTCCTGAAGGTTTTAATATTATAATTTCTACCTGTGCATGAACTGATGTCTTGTACCTGTACAGGATGTTTAGAGAAGCAAAGAAACACGGCACATTTGCCTATGACCTCCAGGTCTGTTTCTAGCAGAGATGAGGTCACAGAGCAGGCCACCCTTGTGTAGTGAACTGGTGCAGACCGGAGCGTGTTATAGGAGACAGGGGAAGAGGGAAAGAGGGAGACACAAAGAGACTGGAAGGACAGGGCAAGGAGAGGTGGGCACCGTCAGACCAAGGAGAGCCCAGAGCCTCAACACGAGTGAGAAGAAATATGACAAATGATGTGGACGCCCACAGCCCCAGAACTGAGACGGAAGACAGGACTACTAATTCCTTTAATGTTTTCTTTTTTTTTTTTAAACATTTACTTTATTTATTTTTTGGGGGGATGTAGTGGGGAGGGAGGGGAGCGGGCAGGCCACTTCTATTGGTCTTTCATTTCTCTATTGTCATCTGTCCTCGTTCTTTGACCCCTGTGGGCCTCCCATCGCAGTGGCCTCTGCTGTCGCAGAGCACCGGCTCTGGGCGCATGAGCACCAGAGCTCCGGCTCAGTAACTGGACACATCGGTCCAGCCACTCCGCGGTACCTGGGATCTTCCCAGGCCAGGGATCGAACCGGCGCCCCTTGCACTGCAAGGCGGTGTCCTTACCCACTGGACCACCAGGGAAGCCCCTTTTAATGTTTTCTAATATTTTACTTCAGTGCTTTTCTGGTGGCTCAGTGATAAAGAAACAACAGCAACAACTGACCAAGTAGCAACCTCCTTTCAAAGACTATTTTATAGCACACTGACCTTTCTATTGTTTCAATTTCAATAGTGACAGTTAACTCTATGATCCATATCCTACTAATTGTATGCTTACCTTACTGTCAATGAGCCACAATCTACCCTTAACTTAGATACACAAATTCCTTCTTCTTTCTCATAAGGCTCCTCAATTACTGAGTTAACATTCAGACAGTCAATGCCTTGAGTAGTCACACTGTTGACCTTTCAATTCACTGACCTTCCCCTCATCTTTTCTGTAATCCATCCACAACTCAAACTGAAATAGGATTCTGTCAACTGTACTAGAGCCGTTAGCAAGGAACAAAGTGTGTTTGAGTGCCGGTTCCCTTTGTTTCACTTGTCTACTTTCTCATTCTACAGGTGATGAATAGTGACCTGGCCAAATTTCTGGAGATGCTGGATAAAGAGAAATAGAACCAGACTGTGGGGATGCAGAGGTAAGGAATTAAAATGAAAACAGGCATGGTTAATACAACTTAGCTTGTACACACTGAACAGCCTGAAAAGGCCCAAGGAAGATCTGACTGATATACACAAAGCAGTCATGTACACATTAGTATATCTGACTGAATCTGAGCAAATTCCTAGTGCTAGTAAAGTTTGGGGAAAACATGAGTGAAATGAAAATAAATTAAACAAGTAAGTAAAATACTTCCTTTGTTGACTTGAAATTTTTTTAAGGATGGGTCCAATTTGGCCCATAAACACGTGGTTGCTTAATTCTTTGGCCAAATTCTTTGGCCAACACAATAGGTGTTGGATAGGAATTTGGTGTGTCTTATGTCCAAAGTGATAAGCTCAAAGGACTTGCATGGACTGCATTTTTGAGCCCTGTTCACTGGCGGTACCACCTGACCACACAGCCTTGATCACATATCAGAGGTCTTCCCATTAACTCTTGGTTTCTAAGCTTTTTCTCTCTTTTATCCTCTAAAGACTGCAGAAAGATCAGACAATAGGTAAAAATGGAGAATTAAGATAGGCAATAAGTTTGCAATTGGAACAGGTAATGGTTTTTCCAGTAGTCATGTATGCGAGAGTTGGACCATAAAGAAGGCTGAGTGCTGAAGAATTGATGCCCTTGAACTGTGGTGCTGGAGAAGGCTCTTGAGAGTCTCTTGGACTGCAGGGAGATTAAACCAGTCAATCCTAAAAGAAATCAACCCTGAATATTCCTTGGAAGGAAAGATGCTGAAGCTGAAGCTTCTATTCTTTGGCTACCTGATGCAAAGAGACAACTCACTGGAAAAGAGCTTGATGTGGTGAAAAATGAAGGCTAAAGGACAAGGGGATGATAGAGGACAAGATGGTTAAGTGACATCACTGAGTCAATGGACATGAGTTTGAGCAGGCTCTGGGAGATGGTGAAGGACAGGGAAGCGTGGTGTGACCCATGGGGTCACAAAGAGTTGGACCGGACTGAGCGAAGGAACTGAACTGAACCTGAACACATCACAAAAAAATTTAGGAGATGGAACCTATTGACTTGAGTATGTTCTCAAAAGGAATATATATTCTAAAAATAAGTCCTCTCTAAAGTAAGTCTGATGCATTATATTCCTAAGGCTTTTTTTCCCCTTTTTACATCTTTAAACAATAATAATTTGTCAAGTAATTAACAGGGTTTTAAAAATCTTTAGTCTTATTTTCAGGAACAACATATGATAAAATACTTCAGATTGTTATACATAGTTTTGACTAAATAAATTTTATTCCTTTGATATAATGTTTAACCATATTCAGAATAATAACTAATATTTGTTTAATGTGCATATACACCAGACACTGAAGGACTTCAGTATGTGAAAGAAGTTGGCAGATTTTTCTCTACAGGACCAGAAAGTAAATATTGTAGGCTTTGCAGGACACAGTTAAGTTAACAAATTAACTGCCCAGGGAGCAGGAAAGCATTTATAGACAATATATAAATAAATAAATGTATAAATGTGGCTAGGTGCCAATAAAACTTTAAGTTTTATAATAATCTTCACATGCTACAGAATATTATTATGATGATAATTTTTTTCAACCACTTACAAATGTAAAAACCATTCTTAGCTTGCAAGGTGTACATGAACAGATGGTGGGCTGGATTTAGCCTGAGGGCCAGTCTGCTGACTTTTAGTATAGAATAGTATTTAATTCTTACACCAACCCTAAGCAGAAGGCACTGCTGTGATTCCTGATTGCTAGGTGGGGAGAATGATCAAAAGCAAGTTAAAGTAGCACACCAAGTATGTAGTTAAATAACTATCATAACTATTTGAATCATCAGCAAATGTATATATGTTTTATGTTTAATTTATGGTCAGAAAGTTTATAATGCATGATAAAGCACATATATGTAATAAAAGCAAAAACAAGGTTTCCTTCATGTAAATTTGTTGTAATATCCTTCATCTCAATTTTCTCCCTATTTATCTTTTCTCTGTAATTTTTAGTTAGATAGCGAGGGTCTAAATTTATTTTCCTCTGCACCCTCTCCCTGAAAAGTATCCATTTTCTTTCTTTCCACAGCATGGAGCATAAAACATGAGATAGACACTCAATGTTTTAATTCATTTGTTAGATTTTCAGTGTTAGGGCAGTGGATCTATTCAGTCAGATGTTGCACATATGTAAAAATGCCTTTCCAGTTGTTTTAACTCCATATATCTGGCATTTTTTTTAAACATTTTTTGAGGGGGCCACTTATATTGGTCTTTCATTTATTTATCTTTGTTCTTTGGCCTGTGTGGACCTTCCATTGCACTGGCCTCTCTCATTGCAGAGCACCTGCTCTGGGCACAAGCGCTCCAGAGCTCTGGTTTGGTAGTTGGACACATCGGTCCAGTCACTCTGCAGCATGTGGGGTCTTCCCAGGCCAGAGATCGAACTGGAACCCGTTGCGCTGCAAGGCGGTGTCCTTACCCACTGGACCACCAGGGAAGCCCAATACCCGGCATTTTAAATCAGTATACTTATTGTGAAATAGTCCTCATCTGAAGGTGGAGATACATTTTTCATATTACTTTAGGCTGTTTTTTAAAAAAGGACTTCTACATTCTTAGTTAATAAAACACTATTAAGGATCTATGTGTGGATTTGCTCTATCTCTGCCTTTATTCTCTTCCTCCAGAGGACTGAAGACAACGTGGAGGAATTGAACACAAAAAATTCAGACCGCTCAACTTCAGTTTGTATGTCTACTAAAACATGGTTACAGGATTTGAAGGTAAACTTTTGGCAGAAATTCTGTTGCATGCATTATCTGTAGTTTCCAATGGTTTATTTGATCCCTGTTCTATTACCAGTGCATTTATTTGACACTGCACACTTAATGAGGCCTCGACACCTTTGAAAAGCAATGTCTCCTATCTGCTTAAAAAAATTAGTATCCTCATCTTAAATAACTCATTTGGAGGTATAAGAAATTCACCACATGAATTTCATCCGACCCTGTGGGCCAATTCAAGAAATCCCCCCTTGGAAAACTATAAAGTGCTCAACTATGCTTTAGACTAACCTGCTTTGAGAAACAATGGGTTGTTCCCCTTTCATAATTCCCAGCATTTTATATAATATACACATAACAGGAATTAACCTAGAAGGTACAAAGGATATTTAAAAAATTATAGCGATAAAATACTATTTTTTTAAAAAAAAGCATTAACTACAGCAATGAAAACTGAAAACTAGTTGTAAACTGCTCAAGTGGAAAGTTTCAATATTCTGCCTTAGAGAACAGTTTGCTTCTTCTCTGTAGTCTTTATTCTGACAAAATCTTCATAAATGATTTTTAAATATTTTAATAAAATGTTTTATAAGGCATTTGCAATTTATTACTAAATTGGGCAATCAGATAAAAAATGGTAAAGTATCAATGTCCTACTATGTATAGAAAAAATTTTTTTATGTATGTTATAAGGATGTAAAAGATCTCTTCCAAAAACTAATAACCAAGTGAGATCAGAGACAAGTCCAACACAAGTAAACATCTTTAAATATAATTAACAGAAACATTAAAGCCAGACAAAATCAACTTCTTTCAAATAAAAGAGGTGGAATGTGCAGTGGATGGGTGGACAATTCAAGTATTATGAAGATAGCTGACAACTTTGAAAGAAGGAAGACCAGGAAAGATGAGCACATGAGAAGACAGCAGTAATTCACATGGGAAAAATCTGTGTCTGTGGTCACAGACACACTATCATTAGACTCTCCCATGATGTTATCACGGAAAATCAGAGGGAGGGGGCCCAAGGCTGGTACACAGTCTTGGAAGAGGACAACTTAAAACCTTTGAGGTTAAGTAACTTCTCAGGTATCCAGACAATGTAAAGGTGTTGAGAAATATTTGAACCCACAATCCTAATGGGTTGGACACTTGAATAGAGCTAAGAGGAGAGGAGATTAGAATGAATTCTGCAGTTGAAAAGGATCAGATGAGGGAAATGGACACCACAGATCTCAAAAGTGCCAGAGGCAGAGTGAGGCAACAACAGTTAAACTTTAAGGAGAGATGTGTTGTAAACTGGCTAATTCAGTTGGTGGCGAATGTCCACTGTGTCTGATCCTCTTTTCAAATTGACTGGTAGTTGAATTGTGACAAAACTGTCAAATATTCAATACGTATTTAAGATTTTGCAAATTTTTAAGTTATAAATTTCATTCAACTCCATGAACAGCATTTGAAATGCCCCAATTGGTCTCCTCCATTCCACCAATATTTTCATTGTCCTATAACCAAGTAACTGAGTTAAGAACTGCTTTCCTGGGCTTCCCTGGTGGTCCAGTGGGTAAGGACACCGCCTTGCAGTACAAGGGGTGCCAGTTCGATCCCTGGTCTGGGAAGATCCCACGTGCTGCGGAGTGGCTAGACGGATGTGTCCAACTACCAAACCAGAGCTCTGGAGCGCATGCACCTAGAGCCGGTGCTCTGTGACAACAGAGGCCACTGAGATGGGAGGCCCACACGGGCCAAAGAACAAAGATGGATGAAAAGAGATAAATGAAAGACCAATAGAAGTGGCCCACCCACCCTCCTTCCTCCCCAACCCGCCTCTCCACCCCCCACCAAAAAGAACTGCTTTCCTCATCTAGCTTTGAACCCTCAGTCGAAGTTCAGAAAAGAGGTAGAATGTGCAGTGGATGGGTGGACAATTCAAGTATTATGAAGAAAGCTGACAACTTTGAAAGAAGGAAGACCAGGAAAGATGAGCACATGAGAAGACAGCAGTAATTCACATGGGAAAAATCTGTGTCTGTGGTCACAGACACACTATCATTAGACTCTCCCATGATGTTATCACGGAAAATCAGAGGGAGGGGGCCCAAGGCTGGTACACAGTCTTGGAAGAGGACAACTTAAAACCTTTGAGGTTAAGTAACTTCTCAGGTATCCAGACAATGTAAAGGTGTTGAGAAATATTTGAACCCACAATCCTAATGGGTTGGACACTTGAATAGAGCTAAGAGGAGAGGAGATTAGAATGAATTCTGCAGTTGAAAAGGATCAGATGAGGGAAATGGACACCACAGATCTCAAAAGTGCCAGAGGCAGAGTGAGGCAACAACAGTTAAACTTTAAGGAGAGATGTGTGTTGTAAACTGGCTAATTCAGTTGGTGGCGAATGTCCACTGTGTCTGATCCTCTTTTCAAATTGACTGGTAGTTGAATTGTGACAAAACTGTCAAATATTCAATACGTATTTAAGATTTTGCAAATTTTTAAGTTATAAATTTCATTCAACTCCATGAACAGCATTTGAAATGCCCCAATTGGTCTCCTCCATTCCACCAATATTTTCATTGTCCTATAACCAAGTAACTGAGTTAAGAACTGCTTTCCTGGGCTTCCCTGGTGGTCCAGTGGGTAAGGACACCGCCTTGCAGTACAAGGGGTGCCAGTTCGATCCCTGGTCTGGGAAGATCCCACGTGCTGCGGAGTGGCTAGACGGATGTGTCCAACTACCAAACCAGAGCTCTGGAGCGCATGCACCTAGAGCCGGTGCTCTGTGACAACAGAGGCCACTGAGATGGGAGGCCCACACGGGCCAAAGAACAAAGATGGATGAAAAGAGATAAATGAAAGACCAATAGAAGTGGCCCACCCACCCTCCTTCCTCCCCAACCCGCCTCTCCACCCCCCACCAAAAAGAACTGCTTTCCTCATCTAGCTTTGAACCCTCAGTCGAAGTTCAGAAAAAAAATAGAAGGAATTTTGGGTGACAGTGACCATGTGCTCATTCATGGCTGTGATAACAGAAAAAAAATGGGACCAAATCTTATACATGTATGTTTTCATGACTTTAGGAATTTAATAGTTTAATAAAATTAAGATCAAGGTGCAAGGTGAAAGTAACATAGAGTCCAATCAAAATGAAATACCAATAAAACCTAATGAAGAAACTGAGAAACATATCCAGTTACAGTTGTGGAAAAATAACTGTGAAATGTGTAATATTTGAAGGAAGGATCCTGTAGCATCCCCAGGAAGAATGCTGAAAGTTATTACACAACTCTTCATATTTCAGGCAGGCTATCAGTGGTAACTTTTTATTGAGAACACAGAGGTCTGGAAGTGCACTGGTCTTTGGGAAGAACCCAGTGAAGTGGAGTTCCACAATTCATGGCTGTACAGAAAGCAGGATTGGTGAGGGGAACAACTAGGTTACACGATTTTTATCCTTCCCAAATCTGGACTCCCAACTCAAAGAACTGCCTGAAGAGAAGGCAGAGAAAAACAAAGTGTTTACTGCTTCACTGCTATAAAATACAGGCCTCTGAGGTGGCTCACTGGTAAAGAATCCATTTGACAATGCAGGAGACACTGGTTCTATCCCTGGGTGAAGAAGATCTCCTGGAGAAGGAAACGGCAGCCCACTCCAGTATTCCTGCCTAGGAAATCCCATGGACAGAGGAGCCTGGCGGGCTACAGTCCACGGGGTTGCAATAAGAGTCAGGTATGAATTATCAACTAAACAACAACTGTGAAATACTTAGGAATTCCAAACCTTTGAAAAAAATTTTCAGCATGAAAAGAGAAACCTGATCAAAGAGAGACAGACAAAGAGACAGAAGGAAGAAAAAGAAACTTCAGGAAAGAGATAAATGAAAGACCAATAGAAGTGGCCCACCCACCCTCCTTCCTCCCCAACCCGCCTCTCCACCCCCCACCAAAAAGAACTGCTTTCCTCATCTAGCTTTGAACCCTCAGTCGAAGTTCAGAAAAAAAATAGAAGGAATTTTGGGTGACAGTGACCATGTGCTCATTCATGGCTGTGATAACAGAAAAAAAATGGGACCAAATCTTATACATGTATGTTTTCATGACTTTAGGAATTTAATAGTTTAATAAAATTAAGATCAAGGTGCAAGGTGAAAGTAACATAGAGTCCAATCAAAATGAAATACCAATAAAACCTAATGAAGAAACTGAGAAACATATCCAGTTACAGTTGTGGAAAAATAACTGTGAGATGTGTAATATTTGAAGGAAGGATCCTGTAGCATCCCCAGGAAGAATGCTGAAAGTTATTACACAACTCTTCATATTTCAGGCAGGCTATCAGTGGTAACTTTTTATTGAGAACACAGAGGTCTGGAAGTGCACTGGTCTTTGGGAAGAACCCAGTGAAGTGGAGTTCCACAATTCATGGCTGTACAGAAAGCAGGATTGGTCAGGGGAACAACTAGGTTACACGATTTTTATCCTTCCCAAATCTGGACTCCCAACTCAAAGAACTGCCTGAAGAGAAGGCAGAGAAAAACAAAGTGTTTACTGCTTCACTGCTATAAAATACAGGCCTCTGAGGTGGCTCACTGGTAAAGAATCCATTTGACAATGCAGGAGACACTGGTTCTATCCCTGGGTGAGGAAGATCTCCTGGAGAAGGAAACGGCAGCCCACTCCAGTATTCCTGCCTAGGAAATCCCATGGACAGAGGAGCCTGGCGGGCTACAGTCCACGGGGTTGCAATAAGAGTCAGGTATGAATTATCAACTAAACAACAACTGTGAAATACTTAGGAATTCCAAACCTTTGAAAAAAATTTTCAGCATGAAAAGAGAAACCTGATCAAAGAGAGACAGACAAAGAGACAGAAGGAAGAAAAAGAAACTTCAGGAAAGAGATCCATGAAAAAAAAAAACCTGAAGATATTTTGAAAAGGGAAAAAATAAATCTCTGGGAAGACATTCCTGAAATTAAAAGGATACTAAATTAAAAGGGAACATATGGAGAATAAAAAGAGTTCTGAAAGGTTTTTATTTTAAAAAATAAAAATCTATGAAAGCCAAAATACAAACAACATAGTTTGGAAGGCAACTCCAAGAAATTTGTCAGGCAATGAAAAGGAATAGAACATTGTAGAGAAAAGTTCAGAAAAATAAAAAGTAAAAGTATTTCTCTATTTAGCCAAAAGACATTACAGCAAAAAAAAAAAAAAAAAAAAAAAATCCAGAAAATTATCATATGAGTTCTAAATAAAATTTCTTATAATTAGATTTCTAGGCAAAAATGTCCCAGAAGAGTTGGTGTGGGGAAGAGATAGGAAGAGAGTTACAGCAACACAGATACTTCCTTAAATCTGAGAATATCTAGGATAAATAAAAGTTTCTATACCTTTACATAGAAAACAGGTTGAATATTAAGAATAAGGAAGCAGAAGAGCCATGGATTTTTGAAAGGGAATATTGGCAGACAACAGGATATTTTCAGAATGGTTTCTAACTACAAATTCTATACCTAGCTGAAATAGCAGTCAAATATGAGATCAGACTATGGACATTTTTGATATGGATGGAAATTTAAAATTGTCTCCATTAGACCCTCACTCAGAAGGCTACAGGACAATATGTACCAGTAAAATAAGGAAAAAAAAAAAAGGGCAACAGTAGATCCAGAAACAAGGTACTCAACACAGGAAAGAATGCCCTATTTGCCTTGACAATGCAGGAGACACTGGTTCTATCCCTGGGTGAAGAAGATCTCCTGGAGAAGGAAACGGCAGCCCACTCCAGTATTCCTGCCTAGGAAATCCCATGGACAGAGGAGCCTGGCGGGCTACAGTCCACGGGGTTGCAATAAGAGTCAGGTATGAATTATCAACTAAACAACAACTGTGAAATACTTAGGAATTCCAAACCTTTGAAAAAAATTTTCAGCATGAAAAGAGAAACCTGATCAAAGAGAGACAGACAAAGAGACAGAAGGAAGAAAAAGAAACTTCAGGAAAGAGATCCATGAAAAAAAAAAACCTGAAGATATTTTGAAAAGGGAAAAAATAAATCTCTGGGAAGACATTCCTGAAATTAAAAGGATACTAAATTAAAAGGGAACATATGGAGAATAAAAAGAGTTCTGAAAGGTTTTTATTTTAAAAAATAAAAATCTATGAAAGCCAAAATACAAACAACATAGTTTGGAAGGCAACTCCAAGAAATTTGTCAGGCAATGAAAAGGAATAGAACATTGTAGAGAAAAGTTCAGAAAAATAAAAAGTAAAAGTATTTCTCTATTTAGCCAAAAGACATTACAGCAAAAAAAAAAAAAAAAAAAAAATCCAGAAAATTATCATATGAGTTCTAAATAAAATTTCTTATAATTAGATTTCTAGGCAAAAATGTCCCAGAAGAGCTGGTGTGGGGAAGAGATAGGAAGAGAGTTACAGCAACACAGATACTTCCTTAAATCTGAGAATATCTAGGATAAATAAAAGTTTCTATGCCTTTACATAGAAAACAGGTTGAATATAAAGAATAAGGAAGCAGAAGAGCCATGGATTTTTGAAAGGGAATATTGGCAGACAACAGGATATTTTCAGAATGGTTTCTAACTACAAATTCTATACCTAGCTGAAATAGCAGTCAAATATGAGATCAGACTATGGACATTTTTGATATGGATGGAAATTTAAAATTGTCTCCATTAGACCCTCACTCAGAAGGCTACAGGACAATATGTACCAGTAAAATAAGGAAATAAAACAAAGAATAAAAGGGCAACAGTAGATCCAGAAACAAGGTACTCAACACAGGAAAGAAGTCGTGAATTCCCAAGATGATCGTGAAACAAGTCCCAAAATGACATGTGCACTTGGTCATGACTGAAAAGCCGGACCAAGGGATCTAGAACAGAGATCTTCAATGAAAAGAAAACACAAAGAAATGATATTTATCTGATATGTTAATGATGTTTTATAAGATCTCAAAGATCTATTGATGAAAAAAAAATCAGTAAGCAACATACACAAACACAAGGAAAAAAAATGCAAGGCAATTATTAACTCCAAAGGAAGTTGACACAAAATGACTGAAATCACAAGCTACTACTTAGCCAATCAATGAACAACATGTATATTGTCACACAGTCTAAACACTGAATTATACAAAAACTGTGCTCTACTTACATGGTAAGGATGGGAGAAGAAGAAATGGGGTAGGAGTGCTAAGACAGCATGATTTTTATCCACCAGAACAGAAGGAAAATACATGAACAAATCAAGAAAGAGTGGTAACATGCTCAGAAATCGAATTTGTGATTAAAAATCTACCCAAAAACAAAAGCCCAGGGCCAGATGGCTTCACAGCCGAATTCTACCAAACATTTAAAGAAGAGCTAATGCCTGTCCTTCTAAAACTCTTTCAAAAAATTACACAGGAAGGAACACTCCCAAACACATTCTATGAGGCCACCATCACCCTGATACTCAAACCAGGCAAAGAAAACCCAAAAAAGGAAAATTACAGCAACACAGATACTTCCTTAAATCTGAGAATATCTAGGATAAATAAAAGTTTCTATACCTTTACATAGAAAACAGGTTGAAGATTAAGAATAAGGAAGCAGAAGAGCCATGGATTTGTGAAAGGGAATATTGGCAGACAACAGGATATTTTCAGAATGGTTTCTAACTACAAATTCTATACCTAGCTGAAATAGCAGTCAAATATGAGATCAGACTATGGACATTTTTGATATGGATGGAAATTTAAAATTGTCTCCATTAGACCCTCACTCAGAAGGCTACAGGACAATATGTACCAGTAAAATAAGGAAATAAAACAAAGAATAAAAGGGCAACAGTAGATCCAGAAACAAGGTACTCAACACAGGAAAGAAGTCGTGAATTCCCAAGATGATCGTGAAACAAGTCCCAAAATGACATGTGCACTTGGTCATGACTGAAAAGCCGGACCAAGGGATCTAGAACAGAGATCTTCAATGAAAAGAAAACACAAAGAAATGATATTTATCTGATATGTTAATGATGTTTTATAAGATCTCAAAGATCTATTGATGAAAAAAAAATCAGTAAGCAACATACACAAACACAAGGAAAAAAAATGCAAGGCAATTATTAACTCCAAAGGAAGTTGACACAAAATGACTGAAATCACAAGCTACTACTTAGCCAATCAATGAACAACATGTATATTGTCACACAGTCTAAACACTGAATTATACAAAAACTGTGCTCTACTTATATGGGAAGGATGGGAGAAGAAGAAATGGGGTAGGAGTGCTAAGACAGCATGATTTTTATCCACCAGAACAGAAGGAAAATACATGAACAAATCAAGAAAGAGTGGTAACATGCTCAGAAATCGAATTTGTGATTAAAAATCTACCCAAAAACAAAAGCCCAGGGCCAGATGGCTTCACAGCCGAATTCTACCAAACATTTAAAGAAGAGCTAATGCCTGTCCTTCTAAAACTCTTTCAAAAAATTACACAGGAAGGAACACTCCCAAACACATTCTATGAGGCCACCATCACCCTGATACTCAAACCAGGCAAAGAAAACCCAAAAAAGGAAAATTACAGACCAATTTCTCTGATGAACTTAGATGCCAAGATCCTCAACAAAATCCTAGCAAACAGAATTCAACGACACATCAAAAAACTCATACATCACGATCAAGTCAGCTTCATCCCAGGCATGCAAGGATTCTTCAATATCCGCCAATCAATCAATGTGATACACCATATCAACAAATTGAGAGACAAAAATCACATGATCATCTCAATAGATGCAGAAAAAGCCTTCGACAAAGTACAACATCCATTTATGATCAAAACTCTTCAGAAAATGGGCATAGAAGGAACCTATCTCCACATCATAAAAGCCATATATGAGAAGCCCACAGTGAACATTATCTTCAATGGTGAAAAACTGAAAGCATTCCCTCTAAGATCAGGAACAAGACAGGGGTGTCCACTTTCACCACTACTATTCAACATAGTCCTGGAAGTCCTAGCAACAGCAATAAGAGAAGAGAAAGAGATAAAAGGAATCCAGATTGGAAAGGAAGAAGTCAAGCTCTCTCTTTTTGCAGATGACATGATATTATACATAGAAAATCCCAAAGACACTATTACAAAGCTACTAGAGCTAATCAGTGAATTCAGCAAAGTCGCAGGATACAAAGTCAACACACAGAAATCACTGGCATTCCTATACACAAACAATGAAAAATCAGAAAACAAAATCAAAGAGGCAATCCCCTTCACCATTGCAACCGAAAGAATCAAATACCTAGGAATAAACCTACCCAAAGAAACAAAAGAACTGTACACAGAAAATTACAAGATACTCATGAAAGAAATTAAAGAAGACTTAAACATATGGAGAGATATTCCATGTTCCTGGGTCGGAAGAATCAATATTGTGAACATGACCATACTACCAAATAGCATCTACAGATTCAAAGAAGAGCTAATGCCTGTCCTTCTAAAACTCTTTCAAAAAATTACACAGGAAGGAACACTCCCAAACACATTCTATGAGGCCACCATCACCCTGATACTCAAACCAGGCAAAGAAAACCCAAAAAAGGAAAATTACAGACCAATTTCTCTGATGAACTTAGATGCCAAGATCCTCAACAAAATCCTAGCAAACAGAATTCAACGACACATCAAAAAACTCATACATCACGATCAAGTCAGCTTCATCCCAGGCATGCAAGGATTCTTCAATATCCGCCAATCAATCAATGTGATACACCATATCAACAAATTGAGAGACAAAAATCACATGATCATCTCAATAGATGCAGAAAAAGCCTTCGACAAAGTACAACATCCATTTATGATCAAAACTCTTCAGAAAATGGGCATAGAAGGAACCTATCTCCACATCATAAAAGCCATATATGAGAAGCCCACAGTGAACATTATCTTCAATGGTGAAAAACTGAAAGCATTCCCTCTAAGATCAGGAACAAGACAGGGGTGTCCACTTTCACCACTACTATTCAACATAGTCCTGGAAGTCCTAGCAAAAGCAATAAGAGAAGAGAAAGAGATAAAAGGAATCCAGATTGGAAAGGAAGAAGTCAAGCTCTCTCTTTTTTCAGATGACATGATATTATACATAGAAAATCCCAAAGACACTATTACAAAGCTACTAGAGCTAATCAGTGAATTCAGCAAAGTCGCAGGATACAAAGTCAACACACAGAAATCACTGGCATTCCTATACACAAACAATGAAAAATCAGAAAACAAAATCAAAGAGGCAATCCCCTTCACCATTGCAACCGAAAGAATCAAATACCTAGGAATAAACCTACCCAAAGAAACAAAAGAACTGTACACAGAAAATTACAAGATACTCATGAAAGAAATTAAAGAAGACTTAAACAGATGGAGAGATATTCCATGTTCCTGGGTCGGAAGAATCAATATTGTGAAAATGACCATACTACCAAATATCATCTACAGATTCAATGCAATACCTAACTGTCATTGACATTTTTCACAGAACTAGACCAAAGAATAACACATTTCATATGGAAACATGAAAGACCTCAAATAGCCAAAGCAATCCTGAGAAAGAAAAACGGAGTTGGAGGAATCAGCCTCCCTAACTTCAGACTCTACTACAAAGCAACAGTTATCAAGACAGTATCGTACTGGCACAAAAACAGAACTATAGACCAATGGAACAAGATCGAGAACCCAGAGATAAACCCATGCACCTATGGGTACCTTATTTTTGACAAAGGAGGCGAAACTATAAAATGGGACAAAGACAGCCTCTTCAACAAGTGATGCTGGGAAAACTGGACAGCTCCATGGAGAAAAATGAATTTGGAACACTCCCTGACACCATACACTAAGATCAACTCAAAATGGATTAAAGACCTCAATGTAAGACCAGAAACCATCAAACTCTTAGAGGAGAATATAGGCAAAACCCTCAAGGACATAAATCAAAGCAAGATCTTCTCTGACCCACCTACTAGAATAGCGGAACTGAAAAGAAAAATGAACATGTGGGGCCTCATGAAACTTAAAAAGTTTTGTACAGCAAAAGAAATCACAAAACAGCTGAACAGACACCCCACAGAGTGGGAGAAAATCATAGCAAATGAAACAACAGACCAAGAATTAATCTCCAAAATCTACAAGCAACTCAGACAACTCAGCACAGGAAAAATGAACAACCCAATAAAAAAATGGGAAAAAGATCTAAAGAGACGCCTCTCCAAAGAGGACATACAGACGGCCCAAAAGCACATGAAACAATGCTCAACCTCGCTTATTAGTAGAGAAACGCAAATTAAAACTACAATGAGATATCACCTCACACCCGTCAGAATGGCCATCTTCAAAAAATCTGCAGACAATAAATGCTGGAGAGGGTGTGGAGAAAAGGGAACCCTCTTGCATTGCTGGTGAGAATGTAAATTGATATAGCCTCTATGGAAGACAGTATGGAGATTCCTTAAAAAACTAAAAATAGAAGCACCCTACGAGCCAGCAATCCCACTCTGAGGCTTATATCCTGATGAAATCAAAACTGAAAGAAGCACCTGTACCCCAATGTTCATTGCAGCTCTCTATACAATAGCCAGAACATGGAAGCAACCTAGATGTCCATTGACGAATGAATGGATCCAGAAGCTCGGGTACATATATACAATGGAATACTACTCAGCTGTTAAAAGAAATGCAGAAGACTCAGTCCTAATGAAGTGGCTGGCTCTAGAACCTATCATAAAAAGTGAAGTCAGTCAAAAAGAGAAAGACAAATACAGTATACTAACACACATATATGGAATCTAGTAGGACGGTCTTGATAACACACGCAGTGAAATCATGGAAAAACAGACAGAGCACAGACATAGGGACATTGTGGGGAAGAAATAGGGAGGGGGAGGCATGGAGGGAGGCATGTGTGGAAAAGATAGCTATTGTCATTGTGCTAAGGGAATAGAAAAGACCTCAATGTAAGACCAGAAACCATCAAACTCTTAGAGGAGAATATAGGCAAAACCCTCAAGGACATAAATCAAAGCAAGATCTTCTCTGACCCACCTACTAGAATAGCGGAACTGAAAAGAAAAATGAACATGTGGGGCCTCATGAAACTTAAAAAGTTTTGTACAGCAAAAGAAATCACAAAACAGCTGAACAGACACCCCACAGAGTGGGAGAAAATCATAGCAAATGAAACAACAGACCAAGAATTAATCTCCAAAATCTACAAGCAACTCAGACAACTCAGCACAGGAAAAATGAACAACCCAATAAAAAAATGGGAAAAAGATCTAAAGAGACGCCTCTCCAAAGAGGACATACAGACGGCCCAAAAGCACATGAAACAATGCTCAACCTCGCTTATTAGTAGAGAAACGCAAATTAAAACTACAATGAGATATCACCTCACACCCGTCAGAATGGCCATCTTCAAAAAATCTGCAGACAATAAATGCTGGAGAGGGTGTGGAGAAAAGGGAACCCTCTTGCATTGCTGGTGAGAATGTAAATTGATATAGCCTCTATGGAAGACAGTATGGAGATTCCTTAAAAAACTAAAAATAGAAGCACCCTACGAGCCAGCAATCCCACTCTGAGGCTTATATCCTGATGAAATCAAAACTGAAAGAAGCACCTGTACCCCAATGTTCATTGCAGCTCTCTATACAATAGCCAGAACATGGAAGCAACCTAGATGTCCATTGACGAATGAATGGATCCAGAAGCTCGGGTACATATATACAATGGAATACTACTCAGCTGTTAAAAGAAATGCAGAAGACTCAGTCCTAATGAAGTGGCTGGCTCTAGAACCTATCATAAAAAGTGAAGTCAGTCAAAAAGAGAAAGACAAATACAGTATACTAACACACATATATGGAATCTAGTAGGACGGTCTTGATAACACACGCAGTGAAATCATGGAAAAACAGACAGAGCACAGACATAGGGACATTGTGGGGAAGAAATAGGGAGGGGGAGGCATGGAGGGAGGCATGTGTGGAAAAGATAGCTATTGTCATTGTGCTAAGGGAATAGGAGTGCTCACAGTGGCGTGGGGCGATGGTCCGGAGGGGTGGGAAGGGGGAAGTGGGGGGGTGGGGACCAGGGATATGCATATGACTGATCTGGGAACATACATGTCTGTGAACAACAAAACTCTGTAAAACCTTTAAAATAAAGAAAAAAAAAAGTGGTAAAAATACAGCACTTAGAAATATGAGGAATATAACAAAAAACAGGAGGGAAGACCTAATGGTCATGGAACTAGTTATCAGATGGGTGGTGGGCTGGCAGGTGATGAAGTGCTATTCTTAAAACTAAGTTATTCAGCTTTGTAAACAGTATTTATTTAAAAATACAAATTATTTTTTATATGTGTATGTGTGTGCATGTATGTATGTGTATTTATGTGTTTTGGTTTATTACGTGATCCGGATGATTTTAATTTTGGGGGGGGCCTCTTTTATTGTTTTTTTTTTAAATTTATTTTTATTTTTCATCCATCTTTATTCTTTTTGGCCTGTGTGGGCCTCCCATTGCAGTGGCCTTTCTCATTGCAGAGCACCGGCTCTGGGTGTATGCGTTCCAGAGTGTTGGCTCATAATTGGACACATTAGTCCAGCCACTCTGCAGCACGTGGAATCTTCCTGGGCCGGGGATCAAACTGGTGCTCCTTGCACTGCAAGGCAGACTCTTTACCCATTGGACCACCAGGGAAGTTCCAAATTACTTTTTTAAACTAAGAAAATAAAGATGTACTAGCTTATATGCAAAAAATAAAGTTCTGGGCAGATACACACAAAACTGTTGTTTTAGTATTCCTCTAAATTTGGAAATGTAGAATGTTGAGTAACAACATGAAGGAATTTTACTCTCTTCTATAGTCACCTGTATATTCAGAATTTCAAATGATGAACATGTATTCCCTTGGTTATTAAAATGATAAAAACAAACTAATAGACTCTAGGAAATTAACAATGTAATTATTTTATATTTAAAAAGTAATATAAAAATAAAAAAAGCAAGGAAGGGATGATATATACATATGATTAATCTGGAATTATACATATCTGTAAACAATAAAACTCTGTAAAAGCAAAAATAAAAATAAAGGCCAAAAAATAAAAATAAAAAAGCAAGATATCCAATGAAAAGACAGGCCCATTGCTGGATAAACATCATACATAAAACCAGACCTTTTAACTTCTACTTTGCTCTTGACTGCTTTGTCAAGGAGACGACTTCATGTTGAAAAAGTCAAAGAGAAGATCATTAAGAAGAAGGTAAGACTGGTAAAGAGATTATAAGAGAGCACCCTAACTGCTTTAAATGAGATCAAGTCTCTGGTTTTAGGTATTACTATTCTAATGAATATCAGCTTATAACATTAGCAAGACCAGCAGGGAATGAGTCGAAGGTATTTGGAAAACCTTCGGTATTCTGGAGACAACAAGAAAGTCCATGTGTATATCCAGAGCATGTCCTAGACCAACAGCAAGGGTAGGTGAGGCAGAATTAGCGATCAACCCCCCAACACTATGAAGGTGTCTCAAGTTGGTAGTTCCTGTGGAGGAACTGACTTCTTGAGCATATGCTCTGTGCCAGGTGGTTCACATGTTACCTCAATTAATTCACAAAATCTTGTGAGATGAAATATTCATTTTTCCACTGTGCAGATGGAGAGATCTGAAGCCCAATTTTGAATTTCCCTGGGTACCAGGCCCATGCTTTTCCTGTGCAGCTATGTCTGTGCTGTGGTTGTGCTTAGTGACTCAGCTGTGTCCGACTCTTTCTGACCTCTGTCCACGGGGATTCTCCAGGCAAGAATACTGGAGTGGGTAGTCATGCCCTCCTCCTGGGGATCTTCCCAACCCAGGTCTCCCGCACTGCAGGTGGATTCTTCACCAGCTGAGCTACCTGTCAGATGATACCAACTGGAGAGGAATTTTTAAAAAATTACTCTTTCTCATTCAAAGGGCTTCCCAGGGGGCACCTAGTGGTAAAGAACCAGCCTATCAATGCAAAAGACATAAGATATGTGGATTTGATCGCTAGATCAGGGAAGATCCCCTGGAGGAGGGCATGGCAACCCAGTCCACTATTCTTGCCTGGAGAATCCCATGGACAGAGGAACCTGGTGGGCTACAGTCCATAGGATACAACTGAAGCAACTTAGCACACAGGCAGGCACACACACATTCTCATTAAACAGCAACACATTTAAGCTGCTAGGGAACATGCCCCATGTTTCAGTCTATCCAGACACAATGGTATATAGATTGGTGCTAGGAGCGTCTTGCTCTCAGCCAGGTCCTCAAGGCCACATGGAGGGAAGTCCATTCACCTCTAGAGACTCCAGTTTCCTGCTCTAGAAACCTGTCTAGCTAACATTTTAAGATGAAACAACCTCTAGTGAAAGAAATGCTAACAGCATAAACGTTTTCAGCTTTTATTTTTAAATCGACTACTTTAATACTTAACCTTTTCATTTAAAGAATATCAGTTATAACATTAGCAAGACCAGCAGGGAATGAGTCGAAGGTATTTGGAAAACCTTCGGTATTCTGGAGACAACAAGAAAGTCCATGTGTATATCCAGAGCATGTCCTAGACCAACAGCAAGGGTAGGTGAGGCAGAATTAGCGATCAACCCCCCAACACTATGAAGGTGTCTCAAGTTGGTAGTTCCTGTGGAGGAACTGACTTCTTGAGCATATGCTCTGTGCCAGGTGGTTCACATGTTACCTCAATTAATTCACAAAATCTTGTGAGATGAAATATTCATTTTTCCACTGTGCAGATGGAGAGATCTGAAGCCCAATTTTGAATTTCCCTGGGTACCAGGCCCATGCTTTTCCTGTGCAGCTATGTCTGTGCTGTGGTTGTGCTTAGTGACTCAGCTGTGTCCGACTCTTTCTGACCTCTGTCCACGGGGATTCTCCAGGCAAGAATACTGGAGTGGGTAGTCATGCCCTCCTCCTGGGGATCTTCCCAACCCAGGTCTCCCGCACTGCAGGTGGATTCTTCACCAGCTGAGCTACCTGTCAGATGATACCAACTGGAGAGGAATTTTTAAAAAATTACTCTTTCTCATTCAAAGGGCTTCCCAGGGGGCACCTAGTGGTAAAGAACCAGCCTATCAATGCAAAAGACATAAGATATGTGGATTTGATCGCTAGATCAGGGAAGATCCCCTGGAGGAGGGCATGGCAACCCAGTCCACTATTCTTGCCTGGAGAATCCCATGGACAGAGGAACCTGGTGGGCTACAGTCCATAGGATACAACTGAAGCAACTTAGCACACAGGCAGGCACACACACATTCTCATTAAACAGCAACACATTTAAGCTGCTAGGGAACATGCCCCATGTTTCAGTCTATCCAGACACAATGGTATATAGATTGGTGCTAGGAGCGTCTTGCTCTCAGCCAGGTCCTCAAGGCCACATGGAGGGAAGTCCATTCACCTCTAGAGACTCCAGTTTCCTGCTCTAGAAACCTGTCTAGCTAACATTTTAAGATGAAACAACCTCTAGTGAAAGAAATGCTAACAGCATAAACGTTTTCAGCTTTTATTTTTAAATCGACTACTTTAATACTTAACCTTTTCTTTTAAATCTACATCTCACAGCACTTCAAACAGTATCTTTTTTCAGCGCGGTCATTTCAAGAAGCTGAAAATCTAAAACCTAGGCCATGAAAGTAGAGTCAATGATTCAGGCTTTCCTTAAATGCCCTGGAAAGATCAAAGGATTCACCACCATTCTCGGAAACGGAAACAGATGTACCTAGCACTCGCTTCTTCCCTGACACCCCCAATTAACTTTTAAGGGCAAGTACAAAGCTTTGTAGAGCTGATGCCTTAAGCAGGCTCTGCAGTAAAGTTGGGCATAAATTGCCTCCCGTTAAACAACTGTGATAGGTGATGAGCAGGTCAGTTTTGAAAGCCCTGCTTAGTAGGCTGCCTAGTAAAATCCATGACTCTAGGGCTTCGGCATCTTTGAAAGCACTGGCTAAGACAAAAAGTTAATTAACCCTTCTTTGCTGAAATTTCCAACCCTTCCTAGTTTCAGAGAAAATGTCAAATTTCTTGCATAAAAAGAATTTGGAAATCAAAAGCACAGCACGCACAAGACAAACGTTTACTAGGTTCCATAGTAAACATATGTAGGAAGTGTGTAACGAGAGTTTATTGCTCAGTGAGGATGGGAGCCCAGTGTACCAGTGTGGTCCAGGTTCAGTGGCTGCTGCTATATCAAGTCTTCTGTTATTATAGCTAGATGCCTCTAGTTTTAAAAAGCTGAGCAGAAGGATGAAGAGATTCCTCCGGACAGGTGGGAGACAGGGTGAGGAGGAAGCCTGAGATGAGGAAGGACCCGTAGATCCTAGCTTCTGACATTTCCAAAGGCTGGCTGTATCTAGTACTCTTAGCTCCTCCATCCCCCAGGTCTCAGCCTCGCTTTGGGAATGACAGGGCCCTCACTCTCCTTTCTACCTTCAGACTCTCCAGACTCTGCATGGCTTTGGCATTCTTTTCCTGTCTCCCTACCTGCCTAAGCCCCGTTCCTGCTTGCAGCCCAGTCAGACTGGTATCTGCACCTTGTGGGGAGAAAAGGCTTGACTGTACAGGAGCGATGAGCTGACAATGCCAACTAGATCTTCACAAAGTAAGCACTCCTGGCCCCTCAAGGTACCCCTTGTCAGAATTCCCTTAACCAGGTAACAGAATGTTTTCAAGGAAAACTGGCAGCAAGCTTAACTATGTTAGGAGGTCCTTTTCATCCTTCTTTTTCTCTGTCTCAGGTTCTCAGGAACATGTACGTATGGGAAGAAGTTCCTGGGGAAAACAGGAGTCCTTTAGAAATATTTACTTACAAAAATGATAGGCTAAGTGAGGATCGTTTTTCCCTAGTCTAGTACTAGACCTTAGATAGTCCTCCAGGCCAAAAGTTGTGAATGTAATTCCACTTATTTTGTACACAGTTGAAAGAAACAAATGGACATTTCTCCGAAACATTGTTTTTCACACATTATTAAGTAATTAATAAGAACATTTCCAGAGTCCAAAGTGATAGGTGATGAGCAGGTCATTTTAAAGTTATAGTCTAAATCCATGACTCTAGGGCTTGGCATCTTTGAAAGCACTGGCTAAGACAAAAAGTTAATTAACCCTTCTTTGCTGAAATTTCCAACCCTTCCTAGTTTCAGAGAAAATGTCAAATTTCTTGCATAAAAAGAATTTGGAAATCAAAAGCACAGCACGCACAAGGCAAACGTTTACTAGGTTCCATAGTAAACATATGTAGGAAGTGTGTAACGAGAGTTTATTGCTCAGTGAGGATGGGAGCCCAGTGTACCAGTGTGGTCCAGGTTCAGTGGCTGCTGCTATATCAAGTCTTCTGTTATTATAGCTAGATGCCTCTAGTTTTAAAAAGCTGAGCAGAGGGATGAAGAGATTCCTCCGGACAGGTGGGAGACAGGGTGAGGAGGAAGCCTGAGATGAGGAAGGACCCGTAGATCCTAGCTTCTGACATTTCCAAAGGCTGGCTGTATCTAGTACTCTTAGCTCCTCCATCCCCCAGGTCTCAGCCTCGCTTTGGGAATGACAGGGCCCTCACTCTCCTTTCTACCTTCAGACTCTCCAGACTCTGCATGGCTTTGGCATTCTTTTCCTGTCTCCCTACCTGCCTAAGCCCCGTTCCTGCTTGCAGCCCAGTCAGACTGGTATCTGCACCTTGGGGGGAGAAAAGGCTTGACTGTACAGGAGCGATGAGCTGACAATGCCAACTAGATCTTCACAAAGTAAGCACTCCTGGCCCCTCAAGGTACCCCTTGTCAGAATTCCCTTAACCAGGTAACAGAATGTTTTCAAGGAAAACTGGCAGCAAGCTTAACTATGTTAGGAGGTCCTTTTCATCCTTCTTTTTCTCTGTCTCAGGTTCTCAGGAACATGTACGTATGGGAAGAAGTTCCTGGGGAAAACAGGAGTCCTTTAGAAATATTTACTTACAAAAATGATAGGCTAAGTGAGGATCGTTTTTCCCTAGTCTAGTACTAGACCTTAGATAGTCCTCCAGGCCAAAAGTTGTGAATGTAATTCCACTTATTTTGTACACAGTTGAAAGAAACAAATGGACATTTCTCCGAAACATTGTTTTTCACACATTATTAAGTAATTAATAAGAAATACAGTTTCCAGAGCTATCCAACAACAAATGCATACAAAACCACACAACTGAAGCTGAAGTTTCACAAAGCAGTATTTTTCCTTATAATGTGCAATGTACTCTCCTCAAATGCATCCTGCCTTCCCTAGGCTATTCCAATCACTTGTATGTTTTTTTAAAAAAATGCCTAACAGGACCCATTAATGTAATTTTATACTCAGTGATGGGTCTTGATGTGCTGAAGAAAAATACTGTGGGTGTTCTGTATTTCTTCACTAATTCGGACTGTTGTCTCCTCAATCATGCTACAATAGCAAGTATTCTGCAAGACTGGACTAAAATTCTCTATAGCCAAATGGATATGCAGTTTTAAAATCTTTCAGTAGAAGTCCTGACTGGCAAAAGCATACCTGAGTAGTCCAATTCATCTTTAAAAAACACTTTCTCTGCTGAAAATCAGCTGCAAATATTTTTCTTTTAAAAAGGCCAAATTAATATTATATTAAAGTAATAAATTAATAAATAATTCTTTTTTTATCAATGTGTAAAAATTCCTAATGCATGCACTAACAACTTACTGTACTGACCCTTGTATTATTTAAAGAATTATCAAAAATAGATGTTCTAGACACCCTGTCTTAAATGTAAAACAGGAAAGACATGCAAACAAGCAAATGAACCTCTTCTGAACTAATGTAGTTTCATGTAATTAACAAATACATGGACTTCCATGGTGGCCCAGTGGTTAAGAATCTGCCTTGCAATGCAGGGAATGAGGGGTCAATCCCTGGTCAGAGGGCTAAGATCCCAACTGTCATGGAGCAAATAAGCTTGCCTGCCACAGCTACTAGGTCTGTGGGCCACAACGGAAGATCCCACATGATGCCAAAAAGATCACACACGCTGCAACTAAGGTCCAACACTGCCAAAGAAATTAAAGGAAAATATCAGCAAGTACAGATGGGGCCTTAGGAAGAACATTTTAAATGTATAGAGGTTTTGGTGATAATTTCATTAGTAATTATCAGACTATCATCAGTATGTAACTTAGAAAAAGAAACAATATTAATCAGTCAAGGTCATACCCAAGATGCTGTACACAGGCTGACCCCATACATTCTCTAGCCAAAGGGAGTGGCTCAACCTTCCCTGAACAGGCCTGTATTTTTTGGTTTATTGGCTTTATCACCACCATTCCCTCTGACTGGAGTATCCTCAGTCTTAGCTCCCGCTTTTGGAAATTGCCCTATTTCAAGTTTCAGCTTACAAGCCACCTCTTTCTTGATTCTCCCCCCAACCCCATCAAGCATCACACATGGTTTGTTCACATCACTTGTGATATCAAACCCCCTGACGGATTTCCTTACATTTATTCACGAATATGCTACACCAATGTTGACAGACCAGGAGTTTCTTGGAGGTTAAAGGCTGTGTCTTACTTATTTCTTCTCCAAACACCATCTCATCAAGGCAGGTAATCAAGAAGTATTTGTTGGGTGAGAGAACATTTTGAATAAGCATAGGAAATGGCACATACCTTAAACAGCGGCAGGGATTCGACTCTAAAGTGACTGAAATACATACTTACTGGTGAGTCTAATAAAGGGAGACCCGCTATTGCTTGTCTTTCCACATTTTTTCCTTTTCGGTGTATTCCTTTACAAATCTTTGCCCCTTTGTAGTCTTTATACTACAGGCATCACGTAAACTCAGGAGAATTCCATTTAGCAATTAGAGGTGATTAAGGGAGCTATTTGGCACCAGCTTTCAATATTATCCCAGGCGTGGGAATCAGTAATATCCTATCTTTCCCTGCAACCCACTGCCTAATACCTTGATTTTGGAACAGTCTGTCTGGCTTTCTTTGTGGCTTTACCTTGCTAAGGTCTGTGGTGATTCCACACATTCTGAGGAGGAGTTGGTAAAAGAATAGAAATATTCTAGCAGGGGATGGGTTCTCTGATTAAGTATATGGCCCTGAAGGAATCCTGGGTGTGTTATGTCACTTCAGTCATGTCTGACTCTTTGCAACCCTATGGACTATAGGCCGCCAGATTCCTCTGTCCATGGGATTCTCCAGGCGAAAATACTGGAGTGGGCTGCCATGCCCTCCCTCCAGGGGATCTTCCCCACCCAGGGATCGAACTCTTGTCTCCTGCAACTCCTGCACTGCAGGTGGATTCTTTACTGCCAAGCCTCCTGGGAAGCCCCAAAGGACTCCTGTTCTGAGTTCTACGTCTAGGTGAGCCTTGCATGTAACCAGTAAAATGAACAAGCATATGCTGTCATCTTCACTTAAGCAACTGAATGCACTTTGAGATTGCTGAGTGTGTTTTGTAAAGACCAGTAAAAGGAATACATGAATACAGTGGTTAGCCTAGAAGCAGGCAGATATATTATTATATGGGAAGGGTGGGCGGTGGAAAGAAGGTACAGAGAGTGCCCTATTTCAAGTTTCAGTTGTTTTTAAAAGGTTCACAATTGTGATATCAACCCCCTGACGGATTTCCTTACATTTATTCACGAATATGCTACACCAATGTTGACAGACCAGGAGTTTCTTGGAGGTTAAAGGCTGTGTCTTACTTATTTCTTCTCCAAACACCATCTCATCAAGGCAGGTAATCAAGAAGTATTTGTTGGGTGAGAGAACATTTTGAATAAGCATAGGAAATGGCACATACCTTAAACAGCGGCAGGGATTCGACTCTAAAGTGACTGAAATACATACTTACTGGTGAGTCTAATAAAGGGAGACCCGCTATTGCTTGTCTTTCCACATTTTTTCCTTTTCGGTGTATTCCTTTACAAATCTTTGCCCCTTTGTAGTCTTTATACTACAGGCATCACGTAAACTCAGGAGAATTCCATTTAGCAATTAGAGGTGATTAAGGGAGCTATTTGGCACCAGCTTTCAATATTATCCCAGGCGTGGGAATCAGTAATATCCTATCTTTCCCTGCAACCCACTGCCTAATACCTTGATTTTGGAACAGTCTGTCTGGCTTTCTTTGTGGCTTTACCTTGCTAAGGTCTGTGGTGATTCCACACATTCTGAGGAGGAGTTGGTAAAAGAATAGAAATATTCTAGCAGGGGATGGGTTCTCTGATTAAGTATATGGCCCTGAAGGAATCCTGGGTGTGTTATGTCACTTCAGTCATGTCTGACTCTTTGCAACCCTATGGACTATAGGCCGCCAGATTCCTCTGTCCATGGGATTCTCCAGGCGAAAATACTGGAGTGGGCTGCCATGCCCTCCCTCCAGGGGATCTTCCCCACCCAGGGATCGAACTCTTGTCTCCTGCAACTCCTGCACTGCAGGTGGATTCTTTACTGCCAAGCCTCCTGGGAAGCCCCAAAGGACTCCTGTTCTGAGTTCTACGTCTAGGTGAGCCTTGCATGTAACCAGTAAAATGAACAAGCATATGCTGTCATCTTCACTTAAGCAACTGAATGCACTTTGAGATTGCTGAGTGTGTTTTGTAAAGACCAGTAAAAGGAATACATGAATACAGTGGTTAGCCTAGAAGCAGGCAGATATATTATTATATGGGTAGGGTGGGCGGGTGGGAAGAGAAGGGTACAGAGAGCTGCCACCTCCCTCAAAGCAATGCTGCCACCCTGTGGATACCACAAGTCGACGTATCTGAGTCCACAGCTCTCCCTCTCCTTACTAATCAACAAGGTAGACCTTTCACTTCCTGTAATTTCATTTTGATGGCTGTTGCCAGGACAACTAGGAAATGAGGGAAGGAACACAGAAGCCTCCAAAAAAATAAAAAGCACCCCCTGAAAAACAAGCTACCCATGTGAAATGATTGTATTAATTCTAACAGGAACTGTAGCTCTGCCAAGAGAAATGTAAAAATGAATTAGAAATGAGGTGCCACTGCCCTGATTTATGACGGTGGCAGGGCTGCCTGTATTCAGGCAGTGAGACATCAAAGCGTGCTGGTAAATGCCTCCCTTGGCAGTGGATGACTAAGGCTGACAGACAGTGAGAAGGAAAATCTCATTTCAAAAAATCCGTAGTCACTTGTAAGTTAATCACTCTGGCACGTATTTCTGTTTGCCGTTGAACTGTCAGATAATAAAACAAAACAAACAGCTTACAGAGGTCTCTCTGCAAAACTGGAGACTCTACACCTCGGTAAAAATAGCAGCAACATTCCAAAATACTATAGAATTTGAAAAACGGAAGACCAAGTGTTTCAACGATTCACTAAGAGCCTTCTTAGAGAGTGATATCCTCTGAGAGTTCAGAGAGTCTCATTCATTCATTGATGGGTTACAGTAACGAGCACTGGGCAGGTGAGCAGGTATTCCATAAATGTTTCCTAATCAATGATCAGCCAGGCTGTTAAAAATTTTCATAGGACCAGTGTAAACAGTGCACTACACTCCCACTCACGCATTAAGAAATAAACAGGAAGGAACACAGAGTTCATCCAGACCCAACCTCCTCCATTTACAGCAGCTTCAACTGCAACCTGCAGAGGCTGAAGGGCTGACTCCAAACCCACAAAGCGTTTCTGGCAAAGCCAAGACTAGAACTGGTTTTCTCACCCTTTGCTCCAAGGCTTTCTGTTTCCTTGTTTTGTTATGTAGAACACTGTTGTTAAACTGTGTAACCTTTGTGCAAAGTTGCTGACTTTCTATAGATGTTATTCTGCCTCTGATTTTTTTTTTTTTTTAAAGATTTATTTATTTATTTTTTGGGCGGTGGTCGGATTGGGGAGGGAGGGAAGCAGGCGGGCCACTTCTATAGGTCTTTTGTTTCTCTATGTTCATCCGTCTTTGTTCCTTGGCTCCTGTGGGCCTCCCATCGCGGTGGCCTCTGTCGTCGCAGAGCACTGGCTCTGGGCACATGAGCTCCAGAGCTCTGGCTCGGTGATTGGACACATCAGTCCAGCCGCTCCGCGGCACGTGGGATCTTCCCAGGCCAGGGCTCGAACCGGCGCCCCTTGCACTACAAGGCGGTGTCCTTACCCACTGGACCACCAGGGGAAGCCCAGCCTCTGATTTTTGTTTTACTTCCTCCACTGCTTTTAAGCTGAGGGCAATTTCAAAATTGATGTTCTTATAGATGCATTCACGGAGGACTTTTTTCATAAATATGTAGGGTAGGGAATATAAGTCCAGTTTTGGAGTGACATTGCTCAGACACATACTCGAGATACACATTCTTCAGTATGGCCACTGGGAGGATACAGATCTGAACCTCGGTTTTAAAACTGGAGACTCTACACCTCGGTAAAAATAGCAGCAACATTCCAAAATACTATAGAATTTGAAAAACGGAAGACCAAGTGTTTCAACGATTCACTAAGAGCCTTCTTAGAGAGTGATATCCTCTGAGAGTTCAGAGAGTCTCATTCATTCATTGATGGGTTACAGTAACGAGCACTGGGCAGGTGAGCAGGTATTCCATAAATGTTTCCTAATCAATGATCAGCCAGGCTGTTAAAAATTTTCATAGGACCAGTGTAAACAGTGCACTACACTCCCACTCACGCATTAAGAAATAAACAGGAAGGAACACAGAGTTCATCCAGACCCAACCTCCTCCATTTACAGCAGCTTCAACTGCAACCTGCAGAGGCTGAAGGGCTGACTCCAAACCCACAAAGCGTTTCTGGCAAAGCCAAGACTAGAACTGGTTTTCTCACCCTTTGCTCCAAGGCTTTCTGTTTCCTTGTTTTGTTATGTAGAACACTGTTGTTAAACTGTGTAACCTTTGTGCAAAGTTGCTGACTTTCTATAGATGTTATTCTGCCTCTGATTTTTTTTTTTTTTTTTTTAAGATTTATTTATTTATTTTTTGGGCGGTGGTCGGATTGGGGAGGGAGGGAAGCAGGCGGGCCACTTCTATAGGTCTTTTGTTTCTCTATGTTCATCCGTCTTTGTTCCTTGGCTCCTGTGGGCCTCCCATCGCGGTGGCCTCTGTCGTCGCAGAGCACTGGCTCTGGGCACATGCGCTCCAGAGCTCTGGCTCGGTGATTGGACACATCAGTCCAGCCGCTCCGCGGCACGTGGGATCTTCCCAGGCCAGGGCTCGAACCGGCACCCCTTGCACTACAAGGCGGTGTCCTTACCCACTGGACCACCAGGGGAAGCCCAGCCTCTGATTTTTGTTTTACTTCCTCCACTGCTTTTAAGCTGAGGGCAATTTCAAAATTGATGTTCTTATAGATGCATTCACGGAGGACTTTTTTCATAAATATGTAGGGTAGGGAATATAAGTCCAGTTTTGGAGTGACATTGCTCAGACACATACTCGAGATACACATTCTTCAGTATGGCCACTGGGAGGGGATACACTCATTAATTTCTGTGTTTGTGTGTTCTGACAAAATATTCAGGGTAAGATATGAAACAGCTGTAGAAGGCACATCTTAGCATTCACTTTCTACCAGTCTAACATGTCTTCTTGGCTTTAAGATGACAGATGGTCCTTTTATGAAATCGACGGTCATGCTTACTTTGCCTATGGATGGCTCTGAGGAGGCCACTACTTTCGGAATAAGGGCTAAGATAAAGAGTTTTTCTTTAATTAGAGAACAAGTAAGCTTTCACAGATTAAAAGATGCCTGCAATCAGACAGACTCAAGCTTATATATAGTTACTTTGTGTATTTAAATATATTTTATATATCAGTATAAATATAAAATTGTTTTTGGAGGATTCTTGGGAATGGTGGTATGACTGGGGGTGGCAGGGAGAAGAATTATAGTCTGATATTTTAAACCATCCTCACGAGGTGGATAAAACTACTGTTTTCTTGAGAGAGGTCTAGAAATACCAATATGATATGTAGCTGATGATCATGTTTATCATTATTAAATATGCTTCCTAAAACCATTATTATGTAATATGAATGACAGAAAAGGCAGTGGATATTCTCCCTTGAAAAAACAATAAATCTGAATTAACCGCAATGTTCATATGCCATTGGGGTACTCAGTGATGTTAAAAGACTCTGTATATGTATGTTACAATGACCTACTGATCTGATTTTTTTTTGGCTGCATGGTGGAGCTTGTGGGATCTTAGTTGTCCAACCAAGGGACCAAACTCAGGCCACAGTCGTGAAAGTGCCAAGTTTGAGCCCCTAGATAGTCAGGGAATTTGGATTTCCTAATCTGAAACAGTGAAAGCAAAATCTCCTGGAACTCTCCTGTCCTGATGTTATCTTTATCAAAACACTTTCCTTTCTTTGTGTGTGGGGATTGACTTCACAATGCCAAAGTCAAGGCAAAAAAACTCTTACAAAAGGAAAACCTGCATCTTTTCCCTGTAAAAGCCTTGATGAGTGGGCTCTCTGGGAAGGGACAATGGAGGAGTGTGGGGAGAACAACTTGAAAAAGGCTGTTCCAGGTCCTGGAGTCTGTCTGGTAAACACTGGCCTGTTGGCAGCCCAGGTACCCTTCCTCAGGACTAGGCTGCTTCATCCCAGGCTTAGGCGCCTTTTCGCTTCTGTCCCCACACCACCCACAAGTGCTGCTATGGAGGCGCTCTGCTGTCACTACCGCTGCCCACTTACCCGCCCGTCTCCGCTGCTGGGCCGGGGCTTCATAAGGACAGGGGCAGTATCTCATTGATGAGAGCACCCTAAGCTTCTAACACAGTTCCTGGAACCCTCCAAAAATATTTTCTGACAAAACAGCGATTTTATATGTATCATCTCACTTAATATTCATAACAAGTTCCCAACTCATAATAGCTATTGTATTTTAATGACCCCCAGTTTCAAAATTAAAAAGATAAAGGAGCTACAGAATTCCCTTGTTCCGCCATCCTCCTCCTCCCAGGTCTGGATAGAATAACAGGACCTTGACGGCTGACACCCCGAGACTCTAGGTAGTGGGCATGTTATGACCAGGAAAGTGATGCTCTTTGCTCTCCGAGTGTCCTGCACAGGATGTTGGGATCTACAGGAGCTAGGAACAGGAAAGCTGGTTCCAAAACCTGCCATGTATGTGAAATTAGGAAACTGACCACAAGGACACCTTATAGCCTGGACGGAAACCACGTCACGTGGCTGTGGATTTCTGAAAACTAAAACTGCTGACGACACCTGACCCAGAGTCTAGCCTTCCTCCATGGCAGAGACCATTTGTGTCCATCTGAATGGCTTTCTCCCTCCTCCTCTAATAACAGACCTGTAGCCAAGAGACCTGACTTCCCAGCCAGACTCCACGTCCAAGCATCTCTTGAAGCTACATGTGACCATCTGACTACATCCTTACAAATGGGACAGAACAATGTGATGTGTGCCAGTCTGGGTCTGGGGCTTAGACTGCAGATGTAATCCCTGGCTGTCCTCTTCTCTGCTGACCTGACAGGGTCCCTCCTGACAAAAGGAAAACCTGCATCTTTTCCTGTAAAAGCCTTGATGAGTGGGCTCTCTGGGAAGGGACAATGGAGGAGTGTGGGGAGGCCAACTTGAAAAAGGCTGTTCCAGGTCCTGGAGTCTGTCTGGTAAACACTGGCCTGTTGGCAGCCCAGGTACCCTTCCTCAGGACTAGGCTGCTTCATCCCAGGCTTAGGCGCCTTGTCGCTTCTGTCCCCACACCACCCACAAGTGCTGCTATGGAGGCGCTCTGCTGTCACTACCGCTGCCCACTTACCCGCCCGTCTCCGCTGCTGGGCGGGGCTTCATAAGGACAGGGGCAGTATCTCATTGATGAGAGCACCCTAAGCTTCTAACACAGTTCCTGGAACCCTCCAAAAATATTTTCTGACAAAACAGCGATTTTATATGTATCATCTCACTTAATATTCATAACAAGTTCCCAACTCATAATAGCTATTGTATTTTAATGACCCCCAGTTTCAAAATTAAAAAGATAAAGGAGCTACAGAATTCCCTTGTTCCGCCATCCTCCTCCTCCCAGGTCTGGATAGAATAACAGGACCTTGACGGCTGACACCCCGAGACTCTAGGTAGTGGGCATGTTATGACCAGGAAAGTGATGCTCTTTGCTCTCCGAGTGTCCTGCACAGGATGTTGGGATCTACAGGAGCTAGGAACAGGAAAGCTGGTTCCAAAACCTGCCATGTATGTGAAATTAGGAAACTGACCACAAGGACACCTTATAGCCTGGACGGAAACCACGTCACGTGGCTGTGGATTTCTGAAAACTAAAACTGCTGACGACACCTGACCCAGAGTCTAGCCTTCCTCCATGGCAGAGACCATTTGTGTCCATCTGAATGGCTTTCTCCCTCCTCCTCTAATAACAGACCTGTAGCCAAGAGACCTGACTTCCCAGCCAGACTCCACGTCCAAGCATCTCTTGAAGCTACATGTGACCATCTGACTACATCCTTACAAATGGGACAGAACAATGTGATGTGTGCCAGTCTGGGTCTGGGGCTTAGACTGCAGATGTAATCCCTGGCTGTCCTCTTCCTGCTGACTGAACACTGACAGGGCAGTGGCCCAGCTTCAACTGCTCCCACGACAACCGAGCCCGAGGGAATGTGGAGCAATGACTGGAGGGAACCTTGGCTCCAGACTTGCTGGGCTGAACTGGGCTGCTTCCTTAGGACAGAAACTAACACTTGTAACTCTTTAAGCCACTGTATTTTCAGGATGCTTTGTTACAGCAGTTGAGCTTTCCCCTAACTCAAAAATTGTCTGAGAAGTTGAATTAGGAGGAGATGGTGGCCTCATTTCCCCTTCACATTTCTAAGCTTCAAGTTTCCCATCTATAAAATGAGAAGGGTAACTGACATCCTTTCTGGTTCCAAAATTCTGTGATTCATTGTTATTCTCCTTCCCATGAGGCCTTCCCAGTCTCACCCTAATAAGCCCTGTGCTTCCTCCAGTTTGCTTTCACTGGGCCTTGTCAGAGTCGGCTTCATGGCTTTCATTTACCCCAATAACAACTTGTTATCTCAACTTGGAGCTGTGTCATTTACTGAGGATCAAAGCCTTAAGGTTGAGCTCATATTTGAAAGTTTGGGTACCAAGCAGAATTGATGACATTTTGGCAAGGCAAAGACTCCATGAAATTACTCTAGAGAAATGGAACCTTCAAGTTAAGGTCTGCTTGTTATTAAAACATAAACATGCTGTAAATCTGTAATAACTGTCTTCGAACAGGCTAAAATCTATCCAACTACTACAAACTGCATCCTGTTTACTTACTTTTAATCATCAGAGGAACCATGAATCTTCAAGAACCTACAATCACACAACGATTTCCTTCACTTTTGGGTGAAGGAAAGAGCTGTAAACAATCATCAACGTTCTACCAGATTAAAACTCTCTTCTCCCTATTTCCACAGTGATTCTCAAGTCACTAAGTCATTTTATCTCCCTTTCTGCCTCCTCCTCAGCTCATAAATACTTCCTGTTAGGAAAAGAATTGCTAACGTGACTTGCACATCTGTATTTCTTATTAGAGTCCAGTATCTGTTCTTACAGGCTCGGGCTTCCAATTCTTATTGGCATAGAAAATACTCCCTATGATATTTTCTAGCAAGCCTTCAGCTATCACCATAAAGCTCTCACCTAGTCTTGGATATCCACCTGTATAAGGACCTTATCAAGCAAATCAAGAATTCCTTCTTGGGGCTTCCCCTGGTGGTCCAGTGGGTAAGGACACCGCCTTGCAGTACAAGGGGCGCCGGTTCGATCCCTGGCCTGGGAAGATTCCACGTGCTGCGGAGTGGCTGGACTGATGTGTCCAATCACCGAGCCGGAGCTCTGGAGCACATGCGCCCAGAGCCCGTGCTCTGCAGCGACAGATGCCACCGCGATGGGAGGCCCACAGGAGCCAAAGAACAAAGACGGATGAAAATGGAGAAATGAAAGACCAATAGAAGTGGCCCGCCCGCTCCCCCCCCTCCCCCACCCCCGCCCTAATAAAATAAATCAATAAATCTTAAAAACAAAAAAAAAGAATTCCTTCTTTTCCAGATCCATGTTTCCTCCCATTTTTCCCTCTATCATTTCAGAAAAATGTTATGTACATACCAACATATAATATGTATTAGGTATTCATAATTTTTAGACAAGTGGAAATATACTATATGTATTGTTTATGCTTTTTTCACTTAATTATATGCTTTTGAGACTAGTGTATGTTAGCACATGTAAATCTAGCTTATGTGTTTCTGAGTCAGTCATTTTGATGTTCATTCAGTTTTTTCCAGTATTTTCATCACTGCACATAAATCTCTGTACAAATGTGCACAGATAAGTAAAGCTGCTGAGGCTAAAATCATCACTAACGATTTACATTTTCATCCATGAATCTTCAAGAACCTACAATCACACAACGATTTCCTTCACTTTTGGGTGAAGGAAAGAGCTGTAAACAATCATCAACGTTCTACCAGATTAAAACTCTCTTCTCCCTATTTCCACAGTGATTCTCAAGTCACTAAGTCATTTTATCTCCCTTTCTGCCTCCTCCTCAGCTCATAAATACTTCCTGTTAGGAAAAGAATTGCTAACGTGACTTGCACATCTGTATTTCTTATTAGAGTCCAGTATCTGTTCTTATAGTCTCGGGCTTCCAATTCTTATTGGCATAGAAAATACTCCCTATGATATTTTCTAGCAAGCCTTCAGCTATCACCATAAAGCTCTCACCTAGTCTTGGATATCCACCTGTATAAGGACCTTATCAAGCAAATCAAGAATTCCTTCTTGGGGCTTCCCCTGGTGGTCCAGTGGGTAAGGACACCGCCTTGCAGTACAAGGGGCGCCGGTTTGATCCCTGGCCTGGGAAGATTCCACGTGCTGCGGAGTGGCTGGACCGATGTGTCCAATCACCGAGCCGGAGCTCTGGAGCACATGCGCCCAGAGCCCGTGCTCTGCAGCGACAGATGCCACCGCGATGGGAGGCCCACAGGAGCCAAAGAACAAAGACGGATGAAAATGGAGAAATGAAAGACCAATAGAAGTGGCCCGCCCGCTCCCCTCCCTCCCCAACCCCCGCCCTAAATAAATAAATAAATAAATCTTAAAAAAAAAAAAAAAGAATTCCTTCTTTTCCAGATCCATGTTTCCTCCCATTTTTCCCTCTATCATTTCAGAAAAATGTTATGTACATACCAACATATAATATGTATTAGGTATTCATAATTTTTAGACAAGTGGAAATATACTATATGTATTGTTTATGCTTTTTTTTTTCACTTAATTATATGCTTTTGAGACTAGTGTATGTTAGCACATGTAAATCTAGCTTATGTGTTTCTGAGTCAGTCATTTTGATGTTCATTCAGTTTTTTCCAGTATTTTCATCACTGCACATAAATCTCTGTACAAATGTGCACAGATAAGTAAAGCTGCTGAGGCAAAGGACATGTGCATTCGAAATTTTGAAAGGTATCCAAAACTGTTTTCAAAAGAGACTGCTGTATATTTAATTTAAAAAACAAATCGTGGCATCTGTAAAGACTAAAATCAGCAGTCCATTATACAGATAAAAGTAAATAAAAAACTCAATAGAGTGTCCGTAGTGTATGAACCAATCTGGATACATACAAGCCTTTAAAGACATACTTTCTTGGCAGAATTCTATAGACTCCCCTTGCAAATACATACTAGGCTTCATAGATCACTTATATTTTACAGATCCATGTAAACACGGCATGCAAAAAAGCATCACACAAATTTTATCAATAATCCAAACCTAATGCCATTATGTGCACAAAAATTGTAATTTTAGGGCTCTCTAAGATCTTTTAGTCAATCATTGTTTTTTGGCCTTTCAATGAGTACTTAGAAACTACCTGATGGTAAGTGAACAGGACAAATTCCAAATCTTCTACATTCATGTTAAATTCAATCACAGCAAATATGAACTTTCTTTATTAAGGGTGTTTTTCAAAACAAAAATCAAACATGGGATAGTCCCTTGCCAACCAGAATTCTGAGATAACATGCTTTTCTCTTTGCATGCCAAATATTCTATGTATCCCCTGTTCAGTTTAGTTTCCTTAATTACCAACTGCAGGACATGACTGTAATTACTGCTCTCTCCATGGAAGACTGGAGGTAGGTCTGTGGAACAGGGCAGAGGACAGATGGACTGACATAGCCACCCTCAACACCTAACCCGGGAAATCATGCCCTCAACCTTGGGACAACTTTTGAAAAGGCCAGACAGTGCCACAGGTACTTTCCAGATACCTAGAAGAATGAAACAAACAAAAAGGCTAGCCACAGAAGCACTACAACTGGTTGGACATTTTTTTAAATGTAAAATAAAGCTCAAGATTGCCTCAAGTGTACTGAATAAGGAACCCATGAAAAGGGCACAAGGTTTTCACCTCACTTTGCCTTTAAGAACTACTACAGGCTGTGATAATAATATTCTATGCACAAAGCCATTTGAATTGTTTTCTCCTCTTGCCATTTGTGATTTTGCTCATTGGTATTCTTTTCAACGAGGTAAGAACTCTGACTTTTGTGAGGGATGAGTGTATGGTGATAGATCCAGTGTGAAGAGATACCATTTACAGTCATTACAAGGGTAAACAAAAACTGTTACTCTGAACATGACTGAGCTATACAAACGTGAAGCCGACAATGTCCTGTCTGGTAGGATCACTCTGTAAACAGACACACACAGAGAGAAAAGCAAAGTGCATTGATGACGCAGTCACAATTTACTTAGGAGAAGACAGGTGAGAACGGCGTGTGGAAATCTGTGAATGATCAGCAGCCTTGAGCCCTGCAAGCTGCTCTGGGAAGCCTACAGAAATGTTCCACATAAGTGCTATTTTTATACATTCTGTGACACATCACAATAAAATGGTATTAGAGTATCTTGTTAGTAGTGCTGTTTTAAATGCAGCCTCATTTACTATTGATACTGTTTAGTTCCAACACTAGTAAAAGTACAAGCTGTGACAAGTTTAAAAAGGGTTAGCTGGCTGGTGCCCAGATCTTCACCCAAAGCCATTAGAAAAGGTAAACAGAAATTCATACCATTTTACTGCAGAAAAAGAAATACAAAGCTATGCTCTGAGACTAGAATATAAGGTTAAGACAGAGAAATATCAGGCTACTGGACTACATTTTTACAAAATATAGAGCTTGAGGGTCATCTGCATACATTTAACACAACCTCTAAATTTAACTATAAGTGTACTGTGACTTAGATTAAGTGACTTTCCCAAGATTAATAGGCAAACTAATAGAATTCTGTTCTCCTACTCTAGCCCAAGGATATTTCACGAAAGTTTTACAGTACTTTGGTCACTTTCATAGTCTGCTTTACTCATGGAAGAAGTTACACTAGGCTAGGTCCAAGCACCACCCTCAAAACACTCTGGGAAGACTTTGTAAGAGTCAGCAGTGGCAACATGGGGAATGAGATTAAATATCAGATGAAGAGTAACTCTGACTTCATTGGTAACTAGAAGTGACATTTGACAAGAACTTAACCTCTCTGGATCCCAATTTTCTCATTTTTAAGGAGAAGGTCAAAAGAGGTAACCCCCAACCTTCAGTTCCAACATTTTATAAATGCGGTCAGTTTGCCTAAATGAACACAAATACCATATTTTTGTAAAGCAGGAAGTTTTTGTCAGGATAGCTTTGGAGTTTACCTTCAGCTTTATGCAAATACTTCCCTTCTGTAGCTAGAGTACCACCTAGTGGACATTTGGCTCACTTGACAGCCAAGAGCAATAAAATTTCAATTTATGACGCAGTCACAATTTACTTAGGAGAAGACAGGTGAGAAGGCGTGTGGAAATCTGTGAATGATCAGCAGCCTTGAGCCCTGCAAGCTGCTCTGGGAAGCCTACAGAAATGTTCCACATAAGTGCTATTTTTATACATTCTGTGACACATCACAATAAAATGGTATTAGAGTATCTTGTTAGTAGTGCTGTTTTAAATGCAGCCTCATTTACTATTGATACTGTTTAGTTCCAACACTAGTAAAAGTACAAGCTGTGACAAGTTTAAAAAGGGTTAGCTGGCTGGTGCCCAGATCTTCACCCAAAGCCATTAGAAAAGGTAAACAGAAATTCATACCATTTTACTGCAGAAAAAGAAATACAAAGCTATGCTCTGAGACTAGAATATAAGGTTAAGACAGAGAAATATCAGGCTACTGGACTACATTTTTTACAAAATATAGAGCTTGAGGGTCATCTGCATACATTTAACACAACCTCTAAATTTAACTATAAGTGTACTGTGACTTAGATTAAGTGACTTTCCCAAGATTAATAGGCAAACTAATAGAATTCTGTTCTCCTACTCTAGCCCAAGGATATTTCACGAAAGTTTTACAGTACTTTGGTCACTTTCATAGTCTGCTTTACTCATGGAAGAAGTTACACTAGGCTAGGTCCAAGCACCACCCTCAAAACACTCTGGGAAGACTTTATAAGAGTCAGCAGTGGCAACATGGGGAATGAGATTAAATATCAGATGAAGAGTAACTCTGACTTCATTGGTAACTAGAAGTGACATTTGACAAGAACTTAACCTCTCTGGATCCCAATTTTCTCATTTTTAAGGAGAAGGTCAAAAGAGGTAACCCCCAACCTTCAGTTCCAACATTTTATAAATGCGGTCAGTTTGCCTAAATGAACACAAATACCATATTTTTGTAAAGCAGGAAGTTTTTGTCAGGATAGCTTTGGAGTTTACCTTCAGCTTTATGCAAATACTTCCCTTCTGTAGCTAGAGTACCACCTAGTGGACATTTGGCTCACTTGACAGCCAAGAGCAATAAAAATTTCAATTTATGACCACAATGCTGTAAGACGAGATATCAATTACAAGAAAAAAAACATTAAAAACACAAACACAAAGAGATTAAACAACACATACCTAAAAAACAAAGAGATTACTGAAGAAATCAAAATAGAAATAAAAAAATTCCTAGAAGAAAATGACAACCAAAACATGACAGTACAAAACCTATGGGACACCGCAAAAGCAGTGCTAAGAGGGCAGTTTATAGCAATGCAATCCTACCTCAAGAAACAAGAAAAAGAGCAAAAAGACAGCCTAACTCTACAGTTAAAACAACTGGAAAAAGAAGAACAAAAAACCCCCTAAAATTAGAAGAAGAAGAGAAATCATAAGGATCAGAGCAGAAATAAATAAAAAAGAAATGAAAGAAACAGAGTAAAGATAAACAAAATGAAAAGCTGGTTCTTTGAAAAGATAAACAAAATTAACAAACCGCTAGCCAGAGTCATCAAGAAAAAAAGAGAGAAGAACCAGATCAACAAAAACAGAAATGAAAGAGGCGAGGTTACAACGGACAATACAGAAACACAAAGGATTATAAGAGACCATTATGAACAATTACATGGCAACAAACTGGACAACCTGGAAGAAATGGATAGTTTCTTGGAGCAGATTAATCTTTCAAGACTGAATCAGGAAGCAATAGAAAGTATGAACAACCCAATTACAAGTTCAGAAATCAAATCCATGACCAAAAATCTACCCCAAAATAAAAGCCTAGGACCAGATGGCTTCAAAGGTGAATTCTACCAAACATTCAAAGAACTAATGCCTATTCTTCTAAAACTCTTTCAAAAAATTGCATAAGAAGGAACACTTCCAAACACAATCTATGAGGCCACAATCACACTGATACCAAAGTCAGGCAAAGACATTACAAAAAAAGAAAACTACAGGCCAATATCTCTGAAGAATTTAGATGCAAAATTCTCAACAAAATTCTAGCAAACAGAATTCAAAAACACATCAAAAAACTCATACATCATGATCAAGTCGGGTTTATCCCAGGCATGCAAGGATTCTTCAATATCTGCAAATCAATCAATGTGATACATCACATCAAAAAATTGAAAGGCAAAAATCATATGATAATATCAATAGATGCAGAAAAAGCCTTTGAAAAAAATCAACATCCATTTATGATTAAAAAAAAAAAAAAAACCTTCAAAAAATAGGCCTAGGGCTTCCCTGGTGGTCCAGTGGGTAAAGAGTTCACCTTGCACTGCAAGGGGCAGTGGTTCGATCCCTGGCCTGGAAGGATCAGAGCGTCTGAACCACTGTGTCCAATTACGAGCCAGCGTTCTGGAGCGCATGCACCCAGAGCCAGTGGTCTGCAACATGGGAGGCCACTGCAATGGGAGGCCCACACAGGCCAAAGAACAAAGATGGATGAAAATAACTAAATGAAAGACCAATAAAAGAGGCCAAAATTTAAAAAAAGAGAAAAAAATAAAAAGGGCATATAGAAGGAACCTACCTCGACCTAGTGAAAATCATATATGAGAAGGCCACAGCAAACATTATTCTCAATGGTGAAAAACTGAAAGCATTCTCTCTAAGATTAGGAACAAGACAGGGGTGTCCAATTTCACCACTACTATTCAACATAGTCCTGGAAGTTCTAGCTATAGTAATAAGAGACAAAAAAGAAATAAAAGGAATCCAGATTGGAAAAGAAGACGTAAAACTCTATTTGCAGACAAAATGATAGTATACATAGAAAACCCCAAAGACACTATTAGAAAACTACTAGAGCTAATCAGTGAATTCAGCAAAGTCGCAGGATACAAAATCAATACACAGAAATCACTCACATTCCTATATATAAACAATGAAAAATCAGAAAGAGAAATGATGGATGCAATCCCATTCACCATTGCAACAAAAAGAATAAAATATTTAGGGATAAACCTACCTAAAGAGTCAAAAGAACTGTATACAGAAAATTACAGGACAATAATGCAAAAATTCAAAGATGACCTCAATAGATGGAGAGATATTCCATGTTTCTGGGTTGGAAGCATCAATATCGAAAAGACCATACTACCAAATATCATCTATAGAAAAAATACGAATTTTCGAATGCCAAAAATAAAGATGAAAACTCATACATCATGATCAAGTCGGGTTTATCCCAGGCATGCAAGGATTCTTCAATATCTGTAAATCAATCAATGTGATACATCACATCAAAAAATTGAAAGGCAAAAATCATATGATAATATCAATAGATGCAGAAAAAGCCTTTGAAAAAAATCAACATCCATTTATGATTAAAAAAAAAAAAAAAACCTTCAAAAAATAGGCCTAGGGCTTCCCTGGTGGTCCAGTGGGTAAAGAGTTCACCTTGCACTGCAAGGGGCAGTGGTTCGATCCCTGGCCTGGAAGGATCAGAGCGTCTGAACCACTGTGTCCAATTACGAGCCAGCGTTCTGGAGCGCATGCACCCAGAGCCAGTGGTCTGCAACATGGGAGGCCACTGCAATGGGAGGCCCACACAGGCCAAAGAACAAAGATGGATGAAAATAACTAAATGAAAGACCAATAAAAGAGGCCAAAATTTAAAAAAAGAGAAAAAAATAAAAAGGGCATATAGAAGGAACCTACCTCGACCTAGTGAAAATCATATATGAGAAGGCCACAGCAAACATTATTCTCAATGGTGAAAAACTGAAAGCATTCTCTCTAAGATTAGGAACAAGACAGGGGTGTCCAATTTCACCACTACTATTCAACATAGTCCTGGAAGTTCTAGCTATAGTAATAAGAGACGAAAAAGAAATAAAAGGAATCCAGACATGAAAAAAAAAAAGTAAAACTCTATTTGCAGACAAAATGATAGTATACATAGAAAACCCCAAAGACACTATTAGAAAACTACTAGAGCTAATCAGTGAATTCAGCAAAGTCGCAGGATACAAAATCAATACACAGAAATCACTCACATTCCTATATATAAACAATGAAAAATCAGAAAGAGAAATGATGGATGCAATCCCATTCACCATTGCAACAAAAAGAATAAAATATTTAGGGATAAACCTACCTAAAGAGTCAAAAGAACTGTATACAGAAAATTACAGGACAATAATGCAAAAATTCAAAGATGACCTCAATAGATGGAGAGATATTCCATGTTTCTGGGTTGGAAGCATCAATATCGTGAAAATGACCATACTACCAAATATCATCTATAGATTCAATCCAATCCCTATCAAATTACCAATGACATTCTTCACAGAACTAGACCAAAAAATAACACAGTTCATATGGAAACACAAAAGACTTCAGATAGCCAAAGCAATCCTGAGAAAGAAGAATGGAGCTGGAGGGATCAGTCTCCCTAACTTCAGACTATACTATAAAGCAACAGTCATCAAGACAATATGGTACTGGCACAAAAACAGAAATATAGACCAATAGAACAGGATAGAGAACCCATAGATAAACCCATGCACCTGTGGGTACCTTATTTTTGACAAAGGAGGCAAAAATATATATTGGGAGAAAAACAGCCTCTTTAACAAATGGGGCTGGGAAAATTGGACAGCTACATGCAAAAAAATGAAATTGGAACACTCCCTGACACCATACACAAAGATAAACTCAAAATGGATTAAAGACCTAAATGTAAGACCAGAAACCATAAAACTCTTAGAGGAGAATGTAGGCAAAACACTCAAGGACATAAATCAAAGCAAGATCTTTTATGATCACCCTCTAGAATATTGGATATAATAACAAAAATAAACTTGTGGGACCTAATGAAACTTAAAAGCTTTTGCACAGCAAAAAAAACTATAAACAAGGTAAACAGACAACCCACAAATGCGAGAAAATCATAGCAAATGACACAACTGACAAAGAATTGATTTCCAAAATCTACAAGCAACTCAGACAACTCAACACCATAAAAACAAAAAACCCAATTAAAAAATGGGAAAAAGACCTAAAGAGATGTCACTCCAAAGAAGACATACTGATGGCCAAAAAACGCATGAAACGATGCTCAACCTTGCTTATTATTAGAGAAATGCAAATCAAAACTAGAATGAGATATCACCTCACACCAGTCAGAATGGCCACCATTGAAAAATTGACAGACAATAAATGCTGGAGAGGGTGCGGAGAAAAGGGAACCCTCTTGCATTGCTGGTGAGAATGTAAATTGATACAGCCTCTATGGAAGACAGTAGGGAGAAACAGTAAAAAACTAAAAATAGAAGCACCATATGACCCAGCAATCCCACTATTAGGCTTATATCCTGATGAAATCAAAATTGAACAAGACACCTGTACCCCAATGTTTATTGCAGCTCTCTATACAACAGCTAGAATATAGAAACAACCTAGATGCCCATCGACAAATGAATGGATAAAGAAGCTACGGTACATATATACAATGGAATACTTCTCAGCCATAAAAAGAAATGCAGAAGAATTAGTCCTAATGAGGTGGATAAATCTAGAACCTATTATACAAAGTGAAGTAAGTAAAAAGAAAAGGACAAATGGAGAAACAGCCATAAGGAAGAGACCTAAGGACATTGTGGGGAGGGAAGATTGGATGAGAGGTATGGAAAGAGCAACAAGGAAACCTATAGTATCATACAGAATAGAGATAATCACTATGATTAAGCTGTATGACTAAAGGAACCTACACAGGGACTAAGCACCAACCTGCAGGGGTAGAAAGGGAGGTAGGGCTCAGGGGAGAGGAGTCAGGGATATATGTATGACTGTTAGGGGATTATGTGTAACTGTAAACAAGAAAACTCTGTAAAAAGGTGTAACAATAACTTCGCTGTACTCCTGAAGCTAATGCAACACTGTAAAACAAACATACCCCAATTGAAAAAAATTTCAATTTACAAAACCGCTCAAAAGAGCTATTTATCCATTTTTGAAAAACTAAACGATTGGATAGACATCCAAAGGTCATACTGATCACTCTCCACGACTTCACAAGGGACCCAAAATGATTATCATCATGTGAGACTCTATCTTCTTATTACTAACGTGACTGCCATGATTGATATATTAGAATAACAATGACTTCAATAAGCTGATATATTACCTATGGAGTGGGAGAAAATATTTGCAAATCATGTATCACACAGCTTAATATCCATACTATATAAATAACTCTTACAAGACAATACCACCAAAATACACCCAAAAAACAAAAAACATATGAGTCAAAGCAACTGAAAGACATTTCTCCATAGATGTACAAATAAGCCCATAAAAACATGTTCGACATCACTGATCACAGGGAAATCAAAACGACAGTAAGATACTATTTCAGATCTACTAGGAGTACTTTTCTAAAAAAAGAAAGAAACCAAAAATAATAATTGTTGGGAAAAATGTAGTGAAATTCAAACCCTTATATGTTGCTGGTGGGAATATAAAATGGTTAAGCCACTGAAAAAACCAGTATGACTGTTTCTGAAAAAATTACAAATAGAAGTACTATATAATCTGATTCTGACAATTTCACTTTGGGGAAGAAGGATGAATTGAAGGCTGTAACTCAACAGACTTGAGAGCAAGAACTTGAATATATCCATTTCATACTTTGGCCACCTGAGGTGAAGAGCTGACTCACTGGAAAAGACCCTGACGCTGAGAAAGATTGAAGATGGGAAGAGAACAGGGCAGCAGAAGATGAGATGGTTGGATGGCATCACTGACTCAACGGACATGAGTTTGAGCAAACTCTGGAAGGACAGGAAAGCCTGGCATGTTGCAGTCCATGGGGTCACAAAGAGACACGACTGAGAGACTGATCAACAACAACAAAAACCCATTTCATAGGACCCATTTCATTATTCAAATAGCCAGAAGGTAGAAGCAGCCTAAATGTTTACCAGTGGATGAATGGACAAATAAAAAGTAGTGTATACATACAGTAAAGTATTATTCAGCCTGAAAATGATCCTTGAAGACATTATGTTAAGCAAAATATGTCAGTCAAAAAAGGACAAATAAGGTCCTTGACTACTGAAAGTAGTCAAATTCCTAGAGATAGAAAGCAGAATGGTTGTCAGTGACTAAAGGAAAGTGAAAGTAGAGGGTTAATCCTTAAAGGGTTCAGTTTTTTACAAAGAAAGTTCTGGAGAAGGCTGGTAGACTAATGGCTGCACAACAGTATAAGCGTTCAGTGTTCTTAATACCACTGAACTCTATGCCTAAAATGGAGAAGGAAATGGTAGCCCACTCTGGTATTCTTGCCTGGAAAATTCCATGGACAGGGAAGCCTGGTAAGCTATAGTCCGTGGGATCTCAAATATATAGATGTATGGGGTTTCCCTGATAGCTCAGTGGTGAGGAATCTGCCTGCAATGCAAGAGACTGGGGCTCGATCCCTGGGTCAGGAAGATCTGGAGGAGGGCATGGCAACCTACTCCAGTATTTTGCCTGGAGAATTCCATGGACGGAGGAGCCTGATGAACTGCAGTCCATGGGGTCGCACAGAGTCGGACACAACTGAAGTGACTAAGCAGCAGCAGCATACCCTTAAAAAGTGGGAAACTTTATGTGAAAAAAACAAACCTGGTTATCAGTATGAAACAAAAAAAGAAGTGTGTTTTTAAAGAAAAACTCTTATTTTCTTAAAATTTTAAATTTTTAAACTCTCCTAGTTCTTATAACACATCATTAACTCAAGATACATATGGAGAAAGTGAGTTTTTCTTGATAACTGTTAGAACACTTTCAAATGGGGAAGGTATACTTTGAAGAAATTGGGAGAAAGAAAACAACCATCATTGCCCCTTGTGAAAGCATGAAAGTGTTAGTTGTTCAGTCATTTCTGACTCTTTGCAACCCCATGGACTGCAGCCAGTTAGGTTCCTCTGTCTGTGGGATCCTCCAGGCAAGAATACTGGAGTGAGTTGCCACTCTCTTCTCCAGTGCCTCTTCCTGACCCTGGGATTGAACCTGGGTCTCCTGCATTGCCTGAGTCACCAGGGAAGCCCGTCCCTTGCAAGCAAATTTAATGTACGTCAGTTTTTTTCACAAAGATCCTTGAAGACATTATGTTAAGCAAAATATGTCAGTCAAAAAAGGACAAATAAGGTCCTTGACTACTGAAAGTAGTCAAATTCCTAGAGATAGAAAGCAGAATGGTTGTCAGTGACTAAAGGAAAGTGAAAGTAGAGGGTTAATCCTTAAAGGGTTCAGCTTTTTACAAAGAAAGTTCTGGAGAAGGCTGGTAGACTAATGGCTGCACAACAGTATAAGCGTTCAGTGTTCTTAATACCACTGAACTCTATGCCTAAAATGGAGAAGGAAATGGTAGCCCACTCTGGTATTCTTGCCTGGAAAATTCCATGGACAGGGAAGCCTGGTAAGCTATAGTCCGTGGGATCTCAAATATATAGATGTATGGGGTTTCCCTGATAGCTCAGTGGTGAGGAATCTGCCTGCAATGCAAGAGACTGGGGCTCGATCCCTGGGTCAGGAAGATCTGGAGGAGGGCATGGCAACCTACTCCAGTATTTTGCCTGGAGAATTCCATGGACGGAGGAGCCTGATGAACTGCAGTCCATGGGGTCGCACAGAGTCGGACACAACTGAAGTGACTAAGCAGCAGCAGCATACCCTTAAAAAGTGGGAAACTTTATGTGAAAAAAACAAACCTGGTTATCAGTATGAAACAAAAAAAGAAGTGTGTTTTTAAAGAAAAACTCTTATTTTCTTAAAATTTTAAATTTTTAAACTCTCCTAGTTCTTATAACACATCATTAACTCAAGATACATATGGAGAAAGTGAGTTTTTCTTGATAACTGTTAGAACACTTTCAAACGGGGAAGGTATACTTTGAAGAAATTGGGAGAAAGAAAACAACCATCATTGCCCCTTGTGAAAGCATGAAAGTGTTAGTTGTTCAGTCATTTCTGACTCTTTGCAACCCCATGGACTGCAGCCAGTTAGGTTCCTCTGTCTGTGGGATCCTCCAGGCAAGAATACTGGAGTGAGTTGCCACTCTCTTCTCCAGTGCCTCTTCCTGACCCTGGGATTGAACCTGGGTCTCCTGCATTGTCTGAGTCACCAGGGAAGCCCGTCCCTTGTGATTGGTGACTAATAAATAATGCACATTTGAGGAGACTTCTGGGTGTCTCTGATGTTCCCTGAATGTGATTCAGAAGGACAAGGTACTAACAGCACAAATACTCCATTTAAGGCTTGGCTCAGTGCCAGGGGGACAAGAGACCATGGCACTCAGACGCAGGGATGCTGGTGATGCGGCCCAAGCACGGTGTAAGTTAGTGAAAGCTGGAATTGTCTCTGTTGGAGGGGACAAGTCTCTGCAAACAGTGACTGCCTCTAAGTGAATACCCTTTGCTCCCGTTTCCAGCGAGGTGGCTGCAGGGGGGCCACTGAAGCAAGGCTGGGGGAGGAGAGGCAGTTTACAAAGAATGGCTCTCCTAAGAAAAATGAATTAACTTTAGGTTCTGGTAAGCCCTTTCAAGTGCTTCCGAAATACTCTCTATACTCCTGTGCTTCATCTTTCTCTACAAAATCTACTTTCGGGAAGAGACCTTGAGCAGCTGCCATAGCTCTAATATATACTGCCAGGCTGTGTATTGCCATTTTAACGAGGTCTGACACCGGTCAAATGGAGGAACCTCTAACTCTGGAATCCTTGACGTCAGTGAGTGGCAAAAGGATGAACTAGGGGAAAGGTATGGTGGTCCCCTGGCTTCCTCTAAAGCTGGGTTTTTCAATGTCAGCCCTACTGACATTTGGTGCAGGATAATTCTTCATTCTGAGGGCCTGTGCTGTGCATTATAGGATGTGGAGCAGAACCTGGCCTTTCCTACTAGATGCCAGGGATAAGCCTCTAATTGGTGAGACCCCAACTGTCTCCAACACTAGCAAATATTCTCCGAGGGGCAAAGCAGTCTCCTCCCACTCCAGCCCTGTTGTACAGGGTTGTACTGCTGTAAACATACCATGTAGGTGGTCAGCTGCTCCACCAACAGGCATCACTAGCTATTCTTGATAAGCTTGTAAACAAATTCAGAGACCAGAGATTGTCTGAATCAAAAAAACAGGGAACTCATTGTAAGTATCAAAAAGGCTTCTTGTCAGAAAAAGCCTCCTCTCTCTGGTTCTATTTTCATTACTGTCTCCCTTGGAAAGAGCTCACTTCTGTATGAGGTAGCTTCTGAAATTCCAACCTGTGAATCACTGAGCTAATGGCTCAAACACCCTAAACTCTAGCTCCAACATTTTAGGAGCTTTTTGGCGTTTAGGAGCTTTTGACAAGTTCCAGAGCGAGACCTCAGGCAAGACCTTCCTTCTCAGCAGGAAAGCAACTTAAGGCATGAAACCTCTGGTCATTTTAGTGAATCTGAATCAAAACAAAAGATTAGGTATATTTTATATTTGTGCCAAGGGACTCTTACTGGGCACTGGGCAATCTGGACACTTCATCACAAAGCAAAGGGAAAATTGTTTTAAGATTTTTATTTTTCAGGTTACAAAAAATTAAAAGTGCTTCACCTGTTTCCTGTATGGTTATTTTGGGGGGGGGGGGGCAGCGGGCGGGCCACTTCTATTGGTCTTTCATTTCTCTATTTTCATCCATCTTTGTTCTTTGGCTCCTGTGGGCCTCCTACTTTCTATGTGGCTCTGAAAGCTGGCGCTATAGCTCTAATATATACTGCCAGGCTGTATTGCCATTTTAACGAGGTCTGACACGGTCAAATGGAGGAACCTCTAACTCTGGAATCCTTGACGTCAGTGAGTGGCAAAAGGATGAACTAGGGGAAAGGTATGGTGGTCCCCTGGCTTCCTCTAAAGCTGGGTTTTTCAATGTCAGCCCTACTGACATTTGGTGCAGGATAATTCTTCATTCTGAGGGCCTGTGCTGTGCATTATAGGATGTGGAGCAGAACCTGGCCTTTCCTACTAGATGCCAGGGATAAGCCTCTAATTGGTGAGACCCCAACTGTCTCCAACACTAGCAAATATTCTCCGAGGGGCAAAGCAGTCTCCTCCCACTCCAGCCCTGTTGTACAGGGTTGTACTGCTGTAAACATACCATGTAGGTGGTCAGCTGCTCCACCAACAGGCATCACTAGCTATTCTTGATAAGCTTGTAAACAAATTCAGAGACCAGAGATTGTCTGAATCAAAAAAACAGGGAACTCATTGTAAGTATCAAAAAGGCTTCTTGTCAGAAAAAGCCTCCTCTCTCTGGTTCTATTTTCATTACTGTCTCCCTTGGAAAGAGCTCACTTCTGTATGAGGTAGTTTCTGAAATTCCAACCTGTGAATCACTGAGCTAATGGCTCAAACACCCTAAACTCTAGCTCCAACATTTTAGGAGCTTTTTGGCTTTTAGGAGCTTTTGACAAGTTCCAGAGCGAGACCTCAGGCAAGACCTTCCTTCTCAGCAGGAAAGCAACTTAAGGCATGAAACCTCTGGTCATTTTAGTGAATCTGAATCAAAACAAAAGATTAGGTATATTTTATATTTGTGCCAAGGGACTCTTACTGGGCACTGGGCAATCTGGACACTTCATCACAAAGCAAAGGGAAAATTGTTTTAAGATTTTTATTTTTCAGGTTACAAAAAATTAAAAGTGCTTCACCTGTTTCCTGTATGGTTATTTTGGGGGGGGGGGGGCAGCGGGCGGGCCACTTCTATTGGTCTTTTATTTATCTATTTTCGTCCATCTTTGTTCTTTGGCCCGTGTGGGCCTCCTATCGCGGTGGCCTCTGTTGTCACAGAGCACCGGCTCTGGGCGCATGTGCTCCAGAGCACTGGCTCATAATTGGACACATCGGTCCAGCCGCTCCACAGCACATGGGATCTTCCCAGGCCAGGGATCGAACTGGCACCCCTTGCCCTGCAAGGCGGTGTCCTTACGCACTGGACCACCAGGGAAGCCCTCCTGTATGGTTTTTAATTAGTGAGGGTTTTCCCGAGGGGAGCTTTAGGGGTGGATTGGGTCTAGCCATTAACCTAGTTCGAACTCATGAACAACCCTAAGATGAACTGAGAAGCACAATAGTACACGAACACTGTTAAGAACTGAATTTAATGAACACACAGCCTGGGTGCAGGCCCTTTTAAATTCAATGCTGTCTCTTTCCTTTTAGTAAGCTGACAGCCTGTTTAAAGGATGCAGGGCCAGTGAGGGGAAAGGGGAGAAATAGGCATACATTAAACAAAAGTGTGGGCTGCCACAGATTCAGTGATTAGGTTCAGCCTGAGCTTGTTGGGCATGTCAGCCTGGCACTGCAGGAAGTGAGGCAGGAAACCAACTGCTAATTACGGGATGGATTAACAGGCTGCAAATTAATCAGGAAGAACACGTTCAGTGTCATTCAAAAAAAAAAAGGAAAAGAAACTAAGAGGCACCAGGTAACTAAGCAGAGAATTAAAGATACACTTCTCTTGTCAGTATCATTGCTCCAATAAGTTTACATATCACTTATTTCAATCATCCTCATGACACTCTGAAACAAATAACATTCTCATTCTGTACATTCAAAGAGAGGCATGGGGTACTAATTTGTTCAAGATCACCCAGCTTGATTGCTCACAACAGCCAAGACACAGAAAGGATATAAATGTCCATTGGCAGAGAAATGGATAAAGAAGATGTGGTACATATATACAAAGGAATATCACTTAGCCATTAAAAAGAATGAAATATGTTTTTTGTAGCAACATGGATAGAGCTAGAGACTATCATGCTGAGTGAAGACAGACAGAAGAATAAATATGGTATGACATCCCTTATATGTGGAATTTAAAGAGAAAGGACACAAATGAACTTATTTATGAAGCAGAAACAGATCACAGGCTCAGAATGAACTCATGGTTGCCAGAGGGGTAGAGTGGAGGGAAGAGACAGTTAAGGAATTTGTGATGGACATGTACACACTGCTATAATTAAAATGGGCAACCAACAAGGACCTGACGTGTAGCACAGGGAACTCTGCTCTGTGTTGTTGTGTGGCAGCCTAGATGAGAAGGGAGTTTGGAGAAGAATGGATACATGTATATGTATGGCTAAGTCCCTTTGCTGTTCACCTGAAACTATTACAACATTGTTTATCGACTATACTTCAATATAAAATAAAAAGGTAAAAAATCATAAGAAAAATTTAAAGAAAAGATTACCCAGCTTGAAATAGGTAGAGCTGCAGTTCAAACCAGGACTCTTTCTACTTCCTACTTACCTGTTACCTCTTGTTCGCTAATGTCCCTAAAAAGAAATCTCTGTTCCCTTCTTGTTTTTTGAAAGTGACAATTCCCATCACATGAATTAAAAACAAGTCACTACTTTCATTCACTGCACAGCTTCATTGGTAAAAACATACCAGTGATGTCAGCGTAGCAGATTAATTATGGCAGTAGTAGAAGAAATGTAAACAACGATGGCTATTGTTGCCTTGGAATCTTTTAATCTAGTCTCTTTGAAGAAAATTTCATGCAATCTGGACCTCCTATTAAATACTGAGTCTGGAATTCCATCGAAAGTGCTATTTTTCTGGAGAAGAGCAAAGTCACAGATATTGATCTTAAGCTTTATAAAATGCAGATTCCTCGAAAAGACAAATTCTTCACTTTTTTAAAAAAGGGAGAAACAGATGGTGCTCAAGAAAGGCCCTGGTGGGTTAAGTCTGGCCACTGAAGTGGTCCAGATTCCTCTGGTTCACAACATTTGAGCATTTACAAATGTAGTTTTTGTTTATTTTGAGCTCTTAAGCAATCTGCGTTTGCTCCATCTAAGATGAACAGCAAGTATTGAGATAAATCCTAGCCTCATAAAACTCTCTTCTTTACTTCAGTGAACTTCTTAATTTGCATTATCTCTAAAGACTGCCTCAGTTTTGAAGATATTTTTCAGCAAACTGACAGGAAATGGATGTTTTCTAATAGGGCTAAGCTTCTTTGACTAGCCATTTGCACTTAGTTCTCCATTCATGCACACCTCTATTTTATGCTTCTTCAAGCAATTAGGAAAACAAAAAGTGGACCAAACGCTTTTCAAAAAATGCAACCAGAGTTAATTGATAAGCTTAAAAACAAGGTTTCTTAAACTTTTAAAATATCTGATTTCTTAATCCACATGGAATACATGTTCATGGAAAACATCAGAAAATGTAGATGAGTAAAATAAATGACACATAAAAACAAAATTGCCCTGAATCCATTCAGAGATAATTCCCACTAGGAGTTTCACATTAACCTTCCAGATACTTTGTTTGCATCGATAAAAAATATCTGTATTACATCATTAAAATTAGATGCATTTACAAATATATTTAAATAATTTAAGAGACTTCTCTGGTGGTTCAGATGGTAAAGAATATGCTTGCATTGTAGGAGACCCGGGTTTGATTCCTGGGTTGGGAAGATTCCCTCGAGGAGCAAACGGCAACCCACTCCAGTACTCTTGCTGGAAAAATCCCATGGACAGAGGCCTTGGGGTCACAAACAGTTGGACACGACTGACCCACTGAGCATGCATGCATAAATCCCTAGCAGTGGAATTACTGCATCAAAAGGTATGACCACCTCAAAGGATTTTACAAATTACTGTACCAATTTATCCTCCTACCATCAGTACTGGGCTTCCCTGGTAGCTCAAATAGTAAAGAATACAGGAGACTTGGGTTTGATCCCTGGGTAGGGAAGATCCTCTGGAGAAGAGAATGGCAACCCACTGCAATATTCTTGCCTAGAGCATTCCATTGACAGAGGAGCCTGGAGGGCTGCAGTCCATGTGGTTGCAAAAAGTCAAACATGACTGAACCACAATCACTTTCACCAGTATAGAAGAATGTTTATTTCTCTACATGTTTCTTTTATTTATTTTATTTTATTTTATTTTATTTATTTTGGCGGGTCGGGGGGAGGAAGGTGGTGGGTCACTTCCACTGGTCTTTCATTTCTCTATTTTCGTCCATCTTTGTTCTTTGGCTCCTGCGGGCCTCCCATCGCGGCGGCGTCTGTTGTCGCAGAGCACCGGCCCTGGGCGCATGCGCTCCAGAGCTCTGGCTTGGTAATTGGACACATCGGTCCAGCCGCTCCACGGCACGTGGGATCTTCCCAGGTCAGGGCTCAAACCGGCGCCCCTTACACTGCAAGGCGGTGTCCTTACCCACTGGACCACCAGGGGAAGCCCTACATGTCTCTTTTAAATCTTTTCTATACTAATAAGTTAAAAAAAAAAAAGGTACTTTCACACAGCAACTATGTTTCTATGATTATGGAACGATTTGGTTTACTTTTAAAAATCAATTCAGAGAAGCGTATACAGACGATGATCAAGAACTTCCAGTCTCTACGCTTTCACAGAAGTAATGAAAAAACTGCCAAGCATTGTCAATATCAACTATTTCAAAATTTTGAAAATTAACCAAAGGCTTGCTACAATCTAAAGAGCAATTACTTAAGAAAAACTGCTGAATCTGAGTGAAAACAGTGAGTTTTGTGGCCTTTTAACTTGTGCCATCCCCATTCTTCTTCCTAGCTCTGTGGGTCTCTTGAAAATTGACAGTCTCCAGTCCCAGCAACTGTAAAAACCAACAATGATACTAAATTTAAATGAACTAAACACTCCAAGAGGCATACTGGCAAAACGGAAAACAAAATATGATCCAGCCATATCCTGGCTATAAGAAACCTACTTTAGATTCAGAGACACAAATGGACTAAAAATGGAAAGAGAAAAAGACATACTACGCAGAAGTAACCAAAGAGGGCTGACTTGACTACACCAGTACCAGACAAAATAGACTTTAAGATAAAAAAAACCCGTCACTGAAGACAAAAAGGGATAGTTTATAATGATAAAGGTTAAATCCATCAAGAAATAGATATAAACATATACAGGCTGAAAAGTAAATCCTAAAATGCCTGTAGCGAAAACTGACAAAACTGAAAGGAGAAAGACAATGAAAGAATTTTTTTTTTTTTAATTAATTTATTTATTTTTGTACATGTATGTTCCCAGATCAAGGAATTTAAAACTTTAATACTTCACTTTCAATAATGGATAGAACAACTAGGCAGAAGATCAATAAATAAAGTGACTTGAAAAACACTAAATACATACCAACAAACATAACAACAGAATTCACATTCTTCTCAAATGTTCAGATGGTAATACTCTTCTGATTGACAGACACCTTAAATATCATCCCTATCAAATCCCTATCAAAGCCGGATTATTTTTTGCAAGAAAGGGATAAGCTGATTCTAAAATTTATATGGAAAGGCTCAGAATAAGGCCTTTCCACTAAGGAATGGACAGAGGAACCTCAATCCATATGCAAACATTAACTCATACAGATCAAAAACTAAAATTAAAGAGCTACATCCACAAAATTCTTAGAAGAAAGCAAGTGTAAATTTTCAGAACTTTAAATTTGGCAAGTTTCTCAGATACAACCTTAGAATAAGCAACTAAACAGAAATTGTTGCTGCTGTTTAGTTGCTAAGTCATGTCCAATCCCATGGACATTACCCACCAGGCTCCTCTGTCCATGAGACTTCCCAGCCAAGAATAGAGGAGTAGTGGGTTGCCATTTCCTTCTCCAGGGGTATCTTGCTGACTCAGGGATTAAACCCGTGTCTCCTGCATTGGCAGACAGATTCTTTACCACTGAGCCACCAGAGGGGCCCAAAGAGAAATTAGATTCAAAAAAATTTTGTAAACACTCCAAGAGGCATACTGGCAAAACGGAAAACAAAATATGATCCAGCCATATCCTGGCTATAAGAAACCTACTTTAGATTCAGAGACACAAATGGACTAAAAATGGAAAGAGAAAAAGACATACTACGCAGAAGTAACCAAAGAGGGCTGACTTGACTACACCAGTACCAGACAAAATAGACTTTAAGATAAAAAAAACCCGTCACTGAAGACAAAAAGGGATAGTTTATAATGATAAAGGTTAAATCCATCAAGAAATAGATATAAACATATACAGGCTGAAAAGTAAATCCTAAAATGCCTGTAGCGAAAACTGACAAAACTGAAAGGAGAAAGACAATGAAAGAATTTTTTTTTTTTTTAATTAATTTATTTATTTTTGTACATGTATGTTCCCAGATCAAGGAATTTAAAACTTTAATACTTCACTTTCAATAATGGATAGAACAACTAGGCAGAAGATCAATAAATAAAGTGACTTGAAAAACACTAAATACATACCAACAAACATAACAACAGAATTCACATTCTTCTCAAATGTTCAGATGGTAATACTCTTCTGATTGACAGACACCTTAAATATCATCCCTATCAAATCCCTATCAAAGCCGGATTATTTTTTGCAAGAAAGGGATAAGCTGATTCTAAAATTTATATGGAAAGGCTCAGAATAAGGCCTTTCCACTAAGGAATGGACAGAGGAACCTCAATCCATATGCAAACATTAACTCATACAGATCAAAAACTAAAATTAAAGAGCTACATCCACAAAATTCTTAGAAGAAAACGCAAGTGTAAATTTTCAGAACTTTAAATTTGGCAAGTTTCTCAGATACAACCTTAGAATAAGCAACTAAACAGAAATTGTTGCTGCTGTTTAGTTGCTAAGTCATGTCCAATCCCATGGACATTACCCCACCAGGCTCCTCTGTCCATGAGACTTCCCAGCCAAGAATAGAGGAGTAGTGGGTTGCCATTTCCTTCTCCAGGGGTATCTTGCTGACTCAGGGATTAAACCCGTGTCTCCTGCATTGGCAGACAGATTCTTTACCACTGAGCCACCAGAGGGGCCCAAAGAGAAATTAGATTCATTAAAATTAAAAATTTTTGTGCATAAAAGATACTTTCAAGAAGGTGAAAAGATCATCCAGTAAATGGGAGAATGTATTTGTAAACTATATTTCTGAAAAAAAAGCTTCTATGCACTATGTATAAAGAATTCTTATAACCAAACAATAAAAAGACCAAAAAAAAGGGCATATTTAGAAAATATCTGCATAGACACTTCTCACAAAAGATATACAAATGGCCAGTAACCAAATAAAAATGTCATCAGTCATTGAGGATCTCAAAACTACAGTAATATACCATTTTACAAGCACTACGATGGCTTAAAAAAAAAAACAGCAGACAATACGTGTTGGCTAGGATATGGAGAAGCTAGAACTTTAATACTGGTAGGTCTGCAAATGGTGCAGTTACAATGAAAACAATCTGGTAATTCCGCAAATGTAATCACAGAGTTACCAAACAACACAGCAATTTTACTTTTAAGAATATTCAAGAAAGGAAAACACATGTCCAAAGAAAAGGGTACATGAATGTCCACAGCAGTATTATTTGTAGCAACCATATCAATCCAAATGGCTATGCAATGGGATATTATATGGCAATGAAAAGGTACTAAAACATGCTGCCACATTAATGACTTCATTTACATGATCATTCAGAACAGGCAAAGCCATAGACACAGAAAGTAGATTAATGGTTGCCTAAAGGTAGGCTCTAGAAGGAAGAAGCATGATTGAGGATCATGAAAGAATTCCACTTTGGGTGACAAAAATAGCCAGAAATTAGAGAGTAGTGACTTCCTGTTTCCAGTCTAGCATGTAGGGAGCTTGGAAGTTGCATTTCTATCCTAACAAATAAAAAGGTGGACAAAATTTAAGACCAATACCTCATTTTTTTGATTCAACAGAGAAGTAAGGACACCAAGAAAACCACTGTCCATCAAAATGGTGAGACAGGTAAGTGGATATAGAATCAAAACTTGCTGGAGCAGAAACCATGAGAAAAAATCTCCATGGGAACCAGTGCTGAGGTAGGAAAACCTAAATTGTATCTGACAAATCGCTGGAGGCTCAGTGTGGACAAGAACCATTATGTAAGAACAGAGCATTCTGTTCTTCTTAACAAAGGCTGCCCTCAAGAGAAATTATTTTACCAGAGCCTAAAGTACTGGGGTTTCCTCAGAGCCTAACTAAGCTGGGGAAAGGAAACCACTAATCTCAACCTACTCTGGCCATCCGATCCCACCTTACAGGGGCAGGTGTGTATGCTGAGGGGTCAGGGGAGATATGAGAAGCATTTGCAAAAGTCACAATTCAGTGGCACAGGTTTAGTAAAAAACTAAGACCTCATCACTGAACTACAGAATGCTTCTCCTTTCCCCCACTTTGCCATCACATTACTAACATACATACTTAGAGAAGTTCCTTTCACCCAGTATTATCTTGAACAGCTATCAAGAAAAATTACAAGACATAAGTCATTAGTATTAAAAGGCAAAAAAATGCAGTTTAAAGAGACAGAGCAAGTGTTAGAATGAGACTTAAATATGGTAGAAAAGTGAATTTTAAGGTAGGTCTGCAAATGGTGCAGTTACAATCTCGGTAATTCCAAATGTAATCACAGAGTTACCAAACAACACAGCAATTTTACTTTTAAGAATATTCAAGAAAGGAAAACACATGTCCAAAGAAAGGGTACATGAATGTCCACAGCAGTATTATTTGTAGCAACCATATCAATCCAAATGGCTATGCAATGGGATATTATATGGCAATGAAAAGGTACTAAAACATGCTGCCACATTAATGACTTCATTTACATGATCATTCAGAACAGGCAAAGCCATAGACACAGAAAGTAGATTAATGGTTGCCTAAAGGTAGGCTCTAGAAGGAAGAAGCATGATTGAGGATCATGAAAGAATTCCACTTTGGGTGACAAAAATAGCCAGAAATTAGAGAGTAGTGACTTCCTGTTTCCAGTCTAGCATGTAGGGAGCTTGGAAGTTGCATTTCTATCCTAACAAATAAAAAGGTGGACAAAATTTAAGACCAATACCTCATTTTTTTGATTCAACAGAGAAGTAAGGACACCAAGAAAACCACTGTCCATCAAAATGGTGAGACAGGTAAGTGGATATAGAATCAAAACTTGCTGGAGCAGAAACCATGAGAAAAAATCTCCATGGGAACCAGTGCTGAGGTAGGAAAACCTAAATTGTATCTGACAAATCGCTGGAGGCTCAGTGTGGACAAGAACCATTATGTAAGAACAGAGCATTCTGTTCTTCTTAACAAAGGCTGCCCTCAAGAGAAATTATTTTACCAGAGCCTAAAGTACTGGGGTTTCCTCAGAGCCTAACTAAGCTGGGAAAGGAAACCACTAATCTCAACCTACTCTGGCCATCCGATCCCACCTTACAGGGGCAGGTGTGTATGCTGAGGGGTCAGGGGAGATATGAGAAGCATTTGCAAAAGTCACAATTCAGTGGCACAGGTTTAGTAAAAAACTAAGACCTCATCACTGAACTACAGAATGCTTCTCCTTTCCCCCACTTTGCCATCACATTACTAACATACATACTTAGAGAAGTTCCTTTCACCCAGTATTATCTTGAACAGCTATCAAGAAAAATTACAAGACATAAGTCATTAGTATTAAAAGGCAAAAAAATGCAGTTTAAAGAGACAGAGCAAGTGTTAGAATGAGACTTAAATATGGTAGAAAATGTTGGAATTAGCAGACTCGTACTTTAAAACAACTATGATTAATATGCTACGGGAGGTAGTGGATAATGTAGACAGCATGCAAGAACACAAAAGGAGATGGAACGTCTAAGAAAGAATCCAAAAGAAATGCTAGAGATCGAAAACACTAACAGAAATGAAGAGAGCACTGGATTACTTAGAATGACCATGGCCGAGAAAAAACTGCTGAGCTTGATAACATCTCAATAGAAACTTTCAAAACTGAAAAGCAAAGAGAAAAAAAGACTCCAGTCACCAGAGGAGCACAGCCAAGAACTGTGAGGTGATCTGTGACGCCAAGGAGTGTAACATACACAGAGTGAGAATAAAAGAAGGGAAAGAAAGAGAGAGAAAGGCACAGGAGAAATACCTGAAGCAGTAACAACTGGGTATTTTCCCCAATTAATGACAGATACTAAGTAGGATAAATATTATAAGAAAGCAAAAACAAACAGAAGAAATCACACGTAGACATACTGTATTCAAGCTTTAAAAAAGACAGTCTTGGAAGAAGCCAGGAGGGAAAAGCTCTCATACAGAAGCAAAGATAAGAATTGCACCTGACCTCTCTTCAGAAACCATGTAAGCAAGAAGGGAGTGCACTGGTATATTTAAAGTGTTGAGGGAGAAAAAGAAAAAGACTACCGTAGGATTTCGTACCCTATGAAATTATTTAAAATTATTTATTATTTATTATTTTTTCAAAAGCGAAAAAGATGGCTTCCTTGGACAAACAAAAGCTGAAAAAACCTACTTCCATTAGATACATCTTGCAAGAAAAGAAACTGTTTAGAGAGAAGAAAAATAATATAGGTCAGAAATTCATATCTACATGGGAAAAGAATAAGTGAAGGTCAAGTAAAAAATTTTGGTCTCTTTATTCTGAATTGATCTTAATTGATTTTGAATAGTTTGTTCAAGATAGTAATAGAATACTATATTAGATTATGAATGCTTACATATATGCTGATGCATTTTTATGTACAAGTGGAATGAATGAAGCAACGATAGATGAAAGGGAAGAATTAAGATTATTTTGTTATAAGGTACTCAACTACTGGTGAAGTGGTATAGTGTTATCTGAAAGTAGACTTGTATTTGTTCCACGTGTATATTGCAAACTCTAGTTGCAACTACTAAAATAAGTTTATATATATATATATATATACACACCTATATGCTTAAGAAGAGAAAATGAAATTATATAAAATGTTCAATTACAACTACAAGAAACAGAAAAGGAGACAAAACAAGATCAAAGAACAAGGGTAACAGATAAAAAATAGTATCAAATATTGCAGATACTGACTCAGATGTATTAATAATCACTTTAAATGTTATTGGGCTAAATTCACCAATTTAAAACAAATTATAAAAGCAGATCAAGAAAACAATTTTTGTGCTAATTACAAAAAAAGTCACTTTAAATATCCAGACACATGTTAATTAAAGGTAAATGGATAAAGAAAATATGCTACTGTAACACTAATCAAAATAAAGCTGAACTGGCTATATTAATTTCAGACAGAGAAGACTTTAGAGCAAGGAAAGTTATCAGGAATAAAGAAGGAGATTACATAAAGGGCTTAATTCTACAAGAAGACAATACTTTAATATAAACTGGCACCTAGAGTATCACAATGTGTGAGGCAAAAACTAATGTAAGTGCAAAGAAAAAGGGAGAAATCCACTATTATATTTGTAATCTTCAACATCCTTCTACCACAAATGGACAGATCCAGCAGGCAAAAAATCAGTAGGACATAGTTGAATTCAACAGCATTGTCAATCAACTGTATATAACTGACACCTATTGCCTACTTCATTCAAAACAGCAGAACAGAAATTCTACTCAAACTCACATGGAACATTCATAAGACAGACCACATTTTGGGTCATAAAACATACCTTAATATATTTAAGAAATGACACAATGTATGCTCTTAGACCACAAGAAAATTAGACCAGAAATCAACAGAAACATGACTGGAAAATCCCAAAATATGTAGACATTTAAAAATACACTAAAAAAAAAAAAAAAAAAATACACTAAAGCATGAAGACCCAGAACAGCTCAAAAATAAATAAATTAATTAATTAAAAAAATACACTAAAGAGGAAAAAAGAAATTTTATGATAAATTTTAAAATATTTTGAACTAAATGAAAACGAAAAATGATCAAACTTTGTGGGATTCAGAGAATACAGTGCTTAGAGGGAAATCCATAGCATTGAATACATATATTAGAAAAGAGGAAAGATCATGTAAGAGATTAGACAGGAGAAAGATCAGTCATTTTCCACCTTAGAAAACTTGAAAAAGAGGAAGAAAAAGAGGAGGAAATCAAATTCATAGTAAACAGACAAAAAGAAATAATAAATTTTAGAGCAGACGTCAAAAACATTGAAATCAGGAAATTAGCTGGTTGTTCTCCACAAACTGAATCATAATTCCAAACATTTAGCCAGGTTAATTGAGAAATAGAGGAGATACGAATTACTAACATTAGAAATGAAAAAAGGGACATTATTACAGACATCAAGAACATTAAAAAAAAAATAACGGAATATTATGATTCCCCCAAATTTGATAATCTTCGTGAAATGGATCAATTCCTTGAAAGATACAATCTGCTAAAAGTGATATGAGAAGAGAAGACAATCTAAATATGGCTGTCGATTTTTCCTTACTTGATCTACAGATTCAACAAAATCCCAATAAAAATCAGAGCAAGTAACTTTGTAGATATGAACAAATCGATTCTAAGTTTACATAGAGAGATAAAAGTCCTAGAATAGACAATACAATATTGAGGAAGAAGAATAAAGTTGGAGGACTGACACTATCTGACTTCAAGACGTACTAAAAAGCTGTCATAACCAAGCGAGTACTGGTGAAAGAACAGACAAGTAGAGAACCATAAATGGACCCAAGTAATTGTAGTCAAGTGATCTCTGACCAAAGAGCAAAGGCAATAAAATGGAAAAGACGGTAATTTTAACATATATTGTGGGAACAACTGGATATTCATTCATTTAAAAAAACAAGACTAAACACAGATCCTTCACAAAAACTGAAATAAACAATGGATGATAAACCTGAATGTAAACTGCAAGCCTATGAAACATAGGATAGAATCTAGATGATCTTGGTATGGCAATGATGCTTTAAGCTATAACACCGAAGCCCTATAATTATTTTCTATATAAGATATTGCTTTTTTTTTTTTTAACGAGCAGTTTTAGGTTCACAGCAAAATTGAGCAAAATGTACAGCAATTTTTCCCCACTCATGAGTAGATTTTCCCATTATCATCATCCTCTTGAACAAGGGGTTTGTTATACAGAAGATCCGTTACAATCAGAAGCCTATGATGACACTTGATCGTTACTCAAAGTCCATAGTTTACTTTAGGGATCACTCTTTTTTGTTGTATAGTCTATGGATTTAGAAAAATGTATTAATAAAATGAATGACCTGTACTCACCATTGTGGTATCATACAGAATAGTTTTATTGGCCTTTAAATCCTCTGTGCTCTGAATCCCTCCTCCCTCTCTCCACCCCTCCTGCTCTCCAGCAACTTCTGTTAGTTTACTGTCTTTTTACCATTTTTGTACTTTCCAAATGTCATATAGCTGGAATTATACAGTAGTTAGACTTATCATATTAGCTTCTTTCACTTAGCAAAATGCATTTAAGATTTCTCCATGTGTTTTTATGACTTCTTTTTAGCACTGAATGCTTTTCCATTGTCTGATGTACTGAACTGTATTAATCTACTCCACTGTAGAAAGCCATCTTGGTTACTTCCAAGTCTGGGGCAATTATGAATAAGGTTGCTGTCATCATCCATGTCCAAAGTTTTGTGTGAGCATTAGTTACAACTCCTTTGGGTAAATTTACATAGAGAGCTAGAGAAGAATAAAGTTGGAGGACTGACACTATCTGACTTCAAGACGTACTAAAAAGCTGTCATAACCAAGCGAGTACTGGTGAAAGAACAGACAAGTAGAGAACCATAAATGGACCCAAGTAATTGTAGTCAAGTGATCTCTGACCAAAGAGCAAAGGCAATAAAATGGAAAAGACGGTAATTTTAACATATATTGTGGGAACAACTGGATATTCATTCATTTAAAAAAACAAGACTAAACACAGATCCTTCACAAAAACTGAAATAAACAATGGATGATAAACCTGAATGTAAACTGCAAGCCTATGAAACATAGGATAGAATCTAGATGATCTTGGTATGGCAATGATGCTTTAAGCTATAACACCGAAGCCCTATAATTATTTTCTATATAAGATATTGCTTTTTTTTTTTTTAACGAGCAGTTTTAGGTTCACAGCAAAATTGAGCAAAATGTACAGCAATTTTTCCCCACTCATGAGTAGATTTTCCCATTATCATCATCCTCTTGAACAAGGGGTTTGTTATACAGAAGATCCGTTACAATCAGAAGCCTATGATGACACTTGATCGTTACTCAAAGTCCATAGTTTACTTTAGGGATCACTCTTTTTTGTTGTATAGTCTATGGATTTAGAAAAATGTATTAATAAAATGAATGACCTGTACTCACCATTGTGGTATCATACAGAATAGTTTTATTGGCCTTTAAATCCTCTGTGCTCTGAATCCCTCCTCCCTCTCTCCACCCCTCCTGCTCTCCAGCAACTTCTGTTAGTTTACTGTCTTTTTACCGTTTTTGTACTTTTCAAATGTCATATAGCTGGAATTATACAGTAGTTAGACTTATCATATTAGCTTCTTTCACTTAGCAAAATGCATTTAAGATTTCTCCATGTGTTTTTATGACTTCTTTTTAGCACTGAATGCTTTTCCATTGTCTGATGTACTGAACTGTATTAATCTACTCCACTGTAGAAAGCCATCTTGGTTACTTCCAAGTCTGGGGCAATTATGAATAAGGTTGCTGTCATCATCCATGTCCAAAGTTTTGTGTGAACATAAGTTACAACTCCTTTGGGTAAATACCAATGAGTACAATTGGCTGGATCATATGATAAGAGTAAATTACCCAACATCTTCTAGAAGTGAAATGCTGTGTCATTTTGCATTCCCAAAAGAATTTTATGAAAATCTTTGCTCCACATCTTCTCCAGCCTTTGGTGTGGGCAGTGTTGCATACTGGGCCATTTTGATGGGTGTATGAAGATATTTATTCATTTTAATTTTAATGTATGTATCATATGTCCTGATGACATACGATATGGAGCATCTTTTCATAAGCTTATTTTTCATCTGCATATCTTCTTTGGTGAGATGTTTGTTTAGGTATTTGATCCATTTTTCTTCTGGTTGTTAATATTCTTATTCTTGAATTTTAAGAGCTATTTGTGTGTTTTGGATAACTATCTTTATATATTACCTTTTTTGCAAGTATTTTCTCCCAGTCTACAGTCTTTCTCATGCTTTTGACATTGTCTTTTGCAGAGCAGTCTTTAATCTTTATTTTTTTTTAATTTTGGTCTCTTTTATTGGTCCTTAATTTATTTATTTTCATCCATCTTAATTTTTCTGGTCTGTGTGGGCCTCCCATCGCACTGGCCTCTCTTGTTGCAGAGCACGGGCTCCGGGCACATGTGCTCCAGAGCACTGGCTCGCAATTGGACACACCAGTCTAGCCGCTCCGTGGCACATGGGATCTTCCCATGCCAGGGATTGAACCAGTACCCCTTGCACTGCAAGGCAGACTCTTTACCCACTGGACCACCAGGGAAGCCCAGTCTTTAATCTTAATATAGTCTAGTTTATCAATCATTTCTTTCATGAATTGTGCCATTGATGTGCACACTTTAAAAGCACGAATTTGATGTTTTATGAATTAAATTTTAATAGGCTGTTTAATCTTTTCTATTACTTTTCAATTGAATCTTTTCTACTTCCTATATGGCTAGACTTGGTTTCTGAAGCATTCTTTCCTTTCCCAGTGAGTCACCCTTTTCATTTTTACTTCCAAGTCTGGGGCATTTGATAAGTTGCTGTCATCATCCATGTCCAAAGTTTTGTGTGAACATAAGTTACAACTCCTTTGGGTAAATACCAATGAGTACAATTGGCTGGATCATATGATAAGAGTAAATTACCCAACATCTTCTAGAAGTGAAATGCTGTGTCATTTTGCATTCCCAAAAGAATTTTATGAAAATCTTTGCTCCACATCTTCTCCAGCCTTTGGTGTGGGCAGTGTTGCATACTGGGCCATTTTGATGGGTGTATGAAGATATTTATTCATTTTAATTTTAATGTATGTATCATATGTCCTGATGACATACGATATGGAGCATCTTTTCATAAGCTTATTTTTCATCTGCATATCTTCTTTGGTGAGATGTTTGTTTAGGTATTTGATCCATTTTTCTTCTGGTTGTTAATATTCTTATTCTTGAATTTTAAGAGCTATTTGTGTGTTTTGGATAACTATCTTTATATATTACCTTTTTTGCAAGTATTTTCTCCCAGTCTACAGTCTTTCTCATGCTTTTGACATTGTCTTTTGCAGAGAAGTCTTTAATCTTTATTTTTTTTTAATTTTGGTCTCTTTTATTGGTCCTTAATTTATTTATTTTCATCCATCTTAATTTTTCTGGTCTGTGTGGGCCTCCCATCGCACTGGCCTCTCTTGTTGCAGAGCACGGGCTCCGGGCACATGTGCTCCAGAGCACTGGCTCGCAATTGGACACACCAGTCTAGCCGCTCCGTGGCACATGGGATCTTCCCATGCCAGGGATTGAACCAGTACCCCTTGCACTGCAAGGCAGACTCTTTACCCACTGGACCACCAGGGAAGCCCAGTCTTTAATCTTAATATAGTCTAGTTTATCAATCATTTCTTTCATGAATTGTGCCATTGATGTGCACACTTTAAAAGCACGAATTTGATGTTTTATGAATTAAATTTTAATAGGCTGTTTAATCTTTTCTATTACTTTTCAATTGAATCTTTTCTACTTCCTATATGGCTAGACTTGGTTTCTGAAGCATTCTTTCCTTTCCCAGTGAGTCACCCATTCAACAAATTTCGCTTAAGTGTGTATAGTCTGCCCACTGCTGCCCTTGGCCTGCTGCTGCTACCATCTGGCTTCCTACTGCTCAGTCCCCACCTCTCACAAAAACACTGAGCTTCTGTGGTGGACTCCTCTAGACTGACAGACAGGACACCAGCACTTCTGGACTGCTTCTTACATAAGTGCTTAATATCAGCAAAGAGCATTTTCGACAAGAAAAAACTCTTGATGACAAAAAAGTATAATTCACAGGAAATATAAACATTTCAAATTTATACTGTACCTACTAATAAAGTCTCAAAATATGAAAGCAGAAATTTGGAATTTAAAAAACAGACAAGTTTACAATCAAAGTGGGATATTAAGAAGCAAAAAAAAAAACTAAGTCAGTGTTTGGGGGGACTACATATCATTTTTGAGATGGTTTATTTTTTTTATTTTTTATTTATTTATCTTTTGGAGGGTGGGGTGGGGAGGGGGATGGGCGGGCCACTTCTATTGGTCTTTCATTTCTCTATTTTCATCCGTCTTTGCTCTTTGGCTCCTGTGGGCCTCCCATTGCGGTGGCCTCTGTCATCACTGAGCACCGGCTCTGGGCGCATGCGCTCCAGAGCTCCGGCTCGGTAATTGGACACATCAGTCCAGCCGTTCTGCGGCACGTGGGATCTTCCCAGGCCAGGGATCGAACCGGCGCCCCTTGCACTGCAAGGTGGTGTCCTTACCCACTGGACCACCAGGGGAAGCCCGAGATGGTGTATTTTTTTCACCACCAAATGTGAGAGGACATTTTTTCTCTCTTTTTTCCTTACTTTCAGGGATTCATTTCTGTATACTCTTATGACCTAACCAAGCTATACAAAATATATTTATAACACAAGATTGTATATCATAAATCAAATTACTCTGCAAAGTAGGTAATTTCTACTTTATACACATATTTTTATCTGAAAGAAATATTATATCTTAAAATAAAACTTTATATAAAACTTAAATATTTAAATTGTTTTCAATGTTCCCAAATTACATAAATGGGTAGTTGCTATCCAAATGATTTTAATATCAAAGAAAAGTCATAAGCAAGTCGTTATTTATGCTTATAATATTAAAAATGCTGGTGTCAATATTAGCATTTAATTTTTAGATGCATTTAGAATAAAAAATGTGGAACTAAAGAGGTAGCAATCAAAAAAAAAATTTACAGCAAAGGTCATGTTAAAAAGTCCATTTTCAAAATATAAATGCTATGCACTACAATTGGAAGGAAAGATTCCTTGTGGAGGACATATAAAGGACAAAAGTTTAAAAGACCAATAGAATTAACTACACCAAAACACACTATATAGAAAATAGAAGCAATAGAAGCAAATAGGAACTTTAGGAAGAAGATATCCAATGGTAAAAAAATATGCAAAGTACTCAAACTCATTACAATCAGGGAAACACAAACTGACAACAAGAGATGGTACTACACACTAATATAATGACAATAAAGTTAAAAATACATAACTTTTTAATAAAGTTAAAAAGCTGATAGCACCTATGTTGGCAAGGATATTGGTCAACTGGAACACACACATACTGTTAGTAGAAGTGTAAACTGTTTTCAAAGTTCAAACTGGTAGTGTAGTGAGTTGAATGGTGATCCTCCAAGAAGCACATCCACGTTATAACCTAACAACCTGTTAATGCACCTATATTTGGAAAGAGTCTTTGCGACTATAATTAAGGATTGTGAGATAAGATCATTCTGGATTATCTACTAGACTCTAAATCCAATGACAAGAGTCCTTATAAGAGACAAGAGAAGACACAGACACAAAAGAGAAGGCCATGTGAAGACAGAGGCAGAAATTGGATGAGAACAAGAAAAGATCCTCCCCTATAGCCTTCAGAGGGATTACAGCCTGCTGACACCCTGACTTCAGACTTCTAACTGCCAGAACTATGAGCCAATAAATCTCTGGTTGTAAACCACCAAATTTATGGTGATTTGTTACAGCAGCCCTAGGAAATGAATGCAGGCAGTATCTAGTACAGTTGAACATACACATTCCCTGTGAACTATCAATTTTACTTCTATTCAAGAGACAATGAGGAACATATAAGGCAAAAAATACAAAAAGAATATTCTTATCAGCATTATTCATAACTGTCCCAAAGAGAACACCACTCAGATATCCATCAAAAATAGGATGGATATATAAATTGTGATATATTCATTCAACTGAATAATATAAAGTAATCCAAATGAAAAACTACAGCTACACACAACACGGATTTATCTAATAAAGTTATGCTGAATGCAAGCAGGCAACAGGAAAAGAATTCATTCACTTTCATTTACATGAAGTTCAAAATAGGCAAAATTACTCTATGGTGTTAGAAGTCAAAGGAGCACTCTTAGAGAAAGGGGATGGAACGGTTTTAACAGACACCATGTTATAACCTTGCACCTCCAAAATGTGAAATCACACTCTCAAGCAGATATGGAACATTTATAAAAACTGACCACTTCAATGACAAAAGCAACATTCTAAACAATAAATGGTGAGCTACACTGTGTCACATTTACGGACAGTGATATTCAATACTGTAAAGTTGAGAAATTAACCTCAAATTTACCTATACATTTATTAAAATTCTCATCAAATATATGTTTTGGAATTTGATAGGCTGCTCTTAAATTCAAAGTTCAAACTGGTAGTGTAGTGAGTTGAATGGTGATCCTCCAAGAAGCACATCCACGTTATAACCTAACAACCTGTTAATGCACCTATATTTGGAAAGAGTCTTTGCGACTATAATTAAGGATTGTGAGATAAGATCATTCTGGATTATCTACTAGACTCTAAATCCAATGACAAGAGTCCTTATAAGAGACAAGAGAAGACACAGACACAAAAGAGAAGGCCATGTGAAGACAGAGGCAGAAATTGGATGAGAACAAGAAAAGATCCTCCCCTATAGCCTTCAGAGGGATTACAGCCTGCTGACACCCTGACTTCAGACTTCTAACTGCCAGAACTATGAGCCAATAAATCTCTGGTTGTAAACCACCAAATTTATGGTGATTTGTTACAGCAGCCCTAGGAAATGAATGCAGGCAGTATCTAGTACAGTTGAACATACACATTCCCTGTGAACTATCAATTTTACTTCTATTCAAGAGACAATGAGGAACATATAAGGCAAAAAATACAAAAAGAATATTCTTATCAGCATTATTCATAACTGTCCCAAAGAGAACACCACTCAGATATCCATCAAAAATAGGATGGATATATAAATTGTGATATATTCATTCAACTGAATAATATAAAGTAATCCAAATGAAAAACTACAGCTACACACAACACGGATTTATCTAATAAAGTTATGCTGAATGCAAGCAGGCAACAGGAAAAGAATTCATTCACTTTCATTTACATGAAGTTCAAAATAGGCAAAATTACTCTATGGTGTTAGAAGTCAAAGGAGCACTCTTAGAGAAAGGGGATGGAACGGTTTTAACAGACACCATGTTATAACCTTGCACCTCCAAAATGTGAAATCACACTCTCAAGCAGATATGGAACATTTATAAAAACTGACCACTTCAATGACAAAAGCAACATTCTAAACAATAAATGGTGAGCTACACTGTGTCACATTTACGGACAGTGATATTCAATACTGTAAAGTTGAGAAATTAACCTCAAATTTACCTATACATTTATTAAAATTCTCATCAAATATATGTTTTGGAATTTGATAGGCTGCTCTTAAATTCAAATGAAAGATTAAAGGACCAAGCCAAGCTTTCTCGGCTAGCCAAGGATAGCCAAGAAAGGACCACGAACAGCCAATTCTGAAAAATAACAAGATAGGAAAGTTTGAAGCTCTAGCTATCTAAACGAGTGATTTGATAACTTTTATATTGCTATAGGAGTAGCAAATAGATGAGTCAAATAGAGGGCCCAGAGAAAGACCCAGGCCTGTAATAAAACTTGACACACATCTCCTGTGTCACTAATATCAGTGTTAAAGAAGACTGCCAGATGAGCTGACAAAAGAAAAAAAGAAAAAAAAAAATCTGCTTAAAGTCTTTAGAGAGCTACAAAGTAGTAAAGAAATCCCACGTCAGGATCTGGGAGGGGCACGGCTGGAGGAGTGAACTCAGGCTCTGGGGCCACTTTCCCAAGGAGGTATTTGCTGATTCTGGAGACAGCAGTGGACAGACTTGAAGGGATGAGGCTCAGGGGCTTACAGAAGTCAGATTATACCAAATACACTGTTTTACAATCTTTTTCATATCATTCATCTTTAAAAAAACAGATTATATTCATATGGGTTCTGTGTAAAGCTTTAAAAAGATTTCCAATATACATTCACAAAGAAAGTGTCCCTGTGTGTCTGCCTCCCCACACCCTTACCAACACTAAGTGCAGACCTCTGGTTCAGACTCATAAACGGTGATCGGAAAACTTTTTCCTGACTTCCGTCAAGCACTGAGAACAAAGAAATTAAGAAGGAGCAAAATAACGAGCAAACAGAAATGCCAGGGAACATACATATCTGTAAACAACAAAACTCTGTAAAAGTTAAAAGTAAAATAAAGGTTTAAAAAAAAAAAAAAAAAAAAGAAATGCCAGGGAATGAAATGGGTGTGCAAAGGAGTTTAGACAAGCAACGAGTGGCTGAAAGTGAACAAAGGAATGAGGAAATGGGAAAGGGGTTAAATATTTAAAATCAAACAACCAAACAAAAAAAACCAGTAGGGTGTCTTTCAGGAATATTCTTTTAATCAGGTTATGATTCTGAGACAAGTATACTAACGACCAAGGAGTAAGATCTAGTTTCTGACTTCAAAATTTGACTAAGGGTTAATAAAAGGGGGCTGGAACCAATCCCTCTGAGACTGGGTACTTTAACCTAAAGCTCTTACTTTTGGAGTTTGTGTTTCTCCTCAATTTTTAGCCAATTTCCTCCCCATAGAGCTGAATTTTATCTAAAAAAAATTCCCAAACTTCACTAGAGTTTTTAAGAGCAGAACAAAGAAAGTGTTTCATACTTTTAAAGAACCTGTTCAGGCTTTGGTGGCATCTGAAGAACTTCAAAATGGCTTCATAGAGAAGTATCTGAAGGAAATGCACAGTTTAGACTATCTGTTTTAAGATAGTTTAAAATCACAAGAGCAATACAGAAACTGAACTACCAGTGAAGGATCTCTGGCTGATCTACTGTGTCATCAGAGCTTAGCAGTGGAGGAGAGTGGTTTCGGCTCCTTGCAGGGTCAGGGTTTCATTTTGCTTCTATGCTCTTGGTTACCTTTAACAGGTCCTCTTGCTTTTCCTCTGAGCTTGTCCCTAGCTTCTGGAAGACTCTGTGAATCAGGGGAAAGAAAGCTGGTCTAAAAGGGAAAAGGAATGGGACCCTGACTGACCTCGGTCATGGTCTTATTCTTTCCATTCTCGACAAACCTGATCTTCTGATTGCACAAGAGGGCAGCCAGTGAGATTCAAATGAGTACGGTTTAAACAAGTTTTGAAGTGCTAAGGTATTATGAATTAAGTGATAAGGCATTATAGTGCTAAGTGCTAAGGTATTATAAATGTCTACTCTCTCCTTTTACTATGTTTTTAAATCAACTGAGTCACTCCAAGAATCAGATTTGCAGAATGAATGTTTACGGGAACCAATGTTGGGGAATCCATCTTGGTTCACAGAGGGACCTGGTTCACAGGGAGTTATCTCCCAAATTGGTTATGACCATTTCTAAAGGATTAATGTAAGTTAGAAGCATACATTCAAAAAGGAAGTGCTGAAGGAAAAGGGTCTAAGTTTTTGTGACTCTATAAAAAGCTTGGTCTGTAAGATAGTCCTGAGTCGGTACTTGAGAAACAACTTTGAGATAGTGCTCAGATACTCATGTAACAGAGAACCACAAAAACAAGGAATTAAAGATGGAGTCTGGGAACTTCCCTGATGGTCCAGTGGCTAAGACTCCATGCACCCAATGCAGGGGGCCTGGATTTAATCCCTGGTCAGGGAAATGGTTTCCACATGCTGCATTTAAGCTCACATGAGGGAATTAAAGATCCTGCATGCCACAAGTAAGACATCGTGCAGTCAAATAAATGAACAAAATATATAAAGAAAAAGATGGAATTTGGATACACACTGATGACCTGAAATATGCTACGCAAATGCTCTATTGTGTACTCTGGGCTTTCAGGGACACTGAAATAATGTACGCGTGAAAGAACTAGAGCAGAGGAATATACAAATAACACAGCTCTACAACCCTGGTTTTTGCTCATAAACATATTTCCTTCTTTGGAGAAAAAAAATGAAATTCATTCCCGAAACTCTTTGGAAGATTGAGAATCTAGACAGATAAAACCATATCTACATAAAAATTCTGAAGATTAATACATAAAGTTTAAAAGTATTAAAAGCCAAAGCAATAACCTAAAATAAAATACTTCCCTTAACTGCTTTTGCTAGTGATCTGCAATGCATTTTCCACAGTTCCCCAAGATAAACAGGCAACTGTCAGTATCCATTCACGTTTCCTCATAAGGAATCAAATATCTGCTTTAGTGGATTCAAACTGATCTTCTGATTGCACAAGAGGGCAGCCAGTGAGATTCAAATGAGTACGGTTTAAACAAGTTTTGAAGTGCTAAGGTATTATGAATTAAGTGATAAGGCATTATAGTGCTAAGTGCTAAGGTATTATAAATGTCTACTCTCTCCTTTTACTATGTTTTTAAATCAACTGAGTCACTCCAAGAATCAGATTTGCAGAATGAATGTTTACGGGAACCAATGTTGGGGAATCCATCTTGGTTCACAGAGGGACCTGGTTCACAGGGAGTTATCTCCCAAATTGGTTATGACCATTTCTAAAGGATTAATGTAAGTTAGAAGCATACATTCAAAAAGGAAGTGCTGAAGGAAAAGGGTCTAAGTTTTTGTGACTCTATAAAAAGCTTGGTCTGTAAGATAGTCCTGAGTCGGTACTTGAGAAACAACTTTGAGATAGTGCTCAGATACTCATGTAACAGAGAACCACAAAAACAAGGAATTAAAGATGGAGTCTGGGAACTTCCCTGATGGTCCAGTGGCTAAGACTCCATGCACCCAATGCAGGGGGCCTGGATTTAATCCCTGGTCAGGAAATGGTTTCCACATGCTGCATTTAAGCTCACATGAGGGAATTAAAGATCCTGCATGCCACAAGTAAGACATCGTGCAGTCAAATAAATGAACAAAATATATAAAGAAAAAGATGGAATTTGGATACACACTGATGACCTGAAATATGCTACGCAAATGCTCTATTGTGTACTCTGGGCTTTCAGGGACACTGAAATAATGTACGCGTGAAAGAACTAGAGCAGAGGAATATACAAATAACACAGCTCTACAACCCTGGTTTTTGCTCATAAACATATTTCCTTCTTTGGAGAAAAAAATGAAATTCATTCCCGAAACTCTTTGGAAGATTGAGAATCTAGACAGATAAAACCATATCTACATAAAAATTCTGAAGATTAATACATAAAGTTTAAAAGTATTAAAAGCCAAAGCAATAACCTAAAATAAAATACTTCCCTTAACTGCTTTTGCTAGTGATCTGCAATGCATTTTCCACAGTTCCCCAAGATAAACAGGCAACTGTCAGTATCCATTCCCACGTTTTTCCTCATGAATATATGTCAAGGGAAGTACAACAAAGTCTGCTTTGGACTAAAGTTATGAACATCAGATTTCAAAAGTAGGAACAAAATGTTTTAGAAGTTTATCCCAGCTTTGTCCCACCGAACCCTAAAAATGTGGGGAAAGTCAAACTTTCTGCATTTTCTTAAAAGATTTAAGAAAGTAAAGAGGCAGTGATATTATCATATTACTTTAACTGGAAAATAAAAAAGAATAATGGACTACATTCTAACATTTAAAAATAATTTTTGGGCGTCCCTTGTGGTCCAGTGGGTAAAGAGTCTGCCTTGCAGTGCAAGAGGCGCCAGTTCCATTCCTAACCCAGGGAGATCCCACGTGCTGTTCCGCAGAGCAGCTGGACCGGTGTGTCCAATTACGAGCCAGAGCTCAGGAGTGCAGATGCCCAGAGCCGGTGCTCTGCAACGAGACAGGCCACTGCGATGGGAAGCCCACACAGGCCAAAGAATAAAGATGGATGAAAAATAAAAACGATGACTCAGAGGTAAAAATAAAAAAGTTAAAAAAAAAACCACTTTTGATAGTGTTTCCCAGTTACCAACAGTGATGACTATGGCTAACACGGATGAAGAAATTAATTAGCAGTATTTTTTTTCCTTATTATGCTTAAGATCATCTCCAGTGCCACCATCAAACTTGACTTCTAAGAAGAGAACACCATAAATTTATATGGTAGGCTTTAAAAATATGCACAAGTGGATAGGGAGTCCTAATGAACAATAATAGGTTTATTACTTTAATTTGCAGTGTAAGGCATCACCACAGGAATCAAGACACTGATGTATTTTTAAACGTACATGGTACCCATACATTGAATGGCAAGATACTGGGAAATTTTTCATTCTGTGGAAACTTGAACTGGATTTACGTGCTAGAATTAGCTGACAAGTTGCAAGTTTTAAAGTGGTAAACTCATTAGCATTAAACCAGAAAAAAATTTTTTTTATAAATATAATGCACTTATCTGCTATAAACTGTATATTGATAAACACCTGTTTTCCCCTAGCTATACGTAAATAGTGACATAAGAAATTAAATTATGGGTGTTTCTTATACCTTCTGTGTAGTTGAAAACATCTTAAATTTTATTTCACTAGACAGCAAATTAAAGAAGGGAAATGATGACCTTTACAGCTAAGGCCTTCCTCCTCTCATACTCTCTATTGCTAATGAAACCATCTCTCTTTTATGAGGTCAGGCCAGTGTCATTTTTTTCCCCCTTTTCTGTATCTCTGTAGATACGCTGGTATCCAGCACACAGTAGATGAGCCCTCAAAATATTTTTTGTCTTGATTCAACATTCAGATAAACAAAAAATGTTGTCCTATGCCTCCAAAATATATAGTATCTTTAAAAAAAGTAAAGAATTAGAAGTGCATGTTATTATAGCATATCTTATTTTAAACAACTATTTGGGATTTCTCACTTCTTTCTCTTTATTTTCTACCCCACTCGAAGGACTTTAACATCTACTACTGGCATGTCAGTGTGCAAACTCTGCCTCTAGCAGGCTAACCACAGTGTCTTCTCCATTCCACCAATATGCACACCAAACCCCAGATCAAAGTCACAGTTTTCTATGCCTCTTAATTAGCCCCCACAATCAACTCTGACTCACCATGGAGCCTTTATCATCCTAAATATCCACATTTATACTTGTTAGAATTTCATGCAACAGGGAGGAGATGACAACCCTGAATCAGTTCTCCAGGCAGGCATATCAAGGATGCTTTTACAATCACTCAGTGCTTAGAAGAGATAAAGTTATGCAACAGCCTACAGAATTCAGTAAGAGCAGAGAGGCCACATCTCTAGGCCACTTCTTGGCTCCAGAACAAACTGACTTCGAACGCAGCTGCAAAGTCACTCACATTTGCCAAGAGAGGTTTAGAGTAGGCTTTGGGACCCACCCCTCAGACAAACAGCGATTCAAACAAAATGAAAATAAAACAAAACAGGTTGACTCACTCCAACACTCCCATCCTATAAGAAGAAGACTATAAAATAATATGATGATTAGCCTAGGGATTTCCTTGTTATTTGCATTTTCAGAGCCTCTGCCTAGTGTTAAAAGTATCAAATAGGGTCTAATTAGACCTGAACACACAGACATGCTCAAACATCTTAATGTCCTGAATATAACACGTGGTACCATAGGATTATTTGGGGTTATTTAAAAAGCTCCCAAATCAGTACTCAAGAAAGCAATGAAGTCAGTTTACTCCATGCCCTATCAGGTATTTGTATCAGGGATTAAAATGATAATCCATTGCCTGTTCACAGAGCACTCACCTCATTGTCTGACTCCACGAGAACTTGATCATATTCACTAAGCGCTACTAGAAACATGATAGAGGTGACATTTTCAAAGCAGTGTATCCATTTTCTTCTCTCTGACCTTTGGCCCCCTACATCGACCATTCTGCAAGGTTAATAATATTTGAATTAATAGCACATAAAGAAAAATATCAATATAAACATAGCTTTACTTACAAACTTAAGGAACATACTCTATAAAGAGAATGGTCACCAAAGTCAATTCAATTAATAGTTATTGATCATCTACTAACTTTTTGTTACCTAAAATCAAAGAGAAGACATTCTGGGTAATAAATCACTATGGTTATTTAAAAAGTTACCTGACATGCATGAAAATAACTTTGTAAAAAAAAAAAAAAAAAAAGAAAGAAAAAAATCTTCTGCCAAGCCAAGCAAAAAAGGTGTTTTATCTGACCAAGCACAGGAAAGTCAGAAGCAAAATGAGTTTTACTTGTGTTCAGCTCTAATGGCAAACACTGACTTCAGTTTTTTTTTTTCCGTATAAAATGAATATAAAAAGAGTCTCATGTATTTCTCAAAGAAGCTAGAAATGACTGAAGAGGCATTTAAAAATTGCAAGATGGTATACATTTCAACATGGGTGTCTAATGCTTCAACTAAGTGCAAATACAATACCACTGATCTTCATCAGGATAAGCTTTGGGGTGCTTTGGTTTTTTCTTCCAATATTGACAACGATTCGTGCAATGTCAGTAACGTGATGCATTAAACCTTATGCACAAATCAACTTGTCTGCTGCTCTAAGTCATGTGTATAAAATATTAAGATGCTACAAGAGGCTGCCGTATGAACTATTTCAAGCATTATTTTTACACATCAACTCTGTGCTAGCTTATTGCTAAGGAACCAACACTGACATCAATTAATTTGAGTGCTACTGTATACATGAAAATATCTAGCAGAACTTGGTACTGAATCTAAGTTTCTTCAAAGAGATGAATATATATCTCGAATAAAATGTGCACAATGTTTACAAGATAAAATATTTTCTGGCAATGAGAGTTTTAGGAACAAAAGTTTGAGAGTAGGGCTCTTAAAGCGTTTCCTGAGAATTACATCTGTTCCTAGTGTCTTCCTGCCTCTCAGCGTGAAACCTAAACTAAGAAATTAAGGTTGTCCCAGTGACTGCTTTGAAAAGTTTTCTATGCAAGAGGTATCTAAGGGGCAAAACAATGGATTCAGGGAGACCTATGGACTATAGACATCAAATTTAGAATGCTTACGTCTTTAGAAATATTAAAATGCTAACTCTTCTCCGATATCCAGTGAATAATACACTCATTTATATGAAATCTCCATTCCCTGAAATCCTGTCAGGCTAAGCCCTATAAGATGCTTTTGATGGTAGCAAGAAATTATTATTCTAAGTCATTACTTTTATTGAAGTACCAAAAAATGTCCTTTAAAAACTAGTGCACAAAATTTAAGAAAAAACCCGCTAAGATGGAATAGTAACCTGGCTTCAGATTTCACTAATCATAAAGCAAAGAGGAGATGAAAATTTCCAAGAAATGCTACGTTTTCTGAAAATATTCTAACAAGGTTAGAAGTGGATGGAAATTTGGTGTTTCAAATTCAGTATCTCTAAATGCTATGAACCCAAAGCTTAATCCAGAATGCTAGAGCTATAAGAAACTGTAGTGATCATCTAATGTAACCATTTCATTGACTAAAAGAAATGAGGCTCAGAAATCATTTCCAAATTGTCACCCCCTTTATGGATATGTCTAACCGAGTAGCATATGGCAGCCAGATGCAACCACAGGTGCAGAGACTGATTAGAATAAAACACACAGTGCTTGGCAGGGAATGATGGAGAGCCAGCTTATCACAGTCACACGGCAGAGTTACACTGGCTACAAGAGGCTGCCGTATGAACTATTTCAAGCATTATTTTTACACATCAACTCTGTGCTAGCTTATTGCTAAGGAACCAACACTGACATCAATTAATTTGAGTGCTACTGTATACATGAAAATATCTAGCAGAACTTGGTACTGAATCTAAGTTTCTTCAAAGAGATGAATATATATCTCGAATAAAATGTGCACAATGTTTACAAGATAAAATATTTTCTGGCAATGAGAGTTTTAGGAACAAAAGTTTGAGAGTAGGGCTCTTAAAGCGTTTCCTGAGAATTACATCTGTTCCTAGTGTCTTCCTGCCTCTCAGCGTGAAACCTAAACTAAGAAATTAAGGTTGTCCCAGTGACTGCTTTGAAAAGTTTTCTATGCAAGAGGTATCGAAGGGGCAAAACAATGGATTCAGGGAGACCTATGGACTATAGACATCAAATTTAGAATGCTTACGTCTTTAGAAATATTAAAATGCTAACTCTTCTCCGATATCCAGTGAATAATACACTCATTTATATGAAATCTCCATTCCCTGAAATCCTGTCAGGCTAAGCCCTATAAGATGCTTTTGATGGTAGCAAGAAATTATTATTCTAAGTCATTACTTTTATTGAAGTACCAAAAAATGTCCTTTAAAAACTAGTGCACAAAATTTAAGAAAAAACCCGCTAAGATGGAATAGTAACCTGGCTTCAGATTTCACTAATCATAAAGCAAAGAGGAGATGAAAATTTCCAAGAAATGCTACGTTTTCTGAAAATATTCTAACAAGGTTAGAAGTGGATGGAAATTTGGTGTTTCAAATTCAGTATCTCTAAATGCTATGAACCCAAAGCTTAATCCAGAATGCTAGAGCTATAAGAAACTGTAGTGATCATCTAATGTAACCATTTCATTGACTAAAAGAAATGAGGCTCAGAAATCATTTCCAAATTGTCACCCCCTTTATGGATATGTCTAACCGAGTAGCATATGGCAGCCAGATGCAACCACAGGTGCAGAGACTGATTAGAATAAAACACACAGTGCTTGGCAGGGAATGATGGAGAGCCAGCTTATCACAGTCACACGGCAGAGTTACACTGGTAGGAGCTACTTTAACTCCCACTTCACAGCCCCGTACTGTATGTAGTTGTCTTAAATGGGATGGGCTCTCACAAATAACTCAACTCTCTATATCCAAAAACATATTCACATGTCTTCATTCCTCTATGACCATGTAGCTTGTATTCTAACTAAAAGTACATTCGAATGATTGTGTAATAAGAGCTTAAATGAAAGTAGGCTTGTTTATTTTTTCTCATCTTAAAAAAAACACCCAACTTCTCCTTAAGTATTGCCCAGAAAGAATAGCCATAATGAGGAAGAAAATGAAAAATTTTCATTCTATTATCCTATGTGAATTTAGATTAGGTTAATCAATCTGTTTTCAATATCACGTAGCTTCCCTGGTGGCTTAGACGGTAAAGAATGAGCCTACAATGTGAGAAACATGGGCTTGATCCCTAGGATGGAAAGATCCTCTGGAGAAGGAAATGGCAACCCATTCCAGTATTCTTGCCTGGAGAATTCCATGGCTCATCCATGGGTCACAAAGAGTCGGACAAAACTGAGTGACTTTCACTGAAATTTTTCAAGCATCTTTTTTTGATATCACTGATTTCTTAGTAATTTAATCTGAAATAAGAAACCCATCTATGCATCTTTCTTCTGCTTCCACTTTCAGGGACACATTATTTCATTTGTGTATCTAATGATAATAATTGGTATAAGAGTGATATTGTTTTAAAGACTATACATGATTTCAATATATGTTCACCTAAGTGCTCAAGGCAGAAGAGCTGGAAAGTAGATTTTATGGACTCAGTTACTACCTGAAAATGACACTTTGTAAGTCGAAGGGGTATTCGATGATCCCTGTGGTGGGGACTCGAACTCTGAGCACATCTTGTTGCGTAGGCAGGTAGGCAGGGTCGGCAACGCGATCCAAGTCATTAAGATAGCTGGAGGAGGGAAGACACAATGAGAACGTCAGGGACACCACCACATGAGCCCGGCTGAGGGAAATGGAAGGACAACAATGAATTCTAAGAGGGAAGAAAGAGAAAAATCAGAAAGCATTAGAGAAACCTGGGAAGTGAAAGATGCAGTCAACGTTCTGTAAGTCAGAGCAAGGCTGCCCATCTATGATGACCTGGTTCACAGTATTTCTCATTTCTTCTCTTATGATCAAAAGAACCCAGACCAAAAGCAAATAGGGAGAACAAAAAAATTAAATGTGTCTCCTGCTCTCTACTTGTTTAGTAGGTCTGGTGAGTGAGCAAGAGTTTTAAAGCAAAAAGTTTTTGAATTATTTATACAAATGTTATTTGCATAAATAAAGATAACAGAGTGATACATAGGTCCAGATGCATTTTTTTTTTTTTTTTTGCTTTTTCCTGGAATGCATTTCCTTATAGGACAACAGCATACTATGTCCTCAACTCTATCCAAAGTCATTCACAGTTAATATGAAGCCATGAGGTTTCTAGTTACTGAGGCAATAATGTCTAAGGCCAGATATTCCCAGTGTGTAGAATCATTACACCTACACCTTAAACTTATCTGCTTTGCATGATACTTTTCCATTAAAAAAAGAAACTTTTTTATTGTGAAATAATTTTAGACTCACAAACAGCTGCAAAAATACTACAGAGAATTCTCCTGTGCCCTTCATTTAATTTTCCCTGAAGATAATATCTTACGGGACCATAATACATTATCAAAACCAGGAAACTGACACTGATCCAATACTATTAACTAAACTACAAGATCTTCTTTAGATTTCATCAGTTTTTACACACATACACACACACAGTTTTGGGGGGTGTATACTTCTATGAGGTTTCACAACCTGTAGAGATTTGCACAATCACCACCACAATCAGGATACAGCATTGTTCAGCTCTCAGAAAGAAACTTCTTTGTGCTATCCAAGCCAATTCTAACCCCTGGAAACTACACATATGTTCTCTATCATTTCAAAATGATATTATTTTGTCATTCCAAAAATGTTATATTCCATTCACTCTCTATGAATATTCTGGGCTTCCACGGTGGCTCAGAGGTAAAGAACCTGCCTCCCAATGCAAGAGATATGGGTTTGATGACTGAATCAGGAAGAGGAAATGGCAACCCACTCCAGTATTCTTGTCTGCGAGAGCCCATGGCCAGAAGAACCTGGCAGACTACAGTCCACGAAGTCGCAAAAGAGTTGCACATGACTTGGCAACTAAACAACAATGAGTTAGTGGCCTTACCCAAAACACAATGATTCTCTGGCTTGCAAACTCTCTACTGGCTTGCAAACTCTCTACTGGTAGGAACCAGCCTGATATTTTTAATTATTATGAAAGTGTCTAAGGGACAAAAAAGAGGGAGAGGCTGCAAGAATATGGGCTTGAGAGGTAAGCAGGAAAGGTAAAAATGAGTGGATTCCAAATTTCAGGCATTATCTTTGTGCCACCTTGGAGATTCCTGATGAGGCTAACAAACTCATGTTCTGGGTGCTGGCCTGTATCTCATCCTACAGATAAACCAGCTCATCCCTCCATAAATGCAAAAGTAACTGGTTCCTCTGTATAGACGGAATTTTCTTATTTATCAGGCACTTGATTTGAAAAACTTAAAATGAACATACATTTTGCAATCTACAAGATCATCATTTATTTAACTACTATGTACAAAATTTTAATTCAGAGGAATCAGAGAACTTCCATTTCACACTGGAAAGCTTATTCAGAAAGAAGCTGTCCAGTAAACTGCTTCTACTCACTTCACCTAATTCACAGAGATTGGCCCAGTGCTGGCTAAGTCTTGTAAGTCATTGTCAAGGGCTGTGGTTCCTTTGAATGTGCTTTCTGTTGAAGATGAACTCAATGTACACACATACACACACACAGTTTTGGGGGGTGTATACTTCTATGAGGTTTCACAACCTGTAGAGATTTGCACAATCACCACCACAATCAGGATACAGCATTGTTCAGCTCTCAGAAAGAAACTTCTTTGTGCTATCCAAGCCAATTCTAACCCCTGGAAACTACACATATGTTCTCTATCATTTCAAAATGATATTATTTTGTCATTCCAAAATGTTATATTCCATTCACTCTCTATGAATATTCTGGGCTTCCACGGTGGCTCAGAGGTAAAGAACCTGCCTCCCAATGCAAGAGATATGGGTTTGATGACTGAATCAGGAAGAGGAAATGGCAACCCACTCCAGTATTCTTGTCTGCGAGAGCCCATGGCCAGAAGAACCTGGCAGACTACAGTCCACGAAGTCGCAAAAGAGTTGCACATGACTTGGCAACTAAACAACAATGAGTTAGTGGCCTTACCCAAAACACAATGATTCTCTGGCTTGCAAACTCTCTACTGGCTTGCAAACTCTCTACTGGTAGGAACCAGCCTGATATTTTTAATTATTATGAAAGTGTCTAAGGGACAAAAAAGAGGGAGAGGCTGCAAGAATATGGGCTTGAGAGGTAAGCAGGAAAGGTAAAAATGAGTGGATTCCAAATTTCAGGCATTATCTTTGTGCCACCTTGGAGATTCCTGATGAGGCTAACAAACTCATGTTCTGGGTGCTGGCCTGTATCTCATCCTACAGATAAACCAGCTCATCCCTCCATAAATGCAAAAGTAACTGGTTCCTCTGTATAGACGGAATTTTCTTATTTATCAGGCACTTGATTTGAAAAACTTAAAATGAACATACATTTTGCAATCTACAAGATCATCATTTATTTAACTACTATGTACAAAATTTTAATTCAGAGGAATCAGAGAACTTCCATTTCACACTGGAAAGCTTATTCAGAAAGAAGCTGTCCAGTAAACTGCTTCTACTCACTTCACCTAATTCACAGAGATTGGCCCAGTGCTGGCTAAGTCTTGTACACAGGTGCTGATGTGTTCCTATGTGAGGAGAAACTGTGGCTTTCTGCTTTTTGAAGATGAACTCAATGTACTACTCATTGCCATTTCCTTTTTAAACGTGTTTAAAAGTCCTCTTTGCATGAGTGCTTCCCAGGTGGTGCTAGTGGTAAAGAACCTGATTGTCAATGCAGGAGACATAAGAGACGCAGGTTCGATCCCTTGGTTGGGAAGTTCCCTGGAGGAGGGCATGGCAACCCACTCCAGTATTCTTGCCTTGAGAATCCCAATGGACAGAGGAACCTGGCAGGCTGTAGTCAATAGGGCCACAAAGAGTCCGCTATGACTGAAGTGAATTAGCACACACACGCATGCACTTCACACAGAATTGAAAGAACTAGCACATGAAGTGGGAGACTTCCTGTCCCACTGCACTTGAGAACCCTGCTGGTCTCTCTCCAATTCAGAAGTGGAACTGAGCTCTCAGAAAAACATGATAGAGTAAGACATAACCAGGATACACACCTGTGACCCGAAAGCCAATGACATGAGTTCAGAGGCTGTCCTAAAAATACTGTCAGTGGTATCTCTCCCTGAACCTTGGCACTACTGAGATATTAGCTTAAAATCTGAAGCACTCATACTTGCAAGAATATTTTCCCCTTCATCTTTCTTTTGCTCCTTTTCAATGTAAGCATAGCTCAGAGAATAACAATGTCAACCTGACAATTAACCTATACTGGGTGCTTACTGCTTGCTAGGTTCTGCTCTGTCTGTTCATTGCCCAGGTTTCAAAACATTTTAAGGCAAGGAAATGACTAGTAATGATCCTCATACATTTCCAATTAACTGGAAAGTAAACTGTACTTTTTTTTTTCCTGATCTTTTTTATTTTATTATTTCTTTTCTACAGAGTTTTGTTGTTTACTGCCACACATCGACCTGAATCCGCCACAGTATACATATGTCCTCCAACTTCCAAACCTAACCCCAATCTCCTTCCCCCTCCCACCCCTCCAGGTCAAACTGCACTTCTTGCTTGACCTTCCTATTGTTTTGCTTTAGTTGGATGGTGGAGAGAAAGGTCCACTACACTGATTTGGTTTAACAAAAGAAAAAATAAAAAAGCAAAAAGGAATTTGTAGCAAGGTATGCTAGCTGTTATACACATTATCTAGAACCAGAACCAAATTTAACAAAATCCAAGCAAGAACACCGCAAAACAAGACTAGAAAAACAAAACACAACAACAAACCCTCCAACCAAACAAAAGATGCACGATCTCTATTCTCCTACAGGAAGGTCTGGGTGGCTCAGAAGCTATGCCAGGGCTGAAGACCTGATGCAGATCATGTGAGGAAGCGGCAAAACATGCAGGGCACCTAGACCAGCATCTTTCACTGCCAAGGAGAGGCCCAAGTGGATAGCCTCTATGTGCATAAGCCTCAACTCCACATGGTCCCCTCATCCTGGGCTTCAGGACTTAGAAAGACTCAAAGTACCTCCTATATTTCACATTTGCTTGGGAAAAAAGAGGTCTAGCACAATTAAGATGAGTGCGTGCTTATCTGTTGATTCTTGTCACATTCTGAGAAGTGGTAACAATGGAAAAATCTCTCAACTGAACTGTACTTTCCACTGAAGCACCTCATACTTGGGGGGAAAACTTTGGTGGAATATGGGAGGGGATGGGTTCATGTTGGATTATTCCATTCATTTAATCTTTAACAAAGAAGCACGAAGGCCTGAACAAATTTCTACTGCAGAGTAAATTCAGAGAGTTAATTATAGCTATAATTTGTTTTGTAGGAATGATTTTGAGTGTCTGCTGAGGTCTTCCTTGGGGTGTTGCTATGGTGACTGGCACAAGGTACATTTCCAAGCAATGAATGTGCAACAAGTGGCTGGTAGTAGCTCTTTCCGATGCCAGAGAGAGGAAGCTCCACGGTACACATGGGGCTTATTTAACTGTCTAGGAGTGAAGACTTCTTTGAGACTGTGCTAGAAAATGGGAAGTTTAGTTGATTAAACGAATCCTGCCTTCTTCTTACACTAATCCCTGATCCACAGTATACATATGTCCTCCAACTTCCAAACCTAACCCCAATCTCCTTCCCCCTCCCACCCCTCCAGGTCAAACTGCACTTCTTGCTTGACCTTCCTATTGTTTTGCTTTAGTTGGATGGTGGAGAGAAAGGTCCACTACACTGATTTGGTTTAACAAAAGAAAAAATAAAAAAGCAAAAAGGAATTTGTAGCAAGGTATGCTAGCTGTTATACACATTATCTAGAACCAGAACCAAATTTAACAAAATCCAAGCAAGAACACCGCAAAACAAGACTAGAAAAACAAAACACAACAACAAACCCTCCAACCAAACAAAAGATGCACGATCTCTATTCTCCTACAGGAAGGTCTGGGTGGCTCAGAAGCTATGCCAGGGCTGAAGACCTGATGCAGATCATGTGAGGAAGCGGCAAAACATGCAGGGCACCTAGACCAGCATCTTTCACTGCCAAGGAGAGGCCCAAGTGGATAGCCTCTATGTGCATAAGCCTCAACTCCACATGGTCCCCTCATCCTGGGCTTCAGGACTTAGAAAGACTCAAAGTACCTCCTATATTTCACATTTGCTTGGGAAAAAAGAGGTCTAGCACAATTAAGATGAGTGCGTGCTTATCTGTTGATTCTTGTCACATTCTGAGAAGTGGTAACAATGGAAAAATCTCTCAACTGAACTGTACTTTCCACTGAAGCACCTCATACTTGGGGGGAAAACTTTGGTGGAATATGGGAGGGGATGGGTTCATGTTGGATTATTCCATTCATTTAATCTTTAACAAAGAAGCACGAAGGCCTGAACAAATTTCTACTGCAGAGTAAATTCAGAGAGTTAATTATAGCTATAATTTGTTTTGTAGGAATGATTTTGAGTGTCTGCTGAGGTCTTCCTTGGGGTGTTGCTATGGTGACTGGCACAAGGTACATTTCCAAGCAATGAATGTGCAACAAGTGGCTGGTAGTAGCTCTTTCCCGATGCCAGAGAGAGGAAGCTCCACGGTACACATGGGGCTTATTTAACTGTCTAGGAGTGAAGACTTCTTTGAGACTGTGCTAGAAAATGGGAAGTTTAGTTGATTAAACGAATCCTACTCCAATCCATTCATGGGGATTTAATCACTTGTCACTGCTTTGAGACACTTACTAATTGATAACTTCATAATTGCTTTAAAAAAAAAAAAACAACAAAAGTCCTCAACATTTTCCCTGTAGGTATTTGCCCAGTTAAGAGTTCTCACACTCCACAGGGTCAGAAGCCATGATTTCCTTTGTTCAGGCTGGTCACCAACCCTCCACCAAGGGCCTGGAACATAAGAGATGCTCAATATGTGACTCAAATCAAAAGCATATTATGGAAAATGTCGTAGTAGTTAGAAAGGCAGGCTACTCCTTCTAGGAGAAAACAAAAGAGGATGGGAATTGTCAGGTACCCATCTTTACGTTAACTATCTCTCTGGGCTATTGCTGGCCTGCATTGTGTAAGAACTAAATTCTGAATTAAAATGCCCCTGATACATGTAAAGGCACACAGAAAGGAAAGGCAACGTCCATTCAACTTCATTTAGTAGATGTGCTTCCTGATATTCTTTTAGGTCCTGGCCACAGAATGGTATAATTGGTACATCCTTTTTATGACTATAAGTATCAAGCTTTCAGGCCCTGGAATTCACTGTAATCCAGGGCAAACAGAAGGAGTGGCCCCTTATTGACAGATGATTGTGACACAGTATCTTTAATTGAAGAAAGAGATTTCTGATGGTTTTCAGTGAAAAGCAAGACAAGGAGACTTGTGTCAGTAACGTTTCCATAGTTCCTTTCCTACCATGAAAAATGGCAGGGTCATTTGGAAATTTAACAACTGCCTTGATAGGAGCTCAGGGAATGAAGATTCCCAGGATACGTATGGTCTCTGCCTGCAAGGAGCTCATGAACTTGTGGGAAGAAAAGGGTTATATAAACAGAAGGAATAGGGGAGTTCATTAGGGAAGAAATGAATGCTTGTATATTTTGGAAAGAGTCATTTTCTGGGAACCTGTTTGATCTGTCTCTACTCCATGGTGATTATCCACGAAACATCCTTCTCTTGCATGACTGATTTCTATGAAAGACTTCAGGAAATCATGCCCATTCATTTATAATTACACCTTGTAACCGCCAAATTCCTTAAACCCTTAACTTCAGGATTGCATCTCTGGTTGCAGAAAAAGAAGAAATTCACAAATGGGAGAGATTCCATTAATTAATTTATTATATTTTTTTAAAGAAATTTTTTGAAGTCATTGAATCATACCAACATTCATGATCTTGATTTTTTTTTTAAATTTTGGTGTCTTTTATTGTTTTTTTTTTTTTGATTGATTGATTTATCATCCATCTTTATTCTTTGGTCTGTGTGGGCCTCCCACTGCAGTGGCCTCTCTAGCTACAGAGCACCGGCTCTGGGCGCATGTGCTCCAGAGTGCTGGCTCGTAATTGGACACACCGGCCCAGCTGCTCCACGGCACGTGGGATCTTCCCGGGCCAGGGATCAAGCTGGTGCCCCCTGCACTTGCAAGGCAGACTCTTTACCCAATGGACCACCAGGGAAGCCCAGAAATTCCATTGCTTTAAATGATTACAAATATAAAAGATAAGCTTGAATGTCACTAAAACAATATACTCCAATCAAATTAAATATGGCATTTCTCTTTTGAGATTTTTAAAAGATCTTCCTTAGTTTTTGACAAATCTGTCAGTAACAGTTTTGAGTTGACCCTCAAATTTAATTTAAGTTCCAATTTGACATGTAATAAGACCAATTTTTTTTTTTAGATCTTTTTTCATGTAAAAAGAAAAAGCCCTACTCTACTACTTACGGCTAGAAGGATAATTGATATCTAAGAATAGCATAGAAATTCAAGTTTTTTTTTTTTTTTTTAGTGAAAGACACATGAATAGAACTTTGAGATGACTCAGCAAGTAAACTGTATCATATAACAGCTGGGGTTAAAAAAATTAATACAAGTATTAGGCAAACAAGCTTTAGCAATTATACTGAAAAGGGGAAAGCACCCATGAATGGTAAGTAGAAAAAGAAATCTCTGACACTGGGTCTAAATCCAACCAAACATAGTAAGATAACTAAATACCACACCTGAATACAGCATTTAATATAATACACTATGAGCCGTGTATGGGGTTCTTAAGAGATATGCAGTTCAAGTGTGATATTAAGACGAAGTTGTGGCACAGAAATTGATTCTGAGTAGAACTTCACATTTTTAATTATTGAAAAGAAGGTTAGAAAAACTAGGTCGACTTCATTAAAAAAAATAAAAGAAAACTAAGAAGACCTCATTGTAAGAGGAACAGTCTAGAGGGACTTGAAAGCTGGATCATGCCTGAGCTCTCGTTTGACACTGTCAAAAGCCGTGGAAGCTAAGGAGAAACTAGCAACACGTGGCTACTGTACAGCTGCTATGTGAACACAGGATTCAAAGGAAAGAAGCAAAAGAAATCTTCAAAGTGAACTTTAAAAAAAAGTGAAAGCAACACTTCTGCAAAACTGCCATCCTGAGGGGACAGTCAAGCACAGGTTTTGATGACAACACCCACCTAAGTATCCTCCCCCTCCCTGGTAGATCTTGCTGCTCAGATGAGCCTGGCTGGTAATCTGGTTAGGCAGGTTAGCTGCAGAGGATTTCTGATTACTCATGATACAAACACTTTCACCTCCTCAAGCGCTCCTCAAGAGCTCAACTTTCCTTTGTCTGAACACCTGGCATACCAGGATCAGAGTTCAAGGAGGTGCGGCATTTAATGCAGCATTTAGGGAGGGGACGTATGTATACCTATGGCTGATACATGTATACACGAATTCATGGATACATATGTATACCTATGGCTGACTGTTGGCAGAAAACAACAAAACTCTGTAAAGCAATTATCCTTTAATTTAAAAAGCTAATAGATCATTTATGTTCATAAGAAATTATCTGTTTACAATACAAAATTCCAGGTTTAAAACAGGATGACTTAGTTAGTGGTAGCACATGGGGCTTCAATCTCACTGTTTCTGAAAGTTACTCAAGGGAAAATATTCTGTGGAATAAAACAGAACAGATTATGCATTTCAATATTCCTTTGCCAAAAACTTAAATCAACCCAGAAAAGCAGATTTTTTGAAAGTAAATTAAATAGCTCATAAAAAGATACTATAGCAGCTGCATTTAGTGAACAGTTTCAGTATCTTATACATGGACAGTTGATCTGAATATCTAACGTAAAGAGACCACTAGTGTCAAGGGGGTAAGGAGTTGGGCACCTACATCTGTATCAGGCAGACTCCAGTGCCCGGTCTGGGTCAGAGTAAAAGATTCCCAAGTCTGTAGCTCAAATGCATTAGCCTTGTAATTAAGAGCAAAAACAAAACAACAACGATGGGGAAGGGATCAATCAGTAGCTTGGAATAAACATACATACACCACCATGCATAAGACAGATAAACAACAAGGACCAACTGTATAGCACAGGGACCTCTACTCAGTGTTCTATGATAACCTACGTGAAAAAGGAATCTGAAAAGGAATACAGACACACACACACACACACACACACACACACACACACACACACAAAACTGAATATGTACAACTGAATCACTTTGCTATGCACCCCTCAGACTCCTCTGTCCATAGTATTTCTCAGGCAAGAATACTGGAGGGGGTTGTCATTCCCTTCTACAGGGGGTCTTCCCAATGCAGGCTTCGAACCTGTGTCTCTTACATTGCAGGGGATTCTTTACTGCTGAGCCACCAGGGATTCCCAAATCAACTACATTCCAATAAAATTAAAATATTAAAAAACAACAACAAAAAACAACAGAAGAGAGCATGAAAGAGACAGAGACAGAAAAAAAGAAGGGAAAGGAGGAAGAGAGGCCTTTTCAAATTCGCCTGTTTGGCTTTGTTAATTCATTCATCTTTCATATGATAACTTTCAAAGCTATTGACTAATTTGACATAATTTCTATACTTCTAAGATGTATCAGAAGGCTACTTTTTATTCTAGTCTGCCCATCTTGAACTGTAATGTCAGTGCTTAATTCAGTTAATTTACACATATTTTTTGAAAACCTGTTATATGTTAAATTCAAATCACTGTGTGTGTTGGAGAGGGGCAGGGGTTGTCACAGAGAGCTGGTACAAAATACTTAAATATATATATATATTTCTTTGCCTGTAGGGACATCGGGCTACCTGGGAAGTAAAGATAGCACAGATGAATCAATTAAGAAATAATTAAGTGCCAAATTGTGAGGTGCTAACTCTGAATGTATTAACAAGGGAGAGATGATTGTGAACTTCAGTCAATGGAGGATTGTGTAGAAAAGTGGGGGACAAGTTTAGACCTAAGGGGCCTGGAACAGGTTGAGGAGGAGAGAGAAGTGACATGGGAAGAAATAAGCAGACACATAATGTACCTATTCTTCTATTATTCACTCGTTCGTTCAACAGCGTTCTCTCAAAGCCTATGGTGAAAGAGCTAGGCACTGTGCAGAGCACTGGGTGGTAACCACAAATGGAAATAAAAAGGAGTGAGTCTCATTCTGAAGGAGCCTATGTTCTAACCATGGAAACAAACATGCTATCAAACACATCTTACAGTGCAGTAAGATGTGGCTTATAAGAGAACTTCTAGTGATGGTATCCAAGAGTCGGCCATGAGCAAAAAATGGTCACTGACTGAAACAGGTCTCTCATGGTCACTTCTTAATTCAGATATTGGTTCTGTAGAATCAGAACTTTCATTTTAACAAGAATGATCGGTCTGAGGTACTGGTCATATTAAGCTAATTAAACCAACTATAAATGAAAATTCTTTAAATCAAGAATCTATTGTGTTAATGAACAACAACATCTGGGTCAGCCCATCAAAGAGGGCTTGGCAGGTGGTGGAGGAATGGGCCCAGTGGAGAAAGCAAGCGTCCGGGGCTTGCCTGAGACTGGTGGTGGGGTTGTCTCTTGGTCAGGTATGCGTTCTGTTAGGACTCATTCAGAAGAGTCAGTCCTACCTGTGGTTACACTGACTATTACATCCCATCACTCCCTTCTCAGTCAGCTGTACTAGGCACCACGTGGGGCCAAAGCCAAGACACATGAGACACAACCCTCGTTCTCAGCGCCAAATCTACTCAGTCAACATTTCTGGTCATAGATCCCCTCATGAGTACCGGACACCCTTGGTGTGGCATTTAGAGGTACTGCCAGGGAATACAATCGCGAGCTCTCTGAAGCGCACTTCCTATCTGAGGCTTTGTTTTGCAAAGCCAGTTTATCAAGGGAGTACTGCTGAGGGATCACAGACCACCCTTCTCTCAGTTCTTAAAAATGAATCTCTAGTTTGATTCAGAGCATCCCTGGCCTCAGGTAAAGTCTATCTAAATGGCGGAAGTGGAAGCAGAGTGCTAGTTGCCTTTTACTATTCAGTCTTCTTCCATGGAGGAGGAATTTGCAACTTTTTTCTTTTTCTTTTTGAGCACTGGGGGTTGAAATCAGATAGTATTTTAGGCTCTGCGTGCCATTCAGTTACTGTTGTAATGATTCAACTATGCCACAGGGCACAAAACCAGCTTTGGACAATTCATAAACAAACCGACTTGGTTACATTCCAACAAACCTTAATTTATAAAGACAGGCAGCAGGCTGAGTTTGGGTTTTGGTTTTCCAATCCTGTTCTGTACTAACAGAGCCCCTGGTTTCATCTGGGTACCATGTCAACCTGAGTGGATTGTGGAAAGACATGGAAAGAAGAGGTCAAGCGACTGAACATACAAACACTCTGCCAAAACACGAGCAAGCAGCAAAAGGATCGAGAGAAGCATGTTCCCCACGTTCTCTTTGCCCTTCAAGCAAAGTGAATGAATGACCAGCAGGTTTCTAGGTAAGCCCTTTCCCTATCACATCTTTGTAATAAAGGCTAGAGATTAGTATTATCTAAGTCTTACCATCTGTAGCAGCTTCAGGCATTCTGAAAAAGGAATACTGGAGACCAAGTCCTAGAATCATCTGAGTTCACCATGGGAGACGAATTACAGGGTGTGTGCCTGCTTAGTCGTGTCTGGCTCTTTGCAACTCTATGGACAGAAGAGGCTGGCAGGCTACAGTCCATGGGGTCACAAAGAGTTGGACTGTAGCCTGCCAGGCTCCTCTGTCCATAGGATTCTCTAGGCACGAATACTGGAGTGGGTTGCTGCTGCCCTCCTCTAAGGAATCTTCCCAAACCAGGAATCAAACCTGCATCTTACATATCGCGGCATTGGTAGGTGGGTTCTTTACCACTACGCCAGCCACATGGGAAGCCCAAATTATAGGGTATGCTTTGTTTTATTCTTGTGAAAGACTGTTAGGAGACATGGCTCATTAGGTAAAAGGGAAAAAAAGCTAGAAGTATATATGTCACTCAGGTAAAAAAAAAAAGGGCCACTCCATGTTATGCTTGTCACTCTTAAAAAGAGCAAACATATTCAGAATCAATACTCTCTTCTGAGCTCAAGATACCATACTGAGTAATTTAACTATGTAGAGAATAATCTCTGCTCAGGTATTTCCAGGTAAATTTGGGCAGGGGGGTGCACCAGGTTTGCACTTGACTGCATGTGTTCTCAGAGAAAGGTAGTCTACTGTTACAGAATCAAAGGATTTCAGAATTTACAAGGGAGATTAGAGATTATAGAGCCCACACCAGGCAAATGAAGCTTATGGAGCCAAAGTCACACAGGAGGAGGAGAAGCAGATGTAATTCCAATCAACTCTGACCCAATGGTCTCACCATATGATGTCTCATTGGCCTCCAAAAGCCTGCAGTAGACTTACACTTCTCTAACCATCAGATAAACAGTAAAGTTAGTGGCTGTGAGAGTCAGAGTCTATACATTCTTGGGTTCAAGTAACTGGCTCATGAGTCAGGCACTAATTTAGCAAGGTACTTCTTCAGAAGGATTCAGCCTGAAATCAGGTGGATATGCTAATCTACCTCGCAAAATTAATTTTGCATTTACAATCCAACATTCAAGCTCCTTGTGCATTTTTAAATTAAATTAAAAATTTAAGCATTAAGTTAGAAGTAAACTCCAATTCTGGCTTTTGTCCAAAAGCCAATTTTCATGTGCTTTGGACTTATGGACTGTAGAACATGTGGAAATGTCAAGAAGGTATCTGATCTACTGGCATCCTCAGAGGCCACCTCAGTAAAACAAGATTAGGGAATAATTGGTCCTATACGGTGAACATGCAAAGAGCAGTCTTTTGCCAAAGGCCTGCAGTATTAGGACTTTCCTTACTACATGACTTTATATGACAGGTTGATTGAGATTTGTGTTCTCTGGCTAATGTCAGGGACCTTTTGGTACTGTAGGCAGTGAACTCATTTGACCTGATGTCTCACTATATTAAGGCAGGTGGTAAACCGTGGCAAACAAAAGAAAAGAGAAAAAAAAAAAAAAACAAGAAAGTAAACCTATAGCCATCTATTTATTGAGCTCTTGATCTAAACAGTCCCCAGACGTTTTAAATCAATAACAAAAAACAAAAGGAAATCTATAAAATTCTCCAGCATCTTAGAATGACTGTTTAGTTTTTCATTAAATAGAACTGGAAGAATATGCCAAACTAAAGCCAACTGCAAACTTATCCTAAACTGCTCATCCATCATCTGGAATTTCCCATCTCCTTGCCTCTAACTAGTGTTGCCTGTCCTTTGAGCCATCTGATCATTTTATTATGATCATCAAGTTGGCTAATGAAAGTAGAAAAAGGAGAGTTCCAATCATCTTAGTGTTCTTGTGGCTCTAGCTTGACTCCAGTGAAAAGTTATTGGATGGAATATGGGAAAAGGTGTTTAGACTCTAGACTAAAATAAATAATATTTCTCAATTATTTGTGATATAAAATATCTTCCATGTTGTATGAACAACTGATACATTGTTAAATATAGTTATATTTTCTGGATGACAAATCAAAACTCTGCTGGGTGTGTTTTCCAATACATTTTACATAATTTTCCCCTTGATCTTATATATATAAAACTACATGTAGAAAACATAACCATGCTCATGCTCAGTCATGCCCAACTTTTTGGGACCCCATGACTGTGGCCCACCAGGCTCTTCTGTCCATGGAATTTTCCAGGCAAGAACACTGGAGTGGGTTGCCATTTCCTACTCCAGGGGATCTTCCCAACCCAGGCACTGAACCCGTGTCTCTGGCATCTCCTGCACTGGCAAGCAGATTCTTTACCAGTGAGCCACCTGGGACTGCAGCAACATTATAAAGATCAATAAATAATTTGCATCTTTCATGGTAAGTGATTTCATACTCATAGATACTTATCTACTGGTTTCCCTGGTGTCTCAGGGGTAAAGAGTCTGCCTGCCATGCAGGAGACATGGGTCTGATCCCTGGGTAGGCAAGATCACTGGAGAAAGAAATGGCAACCAATGCCAGTGTTCTTGCCTGGACAGAGGAGCCTGGTGGGCTACAGTTCGTAGGATTGCGAGGAGTCAGACATGACTGAACCACTAACACACATCTCTCATTCATTCATTCAACTCTCTATCACCCATCCTCCTCTGAGAGGTTAGATTTCAGAGGTTAAAAACTTGGGCTCTGGAAGCATCAAATCTGACTTTTGTTCTTACTTCTATCATTTACTAATTGTGTGACCTTTAACAAGTTACTCAGCCCCTCTGAGACCCTATTTATTCCTCTGTTTCACGGGGATAGTAAGAAATATCTATAACTTTGCAGGTAAATGACTAAGTACAGAATCTAACATATAGCACGTGTTCAGCAAATGGTAGCTATTTTGACAATAGAGTTTTTCAAGATGCCAGACCTTCAAAAATAGCAGGAAAGAAGATTTAAATGCCTTTAGCTCTGATACATCATCGTTTGTCAATAATAGCCAAACACCGTGCCTACATCATGGTCACTGAAACAGTAGACACTGCCTATGTATTACTTCATGGAGCAATCATTTGTGAAGGTGAAATGTGAACAGTCAATGTGGGCAGAGGAGAGACACTTCAGTAAACATGGTAACAGATACAAAACAGATTTGTACAGTGTTAAGATAATTTCTGGATGACAAATCAAAACTCTGCTGGGTGTGTTTTCCAATACATTTTACATAATTTTCCCTTGATCTTATATATAAAACTACATGTAGAAAACATAACCATGCTCATGCTCAGTCATGCCCAACTTTTGGGACCCCATGACTGTGGCCCACCAGGCTCTTCTGTCCATGGAATTTTCCAGGCAAGAACACTGGAGTGGGTTGCCATTTCCTACTCCAGGGGATCTTCCCAACCCAGGCACTGAACCCGTGTCTCTGGCATCTCCTGCACTGGCAAGCAGATTCTTTACCAGTGAGCCACCTGGGACTGCAGCAACATTATAAAGATCAATAAATAATTTGCATCTTTCATGGTAAGTGATTTCATACTCATAGATACTTATCTACTGGTTTCCCTGGTGTCTCAGGGGTAAAGAGTCTGCCTGCCATGCAGGAGACATGGGTCTGATCCCTGGGTAGGCAAGATCACTGGAGAAAGAAATGGCAACCAATGCCAGTGTTCTTGCCTGGACAGAGGAGCCTGGTGGGCTACAGTTCGTAGGATTGCGAGGAGTCAGACATGACTGAACCACTAACACACATCTCTCATTCATTCATTCAACTCTCTATCACCCATCCTCCTCTGAGAGGTTAGATTTCAGAGGTTAAAAACTTGGGCTCTGGAAGCATCAAATCTGACTTTTGTTCTTACTTCTATCATTTACTAATTGTGTGACCTTTAACAAGTTACTCAGCCCCTCTGAGACCCTATTTATTCCTCTGTTTCACGGGGATAGTAAGAAATATCTGTAACTTTGCAGGTAAATGACTAAGTACAGAATCTAACATATAGCACGTGTTCAGCAAATGGTAGCTATTTTGACAATAGAGTTTTTCAAGATGCCAGACCTTCAAAAATAGCAGGAAAGAAGATTTAAATGCCTTTAGCTCTGATACATCATCGTTTGTCAATAATAGCCAAACACCGTGCCTACATCATGGTCACTGAAACAGTAGACACTGCCTATGTATTACTTCATGGAGCAATCATTTGTGAAGGTGAAATGTGAACAGTCAATGTGGGCAGAGGGGAGAGACACTTCAGTAAACATGGTAACAGATACAAAACAGATTTGTACGAGTGTTAAGATACATGGCAGGGCACTGTTGGTGGTTCAGGGGTAAAGAATTTGTCTGCCAAGGGAGGAGACATGGGTTCAATCCCTGGTCCAAGAGGATCCCACGTGACATGGAGCAACTAAGCCCATGCATCACAACTATTGAGCCTGTGCTCGAGTCTGAGAACCATTAACTACTGAAGCCTGCATGCCCTGGAACCTGTGCTCCACAACAAGAGAGTAGTCCCTGCTTACTGCAACTAGAGAAAAGTCCACACAAAAGCGAAGACCCAGCACAGCCATTAAAAACAAGATACATGGCAGAGTGACTCATAACCTTGGTGTGGGGCAAGCTTTCAGAGGGAGTGACTCCTGAATTGGTCTTGAAGGGTAAACAGGAGTTCACCAGATAGAAAAGAAGAGAGTCATGCTTGTGCTCTGTTCTCAGTATTCCTGGAAGTGGCCTGTACTCACTCTCAAAAACAGCAGGGTCCGGGAGAGAACTGCTGTTAAGCTCCTGACGTTAAGCAGGTGTGGATGGCAGGCATCAAGTCTCACACTGCTGGATATTAGATATTAATATCTACATGTTCCCCAAATCTAAACTGAAGAGCCACAAGAGAGGCAGTCGGTACTCAGGGAGGCTGCCCTTAAATTTTGTGAGATAGTGATACTCCGTAAGAAATCAGTCTCAGAATATGAACAGAGTTTTAAGATTTTAATTATAAAGACAGAGCAACACAGAACCTCTCACATGAAGTTAACAAGGCAGGTACGCAAAAGTCAGAAAGGAAAAGGGTTAACAACTGTCTTGAATGCCGAGAAAGGAATTGGTTTGAGTTACTCTGTGAAAATGAATTCAGTATTGGGAATCAGTGATGCTCAAGACAGGTGAGCTGCTCCTTATTGGTACTATTCCCGAAGTACAGTGGGCTGGCTCTGCCTGGACCACACTGGAAGAAAACATGGAACACAGCAGCAAATGGGGGAATCCAAAGAGCCACTGGTCTTATCTGTGTGCTGGGAAGGTTTTCCTGCCCAAGGAAAGGAAAGTGCGCAAGACTAAGATGGAAAAGAGTAAAGTGACTTTAATACTTGGCCTCCTGGCACAATGGGATTCAAGGCAGGCCAGCCTGGCTACTTGGCACTGAGCTGTAAGACAAAGAGAGCTGAATCATCCTGGGAAGAGAATAGAAACAGGGGGCCAGCTAACTCAGGTTTCCATACACAACTTCCATAATTGGCAGGAACTGATTGGTTCTACTCTTTGAAAGTAAACGTGTTTTATCTCCTAGAGAAAACAAAGGGGAAAAAACCCAAAACACCTCCCTAGGTTTCATTTAGCGAAGGTGACCAAATGTTGCTGCTTGACCAGGAGATGCCCAATTTATGCCTGCTCTTTCGCTCTAATTAGTAATAGTAGTAATAACTCTTCCCTTCTCAAAATGTCCTGGTTTCAATGACAAATTATAGTCACTATCTACTTAGTCCATGCAACAACGGGTATCTAAAAGACTGAAACCTATTCTTTTTGGTAGAAAATATATTTCAGGATCTTCAAATAGTATCCAGAGAGGAAACCTTTGTACTTCACAGACGGAAAAACCAGACTGACTGATAAAAGTTGGAATTCTTGTACCAGAAAAGACTTCGTGATTGGAACTAAAACATCAGGGGAAGAGCTGACAGGGAACGGGAGATTATACAATGAGGAAGTCACACCACACAGATGGCTTTTGGTGGCAGAAGGAAAAAGACAGAGCATTATAATGGAGGCTGTCAGTGCTCTAACACTGTGCTGGACCTTAACGTGCCAAAGGTGGGCGAACCAGTGCATGAAATCAGGTAGTGGGTGTTCTACTCACCATCTCTAACTGTCCACTCTTTAACTCACCATCTCTAATCAAGTCTTTAAATGTAACTTTCAGTTTTTGAAAGTCCAAGAACCAGTGGAGACAATTCAGTCACGCAATGAGGCAGCAGTCAGACCCAATTCACGCCAATCTTTTTGACAGGCCAGTGAAGTGCAAACTGACTCTCGACTAGATTAAAAAAGACTTAAGGGACATGAAACCCAAATGCAACATGTGGTCCTAAAGCCAACTGACTCTAAAGGACACTGTAGGAGAATATGGGAAATATGAAAATGAACTGGGTATAGAATGGTAAAAAGGAATGATGATAAGTTTTAGGTATAAAAGGGTATTATTTATTATATACAGAAATGTCCTTTTTTAAAAAAAAAAAAAGATACACACTGAAATGTGGGTTTAAGGGCATGTTATAATTTATTACTTTTGCATAAAGATATGGTTAAAAGAGAAACAGGTGTGTGTGCAGACACACATATACCCACACGCACAGTTTGGAAGACCAAGTTCTCCCTATCCCCAACACGGGAAAGTGGAACTGTTTCGATAGTCATCGTTTGAAGGGGTTGAGATCAGCTTGTCCCAGGTGCCCCCACATCTTGAGTTCTAACATGAGGGATGGGCCTACAGAGCGGGCATGTTTTTTATGGCAGATGCAGCCTGTGCAACCGAATCCTAAGAATCCTAAGACAGTGGCTTTTCCTAGTATCACAGTGCTAATGTGAGCCTGAAGTAACTGTTGCAGATAACTCTTAGACTGAAAGCCACTCATGGGCACCTGTCTAGGAATCCACAAATTTAAACTGAAGGAAAGTCACCAGACACGTGGTGGAGTTCTGTCTCAAGAACACAACTGCAACAGCTGACCTGGGGTCCTCAGAGCAAACAGGAGTCTCTCAGAGGGCCTGTTTCAGGAGCAGGAGGCAAATCATCTCCTAATGGAAGCCTTCATCCTGGTAAGCATGTCAATATTGGACACGGGGGCTCTGATGCCCAAGACTTTGTAGGGAGAAGAGATTTAGTTGACAGGTAAAGATTAGAACAGGTGAGGAGGGAGGAGACAGGATTTACGATAAAGTAAAAAGGGGTTTGGAAATGATGGGAGACAGGAGATTTCCTAGAGAATGGAACTTTATAATGGAGGAGTTCTTCATCAGTAGGGGCCAAGAAAGGCATCACTGTAGCCAAGGGAGATGTGGAGGAGTTAAAGGAAAACCAGAGCTGAGGGCGGAGGGGGAAACAGCAGACAGGGGAATACATAGTGAGCAGGAACAAGGATGCGGGATGAACCACAGGAGCAATGTGGGAGATAGATGAGAAAAACTTAAGGGACATGAAACCCAAATGCAACATGTGGTCCTAAAGCCAACTGACTCTAAAGGACACTGTAGGAGAATATGGGAAATATGAAAATGAACTGGGTATAGAATGGTAAAAAGGAATGATGATAAGTTTTAGGTATAAAAGGGTATTATTTATTATATACAGAAATGTCCTTTTTTAAAAAAAAAAAAAGATACACACTGAAATGTGGGTTTAAGGGCATGTTATAATTTATTACTTTTGCATAAAGATATGGTTAAAAGAGAAACAGGTGTGTGTGCAGACACACATATACCCACACGTACAGTTTGGAAGACCAAGTTCTCCCTATCCCCAACACGGGAAAGTGGAACTGTTTCGATAGTCATCGTTTGAAGGGGTTGAGATCAGCTTGTCCCAGGTGCCCCCACATCTTGAGTTCTAACATGAGGGATGGGCCTACAGAGCGGGCATGTTTTTTATGGCAGATGCAGCCTGTGCAACCGAATCCTAAGAATCCTAAGACAGTGGCTTTTCCTAGTATCACAGTGCTAATGTGAGCCTGAAGTAACTGTTGCAGATAACTCTTAGACTGAAAGCCACTCATGGGCACCTGTCTAGGAATCCACAAATTTAAACTGAAGGAAAGTCACCAGACACGTGGTGGAGTTCTGTCTCAAGAACACAACTGCAACAGCTGACCTGGGGTCCTCAGAGCAAACAGGAGTCTCTCAGAGGGCCTGTTTCAGGAGCAGGAGGCAAATCATCTCCTAATGGAAGCCTTCATCCTGGTAAGCATGTCAATATTGGACACGGGGGCTCTGATGCCCAAGACTTTGTAGGGAGAAGAGATTTAGTTGACAGGTAAAGATTAGAACAGGTGAGGAGGGAGGAGACAGGATTTACGATAAAGTAAAAAGGGGTTTGGAAATGATGGGAGACAGGAGATTTCCTAGAGAATGGAACTTTATAATGGAGGAGTTCTTCATCAGTAGGGGCCAAGAAAGGCATCACTGTAGCCAAGGGAGATGTGGAGGAGTTAAAGGAAAACCAGAGCTGAGGGCGGAGGGGGAAACAGCAGACAGGGGAATACATAGTGAGCAGGAACAAGGATGCGGGATGAACCACAGGAGCAATGTGGGGAGATAGATGAGATCTGAAATGGCAAAGGAAACAGAAGGACAGAGGGGGCAGGAAAGAAAAGGAAGACAGCTGGTCAAAGGTTGAGGGGGCAGAATTTGGAACAAATAAGAGTTGAATGCATCTTCTCATCCCTGTACTCACAGAAACTTATAAAGTAGAAACTGGAGCAGGGAGAGAGGAGAAAGGGAGAGAGGAAGGGGACAGGGTGAAGGAAGGCAGGTAAACACGGCAGAGGAAGATAGGCAGTGGGGAAGGAAGGCAAAGGAAGCCAGGAAGGAGGAAGCACGCACTTCAGAAGCACCCGGGGGTGGGTACTGGCTCAAACACGACAGACGCAATACTCCTGAGCATTCCATGTCACTATTCAGAATTACATAATTCAGATTTACCTTAGGAATGTAAGAACTGCTTTGGCCAGGCACCATTTCTGTGACTGATCTGAATAATAGCTTCTACAAATCCTAGAACGAGGATTTGAGCGTAAGAGCGTGATCCACTTTACTGCAAACACAAAGCCCAATCACTCTTGGATCTTCTCTGCACTGCTAAGTGATGCTCACTGGCCTCTGGTGGTCCTTACTTCCCCTAAGTCCTGCCTTCATCCAGAGGGTCATTTCAACATCTGAATTGGCCTGAGGCTGCTGAATACTTTCCCACCCGTTCTGAGGTATTCCCAGAACCAATACAAAAGGTAAATGCTGGGTTAACATAATTAACGGAGACAGAAATCTGGCTAAATACTACTAAACAACATTCATTTTTCAGGCGCCTGATTATCTACATTGCTGACCACATTGATTACATTCATCCAATGACTGCCAAGTCTTTACTTTTTTTTCTCTGTTAGACAAGACTTAATCTAGAGAATTAAAAACTCTCTCTAGGATGCAAATCTCCCCCAGGACACATGATTGTGATTGACAGCTAAGAAAATAATTCTGGAATGCATACAAAATTAGACTCACATGCCATTTCCATGGAAAAGCAAACCTATCCATCAACATTAAGAGTGGGTCCCAGAAAGCAGTCAAGGTTCTATGTCTGGAAACTAGAAATCAGGAAGTCTGATGTTTGAGAAGCCATAATCAAGAGTAATTGTTTGCAGCTCTTAATGTGTGTAGGTGTTTTCCAGCATATGAGTAAGATCAGAAATTTGCGTAGGGGAATACATAGTGAGCAGGAACAAGGATGCGGGATGAACCACAGGAGCAATGTGGGAGATAGATGAGATCTGAAATGGCAAAGGAAACAGAAGGACAGAGGGGGCAGGAAAGAAAAGGAAGACAGCTGGTCAAAGGTTGAGGGGGCAGAATTTGGAACAAATAAGAGTTGAATGCATCTTCTCATCCCTGTACTCACAGAAACTTATAAAGTAGAAACTGGAGCAGGGAGAGAGGAGAAAGGGAGAGAGGAAGGGGACAGGGTGAAGGAAGGCAGGTAAACACGGCAGAGGAAGATAGGCAGTGGGGAAGGAAGGCAAAGGAAGCCAGGAAGGAGGAAGCACGCACTTCAGAAGCACCCGGGGGTGGGTACTGGCTCAAACACGACAGACGCAATACTCCTGAGCATTCCATGTCACTATTCAGAATTACATAATTCAGATTTACCTTAGGAATGTAAGAACTGCTTTGGCCAGGCACCATTTCTGTGACTGATCTGAATAATAGCTTCTACAAATCCTAGAACGAGGATTTGAGCGTAGAGCGTGATCCACTTTACTGCAAACACAAAGCCCAATCACTCTTGGATCTTCTCTGCACTGCTAAGTGATGCTCACTGGCCTCTGGTGGTCCTTACTTCCCCTAAGTCCTGCCTTCATCCAGAGGGTCATTTCAACATCTGAATTGGCCTGAGGCTGCTGAATACTTTCCCACCCGTTCTGAGGTATTCCCAGAACCAATACAAAAGGTAAATGCTGGGTTAACATAATTAACGGAGACAGAAATCTGGCTAAATACTACTAAACAACATTCATTTTTCAGGCGCCTGATTATCTACATTGCTGACCACATTGATTACATTCATCCAATGACTGCCAAGTCTTTACTTTTTTTTCTCTGTTAGACAAGACTTAATCTAGAGAATTAAAAACTCTCTCTAGGATGCAAATCTCCCCCAGGACACATGATTGTGATTGACAGCTAAGAAAATAATTCTGGAATGTATACAAAATTAGACTCACATGCCATTTCCATGGAAAAGCAAACCTATCCATCAACATTAAGAGTGGGTCCCAGAAAGCAGTCAAGGTTCTATGTCTGGAAACTAGAAATCAGGAAGTCTGATGTTTGAGAAGCCATAATCAAGAGTAATTGTTTGCAGCTCTTAATGTGTGTAGGTGTTTTCCAGCATATGAGTAAGATCAGAAATTTGCGTTAAAAGTTATTATTATAAGATTTCAAATCACAATGAAATACATGTTTGAGAATTACTGCTTTACAGTTTGGGGGAAGAGATGGGTTAGTAAATGCAGATTCCTAGAGTCATCAGTTTGGTTTTCAAACAGAAAAGAATAAAAGAAATACCCTCCTTGACTCACAATGCCAGTCTCTTACACAGAATCTAAGTTTAGAAGGCTGCCACAAGATTAGTATCTATATTTTCTAATTGTGCAGTTAGAATCAGATAGGATACAGAGATTCGAGAAGGTCTCACTGCAGAGAACCTGCACATGAAAGTAAAGAGGAAGATGTAGAGGGCCTCCTGGAGGAATACTCACTATTTGGTAGAGTCAGATAACTGATACTCTCGTCGTCTGTCATAGCATTCCTGGATTCCAGGATCGTTCCATAAACTCTTTATTGCATCTACATACGGATTCTCAAATGCAGACACCTTTTCCACATCAACTTCTCGAACTAACTGTGCATGAGCCTGTTTAAAAGCAAGAAAAAAAAAAAGGCAGTTTTAATCGCCTTTCCATCAAAGAAAATTGCCTCTGGTTTGCATATTACATGGTGCACAAATGAGGCCTTTCTTCATATATTGGTTTTTAAACCGATTTATAATAAAGTAATGCTTCTTCTTTGTTTTTCTTAGATAAAATCCAGTCCCATATCTTTCCCTCTAGAGTAACTGCTGAAGCTACCTAGAGCTGACCAGAGAAAAGCAGAATATTCAGCTCTCATTGGAATAATAAGGATGTCATGCTACATATAATGACTGTTTTCAGATGATGATCATAATCCTAAAACAGTTCGTATTATTAAAGGGAAATAGACAGGGTTACTTACTCCCAGGACACATGATTGTGATTGACAGCTAAGAAAATAATTCTGGAATGTATACAAAATTAGACTCACATGCCATTTCCATGGAAAAGCAAACCTATCCATCAACATTAAGAGTGGGTCCCAGAAAGCAGTCAAGGTTCTATGTCTGGAAACTAGAAATCAGGAAGTCTGATGTTTGAGAAGCCATAATCAAGAGTAATTGTTTGCAGCTCTTAATGTGTGTAGGTGTTTTCCAGCATATGAGTAAGATCAGAAATTTGCGTTAAAAGTTATTATTATAAGATTTCAAATCACAATGAAATACATGTTTGAGAATTACTGCTTTACAGTTTGGGGGAAGAGATGGGTTAGTAAATGCAGATTCCTAGAGTCATCAGTTTGGTTTTCAAACAGAAAAGAATAAAAGAAATACCCTCCTTGACTCACAATGCCAGTCTCTTACACAGAATCTAAGTTTAGAAGGCTGCCACAAGATTAGTATCTATATTTTCTAATTGTGCAGTTAGAATCAGATAGGATACAGAGATTCGAGAAGGTCTCACTGCAGAGAACCTGCACATGAAAGTAAAGAGGAAGATGTAGAGGGCCTCCTGGAGGAATACTCACTATTTGGTAGAGTCAGATAACTGATACTCTCGTCGTCTGTCATAGCATTCCTGGATTCCAGGATCGTTCCATAAACTCTTTATTGCATCTACATACGGATTCTCAAATGCAGACACCTTTTCCACATCAACTTCTCGAACTAACTGTGCATGAGCCTGTTTAAAAGCAAGAAAAAAAAAAAAGGCAGTTTTAATCGCCTTTCCATCAAAGAAAATTGCCTCTGGTTTGCATATTACATGGTGCACAAATGAGGCCTTTCTTCATATATTGGTTTTTAAACCGATTTATAATAAAGTAATGCTTCTTCTTTGTTTTTCTTAGATAAAATCCAGTCCCATATCTTTCCCTCTAGAGTAACTGCTGAAGCTACCTAGAGCTGACCAGAGAAAAGCAGAATATTCAGCTCTCATTGGAATAATAAGGATGTCATGCTACATATAATGACTGTTTTCAGATGATGATCATAATCCTAAAACAGTTCGTATTATTAAAGGGAAATAGACAGGGTTACTTACTCCCCTCTATGTTTATAGTTTATTATAATCAAATACACAATATACCCAGCCCATGAGTGTTATGTCTTAGCAGAAACCCAATCAGACTCCTCAACTAATCAGAATTAGTTTCTATAATTCACTGTGAGGATTAGCGTGTAAAGCTCCTTAGAAGAACAGTTAACAGTAATGATTTAATCTGAACAATAGTGACCATGCTCCCTCCACTCCCAAGCACCTAAATTTCCAATATGTATTTTATATCTGTGTTATCTATATTATCAAATAGCCTATTCAATTTTTTTAATGCAGAAAAAGGACCGTGCTATTTTCATTTTACAACATGTAGCAGGAAAGAGGTAAAAAGAGTTTTTAAAAATTTTCAACAAGACTAAAATCAAAATGCACAGTCAACCTCCAAATTAACCAGCATATACCACTGCCGAACAATCTCAACAAGACAGGCTTCAAGGGTGTAGTATACATGTAAATTATACAGTATACAAATGTACAAATCAACAAATATAATAACTAATTATCTTAAAAACTGGAGGCAGATGGCTGCTAAACAGTCTTGATTTTGTACAGATGTACAAACTTCTGAACTAGGTTAGTGAATGGCTATCTGGATTACATGCTGACCTAATTATGGCTTTCACAGAGTTTTAAGCAGATAGAATTTAATAAATTTAACCTTGTTATTAGGCCTGTCTGGTTCCTAATCTTTATCCTCTTTCTCATCCATAAGAGGCAAGGGAGTCCATGTCATTAGACTAATCTTCACTTAAATAAGGTTTTAAGAAGCCCAACATGCCGAGACTGAAGAAACTACCTTTCTTGCTGTTTCTGCTTTGACCCTGAGAATTAGATCTGGCACGTGACAGGCTCTATAGCACTGCCCTGCACACCAGTCTTGGAAGATGGATCGCTAAAGCTGTTACCTATCTGCTAGAAACGCTGAGCTACCAGAGAAAAGCAGAATATTCAGCTCTCATTGGAATAATAAGGATGTCATGCTACATATAATGACTGTTTTCAGATGATGATCATAATCCTAAAACAGTTCGTATTATTAAAGGGAAATAGACAGGGTTACTTACTCCCCTCTATGTTTATAGTTTATTATAATCAAATACACAATATACCCAGCCCATGAGTGTTATGTCTTAGCAGAAACCCAATCAGACTCCTCAACTAATCAGAATTAGTTTCTATAATTCACTGTGAGGATTAGCGTGTAAAGCTCCTTAGAAGAACAGTTAACAGTAATGATTTAATCTGAACAATAGTGACCATGCTCCCTCCACTCCCAAGCACCTAAATTTCCAATATGTATTTTATATCTGTGTTATCTATATTATCAAATAGCCTATTCAATTTTTTTAATGCAGAAAAAGGACCGTGCTATTTTCATTTTACAACATGTAGCAGGAAAGAGGTAAAAAGAGTTTTTAAAAATTTTCAACAAGACTAAAATCAAAATGCACAGTCAACCTCCAAATTAACCAGCATATACCACTGCCGAACAATCTCAACAAGACAGGCTTCAAGGGTGTAGTATACATGTAAATTATACAGTATACAAATGTACAAATCAACAAATATAATAACTAATTATCTTAAAAACTGGAGGCAGATGGCTGCTAAACAGTCTTGATTTTGTACAGATGTACAAACTTCTGAACTAGGTTAGTGAATGGCTATCTGGATTACATGCTGACCTAATTATGGCTTTCACAGAGTTTTAAGCAGATAGAATTTAATAAATTTAACCTTGTTATTAGGCCTGTCTGGTTCCTAATCTTTATCCTCTTTCTCATCCATAAGAGGCAAGGGAGTCCATGTCATTAGACTAATCTTCACTTAAATAAGGTTTTAAGAAGCCCAACATGCCGAGACTGAAGAAACTACCTTTCTTGCTGTTTCTGCTTTGACCCTGAGAATTAGATCTGGCACGTGACAGGCTCTATAGCACTGCCCTGCACACCAGTCTTGGAAGATGGATCGCTAAAGCTGTTACCTGTATCTAGTCCCTGCCCAGGCAATCTGTCCTATCCCGGCAATCTGACCATCCTAAAGTCCTGTTTCTGTGTCACTTCAGGTGGGTCTATGCCAATCGTAGCTCCCTGTGAGACTCCTGCTTTGAACCAGTGTCATGGGCTCTCCAGTGAATCCCCAGGGCTGTGACCCACCCACTGCTGCAGCACCTGGTGCTCCATGTTGATACCAAAGACTGCCCGGGTCCCACCTGCTAGAGTGGACCTCTTCCAAGCACAGAACACTGGCTGTGGGGCCTGCTCCACTCAGCCCAGCAGGTATGTCTTATACCCATGAGCATAATGTCAAGTTTGGACCCGTGGCTCACAAGTTCTAACTCTTTGTGCCCTGAGACACAACAATGATCACCTAAGGTATAATCCTGAATTCGATTCCCTGACTCCATTTGTTTTACATAGTTCCCTAGAGAATTCTGTGCATCTTGGAAGGCAGACGCAGGGCAGAAACAGGTATGGACAGAATGGTCTCCTACTGAATACACTGTAAAGACACTGTTTTGGGCTTCCCCTGGTGGTCCAGTGGAGAAGGACACCGCCGTGCAGTGCAAGGGGCGCCGGTTCAATCCCTGGCCTGGGAAGATCCCATGTGCCACGGAGTGGCTGGACCGATGTGTCCAATTACCGAGCCGGAGCTCTGGGGTGCATGCGCCCAGAGCCGGCGCTCTGCGACAACAGAGGCTGCTAAACAGTCTTGATTTTGTACAGATGTACAAACTTCTGAACTAGGTTAGTGAATGGCTATCTGGATTACATGCTGACCTAATTATGGCTTTCACAGAGTTTTAAGCAGATAGAATTTAATAAATTTAACCTTGTTATTAGGCCTGTCTGGTTCCTAATCTTTATCCTCTTTCTCATCCATAAGAGGCAAGGGAGTCCATGTCATTAGACTAATCTTCACTTAAATAAGGTTTTAAGAAGCCCAACATGCCGAGACTGAAGAAACTACCTTTCTTGCTGTTTCTGCTTTGACCCTGAGAATTAGATCTGGCACGTGACAGGCTCTATAGCACTGCCCTGCACACCAGTCTTGGAAGATGGATCGCTAAAGCTGTTACCTGTATCTAGTCCCTGCCCAGGCAATCTGTCCTATCCCGGCAATCTGACCATCCTAAAGTCCTGTTTCTGTGTCACTTCAGGTGGGTCTATGCCAATCGTAGCTCCCTGTGAGACTCCTGCTTTGAACCAGTGTCATGGGCTCTCCAGTGAATCCCCAGGGCTGTGACCCACCCACTGCTGCAGCACCTGGTGCTCCATGTTGATACCAAAGACTGCCCGGGTCCCACCTGCTAGAGTGGACCTCTTCCAAGCACAGAACACTGGATGTGGGGCCTGCTCCACTCAGCCCAGCAGGTATGTCTTATACCTTCGCAGGCATAATGTCAAGTTTGGACCCGTGGCTCACAAGTTCTAACTCTGTGCCCTGAGACACAACAATGATCACCTAAGGTATAATCCTGAATTCGATTCCCTGACTCCATTTGTTTTACATAGTTCCCTAGAGAATTCTGTGCATCTTGGAAGGCAGACGCAGGGCAGAAACAGGTATGGACAGAATGGTCTCCTACTGAATACACTGTAAAGACACTGTTTTGGGCTTCCCCTGGTGGTCCAGTGGGTAAGGACACCGCCTTGCAGTGCAAGGGGCGTCGGTTCAATCCCTGGCCTGGGAAGATCTCATGTGCCACGGAGTGGCTGGACTTATGTGTCCAATTACCGAGCTGGAGCTCTGGGGTGCATGCGCTCAGAGCCGGCGCTCTGCGACAACAGAGGCCACTACGATGGGAGGCCCACAGGAGCCAAAGAACAAAGACAGATGAAAATAGAGAAATAGGCCTTCCTTGGTGGTCCAGTGGGTAAGGACACCGCCTTGCAGTGCAACGGGCGCCGGTTCGATCTCTGGCCTGGGAAGATCCCACGTGCCGCGGAGCGGCTGGACTGATGTGTCCAATTACCGAACCCGAGCTCTGGAGCGCATGTGCCCAGAGCCGGTGCTCTGCGACAACAGAGGCCACCGCGATGGGAGGCCCACACGGGCCAGAGAACAAAGACGGATGAAAATGGAGAAATGAAAGACCAACAGAAGCGGCCCGCCTGCTCCCCTCCCTCCCCACCCCACCCCCACCAAAATAAATAAATAAATCTTTAAAAAAAAAAAAGAAAGAAAGAAAATAGAGAAATAGAAGACCAATAGAAGTGGCCCGCCCATCCCCCTCCCTCCCCACGCCACTACCCCCCCAAAAAGATAAATAAATAAAAAAAACAAATGTTAAAAAAAAAAAAGACACGGTTTTAATCATACTCTGCTTCTTCTTCTGACACTGGATATGCTGCTTAATTTTTCCAAATGTTATCTCTGGAGGTGGGGTGGGGGGCATCCTGCCCCACCAATCTCATGTGGCTTATTACAGTATAGTAGGTGAGTAGTTCTTGAAAGGTGGTCCACACAACCGGCAGCATCACCTGGGAATCTGATACAAATGCAACCCTTTGATCCTACATTGAACTTTTTGAATGAGAAATTGAGTAACATGCTCTGTTTCAAGAAGCTCTCTGGATGATTCTGACGCATGGAAACGTCCAAGAGCCACTGCAAGCTGTCAAGCATCACGTAGATACTAGTTCTGGTCACAATTAACTGGCTGGCTGGCCATAGAATTGCCATTGGAAACTAAAGCCAAGAGGCCCAGAAAGGCAACAGTGCTCCAAAGCAAGGGGCATTATAAGGGCCAGGAAGCCACAGAAATAAGTGAAACAGTCTGGAGGTAGGAAATAGGGAGTGCGGGAACTGCCGCACACTGAGAAACACAGACCCTAATGAAAGAGGACAGTTGCTATTTAGCTCCAACTAACTGTTGCATTGGGATACAGGCTGAGTGCTGCCAGATTTTCCGAGTTATCAAGGGAAGCCAAAAATCTAGATTTTCCCATGAAATATCCCTAATTTGTATTCTTGGCAATGCTATAAATGATAAAGTGTATCTGTGTCTGAGTTGGATCAGGTACCTCTCATTTGCTTCTCTGTTGACTTTTCTAATAAGACTGACCAATAACATTATGTCCTACACAGAACCTGGAACACAGTAGCTGGCCACTTAGCACATGCTAATGGGTAAGTAATTTTACAACACTTTCCTACAATAATATTTAGACAAACTATTATACTATACCAAAGGAGAAATGGTTGAGACCTCTCTGAAATGGGAAAAGGCTACATGATGACATGGGTTAGCATAGGCAGTATTTAAAAACTGAATTTGATACCCAATACCACAGGCCAGCCATGTCATATGGAAGGAGTTCTATTTCTGTTTCTACGGTAGGTCATTTATGTCAGAGCAAACAGTTTCAACAGAGCAAACGCTTTTCACGATGATAATTAAATGCTTACTGAACCCCAGTGAAATGGTAGGTAATACAGCAATTACAGACTTAGACACAGTTCTCATGAAGTCTAAGGGTGTGGCAGGGGAACAATCCATATAGCCGGCAAGCCAACAATACACAGGGTTAATTATGTGATCCAGAAGAAGAAACAAGATGCATTTCCATCTTTAATTTCAGTTGACTGTAAGCACTGAATGAGACAACACTGTCAACAATTGTATAACTGAAAAGTCTTTCTGTAGAATAAGATTATTTTTTATTGTTGGGGTCTACCTCTGTTTGCTTTTTCTTACATCTGGAAGATCTCTATTCCTTCTTTAGCTTCTGTTCAGGCGCCATATCCTATGTCATGTCTCACAGGAAGATGTTCCCAATGTTCCTCCTCTCCCCACGATGTAATCTTTGCATCTTGTGCACAGTGGAACTTGCCTTTCTTGACTTACAAGGGGCTGTAGCTGCCTGGCTCTAATTTCTTTTTCTTTCCACCTGATGTAAAGAGCTAACTCATTGGAAAAGACTCTGATGCTGGGAAAGATTTAGCTCCAACTAACTGTTGCATTGGGATACAGGCTGAGTGCTGCCAGATTTTCCGAGTTATCAAGGGAAGCCAAAAATCTAGATTTTCCCATGAAATATCCCTAATTTGTATTCTTGGCAATGCTATAAATGATAAAGTGTATCTGTGTCTGAGTTGGATCAGGTACCTCTCATTTGCTTCTCTGTTGACTTTTCTAATAAGACTGACCAATAACATTATGTCCTACACAGAACCTGGAACACAGTAGCTGGCCACTTAGCACATGCTAATGGGTAAGTAATTTTACAACACTTTCCTACAATAATATTTAGACAAACTATTATACTATACCAAAGGAGAAATGGTTGAGACCTCTCTGAAATGGGAAAAGGCTACATGATGACATGGGTTAGCATAGGCAGTATTTAAAAACTGAATTTGATACCCAATACCACAGGCCAGCCATGTCATATGGAAGGAGTTCTATTTCTGTTTCTACGGTAGGTCATTTATGTCAGAGCAAACAGTTTCAACAGAGCAAACGCTTTTCACGATGATAATTAAATGCTTACTGAACCCCAGTGAAATGGTAGGTAATACAGCAATTACAGACTTAGACACAGTTCTCATGAAGTCTAAGGGTGTGGCAGGGGAACAATCCATATAGCCGGCAAGCCAACAATACACAGGGTTAATTATGTGATCCAGAAGAAGAAACAAGATGCATTTCCATCTTTAATTTCAGTTGACTGTAAGCACTGAATGAGACAACACTGTCAACAATTGTATAACTGAAAAGTCTTTCTGTAGAATAAGATTATTTTTTATTGTTGGGGTCTACCTCTGTTTGCTTTTTCTTACATCTGGAAGATCTCTATTCCTTCTTTAGCTTCTGTTCAGGCGCCATATCCTATGTCATGTCTCACAGGAAGATGTTCCCAATGTTCCTCCTCTCCCCACGATGTAATCTTTGCATCTTGTGCACAGTGGAACTTGCCTTTCTTGACTTACAAGGGGCTGTAGCTGCCTGGCTCTAATTTCTTTTTCTTTCCACCTGATGTAAAGAGCTAACTCATTGGAAAAGACTCTGATGCTGGGAAAGATTAAAGGCAGGAGAAGAGGACGACAGAGGATAAGATGGTTGGATGGCATCACTGACTCAATGCATATGAGTTTGAGCAAGCTCTGGGAGATGGTGAAGGACAGGGAAGCCTGGTGTGCTGCAGTCCATGGGGCTGCAAAGAGTCGGACACAACTTAGCAACTGAATAACAAGGACACAGAGTGAACGGACAACAAAATATTTCTATAATTTAATTGCATTTAAAAAGTTCATATAAGCCCAACTTCCTACAAGTCAAAGTCAAGTTTCTTAAGGAAATTTCCACCCATTAGCTACTCTCTCAGAACCACATAACCCTTAACAGCATTTATCTAGGTAGCTAGTGTGCATCCATCTGTGTGATAGTTGTTAGTACACTTCTCCCTAATCTCAGCAGAAGTTCCAAGACTGGCTCAGCACTGCAGTATCCAGATCTAGAAGACTGCCTGCCACTGAGGCTCAATAAATATTTGTTGAATGAAGTATCTTGGAGAAAGATGTGGCAACCCACTCCAGTATTCTTACCTGGAGAATGCCATGACAGAGGAGTCTGGTGGGCTACAGTCCATGGAGTCACAAAGAGTCGGACACGACTGAGCCACTTAGCATGAATGAAGTACACAGGAAGGAAGCAGTGGAAATTATACTAAACTGGAAACCAGCACACCTAGATTCTAGGCCTGGCTTTACACAAAGCATAACTCTTAGAAGAAAACACACTTTACCTCTTTAGAACTTCATTTTCCTGGTCCACAAGATTATGCAACTGAAACAAATCATCTTCCTAAGGCTTCATCCACCCATATACTGCACAGTCATAAATAAATACATCTAGAATACATGGAGCACCAAGGAGTTATGACTCTTGGTCATAAATAAGTTATTGCAACAAGGCTTCACCGTTCCAAACAGTGCCTGAAAATACAGGGCAGAGCATGATGAAGTCCTGATATGAGTGATGGTACATGGGGACTGAACAAGAAGAACTCAGTAAGGCCAGACAAGGTGTCAGAGAGAGGACAGGACTGAGCTGACAGGTAGAGATGAAGATGTGTGCTGAGAGGAGGAGGAATAGATGAACAAAGGCTCCACAGACAAAATAAACACGGCACTCTTGTAACTGGGGAAAAACAGTCTAGCGAGGAAATTTCATGCTGACCCTTAATGCAAATTAACCTCTACAGTGAAAGCTGTAATATTAATCTCATCTACAAACTACAACCAACTCGCACCATCTATGAGAGTAGACTGGTGTCAGAAAACACAAAGATCACTACTTTGCTTTCATCCAGGTCTGAATTTTTAAGTCACTTATATTGCAGCCTACACTTTCCATCCTTGATGTTTTGTAAAATGACATTCAAATATAATCAACTGTAACTTGCATTTATATAAGAGCTTTCACCTGAAGTTCTCAAGTTATTTAAAATTATGAAAGCATTTTACAAAATACACAAAGAATTTTAAAACTGCCTATATAAATGTCCTCACTTGGAAGTGCAATTCTCTCAGGGTGGTTTTATTTATTTATTTTTTTTTGGTAAAAAATATTCTATATGCGCAAAGAGTATTTTTTAGTGTTACACTAGGAAAGTAAATTAGACCCTTTTGTATTTATCCAAATATCAAATGTGAACTAGTAAAAATCACAATTCTAAATTAAATAATTACTAATGAAACAGGCTATGATGAAAAGTCATTTTTGTTAATACAAATAACAATTACAACTGACTATCCTTTTAATTTTGAACACTGTACATAGAAAAGCAAAACAGGTATGAGCTAATTAATCATATAAACCAAATGCAAAATATAATTCTATTTCATTTCAAGTTACAGTTGAACACACTGGATGGAACTATTTAATAATGAATGCGAGCTTTCAGAATCCTTAGCAAGCTGATGGCAAGCCTCAGAGGGAACACTGTGAGAACTAAGTAGCTACTCTTAGGAACTCTGGCAGAATTCTAGGGAAAGACTACATGGAAACCGCAGGATGTGCCAATGTGGTAATGTCTTGTTTTTGTGATTCGGTGGTCATAAAATTCAGGTAAGTTTTAGGTCTGTTGATATTTCCAAGGCTGCTTCAGCAAAAGGAAGGAAGAACTGAGTTCCCACCACAGTGAGCCTTACCCTGCCCACAGAAGCCCAAAGTCTTCAGAGGAAATAAAAAAGATCTTATAGTCACTTTGGAAGGATTTTCAAAAACTCATTAACAGCTCGGGGCGGCTTTAGGCTGGAATGTTACACCTATTCCGGTTCCTACACTCCAGAAGTAGAAAACCAAATGGTAACGTCCACATTTGTTGAAGCTCTTACACAAATATTCAGCTCATTAGGGCTGCTCTGTTTGAAAGGATGCCCAGCACAGACAGAGGGCCTCTGATTTAGAAAACGTCCAAACTTCTGTGCTTTAATCCTGAACTGAGGAGCACGTCCTCTTACAAGATTTCCTCCCTCCCCCAATCCGAGGTGCTTATTTCCATTTGGGCATTTGATTCTAAATTATGAAAGAAAAAAAATCCAAAGCTTTTTGGGTTTTCTTCTTAAAGGAAATACAGAGTAAAATGGTGGACCATGGGATCAAACTTCCGTGCTGCAATCTCACCTCTATTGGGATTAGTTGAGCATTACCCTGGGCAAACTGTTTAAACATCTCTAAGCCTCTATTTCCTTATCTGTTAAATGGGAGTAACAACAGTATTTACTTTAGATGGTTGAACGACCGAATGCATCTAAAACATTTAAAGGCAGAGCCTAACACCCAAAGCTACCAACTGTTTAGAAAGAAAAAGAAAATAGCACAGAATGTGCAAAGACTTGGTATACACAAGTCTTAGCTCTTTGACCTTGGGCAAACTGCCTGCCTTTATTTGCTCAAATGTGAAAGAACATTCTAGAGATCATCCTGGATAATGGATCTTAGCGAGTCCTCAAATTCGTGAACAGTCCTTAAAATTTCCTACTGAAAGCTTGGGTAAGAACTGTCATTTCTTAGACCACTTCACCTTCTCTGACTTAATCACAACTTGAACAGCAGACCTTCATTATGGTGCACTGTACAGAGGGACAGCTGCTGAGGCATTTTCTTAAGGGCCTGACTGCAAAACTGACAAAGAAAAGTCAAGTCACCCTGAGCTGCTGCTGGCTGGGTTCACATAGCCAGTGACTCATCCCATGAGAACAGCCTCTCCACACTTACGATTCAGCTCAAGGCTCGGCAAAATTACAAATTACTCCATGACACAGCCTTTTGAAGTCCTGGATGAAGATTATGGAAGGGTTTCCCGATGTGTCATTAACAGCTCGGGCTTTAGGCTGGAATGTTACACCTATTCCGGTTCCTACACTCCAGAAGTAGAAAACCAAATGGTAACGTCCACATTTGTTGAAGCTCTTACACAAATATTCAGCTCATTAGGGCTGCTCTGTTTGAAAGGATGCCCAGCACAGACAGAGGGCCTCTGATTTAGAAAACGTCCAAACTTCTGTGCTTTAATCCTGAACTGAGGAGCACGTCCTCTTACAAGATTTCCTCCCTCCCCCAATCCGAGGTGCTTATTTCCATTTGGGCATTTGATTCTAAATTATGAAAGAAAAAAAATCCAAAGCTTTTTGGGTTTTCTTCTTAAAGGAAATACAGAGTAAAATGGTGGACCATGGGATCAAACTTCCGTGCTGCAATCTCACCTCTATTGGGATTAGTTGAGCATTACCCTGGGCAAACTGTTTAAACATCTCTAAGCCTCTATTTCCTTATCTGTTAAATGGGAGTAACAACAGTATTTACTTTAGATGGTTGAACGACCGAATGCATCTAAAACATTTAAAGGCAGAGCCTAACACCCAAAGCTACCAACTGTTTAGAAAGAAAAAGAAAATAGCACAGAATGTGCAAAGACTTGGTATACACAAGTCTTAGCTCTTTGACCTTGGGCAAACTGCCTGCCTTTATTTGCTCAAATGTGAAAGAACATTCTAGAGATCATCCTGGATAATGGATCTTAGCGAGTCCTCAAATTCGTGAACAGTCCTTAAAATTTCCTACTGAAAGCTTGGGTAAGAACTGTCATTTCTTAGACCACTTCACCTTCTCTGACTTAATCACAACTTGAACAGCAGACCTTCATTATGGTGCACTGTACAGAGGGACAGCTGCTGAGGCATTTTCTTAAGGGCCTGACTGCAAAACTGACAAAGAAAAGTCAAGTCACCCTGAGCTGCTGCTGGCTGGGTTCACATAGCCAGTGACTCATCCCATGAGAACAGCCTCTCCACACTTACGATTCAGCTCAAGGCTCGGCAAAATTACAAATTACTCCATGACACAGCCTTTTGAAGTCCTGGATGAAGATTATGAATCCTGTGTGTCTAATCTTTCAGTGCTAGGGATCTACTGATTCTCCTTTGCTAAAGCACCATGTCCCTCTTCACCCAGGATCAGAAGCACACAGGAGGTATATGCAGATGCTCAAGACCTACATAAAATGTCACGGTAATTGTATATAACGTATGCAATCCTCCCATATATTTTAAATCATCTCAAGATTACTTATATTACCTAATACAATTCAAATGATATGTAAATAGTTGTTGGGATATAACATATTCAAGTTCTGCTTTTTTGGAGCTTTCAGAGATTCCTCCCTCCTTCCCCAACAAATTTTCCATACTCAGTTGGTTGAATCTGCTGATATCAAGGGTTGACTATACTGCATCTCTCGCTCACTGAGTGATCTAGAGAACCAAAGCAGCAAAGAGGAAGTCCAGGAACAACAGCTGAAGATCCAACTGGGCTTCACTTATAAATCTATCACATTCTAGCCCTGTGTCTTTCTTTAGGCTGGTCTCTCAATTTTCCTAAACTTCAGCTACGTCATCTATGAATCAGGAAAACAATTTCTTTTAGGGCTGTTAAGAGAGTTATGAGAATTGTTAATAAAATACCTAAAACAAGTATTATAATTACCATTAAGTCTTCTGGTATTTCAAAATTATCATTAAATAAATATTATTTAAACAAATACAATACGTATCTACCATGTGTCAGGCCATGTACTAGGTACTAATGAAGTGAAGAATTTTTGTGAAATAAAAAAATGTCCCAGAGTGCAAAATATTCAATAAAAAAGTTTATTAAACTGTCACATATTAAGATTTTACAAGTTGATTTATTATCATTATTAGATTTGCTCTTCCATGGTTAGTCTTTTTTGCTCCCTGAAAAACCTTCTTTCCCTCAGTATTAGTTATGTATTCATGGCTGGGCTGGCTCTTTGCTGCGGCACACAGGCTTGTCTCTAGCTGCAGTGTGTGGGCTGCGCATTGTGGTGATCTGTCTCATTGCTCCGTGACACGTGGAATCTTCTCAGACCAGGGACTGAACCCATGCCCCCTGCACTGGCAGGCAGACTCTTAACCATTGGACCACCAGGGAGGTCCTAGAGTTTTATTTTTAATCTTAACTGTGGCATTCATAAAGGTAAATAATGATCATAAGGAACAATGCCTTTCTCCAAAGCATTTGCTGAAAATATGTTTCTCGTTTTGGTTTTGTTTTATGCTAAAGTACATTTGCTTATTCTAACATATATTGGATTCCTTCTTTAGTGGAGAAAACACTTCTTTTATTATTTAAAATAGTCTTTTTCTTTTGAAGAACTCCATCTCTTTCTTGGCTCTACCACTACAAATTTCACACTTTCTATTTAGTCCTCTGCTTATCATTTTCCTTTTCATGTTTGTAGGCCATGTCATAATTACCAGGATTTGTGACATCGTAGGTCAGAGCCTGATGCACTATAGCATAACACACAAAGAATTTGCTGACTGGTGTAATTACATGGTTCCATTATGAACTAGAGAACCAAAGCAGCAAAGAGGAAGTCCAGGAACAACAGCTGAAGATCCAACTGGGCTTCACTTATAAATCTATCACATTCTAGCCCTGTGTCTTTCTTTAGGCTGGTCTCTCAATTTTCCTAAACTTCAGCTACGTCATCTATGAATCAGGAAAACAATTTCTTTTAGGGCTGTTAAGAGAGTTATGAGAATTGTTAATAAAATACCTAAAACAAGTATTATAATTACCATTAAGTCTTCTGGTATTTCAAAATTATCATTAAATAAATATTATTTAAACAAATACAATACGTATCTACCATGTGTCAGGCCATGTACTAGGTACTAATGAAGTGAAGAATTTTTGTGAAATAAAAAAATGTCCCAGAGTGCAAAATATTCAATAAAAAAGTTTATTAAACTGTCACATATTAAGATTTTACAAGTTGATTTATTATCATTATTAGATTTGCTCTTCCATGGTTAGTCTTTTTTGCTCCCTGAAAAACCTTCTTTCCCTCAGTATTAGTTATGTATTCATGGCTGGGCTGGCTCTTTGCTGCGGCACACAGGCTTGTCTCTAGCTGCAGTGTGTGGGCTGCGCATTGTGGTGATCTGTCTCATTGCTCCGTGACACGTGGAATCTTCTCAGACCAGGGACTGAACCCATGCCCCCTGCACTGGCAGGCAGACTCTTAACCATTGGACCACCAGGGAGGTCCTAGAGTTTTATTTTTAATCTTAACTGTGGCATTCATAAAGGTAAATAATGATCATAAGGAACAATGCCTTTCTCCAAAGCATTTGCTGAAAATATGTTTCTCGTTTTGGTTTTGTTTTATGCTAAAGTACATTTGCTTATTCTAACATATATTGGATTCCTTCTTTAGTGGAGAAAACACTTCTTTTATTATTTAAAATAGTCTTTTTCTTTTGAAGAACTCCATCTCTTTCTTGGCTCTACCACTACAAATTTCACACTTTCTATTTAGTCCTCTGCTTATCATTTTCCTTTTCATGTTTGTAGGCCATGTCATAATTACCAGGATTTGTGACATCGTAGGTCAGAGCCTGATGCACTATAGCATAACACACAAAGAATTTGCTGACTGGTGTAATTACATGGTTCCATTATGAAGAATTTTGCCCTCAGGTCTGTAAAATCTTGGGATGAAATAAAAAAAAAACCTGCTAACTCTTTGAAATGCTACTAATTACCTTCATGATTATGATGGCAACACACATGCACATATGATCAGTGCTACAAAAAAGATTTATTTTCAAGGAGTTTATTCAAAGCCAGTGACAAAAAAATAAATTAGAGAAGATTTTTGTAAAGAGGTACATATTTGTTAAGGTTAAAAAGAATCAGGTATACTTGTATGTCTGCTTTCAAAGGATATTTGAGGATCATTAGTTATTTGGGATTTTAATGGCTGTTTGTTTGAAGCGTGGGTTCTATAGCCAAAGTTAGATAACTGTAGAGAATAATCTTTATAAAAAGTTAAGCAAATGGTTTATACTGCAGAACTCAGTACCTTTAACAAGATAATGCTGCTAGGAATCCATTGTACAGGGTGAGGGTAGAGACATCACTGTATGACCCTGGCAGCATTTTCCCCCTTAGATTCAGTGATGAGACTAGTGTTCTCCTGAATTACACTTTGAAAAACAGTGACTAAAGACTGAGACTCCCAATAACCAAGTGGGGACTGATGTTACACAAGCAAAACAACTGGCTGACTGATTTCTCCCCCATGCTGGCATAAGAGGCTAATGCCTGCTTTATAGATTCACATCATCTCATTGTTAAGTTCACATTTTCCATGTGGTTCATTTCCTGATATTATGCCTCAGAAAAAAAACATAATCATTTTAGCCCTTTGCAATGTCTGGGCTCCTACAATCTTATTAACCAGAGAGTGCTGCTGGTTTGGAATTTTATTTTGTCTGACAACAGGAAAAACAGATGAAGAAGATTTCCTTGCTCAGCTTGGTAGACATTCAGACAAAGCCGGGGAGTTGGGGAGGAAAGAACAAGCTTCTCCCTGAAGGGAGGCTCAGATGTACCCAAAATTTCAGGATCCTACAGAGTCTGGTGGGACATCCATTAAACTAACCCTGAACTGAGGAGGACTGAAAGCCAAAGGCTCATAGCCCTGATAATTACCAGGATTTGTGACATCGTAGGTCAGAGCCTGATGCACTATAGCATAACACACAAAGAATTTGCTGACTGGTGTAATTACATGGTTCCATTATGAAGAATTTTGCCCTCAGGTCTGTAAAATCTTGGGATGAAATAAAAAAAAAACCTGCTAACTCTTTGAAATGCTACTAATTACCTTCATGATTATGATGGCAACACACATGCACATATGATCAGTGCTACAAAAAAGATTTATTTTCAAGGAGTTTATTCAAAGCCAGTGACAAAAAAATAAATTAGAGAAGATTTTTGTAAAGAGGTACATATTTGTTAAGGTTAAAAAGAATCAGGTATACTTGTATGTCTGCTTTCAAAGGATATTTGAGGATCATTAGTTATTTGGGATTTTAATGGCTGTTTGTTTGAAGCGTGGGTTCTATAGCCAAAGTTAGATAACTGTAGAGAATAATCTTTATAAAAAGTTAAGCAAATGGTTTATACTGCAGAACTCAGTACCTTTAACAAGATAATGCTGCTAGGAATCCATTGTACAGGGTGAGGGTAGAGACATCACTGTATGACCCTGGCAGCATTTTCCCCCTTAGATTCAGTGATGAGACTAGTGTTCTCCTGAATTACACTTTGAAAAACAGTGACTAAAGACTGAGACTCCCAATAACCAAGTGGGGACTGATGTTACACAAGCAAAACAACTGGCTGACTGATTTCTCCCCCATGCTGGCATAAGAGGCTAATGCCTGCTTTATAGATTCACATCATCTCATTGTTAAGTTCACATTTTCCATGTGGTTCATTTCCTGATATTATGCCTCAGAAAAAAAACATAATCATTTTAGCCCTTTGCAATGTCTGGGCTCCTACAATCTTATTAACCAGAGAGTGCTGCTGGTTTGGAATTTTATTTTGTCTGACAACAGGAAAAACAGATGAAGAAGATTTCCTTGCTCAGCTTGGTAGACATTCAGACAAAGCCGGGGGGGAGTTGGGGAGGAAAGAACAAGCTTCTCCCTGAAGGGAGGCTCAGATGTACCCAAAATTTCAGGATCCTACAGAGTCTGGTGGGACATCCATTATAAAACCTAACCACTGCAGAAGCTGTCCAGGAGGACTGAAAGCCAAAGGCTCATAGCCCTGGCATTTTGCAGAAGAAAAGGAATTCCTAGAACACTTGTTCAAAGGTCTCTTTAACTCAGAGACAGAAAAGCTGTTCTAACAGTGAGACTGTAAAGAGAAGCAAAAGCAATGATGCCGACTTGTCCTATAAAGAAGAGTAATGAACGTCTAAAATCTAAATAAGAAGAAAGGAAGGGAAATAAAAGAACCTCCATCTCATCGCCATCTCATGGGGGGAGGGGCAGGGGAGAAAAGTAATAGACATAACTGTCTTTGAGGAAGGACCCAATTTTAGGAAGACTGTGGGCAAGAATCAATTGTAAAAAGTTACTGTTTGTACCACTGTCAAGAAACCGCTAACTTTCTAATGAGAGCATGATATACCTTATAGTCTCTATATTAACACTTCTACATATGAAAAGGACTATTAAAAATAGTCAGTGCTATGTATCTTTGGAATATTATTTATTGACCAACACATCCATTATATTATATAGGTACTAGTAAAACTTTTTCAAACATAAAATTCTTTTGAAAAACTAAAACTTTCACATATCCATATAAAGCCAAAAAAGACTGTATTTTTTCAATATGATATTTAACTTTCATAAAATTGCCTTAAATATTCTTCAAAATTGCATTAACTATTTCAGGTTAATAAATTTGAAATTAAAACGTTTTCAATTGGATCCTACTCTACAGACCTTAATATTTTTAACTGAAAAAATATTCTCTCTTAGGAGCTGAAGTACCTGGTAAGCACAAAACAAATTCGACTACATGGGACGATTCTCAACTCTATTATTTTCTGCAAATTCTTTAGCAAACAAAAATCAGTCAATATTATTCTTTCACAGAAACTCCCCCCCCACATATTCCTTTTAACCAAAAGAGAGTGCTGCTGGTTTGGAATTTTATTTTGTCTGACAACAGGAAAAACAGATGAAGAAGATTTCCTTGCTCAGCTTGGTAGACATTCAGACAAAGCCGGGGGGGAGTTGGGGAGGAAAGAACAAGCTTCTCCCTGAAGGGAGGCTCAGATGTACCCAAAATTTCAGGATCCTACAGAGTCTGGTGGGACATCCATTATAAAACCTAACCACTGCAGAAGCTGTCCAGGAGGACTGAAAGCCAAAGGCTCATAGCCCTGGCATTTTGCAGAAGAAAAGGAATTCCTAGAACACTTGTTCAAAGGTCTCTTTAACTCAGAGACAGAAAAGCTGTTCTAACAGTGAGACTGTAAAGAGAAGCAAAAGCAATGATGCCGACTTGTCCTATAAAGAAGAGTAATGAACGTCTAAAATCTAAATAAGAAGAAAGGAAGGGAAATAAAAGAACCTCCATCTCATCGCCATCTCATGGGGGGAGGGGCAGGGGAGAAAAGTAATAGACATAACTGTCTTTGAGGAAGGACCCAATTTTAGGAAGACTGTGGGCAAGAATCAATTGTAAAAAGTTACTGTTTGTACCACTGTCAAGAAACCGCTAACTTTCTAATGAGAGCATGATATACCTTATAGTCTCTATATTAACACTTCTACATATGAAAAGGACTATTAAAAATAGTCAGTGCTATGTATCTTTGGAATATTATTTATTGACCAACACATCCATTATATTATATAGGTACTAGTAAAACTTTTTCAAACATAAAATTCTTTTGAAAAACTAAAACTTTCACATATCCATATAAAGCCAAAAAAGACTGTATTTTTTCAATATGATATTTAACTTTCATAAAATTGCCTTAAATATTCTTCAAAATTGCATTAACTATTTCAGGTTAATAAATTTGAAATTAAAACGTTTTCAATTGGATCCTACTCTACAGACCTTAATATTTTTAACTGAAAAAATATTCTCTCTTAGGAGCTGAAGTACCTGGTAAGCACAAAACAAATTCGACTACATGGGACGTATTCTCAACTCTATTATTTTCTCAAATGCAAATTTATAAACATTTAAGTTCAAATATTTTCATAAGAAGTATTTCCTTTATCAGTCATAATATTATTCTTTCACAGAAACTCTGAGGAAACCAAACTCGAGACTGGCAGATTATCACAGCGTGTTTGAACACAATTATGATTTGTATGTGAGTCATAACTAATTGCAAGTACATTTCCCCTCCATAGGATTCCTAATAAATATTCTGCTATGACATTGTACAGCATCAGATATTATATTATCATCACCACAAAATATTTTTATTTTCAACAATTTTTTAAAAAGCAAAACACTTATAGTATTTTAAATAACAACAGATATTTCATTTTAGCAAAATTAACAAAAGTTGCACCTTGCTTCCATGAATTAAAAGAGAGAAAAACCAGGGCTTCCCTGGTGGTCCAGTGGGTAAGGACACCGCCTTGCAATGCAAGGGGCGCCGGTTCGATCCCTGGCCTAGGAAGATCCCACGTGCCGCGGAGCGGCTGGACCTATGTGTCCAATTACCGAGCTGGGGCTCTGGCGCGCATGTGCCCAGAGCCCGTGCTCTGCGACAACAGAGGCCACCGCGATGGGAGACCCACACAGGCCAAAGAACAAAGATGGATGAAAACTAGATAAATGAAAGACCAAGAGAAGTGGCCCTCCCTCCCCAACCTGCCCCCCTCCAATAAATAAATAAGTAAATAAATAAAATCTTTAAAAAAAAAATAAAAATAAAATAAAAGAGAGAGAAACCAAACTATCAATGGTTTGCAAAGACTTTCTTCTGTTAAGGGAGTTAACAGGTTAATCCTTCTTGCCTCATTTTTCTTTTTTTTTTTTTGCACCTGCAGAAGAAACATGGAATTAAAAAATGAACTAAATTAACTAAGACCTGATGCAGCCAAATAATAAATAAAATAATATTATTTATTTTTTTGAAGAAGGAAAACCAGAACAAAAACTCAATGAGTGGGATGCTGGGCAGCAAGTGTCTTAGGCAAATGAAAAATATTCTCTCTTAGGAGCTGAAGTACCTGGTAAGCACAAAACAAATTCGACTACATGGGACGTATTCTCAACTCTATTATTTTCTCAAATGCAAATTTATAAACATTTAAGTTCAAATATTTTCATAAGAAGTATTTCCTTTATCAGTCATAATATTATTCTTTCACAGAAACTCTGAGGAAACCAAACTCGAGACTGGCAGATTATCACAGCGTGTTTGAACACAATTATGATTTGTATGTGAGTCATAACTAATTGCAAGTACATTTCCCCTCCATAGGATTCCTAATAAATATTCTGCTATGACATTGTACAGCATCAGATATTATATTATCATCACCACAAAATATTTTTATTTTCAACAATTTTTTAAAAAGCAAAACACTTATAGTATTTTAAATAACAACAGATATTTCATTTTAGCAAAATTAACAAAAGTTGCACCTTGCTTCCATGAATTAAAAGAGAGAAAAACCAGGGCTTCCCTGGTGGTCCAGTGGGTAAGGACACCGCCTTGCAATGAAAGGGGCGCAGGTTTGATCCCTGGCCTGGGAAGATCCCACGTGCCGCGGAGCGGCTGGACCTATGTGTCCAATTACCGAGCTGGGGCTCTGGCGCGCATGTGCCCAGAGCCCGTGCTCTGCGACAACAGAGGCCACCGCGATGGGAGACCCACACAGGCCAAAGAACAAAGATGGATGAAAACTAGATAAATGAAAGACCAAGAGAAGTGGCCCTCCCTCCCCAACCTGCCCCCCTCCAATAAATAAATAAGTAAATAAATAAAATCTTTAAAAAAAAAATAAAAATAAAATAAAAGAGAGAGAAACCAAACTATCAATGGTTTGCAAAGACTTTCTTCTGTTAAGGGAGTTAACAGGTTAATCCTTCTTGCCTCATTTTTCTTTTTTTTTTTTTGCACCTGCAGAAGAAACATGGAATTAAAAAATGAACTAAATTAACTAAGACCTGATGCAGCCAAATAATAAATAAAATAATATTATTTATTTTTTTGAAGAAGGAAAACCAGAACAAAAACTCAATGAGTGGGATGCTGGGCAGCAAGTGTCTTAGGCAAATGAGGCCTCAGGGTCAACCTCTGGATGGGGAGGACTTGGACTAGAGATCAAGAAGACTAGAAGTGAGCTGATGGCCTGTAGGCCTGCTTGCTCTAGGACACTTTTTGTTTTGTTTTGTTTTGTTTTGTTACAGTGGTCAATATCTAAAATTGAGGACTTTTCCATTAAACAGATTAACAGATTCCCTACTTCTCTTGATAAACTGTATGATCCACAAACACTATGCTCTTATTCCAAGAAGACAAGGGGCCATAATCAGTAAGCCACTATCTGCCCCTCACGACTGTGAGTAACAGTGAGAGGAAAGAGCATAATTCTTTATGGAAGTGAAGAGGATTCTCTGTCCTGTAACACCAAAACTAACTACCTAGTTAACTAAGAACTGTGTCAAAGACCAGAATCTGAGTCTACAGCTCCACCCTACCAGCCTGGTCCTAAGGAAATCTGGTACTACTCTCCACCCTGCACCCTCAACTCCCACAGAGTTTATAATTCTTATCTTTTGTGTGATAAGGAGGTTTATACATTCTACGTAAGAGGAACTGAGAGTTACATTGCATTTGACTCCCATCAGTGTACATTTTCTCAGTTTCCTGTTCACGATCCATTAAAAAATGTTGTGCACCTGTGATCGCCCAGTATTTTCCCTTTACCACCCCCTTAAATTATATCCTAAAGCTGTGGTTACAGTGAACTGTGAATTGTTGTCTTATCAGTTCCAACCCACCCTGGTAAACCAAGGGAACCAGGGCTCGTGCTAAACAGAAAATGGTACTGTGTGACTTGGATTGTTACAGGTGGTCATGACCATCACAAGATGTGAAGCTACAGTGAGTAGCTTCCATTTACTCGCTTTGGAGCTTCTCCAAGCTTCCATTTCCTTATCCCTAAATTGAGATAATGACACTCGCATTACAGCATTGTCATAAAGCCTGACAGTAACACGAGGCATGAAACAGCACAGAACCCAGCACACATTAATGGCTCATTAAACAGAAGTAGCCTTTAATTTCTACTTTAGATATGATCCAAGGGAAATTATAGTGAAACACCCTTAACCCAGTCCTTCCCGTACCTTTGGGGGGTTCAAGTTTGAGGAATCCATTCCAAAAATATAAAGCAATCCTTTAGGGGTTCAAGTTTGAGGAATCCATTCCAAAAATATAAAGCAATTTCCATGATTCCTACCCACATGCGCTACAGCACTAACTGGTATCTTAAGGAAATATTATTTTAAACTCTTACTTAAGTCAGGGGTTATATATAGTAATTAGAGTGACACTGGTCATTATTTTACAGTTAAAACTGTTTTTCACATAAAACTTTACTCACATACAAATTTTCTTGCCTCTACCAGTAAACCCAAATCTCATTACTGTATGCATCTCAATGGTAAATTTTCAAAACATACAAAGATCATAACTTGACTAAAACTTTTTCTTAGACACCCAAATAGATGTGCATGAAGACTGTATCATACATTGTATATCCAGATGTTCTCTTTCCCTTAAATTCTGATGAGCTTCCGATGATAAGTTGATTGGTGACACAGCACACGGGTCATGAAATAGAATCAAACCAAATCTGTCTTTATGTAACTCAAAAAGACCTAGCATCTTCACTGTTTTTTTCTTTTTGGAAGATAAAAATGCATATTGCCTTTTTATGTGTTCTTAGCTGTATCTCTATTTTTGAAAAGCTTTCCTGTTCACGATCCATTAAAAATGTTGTGCACCTGTGATCGCCCAGTATTTTCCCTTTACCACCCCCTTAAATTATATCCTAAAGCTGTGGTTACAGTGAACTGTGAATTGTTGTCTTATCAGTTCCAACCCACCCTGGTAAACCAAGGGAACCAGGGCTCGTGCTAAACAGAAAATGGTACTGTGTGACTTGGATTGTTACAGGTGGTCATGACCATCACAAGATGTGAAGCTACAGTGAGTAGCTTCCATTTACTCGCTTTGGAGCTTCTCCAAGCTTCCATTTCCTTATCCCTAAATTGAGATAATGACACTCGCATTACAGCATTGTCATAAAGCCTGACAGTAACACGAGGCATGAAACAGCACAGAACCCAGCACACATTAATGGCTCATTAAACAGAAGTAGCCTTTAATTTCTACTTTAGATATGATCCAAGGGAAATTATAGTGAAACACCCTTAACCCAGTCCTTCCCGTACCTTTGGGGGGTTCAAGTTTGAGGAATCCATTCCAAAAATATAAAGCAATCCTTTAGGGGTTCAAGTTTGAGGAATCCATTCCAAAAATATAAAGCAATTTCCATGATTCCTACCCACATGCGCTACAGCACTAACTGGTATCTTAAGGAAATATTATTTTAAACTCTTACTTAAGTCAGGGGTTATATATAGTAATTAGAGTGACACTGGTCATTATTTTACAGTTAAAACTGTTTTTCACATAAAACTTTACTCACATACAAATTTTCTTGCCTCTACCAGTAAACCCAAATCTCATTACTGTATGCATCTCAATGGTAAATTTTCAAAACATACAAAGATCATAACTTGACTAAAACTTTTTCTTAGACACCCAAATAGATGTGCATGAAGACTGTATCATACATTGTATATCCAGATGTTCTCTTTCCCTTAAATTCTGATGAGCTTCCGATGATAAGTTGATTGGTGACACAGCACACGGGTCATGAAATAGAATCAAACCAAATCTGTCTTTATGTAACTCAAAAAGACCTAGCATCTTCACTGTTTTTTTTTTCTTTTTTGGAAGATAAAAATGCATATTGCCTTTTTTTATGTGTTCTTAGCTGTATCTCTATTTTTGAAAAGCTTTCTTTTCATTTCTAAATTTCTGTCATTTCTAAATTTAGCTCCCACTTCCTTTTGACTATGCCATCTGAGCTATAATCCATCTCTGATAACACTTTGGTCCTTACTCCAAGGAGCCTCCACAGAAGCCAACTCTCAGAAAGAAAATAACCTTTCACTAAGCTCTTCCTGCGTAGCACAAGGTGACCACCTTCTTCCCTTTTGCCGTTTCTGTGGACACCATTTACATATATTTTTTAAATGACCTTCACTTGGTGGTAGGAAATATTAACCATTCTAGAGCACCAACATCTTTTATCAGAATGATCTTTTGCCAGGAAAATGAGTTAAAGGAAGAAATTCACCTCTTTAATCTAAGGAAGAAGAACAGGTTACAAACAATGGTACTCACGTGCTTAGGGATTTCAAAAGAGTTTATCTAAGTTACTGATCATTCTATGAAAATGTTCTTCTCTTTTTATTTTCCATTCATTAAAGCAGATTTAATACCTTGAATTACATAAGAAAACTTTGGTATGAGGAGAAAACTTCTGGCAACACAGTCATCCCTCATTCTCTGCGGGAGGCTAGAATACCAACGCTGCGGATGCACGGAGTCACTGATAAACAATGGCGTGGTACAGTCAATACAGCTGGCCCTCTGTATCTGTGGGTTTTACATCCATGGCTCTGTGTCTGCAGATTCAACTGCCAACATGGAGAGCTGCCTGCAGGCAGAAACACTCTGAGTGTGTAGCCTGAAACACAGCACAGGAGTCTTGCATTTATGAAGGAAATCACTGGTCACAAGTAGCCCTCAGTTCTTAACTAAAAAGCTAACCTACAGATGTGGCAAAGAAAAGATGTGTAGTAGGGACTCAGTTTCCAAGAATCCTATCCATCCTCCCATTTAAGCCTTTCTTAATTATCCTTATCTTCTTAGAGCACTTACAGTCCTCATAAAACACTCACGGGGCACCAAGGTATGTACTCTGGCACTGCTATTTAAGGCTTCGATGAAAACACAGCACACGGGTCATGAAATAGAATCAAACCAAATCTGTCTTTATGTAACTCAAAAGACCTAGCATCTTCACTGTTTTTTTTTTCTTTTTTGGAAGATAAAAATGCATATTGCCTTTTTTTATGTGTTCTTAGCTGTATCTCTATTTTTGAAAAGCTTTCTTTTCATTTCTAAATTTCTGTCATTTCTAAATTTAGCTCCCACTTCCTTTTGACTATGCCATCTGAGCTATAATCCATCTCTGATAACACTTTGGTCCTTACTCCAAGGAGCCTCCACAGAAGCCAACTCTCAGAAAGAAAATAACCTTTCACTAAGCTCTTCCTGCGTAGCACAAGGTGACCACCTTCTTCCCTTTTGCCGTTTCTGTGGACACCATTTACATATATTTTTTAAATGACCTTCACTTGGTGGTAGGAAATATTAACCATTCTAGAGCACCAACATCTTTTATCAGAATGATCTTTTGCCAGGAAAATGAGTTAAAGGAAGAAATTCACCTCTTTAATCTAAGGAAGAAGAACAGGTTACAAACAATGGTACTCACGTGCTTAGGGATTTCAAAAGAGTTTATCTAAGTTACTGATCATTCTATGAAAATGTTCTTCTCTTTTTATTTTCCATTCATTAAAGCAGATTTAATACCTTGAATTACATAAGAAAACTTTGGTATGAGGAGAAAACTTCTGGCAACACAGTCATCCCTCATTCTCTGCGGGAGGCTAGAATACCAACGCTGCGGATGCACGGAGTCACTGATAAACAATGGCGTGGTACAGTCGATACAGCTGGCCCTCTGTATCTGTGGGTTTTACATCCATGGCTCTGTGTCTGCAGATTCAACTGCCAACATGGAGAGCTGCCTGCAGGCAGAAACACTCTGAGTGTGTAGCCTGAAACACAGCACAGGAGTCTTGCATTTATGAAGGAAATCACTGGTCACAAGTAGCCCTCAGTTCTTAACTAAAAAGCTAACCTACAGATGTGGCAAAGAAAAGATGTGTAGTAGGGACTCAGTTTCCAAGAATCCTATCCATCCTCCCATTTAAGCCTTTCTTAATTATCCTTATCTTCTTAGAGCACTTACAGTCCTCATAAAACACTCACGGGGCACCAAGGTATGTACTCTGGCACTGCTATTTAAGTGCTCCATATTTATATGTATAGAATTTCCAACAACGCTGTAAATTACTTCAGGGTAGGGACTGTCTAATATTTCTTATATTCCAGCACAATGCTAGAACTACTCAATTAATATTCTACTGTGGAAACGAACTGTCTTCTTTTCTGATATATTTGTCCAGAAATGCAATTTAACTGAGGATAAGAAGAAAGTGACCAGTACTGGACAGAGGAAACAGTTCTGCCCAAGGAGTTGGGTTGGGAAGTCCAAGTGAGCCTCTAGCATGATGTTAGACTAGCTTTTCAACCTGCATAGGTTAAGTACTGACTTCTATAAATAAGTCCTCTGCGAATGACTTCTGTAAATCAGAGGTGCCATGCCTTATGATTACACACTCAGACATAAGCTAGAGTGAAATTACTCACCCAGCAGTCTGGCATGGACACTGGTCAAACAGAACAGAGCAGGGCTCTGGACTTCCTTTGCCATGTCGCACGTCAACCTTTTAGCTCCTGGATCATGAAGTGGTCAAGAGTGTCCCAGGTACTGGTGTTACTGAAAGGACTTGGAACAGTGGCTATAATTTTTTTAAAAAATTGAACATTCGTACAATGGGTAACAGGTAAGGTCTGAATATCAGCTCAGACTATAAGTAATACCTTGGAGTCACTGATGTGCTAATTTTATTCAAAAGTTATTATTCATCTGATGGTGCAGGACTACCTAAGAATTAACAGTAAAGCAAAAATAGAAATTCCCACCAATACTATCAATAATGAGTCTTTTGTTTCCACACCTCTCATGATAATTTTTCTTTTCAACTTTTGGCTTTTCCTCAGTAGCATGAGTTCATCTTCCAATGAGGAGCCCAAACCACACTCTGTTCCCTGTTTTGCTAAATTAATAAAGCATAACATCCAAGAACAGACTCTAACTACAGCCTTGGTTTCACAGATGAAGGAATTGGTCTTCTCTGTTCACAATGAAATTCTCTGTGACCTGGATGCAGTAACAGATGGGGTTTGAGGCCCCCCTGGACAGGGCTGCAGTTCCTGGCACACCAACAGCCCTGAGAGCCAAGAGGATGAAAAGGAGAACCAGGGAGGGCTGATGTAACTCTTGCACAAAGTGGTACTAAGTATTACTTAGTGTCCCTGAGCCTTAGCACTTGAGTGAACACTGGAATCACCTGGGGAGCTTTAAAAAAAAACACATGTCTAAGTTCCACCCTTAGAGTTTCTTAGATTCTGGTCATAGCAGTTTTATTGAATATTTTTTAAACTTCTTATTTTATATTGGAGTATAGGCGAGTAACAACGTTGTGATAGTCTTAGGCACACAGCAAAGGGACTCAGCCATACGTAAACCTGGATCCATTTTACCTCCCAAACTCCCTTCTCATCCAGGCTGCCGCATAACACTGAACAAAGTTCTCTGTGCTATATGGTAACACCTTGTTGGTCACCCATTTTAAATACAGCAGTGTATACATTCTGATTTGGGTTTCCCCGGTGGGTCAGTGATAAAAGAACCCGCTTGCCCATGCAGGAGACGCGGATTCCATTCCTGGGTTGGAAGATCTCCTGAAGAAGGAAATGGCAACGCGCTCCAGTAATCTTGCCTGGGAAATCCCATGGCCCGAAGAGCCTGGCCGGATACAGTCCACAGGGTCACCAAAAGTTAGACATGACTTAGCAACTAAAACAACAACATTCTGGTTTAACTGGTCTGGGAAGTGGCTGAGGTTTTATAACACTCCCCAGGTGGTCTAATGTACAGCCAGACTAGAGAAACACTGGTAGACACTCGGTCTCCTGAGTATGGGGCACATAATTATCCACAGGGTACAGGAAGGAACTACCCAAATCTGTGTGTTTAATCTGAAAGGAGGGCTTCCCTGGTGGTCCAGTGGGTAAAGAGTCCGCCTTGTAGTGCAAGGTGCACCGGTTTGATACCTGGCCCAGGAAGATCCCACGTGCCACAGAACGGCTGAATTGGTGCATCCAATTACGAGCCAGTACTCTGGAGCGCATGTGCCCAGAGCCAGTGCGCTGCAACAAGAGAGGCCACTGCGATGGGAGGCCCACACAGGGCAAAGAATAAAGACAGACAAAAATAAATGGATAAAAAAATCAATAAAAGGCCAAAAAAATTGTAAAAGAAAAATTGGGTGTAATCTGAAAGGAGAAAGATATTAAGTCATCCGATATTTAATGGATGGCACAACCACGGCACCCGCCTATGTCTGATGGCCAGGTACGATACTGAGAGAGAGGTGGGGGTTTCCAAGGAGTCCTCACTCCTTTGTCCATTTTCAGTGTGTAGCTACCCACCCCTATTAATCTGTCCCCAGTCAGTGATGTATAGATTTCTCTTAAAGAGAAGAATCCTGACAATTTATAAGGAGAAGGGAAATAACCAGAAGACATTTTGAGCCATGAGAGGTTTCCTAATTATGTGATGACAAAGTACTCACAAGAACTGTAGCACTCACAGATGAGCTGCGTAGTTTTCTTTTATAAAATGACAAGGGTTCCAAATATGTTGCCTTTTTTTGGGGGGGGGGGTCATGACAAGGGGATGAAGGACTAGTTTATTTGGCTGATATTTTTATGAAAATAAATATATTTCAACTATCTAAGACAAAAGAACATTTTAACAGTGACTGAGAGAGAAATTGCTAGGAAACTTGAGCTGTGGAAAAGGATAGTTGGAAATGTCCCCACTGTGATATGATTTTGTTGTTAAAGCCAATATAATGTGAGATACCAGAAAAAAAATTACCTTACATGTAAACTTTAAAGGCTTGGATTAAATATATTTTAAATAAAGAGATTTCATGGAATTTTTAGCCCATTTGCTCCACATGAATAACCTAACACTTTTCAACTGGCTTGAAAGAAGACCTGACTGACACCCAGCAAGACGGAAATTTACTAGCAAAATTTCAATTGAAAACCTTCCCAAATTGGTGAATGGGGCTGAAAACGAGCACTGTGACTTAGGAGGCACAGCCAATGATGAAGTTCCTTCGGTTGACAAGTATGTCTCTTGTGTTATATCTTTTTATTTATAAGACACTAAAAATAAGTACTGAATTAAACTGAACTTAGAACCAGACCACTGAATCACTGTCACACAGAATTAATCAATTTTTAAAACATTAAAATAGTTTGTCTCAGAAAGAACTCAAAATGTCATCAAATATGATTTCAATGAAAGTCAGAATAACATATCGATGGGGTACATGATTCCAAAAAGTGTGGGCCATACTCTCTTTAAGAGGCCATGCTCTGCTTTGAGATCAGACCTGTTGTGAGGAGAGAGGAGGTTTGCACGGCGTGCTGTGGACACTGGCGACCCAGCAGATTGGGACTATACAAAAGGAAACATTTTAAATCCTATCTTACAGACTGAGCCATGAAGAAACTTCTGGAACTCTGCTAAAGACTGGCTTAGAAATCAAGCATAATTGCTTCAACAGGCAAACACACGTTTCACTAGTTCAACTGAACCTGGGGAGAGACAGTGCCTCCTATTTTGATTCTCTCAGCATCTCGCATGATGATTTCATATAGTGAGTGTGCAAGAGATGTGGTGGACAAAAGAAATGACTTTTTGGTGGAAAAAATGTACCTTTCTGTAGATCAGTGGGGTCCATTTCTACTAATGTAACACAAAATCACCATTCTTTTTTTTTTTTACACTTTTTTTTTTTTTGGCCACTTCTATTGGTCTTTCATTTATTTATTTTCATCCATCTTTGTTCTTTAGCCTGTGTGGGCCTCCCATCGCACTGGCCTCTCTTCTTGCAGAGAACCGGCTCTGAGTGCTTGCACTCCAGAGCTCGGGCTCGGTAGTTGGACACATCAGTCCAGCCTCTCTGCAGCACGTGGGATCTTCCCAGGTCAGGGATTGAACCGGTGTCCCTTGCACTGCAAGGCGGTGTCCTTACCCACTGCACCACCAGGGAAGCCCCCAAAGTCACCATTCTTATCAAGGATAATGTGTTCTGATTCAGTATCTACAGTGGTCAGCCCCTGGGAAGTAGAAAAATTATTAACTGGTATCCCTGAATTATAAAAAGTCTCTGTTAAATATAGTACAGTGGAAAACTACAAGACAGTGTTCTGAGCCCCAGAAGACACCCACTTTCAATGTGTTAGAATGATCTGTTTCACACCCCATGTATTAATATTTGCTGTAGCCGCTGAAATCACTAAACATCTTGTTCTTACTATGGTGCCTATAAAAATGCCTGTACTGTTATTATAGAGATTATATCTTATACCATCACAGAAACACTGTTTCTGTTCTTGTGAAATCTTACTCTGAAAAGCAAATCTTTAGGCAAACAGATTAGATCTGGGCAATAAGTGTTCATGAACAGTTTTCATGTATTCATACACCTTGCCTTTGGTTTCTTTACAATGTCAGGGTCTCAGGTGACCTAAACTAGTTGTGCGTGATGCCCTCATCAGCTCGCCTCTCAGAACACATTAATGAGCAGAAGAATCCCCCAAGGGCTGGGGACCACGTGCTTCTCTCACCTGAGGTACTCCTGCTCCGGGAAACTGAGGATACAGCACATGTAGGTCAAAGACATCCTCTGTGAGATTAAAATCCATCCCCAATCTCAGGCAGCATTTAGAGCACCCCTCTACCCTTCCACTGCTTTGTTACTTTTCAATATGGGGCAGAAACATCTGAAGTTTAGTAAGACAAAAACCTCCTGTTTCTTACGATTCTCCACAAAGTCTCCATCACATACAACTGTTCTACTCCTTTTGTTTCCTTTGCTTGCTGATTGAAGAGGAAGAGGAGACAGAAAAGGAAAAAGGAAACCCAGTCTAGGCTTCTTAGTCCACCAGGACATCTTATTTTTCCTTAAACCCAGATGTTCAATAACACAACGCCTGCTCTAATTATTCACAACGGCTACTTGATTTGAAAGTTATGATAGAGACTTGATACTCAGTTCTACAGAGTATGTAACACTGCACTGAGGTGCCACACGGGGAGGTGGCTTGAAAAGGATGGGGTACGCCTGAAAGAAGATTCAAGCAGGAGGTCTCTGGAGGCAAAGTCTGTAATTACCAAATACATGACCTGGACAGGTGAGAATCCACAGCATCCATAAAGCTATTATCAAAATGCCTATTTAGAAAAGCACCCAGGAAACTCCCCAAAATGTGATCTTGGGAGCACCCAAGTTCATGACAAGAGGTGTTTTCTGTCTCCCTTCTTAGTAAGGCTAACTGAATGCACATTGCCCAGTCCTTCTGGACTCTTTTTCTCATTTGCTGCTAATTCTCCTGACATTTATAGGATGCAAGGTGGGAAATATTTTACTCCGTTTACTATCTAAGCACCTACTTTGTGCCCAGCATTGTGATGAGTATTTTAGGAGACAAGATGAACATGGTTAGAGAGAACTATAAAGATGAATAATAAAAGAAAGAAGCTGGAGAAGAATTCGGACAAGGAAGGGCTCAATTAAGACTCATCCCTGGGCTTCCCTGGTGGTCCAGTGGCTAAGGACGCTGCCTTGCAGTGCAAGGGGTGCCGGTTCGATCCCTGGCCTGGGAAGATCCCACATGCCACAGAGCTGCTGGACCGATGTGGCCACCTACTGAGTTGGAGCTCTGGAGCACATGCGCCCAGAGCCGGTGCTCTGATGGGATGCAATGGGAGGCCCACACAGGCCAAAGAACAAAGATGGATGGAAATAAATAAAGCAATGAGTGGACTTTTCAATTTATTTGGGGCCCCTCTACCCTTCCACTGCTTTGTTACTTTTCAATATGGGGCAGAAACATCTGAAGTTTAGTAAGACAAAAACCTCCTGTTTCTTACGATTCTCCACAAAGTCTCCATCACATACAACTGTTCTACTCCTTTTGTTTCCTTTGCTTGCTGATTGAAGAGGAAGAGGAGACAGAAAAGGAAAAAGGAAACCCAGTCTAGGCTTCTTAGTCCACCAGGACATCTTATTTTTCCTTAAACCCAGATGTTCAATAACACAACGCCTGCTCTAATTATTCACAACGGCTACTTGATTTGAAAGTTATGATAGAGACTTGATACTCAGTTCTACAGAGTATGTAACACTGCACTGAGGTGCCACACGGGGAGGTGGCTTGAAAAGGATGGGGTACGCCTGAAAGAAGATTCAAGCAGGAGGTCTCTGGAGGCAAAGTCTGTAATTACCAAATACATGACCTGGACAGGTGAGAATCCACAGCATCCATAAAGCTATTATCAAAATGCCTATTTAGAAAAGCACCCAGGAAACTCCCCAAAATGTGATCTTGGGAGCACCCAAGTTCATGACAAGAGGTGTTTTCTGTCTCCCTTCTTAGTAAGGCTAACTGAATGCACATTGCCCAGTCCTTCTGGACTCTTTTTCTCATTTGCTGCTAATTCTCCTGACATTTATAGGATGCAAGGTGGGAAATATTTTACTCCGTTTACTATCTAAGCACCTACTTTGTGCCCAGCATTGTGATGAGTATTTTAGGAGACAAGATGAACATGGTTAGAGAGAACTATAAAGATGAATAATAAAAGAAAGAAGCTGGAGAAGAATTCGGACAAGGAAGGGCTCAATTAAGACTCATCCCTGGGCTTCCCTGGTGGTCCAGTGGCTAAGGACGCTGCCTTGCAGTGCAAGGGGTGCCGGTTCGATCCCTGGCCTGGGAAGATCCCACATGCCACAGAGCTGCTGGACCGATGTGGCCACCTACTGAGTTGGAGCTCTGGAGCACATGCGCCCAGAGCCGGTGCTCTGTGATGAGAGAGGCCACTGCAATGGGAGGCCCACACAGGCCAAAGAACAAAGATGGATGGAAATAAATAAATGAAAGATCAATAGAAGTGGCCAAAAAAAAAAAAAAAAAGACTCATACCTAAAGTGCACATTCCAGGGAAATATGAAGATCCTCTGGGAGCTCTTCACAAGTTTAGCCCCACACTTAAGTCTGTAATGCCCCCAGGGGAGGCAGCTGTGAGAGCAGAGTCATGTGACTCACTGCACGTAGCCCTGAGCCAAGAGGGCAGTCGGAACTGAAGCCTTGCCCATGTGCTGCTGGCCAGGCACAGTGTCCACTCCCAGGATTGCCTTTTCCATGTCACACAAGGGCACTGCCCCGACAAGGGCAGGCCTGCAGGGAAGGCAGTAACTTCAGAGCCTGTAGAAATTTCTCATCTTTGTTGCCACGCAGTATTCACAGCATATGCTAACTTTATATTGTTGTGTGCTATTCTTGCTTTTGTATTTTTAAAATATCAACTCCCTAGCTAGACTTCATTTGAGTGGCATGTCTCTCTCTTGGGTGAATCATTCCCTCAGGGGGTTCCCTGAGTTGGTTCTGGATGCCTATGCTTCAGGCCCCTGTTTGGATCAAGAGTAAGTGACTATGGTTCGTACCCAGCCACTGAAGGTTAACGAGAATTCCATGGAGTGTGTGGTAAAGCACTGTCATTGCTTTCCAGGGTTTTCTGGTTCACCTCTTTGTACCTGGCCATGAAGAGACACGAAGCTACTCTTGAAAACATGTATCCTAGGCTCTAAGTTTAGTTTCCACATCCTCAGACACTCCTGCTGAAGGAAAACTGGGAATTTAGAAGGTTTTTTTTGAGACTGTCTCGTATGATATAACAATGGCTTTGAAGAGTGAGGAAGCAAGATCCATTTCCTCTTTAGGCAGTGGTCTGGTCATACACAAACTATTTTTAATCCTGCATTCTACTGCTAAGGAGACAATTTGCTCAATAAGGGAAATTGTAAGTGTTTTATGTAAATCCTACAGTTGCCACTCTTTCTTTTGTAGAAATAGGCTCTACACAAGGAGAAGCTGATCCAATGGTTAAAGTATGAAAGACTTGGCTGTTGTAGAAAAAATATTTTCTTCCAACATCCAGGCAAAGACAATGTCCAAAATTCCTACAGTCTGATAAAATTAAAACCACATGCTGAATGGTGTCGAGTTGGTTTTTCTCCCCCGTCCTTTTCTTACGTAGAGAAAAATATGTAATCATACATCTAGAAATTGAGTAATGGATACTAATAAACAATACTAGTTTCTGAAACTGAGTGTTGAAATTCTTACAGTGTTAAAATAGAAAATAAGTAATAACAGTTGTGCAATAATGTCACACTACAACTATATATTTGTAACTGCTGAAACAGAAAAGTTTCAGATTTTTGTCTCAGCCCTCAAATGCACAGGTGAGTTTTGATGGAAGGAGCTCAGTTAGAATATTTTCTACTTCCTCATCTTGTTCCCCTGTAGTTTACAGTCAGTGTTTGGGGAAACACTGACTGAGATTTAATTATGACATTATGAACTGTTAAATAAAAGTGCTTTTTTATTCCACTGTTTAAGGTCTGTGGTTCCTAGCAGAAAGGACTGTATACCTTTAGGTCACCCACAATTGCAATCTCATGGCTGATGGGTTTTGGAAGAGAGTTTAAAATTGGGGACTGTTCTTTCAAATATACACTATGACTCCACCTACTTTTGCTTTTAACAGAACACTGCCAAGATCTACATCATTAGCCAAATTTAGTGTATCACATTCTGCCTCTCTGGTTGGTTTTAGAAAGAAGTGCAAATCTTACTTTGAGAACAAGGCCTGGCCCACATTTGTTTAAAATGCCCCAAGGCGATCTGATTCCTGGCATGGATGCCAGCAGAAAAGCAGCCTGCAGGTACTGGAAAGGTAGTGACTTTTGGCATTTGGTAGTAAGCACAGTCTTTGAAATGAGCAAGAACCCTTGTCCCACCTCTAACCTACTTGTTGTCTTTTAACGTCTATGAGATGGGGATAGTGAAGATCTACTTTGAGATCCATGAATTGGAGTTTTAAGAGAAGCCTGGCTTCCCAGGTGGTGCTAGAGGTAAAGAACCTTCCTGTAAATGCAGAAGACCTAAGAAATCAGGATCAATCCCTGGGTAGGGAAGATCCTCTGAAGGAGGGCATGGCAACCCACTCCAGTATTCTTGCCTGGAGAATCCCTTGGACAGAGAAGTCTGACAGGCTACAGTTCACGGGGTCGCACAGAGCTGGACACAACTGAAGCGACTTAGCACACATACTATAGGCAGCTTCTTAGGGTTGATTGATCAAGACCAGAAGACCTCATCAAGAATCTTGATTTGCAAAGTGAAATGAGATAGTTGTTCAAATACTGAGAATCTTCCAGTAGCTTGTCTGGGTCTAAGATAATTAAAGGAGGATCATTGATAGGATTATTTCTGAATGGACTGAAATCTGCTCTCCATAAATCATTGCATCTCTCAATTTTATCCAGCAGGTCTGTTAGCTTCAAGGTACCCAAAGTCTTGGCTGACCACATGGGAGAAAAAAGGATGAGGAATCTGACACTTCCAAATTACAGCCTTCATAACTCAGGCCAGAGTTGGCTTAGGGTTCCTCAACTGATTTGATTTTAACTACAGGTTTTCTGAAGAAGGTCATGCTTTACTTTCCAGCATATTCTGCCCTGTGATTACTGAAATCATTCAGGGATAGGCAGAGGCAGCAGGGGGCTCATGTGCTAGGTGGCCTGACACACCTCATGCACCACAATCTGAAGAGCTTCCATGGATGGGGGAGAACAAGGTGGGCAGGGAGGTGCAGTCCGATGGCAGGAGTTAGCTCTAATTTCCTTGAAGAAAACATGTGATCAGATTTGGTTAATGGGGAAAGTTTTCTATTTAGAAGTAACTACCTTACTCCACCATAGTGGGTGAAAAACACGAATGTTATCCTCACCTTTCAGATAAAAGTAAGAGTGTTGAAACACACACAAGAACTCTGTATTAGAACATTAACTTAGAGATGCCTTCCCCAATACTCCAGCATTCCTGTGCCCAATTTATGAGGACACAGACCTTTGTTTTTTTTAACACTGCTGAGATTTCTGAGAGGGCCAAGTTCAACTTTTGACTGTCTGTTTTATTTTCTTCACCAGCAACTGGAGAGTATAACCTTTCCAAATGACTCAGTGCTTCATCTTTAATTCATTTTTCTTGACTGGGAACCTGGACATTTTTCTTTGCAAGTGCTCAAGAAGCACATGTTTCACTTTTTAAAGAAAATGTTACAGTTCTTCCTCTGCCATTCTGGATACACAGTGCACTTAGTAAATGGCTGACTGAATACTAATTTTTTAAAAATACATAGTCTGGTGCTATGAAAGAAGTCATGTACTTCTAAATAGAACATTTCCTTCAGTAAAAAAAAAATGAATGGATTAGCATGTAGGTAGGTGAAAATTATTATCTCCATTCTCATTTTTGGATTGAGTGGTACAAATGTGCGCAGTGTATTATGTTCTGTAACATTTTATGTAGTGTCTTATGTCTTAATTAAATATTTTAAAACAAAAAAGAAAAAAAGAAGCGGATGAATGATGAGTCTTCCACTATTAATGTTCAAGTCTAAGTCATCACCATGCCAGTCTCAAGGGAAAGGGGAGAAGAAATGAGGTGCTCATGGACTTAAGTTGGCAGAAGCAGTTCCTTTATCTTGGGGCCCAAGGTCACAATTCAGACTCTCTCCTTCTCTTCAGGGACCGCACTGGAGAGAGAGGTGGGAGAAAGTAGCAGGCAAGGAGAGCAGAGTAGATTTGGCTACACCTGATCACTACAGAGGCGTCTCAACTGTACTCTGGTGAGACATGGTAAAAGGAGTATCACTCCTGCAGTGGCTGCCGAGTGCCATTCTGGTACAGGGGCACCCTCAGACCTTGTGCCTCATGCATTAGTGTTTGAAAAAAACAAAAAACAAAAACCACTCAGCCCAGCCAAAATGGACTGAAGTACAGACACTCACACATAGAAATTTTTCAATATTATTTTCTGCCTCCTATGGGAGTTTATGGTGACCTATAAAAGAAAAAAACTTTCTGTACACATAACACACATATTAGAGAACCTTTCTTAACTGCTTTGCAGTGAGAGACTGGCATTAGAGTTTCAAACTCATCTTAATTCATTTTTCCCTTGTTTAACACTGCTGAGATTTCTGAGAGGGCCAAGTTCAACTTTTGACTGTCTGTTTTATTTTCTTCACCAGCAACTGGAGAGTATAACCTTTCCAAATGACTCAGTGCTTCATCTTTAATTCATTTTTCTTGACTGGGAACCTGGACATTTTTCTTTGCAAGTGCTCAAGAAGCACATGTTTCACTTTTTAAAGAAAATGTTACAGTTCTTCCTCTGCCATTCTGGATACACAGTGCACTTAGTAAATGGCTGACTGAATACTAATTTTTTAAAAATACATAGTCTGGTGCTATGAAAGAAGTCATGTACTTCTAAATAGAACATTTCCTTCAGTAAAAAAAAAATGAATGGATTAGCATGTAGGTAGGTGAAAATTATTATCTCCATTCTCATTTTTGGATTGAGTGGTACAAATGTGCGCAGTGTATTATGTTCTGTAACATTTTATGTAGTGTCTTATGTCTTAATTAAATATTTTAAAACAAAAAAGAAAAAAAGAAGCGGATGAATGATGAGTCTTCCACTATTAATGTTCAAGTCTAAGTCATCACCATGCCAGTCTAAAGGGGAAAAGGGGGAGAAGAAATGAGGTGCTCATGGACTTAAGTTGGCAGAAGCAGTTCCTTTATCTTGGGGCCCAAGGTCACAATTCAGACTCTCTCCTTCTCTTCAGGGACCGCACTGGAGAGAGAGGTGGGAGAAAGTAGCAGGCAAGGAGAGCAGAGTAGATTTGGCTACACCTGATCACTACAGAGGCGTCTCAACTGTACTCTGGTGAGACATGGTAAAAGGAGTATCACTCCTGCAGTGGCTGCCGAGTGCCATTCTGGTACAGGGGCACCCTCAGACCTTGTGCCTCATGCATTAGTGTTTGAAAAAAACAAAAAACAAAAACCACTCAGCCCAGCCAAAATGGACTGAAGTACAGACACTCACACATAGAAATTTTTCAATATTATTTTCTGCCTCCTATGGGAGTTTATGGTGACCTATAAAAGAAAAAAACTTTCTGTACACATAACACACATATTAGAGAACCTTTCTTAACTGCTTTGCAGTGAGAGACTGGCATTAAAAACAGACATTGGAAGCATTTAAATAAAAAATCATCCAGCATCTCATATTGAACTCAGATTTTACATTGACATTTCCTGCAAGGGCAAATGGGAGACAAAAAAAGGCCAAATCTTTCAGCATATATTTAAAACAGCATGGCCACAGAGAGATGACTGGCAATGGAACAGTCATCACTCTGCAATTTTCACACAATAAATTGGGCAAAATCACTGCAATTTAGTATAAATGCTCCTTCCAGGTATATTTCTCGGAACAGCCATCATATTTTATTTTGATGGGTTTCTTTCCCTCCTTGCCTCTAACTTAGTTGCATTCTAGAATTTTTATTTAAAAGGTTCTATTATAATCATTACTTATTATTTTGTTTCAGATATATGGAGTTATTAAACCAATTATTAGTAAGTAAATAAACATTCAAAATGAGTTAGTGAAACAAATCATATAAAATTTACACCAGCTTTTAGAATGACAGTTTGGCACTGGAAAAAGTCCTCTGGCATATTACAAGAATGATTTCATTATAAGAATGAATGACTCTGATTAGGCACCACCCTTCACTCTGAGACTGTACTTATTTTAAAAGTTTATTTATTTACTTTTGAACACATCATACAGCATATGAGATATTAGTTTCCCAGCCAGGGACTGAATCCAGGCCCCCTGCACTGGAAGTCTTAAGCACTGGATCACCAGAAAAATCCCTGAAACTATATATTTTAAAAACAATGAGAAATCGGGGCAGAGGTAAATTCTTATCAGGGATGCCCAAGTAGTTCCTTGGTGAGGTCAAAAATTCTGTTTTGTATTTTAAAGTAGGGTGTGCCCTTCAAAGCCAGGGTTTCAGTTATGTTATTTAGGAAGCTCTGTGTGCTATATACCAAAATCATTAAAAATAAGAATAGCTCTTTTTTTTTAATTGAAGGATAATAGCTTTACAGAGTTTTGTTGTTTCCTGCCAAACATTAACATAGATCAGTCATAGGTATACATATGTCCCCTCTCTCTCGAACTTCCCTCCCAAGAATAGTTCTTTTACTCTCTGTAGATGTATAGGTTAGAAAACATTTCATGACTATTTGCCTTGGGAGTTTCACTTTTAATAAATCAAATCCGCCCAGGGGGGCTTGTATGCCACAAGAAATACAAAACTGAACTCCTTGACTGTCTTTCCCTCAAAAGACAGACACCACACTTCAGCAAGGTTGCTGCCATGTCCCTCAGCCCCTATCATGGCTTCTAGCTCTAACCTCACCAGCTCAGAGGAGGCCTGGGAGTATCTGCTGCTGACCTTGAACTGGGATGGGAGCTATGACCCAAACTCCAGTACTCTCACCAAAGTGAGGAAAGCTGGATTGAAATGATCAACCGTGTTCCCTCTTTATGGCCTGATCAATTCTGATAGTACAGTATGAACAGAAGGGCACAGACTCAACAAATAACATTCCTTGGCTGAGAACACCAACCCGGTATTCATCAACACCAGTTTCAACGTGTTACTGGGTGAAATGTAGAAAGAAGCCTGGTTAATACTTGGGGATGGAAAACAACCTTGTTTTGGAGAAAAGAGACTTTCCTTAGTTCTGATTTTTATTTGTTATGTTTTGAAGATGTTTCACTGAAGGCTGCCTACAGAGGTAGAAAAGTTGAAAGACCATGCTGATACATACCTTACAAGACTGAGGATGCTGGGACCCTGAGACATCTGCCTGGTCCCACCAGTGGATGACCCCTTGGGATTCTCTCAGTCTTGGCAAGAGAGCCCATGCACTGCCTTGGTTGTGTAGCTCAACCAAGCTGCACTGGCATCCATGCTACCAGGCTGCTCTGCTGAATATATCCACTGCGAGGCTCTAATGGATATGTGTACCTCTGCCAGGCTCCCAGAACTCTGTATGTAACCTCAGTGCAAAGACAGCCATTATGAGTGGCACCACGCTGATCCACAACATCTATTACACAGCAACACCTAAGGTATGAAAGAGAATATCAACCCCAAGTTCCTGTGGTAGCCTGGTGCCCAGTGGGTTATGATCCATAACCGATTCCCTTAAGTCTTTGCTTAGCAGAAAACATGAGAAGTATTAAGGGTTTCACCTCTAAAATAATGATTCCGGGCTTCCCTGGTGGTCCAGTGGGTAAGGACACCGCCTTGCAGTGCAAGGGGTGCCGGTTCGATCCCTAGCCTGGGAAGATCCCACATGCTGCGGAGCAGCTGGACCCACGTGCCCAATTACCGAGCCTGAGCTCTGGAGCGCATGCGCCCAGAGCCGGTGCTCTGCGACGACAGAGGCCACCGCGATGGGAGGCCCACACAGGCCAAAGAACAAAGATGGATGAAAAACAGACAAATGAAAGACCAATAGAAGCAGCCCATCTGCCCCACCCTCCCCATCCCACCCCCCAATAAAGAAATAAAGAAATAAATGTTAAAATAATGATTCCACTCCTGGGCAAGAGGACCAGACTAAGGCAAACTGCAGGAGGTAATAGAAGGACTCCTCAACCTTTTCCTCAACCACCTCATCCACTCTGACCCTCCCTCCATTAAAACAAAGTCTAGGGCAAAAAAAAAAAAAATCCATTTCACTACTGAAGGGATATTTATGTTATTCTTTATATTATTTTTCCAGGGACAGAGGTGTTTTGCCAAGAGACAAATACAGAGGAATAGAACAAATCATCGGAAGAAATTCTAATCGGAACATTTCAGGCTTCAGTTGCTAAGTGTAGGGTGGATCCCTTACATTCTGAACATCGGGAATTATAGGAAGAAATTAAAAATGGAAGGTGAAAATTTGAATCTCAATATACCACCTGCTCTCCATGTGGCCTTGGGCAAGTCATAGAACAACTCTGAATCTGCCAATTTCTCATGTGCAAAATAAAATTAGAAATCTTTTCAAACCAATTTCCCCTACTTCATCATAAAAGTACTGGATGAGGTGAGATCCTAAAGGATCTGTGAACCTCTGTGAGCGACTCCAGCATGAGATTATTTTTTCAGCATATCAAGGCTGTGACTAATTGGAATTATAACTCAAAGATTTAGAACAATCCATTTTTTTTTAAAGATTTATTTATTTATTTATTTTGGGGGGGTGGGGTGGGGAGGGAGGGGAGCAGGCGGGCCACTTCTATTGGTCTTTCATTTCTCCATTTTCATCCATCTTTGTTCCTTGGCCTGTGTGGGCCTCCCATTGCGGCGGCCTCTGTTGTCGCAGAGCACCGGCTCTGGGCGCATGTGCTCCAGAGCTCCGGCTCGGTGATTGGACACATCAGTCCAGCCGCTCCGCGGCACGTGGGATCTTCCCAGGCCAGGGATCGAACCGGCGCTCCTTGCACTGCAAGGCGGGGTCCTTACCCACTGGACCACCAGAGAAGCCCCACAATCCATTTTTATATTGGTTCTTGGTACCATCTTGTCAGAAAATCTAAAATTATATTAAATTTCACTTTACCCAGGAATGGCCATTGTTCACTCCTAGAAAGAAGCCAGTGGCAAATGTCAAAAGCAACTGTGGAACCCAAGCTGGGGCTGAGCCTTCCTTTTTAAACACAATTCTCTGGTGGTTAATTCCTTCAGTGTATACTTTCATGACAAACTTGAGATGGAATCGTGGAAATTCCTTTCAATCCATCTGGCACCAACAACACATCGATTAAATCCATACATTCACACTGAAACCAATAGAACATCTAACCCAAGTCCTTTGTGGGCATTATTTTTTAAAATGTACTTTCATCTGAGGGTTATGTCCTCACATGAACCCCTAAAAAGTCATTCAAGGGAAATAATTTCAAGTTCACCACATAATTGTAAGGCTTGTATCCGCCCTCTGCAATCCATCTCTCACAGTCTCATAGGCATCTCTTTATAAAAAAGGATGACTGCCCACCCAGGCGCAATGACAGAAGAAAATGTCCTTACTGTACAGCTTTACAGAGGGTAAGCAATCAGGAATGAACGAACAGTGGTGGGTATAAGAAGTCACCCCGCTACAAAAGGTGGTTCCTTGGAGGCTCAAGCCCAGAAAAACCCATGATCAGAAGGGTCTCGGCTAGTGTAGACAAAAAGATTTCAAGAGAATGTCATCATCTACCGAAAAAAGAGCTGCATGCCTGTAGTGGCAGCTACATGACAGCAGATCAAAGAAAGACACAGCCACGAGAGGCTGTAGACAGGCAGGGGCAGGAAAGCAGGCTGATGGTCTAGCTGAGCACTGCGTCATAGGTACCATTCAGAACGTGCTCCAACAGCTAAGAAGGTTACCCATCGGGAACGCTGTGGCGAAGTGTGGCTCAGAAATAGATTGTTTGGGTACCCTCGATTGATTTGCAGATTATGAAAAACATAGTGACAGCCATAAAAAAGAATGAAACATGGTCATTTGCTGCAAGGTGGATGGACCTAGAGAATTTTATACTAAGTGAAGTAAGTCAGACAATGACAAATATTGTATGATATCACTTGTAAGTAGAAATTTTAAAAGGATACAAATGAATCCATATACAAAACAGAAACAGACTCACAGACATAGAAAAGAAGCCTATGGCTACCAAAGGGGAGAGGGAGAAAGAAATTAGCAGTATGAGATTAATAGACACACACACACACACACACACACTCACTCTATTGTATATCGAATAGACAGACAACAAGGGATTACTGTACAGCACAGGAAACTATTCAATATAGCTGATGGGAGACGGCTGGACTGTTGATCTTATTTTCTCCTTTAAATAGGGAGAAAATGCAGCAAAGATAAAGCACACGTCCACTTTAACCTAAATACAGGGCGTGTGTTTCTTTCCTCGGTTAATCTGCCTGTGGACAGCAGTGTCTTCAGAGTATTATATAAATCACACTGTGAAAAAGCTTTAGGGTTAGTAAAGTGCTGTTACATCCGTTTTCTTTCATGTGCCCCCAATTACAATTCTGTAAGCCAGACAAGACAAAGAGTACTACTGTGTATCATAAATATACACATAATGAAGGAAACAGAGGCTGAGGAACTCTGATGGGATTCAGACCAGGCTTTTGTTACCACAGCTCATAGACCGGCCAGTCCTTGGCAATGGTCTGTCCTGGACCACGAGGAACACTGGGCCACTTTGACCTTCCCGGACAGACATTGTTCAGACACCACAATGCTGGCCAGTGACTTAAGAGGTCTCCCTTACTAGGATGGTTTTTCCCTGAGCCAATCCACTCCCACCCCCCAAACTCAGACCGCCAGGAGTTCGCTCAGCCTGCAAGGCAGTGGTCAGCTGTGTCTAGAAACATCCCTTATTTGTTCACGAAAGTCCTGCAAATATTTTGGCAAATAAATTCAGAAAGCCGGAAACGCTAATTATTAGGCAGAGACAAACCCACAGTAATAACATAAACAACAAAGTGCCTTTTCAGCGCTGCTATTCAATGTGCCTTCCTGTGGCCAGTGCCACGAAAAACACGCCGGGAATGGCCTGGAAGGGATGGAAGGGGAAATGGCCGCTTCCAAGACCTCGTCCTGTGGGCAGGCTGCAGCCCTCGCCTTTGCTACAGCAGATTCAGAGAGGAAGGGCGGGTGGGGCATGCGCAGGCAGGGAAAAATGGCACAAAGACTGAGGGCCTTAAGAATACTGGGAAGCTGGGACACACATAATTCTTTAACAGATGAACTGCTTTTGTTTTTAGGTTAGGAATAAAATGAATGGGGACATAAAGATTTTGCTCAGTTGGTAGGAAACACGTGTGAACCCGTCCTGTGTCCAGACAGATGCTCGTCTCAGTCCTTCGCACAGGCGTGTTGTGCCCTGTGTAAAGGTGTACGCTCAGAGGGGTCAACCCGGGACCTGAAACCCTTCCAGCATTCTGCCCACCCAGCTGTGCGCCTTGTTCAGGCAGGAAGAAACACGTTCCTGTAAGTGGACGCCTGTTTTCATTTGCACAAGGCACTCCCTGTGCTAGCAGGAGCCCTGACCTGGGTGGAGGTCTGCCCAAGTCAGCCTCTGGCCCTTCAAGCCTGTGTCATTTCAGGCAGCCTCGTCGGGCTGAATGTCCTGAACGTGAGTACCCGTCACGTAGGGCCTTACACCAGCCCGGTAAGAACTCTTCTGCTTCACTGTCCCAGCTGGAGCACTGAGCACAGCCCCATCCGCCCTGTCTCCTCAGGGCCATTGTGAAGACACTGCCAAGAGGCGAATCCTATTTCTTTCTTCAACATGTCCAGAAATGTCTTTCCCGCATATTAACATCTCATTCCTCCTCTTCATTCAAGTTCCAAGGATGGTTTTCCCTGAGCAATCACTCCCACCCCCCAAACTCAGACCGCCAGGAGTTCGCTCAGCCTGCAAGGCAGTGGTCAGCTGTGTCTAGAAACATCCCTTATTTGTTCACGAAAGTCCTGCAAATATTTTGGCAAATAAATTCAGAAAGCCGGAAACGCTAATTATTAGGCAGAGACAAACCCACAGTAATAACATAAACAACAAAGTGCCTTTTCAGCGCTGCTATTCAATGTGCCTTCCTGTGGCCAGTGCCACGAAAAACACGCCGGGAATGGCCTGGAAGGGATGGAAGGAAAGGGCCCGCTTCCAGGACCTCGGCCGGTGGGCAGGCTGCAGCCCTCGCCTTTGCTACAGCAGATTCAGAGAGGAAGGGCGGGTGGGGCATGCGCAGGCAGGGAAAAATGGCACAAAGACTGAGGGCCTTAAGAATACTGGGAAGCTGGGACACACATAATTCTTTAACAGATGAACTGCTTTTGTTTTTAGGTTAGGAATAAAATGAATGGGGACATAAAGATTTTGCTCAGTTGGTAGGAAACACGTGTGAACCCGTCCTGTGTCCAGACAGATGCTCGTCTCAGTCCTTCGCACAGGCGTGTTGTGCCCTGTGTAAAGGTGTACGCTCAGAGGGGTCAACCCGGGACCTGAAACCCTTCCAGCATTCTGCCCACCCAGCTGTGCGCCTTGTTCAGGCAGGAAGAAACACGTTCCTGTAAGTGGACGCCTGTTTTCATTTGCACAAGGCACTCCCTGTGCTAGCAGGAGCCCTGACCTGGGTGGAGGTCTGCCCAAGTCAGCCTCTGGCCCTTCAAGCCTGTGTCATTTCAGGCAGCCTCGTCGGGCTGAATGTCCTGAACGTGAGTACCCGTCACGTAGGGCCTTACACCAGCCCGGTAAGAACTCTTCTGCTTCACTGTCCCAGCTGGAGCACTGAGCACAGCCCCATCCGCCCTGTCTCCTCAGGGCCATTGTGAAGACACTGCCAAGAGGCGAATCCTATTTCTTTCTTCAACATGTCCAGAAATGTCTTTCCCGCATATTAACATCTCATTCCTCCTCTTCATTCAAGTTCCAAGGATATAAAAGAAGAAAGATTATAAGTTCCATGATGTGCTATGTGGCCAAGGACCACAGGTCCACTGTAATAGGACAACTTCCATTTTCCAAGCAAATCACAGTGGTTCCTGGGGCTAACTTTCAACCCTGGTCAGAGATCTTCAAGTTATTTCCCTAGAATTTTACAGTGCAACTCTGCTCAGCAACACCATGGCTGGCATCTCTAAGGCTGCCAATCAAACCCAAATTGGCTTGCTTCCCCACAGACTGTTGGGATACAGGCTCCTGACCAACTGCAGGGGAGCTGGCAGCTCACGACCGCTTCCAGAGCTGGCCTGGCCAGGGCGACGCCAGAATGACTGGTCTCATTGCCTTCTGGGATGACTATTAATTAGTGTGGTGGAAACGAGGCGCAGCCGCTTCGAGGAGCCGAGCTTCTGTTCTTTCCTTCTGAGGGACGTGGCACTGGCCTCTCGTCAGAGCCAATGTCTGCATCCTGAGATGCACTGGGGAGGGTTTCTGGCCCCCCGTGAGGCAGCCTAGGGGGGTACCTAGGACAGAAGACCTTCCAAGGAGATCTTTGTTGGGGAACAAGAAAGATGACACAACTCCAGTATCATTAAAAATCTGACTTAAAAACCAGAGATACATATTCAGCAGCAAAATGCAATGATATGTTAGAGACTACATCATTCTAGACACAAGAAAGGAGAAAAAGGACAAATGTTTCATTGAGAAGTGCCTCAGAGCATGGCATAAAGAATGTGTGGTGACAGGAATCCAGCCCCATTGAGGAAAATCTGAGCTCAGTGACAAGATCCTCAGCAGGCTTTATTAGGCATTTGTACCAAGTGCATTGCTCAACATGCTGTGAATGAGAACGCATGAGTCACAGGACAGCACCCCTTGACTCGAGTCGACAGCAAAGGACATCACTTATTTAACCGTGGAAGAGGGTGACTGATGACTCTCAAGGGCTTTCTAGAAAGAAACAGTGTCGCATTGCATGGATGAGTGAATTAAAACATGACTCTCAAAACAAGCATCCCCAAACTTTTATAAAAACATAATTATTTAGAAATATTGAAAAGTTTTTTTATGAAAGACTGCATATGCTTCACAGTGCACCAAAGTTTCTAAGCTATAGGCAAAACTGACACTTTTATTGAACCACTGTAATAGGACAACTTCCATTTTCCAAGCAAATCACAGTGGTTCCTGGGGCTAACTTTCAACCCTGGTCAGAGATCTTCAAGTTATTTCCCTAGAATTTTACAGTGCAACTCTGCTCAGCAACACCATGGCTGGCATCTCTAAGGCTGCCAATCAAACCCAAATTGGCTTGCTTCCCCACAGACTGTTGGGATACAGGCTCCTGACCAACTGCAGGGGAGCTGGCAGCTCACGACCGCTTCCAGAGCTGGCCTGGCCAGGGCGACGCCAGAATGACTGGTCTCATTGCCTTCTGGGATGACTATTAATTAGTGTGGTGGAAACGAGGCGCAGCCGCTTCGAGGAGCCGAGCTTCTGTTCTTTCCTTCTGAGGGACGTGGCACTGGCCTCTCGTCAGAGCCAATGTCTGCATCCTGAGATGCACTGGGGAGGGTTTCTGGCCCCCCGTGAGGCAGCCTAGGGGGGTACCTAGGACAGAAGACCTTCCAAGGAGATCTTTGTTGGGGAACAAGAAAGATGACACAACTCCAGTATCATTAAAAATCTGACTTAAAAACCAGAGATACATATTCAGCAGCAAAATGCAATGATATGTTAGAGACTACATCATTCTAGACACAAGAAAGGAGAAAAGGACAAATGTTTCATTGAGAAGTGCCTCAGAGCATGGCATAAAGAATGTGTGGTGACAGGAATCCAGCCCCATTGAGGAAAATCTGAGCTCAGTGACAAGATCCTCAGCAGGCTTTATTAGGCATTTGTACCAAGTGCATTGCTCAACATGCTGTGAATGAGAACGCATGAGTCACAGGACAGCACCCCTTGACTCGAGTCGACAGCAAAGGACATCACTTATTTAACCGTGGAAGAGGGTGACTGATGACTCTCAAGGGCTTTCTAGAAAGAAACAGTGTCGCATTGCATGGATGAGTGAATTAAAACATGACTCTCAAAACAAGCATCCCCAAACTTTTATAAAAACATAATTATTTAGAAATATTGAAAAGTTTTTTTATGAAAGACTGCATATGCTTCACAGTGCACCAAAATTTCTAAGCTATAGGCAAAACTGACACTGGGGTTGGGCTGACAGTTCTATTAATGGTCATGTGGAGTCTAAAACTCAAACCCAGAATTAACCATGAGCCCGACATCCCTCACCTTCCAGTTTTCTCTGTCCCTTCTCTCAGCTAAAATGAATTAAAATGGTCACCAGAACTGGTGCTTCAAACTGTCCCCAGCCCCCTGACCTGCTGTAACTCATCTTCTACTCCACTGACACTGAGCCAGCCAAGATGAGCAAGTCTGAGGGGCGCGTTTCAGTTCTTCTCTCGTCTTCTTTTTAGTGTTTGATAATACTGACCACTCTGTCTCAAACTGTATTCTGTGATTTTCTGATACTGCATCAGAACCAGAATGTAGAATACCAGTAGCACCTGGTAGTTTTTCGAGACTACCAGTGGCCCCTTCTCTTTCTAGCAGAACTTTTGAACTTCTGCGAGGCACTTCACCTGAGGTCCCTAGTCACCTTCTACCCTAACATGTCCTCCAGGGACCTCTAACCCACTTCCCAGGCCCCTGAAGCCTGTCTTTCTCTCGGTCTGTCAGCTGGTGCTGTGCTCACTCACTCAGTTGCCTTAGCCAGAAACTCTGGACAGTCCCCGCTTCTCTCTGCCTCCTGGACCACCTACTGCCACTCAGTATTATGCCGTCTACGGCTGACCCATCAAGCTGTTTCCCTTCTCTCCACCCCGCATCCACTGCCGTGGGTCAGGAGCTTGTTCTGCTCTGTGGATCACAGCCACAGCTCTGTCCTCTCCTCCTGCACTCGGGGAGCTCTCTCTGAAATCCATCTTCCACACAGATACTAGAGAGCTTCTCATGAACATACAACTCAAAATCCTCCAACTTCCATCCCCATTTCCCACTTTCTACAGGACAGAATTTCTGACGGGAGCCCTGCAGAACCTCCGGGTCTCCTCAGTTCTCACTCTGCACCATTAATCTTAGCCAAGTCCGGCCCCCTTCCAAGCCTATTCGTATCACCATGCTTCTCTCTTGAGGAGCTCTTTGCTGTGCAATCCCAGCTTTCAAAACTGCTACTTGTCCTCCCCTAACCAGATCAAATGCCTCCTTTTCTTGGAAGCCTTTCCTGCCCCTCCCCATGCCCACTCCCGGCAGTTACTTTACTCGGTCAGTCTCACAGAGGATCTAGGTTGCCTGAGGACAGGGACCACCATGTCTCTTTCCTCTCCTCCTTTCTGTGACTCCTAAAGTGGTCAAGCACCTTTTACACTATCAATACACACCTAGCGGAGAAACAGAGAAGACACTGCCTCCTCTTGGACCATCACAGCTGTACCTAAGCTTATATCCTCTCTCTCTGTGTATACAAACCTCTGATGGGGAATGTACACATGTGTTTATTTCACCTAACAAATCTAAGATGGGGAAGGAGAGGCAAAGTTGTACGGTTTGCCTAAAATCTAGAAGGATTCAGAAACCCAGATTTTCATATAAAAGAACTGTTTTTTTCTTTATGACTGACAAAAAGCTTCAATAATAAAACCCCTTTATAATAAAACAAGATGCCTATTGTGCAGGACATACCTCATCTCCCGCGGCAGAATTTTAAACATTTAATGAAAAGTCTCCTGATAGGTATCATTACCTGGATATTTGACTATTTCTGTGTGAGGAGCTAAGATCTCTGGTCTTTGCAGAGAATATACAGAATTTATGCTCTAAGGTCACGTTTGGTCTTGCTAGAGGTCACTGAAAAGGACCCAAATTCAGTGGGACGAGTAGACGACATCAAGCCAGCTTTAAAAGCACTGGTCTAACTGTTCTGCCTTTGTTTCTACCTGCAGGCCGTGTCCCTGTGTTGTTCCTCCACTCGGCCTTCAGCCTGGTTACTCCCCAGCCCCCACCAACAGCGCCCCGTGTGGTCTGAGTCAGGGGAGGTGATTACAAATGCGGGTGGCAGCACACAGTGGGACGGGGGTGCTTGCTGTACTTTAAGTGCTGCTGCCCTCCTGTTTGCTACAAAGACCCCCTCACTCTCCTCTCGCCATCGTTTTTCAGCCTCATGCCAAACATCCCATATACCAACCAAGCTGGCAGCTCGCCTTCGAAGTAAAGTTTCAGAGGAAGGTGTTCTGGGGTTTGGTTTTTTTTTTTTTTTTTTTTGGCTCATGAGGCTTTCTCTTTCAGCCCTGGGTGAAAATCAGCACAGATTCCTGTTCTTATCAACGGAGTGCTTAAGTCAACAGAGCTGGTGCCAGAGTCAATAGGATATGGAAGACGAGATTCTGCTGAAGATTATTTGTAACGCTGCCGACCCACAGCCAGGAGTTCACACTTTGTGAGAAAGAGCATGAAAGGGGAAGTGGCCAGAACTTCACAATACACCATTTCGCCCTGCCCTCATTTCAACAGACTGTCCCTTATGCAAGTTGACCACTTTTCCCACTTAGGACAGTGTCTCCTTTGCCTGGATTCAGATCTCAGAAGCACAAGACCCTTTGGCAGAGGGATGAGAAAAAGGGACAGAGTGTCACTGTACCGAAGCAGTATAGCCATGGTTTGCCAACCTGTTCTGCCCTGTTAAGGCCTGGAAGCTCCGCGCCCACTGACCTGGGTATACTGCTCCTGGTTCTCACACCCTCCCCCGGCAGCAGGATTCAGACAGGTGGCTCTTCCAGCCCTTTGCTGCAACATGGATTTACCTCCTCTTTCCAGGTTTCCATATGCCCTCTCCATGAAGTACTGGTGCTCGGCTATGGGGCCTTGGGAAGACTCTTAATTCAGTGCTCTAGCTCCCATCTCTTCTCTTTTATCTTTCGGAACACAGAACCTTTTGCAGGCAGCTTAGGTATCTCAGTATCTGAGGAGGAAACCTCAGATATTTTGCTCTAATATCTGTAATTATATCCCTGGCCTTGCATTTACAGTTACACTTTTTCTAAAGAGCTGAAAGAAGCTGACTCTCCCTGATTTGTACTTTTGATGTCAAGGCAGAGGTGACTTGATCTCCACTTTGCCAGTGAGGAAACTAAGACAAGATGTGGCTGAAGGGTTTATATGCTGGTAGTCAGTGGTGAGGCTGTCAAAGTCGTGGCTCTTTGAAACATACACGTATGTTTTATTACATTTTTCTTTTCTCTTTCTGTAAAATTGAAGGTATTTTTTAAAGGAAGTGTGAGAAAAAGGTAGAGAAGAACTGCTTTCCACCCAACGATGCCAATAGGAAGAACATTCTAGAAAAACACCCTACAGGTCATTTTCCTTAACCCAGAAAAACAGAGAATCTACTGGTAGCAGTCAGGAGTCAGCTCTGAGCTGGAGTTATACAACTATGTGGCTCTGCTAGCAAATTTTAAACTACTTAGCTCCTCACTGGAAAATAAGGATGGGGTGGCTATCTTGAAGGGGTACTGTACACAGATAGGACTAACAAGGCCTAGTCCAAGGCAAACAGTTAATAGAGCTAGTTCTTATTATTATTTATACCACTGGGTGCATAACAGATCCTGACTTTGGTTAACAGTGAGCATAACATTTTGTTTTCAAAACCATTTACCACAAACGGTCAACCATGGAAACCATCCTCTCACCTTAAAACCAGACAGCCTTTCTAAGAGTCCAGATAGGCCAGAAGAGCCACCAACATGCTAGATTTTGCGTCATACCCTGAGAAATCTTGATCAACACGCAGTCTGAAAAATCAACCTGTGTGCCCATAACCACAAGTCATGGACACAGACATGCCGGGTATAATACAGAACAGCGCACAATGGCTACACTTGAGTGTCCTATTATTCCACTAAATTTCAATTTAGGACCTTAGTAAAAGACGACAAAAACGACAGCACTCTCATTAGAAAAAGCAATTACCTTATTATATTCAGCCTGTTTTCCATTTCCCCAAGAATCCCACTTGCATATCTTTCGGAACACAGAACCTTTTGCAGGCAGCTTAGGTATCTCAGTATCTGAGGAGGAAACCTCAGATATTTTGCTCTAATATCTGTAATTATATCCCTGGCCTTGCATTTACAGTTACACTTTTTCTAAAGAGCTGAAAGAAGCTGACTCTCCCTGATTTGTACTTTTGATGTCAAGGCAGAGGTGACTTGATCTCCACTTTGCCAGTGAGGAAACTAAGACAAGATGTGGCTGAAGGGTTTATATGCTGGTAGTCAGTGGTGAGGCTGTCAAAGTCGTGGCTCTTTGAAACATACACGTATGTTTTATTACATTTTTCTTTTCTCTTTCTGTAAAAATTGAAGGTATTTTTTTTAAAGGAAGTGTGAGAAAAAGGTAGAGAAGAACTGCTTTCCACCCAACGATGCCAATAGGAAGAACATTCTAGAAAAACACCCTACAGGTCATTTTCCTTAACCCAGAAAAACAGAGAATCTACTGGTAGCAGTCAGGAGTCAGCTCTGAGCTGGAGTTATACAACTATGTGGCTCTGCTAGCAAATTTTAAACTACTTAGCTCCTCACTGGAAAATAAGGATGGGGTGGCTATCTTGAAGGGGTACTGTACACAGATAGGACTAACAAGGCCTAGTCCAAGGCAAACAGTTAATAGAGCTAGTTCTTATTATTATTTATACCACTGGGTGCATAACAGATCCTGACTTTGGTTAACAGTGAGCATAACATTTTGTTTTCAAAACCATTTACCACAAACGGTCAACCATGGAAACCATCCTCTCACCTTAAAACCAGACAGCCTTTCTAAGAGTCCAGATAGGCCAGAAGAGCCACCAACATGCTAGATTTTGCGTCATACCCTGAGAAATCTTGATCAACACGCAGTCTGAAAAATCAACCTGTGTGCCCATAACCACAAGTCATGGACACAGACATGCCGGGTATAATACAGAACAGCGCACAATGGCTACACTTGAGTGTCCTATTATTCCACTAAATTTCAATTTAGGACCTTAGTAAAACGACGACAAAAAAACGACAGCACTCTCTCATTAGAAAAAAGCAATTACCTTATTATATTCAGCCTGTCCCATTTCTAAGAATCTTTCCACTATTACATAAACCACCTAAATGAGCTTTGAAGTGCCTCCAGGCAAGAGGACAGAGCTTGCCATGGATCTGTTGATAGGATAACGACAAGTGACTGCTACATGAAAAACTGAATTAGGGGTTCAAACTAGTTTTGAGCCTAAATTGGAAGAATCTCTTTCTGATTTTGATCCGGTGACCCAAATATTTCATATGGATCACATGTCTCCCTTACACGCTTTATATTTTTGTATCTTTAAACACATATACTCCTAAGTACACAGTATATGGGCTGTTGAATTTGCTTCTGGAAAAGAACTCTGCTTTTGTTTCTGTTTTTTTTTAATCACTTTTACCCCAGAAATGAATGTATTTAAGACTTTTCAAAAATGTGTCTTCTGGCAGGACCAAGGTACAGTGGCTTCCCATGAAGGACACAGGCCGTGGAGTTTGAGCCTTTTGGAAGATCGAAATCATGGCAGGTCCAGAAACTGATGCCCAATTCGAACTTACTGGTATCAAAAAATATTTCAACTCCTACACACTCACAGGGAGAATGAATTGTGTGCTCGCCACATACAGAGGTATTGCTTTGATACACTTATACTTCAAGTTAAGGCCTAAAAATACTCAGCTGTGAAAGCAAGCAACATAAACAGATTCTGAACTGTACATTATCTGTTATGTTCCCATGCCTGAAGAAACTAATGTCAACTCATCATGTGATACTCAATTTATACGATAAATTATGAACCTGGAAAAAAATAAATGCAGCGGCTGAAGAACCCTGTCTCATGAGAAATAAAGAACGGATCATCTTTGAGGTTGGATGTAACATAACAGCCTCCTCTTCATTCTTAGAAATTATAGGTTACATCAATTTCAAAATTAGAATTTTGGAAATGTTCAAAAGAAATTAAAACAGGGGGACTTCCCTGGTGGTCCAGTGATTAAAAATCTGCCTTGCAATGCAGGGGATACGGATCTGATCCTGGTTGAGGGACTAAGATCCCACATGCCACACGATGAGGTCAAAAAAAGGAGAAAGAAATTAAATTAGGAATATTCATCATGCAGCCAGACTAAACATAGGTGAAGTCAGTGCTATACAGGCTGGGTGAGTTCTCTGTTAATTCACTATTTGGGGTTTCATTTGTTCCTGCTTACTCTTTCTTTTTAAATGGCCCGAAAAGCCAGACACAAAGCAGCAAGATGCGAAAATGTCCTACTTTCTCTGTCCTGGTCTGTTCTACTCATTCATGAATAAACGTCTGAGTGCCTTTTAAGGAGATGAAGCCAAGACAGGCGTTTTCCCTCTGCTTACACTAAACTGGTACATTATATACCTCGGTTGGAAAGGTGCACCCCGTGCAATCTCTAAGAACAAAAGTGTAGCTCCTATCACGTACAGGCTGGTGTGGTGTGCATGACAAAAGCACCGATTCTACTTTCCTTTTGAGAAAGTACAAGTATGATGCATAAGATTTGCTCAGCTAGAAGCTCAATGTTTTGTGTGCAATAAGAAAGTTTAGTGCAACTAAGGGGAAAAGGAAAAAAAACCAACACCTATATTTTCAAAGAATTAACCAGGCACTTTAAAATCTGGAAATGAAGGCTTCCCTGGTGGTCCAGTGGGTAGAGAGTCCGCCTCGCACTGTAAGGGGGACTGGTCTGATCCCTGGCCGGGGAAGATCCCACGTGACGCAGAGTGGCTGGACTGATGTGTCCAATTACAAGCCAGCTCTCTGGAGCACATGCGCCTAGAGCCAGTGCTCTTGCAACGAGAGAGGCCATTGCAATGGGAGCCAAAGAATAAAGATGGATGAAAATAAATAAGGAACAAAAAACAATAAAAGAGATCAAAAATTAAAAATAAAAATCAGGAAACGAGAGAATTTGAAATAGTTTATTGGTTACTGGTTTTTGCCTCAGAAATGACTTCAATGGCATGATATGAAAGCACCCTTTACCCTTATAACAGCCCCAAAGAAATTACATAGAATTGTTTCCTAAGAATGGTGAGATGGCACCTTAGTGAAAAAATTTCTCTGAAAACAGAAATGGAAATATAGAAAGAAAACAAGGGTAAGAAATGATATGATTGGGCAGGGAAAATTAGGATTAAACCAGCAAAAGTAATTGCAAAAGATACACATAATTAAAGAAATCACAGAGAACCTTGTTAAAGACTTTTAAAAAGTCCCCCCCAAACACACACAGAAAGTCCCCTTTCATAAAAATAGGAATCAATGAAAGCAAACTAAAGCATCTGTGTTTCTTGGCTAGAGAAGTAAGCTATGTTTTAAAATCATGGCCCTCAAAGAATGATTTTCCAGGTTTATATTTTGATGATGTTTTGGTATACCTATAAAGCTAGCTCATTATCTCACCACTTTTTTTTCTCTTTGTTGGCTGAAATGAAATTTATTTTGCATGAAAACATGGGATATATTCATCACTGGAGTGAAAATCCCATTATTATACATGCAGAAACAAATACGATTACTCATATCAAGAAACAATTGCCATCACTGATAATGTTAATCTATTAGAGGGCAAGGATATTGAGTTTTAATTTCCTAGTGAAAGTTCCACTACCTTCCAATAATAATAAAAAAAAGTAATAAAATAAACTATAAAGAGGAGTCCTGTACTTATTTGCTATAAATGTCATGACCAACTATGAGAACAAAAAAAGAAGTGAATCTATCAAAGGCATCTATTGATACGGTATAATCGTATTAAATATAGGAAAGCATTCAATGTTTATAACTAGTTCTTACATTTTACTATAAACTTTAATCCAAACATACATACAGTAAACCTAGTCAAAGGAATAACACAAACTACAGCTAAATTCCTGGCATAGGGCTTGGCTCATGGGCTTTGTTTACTAAATATTTGTTGAGTGAACAGATAATCTAAATATCATTTACATTTGCTTTCAATTTTGGCATGGAAACGGCTTGCTTTTCAATGAAAGGCACTCCTGGGCCCACACAACTATTTTCATTCCCTAACTGGTGTGAGCAGAGGCTGTGATGTAAAGATATGGTTTTACCCTACTGTGAACCCACCACCTCTGGAGAAACTGAAAAGGCATCCAGGTTCTCAGTCTTGTCACTTCAGCCTCAGATTTTCCCTGTAAAAGCCAAGTGCGACAGCCCAGAACAGAGGAAATGAATATTTTACGTTCATACATGAGTATGTAAGTATATGGTATGTTGTTTATATAAAGAACTGAAGGATTTAGATGTATGTATTTCTTAGGAATGAAAGGTACATATATATATAGTCTATCTATAAACTTATTAGACTATTACATAAACTAGTATATATTAAACTGTTGCTGACAAGTAAGTAAGTAGATTATCTTAATCTTGAAACACACTGGAAATTTTTTCTGGAGTAAGTGATTATCATCAACATTTCATATACAATTTAGCTTTGGTGGCACATTTACATCTAAATGAATATTTTCTGATGGAGAAAAACCCTTTAAAAAGGATGAAACTTACCCCAGACTTCCACTTATATGACATCCTAAGATCATTTGAGAAACACAAATTAAACTCTTCCAATATGATCCTGGCAGAGAACGGAAATGACAAAGAAATATTACCAAAATTAAGATGATTTCTTTTTTTTTATCTTTTTTTTTTAATTTAATTTTATTTTTTTGGCCACTTCTATTGGTCTTTCATTTATTTATTTTCATCTATCTTTGTTCTTTGGCCCGTGTGGGTCTCCCATCACCGTGGCCTCTCTCGCTTCAGAGCACCAGCTTTGGGTGCATGTGCTCCAGAGCTCCAGCTTGGTAACTGGACACATCGGTAAAGCCGCTCCGCGGCACGTGGGATCTTCCCAGGCCAGGGATCAAACCGGCACCCCTTGCACTGCAAGGCCGTGTCCTTACCCACTGGACTACCAGGGAAGCTTTTTTTAAAATCTTTTTTAAAAACTATTTTTAAAAATTGAAGTGTAATTAACTAACAGTGTTGTGTGAGTTTCAGGTAGACAGCAAAATGACTTCCTTAGATAATTACTTTAAAATAATTACTTTTTAAAGTTATTTTTATGATCTTTCAATTTTGGCATGGAAACGGCTTGCTTTTCAATGAAAGGCACTCCTGGGCCCACACAACTATTTTCATTCCCTAACTGGTGTGAGCAGAGGCTGTGATGTAAAGATATGGTTTTACCCTACTGTGAACCCACCACCTCTGGAGAAACTGAAAAGGCATCCAGGTTCTCAGTCTTGTCACTTCAGCCTCAGATTTTCCCTGTAAAAGCCAAGTGCGACAGCCCAGAACAGAGGAAATGAATATTTTACGTTCATACATGAGTATGTAAGTATATGGTATGTTGTTTATATAAAGAACTGAAGGATTTAGATGTATGTATTTCTTAGGAATGAAAGGTACATATATATATAGTCTATCTATAAACTTATTAGACTATTACATAAACTAGTATATATTAAACTGTTGCTGACAAGTAAGTAAGTAGATTATCTTAATCTTGAAACACACTGGAAATTTTTTCTGGAGTAAGTGATTATCATCAACATTTCATATACAATTTAGCTTTGGTGGCACATTTACATCTAAATGAATATTTTCTGATGGAGAAAACCTTAAAGAGGATGAAACTTACCCCAGACTTCCACTTATATGACATCCTAAGATCATTTGAGAAACACAAATTAAACTCTTCCAATATGATCCTGGCAGAGAACGGAAATGACAAAGAAATATTACCAAAATTAAGATGATTTCTTTTTTTTTATCTTTTTTTTTTAATTTAATTTTATTTTTTTGGCCACTTCTATTGGTCTTTCATTTATTTATTTTCATCTATCTTTGTTCTTTGGCCCGTGTGGGTCTCCCATCACCGTGGCCTCTCTCGCTTCAGAGCACCAGCTTTGGGTGCATGTGCTCCAGAGCTCCAGCTTGGTAACTGGACACATCGGTAAAGCCGCTCCGCGGCACGTGGGATCTTCCCAGGCCAGGGATCAAACCGGCACCCCTTGCACTGCAAGGCCGTGTCCTTACCCACTGGACTACCAGGGAAGCTTTTTTTAAAATCTTTTTTAAAAACTATTTTTAAAAATTGAAGTGTAATTAACTAACAGTGTTGTGTGAGTTTCAGGTAGACAGCAAAATGACTTCCTTAGATAATTACTTTTAAAGTTATTTTTATGATCTATACTTTGTGTGTGTGCTCAGTCAGTAACTCAGTTGTATCCGACTCTTGTCACCCCATGGATTGTGGCCCGCTAGGTTTCTCTATCCATGGAATTTTCAAGGCAAGAGTGCTGCAGTAGGTTGCCATTCCCTTCTCCATGGGATCTTCTCAACCCTGGGATTGAACCCAGGTGCGTTGGCAGGTGGATTCTTTACCACTGAGCCACCTGGGAAGCCCTGTATCTATGCTATGAGTATCTTCTAAATGGGTCTGCTCAGTAAGCAATTAAAAAATATTCTTAGTCAGGCTGGGTATCAATTAAGTCTTTGTTACCTTTTATTTGACCTTGAAGACCAACAATATGAAATACAGAGGGATTTAAACAGAACCTCTTGTCAGCAGTTATTTGAAATATTTCTTCAAATGAAAAGGAATTCTGTGAAGAGGGTGAAAATAATCCATGAAATCAAGAGGTGTTACTACCATCTGGATCCATACCTCTTGCAAATTCTCTCTTACTAAGCTCTCCCTTTCATCATCATGGAAAAAAGGAAAGTGGACCCTCTTGGTTATGCAATCACCACCTCCTCTAAAACCACAGAGAAGCTGAGAAGTGAAGTGGGGCAGCTAGGGGAAGGCAAGGGAAGGAAATTCAGGCCTATGCATGTTCACGTGGGATAGAAAACCCAAACATGGAATTGGCTGAGTTCTCTTCCTCACTGTTGGCCTTAGCATCTTGCTACCTCGGGCCCTTTTCTTTACCAAACATGGAATTGCCTGTTGTGAAATTCAAATATTTTCAACAGGCATCTAAAGCTTGACCTACATCTCTTAGCTTTGTGAGATTAGTGGTGTACTGTTCCCTGAAATGCCATTTTTAACAATATCACACTTTTTATCTAGATCTCTGTCTAACCTGCAGGGACCCAGACCCTATGTGGTACACACTGTATTACAACCCAAAGGACAAGGAGGGAGGGAGAGAAGAATCTACCTAAATTTCTGCCCTGAATGGTAATGCCTGTTAATAATAAAAGGAAAGACCTTCCTGTTTGTTTTTAAGGCCATTTTCTTTTCTGCTGTTTAACCTAATGAAAAAAAAAAAAAAATTACAGGTAAAGCATGTTGAGAAGGCAATAAAGGTTCTTTCTTTTCATTTCTGAATTTAGGTTACATGTTTCACATAGCATTAGGCTTCTTTTGATTTCCTTACAAACTCCCCCAAAGCTGTTTTAAACAGAGCTGTCAGCTCTGTTTGTTCCAGTCTCTGATTTACAAAGAGCCGGTGGATGGGAGCAAGCACCCAGGAGAGAGCTGCCGCTGCATTTCCACTACAATCCTGCATGTGAACTAGGAGCAGCAATCGACTTTTCCTGTTTCCACAGTGATGCACCCAGCTCACCCCCAGCCCAAGGGGAGCGGTAAGATGTGTGTATGGCGAAGAGGGGGCTGGTTCTCAGTCCTGGCTCCCCCATGGAATTACATAGTGTAGGTTCTGTGTTTCATCCCCCAGCGCTGAGATTCCCATTCCAGAGACATGGCACTTGGGCCATGGGCCCTGGGAGACGTCTCAGCACAGGATACCCAGCCCACCCCGCATCCTACCGCAGGACACAGCTCCACATCCACAGAAATGAGCAAATCCGAGACAGAGGACAGTTCTGATGCTACAAACTGGTCCCCTCAGCCACCTGGAGCGACCACTGATATCTTCCTGCCAGGCCAAGGGTTGGTATGCCACTTGTCACTATTCCCTAGTTCATCTCTCTCAATGGGAGGCCAATGTTAAGTCTCCAAAGATCTTCCTGTGGCCAGCCTCAGTCTTCATTCTCTTCCACAATATCTGATGCCATTAGTCACCTCCTGCTTTCTGAAATGCTGGCTGGTTCCCAGCCACCCCTCTGACCCCACCTCTGTACTCTCTGGCCACTTTCTCTCCTCTGGCTGACCTCTGGGTGCAATCATTCCTCCGGAATTGTATGCCTGGCCCACTATTTTTCTCTCTGCCCTAGACTGTCTGGGCCGTTTCTCAAGCCGTGGCTATTAACACCCAGGCCTCTGGCTTCTCCAGCCCACTCCTCCTTCGAAGCTCCTGGACCTGTTGTGACAGCCTGCCGGCATCTTCACTGCTCTAAGCTGGGGAGGGCCGTGTGTACCGTGGGCCAATTAATTGCTTCCCCTGGCCCCCTCTGTTTCCGTGACTGTCATTCCCTCTTTATACCTGGGTCCAGCACACCAGCTATCCATCTCAGCCTCTTGGTCTGTTTCTGTGCCTCTGCCCTACACACCAACCACAGCAGCAGCGTCCTGCTTTCCTTCCAGTCTCTGTTTAAAGAGCCGGTGGATGGGAGCAAGCACCCAGGAGAGAGCTGCCGCTGCATTTCCACTACAATCCTGCATGTGAACTAGGAGCAGCAATCGACTTTTCCTGTTTCCACAGTGATGCACCCAGCTCACCCCCAGCCCAAGGGGAGCGGTAAGATGTGTGTATGGCGAAGAGGGGGCTGGTTCTCAGTCCTGGCTCCCCCATGGAATTACATAGTGTAGGTTCTGTGTTTCATCCCCCAGCGCTGAGATTCCCATTCCAGAGACATGGCACTTGGGCCATGGGCCCTGGGAGACGTCTCAGCACAGGATACCCAGCCCACCCCGCATCCTACCGCAGGACACAGCTCCACATCCACAGAAATGAGCAAATCCGAGACAGAGGACAGTTCTGATGCTACAAACTGGTCCCCTCAGCCACCTGGAGCGACCACTGATATCTTCCTGCCAGGCCAAGGGTTGGTATGCCACTTGTCACTATTCCCTAGTTCATCTCTCTCAATGGGAGGCCAATGTTAAGTCTCCAAAGATCTTCCTGTGGCCAGCCTCAGTCTTCATTCTCTTCCACAATATCTGATGCCATTAGTCACCTCCTGCTTTCTGAAATGCTGGCTGGTTCCCAGCCACCCCTCTGACCCCACCTCTGTACTCTCTGGCCACTTTCTCTCCTCTGGCTGACCTCTGGGTGCAATCATTCCTCCGGAATTGTATGCCTGGCCCACTATTTTTCTCTCTGCCCTAGACTGTCTGGGCCGTTTCTCAAGCCGTGGCTATTAACACCCAGGCCTCTGGCTTCTCCAGCCCACTCCTCCTTCGAAGCTCCTGGACCTGTTGTGACAGCCTGCCGGCATCTTCACTGCTCTAAGCTGGGGAGGGCCGTGTGTACCGTGGGCCAATTAATTGCTTCCCCTGGCCCCCTCTGTTTCCGTGACTGTCATTCCCTCTTTATACCTGGGTCCAGCACACCAGCTATCCATCTCAGCCTCTTGGTCTGTTTCTGTGCCTCTGCCCTACACACCAACCACAGCAGCAGCGTCCTGCTTGTTCCTTCCCAAATGTCCTCCTTAAGGGTGCATCAGCTGTGTGAGGGTCTACACTTGCTAAAAGACTAACTTACAGAAGATGTTTTCTCCAGTCCCTTTGACCACAAGGCCTCTCTTCTTGAGATGATTTCTGGTAGCCTAATTGCGACACTGAAGAATTACTAACAAATAACAATGAAACGAAACTCATAAACTTAACAGCCGATGAAGGTTTATCCTTACAGTAGAGTCAGAAGGGTTAACCTATTTGTTCCTCTAATGAGTTGGTTTGTTTTGCTTTCACAACAGAAAAAAGTGGATGTGAAATAACGACACATTTAATAATTTCATCAATCCCATACCTTTGATCTACACTGTGTATAATAAAAAGCAGATCAACCTTATGAGCCAATTAGTATGAAACTTGAAAACATGATATAAAAAATCGTCTCCATTTGTGTCATTTGGAATCTTTATAGCATAAAGAAGCTGTGGTTGCTTTGCTTTTTAACATAAAGATATCAACTGTAAGCCCCAGCAACCATAAGTTTCACAATTATAATAGGATCCAAAGTTCAAGAAAATTAGCTCCAGTCAAGACGCTCATGTTTTTATAGATTCAGACAGGCTACATAACAGCATTTTTTTTTTCAATCGAAGGCAAGATTTTAAAATGCTATTTTAAAGTACTGCTAAGCTGGCACCTGCCATACAGAATGCAGAAGTATGAGGCCAACTGTGTAGGATGAAGAGTAATTGCATTGAGCCTACCCTGCAGCTATTCTGGGTCTTAAGAGAGTGACGCTCCCACTGGCCCCAGCAAGCCACTTGTGAGTCAGAAAAATTATAACTTTTCATGATGGATTTAGTAAAGTGTGTAGTGGAATAATCCCTATATAAATGTGCAGACATCTATAATCTATCCTCTATATTAGGAAGGCCAGGCAAGGAAGATTTAAGTGTGATTTCATGCAAAAATTTTCATTGAGGCTAACTTTCTCTTCTTCTACATGTAACGGAAGCCAACAAATGGGTTGAGATTCCATATACAGGTTGCCCGAGAGCAGAATGGATATTTCCTGGTAGAAGAGCCCTCAGCCCCCAGGGCACCTGCTTGGCGGCTGGAGAGGGAGCCAAGGGAGATGAGCTAGTGTCTCGTTTCCCATGGCTCTCAGTCCTGAGGCTCAGACAGCCCATCTTTCTGACTGGGTTGTCTGACAGACAATGCATGAGAGAGAGAGACAATGCACATGTGTTATTTCTAATGTCACAAGTGACTTGGAGAAGTGGACACTTCTTGGATTTAGACATGAGGAAACTAAGTGTTGGAGAATGGATGTCATATGCCTAAGACTGGGGAGGTTGATGTGCCCCTAAATACCAAGACTACCCTTTTCACCTCCAGTGGTTCTCTGTGGAGGCTGACTGCCTCCCCTGAGCCTCCACCAGGCATTCTGGTTGCTACAACTGTGGGACCCACTGACATTGAGTGGGTGGGGTCAATGAATTTTAAATATTCTGTAACACACTGAACAATCCTCACTTAAGGGAGAGCTAGGGACTTTCCTGGTGGTCCAGTGGTTAAGACTCTGTGTTTCAATGCAGGGGGTGCCGATTTGATCCCTGGTTGGGAAACTAAGGTCCCACAGGCCAGGAAGCATGGCCAAAACAGAAAAAAAGATGGAACTGTCTTGTCCTACATACAACAGCTCCCCATCAAGAAACACCACGCCATGATGCTCCTGGAGACGGAAGGGAGAGAAATTGCCTTGAGAGGCCTCATCAATTAGTGTTGTCAATAGGCTTGGGGTGGTTTGGGGGCAGCAGTAAATGTTCACTAACACTGGTGTCTAAGTGAACACACGTGAACCTTTTCTTAATTAATAACATGTAACTGATACAAGAAGGATCTAAAGAAGACTTTACTAAATACTTGCAGATTAAAAGAGGGAAACAAATATTGGTTGAAACCCAAAACTAAAGAAAACAGCTCCTGCCATCCTAACTCCTCTCCTGGGTGATGGTACCTCATTAGCAAGGACTGTGCAGTACTATTTCAAGGCAGAAAGTCTTCTGGAAGTCAAGATCTAGGATGCCTACAGTTCCTTTGTGGGACAAGTTTAGCTTGCCCATCCTGGTCCCTCCTTCTCTCTTGCCTTCCTGTATGGACCACACTACATCAACAGTGTGCCTGCACCTTTTGGCTTTCAGAGGAGTTCAGCCAATGGGGAGCTCAGGCTTGAAGGCACAGTATTTACTTCCCTGACATCTTCCCACAAGGTTATCTTAGGCTAGATGGATTCCCGATTGAAGTTCACAGCTTGCTGAAGCTAACAAATTCTATGAATCTTTCACTTTTTTTGTGGTGGATAGAATAATGTGCTGCCACCAATATCCATGCCCTAGTCTCTAGGATATGTTAATATATTACCTTACACGACAAAAGGAAGTTAAGGTTGCAAATAAAATTGAGGTTAATTACATGATTGTAAATAAGGAAATTATCCTGGATTACCCTGGGTGAGCTCAATATTATCACAGGAGTCTTTAAACATGTAAGAGGGTGGCAGAAGAGATAGGTCAGAGGGGTATCATGTGCGAAGAACTTGACCCACTGCTGCTGGGTGTGAAAATGGAGGAAGGGGCACAGGCCACAGAATGCAGGAGACCTCCAAAAGCTGGAAAAGCTAAGAAAATGCAATCTTTCCTAGAGCCTTCAGAAAAGCAAGCAGCCCTGCTGACACCTTGAGTTTGGGTGCATAAAACCCATATCGGTCTTCTGACCTCTGGAAGTCTTGTTTTAAAAGCCACAGACATTGTGGTAATTTGTTACGGAAGCAACAGGAAACTAATACAGTCCTTTCAGGTTCTGGGAACCACTCGTTCTCCTTTCTGGCCTAGGCCTCTGACCTTCCCTGGTTCCCATCCACACCTTTGCAGACAGCCTCTTTCCACCACACTCTACCCATGCTGACCGCTCTCCTGTTGGAACCCAGAGTAACAGACTCCCAACTCATCATTCAGATTTTGCCCACCAAAAGAAAATTAATTAATTCTGTTTCACTCTAAACTCCTAATTGAGCCACATTTATTAAAACCCAGAACTAGGGCTTCCCTGGTGGTCCAGTGGGTAAGGACACCGCCTTGCAGTACAAGGGGCGCCTGTTTGATCCCTGGCCTGGGAAGATCTCACGTGCTGCGGAGCGGCTGGACCGATGTGTCCAATTACCGAGTCAGAGCTCTGGAGCGCATGCGCCCAGAGCCGGTGCTCTGCAAGAAGAGAGGCCACTGTGATGGGAGGCCCACATGGGCCAAAGAACAAAGATGGATGAAAATAGATAAATGAAAGAGCAATAGAAGTGGCCCGCCCACCCTCCTCCCTCCCCACCCCACCCCCACCAAAAAAAAACCCCAGGACGCTTCTATATTTGTCAGTCACCAGTTAAATTTATTTCTCTTAAACAGTTCATTGTGCCATTCCATCTTTCCTTCCTTACCTGAAAGGCCACCAGGTCAACCATCAAATCAAGAGTCAAAATCCACTCAGGCCAAAATGATGATACCTGGCACAAACTTTTCCAGAATGTTATTTCAAGAAACTGCATGTAATTTATGAGACTAAAAGGGTCCTTCTCTCATTCTTACCATTTGTGTCTAAAATAAGAAGCATGTAAGAGGGTGGCAGAAGAGATAGGTCAGAGGGGTATCATGTGCGAAGAACTTGACCCACTGCTGCTGGCTGTGAAAATGGAGGAAGGGGCACAGGCCACAGAATGCAGGAGACCTCCAAAAGCTGGAAAAGCTAAGAAAATGCAATCTTTCCTAGAGCCTTCAGAAAAGCAAGCAGCTCTGCTGACACCTTGAGTTTGGGTGCATAAAACCCATGTCGGTCTTCTGACCTCTGGAAGTCTTGTTTTAAAAGCCACAGACATTGTGGTAATTTGTTATGGTAGCAACAGGAAACTAATACAGTCCTTTCAGGTTCTGGGAACCGCTCGTTCTCCTTTCTGGCCTAGGCCTCTGACTTTCCCTGGTTCCCATCCACACCTTTGCAGACAGCCTCTTTCCACCACACTCTACCCATGCTGACTGCTCTCCTGTTGGAACCCAGAGTAACAGACTCCCACCTCATCATTCAGATTTTGCCCACCAAAAGAAAATTAATTAATTCTGTTTCACTCTAAACTCCTAATTGAGCCACATTTATTAAAACCCAGAACTAGGGCTTCCCTGGTGGTCCAGTGGGTAAGGACACCGCCTTGCAGTACAAGGGGCGCCTGTTTGATCCCTGGCCTGGGAAGATCCCACGTGCTGCGGAGCGGCTGGACCGATGTGTCCAATTACCGAGTCAGAGCTCTGGAGCGCATGCGCCCAGAGCTGGTGCTCTGCAACAACAGAGGCCACTGTGATGGGAGGCCCACATGGGCCAAAGAACAAAGATGGATGAAAATAGACAAATGAAAGACCAATAGAAGTGGCCCGCCTGCTCCCCTCTCTCCCCACCCCACCCCCACCAAAAAAAAAACCCCAGGACGCTTCTATATTTGTCAGTCACCAGTTAAATTTATTTCTCTTAAACAGTTCATTGTGCCATTTCATCTTTCCTTCCTTACCTGAAAGGCCACCAGGTCAACCATCAAATCAAGAGTCAAAATCCACTCAGGCCAAAATGATGATACCTGGCACAAACTTTTCCAGAATGTTATTTCAAGAAACTGCATGTAATTTATGAGACTAAAAGGGTCCTTCTCTCATTCTTATCTATGCATTTTTGTGAAGTTAGTGAACTAATAGAGTAAGAAAGCACTTTGCTTCATATAATCTGTAGTCTGAAACTTCAGGAACTTTCTGGCTCTATTAGATGTCAGCCTTGGTGAGAAAAATGTTATTTCAGGATAACCCAATTAGACACAGTAAGTACCAAGACACAAAGCCCTTGAAGCTTCACGTGTAAAAGCAGCATTACCAACCATGTAAAGCAGTTAACTGTTGGAGACAGACAGGTGGGCTGTGGGCAGCAGCAAGGGGTATCATTGGAACATGTCCTGATCACAAGACACCCAGAGTTCCATGCCGAGCTCTGCCAATCACGGGCCCTGCGTGCATTGGCAGGTCAATTTTTTTCCTGGATCTCAGCTTTTCCCCATCATAAAGAAGGGAATTATATCATCTTTAATAATCACTCCAGCTCTTGTGTGCTAGTTTATGAAATAATGAGGTGGAAAGTGCTACAAAATGCTAATGAAAAGGTGAGTAATGACTATAATCATCTTGAGTAATGCTCATTCATTCATTCATTCAATAGTCAATGCAGGTAACTTGCCAGTTACTATTTCAGAAGCTGGAACTAAAATGATAATCAAGACACCTATCCCTACTCTTGACGAACTTACTGCTTTGAAGAGGAATATATATTAAACTGTTAATGTTGTTATATTAGAAGTTTACATATGGTTCAAAGAGGACACAGATAATAGTGTTTGATGCTAATATTCCTGGAAGTAGAAGGAGCAACCATGCTTGTTAAATTCTACTTTTGGGGGCTTCCCCTGGTGGTCCAGTGGGTAAGGACACCGCCCTGCAGTGCAAGGGGCGTAAGTTCGATCCCTGGCCTGGGAAGATCCCACATGCCGCGGAGCGACTGGACCAATGTGTCCAATTACTGAGCTGGAGCTCTGGAGCGCATGTGCCCAGAGCCGGCGCTCTGCAACGACAGACGCCACCGCGATGGCAGGCCCATGGGAGCCAAAGAACAAAGACGGATGAAAATAGAGAAATGAAGGACCAATAGAAGTGGCCCGCCCGCTCCCCTCCCTCCCCAACCCGACCCCCGCCCAAAATAAATAAATAAATAAATCTTTTTTAAAAAAATTCTACTTTTGAATTATTATTTACCACTAGCTGGTAAAAGAAAGACAAGCAGTGATTCAAAACAGTAACAACAAAATAAAACCAGATCATCACAGTCGGAATCATTCATTCTGTTATCTTGCCAATCTTTACTGACAGTCATGGTTGAGCAAATGATCAAATGATCAGCTATATAAATTAACCCTATCAGTGGGAAAAAAAATCCAGTCAGGAGAACTTCTCTAGCAACTTCACACAATAACTTCATCATTGCATGCAACAATGAGTTATAAAAAGAGCAACTGAATAGTTCTTAAATTAAGCATCACTATTGAGTTAAAAATGCATATGTGTTTAGAAAGCAGCTGATATAAAATTTAGTCAAATATTTTGTCTAAATTAAAAACTTAAAACTGGTGGCATATAAAAGTTGTCTTTTTAACTGAAAGATAATAGTAGTCTAAAATTTATTAACACTGTCTTAAAGAACTATATTCATGCTTTGCATATTAAGCTAAGAATCAAAAGGTATCGTCCATACTTTATTTTTTAAAAGTAGCTATTGGGGCTTCTCTGGTGGCCCAGTGGGTGAAGAGTCTGCCTTGTAGTGCAAGGGGCACCAGTTCCATCCCTGGCCTGGGAGAATCTTACGTGCCGCGGAGCGGCTGGACCGGTGTGTCCAATTACCAGCCAGCGCTCTGGAGCACATGCACCCAGGGCTGGTGCTCTGCAATGAGAGAGGCCACTGCAATGGGAGGCCCACACAGGCCAAAGAATTAAAGATGGATGAAAAAATAAATAAATAAATAAATACCAACAAAAAAGGCCAAAAAAATTTACAAAGTACCTACTGAACTTGAAGAAGGTGCTGGTTGACATCACAGCTCCTTTAGTAAGATAAACTACATTCTGAACATCCTGTCTAGATCTCTCACCTATGCAGACATCAACCTTTATCATCCACCAGCCTCCTCCACCCTGTGCTCCATTTTGAGACAGAGCTCAAACCCCACCTTTTCTTGCCTGAGCAGTCAAGCTGCCTAGGAACTCTATATTCAGATAGCCTGTGGCCACCCCTTTGGGCCCCTTGACATGTAACCGTGTTTTTCTTGTTGGTTTAACTATTTATTTGTATCCTCCCAACTGAAAATTCCATAGACACCAACACCAGATTCCAAAGTTTCTTGAATCACAAATACTCTATTCCCTTTCTAAACTACTTTCAATTTTTGTTATTTTTCTCTTTGGATCAAGGCTGAGTATAAAGAAAGAAATAACTATCAGGAAAATCCAGTCAGGAGAACTTCTCTAGCAACTTCACACAATAACTTCATCATTGCATGCAACAATGAGTTATAAAAAGAGTAACTGAATAGTTCTTAAATTAAGCATCACTATTGAGTTAAAAATGCATATGTGTTTAGAAAGCAGCTGATATAAAATTTAGTCAAATATTTTGTCTAAATTAAAAACTTAAAACTGGTGGCATATAAAAGTTGTCTTTTTAACTGAAAGATAATAGTAGTCTAAAATTTATTAACACTGTCTTAAAGAACTATATTCATGCTTTGCATGTTAAGCTGAGAATCAAAAGGTATCGTCCATACTTTATTTTTAAAAAGTAGCTATTGGGGCTTCTCTGGTGGCCCAGTGGGTGAAGAGTCTGCTTTGTAGTGCAAGGGGCACCAGTTCCATCCCTGGCCTGGGAGAATCTCACGTGCCGTGGAGCAGCTGGACCGGTGTGTCCAATTAACAGCCAGCGCTCTGGAGCACATGCACCCAGGGCTGGTGCTCTGCAATGAGAGAGGCCACTGCAATGGGAGGCCCACACAGGCCGAAGAATTAAAGATGGATGAAAAAATAAATAAATAAATAAATACCAACAAAAAAGGCCAAAAAAATTTACAAAGTACCTACTGAACTTGAAGAAGGTGCTGGTTGACATCACAGCTCCTTTAGTAAGATAAACTACATTCTGAACATCCTGTCTAGATCTCTCACCTATGCAGACATCAACCTTTATCATCCACCAGCCTCCTCCACCCTGTGCTCCATTTTGAGACAGAGCTCAAACCCCACCTTTTCTTGCCTGAGCAGTCAAGCTGCCTAGGAACTCTATATTCAGATAGCCTGTGGCCACCCCTTTGGGCCCCTTGACATGTAACCATGTTTTTCTTGTTGGTTTAACTATTTATTTGTATCCTCCCAACTGAAAATTCCATAGACACCAACACCAGATTCCAAAGTTTCTTGAATCACAAATACTCTATTCCCTTTCTAAACTACTTTCAATTTTTGTTATTTTTCTCTTTGGATCAAGGCTGAGTATAAAGAAAGAAATAAAGGATCCCCCAATAAGGGCCATATCTAAGCCCCGTCCTAGATATGGTAGGGGCTTATAGCCATGGTGTGAATCCATCTCCAGGTGGCCCTCAGGAGAATAAGGCATCTTCTTTTGTGAATGGAAGGTAGACTGACAATAACTGGGTGTGAAAGCATCATGTGCAAGAGCACACATTCAGAAAAATAATCATGATTCTAAAGTAATTGAGAATTGTCTTAAAACTTTAGCTCAAAAAAAAATCACATTCAGCGAAAGGTTTAGGAAGCAAATTATTTAGTGGTAGAACTTTTCCCTGGTGGCTCAGATGGTAAAGAAACTGCCTGCAATACCAGAGACCTGGGTTCAATACCTGGAAGATCTGCGGGAGGAGGGCACAGCAGCCCACTCCAGTACTCTTGCCTGCAGAATCCCATGGACAGGGGAGCCTGGCAGGCTGCAGTCCACGGGGTTGCAAAGAGTCGGACATGACTGAGCAACTGAGCACACAATCTGGATTATGGAAGAGGATGGTAGACAGGTCTAAGAGACACAGAGGAATAGAGTCTTTCAAACATTTCAACATCATTAAGCCCCTTTGAAAGAACTCAAGTAGTCTATGGGCATAAATAACTTATCAACTTGGACCAAAAAGAAGCTCTGTGATATAAACCTATCCCCAGACTACCAGCTCACAAGCACAAATATCAGCTCTCTCAAATCTCAACAGGGCTAATTTTGCTTAAGGGCAGTCAACCGATAGGAGCTACCAAGACCCCAATGTCTTGCCTGAGCAGTCAAGCTGCCTAGGAACTCTATATTCAGATAGCCTGTGGCCACCCCTTTGGGCCCCTTGACATGTAACCATGTTTTTCTTGTTGGTTTAACTATTTATTTGTATCCTCCCAACTGAAAATTCCATAGACACCAACACCAGATTCCAAAGTTTCTTGAATCACAAATACTCTATTCCCTTTCTAAACTACTTTCAATTTTTGTTATTTTTCTCTTTGGATCAAGGCTGAGTATAAAGAAAGAAATAAAGGATCCCCCAATAAGGGCCATATCTAAGCCCCGTCCTAGATATGGTAGGGGCTTATAGCCATGGTGTGAATCCATCTCCAGGTGGCCCTCAGGAGAATAAGGCATCTTCTTTTGTGAATGGAAGGTAGACTGACAATAACTGGGTGTGAAAGCATCATGTGCAAGAGCACATATTCAGAAAAATATTCATGATTCTAAAGTAGTTGAGAATTGTCTTAAAACTTTAGCTCAAAAAAAAATCACATTCAGCGAAAAGGTTTAGGAAGCAAATTATTTAGTGGTAGAACTTTTCCCTGGTGGCTCAGATGGTAAAGAAACTGCCTGCAATACCAGAGACCTGGGTTCAATACCTGGAAGATCTGCGGGAGGAGGGCATGGCAGCCCACTCCAGTACTCTTGCCTGGAGAATCTCACGGACGGGGGAGCCTGTCAGGCTGCAGTCCACAGGATTGCAAAGAGTCAGACATGACTGAGCAACTGAGCACACAATCTGGATTATGGAAGAGGATGGTAGACAGGTCTCAGAGACACAGAGGAATAGAGTCTTTCAAACATTTCAACATCATTAAGCCCCTTTGAAAGAACTCAAGTAGTCTATGGGCATAAATAACTTATCAACTTGGACCAAAAAGAAGCTCTGTGATATAAACCTATCCCCAGACTACCAGCTCACAAGCACAAATATCAGCTCTCTCAAATCTCAACAGGGCTAATTTTGCTTAAGGGCAGTCAACCGATAGGAGCTACCAAGACCCCAATGTCTTGTCACAGATGCAGTAAGAGAAGCACCAGGATACATCACGAAACACAGTCCTTCTTCAGTATCCGTGGGGACTGGTTTCAGGCTCCCTTGGATACAAAAATCCAGGTATGCTCAAGCCCCTTATGCAAAATGGCATAGTATTTGCATATGACCTATGCACTTCTGCCCATATTAAGTCATCCCTAGATTACTTATAATATCTAATACTATGCAAATAGTTGTAAATACAATGTAAATTCTACATAAATAATGGCTAGTATGCAGCAAATTCATTGTTTACTTTCTGGAACTTTCTGGGATTTCTTTTCTCTCCAAATATTTTTTATCCATGGCTGGTTGAGTCCATAGATGCAGAAACTGCTGCTACAGAAGGCCAACTATACTTATTTTTGTAAGTATATATCATGGGATATAGTATATGAATGTGTGTTACTTAGAAATAGGAGCAAATTGTATTACTAAACCAATTTAATCTAAGAACTGTTCTATGGTAACTTTTCAAAATAACACACTCCACCAATTTTTGGTGTTCAGTGTTGATGGTCACCTATTTTTCCCAACTGCAATAATGTTTTCCAAATAAAAAGTTAACCTTCATTGAAACAGACCAACCTTTATGAATTAAGAGTCAGAAGATACTTAATGATTTGTAGCATAGTTTACTTAATAGACTTACTTTTAATAAGGAAACAGTTTATTAAGTTTCCTCTTAAATGATGACATTTTTCCAAATTAGCTTTAAATATACAATTTAACTCTTTGAGAAATATGAATGTTAAACCATAGGAGACAAGTTGTATTTAATGACCTAGCAATTTTTCCCATATGACTGAGCAACTGAGCACACAATCTGGATTATGGAAGAGGATGGTAGACAGGTCTCAGAGACACAGAGGAATAGAGTCTTTCAAACATTTCAACATCATTAAGCCCCTTTGAAAGAACTCAAGTAGTCTATGGGCATAAATAACTTATCAACTTGGACCAAAAAGAAGCTCTGTGATATAAACCTATCCCCAGACTACCAGCTCACAAGCACAAATATCAGCTCTCTCAAATCTCAACAGGGCTAATTTTAATTAAGGGCAGTCAACCGATAGGAGCTACCAAGACCCCAATGTCTTGTCACAGATGCAGTAAGAGAAGCACCAGGATACATCACGAAACACAGTCCTTCTTCAGTATCCATGGGGACTGGTTTCAGGTTCCCTTGGATACAAAAATCCAGGTATGCTCAAGTCCCTTATGTAAAATGGCATAGTATTTGCATATGACCTATGCACTTCTGCCCATATTCTTTAAGTCATCCCTAGATTACTTATAATATCTAATACTATGCAAATAGTTGTAAATACAATGTAAATTCTACATAAATAATGGCTAGTATGCAGCAAATTCATTTTTTACTTTCTGGAACTTTCTGGGATTTCTTTTCTCTCCAAATATTTTTGATCCATGGCTGGTTGAGTCCATAGATGCAGAAACTGCTGCTACAGAAGGCCAACTATACTTATTTTTGTAAGTATATATCATGGGATATAGTATATGAATGTGTGTTATTTAGAAATAGGAGCAAATTATATTACTAAACCAATTTAATCTAAGAACTGTTCTATGGTTATACTTTTCAAAATAACACACTCCACCAATTTTTGGTGTTCAGTGTTGATGGTCACCTATTTTTCCCAACTGCAAAAATGTTTTCCAAATAAAAAGTTAACCTTCATTGAAACAGACCAACCTTTATGAATTAAGAGTCAGAAGATACTTAATGATTTGTAGCATAGTTTACTTAATAGACTTACTTTTAATAAGGAAACAGTTTATTAAGTTTCCTCTTAAATGATGACATTTTTCCAAATTAGCTTTAAATATACAATTTAACTCTTTGAGAAATATGAATGTTAAACCATAGGAGACAAGTTGTATTTAATGACCTAGTCCATATATTTCTTGTTATCAACAATATGATTTTCAACTATTTCTCCAATGACTGCCTTTGTCAATATTTACTGACATAAAATTTTAATTTCTAAACAAACTAATCATGTCAATTCTTCTTTCTACTATTATTTTGACTGGAAAAAAAACACAAAGAACTAACATCTGGGAGAGGAAATTAAGCTGTGTAATTTGTAGGACAAACCTGATAAGTCAGAAGATTTTATTTTCTATTGTTCAATATTAAGCCATTTTCTTTTAGCGGAAATAAAAAGTCCCAACCAAAAGTGCTTCAGGAGAAAACACTGGAGGAAGAATGAGAAAACTCACAGGTGATGGTTGCCTATGTTGATCACAACATTCCAGGGACATATACAATATTTACAGAAGAATGATTACCTAGGAACATAGCCTTTGGGTGGAAAAGACTAAACTAGTGTAATCAGATTAAGGATAAATTTGAATGATCCCTTCTTGGGATAATTTAGTTAGCTTAATTGGTAAACAACCATATTTACTACATATGAACATAAAGAATAAGACAGGAATTAAATCTTCTTAAATACTACCTTAATGACATCCTGTCTTGCTGAAAAATTCATAACTGCTTTCAAATGCTTCTAGGATAAAATCCAAACTTCCCTGTGCAGCCTATAAAGTGCTCCTTAATTTGGTCACTTCCTATCTATATAATTTTATGAACCAGTACCCCTCAACAGGGCCATGACTCACTCTCCTCTCAGTGGACTTCACTGCCCTCTCTATTGCTAAACACCATCCCCTTCCTGGAATGCCTCCCCAGTGCCCTTCACTCAAGGCCTGACACAGGGTCTCCCCACTTTGCCACTGGGCCCTTCCAAACACTTAAGGCACAGAAAATACTGAATGTATTTAGGATTTCTAATCAAATAAATAGATGTAAATTTTTTTTTTTTTTTTTAAAGATTTATTTATTTATTTACTTTGGGTGGGGGCAGGTTGGGGAGGGAGGGGAGTGGGGGGGCCACTTCTATTGGTCTTTCATTTCTCTATTTTCATCCGTCTTCGCTCTTTGGCTCCTGTGGGCCTCCCATCGCGGTGGCGTCTGTCGTCGCAGAGCACCGGCTCTGGGCGCATGCGCTCCAGAGCTCCGGCTCGGTGATTGGACACATCAGTCCAGCCGCTCCGCTGCACGTGGGATCTTCCCAGGCCAGGGCTCGAACCGGCGCCCCTTGCACTGCAAGGCGGTGTCCTTACCCACTGGACCACCAGGGGAAGCCCTAAAATTTTTAACTTAAATATCGACATGTATATAGAGAGAATCTCTTCTAAGAAGGGTCATGATAGTGGGAACTTTTGTCTTTGAGATCTCTGAAACACCTGCAATAAGAAACACTGCTAGAACAAGATAAATAACTGCGTCCTTTCATCACTTGGTTCTTTTCAATGACTCTTGAAGGTAAATATGTTGATATGACAGTAAGACTAGAATAGAATTAAAAAATGATCTTCTGGGTCAAGAAGGCTATTAGCTTTAATTAGCTTAATGGAGAGTTTTTAAATAGTTACCTTTGGGGATGGTTTAGCTATGTGATATTGATAAATACATTTGTAACATATAAATGAGGTTACAAGAAGCAGTTGAGAAGTATGTTTGAAACGTCAGATAAGGTTTGATGCCATTTTTAGGGGCTCATTTCTTCCTGACCTATGGCACACAGTTTACCCTAGTTGCAACATCTCAAGCTGTATCCTTGAAAGGGGTACATTTTATCAGACAAAAAGTATATCTCAAAGTTAATTTAGAGCAAACATACCTACCCTAATGCCTCCCAGTGCCCTTCACATCAAAAGGCCCTGGACTCACTCTCCTCTCAGTGGACTTCACTGCCCTCTCTATGCTAAACACCATCCCCTTCCTGGAATGCCTCCCAGCGCCCTTCACTCAAGGCCTGACACAGGGTCTCCCCACTTTGCCACTGGGCCCTTCCAAACACTTAAGGCACAGAAAATACTGAATGTATTTAGGATTTCTAATCAAATAAATAGATGTAAATTTTTTTTTTTTTTTTTTAAAGATTTATTTATTTATTTACTTTGGGTGGGGGTTGGGTTGGGGAAGGAGGGGAGCCGGCGGGCCACTTCTATTGGTCTTTCATTTCTCTATTTTCATCCGTCTTTGTTCTTTGGCTCCTGTGGGCCTCCCATCGCGGTGGCGTCTGTCGTCGCAGAGCACCGGCTCTGGGCGCATGCGCTCCAGAGCTCCGGCCCGGTGATTGGACACATCAGTCCAGCCGCTCCGCGGCACGTGGGATCTTCCCAGGCCAGGGCTCGAACCGGCGCCCCTTGCACTGCAAGGCGGTGTCCTTACCCACTGGACCACCAGGGGAAGCCCTAAAATTTTTAACTTAAATATCGACATGTATATAGAGAGAATCTCTTCTAAGAAGGGTCATGATAGTGGGTACTTTTGTCTTTGAGATCTCTGAAACACCTGCAATAAGAAACACTGCTAGAACAAGATAAATAACTGCATCCTTTCATCACTTGGTTCTTTTCAATGACTCTTGAAGGTAAATATGTTGGTATGACAGTAAGACTAGAATAGAATTAAAAAATGATCTTCTGGGTCAAGAAGGCTATTAGCTTTAATTAGCTTAATGGAGAGTTTTTAAATAGTTACCTTTGGGGATGGTTTAGCTATGTGATATTGATAAATACATTTGTAACATATAAATGAGGTTACAAGAAGCAGTTGAGAAGTATGTTTGAAAGTCAGATAAGGTTTGATGCCATTTTTAGGGGCTCATTTCTTCCTGACCTATGGCACACAGTTTACCCTAGTTGCAACATCTCAAGCTGTATCCTTGAAAGGGGTACATTTTATCAGACAAAAAGTATATCTCAAAGTTAATTTAGAGCTTTAAAAAATCTTAGTTATGATTCTACCTACCCCGTGTATAACAGATGACCCATAGTAGCTAAAAAATTAAAACTTAGTTGACAAAAGACCATTCAGTTTCTTCTTTCTTGTGATAATATTGTTGTCTTAAAGACATATCTTCTGGGTTCGTGGGAAGAGAACCACAGCCTCTCACTCAGCACTCCCCAAATCACAACCATTACTCATTCCCAGTATTAGGCTCAGGAATCAGGGGTGAATAGCCAGCATGGTGGTCTGCTCAGAGGAAGTGGGTTAAACATACAGCTCAGAAAAGTTATTTTCGAAACACTGAGACTGGTTTATATTCCTCCTTGCTTCTCTAAAGCACAAACAGAGGTGGTTTTTTTTTTCTCCCCCAGGGAGACATTGGAGGGGTAGGGACAGAGCTGTTATGAAATCTCAGAGGGGATCATCAACAGTCATGGGCTTTTCTGATCCCTTCCAAGGTCTTCTTCAAAGGCAAACATTCCAGTGTTGCTTTTTGGTGGCTTCCTCCCTCCACACCCTCACCGTGCTTTGCTTCCAAGGTCTGAGTCCACGGTGAGCTCCCAGATGGAGTGATAAAGATGTGTCAGTTATCCAAAGTGGACTATGAAAATATCACACTCTTCTGATCCATAACAGAACTGCAGAATTTTACTACCTGAGTGGACAAACATAAAACCTATGGTTCTTTAATATCAGAGACCAGCTGCCATAAGAGAAAAGGTACTCCCATAGGATAACTTGAGGTTTTTTAATTATTGGCACAACAAACACTGAACTTTCCCCAGGGTGTTTGTGTTTGCTATAGTATAGGCAAGGGTCACTAATAGAGAGCAAAATTTTGGACATAACATTGCTGTGCCCTGAATTGCATCTCAAGTATTAATCTAACATTTCCCTTTATTTCAAGGCTGAAACTAATCTTTTACTTTATTCCAGGGCTAATACAGACTGAGTTTTAATAGTTCCTCCAGATTAAATACGAGGAAGACTGAGCATCCTAAGTTTACTGAAGGACAAATGCTACTACCTGTTTGTCAAAGTCTTAGAATTTCCTGCTATATTATATATAGGATTATATAGTATTTCCTAAGGTTTCACTCAGCACTGAACCAGATAATGGACTCTATGTGAAATAAAATGTAAACACAATATGGTTTGGTTGTAAAGTCTGCACTAAAAGTAAAAATTATATATGGTCAAAATTACCCATGAAAATACCTAAAATCACCTTCAAATTACCCTTAAGCTCCTAGGATCTGAATTCTTCAAACTTTAAAAGACAAAAATAATTTCTCTTGTTTCTTTTAGCATGTCAGTTGTCGCTTTCCACAGCTGGGCAAAGAAATCAAGGCTTAGCTTCAAAGGAGCACTTCTGTATAAGTTCATGCTCAGAAAAGTTATTTTCGAAACACTGAGACTGGTTTATATTCCTCCTTGCTTCTCTAAAGCATAAACAGAGGTGTTTTTTTTTTTCTCCCCCAGGGAGACATTGGAGGGGTAGGGACAGAGCTGTTATGAAATCTCAGAGGGGATCATCAACAGCCATGGGCTTTTCTGATCCCTTCCAAGGTCTTCTTCAAAGGCAAACATTCCAGTGTTGCTTTTTGGTGGCTTCCTCCCTCCACACCCTCACCGTGCTCTGCTTCCAAGGTCTGAGTCCACGGTGAGCTCCCAGATGGAGTGATAAAGATGTGTCAGTTATCCAAAGTGGACTATGAAAATATCACACTCTTCTGATCCATAACAGAACTGCAGAATTTTACTACCTGAGTGGACAAACATAAAACCTATGGTTCTTTAATATCAGAGACCAGCTGCCATAAGAGAAAAGGTACTCCCATAGGATAACTTGAGGTTTTTTCATTATTGGCGCAACAAACACTGAACTTTCCCCAGGGTGTTTGTGTTTGCTATAGTATAGGCAAGGGTCACTAATAGAGAACAAAATTTTGGACATAACATTGCTGTGCCCTGAATTACATCTCAAATATTAATCTAACATTTCCCTTTATTTCAAGGCTGAAACTAATCTTTTACTTTATTCCAGGGCTAATACAGACTGAGTTTTAATAGTTCCTCCAGATTAAATACGAGGAAGACTGAGCATCCTAAGTTTACTGAAGGACAAATGCTACTACCTGTTTGTCAAAGTCTTAGAATTTCCTGCTATATTATATATAGGATTATATAGTATTTCCTAAGGTTTCACTCAGCACTGAACCAGATAATGGACTCTATGTGAAATAAAATGTAAACACAATATGGTTTGGTTGTAAAGTCTGCACTAAAAGTAAAAATTATATATGGTCAAAATTACCCATGAAAATACCTAAAATCACCTTCAAATTACCCTTAAGCTCCTAGGATCTGAATTCTTCAAACTTTAAAAGACAAAAATAATTTCTCTTGTTTCTTTTAGCATGTCAGTTGTCGCTTTCCACAGCTGGGCAAAAGAAATCAAGGCTTAGCTTCAAAGGAGCACTTCTGTATAAGGTGAATTTGCCAGCTGCTAAATGTCTACACAATACAGCTCTGCTGGGTTAAGAAGTTGTTTCTGACTTTCGTAAACTCACACTACAAACATGTATTTCATGAGGTACAGATTATAAGGTGCCTTTAAGCTCACTTTAGTAAACTGAGTTCTTGACCACACACTCATTGGTCTGGTGTGGAAGAAACAATCCTCCATTTCATAGATGGGGAGGCTGCAGCCCAGAGAAATGGAAATACATGCCAGGTCGCACACACAAAGACTCTCAGGGGTTCCAACCCCTGGTCTTGTGCTTTTACAGCACACAAGCTCGCACACATACCATTCACCAGGACAGGAAAGGGGCTCCTATACACATAGAAAGCAACATAACAGCCTCCTGCAGTTGTGCAAACTGACAGAACTCTCCCGGGGGAAAGGACTAATGCGAAAGGAAAACAGAAAACATCCAAGGTGCAATCTGGCAGAAGAAAGATCTGGCTGAGCGGAGAGTGAGACGATATTCCAGGTCATGAGAATGTTCCCACAAAAGGCACTGAAGGGAGGGAACAACAAGCAAATGTGCTTTGCTGGAAGGAAGAATGTACTGGAAGGTACAATAGAATGAGGTTTTGTATTCCTCCCTTGGGGTCTAACCCTGAGGATGTTACAACACTCAAACTTAACTTTAAATGAAGCTGGTTGAAGAAAAGAAATGGAATGGCAGTAACAGTGGGAGCAGATGTTTGCCAGCATGAAGAAATATCTTTATCTGTATATATATATAGGATTATATAGTATTTCCTAAGGTTTCACTCAGCACTGAACCAGATAATGGACTCTATGTGAAATAAAATGTAAACACAATATGGTTTGGTTGTAAAGTCTGCACTAAAAGTAAAAATTATATATGGTCAAAATTACCCATGAAAATACCTAAAATCACCTTCAAATTACCCTTAAGCTCCTAGGATCTGAATTCTTCAAACTTTAAAAGACAAAAATAATTTCTCTTGTTTCTTTTAGCATGTCAGTTGTCGCTTTCCACAGCTGGGCAAAAAAAATCAAGGCTTAGCTTCAAAGGAGCACTTCTGTATAAGGTGAATTTGCCAGCTGCTAAATGTCTACACAATACAGCTCTGCTGGGTTAAGAAGTTGTTTCTGACTTTCGTAAACTCACACTACAAACATGTATTTCATGAGGTACAGATTATAAGGTGCCTTTAAGCTCACTTTAGTAAACTGAGTTCTTGACCACACACTCATTGGTCTGGTGTGGAAGAAACAATCCTCCATTTCATAGATGGGGAGGCTGCAGCCCAGAGAAATGGAAATACAAGCCAGGTCGCACACACAAAGACTCTCAGGGGTTCCAACCCCTGGTCTTGTGCTTTTACAGCACACAAGCTCGCACACATACCATTCACCAGGACAGGAAAGGGGCTCCTATACACATAGAAAGCAACATAACAGCCTCCTGCAGTTGTGCAAACTGACAGAACTCTCCCGGGGGAAAGGACTAATGCGAAAGGAAAACAGAAAACATCCAAGGTGCAATCTGGCAGAAGAAAGATCTGGCTGAGCGGAGAGTGAGACGATATTCCAGGTCATGAGAATGTTCCCACAAAAGGCACTGAAGGGAGGGAACAACAAGCAAATGTGCTTTGCTGGAAGGAAGAATGTACTGGAAGGTACAATAGAATGAGGTTTTGTATTCCTCCCTTGGGGTCTAACCCTGAGGATGTTACAACACTCAAACTTAACTTTAAATGAAGCTGGTTGAAGAAAAGAAATGGAATAGCATTAACAGTGGGAGCAGATGTTTGCCAGCATGAAGAAATATCTTTATCTGTTTTCACATGCAAAGTATAATAGCTGATACCCACTAGTGGTTGGGTACAAATAGGAAATAAACCCTATTATATCTATTATCCTTTCTGAGGCTTGACTTTGCCCCCAAGGGAAGTAAATGCTTATGTGCTCTCTAACAGCGCTAATGGCAGAAATGCCTATTTATTTTACATTTATTTGCAGGGCTCCCAGCTGTTGAAAAATGCCCCCAACTCTGGCCAAATGAAAGCCTGTGCAGGGAATCAAATCACCACGATGATCTTCTTTTACTGCAAATAATGCATTTAGAAGTTTGTTGGCAGGTTTTCGTTTCAGTGATATTTACTGAGACATAGAAGAATAAGGAAGGGATGGGAAGGGCCAGGAGGAGGGAGCCAGGGAAGAAGAAATGCTGTCTGGAGAACACAATGAAAGGCAGCCACCAACTCCGCTTCTTGGCCCCGGGGGCAAGACGATACAAAATATGCCAAAGCAGTCGTGTGTCAGGGCATTCACCAAATTCAGGACAGAAACAAAACATCTCTTGCATTTATGTTCAGACTTCATGATCATGGCTGGTTCACACAACTGCAACTAAAGCCTTCCACCATTTCTTTTCCTGAAGGAGAGAACAAGTCAGGCACCTCATACAGGATATTAGGCTCAGATCTGCCTCAGGTAAATCCATAAAGAAGGTAAAGTGTGTCTGTCTCACTTACTCTCTCTAAAACTTTCTATCTATTTCTGGCCAAGGCATGATTCCTTGGCTCCACCTTAACCCAGGAGCCCAGGGATCTGCAGATAAAGCTAGTTAGCAGCAACCTCGAAAGAAAGCAACTGGTCAAGGCTGGAGACAGTCTCTGGGGCAGGAGGCTTTCCGCATGGTCCTCAAAGTCCCCTGGACTTTGTTGTTTGGTTGCGAAGCCCTGTCTAACTCATTTGTGACCCCATGGACTGTAGCTCGACCATTTCTACTTATATCAGGGTGGCAGGGCAAAGCAAGCCATCTGAAGTTTCAAGTTCAGTGTGATTTATTTGATCCACTGAGGTCACTGAAAACCCAATTCTTAGGTTAGGCTTGAGTGAACAGCAAAGGAGAGAATAAGAGACAACTTCATCATTGCTTCAGATAACCAACATCTTTCAAAATTAAAAAAAGGTCAGCTGGCTACCCTACATCCCAAAACCACTTCCACTTGTGTTAGAAATTAAATACACAGCTTATGTGAATCTCTCCAGTCAAAGGGCAAGGGGCTATATTAGCTCTCATCTTCACAGTTAGAACAGTAAACATAAATATAATTTAATTTTTATGAGGCTTGACAACCATCATCTGTGCTAACTATCCCCAATGAAGGAAGGAAACACCAGTCAGGCCAACAAACTACTAGGCTGAGCTCCTCAGCATCACTACAGATGGGTCCATCTGCTGATTACTTTATGGATTTGCTTCCTGCAAATACATTTCCATTGACCTCTTGGGAATGGGGAAACGCCTTGGAAAATGCCCACTTTCATAGATCAGAGTCCATTTTAATAGCGATAATGAACCTCGGAAGCGGAGCTCATCAACCATTCACCCTTTTCCTGGTAATGAGTCCCAGAAGCCACAAAGCTGAGGCATCACTTTACACTTCAGTCAAGCACACAACGGGAACCTCCCAGAATGAGGGACAGAAAGGTTATGCTCTATTGCAGACCTCAGGGACGCTGAACGAACTCAGAACCCTGGGACTTCCCTGGTGATCCAGTGGTTAAGATGGAGCTCTCCATGCAGGGCGTGCAGGTTCGATCCCTGATCAGGGAACCATGATCCCTCAGCCTCGTGACATGGGCAATCAATTAATAAAATAAACTAAGAACCTTAACCCCAACCCACCCACTATCCACATCACAACTGGACAGGCTTAACTCACTGCTGTTATTTCTTGGGGTGCAAGGGGAGAGTTTGATTGAAAAGAGGGAGTCGATGAAGACAGGGATTTGCACATAGTGAGGGGCATGATGGCCAGGAGGTTCCCCAATCCAGTCACTCTCATGTTCCACCAAACAATTTTCTGCCATATCTGCGTAACACTAGGATAATTTCATCAGAGTTTTTAAAAGACATGTTATAGCATAGTTAAAGCTGAAAAACATGCATCACATCCTCTATAACTTTCCCCATATACATGAAGTATAATTAATAACTTTTTAAAAATATTGGCAAAAGAACGAGCCTGGGATCCAGCAGGGTACGAACCTACGAGCACAGGCCCAGGCGGGCATGTCTGATCTTCCCGACCCAGGAGAGGTGAATCCCAGGACGGACACTGCACATGCCCCAATGCGCAGAGGTGTTACCTGCGGACTGAGGAAGCCGGCTTCTCAGGAGGGCCTGGCACCAACCACTGGACTATCTGGGTAAATTGCAGAATGTTCTTTAATTACTCTGTCCCACAGAATGACCACAAACGTCCTTTACCTCCTGACTGTAGACAGCAAATAAAATAATGGACTCGTGCATAGCACCCTGGTCCATGCAAGGTGTTCATGACAGTTGCTGCTGCTGCTGTTTTAACTCTAAAACAAGGATAAGCAAACCCAGCTCCTGGACTGGGCTGCCCTAAAGCCATTGTTTTCAGCTCGTGTTTATGAAGGGATTTGCTTACCAGCTGCCAGGACTAAGTACTGGACTTTAATGCTCATTCGTTTCTTATCTCACTGGAGCCTCCCCATAACCCTATAAGGTAAATAACCCTTTTTTACAGAAGAAAGAAGTGGGACTTGCCTCAGGTTATCTGGTAATAAATTAGGGAGCTGGCTTCCACCCTGGTCTCTGTGAAAGCAATTAAAACTTGTGGAGAATGGCAGAAGCATAAACCCTAGGAGAACACTACCCTCCACTTGACGTTCATGACCTCCTAACTACAAAATATAGCCTTACAAGGCCAAAATCCTCCACACAGAGGAACGGGGGAAAACTCAAACAGATGTTCACATCTATTGTATTATCAATTAAATGTATTAAATTTATTCCTAGTATACTAGCCAAAACCCATCCTTGGAAACACTTGAGATGAACCATTTTTAATATGGACTTTCCAAAGAAGGGTAAGAAAGTCCTAAGAATGAATGGATTGCTGTCAGTACCCTGTAACATATTTCTCTGATAAGGCTTCTAATGCTTGGTCTTGCAGACCAACTCTCTCAAAGAACACTGGGGTAGATATTCAAATAGTCTGTCCTCTCACATAATTTGTTTATACTCCTGTTCCATTTCAGAGACTGTCATTAGGAAGGTTACTATCCTTAGCCGAACGAGCCTGGGATCCAGCAGGGTACGAACCTACGAGCACAGGCCCAGGCGGGCATGTCTGATCTTCCCGACCCAGGAGAGGTGAATCCCAGGACGGACACTGCACATGCCCCAATGCGCAGAGGTGTTACCTGCGGACTGAGGAAGCCGGCTTCTCAGGAGGGCCTGGCACCAACCACTGGACTATCTGGGTAAATTGCAGAATGTTCTTTAATTACTCTGTTCCACAGAATGACCACAAACGTCCTTTACCTCCTGACTGTAGACAGCAAATAAAATAATGGACTCGTGCATAGCACCCTGGTCCATGCAAGGTGTTCATGACAGTTGCTGCTGCTGCTGTTTTAACTCTAAAACAAGGATAAGCAAACCCAGCTCCTGGACTGGGCTGCCCTAAAGCCATTGTTTTCAGCTCGTGTTTATGAAGGGATTTGCTTACCAGCTGCCAGGACTAAGTACTGGACTTTAATGCTCATTCGTTTCTTATCTCACTGGAGCCTCCCCATAACCCTATAAGGTAAATAACCCTTTTTTACAGAAGAAAGAAGTGGGACTTGCCTCAGGTTATCTGGTAATAAATTAGGGAGCTGGCTTCCACCCTGGTCTCTGTGAAAGCAATTAAAACTTGTGGAGAATGGCAGAAGCATAAACCCTAGGAGAACACTACCCTCCACTTGACGTTCATGACCTCCTAACTACAAAATATAGCCTTACAAGGCCAAAATCCTCCACACAGAGGAACGGGGGAAAACTCAAACAGATGTTCACATCTATTGTATTATCAATTAAATGTATTAAATTTATTCCTAGTATACTAGCCAAAACCCATCCTTGGAAACACTTGAGATGAACCATTTTTAATATGGACTTTCCAAAGAAGGGTAAGAAAGTCCTAAGAATGAATGGATTGCTGTCAGTACCCTGTAACATATTTCTCTGATAAGGCTTCTAATGCTTGGTCTTGCAGACCAACTCTCTCCAAAGAACACTGGGGTAGATATTCAAATAGTCTGTCCTCTCACATAATTTGTTTATACTCCCTGTTCCATTTCAGAGACTGTCATTAGGAAGGTTACTATCACTATAGGCTTTTCATGAGATTTGAATACTAACTACATGGCCTCCATCTTCTACAGAGCTTTACTACAGAGCTCCTTCTTCATCAGATGTGACAGTGAGAGCAGGTAAAAATCCATCCATCTTTCTAGAGGACACTTGAAACTGGTTCAAGTTTAAGGGAAGCTGAACTGAGAGCTGACAAGTGAATCTATTTTCGAGCACAGATTCTTTACATTTGTTGAGAGACGGCTGTGTTATTTTTTAAACTGGGGACTCTGCCAAGTAGGAAGAAACATAGGTGGGTAATCAATGTTCATCCTCCCAAAATGAAGCTGGTTATTTGAGAAGAGCTGTGACACAAGTGAAGCATTCTGCTTTAATCAAAAGTTTTCATATGAAACTATTTGGATTCCATTTCCTACTCAAACAATCCAACAGGAATAACACATTGTCATTGAGCCAAAGAAGGAGGAAATGGGTTTACACTGTCCTTAAACAACAGAGCTCCCTCTGCCATGGCCACTAATTTCTGTCATCCTAATTCTTACTTATTGCCCTGGGGTTCAAGTTCTATCAGCTCCAGTAAGTGTGTCATTCCCCAACCCCACCGTCACCACGTCCAATGCATTTATAGTCCAGTCCACTGGCTAAAGCTTACTGGGATGAAGTCCGTGTCCCTGCAGTAGAAGCACAGAATCCTAACCACTGTACCACTAGAGAAGTCCCTAAAGCTTACACCAACTGCTTCCCCATTTGATCTGGTCACAACATTTGGAATGACCATGCCCCTCTTTCCCATGAGTCCCAGTGCTGTGCTCCATGAGGACAGAAGCCAGGAGTCTCATTCTCCCCCTGAACCCACGCACCTAGTAGTTTTCATAACTTGATGTCATGACCAATAAATATTTGATGAATGAATGACTCTATTTGTTTAGTCTCTACCTTGATGGCCAGAACCCAGGAATATTAGATGGATAAAGTTTTGGCTTTCCTGGTACCCGCCCATTCATACTATTTCTCTGATAAGGTTCTAATGCTTGGTCTGAGACCAACTCAAAGACACTGGGGTAGATATTCAAATAGTCTGTCCTCTCACATAATTTGTTTATACTCCCTGTTCCATTTCAGAGACTGTCATTAGGAAGGTTACTATCACTATAGGCTTTTCATGAGATTTGAATACTAACTACATGGCCTCCATCTTCTACAGAGCTTTACTACAGAGCTCCTTCTTCATCAGATGTGACAGTGAGAGCAGGTAAAAATCCATCCATCTTTCTAGAGGACACTTGAAACTGGTTCAAGTTTAAGGGAAGCTGAACTGAGAGCTGACAAGTGAATCTATTTTCGAGCACAGATTCTTTACATTTGTTGAGAGACGGCTGTGTTATTTTTAAACTGGGGACTCTGCCAAGTAGGAAGAAACATAGGTGGGTAATCAATGTTCATCCTCCCAAAATGAAGCTGGTTATTTGAGAAGAGCTGTGATACAAGTGAAGCATTCTGCTTTAATCAAAAGTTTTCATATGAAACTATTTGGATTCCATTTCCTACTCAAACAATCCAACAGGAATAACACATTGTCATTGAGCCAAAGAAGGAGGAAATGGGTTTACACTGTCCTTAAACAACAGAGCTCCCTCTGCCATGGCCACTAATTTCTGTCATCCTAATTCTTACTTATTGCCCTGGGGTTCAAGTTCTATCAGCTCCAGTAAGTGTGTCATTCCCCAACCCCACCGTCACCACGTCCAATGCATTTATAGTCCAGTCCACTGGCTAAAGCTTACTGGGATGAAGTCCGTGTCCCTGCAGTAGAAGCACAGAATCCTAACCACTGTACCACTAGAGAAGTCCCTAAAGCTTACACCAACTGCTTCCCCATTTGATCTGGTCACAACATTTGGAATGACCATGCCCCTCTTTCCCATGAGTCCCAGTGCTGTGCTCCATGAGGACAGAAGCCAGGAGTCTCATTCTCCCCCTGAACCCACGCACCTAGTAGTTTTCATAACTTGATGTCATGACCAATAAATATTTGATGAATGAATGACTCTATTTGTTTAGTCTCTACCTTGATGGCCAGAACCCAGGAATATTAGATGGATAAAGTTTTGGCTTTCTGGTAGGTATCATGCAAAGCAGTGAAGGAAAAAAAAAAAAGTTGCCTTTTTTTTTTTTCTTTTTTGCAGAAGCCCCTCCAAATAAAACAATACTACAATCCAACTCAAAATTTTTGTACTCAGTCTAGAAAAAGAATAGCCCAGGGTAACAGCAGAAAGGGAAGGAGAAAGAAGATTGGAGAACTGTGTGCTTTAAATTCAGAATGGCTGTGGTCAATCTGCCACTTTTGTGCCTCACAGGTCATGTATGACTTGGGTAATTTAATCCTGGGCTAGGTTCTTTGTCCCTAAAATGAGGATAGCATCTACTACATAAGTCTTGAGGATTTTAAAGGTATAGCATATAAAACATGAGCACACTTCCTGGGACATAAGATGTACCAAAGATGTTGGGTTTTTTGTGTTTCCCAGGATTATAGTCTCTAATCATTTGACTTAGAGAAGTCATGATAAATATCCTCCTGGGTTAAAAAAAGGGGGGGGGGGCGGGGAGGCACGCAAAATTAAGATTAGTCATGGTGCTATCTGGGTTTCACAGGTGGTGCTAGTGGTAAAGAGCTCACCTGCCAATACAGGAGATGCTAGAGATGCCAATTTGATACACGGGTCTGGAAGATACCCTAGAGTAGGAAATGGCAACCCACTCCAGTATTCTTGCTTGTAAAATTCAGTGGACAGAGGAGTAGGACGGGCTACAGTCCAAGGGTCGGCAAAGAGTCAGACGCAACTGAGCATGGTGTTACTAAGGTAACTACTTGAGATAGAAATTTTGAAAATTTAAAGAAATTTTGAGTCACATTTTAAGATGAATATGAGTCTGAAAAGTAATGACAAAGGGCATGTGAAAAATCTGGAAAATACATAGGGAAAGGCTGCAGCTTTAACTGAAATTCTAAAATTTCTATTCTTCTTTCTTCTGTGGCAAGTCATTCTTAAATTACTCCCTGAACCCACGGCACCTCTTTCCCATGAGTCCCAGTGCTGTGCTCCATGAGGACAGAAGCCAGGAGTCTCATTCTCCCCTGAACCCACGCACCTAGTAGTTTTCATTGATGTCATGACCAATAAATATTTGATGAATGAATGACTCTATTTGTTTAGTCTCTACCTTGATGGCCAGAACCCAGGAATATTAGATGGATAAAGTTTTGGCTTTCTGGTAGGTATCATGCAAAGCAGTGAAGGAAAAAAAAAAAAGTTGCCTTTTTTTTTTTTCTTTTTTGCAGAAGCCCCTCCAAATAAAACAATACTACAATCCAACTCAAAATTTTTGTACTCAGTCTAGAAAAAGAATAGCCCAGGGTAACAGCAGAAAGGGAAGGAGAAAGAAGATTGGAGAACTGTGTGCTTTAAATTCAGAATGGCTGTGGTCAATCTGCCACTTTTGTGCCTCACAGGTCATGTATGACTTGGGTAATTTAATCCTGGGCTAGGTTCTTTGTCCCTAAAATGAGGATAGCATCTACTACATAAGTCTTGAGGATTTTAAAGGTATAGCATATAAAACATGAGCACACTTCCTGGGACATAAGATGTACCAAAGATGTTGGGTTTTTTGTGTTTCCCAGGATTATAGTCTCTAATCATTTGACTTAGAGAAGTCATGATAAATATCCTCCTGGGTTAAAAAAAGGGGGGGGGGGGGGGGGGGGCACGCAAAATTAAGATTAGTCATGGTGCTATCTGGGTTTCACAGGTGGTGCTAGTGGTAAAGAGCTCACCTGCCAATACAGGAGATGCTAGAGATGCCAATTTGATACACGGGTCTGGAAGATACCCTAGAGTAGGAAATGGCAACCCACTCCAGTATTCTTGCTTGTAAAATTCAGTGGACAGAGGAGTAGGACGGGCTACAGTCCAAGGGTCGGCAAAGAGTCAGACGCAACTGAGCATGGTGTTACTAAGGTAACTACTTGAGATAGAAATTTTGAAAATTTAAAGAAATTTTGAGTCACATTTTAAGATGAATATGAGTCTGAAAAGTAATGACAAAGGGCATGTGAAAAATCTGGAAAATACATAGGGAAAGGCTGCAGCTTTAACTGAAATTCTAAAATTTCTATTCTTCTTTCTTCTGTGGCAAGTCATTCTTAAATTACTCTTCCTACAGAGGGATTGCTCTTATTGAACATATGCCTTTGACTAATGTCTATAAGACTTATTACAAGGGCAAATTCTAGCTGCGATGATTGTAAGCTTGACAACCACTACTCAATATCTAGTAGATATTATACATAATGGTTTTATCAATGAAAAACTGTATTCTTGCAAAGTCACTACTTGAAGGACAGATTTGACACAGCAAGCTTCAATAGAAAGATCTGAGCTATGTCTATGAACAAATCAGATCAGATCAGAAAAATCTCATCTAATCAGTTCATTAAGGTGCAACTTAATTCAACCCCTTGGGATCTGCTGTGTTGCCAGGTTTGAAAAAAATCTCCTTAGATGAATCTTACCAGCCTCATCTGGTTTTCATGATGTGCGCAGTACATTTTCCTTCAAGGAAAATACAGAGTTCAGTAATTCGTTTAGTTTCCAAGCATGTCACACAGCACATTGATGAGTAAAAAGCGATTATCAGCTCAAGGAAAGGTGAGAGGAAATGATCTCATAATTGATGTTATTTAAAAATGTATTTATCAATCAGTCTTTCTAATGAACAAAGAAGCTTGACAGAAACACAGGTCCTCAGAGAAACTCAGGGCAGGAGAGAGCGCAGCTCTGTGCTTCTGGCTCACAGCAACCCAGTGGTTCCCGCCAGCCTGGGAACAAGTCCTGCAGCTGCCTGTGGCTCGGTTTCCCCCACTGCAAAATGCGGGTGAGTCGATAAAGATGTCCTGGCTGACCCTTTAGGGTTTAGGGACTCTGAATCATCTGTACAGTCCACTGAACTCCAAATGGGATTATTTATGCCTTTTCTCACTTAGTTTACATGTTACCAACAAGTCTAGATATTTCACTAGACTATGGGCTTCCCCGGTGGTTCAGCTGATAAAGACCTAGATTCAATCCCTGGGTAGGAAAGATACTCTGGAGAAGGAAATGGCAACCCACTCCAGTATTCTTGCCTGGAGAATCCCAGAGGAGACTAGTGGGCTACAGTCCATGGGATTGCCGAGGGCCAGACATGACTGAGCATACACACTCCATTCCATATCTCATTTTAGGCATTCTACTTCATGAATTTCATGGCATCCTAAATTTAGTTCACCATGAAAAAGAATTCTCATTCATTGCAGACAGTTTTTGGCTCCTCTGAGATCAGTTTCTTGTCCATTCATTTACCCTGGCTGATCCAGGTATAGATAGAGTTGTTCTGCACTTTTCATTCCATGAAAATGATGTGCTTCCAAGGCCTGCTCCATGCCTGGTTGCTCAAGCCCACACTCTGAATGACCATAAGCAAGGAAGAAACTGGGCTAAGTACATTCTGGGTTGGTGTGCATGGGTCTACACCAACTCTTCAGCCCTTGCAAGCCTGGACCATGGCCTGTCCCTGCCAGGTATGGATCGGCAAGCTCCATCACACTCTTCTGCGAATTTCTCAGCGCAAATGTCAGTGTCTTACTGAGACCAACATATTCCTTAGTTCTGGACAACGTGTTCTGGTTCTTGTGACACTGACCATCTTCTCTGAGATTACATTTTCCTTCAAGGAAAATACAGAGTTCAGTAATTCGTTTAGTTTCCAAGCATGTCACACAGCACATTGATGAGTAAAAAGCGATTATCAGCTCAAGGAAAGGTGAGAGGAAATGATCTCATAATTGATGTTATTTAAAAATGTATTTATCAATCAGTCTTTCTAATGAACAAAGAAGCTTGACAGAAACACAGGTCCTCAGAGAAACTCAGGGCAGGAGAGAGCACAGCTCTGTGCTTCTGGCTCACAGCAACCCAGTGGTTCCCGCCAGCCTGGGAACAAGTCCTGCAGCTGCCTGTGGCTCGGTTTCCCCCACTGCAAAATGCGGGTGAGTCGATAAAGATGTCCTGGCTGACCCTTTAGGGTTTAGGGACTCTGAATCATCTGTACAGTCCACTGAACTCCAAATGGGATTATTTATGCCTTTTCTCACTTAGTTTACATGTTACCAACAAGTCTAGATATTTCACTAGACTATGGGCTTCCCTGGTGGTTCAGCTGATAAAGACCTAGATTCAATCCCTGGGTAGGAAAGATACTCTGGAGAAGGAAATGGCAACCCACTCCAGTATTCTTGCCTGGAGAATCCCAGAGGAGACTAGTGGGCTACAGTCCATGGGATTGCCGAGGGCCAGACATGACTGAGCATACACACTCCATTCCATATCTCATTTTAGGCATTCTACTTCATGAATTTCATGGCATCCTAAATTTAGTTCACCATGAAAAAGAATTCTCATTCATTGCAGACAGTTTTTGGCTCCCTCTGAGATCAGTTTCTTGTCCATTCATTTACCCTGGCTGATCCAGGTATAGATAGAGTTGTTCTGCACTTTTCATTCCATGAAAATGATGTGCTTCCAAGGCCTGCTCCATGCCTGGTTGCTCAAGCCCACACTCTGAATGACCATAAGCAAGGAAGAAACTGGGCTAAGTACATTCTGGGTTGGTGTGCATGGGTCTACACCAACTCTTCAGCCCTTGCAAGCCTGGACCATGGCCTGTCCCTGCCAGGTATGGATCGGCAAGCTCCATCACACTCTTCTGCGAATTTCTCAGCGCAAATGTCAGTGTCTTACTGAGACCAACATATTCCTTAGTTCTGGACAACGTGTTCTGGTTCTTGTGACACTGACCATCTTCTCTGAGAATTACTGCACACCACCTTCCCCTATCAGCTGCACAGGTCCAGTAGCTGCTCATTGGTCTGCTCCAAGCATCCAAAACACTGCATGGATCATAGGAGTGGCTCAAAATCTCTTCTGTGAATTCATGAACAGTGACCCTTTGGCTAATTATTTTTTAACTGATGTCAGTTACAACCTGTTTTTTCATGGAGTTTTATGGACACCAACCAAGAGTGCATGGAGCATTCCTACTAAGTGCTGCTGACTCAATCAGCTGAGAAGTATTTTGAATGGTACTAGGAATGTACTGCCATGTCTTCAAACACAGTTCTGAGAAAAACAGGCCTTGTTAACAAAAGAGTCCATTGGAAGTTCTTTTTTCCTTTCCCCAGCAGATATACAAAACAGACAAGGGATACACAAAATGGGAGAGCGGAATGCTGTTCCAGATCTTACACTTAAGTGATCTACACTGAACCCAGAATCCCAGAAAAATAAGCCCTCCTGGAGGGTGATGTGGCACAAGCTTGGAACCTACCAAATAACACTTCTAGGAATTTATCTGAAAGTTGCAATCAAGCAAGTGTAAATGGTTTTCAAGAATTTCTTTGAAGCATTACATATACTAGTGAGCAGCTACAAACAATCTAAATATCCACCAATCGAAGCTGATTACAAGAGCTACTTATAAACAATACAATGAGAACCTGCAACGTCATCAATACAGGGTTAGAAAAGATGGTCAGATGACATGGAAAGGCATTTACAATGGGGTTCAGAGAAATGATAGGCTGAGATCCAGTTTTTGATAAGAGAGAAAAAGAGGAAAAACAAAAGAAAAAAAGATGAGAAGACTATATTCCACAAGCATTCATGATGAGGCCATTTAAAGGAATTTTTTCCTTTCATTTATCACATTCTCTAATTATTTTTGTAATAGAGAACTATTTTAAAGCACCCATGGACAGATAAGGTACCTAAGAACATGATACTGTGTCAGAGTGCAACCGACAGAGTGTTCAGCTTAGTGATTTTTCACTAAGTCTATTGCTCTTAGCATACACATATACCAAAGGCAAGCTTAACAGAAATTAACGCACTTCTAAGGAAAATGCAAATGCTTGAAATCAGAATGCAAACATTTCAGTTCATAGCTGATTAACCTAAGAAACTCTAGAGAAACAAAGTGATGTATAAAATCAGTTATGATACTGAGGTGACTGGGAAAACACAGTACACGAGCTAGGAATATAAGGGATCAGGTCTTCCCCCGTCTGAATTCCCTCAGTTAACTGAAATCAAATTCACACCCCATCTCTCCACCTCCCAGTATGAACAACACAGTCTTGACCCCGACTGTCCACAGCATGCTTCAGCCTCTCCCCTGCCAGTGCCCAGGGAAGTGACATGACACTACATATGGAGCCTCAGGGCTATTTCGGCAGCATCGAGAACACCCAGATGCTTCACTCACCTGAATGCTCATTGCCGCATTCACAGAGACAAAGCAAAGAACCAGGAAAGGGGCCTTTCTGTTAGCCCAAGGAACAGTGATTCCTTCTCACAGGTAAAAGGAACTGTTTTCTTCAATGTTTAGATTTCAATGTTACTTGCTTCCCGGGTAAGCCTCTGGATCACTTGTGAACCGGGGTATGAACAGTCTTTAGTTTTTTTGTTTTTTAATTTTTTTAGAATAATTATTTTTATTTTACTTTTTGCTTTTACAGAGTTTTGTTGCTTCCAGATATGTATAATCCCAGATTAGTCATATGTCAGTCTTTAGTTTTTGAGAAAAATGTAGTCCCTTTCACGCTATCACATCTCCATCAGTGCCTGGTTGACTCACCTCCATCCCAAACTGCCCAGTTCCTGCTTCCTGTTGACCCTCACCCAAAACAGTAGTTTGTGAAGAAGAAACTACGAACTTCGTTTAACACTGCCCTGTGCATGCTAAGTTTACTTCAGTTGTGTCCGACTCTTTGTCACCCTATGGACTGTAGGCCGCCAGGCTCCTCTGTCCATGGAATTCTCCAGGCAAGAACACTGGAGTGGATTGCCATGCCCTCCTCCAGGGGATCTTTCGACTCAGGTATCGAACCCATGCATTTTGCATCTTCCTCACTGGCAGGTAGGTTCTTTACCACTAGCGCCACCTGGGAAGCCCGCAGGCTCTCAAATTCTCAAAATTTTGGTGTTTCGGGAAAAATGGGTTTTTCTGAGGACAAAGGATGTCTTTGGGTTACCCAGTATGCTCCCAAAACAGACACAGAGGGAGACTTACTTCCCCGAAGACAGATACAATTCCTAAATGGGTGGTTGCTCTAAGTGAGAAGAAAATTCTGCAGAACTGCTAGAAGCAACAGCCAGCCCAGGAACATATTCAAAGCTACGAACATTTCTGTAACTTGAGAAATGCTCTCAAGGGTGGAAATGGGGACAGGAAAAAAAAAAAAAAATATATATATATATATATAAAATACACTCCCTCTGTTGAGTTGTATAGGTGACTCTTCCAGCACTTGCTCTGGCAAGTTCCTAGAGTGTGAAGCCTTTTTCTCCTCCAGTCTGCCTGGAGCACCAGTTGCCTTCAGGATGCTCCATACCGGCTGGCTCTCATCAGCACACTAGCCATTTTGCCCGAAGTCTCCATTCTGCTGTATTTCAGGACAAGAGCAAAGGCAAACAATTTTGAAATCAAAGGGGGTTTTATTTGAAATGGGGAGAAAATTAAAGCACAGGAGAACACAATGAATGAATCAAGCTGCAACAAAAGCAAAACTTTCCATAATGGTGAATAAGCAGTTAGGAATCTCAGTTCTTCCCAGTGGCAAGGAATGCAGATGCCTGGAGACTATGCCGTCCACCCCAACTCTCCTCTTCAAACTGAGGTCAGAACTCCCATCTATACATTGTGCCTTTGATTAGTGCCCTTAGGAAAGCTCGCTCCTTCCCACAGAGGGGAGGCTGCAGTTGTTCAGTTTTGAGGTCCAACTGGCACACGCACCTCCTGCTAATACATCCTGCATTTCATTCCTTTTCTAGGGAAGGGCCACTGCCCCAAGGACACTGTGAGTTAAGAAATTTGCCAAACATCAGTAAACCTTAATGCAACAAGGGTCTTAGGGAAGTTACTTCAGTTTTGTGTCCGACTCTTTGTCACCCTATGGACTGTAGGCCAGGCTCCTCTGTCCATGGAATTCTCCAGGCAAGAACACTGGAGTGGATTGCCATGCCCTCCTCCAGGGGATCTTTCGACTCAGGTATCGAACCCATGCATTTTGCATCTTCCTCACTGGCAGGTAGGTTCTTTACCACTAGCGCCACCTGGGAAGCCCGCAGGCTCTCAAATTCTCAAAATTTTGGTGTTTCGGGAAAAATGGGTTTTTCTGAGGACAAAGGATGTCTTTGGGTTACCCAGTATGCTCCCAAAACAGACACAGAGGGAGACTTACTTCCCCGAAGACAGATACAATTCCTAAATGGGTGGTTGCTCTAAGTGAGAAGAAAATTCTGCAGAACTGCTAGAAGCAACAGCCAGCCCAGGAACATATTCAAAGCTACGAACATTTCTGTAACTTGAGAAATGCTCTCAAGGGTGGAAATGGGGACAGGAAAAAAAAAAAAAAAATATATATATATATATATAAAATACACTCCCTCTGTTGAGTTGTATAGGTGACTCTTCCAGCACTTGCTCTGGCAAGTTCCTAGAGTGTGAAGCCTTTTTCTCCTCCAGTCTGCCTGGAGCACCAGTTGCCTTCAGGATGCTCCATACCGGCTGGCTCTCATCAGCACACTAGCCATTTTGCCCGAAGTCTCCATTCTGCTGTATTTCAGGACAAGAGCAAAGGCAAACAATTTTGAAATCAAAGGGGGTTTTATTTGAAATGGGGAGAAAATTAAAGCACAGGAGAACACAATGAATGAATCAAGCTGCAACAAAAGCAAAACTTTCCATAATGGTGAATAAGCAGTTAGGAATCTCAGTTCTTCCCAGTGGCAAGGAATGCAGATGCCTGGAGACTATGCCGTCCACCCCAACTCTCCTCTTCAAACTGAGGTCAGAACTCCCATCTATACATTGTGCCTTTGATTAGTGCCCTTAGGAAAGCTCGCTCCTTCCCACAGAGGGGAGGCTGCAGTTGTTCAGTTTTGAGGTCCAACTGGCACACGCACCTCCTGCTAATACATCCTGCATTTCATTCCTTTTTCTAGGGAAGGGCCACTGCCCCAAGGACACTGTGAGTTAAGAAATTTGCCAAACATCAGTAAACCTTAATGCAACAAGGGTCAGGGTTTAGAAAGGGAGACTTTGAAGAAGTACCCTTTTCCCCCTTTCAATGGTGTGCTATAGTTTAGTCCTTAAATGACTGTGAGATTCTGCCAAAAGAAAGTCAGAAGCCTTCCCTGTCTCCTAGCACTGGCTACCACTGACCCTCTCTCTCCCTGGTTCTATTTTCTTAAAGAGCAAAAGACTGCAGTTCAGTTCTCTTTCCTAAACTTCAGAGAGCCAAAGTCAAGGCAGCTAACTCCACAAAGGGAGAATGCTTATAAAATGGGAGAAATTTGGCAAATACATCTGTCCAGACTTCTTACTCTTGAATTGGGTCTCTGAAGGATGTGTACTTTAACACCACACTACAGGCAACCTAGTGGCAGGTATTTTACAATTAGGACCTTCATTTACTCAAAAAGATAAAACGCTGTTGTTCAACAGCAAAAGGCAAACGCAAAATCTTCAAAACCTCCGTTTTGAAAACTGGCCCCTTTACCCATGTTCACATCTTGCAGTGTGAGTCACACTGCTGAGAGAACGGGCCCATTCTCTGGTGCAGTGGCTCAGAGCCCCGAGTCTTCGTCAGAATCACTGGAATAGCTTGTTTAAAAAGATTCCTGGATCCTATTCCCCCCATGCGCCGGATTCAGCAGATCTGGGGTAGGGTGTGAGAATCTGCATTTCTAACAAGTTCCCAAGTGATGGTGATGGTTCTCATCTGGGGACCATAATTTGAGAACCACTATTCTGGTGCAATTCTTTTTAAAAGGCTAGGTCCCTCTAGCTAACACATACGCCATCCAAGTGGTCCTGGCAAGAACCAGACTCAAGCACTTGGTCCTTATTCTGTCCAGAGATACAAGTGGTCATCGACTTCTAGGCCCTAACAGTATGACAAAGTTCCATTATTGTCGATCCATGCCTTCTTGCATGTAACCTCGAAGGCAGAAAATACAGATGTTTTAGGGGGAGCTGAAGCCCAGAATCATAAAAGCTAATGAGGGGAGTCTGTCCCTCCCATTTCTTCTCTTTACACAATCAAGCCTTCATGCTCCTTCGGGGCATATAAGAGTGAAAGCTTTATAAGAGATTTTGACTCAAATCTTTCCTTACCACTTACAATGGCTGTTTCTTGAACAAGTTTGTTATCTCTGAGCCTCAATTTCCTTGTCTACAAAACCAAGATAACAGTATTTATACCATAGGACTCTGTACAAAGTGCCTAGCAGTTCTCTGGGCACAGAGCAAGTCCTCAATAAAAATGGGGACCAATGATTTTCCCTTTTTTAGAAAGTAGCAGGCATAGTGGAGAACAGCAATATCAGATGACCATGGTTTGAAATCTGAGCTCTACAACTCATTAGCTCTGTAATCTCGGGGGAAATCCACCAACTTCTCAAAGTCTTATATGTAAAATGGAGAAAAGAGTGGTGTTTACCTGCTGAGTTCTAAAGACTACATAAGACACAGATTTCCGGCCCATAACAAACTATCCAAAGCTAGTAATTATTAGTGTTACTCTAATAACAGGGCGGGGATGGACTTTAGAGATCTCTTTGTCCCACATCTTCATTTTACAACTAAGAAAACTGGAGTTCAGGGAAAAGAGACGTGCTCAAGGTCTTGGGTTTTTGCGACCACAAACACAGTACACAGACATGCTTGTGGAGCTGAGAATGCCAAACACGCCACATACAAAGCAAAATAAAGATGAGCACAAAAGCTCCAAAACAAAAGAAAATTGCACGAGAACATTGCTGAAAAGTGTGGGCTCAGTAGGTTTTAATGAACTCGTTTCTTTCGACTTGTTAAGGGGAAAGAAAAGAAAACAAATATCAGAAGGGTCCATCCCCAACCTGTAAAGGTCTCCTGAGGGTTAACTGTGTTTTAGTAATTGAGTTGGGAAATAAAAAAGCCAAAAAAATATAGAAAAATATAAATTAGATTTATAATTAAATTCAAGTAATAGTATAAATTAGATTTTGGTTGTTTTAACTTTCCCAGGAGCTATTCTAGATTTACAACTCATACAAAATATCCTTTTCCTTTATGATTGTGAAATTACCAGTCCCCAAATCTAAGGTTACTGTCTCACGAGACATGAAAAAGAAAAGTCCCTTTTCAAACTCGCTAAATCATTTATGATTTTGGACAAATTACATTTCCCTAAAACTGATTTTTTTAAAAAAACTGAGAGTGAAAGAGGGAACTTCTAGGACGAGAGAGAAAAAGAAAAGGATGAGGACTGTGATGTTATGATTTATAATAAGAAATATATATTTGGTATTCATCCCTATACCTGATAAAGAATTCCTAAAACGTCTGGTATTTCCTAAATGACACTTCTCATAAAGGTATGAAAGGAGAGTCTTTTGTTAGCTATAACAAGCCCTTTTCAAACACAAGAGTTTATGTTAATGAGTGATTTTTGGAAAGCCTCTGGATAACCCCAGGATGGTGCTTGCTGCTAGCGGGAACCAACCATAGTATTAGAGAGTCCCTCAATTGAATCAGTCACCAATGGTCAATGATTAACCATGCCTACATCATGAAGCCTCCATAAAAATCACTAAAGTAGAAGGTCTGAAGAGCTTCACATGTTGGACTTGCTGTGAGGGTTCTGCACCTCCTATGGAAAGGACATGGTAGCACCGTGCCCTTTCACTCTGTACATCTCTTCTTCCTGGCTATTTCTGGGTTATGTGTGTGCTCAGTCATTCAGTTGTATCCAACTCACTGTGGCCCCATGGATGGGAGGCCGCCAGGCTCCTCTGTCCATGGGATTCTCCAGGCAAGAATACTGCAGTGGGTTGCCATGCCCTCCTCCAGGAGGCCTTACCAACCCAAGGACTGAACCCATGTCTCTTGCATCTCCTGCATCGGCAGGCAGATTCTTTACCCCCGGTACCACCTGGGAAGCACAAATAAATTTATTAGCTGTGGCATGCAGGATTTAGTTCCCTTACCAGGGACTGAATCTGGGTCCCCTACCTTGGGAACATGGAATCTCATCCAAGGAAGCTCTTCTTAGATTATAGTCCTTTATAATAAACCAGCAATCTAGTAAGTAAGCTGTATTTTGAGTTCTATGAGCCACTCGAGCAAATTTCCAAACCCAGCTTGGAGAAGAGGGCTGAGGAAACCTCTGATTTATAGTCAGCGGGTCAGAAGTCAATGTAATAAGCCTAGATTTGAGACAAGAAGTGTGGTTAGAGGGGCAGTCTAGGGGGACTGAACCCTTTGCCTGTGAGGTCTGACACTAACTACAGGTAGAGACATTTCAGAATTGAACTGAGTTGTAGGACACTGAGTTGTAGGACACTGGTGCCCTAGAATTGCTTGGTGTGGGGTGACCCTTCATATGTGGTGGTCAGAAATAATGAACGTAGTAAGCAGAGCACAGAGGAGTAAGAGCTTTGCCTTTAAGGACAAAAAAGAAGTGGTATTCTCATCCTGACAATATGTCTTTTGTTGAAAACAGATTCAAATTCAATAAATGCTGATATTAAAAGAACATAAAAATCTTCCCCTTAAGGTTTAAACTTTGACTATGATGTAGTGAACTCCTAAAATGCTCTAATATACTGTTCTTGACAGTTAAAAAGAAAGGCAGTGCCATTTTTGATTTTGCAAAATTAAATAAAATTGGAGAAACTGGTCAGAAAATCTATTGACAGAACTTAACTAAATTGAATGTATAGCAGTGACTATGCTCCTCAGGAAAAAAGAAGCAGTTCAGCAGCTAGTTTCTCATACTCAAACCACTTCTCCTAGAAAGTGGTAGCATTATATGAGTTGGTGGCAGTGCAGAGAGAATGTCCCTCTCTGGAATTCTCTCTGGAGTGAACTCAGAATGCATTCTCCATCCTGGAATGAATTCTGAGTTCTTTTTAAAAATGGATTCCACTGGCTCAAAATAAAGGCTAGCAGGAAAGATTTGGTTGGTGAGACATTCAAACTTTATCTAACAATAGGGTGTTTAGAAAATAAATGAAAGAATAAGAGATGTAAAATAAGCTTTATTAAGACCAAAATATTATCTGTGGTTGTACAGTCAATCAAAAAAGAAAGAAGGAAAGAGCTGTGGAAAAGCTACTTGTATCTGCTCAACTAAAGCTACAGTAAAGCTTAGCATAGCTACCACTTCACCAATGCCGCCACCCCGAAAAAATAGAGAAGCAGTTGCCTAGAAAAGCTGAGTGGGGTCTGCCATGTTTGTAAAAGATCTTTGTGGTTGCTCTGACTAAAGGCATGACAAATAAATGAAGCACAATAAGTGAATACTGGGAGATACATTTAACATGGTTAAAAACTGAAGACACAGGGCTTCCCTGGTAGCTCGGTGGTAAAGAGTTCACCTGCCAATGCAGGAGACATAGGTTCAATCCCTGATCTGGGAGGATCTCACATGCTGCGGAGCAACTAAGCCCATGAGCCACAACTATTGAGCCTGTGCTCTAGAGCCTCAGAGCTGCAACTATTGAGCCTATGAGCCACAACTACTGAAGCCCATGTGCCCTAGAGCCCAAGTTCCACAACAAGAGAAGTTACTGCAACAAGAAGCCTGCTCACCTCAATTAGAGAGTAGTCCCCACTCCCTGCACCTAGAGAAGAGCCTGTGGCAGCAATGAAAACCCAGAATAGCCAAAAAAATTTTAAAACAAAACAAAACAATACTGAAGACACAGATCTTACATTTCAAGGTAAAGTTCTTAAAGTAAATTTACCTATTTGGGTTATAATTTTAAATCAAAATGGATTTAAGACCTTTTTTGGCTTTTTACAAAGAAAATAAAGAACAAGTTTTGAGGGCTCAGACAAAATGATCGATTATTAGGCTTAAAATAAATCAGATCGTTTCCTGCTCGATTGTTTCACTCCCTAAACTTCTGTCTGCCCCCAAGACAAGACTTTGCTGCTGTCCATGCAGTTGGGTCCTCATGCACAAGAGTAAGGAGTGCCAGTTGCTCTGGGGGACACTGGCTGAGGGTGCACTACCAGTGTTCTCTAGCCATCACGGCTGGAGATTCTGAGAATCTTGGAATATATGTAATCCTACCAGATGAAGCAGAATATTCATATTATTAGTCTTAATATTAAATACATAGATTCTTCGTGTATTATATGAATGCTACATTCATGCTATAAAAAGTTACTATGTAATTAGTATATATAATCATATATGTAACAAACACACACACAATGTTATTCTCCAGAGCTTCTGTTGTACCATTACATGTTATAACTAGTATTATTTCACTCATACATTTTAAAGTATGCATTTACTAAGCTCTTGTTATGAGCTCATTAGCAGCTCTTTCAATAATTGTGAGTGAATGAAAGTTGCTCAGTCGTGTCCAACACTGTGCGATCCCATGGACTGTGGCCTGACAGGTTCCTCTGTCCGTGGAATTCTCCAGGCAAGAATACTGGAGTGGGTTGCCATTCCCTTCTCCAAGGGATCTTCCGAATCCAGGGATTGAACCCAGGTTTCCCACTTTGCAGACAGATTCTTTACCATCTGAACCACCAGGAAAGCCCCTTTAACTATAATAATTCTATTTCTTTTTTTTTAACTTTTTTTCAAACTTTGGCCTCTTTTATTGGTTTTATATTTATTTATTTTCATCCATATTTATTCTTTGGCCTGTGTGGGCCTCCCATCGCAGTGGCCTCTCTCGTTGCTGAGCACCGGCTCTGGGTGCTGGTTCACAACTGGACACATCGGACCAGCCATTCCATGGCATGTGGGATCTTTCCAGGCCAGGGGTCAAACCAGCACCCCTTGCACTGCAAGGCAGACTCTTTACCCACTGGACCACCAGGGAAGCCCATAACTCTGTTTCTTAGCAATTACTCTAGACCAGTAGTTCTCACAGGGTGATCTAGCTATGCCTGGTGTCACTAAGACCCCTGAAGAAGATCTGAGGCGTCTGTTTCCACAGTAACAGTAAGACCCATCGTGCCTTCATTGTTCATATTTTCCCATGGTGGTGCAGTGGAGTTTTCCGGAAATGACACAACATGTGATGATGCACTGCTCTGGCAACTTATGAAATCTGTGTGCATATGTCTGTGTTTTGACAGTGTCTCAATTTTAATTTCTCAAAGGGTAACTATCAGTAGACCTCACTTGTGTAAACAAAAGTCCATACTTGAATCCAATATAATTTTCAAGAATGTAAAGAGGTACTGAGACTAAGAAGTTAACCCCATCAGATAGACTACCAGTGTTCGTACCATTACAGATTTAAAATTTTGTTATAAACTAGTATTATTTGCTACATTCATGCTATAAAAGTTACTATGTAATTAGTATATATAATCATATATGTAACAAACACACACACAATGTTATTCTCCAGAGCTTCTGTTGTACCATTACATGTTATAACTAGTATTATTTCACTCATACATTTTAAAGTATGCATTTACTAAGCTCTTGTTATGAGCTCATTAGCAGCTCTTTCAATAATTGTGAGTGAATGAAAGTTGCTCAGTCGTGTCCAACACTGTGCGATCCCATGGACTGTGGCCTGACAGGTTCCTCTGTCCGTGGAATTCTCCAGGCAAGAATACTGGAGTGGGTTGCCATTCCCTTCTCCAAGGGATCTTCCGAATCCAGGGATTGAACCCAGGTTTCCCACTTTGCAGACAGATTCTTTACCATCTGAACCACCAGGAAAGCCCCTTTAACTATAATAATTCTATTTCTTTTTTTTTAACTTTTTTTCAAACTTTGGCCTCTTTTATTGGTTTTATATTTATTTATTTTCATCCATATTTATTCTTTGGCCTGTGTGGGCCTCCCATTGCAGTGGCCTCTCTCGTTGCTGAGCACCGGCTCTGGGCGCTGGTTCACAATTGGACACATCGGACCAGCCATTCCATGGCATGTGGGATCTTTCCAGGCCAGGGGTCAAACCAGCACCCCTTGCACTGCAAGGCAGACTCTTTACCCACTGGACCACCAGGGAAGCCCATAACTCTGTTTCTTAGCAATTACTCTAGACCAGTAGTTCTCACAGGGTGATCTAGCTATGCCTGGTGTCACTAAGACCCCTGAAGAAGATCTGAGGCGTCTGTTTCCACAGTAACAGTAAGACCTATCGTGCCTTCATTGTTCATATTTTCCCATGGTGGTGCAGTGGAGTTTTCCGGAAATGACACAACATGTGATGATGCACTGCTCTGTCAACTTATGAAATCTGTGTGCATATGTCTGTGTTTTGACAGTGTCTCAATTTTAATTTCTCAAAGGGTAACTATCAGTAGACCTCACTTGTGTAAACAAAAGTCCATGCTTGAATCCAATATAATTTTCAAGAATGTAAAGAGGTACTGAGACTAAGAAGTTTGAGAATCCCCTTCTAGATAACTAGCAATAATTCCTCTTGTTAACTATACATATTTCAAAGTCATTCTTGGATGACTTCTGGAACTCTTTATCTTTCAAAATGCATGTTCCCAGAGAAAATATTTAATTAAGAAAGTACAGCAGCAATGGCTCAGCTAAACAGCTTTACTGGGTGTGGTGGGATAGAGGCAGGAAGAGGCCAGCGGTCAGCTGCAAGAGCGAAAACAGTGTAAATGTCTGTTAACTGTCATCAGCACCCTAATGCCTCAGTACAAGGTCACTCTTTTAAAATACCTATTTGGGGTGACCTTGTGGCTGGAGTTCTGCTTGCCTTGAAAGAAAACAAAAAGTACCTGAATCTGAAAAACTCAACACTTTGTCTTGTTTATTCTACACACGGAACTCTGGTTGAGAAGAATGCCCGCTTTTGGAAAACAGTCTTCGGCATGGGTTTATGAGAAAGATAAGGAAAATGATGGGTCTTGTAAATCAGAGGAGCAGAGTGGGAGCCCCCAGATGACTCATGAGCAGTGAGCCAACAGAGTCCCTTAAGTGTCTGCTGCACCCTGAGCACTAAGACCATGTGCCCCTTGGAGAGGAGAGAATGGGAGGGGTCACAGAATCCATTTACAACAGGAAGAATCAAATCGGAAAACCAGAGAAATCTGATATTCCACCCGTAAGCCTCAATCCCACTTTATCACTCTCAGCCTGTAGGCCCAGTTTCCCCTGAGACACCATGCATCGTATCTGAAACTAAACCCCTCAAGACAAATTTTTATTTCTTCCACCATTAGTTAAAATATACATACTAAATTGAATATTTCAAAAATTCATTTAATTATATCCAGTCTTTGATAAGACTGTTTATCTATTCCTGATCTGTTTCTAGCATGTTGCCTTCATCTGTAAACGTGTCATGTTTTAGGCAAAAATTTCAGGAATTTTTTTTTCATATCCCACTGCAAGGTCATTTCTAATTTGTTGTCTGTGTTTTGACAGTGTCTCAATTTTAATTTCTCAAAGGGTAACTATCAGTAGACCTCACTTGTGTAAACAAAAGTCCATACTTGAATCCAATATAATTTTCAAGAATGTAAAGAGGTACTGAGACTAAGAAGTTTGAGAATCCCCTTCTAGATAACTAGCAATAATTCCTCTTGTTAACTATACATATTTCAAAGTCATTCTTGGATGACTTCTGGAACTCTTATCTTTCAAAATGCATGTTCCCAGAGAAAATATTTAATTAAGAAAGTACAGCAGCAATGGCTCAGCTAAACAGCTTTACTGGGTGTGGTGGGATAGAGGCAGGAAGAGGCCAGAGGTCAGCTGCAAGAGCGAAAACAGTGTAAATGTCTGTTAACTGTCATCAGCACCCTAATGCCTCAGTACAAGGTCACTCTTTTAAAATACCTATTTGGGGTGACCTTGTGGCTGGAGTTCTGCTTGCCTTGAAAGAAAACAAAAAGTACCTGAATCTGAAAAACTCAACACTTTGTCTTGTTTATTCTACACACGGAACTCTGGTTGAGAAGAATGCCCGCTTTTGGAAAACAGTCTTCGGCATGGGTTTATGAGAAAGATAAGGAAAATGATGGGTCTTGTAAATCAGAGGAGCAGAGTGGGAGCCCCCAGATGACTCATGAGCAGTGAGCCAACAGAGTCCCTAAGTGTCTGCTGCACCCTGAGCACTAAGACCATGTGCCCCTTGGAGAGGAGAGAATGGGAGGGGTCACAGAATCCATTTACAACAGGAAGAATCAAATCGGAAAACCAGAGAAATCTGATATTCCACCCGTAAGCCTCAATCCCACTTTATCACTCTCAGCCTGTAGGCCCAGTTTCCCCTGAGACACCATGCATCGTATCTGAAACTAAACCCCTCAAGACAAATTTTTATTTCTTCCACCATTAGTTAAAATATACATACTAAATTGAATATTTCAAAAATTCATTTAATTATATCCAGTCTTTGATAAGACTGTTTATCTATTCCTGATCTGTTTCTAGCATGTTGCCTTCATCTGTAAACGTGTCATGTCAGGCATTTTCAGGATGTTTTCAAAGAAGGATCATTACTCCAGTGCTTACTGACACAGTGTTGATCTCTCCATGTTCATATCCCACTGCAAGGTCATTTCTAATTTGTTGTCTTGCTAGACCCTTGACACTAGGCAAAATCCTTTCATGCTTTCTTCTCTTCCCTTTATTATCATGGTCTCTAAAGAGTTCTGCTTGCTGTATTCAATTAGTTTGCTTCTCTTTGTCAAAATAAATCGTTGTTTTTTCTTATCTAATACACTACTATGTATCTATTCTTTTGTTATGTTTCCCCAGAATCTTAAGTTACCATAGTCTAAAAGTTTTAATAAATTGCCATCTCATTTCCAGTTATGAGATAATGTTTCTGTCCAAGTCGATTTGCATTAATTTTGCATGCAGAAACTCCATAACACACTGAACCATACATACTGAACTAAAGCAAAAACTACAGTTTAATTGGTCTTTTATCTACCTACTTACAAAACACATAAAAACTAATCCTCCAAACACACAATGATTTATTTGCTTGACACGCTTTATACTATATTCTTTAGCGTTTCAGTAAAATTTTTATTCAAAATATTTTTTTTCTCTCCAGCACCACATTTTCATGGAAATAATGCATCTTAATTCTGTTCTCATTTTAATTCCCTATTTGCACATATCTTTGCATTGGTTATTTGGGCAGGCTGAACAGCACACTCCTAGAATCCATCCCCCGACCTCTGTCCTTCTGTCAGACTTCTAACAATTATTTGATTTGACTGTAAAGACTTCATAAATTTACCCAAGTAACCCAGCATTATTTCAGCTGTGCCCAGGGACGTTTCAGTAGTAATTTCCTAACTGCTCTTATTTCATCCTAAAAAATAGAGGTGGCAGAGAAACAGGAGAATCAGAAATGTGTTAAAAATCAGCATTACAACCAGGAATACAAAGCCTAACACAAATGCTCAGAGGAAAGGTGATCAGGATCCTCACGCTCAATGTACAAAACAGGTGACATCTTTGTGCTGGAATCCTCGGCCCAGAGACTAGGCAAATGAGCATATCTCATCCAAAGTCACAGTATTAAAAGAAAATGCTTTCATGTCCATAATCTGTTTTTTTGTTTCTAGCATGTTGCCTTCATCTGTAAACGTGTCATGTCAGGCATTTTCAGGATGTTTTCAAAGAAGGATCATTACTCCAGTGCTTACTGACACAGTGTTGATCTCTCCATGTTCATATCCCACTGCAAGGTCATTTCTAATTTGTTGTCTTGCTAGACCCTTGACACTAGGCAAAATCCTTTCATGCTTTCTTCTCTTCCCTTTATTATCATGGTCTCTAAAGAGTTCTGCTTGCTGTATTCAATTAGTTTGCTTCTCTTTGTCAAAATAAATCGTTGTTTTTTCTTATCTAATACACTACTATCTATCTATTCTTTTGTTATGTTTCCCCAGAATCTTAAGTTACCATAGTCTAAAAGTTTTAATAAATTGCCATCTCATTTCCAGTTATGAGATAATGTTTCTGTCCAAGTCGATTTGCATTAATTTTGCATGCAGAAACTCCATAACACACTGAACCATACATACTGAACTAAAGCAAAAACTACAGTTTAATTGGTCTTTTATCTACCTACTTACAAAACACATAAAAACTAATCCTCCAAACACACAATGATTTATTTGCTTGACACGCTTTATACTATATTCTTTAGCATTTCAGTAAAATTTTTATTCAAAATATTTTTTTCTCTCCAGCACCACATTTTCATGGAAATAATGCATCTTAATTCTGTTCTCATTTTAATTCCCTATTTGCACATATCTTTGCATTGGTTATTTGGGCAGGCTGAACAGCACACTCCTAGAATCCATCCCCCGACCTCTGTCCCTCTGTCAGACTCCTAACAATTATTTGATTTGACTGTAAAGACTTCATAAATTTACCCAAGTAACCCAGCATTATTTCAGCTGTGCCCAGGGACGTTTCAGTAGTAATTTCCTAACTGCTCTTATTTCATCCTAAAAAATAGAGGTGGCAGAGAAACAGGAGAATCAGAAATGTGTTAAAAATCAGCATTACAACCAGGAATACAAAGCCTAACACAAATGCTCAGAGGAGAGGTGATCAGGATCCTCACGCTCAATGTACAAAACAGGTGACATCTTTGTGCTGGAATCCTCGGCTCAGAGACTAGGCAAATGAGCATATCTCATCCAAAGTCACAGTATTAAAAGAAAATGCTTTCATGTCCATAATCTGTTTTTCAAAAAAATTGTCCTTCAGTGCTTCTTTAAACGTTCTAATTCATAAACATAACTTGCAAAGAAAAACCGCCTTTCAGCAAAAATAAGCAGCTTTAATTTTCTTTACTTGGACTTTTCTTTTTTAAAACAACATCCATTTGCCATTTTTTAAATCCTCATACATATTCTCAACTAAATTATTCTTATCGTGCCTAATCTCACTGACCAATCCATCACACATACTCTCTTTCCATCACTAGCTTTTCTAACAGCATTCTTATCTTTCCTCTGAAAGTTTAAATAGTTTCTGTATATTGTTGTTGGATGCTTTCCCTTGTGCAAAACAGGGTGCACTTTTGTTTTGTTTTGTTGTGTTTGGGGCAGAGGGTGGTAGGGAAGTGCTTATTTTAATTTTAAATCTTAAAAATCTGGCAACGTATTCATCTTGCCCCAGTACATATATTTGGAGAGAACTGAGGGTCCAAGTTCATTTTGCAAAGCTCAGCACACACTGCCACTGCTGTGTCATTCTATGTGAACAGTGTCTGTACCTTTCTAAGTCCTCCAGCCCTTTAAGCTCATTTTAGACTCTTAGCAATGGATCCTTGTGGACAAACCCCTTTTGAACTAAAGCTATGAATCCAGACCATCGCCTTAGGCATGAAACAAGATGAGAAATAAGTCTTTAATTACTAACTTCACCAAACACTGCCTTTTTTCAGAAGCCTAGGTTCTGTACTCAGAAAGTCTCCTTTTTCGGCTTTGCAACAGGTCGAGCGCGCTGTTATTGAAGAACGAACCGGACTCTGATTTCACTTGTCCTTCTTGAGCATCTAGGGAATCTTAAATTCGGTCCTGTAAACAGATTTCAGGTCCACTGAGATCTCTCCAATGTTATCTGACTCATTCAATACCTCTGTCCTCACCTCGTTTTAACAGTCAGGCCTTCCAACCAATGATCTGTCCCCAACCCCGACTCCCCCCTCTCCTGTCCCCGTACCCCTCTATCCAACACAAATACCTTCTTCCATTCCCTAGGCCATGCTCATTTCATTTCTTCAGGAGGTTTGGGACTCTCCTTTGCATACCTTTACAACTGATCACCAAATAAAAAATAAACAGAAGAGAAGACATCATCTTTAATTCATAGCCTCAATACTGGCTACCAGTTATGTCCACCCTGACTTCTTCTCAGTCAACGCCCACATTCACGTACAGCATTTAGAGTGAGATGATGTTTTCTGTCTTATGAGACTGAATTTCGTAGTCAGAGACTATTCAATGATACAAAGTCCCTCAGTGTTGCAGAGAGTGATTTTTCACAACAGTCATGAGCAATGCTTCGTTAAAAACTGAAGCGGAAGAGCATTATTGAATATCAACATGACCTGGGTTTTATTCTGCGGCATTATTGGTGTGGAAATTAAATATATGTTGGCCATTCTTCTGTGAATAATGCTTCATTTAGGGAGGATAGATAAGAATCTCTGAGTAGATTCTTGAACAATCCCTTTTGGAAATAATGAAGCTATTTAGCTAATAACGTGGATTTTGAAAAGAAAGGAAAAAAAATCTCTTGTCATATCTTATAAAGCTTTGGCTTAACCTCTCACATAGGAGAAAAATTAAGAAGTCGATAGAATACACTTAACGTTTGAATTTAGTAAAAGGAGAATTCCACTGAAATGTAAAAAAACAGTTTTATTGTTCCATCCAATTCCTGGTTATCTGAGAGTAAACTGTCCACTTTACTGGTAACTATGAGTCTTGGAAACCTGCACATGCCCCAGCTGGGTCATGAAGACGTGAACTAACAGGTCATGTGAGTACTTCTAGTGTAGGTTTAAGTAAACTTAGAGGCTTTTGTCTACCTGGCACCTTGAGACAATGTCAAGAAAAGCAGGCACTCGCATCTGAACCACTAGCTTCTGCAGCCTCAGCATTGGTGTGGGAGCAGCAGGTCTCCCCACAGGGGCTACTGGTCCTGTCTGTCACCTCCCCCGCCTCCATCCTCAGCAAGCACCCTGAGTTAAACTGCCGTCACCGGGGACATGTCCGCGGAGGACTCTTACACAGCAGGACCTGTGGGAGGGTTTCCCGTCTCTCCTCACCCCCCACGGGCCTCTCCAGAGGCTCACGTTCCCCTCTTTAGCACAGAGGGAAACGTGGCCTCGGGAGAGTATCCAAAGAGCAAAAAGGAACAAAGCTGGTCTTTCTATCCAGATACACACAGCTCCTACACTCTCACTCTTTCTCAAATGGCACGTCATTTGTGCTATTTCTCTATATTAACTGTACCCCCTAGTTAACCAATCCTCAAAACATCAATTTCAAATTACAAACAGTAAAAAGCAGTATTGCTAGTGATACCCTGATTGAAAAGAACTCTTCTGTACTTTGGGATAAGAAGGGGAGACTAAGTAACAAATTCGTTTTTTCATCAATCATGTAAACATGACTTTCCAGAAATGTTTATTTCTGTAACACACCGAAAAAGATGGAAACAAACACTTAGAGCATTTACTCTGTGAAAACCACTCTAGTAATAATTTGTGTATTTTTTCATTTAATCTTCACCCTGTGAGTTAGCTATTTATTACCATCACTTTAACCTAGGAAGCAGCTGAAGCACAAAGAAGGCAAGAGATTAGCCCAAGATCACAGCTGGTAAGTGGTGGTGGTGAAACAGTGCTGAGACCCAAATCGTGGTGTTGGGGGACCTGACCACTGGGCAATCCTGTCACATTCAGGGAACTCACTCCAGCTACATGAACAGGGAGGAGAGGCCTCAAGGTGAGCGGGAAGGGGAGGCTCTCCCAGGAGATCCTCCCCTTGGTCTCAGGTCCCAGGCTCTCAGGAAGGCAGGGACAGGCCGGATAGTCTCTTGGTTGGAAGAGAGCTCTTGACACCCTCCCTTCCTTCTTGGCAGCAATGATAAGGAACAGAGAGGACTAGGCAACGAGCAAGATGGAAAATTCCTAAGTTAGAAAATACTAAATGTGAGCAATTCATTATGGAGTGGTTGGAGGTATGAGGAGGCAGTGAGGCATCCTGGGTGGAAATCTGGTACAGGTTCTATATACAAGCATTGGAGCAGGGGATGAGCATTCATCCAGTTAATCCACAATCCCCATTTTAAAATGTAAGGATTCACAACCAAAAAGCGGCAATGGACCATTTTGTAAATTACTTAACAAAATACAATAGCTATGCCCTTCTAAAGAATTTACAGCCCAGTCATGTTAAGGGAACCTCTATTCAAACATGCACAAGAGTCTGAGGAGTGGTCAAATGAATCCCCGTAACCCTTCAACAATCGACCAGCTTGTGCCAGACTGCACGCTTTGTTTCACCACTCCACCTGTTGCAGTTTTTCCGCTCAGGTATTTCAGAGTGAGTACCGTTTATCCTAAATTAGTCATTTACCCCTCCAGGCTTCAGTGCATTTGTTACATAGAACACAGTCTGAATAACAGGCTTGGCCCATATTTAAATCCCACAGTTTATCTAAAAATCACTTAAAAAAATAAAGCTTGTTTTGTTCAAAATAGGATATTCAAACAAAGGACATACCCTGCATATCATCTCAATAGTTCCTCTAAATCCCTTTTCAACTTCCCCTTTATAATCAGGCTATCAACTGGCACAATTACAGCCATTTTTATTCACTTCATGTCCCCAATTATTTACTATGCACCCTGGAACATAGTGGACCTGACGGAGACCTTCCAGCCTCACTTCAGTTTTTCACTTCCCTCACTTTTTGTCTTTAAAGTGGAAAACAACTACAAATGCCACATCATACGGGCAGCTGTGTTTTGTCTCCCAGAAGTTATCCACATTACTGAAGGACTAGGCATGTCTGTTATTACAATGATACTTAATTACAATGGGAAGCACACTGAAGTCCTCCTTGAGAGACTGGTAGGAACCCTGCCAACCCAGGCTTTTGCCCTGTTGCAAATAAGGAACCGGTGCCAAACCTGGGTAATTCTCTTAAGAACAGAGCTACCCATTGTTAATTCTGGAGCCTGGGGAAACAGTCGGCCAACAGACGACTGTAGTGCAGGGGGAAATCAGTTTACTGTATCACAGAATGTGCTGGGTTCATTTTCTTTGTCGGGATTTTTAATTATTTAGGATGAAACTCCATGGCCTGTTTCGTAATAATAATGAAATCTGAGGAACACAAAACCTCACGGCAGCAGAACACGGCTATTAAATCTTTGCTGAGGGCAGGGCGCGAGAGTCAGGGTTTCTGACCAGCTTTTTGCGACTGGTAGTGACTATCAGGTCTGTGGACAAAAAAGGGAGAATCAGCCAACTCTGAATGGCAAATCCGATTCTGTGAGCGAAGCCACCAGAGGCCACTCGACTCTGGAAAGGCCTTCTGGCTTTTGTGAGGGAGGCTCTGCTCTGCTCTGCCCTCACCCGGCTCGCCCTGCGGCACTGGGCTGGAGCCAAGGGTTGTTGAGCCCAAGAGAGGCCTAGAGCAAAGCTTCCTGTGGGAATGTCCCCAGAGACTCTCATTAAGAGCATCTTATTGTTATGCTCCTGGGCTATATTCTATGAAACAAAACACCAAAAAAAGGCATACATGAGGGAAGTGAGATCATTCACGATCTGGGCGCTGCTGATATGAGGCTCCCAATACGATTCCTGACATGAGGCTGGAAGGCGCTGATTCCCTCTTCCCACTCCTTGGCACACCACAGTTACTCATTCACGCTATTTTATTTCAGAAATTACTATGATTAAAAAGAAATGAGTGAACAATTAAAAAGATTTTCTATGGGGAGGAAAAACAAAAAAGGCAACTCAAGACATGCTTCACCAGAATAATGCAAATGAATAATAAGAAGGGCTAAGAAGGCAGGACGGGAAACATAACTCAGAAGGATCATGGACCCTGAAGCCATGGGATAATGACATCTTTACAGACAATGGCACACAGTCCCCTTAACTACCCAGACCCAACTGTTCTATGCCTGGATCATCTAGGTTTTCTCCCTCTTTCTTGCCAATCTGAGGTCATTAGGTCATGTGGTGCACATTTTGGCTACTTAGTCCTAAGGAAAGGCATGCTCTCTCCAATACCTTATGGGTTTCTGGGGACAAGGAATGTGTTGAAACCACCCCAAAGATTTGCAAAGAGGAAGCACTCAGTAAATAAAATTGAGCAAAAAGTCCTAGGAAGCCCACCTGCAGCTCCAAGGTATGCTAATCTGGCTGAAGGGGGGTTTTTTGGATTCATTTTCTTTGTCGGGATTTTTAATTATTTAGGATGAAACTCCATGGCCTGTTTCGTAATAATAATGAAATCTGAGGAACACAAAACCTCACGGCAGCAGAACACGGCTATTAAATCTTTGCTGAGGGCAGGGCGCGAGAGTCAGGGTTTCTGACCAGCTTTTTGCGACTGGTAGTGACTATCAGGTCTGTGGACAAAAAAGGGAGAATCAGCCAACTCTGAATGGCAAATCCGATTCTGTGAGCGAAGCCACCAGAGGCCACTCGACTCTGGAAAGGCCTTCTGGCTTTTGTGAGGGAGGCTCTGCTCTGCTCTGCCCTCACCCGGCTCGCCCTGCGGCACTGGGCTGGAGCCAAGGGTTGTTGAGCCCAAGAGAGGCCTAGAGCAAAGCTTCCTGTGGGAATGTCCCCAGAGACTCTCATTAAGAGCATCTTATTGTTATGCTCCTGGGCTATATTCTATGAAACAAAACACCAAAAAAAGGCATACATGAGGGAAGTGAGATCATTCACGATCTGGGCGCTGCTGATATGAGGCTCCCGATACGATTCCTGACATGAGGCTGGAAGGCGCTGACTCCCTCTTCCCACTCCTTGGCACACCACAGTTACTCATTCACGCTATTTTATTTCAGAAATTACTATGATTAAAAAGAAATGAGTGAACAATTAAAAAGATTTTCTATGGGGAGGAAAAACAAAAAAGGCAACTCAAGACATGCTTCACCAGAATAATGCAAATGAATAATAAGAAGGGCTAAGAAGGCAGGACGGGAAACATAACTCAGAAGGATCATGGACCCTGAAGCCATGGGATAATGACATCTTTACAGACAATGGCACACAGTCCCCTTAACTACCCAGACCCAACTGTTCTATGCCTGGATCATCTAGGTTTTCTCCCTCTTTCTTGCCAATCTGAGGTCATTAGGTCATGTGGTGCACATTTTGGCTACTTAGTCCTAAGGAAAGGCATGCTCTCTCCAATACCTTATGGGTTTCTGGGGACAAGGAATGTGTTGAAACCACCCCAAAGATTTGCAAAGAGGAAGCACTCAGTAAATAAAATTGAGCAAAAAAGTCCTAGGAAGCCTCTCTGTCCCCATGACCCATCCAGACAATTGCCTATCCAAGGTATGCTATGGTTTCCCCCATTATAACACTCATTATATGACACTGTAAAGTGACCAGCTACTTGTTTGTGGCCCCAGCTAGTAGTTTACCTCAAGAGCAGCTTGTGTTGCTAGTCATACACAAATGCTTAGAATAGTACCTGGCACAAAGGTGTTCATTATATATCTTGAATGAATGAAGAGGGCAGAGAATGAAATTCATAGACAAAAAAAAAAAAAAAAGCTAAAAGAAAAAAAAAAGTAGCTTTAAATTACAAATAAATTACAAAAGAAAAGAAATGAAAGGGAAGCTTTGATTCTACAACTCAAAAATTAAACCTATTAGGAGCTCACTCTGTATCCATCTAGTCTTTTTTTCATTCACCTATAATATACATATTTTGGGGTTTAAATTTTTTTATAAAGAAGGATTACATTATGCATAACAGCTTACAATTTGTTTTTTAAAGAATACAATAATATGTCACACATAACTACCCAGCTGAGTATAGACACTTCTTCTTCATTATTTATTCCAGCTGCATTAAATTTCAAAGAGTGACTACAGAATAATTTACTTATTTCTCTATTGTGCGCTCGTGCACACATGTATTTGACTCTGTGCCAAGCACTGTACTTTCAAGGCCTTGGGATATAATGGTGAACAGATACCATCCTGCTTTTAGGAACATCAGAGCTTAATGAGAGAGACAGACGTATTAAGAGGATTACATTAACAAACACAATCACAAAATGGAACAAATACTCAGAAAGAAAAGGATACAATCACATGAAAGTATCTCATCAAACTAAAAAAACAGGTGGCACATCATGTGGTACTTACTCATTTGACCCAACTGTTCTATGCCTGGATCATCTAGGTTTTCTCCCTCTTTCTTGCCAATCTGAGGTCATTAGGTCATGTGGTGCACATTTTGGCTACTTAGTCCTAAGGAAAGGCATGCTCTCTCCAATACCTTATGGGTTTCTGGGGACAAGGAATGTGTTGAAACCACCCCAAAGATTTGCAAAGAGGAAGCACTCAGTAAATAAAATTGAGCAAAAAAGTCCTAGGAAGCCTCTCTGTCCCCATGACCCATCCAGACAATTGCCTATCCAAGGTATGCTATGGTTTCCCCCATTATAACACTCATTATATGACACTGTAAAGTGACCAGCTACTTGTTTGTGGCCCCAGCTAGTAGTTTACCTCAAGAGCAGCTTGTGTTGCTAGTCATACACAAATGCTTAGAATAGTACCTGGCACAAAGGTGTTCATTATATATCTTGAATGAATGAAGAGGGCAGAGAATGAAATTCATAGACAAAAAAAAAAAAAAAAGCTAAAAGAAAAAAAAAAGTAGCTTTAAATTACAAATAAATTACAAAAGAAAAGAAATGAAAGGGAAGCTTTGATTCTACAACTCAAAAATTAAACCTATTAGGAGCTCACTCTGTATCCATCTAGTCTTTTTTTCATTCACCTATAATATACATTTTTTGGGGGTTTTAAAATTTTTTTATAAAGAAGGATTACATTATGCATAACAGCTTACAATTTGTTTTTTAAAGAATACAATAATATGTCACACATAACTACCCAGCTGAGTATAGACACTTCTTCTTCATTATTTATTCCAGCTGCATTAAATTTCAAAGAGTGACTACAGAATAATTTACTTATTTCTCTATTGTGCGTCTGCGTGCACACATGTATTTGACTCTGTGCCAAGCACTGTACTTTCAAGGCCTTGGGATATAATGGTGAACAGATACCATCCTGCTTTTAGGAACATCAGAGCTTAATGAGAGAGACAGACGTATTAAGAGGATTACATTAACAAACACAATCACAAAATGGAACAAATACTCAGAAAGAAAAGGATACAATCACATGAAAGTATCTCATCAAACAAGTAAAGGAATGGAGAGGCAGGTGGCACATGCAAAGGCCCAGTACAGGAGAGACTATGGCAGAGGTACAGAAGTAAGACAATCTGCCTGGGTGTCAGACAGCACATACTCCACCCAGGTGGAGAATGGGGTCTTTGCACTCTTACAAGAGCTCCAGTTATACATCTATGTAACAAACATGCACTGAGCACATATTACATGCATGGAACTGGTCAGGGGCTTCTGATTTGCAATGAACAAAACAGGGCTCCCCTGGTAGTCCAGTGGGTGGAGAGTCCGCCTTGCAGTGCAAGGGGCACTGGTTCAATCCCTGGCCCGGGAAGATCCCAGGTGTCATGGAGTGGCTGGACCCATGTGTCCAATTATGAACCGGCACTCTGTAGCAAATGCGTCCAGAGCCGGCGCTCTGCAGTGAGAAAGACCACTGCAATGGGAGGCCTACAGCCAAAGAATAAAGATGGATGAAAATGAATAAATTAAACACACACACACACACACACACACACAATGAACAAAACAGATGCAACCCCTGCCATCAGAGAGCTTTCATGCTAGCAGAGCAAATACTGTGGATAGCAATTGCTAGCTAGAAGAGAATAGATAATGTAAATTTGGTTACACATTGCCAAACTGCTGCTCCCTATGGGCAGGGTCCACCAGGCTAGCAGACTCCTCAAAGCATTTTCTTGACCAAACTGGGTTCCTTACAACAACAAAGTTCTTTGCTAAGCCAGTCTGTGATCTTGGGGTCACAGGGCTGTCACGGGCCAAGGGGATTTCACATCCTGACAGAACCACATGCACAAATGCACGGTCACTTGTATTTTTATACACTTCTGACACTCGATCAGAGGACACAGAGACACTTTACTCCAAAAGAAGCTTAATGCTTGATGAGATTTGGGGCTTCCCTGGAAATTTAAATTATTAATGTTATGCCTGTTCTCATTTCTCATGGAACCCTGAGAGATGGTTGTATGGAGTCTGGCTACCAGTTGGGCAGGATGATAACATGTGTGCATGGTTAGATATGGCGCGTACAGTAATTCATGTCAGCTCACTCTCTTTCACGAATTCCCAATTACCTGCACTCCAAGCGATATTTTCCTTTGTTTTTTTCCAGAATCCTGACCCTGCCGCCAGCTTTACTCACTCCCATCTTTCTGGGCAGAAGATCCTGCCCACCGGTTCTGATGAAACTGATTAGAACTATCTAGTAAAAGCTGCCTTCTTCTCTGCCTCGAATTTCTGAACTTCACCAAGACAGCACATACTCCACCCAGGTGGAGAATGGGGTCTTTGCACTCTTACAAGAGCTCCAGTTATACATCTATGTAACAAACATGCACTGAGCACATATTACATGCATGGAACTGGTCAGGGGCTTCTGATTTGCAATGAACAAAACAGGGCTCCCCTGGTAGTCCAGTGGGTGGAGAGTCCGCCTTGCAGTGCAAGGGGCACTGGTTCAATCCCTGGCCCGGGAAGATCCCAGGTGTCATGGAGTGGCTGGACCCATGTGTCCAATTATGAACCGGCACTCTGTAGCAAATGCGTCCAGAGCCGGGCGCTCTGCAGTGAGAAAGACCACTGCAATGGGAGGCCTACAGCCAAAGAATAAAGATGGATGAAAATGAATAAATTAAACACACACACACACACACACACACACAATGAACAAAACAGATGCAACCCCTGCCATCAGAGAGCTTTCATGCTAGCAGAGCAAATACTGTGGATAGCAATTGCTAGCTAGAAGAGAATAGATAATGTAAATTTGGTTACACATTGCCAAACTGCTGCTCCCTATGGGCAGGGTCCACCAGGCTAGCAGACTCCTCAAAGCATTTTCTTGACCAAACTGGGTTCCTTACAACAACAAAGTTCTTTGCTAAGCCAGTCTGTGATCTTGGGGTCACAGGGCTGTCACGGGCCAAGGGGATTTCACATCCTGACAGAACCACATGCACAAATGCACGGTCACTTGTATTTTTATACACTTCTGACACTCGATCAGAGGACACAGAGACACTTTACTCCAAAAGAAGCTTAATGCTTGATGAGATTTGGGGCTTCCCTGGAAATTTAAATTATTAATGTTATGCCTGTTCTCATTTCTCATGGAACCCTGAGAGATGGTTGTATGGAGTCTGGCTACCAGTTGGGCAGGATGATAACATGTGTGCATGGTTAGATATGGCGCGTACAGTAATTCATGTCAGCTCACTCTCTTTCACGAATTCCCAATTACCTGCACTCCAAGCGATATTTTCCTTTGTTTTTTTCCAGAATCCTGACCCTGCCGCCAGCTTTACTCACTCCCATCTTTCTGGGCAGAAGATCCTGCCCACCGGTTCTGATGAAACTGATTAGAACTATCTAGTAAAAGCTGCCTTCTTCTCTGCCTCGAATTTCTGAACTTCACCAATTCTCTCTTCACTTCTAACAGTTTCCAAGCAATGTCTTTCTAGGGCTTTATTTTATGTTCTCCATATTATCAACAGTTGCCCTCTTTAGCAGCAAAATTCCCCTGACCTACATACATCCTCAGATCTCTTTTTAAACTAAAAAAAATAACAATTTGTTTAGATCCGGCTTCGAGGTTCCCACTCAAGCTGCTGTTTCAGCCCCTGTCCGTCTCTTTCATCCTGCTTATGGGTCTCATCACCTCGTTTCCCAGGTGTTCCTCCTGTTTCTAGTCACTGCCACCTGGCACACTTCCAGCCCACCTGTATTCTGAAAACAAAGATGCCCACTGCCTCCTTTTTCTGCCCCGGGATCTAGGCGGTCATATGGCAGCTAAAATCAATCTCAGGAGTGTGTAATTTGAGGCTCCTCAGAATCTGATTCACTTTATCTTTCCCTTGACCTCCCACCATAAAACCTGCCCACTATGCTGTCTCTGGTTCCTCAAATCATTCAAGCTTCCCCCAGATGCCCTGTGATTTCCTGTCCTATATCTCTGCCCATCACCTCCCTACCACTCCAACGCATCTGTCAGGACTCCACCCATCTTTCAGGACCCAGGGCGCACATCACCTGGCAGAGCTTCCCTGGGATCCACCTCCCCTGCCACCCCACCGCCCAAGAGAGCGCTTCTCTTCTGCTCCACCCCCTCAGTACCTGGTGGGTGTCGTGCCCCTCACTGAGCAGTACACTCCCCCGAGCTCCACACACTGCTGGCCCAGGGTCCTGGTCTTTAATCCATTCTCCCTGTACTTTTGCCAACTTCAGCCTCATTACCAAGGCTCTTATCAGTAACTGGGGTCAAATATATCCACCTTTTAGGATTTCATGTAAATTATGTTTATTATAACTCACTGGGTGAAGCAAAATGAAATTCTTTTCAGAATTTTCATATACCTATGACAAGCCCCAAATATACAGTGGATATATTCTGTTTGTTTTCTACTTGGTTGTCAGTAGCATTCATTTCATACTAACAGACTTTACCTGATGAAAACTACGTTTTTCTCTGTTTCAAACATGCTAGCCAATAATATCACTTTGACTATTTGCATTAGCATCTTCTTTCATTAAAATCTCATCCTTTCTGCAGACATCTACAATAAAAAGAAAGAAAGAAACCTTGCTGTACAAATACCACTAAAAAGAATACCTTAACAGGTTATGAGAGTAATAGATGAGAACTTGATCTGACATGGCACATCAGCTAAAATGTTTCCTTTTAAATTACAAAAAAGGAAACCCAGAATGTTAAAAACAATAAAGGAAAGGAAGTCTATTCTTCTTAAATCAAGAATCCACAAAATGTTATCAAAGACAATGATATAGAATGATCTGAGACTTAGGAACAGGATTTAGAGAATCTGCACTCAGGTAGAAAATGAGCACCACTGAATTCTGGATAAAACAAGGTAAATTTGAGTGGACACTGAAATTTCACCCAGGTTTTTTCCACGGCAGCACCAGGGTGTATACAAACGCTTCCCAGTTAGTCAGCCTGGCTTCTGACCACGAGCCATGGTAACCAAGGTCACTTACTTTACAGTGCTCTTTTCCTTCACTTACCTAAACCTCAACAATTTCAGAGTTGCTGCTTTAATCATTTTGCAATTTGGCCTAGACTCTGGTGTCACACACAGTTCATAACCAGAAGAGGAAGCGAAATTCAGAGCTGTCACCAATCTCCAGGCAGACATCATGGCCTGTTAGGTGGGTACAGGAGCAAGGCCTGGCAGCATCTCAGCTGCTCACAGCTCGGGCTGGAAGGTACCGTGAGCAACGCGCGTCAGAGGAAGGAGGTCAACTCAGGGTGGTAGATCAGGCACTTAAGGATAAGAAGCAGGCTGGACATAAAAGATTAAGGTTTGAGACACCCCAAGTCCCAGTCCAACCAAGCAGGCTTGGTCACAGACACAAGACTAGGGAAGTGAGCAAAGGTGGAGGATGATTACTAAGTGGCCGGACAGAGACCTGTGCCATAGAGCAAGGCACTCTGGGGGCTGGATCCATCTAATATCCATGCGGCAGCCTTGAATATTATCTCACCTCACAAAGCCTCAGTTTCCTTATCTACAGAGGGAGAGTGGAGTCAGTAGCAGCAAGTGTGAGAAATAAAGTGGGACACCTAGAAGAAGCTCCTAGGACCTCTGGTACCTGCCTGGTATGCGACAAACAGAGCGGCGAAAATAAAGCTCTTACTGAGTGTAATTCCCTTCCCTTTCCCAAGAGGCTGCTGGTGACTCTCCACTCAGCCTCTATCTGGTTTACAGGTAGGCGAGTCACCCACCCTGTGAGAGCTGGGACTTCAAAGGGTGGGAAACAAAATACTCTTAATGCTGGTCATTCTAGTCCAAACCCATCACGACAGCTTATAGGTAGATCTACCTTACTTTTAAAAGGAGAGAGAAAAAAAAATGTCCAAAGTAAATGGTCATTTTTTTGAAACGCAGCTCTAGGGCTGTATGACTTTTGGGTTGCTACCTGGCTGCCTCTGTGGCTCACCTCGAACCGCCAGGCTATATGTACTGTCCATGTTTGAAAGAAAGTGTTAGCTGCTCAGTTGTGTCTGACTCTTTGCAACCCCGTGGACTGGAGCCCACCAGTATCCTCTGTCTGTGGAATTCTCCAGGCAAGAATACTGGAGTAGGCTTCTATTTCCTTCTCCAGGGGATCTGCTCGACCCAGGAATCAAACCCGGGTCCCCTGTATCGCAGGCAGGTTCTTTATCATCAGAACCACCGAGGAAGCCCTCATATTGTCCATGTTTGAGGGAAACACAAAACAAAAAACAAAAAATCCTGTCAAATCATTTCAAAATTTAAGGTAAAATATAAATACTTTTGGGCTTCCCAGGTGGGGCTAGTGGCAAAGAACCCTCCTTGCCAAGGCAGGAAATGGAAAAGATGCAGGTTCGTTCCCTGGGTCAGGATGATCCTCTGGAGAAAAAAAACGGCAACCCACTCCAGTGTTCTTAAGCCTAAAGAATCTCATGGACAGAGGAGCCTGGTGGGCTACGGTCCCTAGGGTAGCCAAGAGTCAGACACAGCTGAAGCGACTTAGTATGCACACACATAAATGCCTTTACACGGACAGTGAGGGGATGACATTCGACTTTTCAAACTACTGGGTAACCTGGCAAGCCAGATCAGACTTGCTGACTTGAGTGAAAGCCAAACCCTCTTCTCTGCAATGGCTAATGTTTACTGGATCAAGTGCAGAGAAAATCAATGATAAACCTAGCCCCCACTGGGCTGGACAGCCCGCTCTCTCCCATCAGCCAAGCATACCTCTGCTTTTCAAGGAGTCAAGAGCTGACTATAGGGATCATACATCATCAATTTTCAGAACACAAAGGGATCTGGGTGACTGAGCAAATGGGAGTTCACACATCTGCTTATGTTTTAAGAACAAGGTTCACAGAATAATTAGTGCTTGGGTCACATAATTAGCGAGTCTCCTGGGCTGACCCAAATTAACATGGTGTAGGCTCACATTCTTTTATGTTTCTTTGCTCCACAGTGCTGAACTGCACGGACATGCTGGAAAATGATGCAAATGTGTTCTCCTCCCTTGTATCTACTTTCACAAACGTGTTTGTGACAGGATCCCCAAGGAAGCCTCAAGATTCTGTACAGGCTCACTTCCAAATAGGCAACTAAGAAAGTTACACATACATAAACTGTAAGGAAATAAAACGCAAACTTTAATAAATTACAGAAGAGTCAGAGCATGTCAACAGGAAATTCTGTAGTTTGCTTGTCGTACTCTATGGCATTGCTCAACTAAGAAAACTAATCTCTTTCCAAAATTTTCTGTATCATAAAACACTGCTGCAGGTATTTGTTTTGTCCATGTTTAAAAGTTAAAAATGTCCTTAGTTCAATTACTTATTCTCTATTAGCAAGAAATAAAACTCCATCAGATATTAAGGATGGTGAATCAAAAAGTGCTTCATTCATTTAGTACGGAACCTGGGCTAACATTGAGTTATCATACACATTTGAGACATTCCTAAGAGTGCCATTAATAAGAACTTTTGTGATCATCTCTACTGCCACTATAATAACAATACCTTAATTACAAGTATAAAATCACCTCTATGAGCATTACTACTGTTATTATAATCTGATTTAACACAGAGCTAGGTTACCTTTCTCAAGACAGTTCATGACCCGCAGGATTTGATCTCTGGTGCCTGAGCTCAGGGACCTGTGTGGTAATTAAACTCCCTAGGTAATTCCAGACCTGGCTACCAACATCTAAGAGCCCCTGTCTCAGACTTAGGGGAAATCTTTTCAGACCCTACAGAATGAAAGGATAAAACCTCAGAATTCCTCTTGTGTTAGAGCAAGTGTGGCTGTATGATGTCACAGCTGTCAGAAAACCATAGGAGGTAAGTGGACAGGGTCAGAGGGCACAGCCTCACTTGTTCTCACCTAGAAGTGATGACGCGCTTAAAGAGATTTCAAACAAAACCCTCCAGGTGTAAATGGTATTCATTACCTCTTCCTTATTCAGGAAATTTCTGTCCAAATGATCCTCACTGTTGGCGCTACCGTTCCTGTCCAGGTTAAAAGAACCAAGGGAACTCTCTGATGAGCCACACTGGAGAATGAGACAGCCAGGGCTTAAACATGGATCTGGCCTACAGCTTGCTGACACCTACAGACACCTGCTCTACACCACCACTCACTTTTTAAACATGAAATAACTACTGCAAGTGACCATACCTGACATATAGTAGCTCCAAAAAACATCCTAAGATACAGTCTCAGTTTAATGATTTGAAAATGTCCCAACCTCTGCAATGAATGAATCTACAAGCAAGTCAACAGGCAAACATGAAAAGAACTACAGGGACTTCCACGGTCGTCAGTAGTTAGGGTCAGAAAGTTCAATTCCTGGTCGGGGAACTGAGATCTCAAATGCTTCGGGGTACACCCACACCCACACATACACAAAAGAACTACATCATTAGTACTGAAAAAGATAAAGTATCGCTTTAGTCTTTTAGATTGGTAAGACTTAAAACATTAATAAAATGCAGAATTTGCAAGGATATACTAAATACAGGCATGTTCAGACCCGACAGTGAAATCTGGTATTATCTTTCAGAATGGCTTCCCAGCTGGCTAGTGATAAAGAACCCACCTGCCAATGCAAGAGATACAAGAGACGCAGGTTCTATCTCTGGGTTGGGAAAATCCCCCAGAGAAGGAAATGGCAACCCACTCTAGTATTCTCGTCTGGGAAAGGCCATGGACAAAGGTGCTTGGTGGAATACAGTCCACGGGGTCACTAAGAGACAGGACTGAGCAACAGCACGCACACTGCACATGGCAATCCAGCAAGCTTTATCAGATGTCACAGATTTCTGACCCAGAAATTCCATTTCTAACAATTTATCCTAGAAGAATGTTCAATATGACACAAGTGAAAAGCAAGTGGAAAGAAAATGTATGATGTCACAGCTGTCAGAAAACCATAGGAGGTAAGTGGACAGGGTCAGAGGGCACAGCCTCACTTGTTCTCACCTAGAAGTGATGACGCGCTTAAAGAGATTTCAAACAAAACCCTCCAGGTGTAAATGGTATTCATTACCTCTTCCTTATTCAGGAAATTTCTGTCCAAATGATCCTCACTGTTGGCGCTACCGTTCCTGTCCAGGTTAAAAGAACCAAGGGAACTCTCTGATGAGCTACACTGGAGAATGAGACAGCCAGGGCTTAAACATGGATCTGGCCTACAGCTTGCTGACACCTACAGACACCTGCTCTACACCACCACTCACTTTTTAAACATGAAATAACTACTGCAAGTGACCATACCTGACATATAGTAGCTCCAAAAAACATCCTAAGATACAGTCTCAGTTTAATGATTTGAAAATGTCCCAACCTCTGCAATGAATGAATCTACAAGCAAGTCAACAGGCAAACATGAAAAGAACTACAGGGACTTCCACGGTCGTCAGTAGTTAGGGTCAGAAAGTTCAATTCCTGGTCGGGGAACTGAGATCTCAAATGCTTCGGGGTACACCCACACCCACACATACACAAAAGAACTACATCATTAGTACTGAAAAAGATAAAGTATCGCTTTAGTCTTTTAGATTGGTAAGACTTAAAACATTAATAAAATGCAGAATTTGCAAGGATATACTAAATACAGGCATGTTCAGACCCGACAGTGAAATCTGGTATTATCTTTCAGAATGGCTTCCCAGCTGGCTAGTGATAAAGAACCCACCTGCCAATGCAAGAGATACAAGAGACGCAGGTTCTATCTCTGGGTTGGGAAAATCCCCCAGAGAAGGAAATGGCAACCCACTCTAGTATTCTCGTCTGGGAAAGGCCATGGACAAAGGTGCTTGGTGGAATACAGTCCACGGGGTCACTAAGAGACAGGACTGAGCAACAGCACGCACACTGCACATGGCAATCCAGCAAGCTTTATCAGATGTCACAGATTTCTGACCCAGAAATTCCATTTCTAACAATTTATCCTAGAAGAATGTTCAATATGACACAAGTGAAAAAGCAAGTGGAAAGAAAAGTATTTGTGGCCAATAGAAACAATCAGTATTCATATACAGGTCCACACTCTCATATCTATAATCTGAACTCTCAAAAGTTCTAAGAACTGAAAGATACTTTTTATGATGCATTTATGGGAAAATGTGACTTTCTACAAGAATATTTAGTTTTTATTCCCTTCATTACAAATATCAGTATATTTTGCTGCTGAAACATTGATGTATTTGATTACAGGGGCCTGTCCAATGCCTCGATGGGGGTTTTACAAAACATGTATTTCTCATGTTATCTTTCTAAAATCTAAAAAGAAAAAAAAAATGGAATTCAGAAACAATCTATCCCATACAGTTCTGGATGAGGGATAGTGACACAGCATTTATGTGTGTATATTTAAATTTCAGTATATTTATTATAATATTCACAGTGACTTCCTCACATGGTAAAAGTACAAGTGATTTTTACTTTATTCCTTTGCTTTCAGATGTTGTCTGAAATTTCTTCTCATAATGAGCACATTCATCTTCAGTTTTTAAAAAAGCAATATATTTCCCTTTGGAAAAGGGGGAAGGAGAAAACAATCTGGTCCTTATGAAAACAATGAAATTTCTTAATTTCACCTTATAGCTCTGTCCATATAACTATGCGTTTGGTAACTGATAGTCAAGTGATTTTTCCGCTGAATACGCATTCCAATCACTCTCTTGATTTGTGACCAACCTCATCACAGTCTGTGTCTTTAAATCATTTACAGTAGACTAGATCAAGCCCTATTGGCAGTCCAGGAGTGCAAGAGCTGGGAAACCTTCCCTGGCTCCCATGAAAGATCTCTCCTTGGGCAACTGTTAGGAAACAGACAGATGCCCAGCAGTGCCAGATGTATCACCACATGCACCAGCCAGACGACAAGAAGGAGGACAAAGGAGGGAAATCATGGAAGGTGCTTGGTGGAATACAGTCCACGGGGTCACTAGGTGCCACACGCACACTGCACATGGCAATCCAGCAAGCTTTATCAGATGTCACAGATTTCTGACCCAGAAATTCCATTTCTAACAATTTATCCTAGAAGAATGTTCAATATGACACAAGTGAAAAAGCAAGTGGAAAGAAAAGTATTTGTGGCCAATAGAAACAATCAGTATTCATATACAGGTCCACACTCTCATATCTATAATCTGAACTCTCAAAAGTTCTAAGAACTGAAAGATACTTTTTATGATGCATTTATGGGAAAATGTGACTTTCTACAAGAATATTTAGTTTTTATTCCCTTCATTACAAATATCAGTATATTTTGCTGCTGAAACATTGATGTATTTGATTACAGGGGCCTGTCCAATGCCTCGATGGGGGTTTTACAAAACATGTATTTCTCATGTTATCTTTCTAAAATCTAAAAAGAAAAAAAAAATGGAATTCAGAAACAATCTATCCCATACAGTTCTGGATGAGGGATAGTGACACAGCATTTATGTGTGTATATTTAAATTTCAGTATATTTATTATAATATTCACAGTGACTTCCTCACATGGTAAAAGTACAAGTGATTTTTACTTTATTCCTTTGCTTTCAGATGTTGTCTGAAATTTCTTCTCATAATGAGCACATTCATCTTCAGTTTTTAAAAAAGCAATATATTTCCCTTTGGAAAAGGGGGAAGGAGAAAACAATCTGGTCCTTATGAAAACAATGAAATTTCTTAATTTCACCTTATAGCTCTGTCCATATAACTATGCGTTTGGTAACTGATAGTCAAGTGATTTTTCCGCTGAATACGCATTCCAATCACTCTCTTGATTTGTGACCAACCTCATCACAGTCTGTGTCTTTAAATCATTTACAGTAGACTAGATCAAGCCCTATTGGCAGTCCAGGAGTGCAAGAGCTGGGAAACCTTCCCTGGCTCCCATGAAAGATCTCTCCTTGGGCAACTGTTAGGAAACAGACAGATGCCCAGCAGTGCCAGATGTATCACCACATGCACCAGCCAGACGACAAGAAGGAGGACAAAGGAGGGGAAATCACAAAAGGAAGAAAACTACATATTTGTTCATGTAGAAATCCTTGTCTTGACTGAAAATGAGAGAATTAACTAATTTTGTTGGGTATCTTATCTCTCTCCCTCTCTCTCTATCAAACGAGACTGCAAGTCCCTACAAGCGTAATGCTTGTCTCATACTTCCTTTGGCCCTAAAAACAGTTAACTTTTAAAATTACTTAGCTATTAAACAAATAAACACGCTATTCATTGAAAATGTGTGTGTGCTCAGTCACGTCTGACTCTGCGACCCTATGGACTGTAGCCCCACCAGGCTCCTCTGTCCATGAGATTTCCCAGGCAAGAATATTGGAGTGGGTTGCCATTTCTTACTCCAGATTAATCAAAAATATAGAGGTAATTAAAAAAAGATATAGTCAGGAAGCAGAAGTCAAATGGATGGCTGTCAGAAATAAAAGGCCCACAATAATAGCAGTATCGCACAATCAGCTTTGTTGGGTTAGATTTTGGTTCATTCATTTTAAGATAGTTACTGCTTCCGACTGGGGGTCAGGCAGAGTGTTAGGTTCAAGACACAGCATGAGCAGCAGACTTGCCTGTGGCCATGAGGGACATGGTAGGCGGATGGCTGCCATGGCCGCAGAGAACCTCACTTGCTCTTCTTCATTCATTACCTCTTCCGTATTCAAGAAATTTCTGTCCAAATGATCCTTGAAAGAGTCCTCACTGTTGGCGCTACCATTCCTGTCCAGGTTAAAAGAACCAAGGGGACTCTCTGATGAGCCACACTGGAGAATGAGCCAGCCAGGGCTTAAACACGGATCTGGCCTACAGCTTGCTGACACCTACAGACACCGGCTCTACATCACCACTCACTTTTTAAACATGAAAAGGAGTCAAGTGATTTTTCCGCTGAATACGCATTCCAATCACTCTCTTGATTTGTGACCAACCTCATCACAGTCTGTGTCTTTAAATCATTTACAGTAGACTAGATCAAGCCCTATTGGCAGTCCAGGAGTGCAAGAGCTGGGAAACCTTCCCTGGCTCCCATGAAAGATCTCTCCTTGGGCAACTGTTAGGAAACAGACAGATGCCCAGCAGTGCCAGATGTATCACCACATGCACCAGCCAGACGACAAGAAGGAGGACAAAGGAGGGGAAATCACAAAAGGAAGAAAACTACATATTTGTTCATGTAGAAATCCTTGTCTTGACTGAAAATGAGAGAATTAACTAATTTTGTTGGGTATCTTATCTCTCTCCCTCTCTCTCTATCAAACGAGACTGCAAGTCCCTACAAGCGTAATGCTTGTCTCATACTTCCTTTGGCCCTAAAAACAGTTAACTTTTAAAATTACTTAGCTATTAAACAAATAAACACGCTATTCATTGAAAATGTGTGTGTGCTCAGTCACGTCTGACTCTGCGACCCTATGGACTGTAGCCCCACCAGGCTCCTCTGTCCATGAGATTTCCCAGGCAAGAATATTGGAGTGGGTTGCCATTTCTTACTCCAGATTAATCAAAAATATAGAGGTAATTAAAAAAAGATATAGTCAGGAAGCAGAAGTCAAATGGATGGCTGTCAGAAATAAAAGGCCCACAATAATAGCAGTATCGCACAATCAGCTTTGTTGGGTTAGATTTTGGTTCATTCATTTTAAGATAGTTACTGCTTCCGACTGGGGGTCAGGCAGAGTGTTAGGTTCAAGACACAGCATGAGCAGCAGACTTGCCTGTGGCCATGAGGGACATGGTAGGCGGATGGCTGCCATGGCCGCAGAGAACCTCACTTGCTCTTCTTCATTCATTACCTCTTCCGTATTCAAGAAATTTCTGTCCAAATGATCCTTGAAAGAGTCCTCACTGTTGGCGCTACCATTCCTGTCCAGGTTAAAAGAACCAAGGGGACTCTCTGATGAGCCACACTGGAGAATGAGCCAGCCAGGGCTTAAACACGGATCTGGCCTACAGCTTGCTGACACCTACAGACACCGGCTCTACATCACCACTCACTTTTTAAACATGAAATAACCACTGCAAGTGACCATACCTGATATATAGTAGCTCCAAAAAACATCCTAAGATACATGTCCTGGTGCCAAAGGGGTTCATAGAGTTAAGTACAGTGTTGCCTTTTGGAAATTATTAAGCCCAACTCTGGTTTTGACATCCAGTCCCAAAAACTTAAAAATGGGGTGATCAGGGTACATTTTAAACATTTTTTTATTTGTGAAATTAAAATACTACCTGCACCTCACACTTCTGAGCATATAAAATACCTGACACGGTGTTAGGTCCAGGTTTGTTTGTTTGATCACTTGGTTTTACTGAGCAAAGGTTATTTCTCTCCCTTGTTCTTCCTCCACATTCCCTCTCATTTTCCTCAATGGACTGGCTGTCCCTTCTTACTTGCAGATACCCTGACCACCAATTATTCTTTGACCACAGCAGTAACATCAATCATGAGCCCCTCCCACGTCTCCGCCATTACTTTCATTCTAGACTAGCTGTCCGAGGTTTATCAGAAGCCAGGCCGCTACTTCCTGGAAACCATGGGTGTTTCTGATAATGGGAACTCCCATCTCACTGCTGTGTGATAGCTTCTTTAACATCTTCAATTTCTCCTCACACATTCTGCACTTTATCCAAGGGCTCATATGTTTTCCCTGACCCAAAATTTGCTGGCAAAAATCTGAGAACAACCATTAGTAAGAACACTTACTATACTGACATTACTACCCTAAAAATTTGACATCTGTATTCTCTCATTAATCCCTTTACCAAACAAAGCAGGCAACATTATCACTGGGGTCAGGCAGAGTGTTAGGTTCAAGACACAGCATGAGCAGCAGACTCCTGTGGCCATGAGGGACATGGTAGGCGGATGGCTGCCATGGCCGCAGAGAACCTCACTTGCTCTTCTTCATTCATTACCTCTTCCGTATTCAAGAAATTTCTGTCCAAATGATCCTTGAAAGAGTCCTCACTGTTGGCGCTACCATTCCTGTCCAGGTTAAAAGAACCAAGGGGACTCTCTGATGAGCCACACTGGAGAATGAGCCAGCCAGGGCTTAAACACGGATCTGGCCTACAGCTTGCTGACACCTACAGACACCGGCTCTACATCACCACTCACTTTTTAAACATGAAATAACCACTGCAAGTGACCATACCTGATATATAGTAGCTCCAAAAAACATCCTAAGATACATGTCCTGGTGCCAAAGGGGTTCATAGAGTTAAGTACAGTGTTGCCTTTTGGAAATTATTAAGCCCAACTCTGGTTTTGACATCCAGTCCCAAAAACTTAAAAATGGGGTGATCAGGGGTGCACATTTTAAACATTTTTTTATTTGTGAAATTAAAATACTACCTGCACCTCACACTTCTGAGCATATAAAATACCTGACACGGTGTTAGGTCCAGGTTTGTTTGTTTGATCACTTGGTTTTACTGAGCAAAGGTTATTTCTCTCCCTTGTTCTTCCTCCACATTCCCTCTCATTTTCCTCAATGGACTGGCTGTCCCTTCTTACTTGCAGATACCCTGACCACCAATTATTCTTTGACCACAGCAGTAACATCAATCATGAGCCCCTCCCACGTCTCCGCCATTACTTTCATTCTAGACTAGCTGTCCGAGGTTTATCAGAAGCCAGGCCGCTACTTCCTGGAAACCATGGGTGTTTCTGATAATGGGAACTCCCATCTCACTGCTGTGTGATAGCTTCTTTAACATCTTCAATTTCTCCTCACACATTCTGCACTTTATCCAAGGGCTCATATGTTTTCCCTGACCCAAAATTTGCTGGCAAAAATCTGAGAACAACCATTAGTAAGAACACTTACTATACTGACATTACTACCCTAAAAATTTGACATCTGTATTCTCTCATTAATGCCCACATTGACCAAACAAAGCAGGCAACATTATCACCTTCACTTATCAGATGAGGAAGGCATAGGTGAGGAAGTTTCTAACTTGCTCAATATCCTTTGACTGAAATCCTATGGATGTATCAGTTCTGGGATCTTTACTCAAAGGTTAACCCACTGGTGATTTCATACTGTCTCTAGTGGTTGTTAGTTATTTCAAAAAGGACTCTACTTCAGGCAACTTCAGTATCACCTGGGACCTTGTGAGGAGAGCAGAATCCTGCACCTTCCCAGATACACTGAAATACCATCCACATTTTACCAAGATCTCCGTGGTTTACACACACACTAAAGTTTGAGAAGCACTGTTCTAGAATATAAAACCGCCATTTCCAACCTCATATTTAGTTAACATAATCCAAAGCTGCCGCCAGACTATATGGCACCTATATGCAAATTAGAAGGCATTTCATCTTCATATGACATTTGGCAAAATGATAACATGATTGTACAAACAGATCTCTTCTTTCAGGCTGCCCCTTCTCCCCCATGGCTGGGCACACACCACATGGTATCTACATAGACCATCAGCAAAGTATACAGTATTGGCCATTTTACGCCAATATCAAATTCTTGGCCAAATAGCACACTGACATTGGACATGGCCGTGCTAAAAGCCCAAATTCCTAAAACTCTAACAAACATTACTAGCACTAAACTTTCTATTACAATATGAGATATAAGATCAAGGTCACGTGAAGGATAACTGAATTTAAAAGTATTTTAACACCCAACATTAGTGAAAGTTTGGCTGCAGGGTAATACAACCACATAGCTACCCACTGATCCTTTTGCCATGACCACAGTCTGAGAGTGAAGATGAAGCTGGCGCCTTCAAAATGCACAAGGAAGGGCTTCCCTGGTGGTCCAGTGGGTGTTTCTGATAATGGGAACTCCCATCTCACTGCTGTGTGATAGCTTCTTTAACATCTTCAATTTCTCCTCACACATTCTGCACTTTATCCAAGGGCTCATATGTTTTCCCTGACCCAAAATTTGCTGGCAAAAATCTGAGAACAACCATTAGTAAGAACACTTACTATACTGACATTACTACCCTAAAAATTTGACATCTGTATTCTCTCATTAATGCCCACATTGACCAAACAAAGCAGGCAACATTATCACCTTCACTTATCAGATGAGGAAGGCATAGGTGAGGAAGTTTCTAACTTGCTCAATATCCTTTGACTGAAATCCTATGGATGTATCAGTTCTGGGATCTTTACTCAAAGGTTAACCCACTGGTGATTTCATACTGTCTCTAGTGGTTGTTAGTTATTTCAAAAAGGACTCTACTTCAGGCAACTTCAGTATCACCTGGGACCTTGTGAGGAGAGCAGAATCCTGCACCTTCCCAGATACACTGAAATACCATCCACATTTTACCAAGATCTCCGTGGTTTACACACACACTAAAGTTTGAGAAGCACTGTTCTAGAATATAAAACCGCCATTTCCAACCTCATATTTAGTTAACATAATCCAAAGCTGCCGCCAGACTATATGGCACCTATATGCAAATTAGAAGGCATTTCATCTTCATATGACATTTGGCAAAATGATAACATGATTGTACAAACAGATCTCTTCTTTCAGGCTGCCCCTTCTCCCCCATGGCTGGGCACACACCACATGGTATCTACATAGACCATCAGCAAAGTATACAGTATTGGCCATTTTACGCCAATATCAAATTCTTGGCCAAATAGCACACTGACATTGGACATGGCCGTGCTAAAAGCCCAAATTCCTAAAACTCTAACAAACATTACTAGCACTAAACTTTCTATTACAATATGAGATATAAGATCAAGGTCACGTGAAGGATAACTGAATTTAAAAGTATTTTAACACCCAACATTAGTGAAAGTTTGGCTGCAGGGTAATACAACCACATAGCTACCCACTGATCCTTTTGCCATGACCACAGTCTGAGAGTGAAGATGAAGCTGGCGCCTTCAAAATGCACAAGGAAGGGCTTCCCTGGTGGTCCAGTGGGTAAAGACTCCGCCTTGCAGTGCAAGGGGTGCTGGTTCGATCCCTGGCCTGGGAAGATCCCACGTGCTGTGGAGTGGCAGGACCAATGTGTCCAACTACTAGCTGGAGCTCTGGAGCGCATGAGCCCAGAACCGGTGCTCTGCAACAAGAGAGGCCACTGCAACGGAAGGCTCACGTGGGCCAAAGAACAGAGACAAATAAATGAAAGATCAATAGAAGTGGCCAAAAATTTTTTAATAATATGCGCAAGGAAAATGATCTGAGCAGCCAAACTCCTGCCGAGAACCACTGACTTCAACGAGTGTTCACTACCGTCCAGACAGGCTCACGTCTATTACAGTCAGCACGGCTTTCTTTGTAACTTAAAACCGTTATACTTTTCACCACAGAGGATGTGTGTACATTGAGAGAAGCTGATAACCTACCAACCAGTCGACAGTGTTACACATCTCAGCAGTGGTATCAAGTTTCTTGATACATGCCAGTATTGTCAGTTCTAAGTTATTTTGTATTTTAAGGCAATAAAAAGATTGTAAGAAAACTGCATAATCATCTTACAAAGCCGTGGTGGTGACAACTTAAAGGTTGTCTTAGCAAATTCACTTTAGGAAACATAAAATCAGAAAAACAAATGTGTAAAAGTATAGGTTTACAATAAATCAGTCAAAACTAGTGATCATAGCTTTAAGTGGAACATTTTTCTTTTATCCTTCAAAAAAGTGTCACATATAGCATGACACAAAAATTACCATTATTTTTTAAAAATATATTTCCTGGAGGATATTCATGTTTGGACACCTGCATATATATTCAAGCAAATCATAGTATAATAATAGTACACTATTTAAAAGCACAATTATGTAGCTAGTGTACGTAACTTAGGGTAAACAATACAGTGAAGAACAGAGTACGAGAAATAAACAGATTTTAGCCTTTGATATATACCACCATGGAGAAGGAAACGACAATCCACTCCAGTATTCTTGCCTGGAAAATTTCATGGACAGAAGAGCCTGATGGGCTACAGTCCATGGTGTCCCAAAAGTCGGACACAACTTATTGACTAAACCACCACCACATATGTGATCAAACTGCCCCTTTGCTAAATCTTAAGCAAGTCCCATCTTACATGTCAACAACAGCAAAAAGTAAGTCCAGAACTAGAAAGATTTCTTCAGTGTATGAGAATGAAGAGGGAAAAACCCTAGCATTTCTCATACTTGTGCTGAGCCACTCACTCAGTTGTGTCTGACTCTTTGTGACCCCATGGACTGGAGCACACCAGTCTCCTCTGTCCATGGCAAGAATACTGGAGTGGGGTGCCATTCACTTCTCCAAGGGACCTTCCTGACTCAGGAATTGAATCAGGGCCTTCTGTATTGCAGGCAAATTATCGTCTGAACCACCAGGGAAGCCCCATACTCTGACTGAAATCCTTCAAACTATATTAGTCATTCATTTTCTTTGGTTCCAACAGATAGATTCTGACTCTCTAATTGAAAGTAGATGCATTGTTTTAAAATTAAAGGGGAAAATCATGCATTACTTGGTTTCAAAGAACAAGGGAAATATTTATGTGATGCTTTGCCAGGAGCTAACCAAGAACAGCCAAATGACCAGATTCACAACTTCCTACTAAAATGTGTTAAACTATGCCACATGTCTTTTATATGGTAACTGTCAGTCCCTGGATATTCAAGGTCTGACCAGCTGAAAGGGATTTAGAGGGAGATTGCTTAAGCGGAGTTTTTGTGTGTTTGGACACGCCAGTTATGTTCCTTAGAGCACTTGCTCTTCTCTTTTTAAAAAATAGCTAAGCTGACTATTATATAGGAAAAGCTTACTCAACATTTGTTGAGTGACAAAGTAAAAGATGGCGTACACTACACTGCACTGGGCAAAGGATAGTCTTTTCAATAAATGAGCTAATTATTATCCATTTGAAAAAAATAAAACCTGATTCTCCACTCCACCTCACATTGCATAATACAATCCATCTGAAACAGATTTTTAGATCTGAACGTAAAAAGCAGAACAATTAAGAATTTAGGAGAAAAGCCTGTAGATTATCTACACAGCCTTAAAACAGGCCGAGATTACTTTAAAAGGACCCAAAAGCGGAAGTCCAAAGGGTAAAAATATGATAAAGTGGCCCATACTACAATTAAGAATTTCTTTTCATTTAAAGAACTATGAAGAAAATAAAAAGCCACAAAGTAGAGACAATATTTGCAATACATTTACTCAAGTGAGATTCCTTAATATATGAAGAAATCCTATAAAACAATAAGAAACCAGACAACCCAATGGGGGAAAAAAAGGTAAAAGGTATTTTCAAAAAGATAACCAACTGATAAATATATGAAAAGGGTGCTCAGCATGCCTAATTATCAAATAAATACAATAATGTGACACTACTATACCATCACCAGAATGGCTTAAAAACCACTGTCTTTGTGACCCCATGGACTGGAGCACACCAGTCTCCTCTGTCCATGGCAAGAATACTGGAGTGGGGTGCCATTCACTTCTCCAAGGGACCTTCCTGACTCAGGAATTGAATCAGGGCCTTCTGTATTGCAGGCAAATTATCGCCTGAACCACCAGGAAGCCCCATCCTCTGACTGAAATCCTTCAACCTATATTAGTCATTCATTTTCTTTGGTTCCAACAGATAGATTCTGACTCTCTAATTGAAAGTAGATGCATTGTTTTAAAATTAAAGGGGAAAATCATGCATTACTTGGTTTCAAAGAACAAGGGAAATATTTATGTGATGCTTTGCCAGGAGCTAACCAAGAACAGCCAAATGACCAGATTCACAACTTCCTACTAAAATGTGTTAAACTATGCCACATGTCTTTTATATGGTAGCTGTCAGTCCCTGGATATTCAAGGTCTGACCAGCTGAAAGGGATTTAGAGGGAGATTGCTTAAGCGGAGTTTTTGTGTGTTTGGACACGCCAGTTATGTTCCTTAGAGCACTTGCTCTTCTCTTTTAAAAATAGCTAAGCTGACTATTATATAGGAAAAGCTTACTCAACATTTGTTGAGTGACAAAGTAAAAGATGGCGTACACTACACTGCACTGGGCAAAGGATAGTCTTTTCAATAAATGAGCTAATTATTATCCATTTGAAAAAAATAAAACCTGATTCTCCACTCCACCTCACATTGCATAATACAATCCATCTGAAACAGATTTTTAGATCTGAACGTAAAAAGCAGAACAATTAAGAATTTAGGAGAAAAGCCTGTAGATTATCTACACAGCCTTAAAACAGGCCGAGATTACTTTAAAAGGACCCAAAAGCGGAAGTCCAAAGGGTAAAAATATGATAAAGTGGCCCATACTACAATTAAGAATTTCTTTTCATTTAAAGAACTATGAAGAAAATAAAAAGCCACAAAGTAGAGACAATATTTGCAATACATTTACTCAAGTGAGATTCCTTAATATATGAAGAAATCCTATAAAACAATAAGAAACCAGACAACCCAATGGGGGAAAAAAAGGTAAAAGGTATTTTCAAAAAGATAACCAACTGATAAATATATGAAAAGGGTGCTCAGCATGCCTAATTATCAAATAAATACAATAATGTGACACTACTATACCATCACCAGAATAGCTAAAATAAAAAGACTAAAAATACCAAATGTTGTCAGGGATACAGGGCAACTAGAACTCTCACAAATAGCTGGAGGAAGTGCAAATTGGTACAATTATTTTGGAAAACTTTCTGGCAGTATCCATGTACTGAAACTGACCAGATGTATACCTTCTGACTCATCAATCCAAATTCTAGCTATGTACCTCAAAGAAATACATGCTTATGTTCACCAAAAGACATGTACAGGAATATTTATAGAAGTGTTATTTATAATAGCCAGAAACATCCAAATTTCAATTAATGATAGGCTATATAAACAACCACAGTATATTCACAGAATAGATTATACAGCAGTGCTATCCAATACAGCAGCCACTAGTCACATGTAAATATAAATTTAATAGATTACATGAAATAAAAATTCAGTTTCTCAGCCACACTGGCCACATTTCACAGGCTCAAAAGTCACATGTGTCGAATGTAAATGGATACAGCCACTATGGAAGACAGTATGGAGATTTTTTAAAAAACTAAAAATAGAAGCACCTTACGACTCAGCAATCTCACTATTCGGCTTATACTCTGATGAAATCAAAACTGAAAGAGGCACCTGTACCCCCATGTTCATTGCAGCTCTCTATACAATAGCTAGAACATGGAAGCAACCTAGATGCCTATTGACGAATGAATGGATAAAAAAGCTCTGGTACGTATATACAATGGAATACTTACCAGCCGTAAAAATAAATGCAAAAGAATCAATCCTAATGAGATGGATGAATCTAGAACCTATTATACAAAGTGAAATAAGTCAAAAAGAGAAGGACAAGTACAATATACTAACACATATATATGAAATCTAGTAAGATGGTAATGATAGCACACGCAGAGAAGTGATGGAAAAACAGACAGAGAATAAACTTATGGACACTGGAGAGTGAACAGTGGGTGATAGCACACGCAGAGAAGTGATGGAAAAACAGACACAGAGAATAAACTTATGGACACTGGAGAGTGAACAGTGGGTGAGAGGCATGGAAAGAGTAACATGGAAATCTATACTATCATATATAAAAGAGACAGCTATTGTTAATGCGCTGTGGGAATAAAGGATCCTACATGGGGGCTATATACATGGGGGCTATATGACGGTCTGGAGGGGAGGGATGCAGGGGACTGGAAGAGAGGCAGAGGAGGCAGGAGTCAGGGATATACATATGACTAATCTGGGATTATACATATCTGTAAACAACAAAACTCTGTAAAAGCAAAAAGTAAAAAAAAAAAAAAAGTCACATGTGGTTAACAGTTACCACATTGTACAGCACAGACATAAACCACTTTCATAAAGTTCTATGGTGGCATTGCTAGAAAATAAATAAATGAAGTAACAACATAGATCAATTTCACAAATGTAATTACCAGCTTTTTGATAGGCTATATAAACAACCACAGTATATTCACAGAATAGATTATACAGCAGTGCTATCCAATACAGCAGCCACTAGTCACATGTAAATATAAATTTAATAGATTACATGAAATAAAAATTCAGTTTCTCAGCCACACTGGCCACATTTCACAGGCTCAAAAGTCACATGTGTCGAATGTAAATGGATACAGCCACTATGGAAGACAGTATGGAGATTTTTTAAAAAACTAAAAATAGAAGCACCTTACGACTCAGCAATCTCACTATTCGGCTTATACTCTGATGAAATCAAAACTGAAAGAGGCACCTGTACCCCCATGTTCATTGCAGCTCTCTATACAATAGCTAGAACATGGAAGCAACCTAGATGCCTATTGACGAATGAATGGATAAAAAAGCTCTGGTACGTATATACAATGGAATACTTACCAGCCGTAAAAATAAATGCAAAAGAATCAATCCTAATGAGATGGATGAATCTAGAACCTATTATACAAAGTGAAATAAGTCAAAAAGAGAAGGACAAGTACAATATACTAACACATATATATGAAATCTAGTAAGATGGTAATGATAGCACACGCAGAGAAGTGATGGAAAAACAGACAGAGAATAAACTTATGGACACTGGAGAGTGAACAGTGGGTGATAGCACACGCAGAGAAGTGATGGAAAAACAGACACAGAGAATAAACTTATGGACACTGGAGAGTGAACAGTGGGTGAGAGGCATGGAAAGAGTAACATGGAAATCTATACTATCATATATAAAAGAGACAGCTATTGTTAATGCGCTGTGGGAATAAAGGATCCTACATGGGGGCTATATACATGGGGGCTATATGACGGTCTGGAGGGGAGGGATGCAGGGGACTGGAAGAGAGGCAGAGGAGGCAGGAGTCAGGGATATACATATGACTAATCTGGGATTATACATATCTGTAAACAACAAAACTCTGTAAAAGCAAAAAGTAAAAAAAAAAAAAAAGTCACATGTGGTTAACAGTTACCACATTGTACAGCACAGACATAAACCACTTTCATAAAGTTCTATGGTGGCATTGCTAGAAAATAAATAAATGAAGTAACAACATAGATCAATTTCACAAATGTAATGTTGGATGAAATAAACCAGACAAAAGGGGGTATATACTATATGCTTCTATTCATACAAAGTTAAAAAGCTAACAAACTTAATCTATGTTATTAGAACACAGGATGGTGGACTTCCTTGGTGGTTGGGGATATTTTGAAGAAAGCATGAGGAGGCTTCTGAATTTCTGGACATGTTGATCTGGATGAACTGATCTCTATGCAAATGTGTTCACAAAGGAAAAATACATGGACAGTTCTAAGGTTGTGTGCACTTTTCTGTATACAAAACTTAACAAAACAAAAAACCAGTCTCAGTTTATTGCTCAAGTCTTCTTTGCTTCAGAGTTCTCCTCTGATGAACATGAACTCAAGATTGCTCATTCTGCATAAATGACATGGCATACCTTGGGATTATGGATTAATTTTAGCCAAGGATGGGGGATTACAAAATCTCATATTCGGGCTTCCACTGGTGGTCCAGTGGGTAAGGACACCGCCTTGCAGTGCAAGGGGCGCCAGTTCGATCCCTGGCCTGGGAAGATCCCACGTGCCGCGGAGCGGCTGGACGGATGTGTCCAATTACAGAGCCAGAGCTCTGGCGCGCATGCGCCCAGAGCCGGCGCTCTGTGACGACAGAGGCCACCGCGATGGGAGGCCCACAGGAGTCAAAGAACAAAGACAGATGAAAATAGAGAAATGAAAGACCAATAGAAGTGGCCCGCCCATCCCCCTCCCCCCCCACCCCACCCCCCTCCAAAAAGGATTAAAAAAAAAAAATCTCATATTCATTTTCTATTTTTATATGGCTGCGATGGGTATAAAATAGATAAAGAACTAGAGTGAAACAAGGATAGAGTGGGGAAAAAAGATGGCTAGGATATATTTGCAAGATACTAAAAGCGAAAGTAAAGTATACAAAGGGATTCTGAAAAAAGTGAAAGTATACAAAGGGATTTTGAAAGCGGATATAGGTACTAGAGAACCCATGTTGATCAATTCCCCAACAAAAGTCCTTAAAGAGAAGTGAAAAAGTTGCAAACCAGCTTCACAAGAACGAGGTGGTTGATAGATCAAGCTGGCCATGAAAAGTCTCTAGATTCCTTTAGACTGTTTATTAGAAACGAAACTCTCAAAAATTTGTAGAAGCAGGAGTAGAAAGCTCCCCTGTGAAAAAGTTCAGGCTGTCTTTGCTGGCCAGCAGTCAACAATCCAATTAAAATAACTATCACTACTAATGCCCAAAAAACCTACATCTGAATCTGAACTTTGAGCACTGTTTAAAAAAAAAAATAAAGAAAAAAACTTACATAGATATAAATATGGTAATCACTTATGGGACTGAGATTCAAAGAAAGAAAAATCTCCATTGCACTAGACACCACTATCAAAATAAATCTGTTTTTAATTGTCTTATACCCTCCACCCACAAATTCTCATTTGTACTCTGGAATGGACAATGTTGGAACTTTAAATTATTATAAAATAATTTTAACAACTGTTCATCTCTTTGCTAGAGTTTTAGAATCAGGGAATTTGCATTAAAAGACAAAAAATTGAGTTGGAAAGCATTTGAGAGTTTGTCTAGTTCCATCCCTGGTCTTATTTCAGCAAAACTGCCTTGAAGCATTTCACATGTTAAAAATATATTCTATTTTTGAACACATCCAGATAAGGAGATTTCTCTACCTCCCATGGTATCCCATTTCAATGACTGTCACTCTGAGGAAAGTTTTCCTTAGATACCTCCTAAATCTGGGCATGCTGTGTAATTATTTTCTGTTTGTTTTATTCTTTAAGATACACATTAGTTGTCTCCATGACCTCCCTCCACCCCACCCCCCTCCAAAAAGGATTAAAAAAAAAAAATCTCATATTCATTTTCTATTTTTATATGGCTGCGATGGGTATAAAATAGATAAAGAACTAGAGTGAAACAAGGATAGAGTGGGGAAAAAAGATGGCTAGGATATATTTGCAAGATACTAAAAGCGAAAGTAAAGTATACAAAGGGATTCTGAAAAAAGTGAAAGTATACAAAGGGATTTTGAAAGCGGATATAGGTACTAGAGAACCCATGTTGATCAATTCCCCAACAAAAGTCCTTAAAGAGAAGTGAAAAAGTTGCAAACCAGCTTCACAAGAACGAGGTGGTTGATAGATCAAGCTGGCCATGAAAAGTCTCTAGATTCCTTTAGACTGTTTATTAGAAACGAAACTCTCAAAAATTTGTAGAAGCAGGAGTAGAAAGCTCCCCTGTGAAAAAGTTCAGGCTGTCTTTGCTGGCCAGCAGTCAACAATCCAATTAAAATAACTATCACTACTAATGCCCAAAAAACCTACATCTGAATCTGAACTTTGAGCACTGTTTAAAAAAAAAAAAATAAAGAAAAAAACTTACATAGATATAAATATGGTAATCACTTATGGGACTGAGATTCAAAGAAAGAAAAATCTCCATTGCACTAGACACCACTATCAAAATAAATCTGTTTTTAATTGTCTTATACCCTCCACCCACAAATTCTCATTTGTACTCTGGAATGGACAATGTTGGAACTTTAAATTATTATAAAATAATTTTAACAACTGTTCATCTCTTTGCTAGAGTTTTAGAATCAGGGAATTTGCATTAAAAGACAAAAAATTGAGTTGGAAAGCATTTGAGAGTTTGTCTAGTTCCATCCCTGGTCTTATTTCAGCAAAACTGCCTTGAAGCATTTCACATGTTAAAAATATATTCTATTTTTGAACACATCCAGATAAGGAGATTTCTCTACCTCCCATGGTATCCCATTTCAATGACTGTCACTCTGAGGAAAGTTTTCCTTAGATACCTCCTAAATCTGGGCATGCTGTGTAATTATTTTCTGTTTGTTTTATTCTTAATAAAGATGGAAGATGAGCAGCATTAGTTGTCTCCATGATGACAAATTCATCTTATAATAACTTTAAAAACTTCTTTTTATCATTTGAAAGACATTTTCACATAGATCATCTATTAAGCTCTTGAAATAATCCTATTATCATTTGTACCATCCTACAGATGAGGAAATTCAGGCTTAGAGAGTAAAGACATTTAGGCATAGTGAACAAAAGTGACAAGTCTAAGGTTACTCAGTTGTTCAGTGCTTGGGCCCAATCTCAGCTATTCCACTTCTAACTGCTGCTATGTCACTAACCCCTCAACTTCCCCTACTTCCTAGGACAGACTGAGTCAATACTGAGCCCAACTGGAGGGCCTGCCTTGATAGAGAATCTATGTGTCTTTTTTTTTTAATTGATGGCATGATTTTGCAGTGGATAATGGTGATTGGGGCCAGCATCATTCGTCCTCTCCTAACTGTACCCAGATTTCCTCCAGGGACTGTCAATCACATTGCCCAGCCTAGTCCAAAGAGCTAGCAGATGTCAGGCTAGATGAATACAGCAGGTTTTCCCAGAAACTCGAATCCTGAATAGTGTGACAGAAGACTGAAAATGGTCAGAGTTCACACTTCTCACAATGAGTTCACAGACCTGTCCTGGTTTCCAAGAGTTGGCCCTTCAGCTTCTCCTCAATTCCGCAAGTGACCTCATAGCCCCATCAATTCTTTTTTCGACTTAAATTAATTAAGAGCCAGTGTTGGCTTCTGTTGCTTACAAGCAGAGAACACTGGCTGACAACTCTTCAGAGGGACTGTACCAAACTGTACTGATTAAGGTCTGCCTTTATCATGTGCTTATCATACAGATAAGAAATATTAAATTGAAATCAGTCTCTTAGAAAAATTCCTCATGTTGAAAAAAGTAGTACAATAATTTCTTGTTCAACTGATCAAAGGCAGAAATAAGCTGGCAAGTCCGCCAGACTCTTGGCTACATTTTTCTTTTGAAAAATAGTTTCTGGAAGCTTAGATTTCTCAGGAAGTAGGGAAAATTCAGAAAGCAAATTTGTTTAACTAGGTACTTTCCCTATGACATGTCCTTTCTTGAAAGGTTCTGGGGGGACAAGAGGTACTGCAGTAACATGTCCCCTCTGCCTATCCACCCAGGAAACTTTCTGGCTGGCTGGTCAAAGGCAGCTGCAGCCTAGAGCCTGTCATCAAGACTCTAAGGTCTAACAGTGGAAACTAGAACAGAAGATGATCATGTCTATCTAACATTAGAATGCAGCTAAGTTCTATTCATAACGATCTTGAGTTCACTGCATGAAGTTTTATCCGATTCTTTTCTCTTCCTGGGACTGGCAAAGTGAGCAAAGGCCTGCCAGTACTTTGAAACTTTCATAAGAATACCTGGATTTCACAGTTCACAGAAATCATAAGCCAACAGTAAAGGGATATCAAGACTCACTATCTGGAGTAATTCGCTCAGCATACAAAAAGCGTCTGTAACATTCCTGGTGTGCTGTGTCAGTGATAACAAATTATCAAATAAGAAGCTTCCTCACTGTAAGGTAATTTGTAATTGACTAAGAAAATAAGGCACATGCATATGAAACACAACAACAGGCAAAGCAGGAAGAAAGCCAATGGCCAGGTACAGACAGTAAGTACATAAGAGTTCAAAACCTTGTGATCTGCCTCCCTGAGCTCAAGACACATCTTAGTCACGTTAACATAGAAATTTTATTGAGCTGATTTCAAAGCCCAATTGAAGAATAATCAGAAGAGTACACCTATATAAAATAGGAAAGCATAAAGTAATAGGGATGAAAATATTCTCCCTTCCAGAAAGTAAGAAATGACAGAGTAATCACATTGTTGAATTCCTTGCATCTAGTGAAGTCTTAAATTGATCTTTTGATTTGACTAAGCAACAAATACTTAGTCTCTTTCAGCATTAGCTATTAACACTTATGTTTAAGCAAAAGGCAAAGTAACATTTAGAAATAAATAAGCCCAAGCTCACAGCATTCAGAAGTCCTCAAACACATTATCTCACTTGGGTTGAGTGCAACCAGCTCACCTATAAATATTACTTGCTTGGCAAAGGAAGTCTTAGACCAGTATAGTGGAAACATAATCAGGGAAGAATTAATCTGCCTTTTGGTAAAAGTTTGCTATTTACTACAAGCTCCCCTGGAACTGAAGATACCTCTGGAGCACTGAGTAAGGGCCATGAAGATGTTTGCCATCCCATGCCATCACCTGGGCAGAGGTTGTGGCCAGGATTCCCTCTGACCACTGTGTCAGTCCCCAGCTAACCAATGAGACTCTCAACTCAGTGAAATAACATCTACACAGGAGCAAAAGAAATTCTAATATGTTGGCATGACAGTCCACGAGGCTGGAACAATTTCACTGTAAACAAAAGAGTGAACAATTTCTCAGTTAAGAACGGGCCATATTGTTTATAAGCTACATTTTGCTTTACAAAATACATGAGCTCAGAAGCAAGAACAAAATTAGGCTGGACAATACTGGAAAACGTGTGTTTTTATTTATACTGCTGCCATAGCTTATGGCCAATGTGACAGCAGGTGCCAATAGGCTTTCTAATAAATCAGATGGTTATTTATTTTATGTCTTTAGGGTCACAAATAATACAAATCCAATGCATTGTCTCCAAGTAATTGCTAATAAAATGCACACCAAGTCCTTTAAAATATTACAGCACTCTGTAACCAGAAACTACTGTAGAAAATTTGAACCAAAACACAAGTTATTATTAAGTAAGTATCATAAATACAATAAAATAAAATTCAAACTTTTTAGGCTGGCCAAGGTGTTGGTGGAACAGTGTTGAGCATAGTTGCCTTCCAAACTTCTTAGCCTGGATTCAGCGCCTTTCAGTAGCACATTTTAAGCCTTTTGTTTGTTTGCTTTATTCTTATTTCTCCAGTTCTCCTCTATAGGAATTCTGTTCAAGTTAAACCGGCCAGTTTACACATAAGTCTTTAGTGAAGTCTTAAATTGATCTTTTGATTTGACTAAGCAACAAATACTTAGTCTCTTTCAGCATTAGCTATTAACACTTATGTTTAAGCAAAAGGCAAAGTAACATTTAGAAATAAATAAGCCCAAGCTCACAGCATTCAGAAGTCCTCAAACACATTATCTCACTTGGGTTGAGTGCAACCAGCTCACCTATAAATATTACTTGCTTGGCAAAGGAAGTCTTAGACCAGTATAGTGGAAACATAATCAGGGAAGAATTAATCTGCCTTTTGGTAAAAGTTTGCTATTTACTACAAGCTCCCCTGGAACTGAAGATACCTCTGGAGCACTGAGTAAGGGCCATGAAGATGTTTGCCATCCCATGCCATCACCTGGGCAGAGGTTGTGGCCAGGATTCCCTCTGACCACTGTGTCAGTCCCCAGCTAACCAATGAGACTCTCAACTCAGTGAAATAACATCTACACAGGAGCAAAAGAAATTCTAATATGTTGGCATGACAGTCCACGAGGCTGGAACAATTTCACTGTAAACAAAAGAGTGAACAATTTCTCAGTTAAGAACGGGCCATATTGTTTATAAGCTACATTTTGCTTTACAAAATACATGAGCTCAGAAGCAAGAACAAAATTAGGCTGGACAATACTGGAAAACGTGTGTTTTTATTTATACTGCTGCCATAGCTTATGGCCAATGTGACAGCAGGTGCCAATAGGCTTTCTAATAAATCAGATGGTTATTTATTTTATGTCTTTAGGGTCACAAATAATACAAATCCAATGCATTGTCTCCAAGTAATTGCTAATAAAATGCACACCAAGTCCTTTAAAATATTACAGCACTCTGTAACCAGAAACTACTGTAGAAAATTTGAACCAAAACACAAGTTATTATTAAGTAAGTATCATAAATACAATAAAATAAAATTCAAACTTTTTAGGCTGGCCAAGGTGTTGGTGGAACAGTGTTGAGCATAGTTGCCTTCCAAACTTCTTAGCCTGGATTCAGCGCCTTTCAGTAGCACATTTTAAGCCTTTTGTTTGTTTGCTTTATTCTTATTTCTCCAGTTCTCCTCTATAGGAATTCTGTTCAAGTTAAACCGGCCAGTTTACACATGGCATACACATCCCTTCTCTGAACATTTTCTCCAGCCTTTCCTCTTCCTCAAAGTGCCCCCGCCTCAGCTCTGCGCTTACATCTTTCTGGACTGCAGATTTCTGCCTGGCTCTGGTTAACCCTCTCTGCCTCCCGGGCAGCCACTCTATTTATCCCCTTACACGTCAACAGCTATTTACTGATCTAAATAATCATCTCAACAACGGGGGGAGGGGGCGGCAGAAGAGAAGCCTTTCAGTTGTTTAAGCTTACACATGATTTACCTACTCATACAGCAAGTATTTATTTGAACACTACTGTGTACAAGATACAATGCCAGGGTCAATGAAGAATGCCAAGATAAAACTTGCCAAGAATGCCAAGATTTACTTTCAAAGAGCCTAAAACTGGTCAAGAAAGTAGGATCAATACCCAACTCATCATAACTAATACAATCTAGACAATTATCAATACTTCATTATGGGTTCTGCTAAAGTAGGTGAGATCACTTAGTGCTACATGGGGAACAGAGCACGGAGGAAGTGGCAGTTGGGTGAAACAGGAAGGTGATGGTTGACATTATTTCCTTAATAAGCTTTCACAAAGGCAAGGAGAGGGCAGAGCTCAGGAAGTTAATGGAGGAAGCAAGGGGTGATACTTTAAAACTCATATGTGTTGTAGAGAAATGGAGCAAACATGAACATCATTTACATTAAAAATTAAAGAGAATTAAACATTCTAAGGAATTTAGAGGTCAGTACACTCTCATTTCATTCTCTTAGGCAGTATGTTAAGTAACCAAGATACACGGGAAGATTTCACAGGTTAATTATGATCTCTGAGAAAAACTTGTATTATTACAATAACATTCTATGATTCTGATTTTTAACTGAATGTATCCAACACAGTAAAATCTACTTAACTAGAATTGATACAAATAACTCAAATAACACACATTAAGCATTCTGCAATGTGTTCAATGAATAAGGCATAAATACCACATCATCTTCTGCATCTATATGATGAAAGGTTTTCACGTGAAAATCTAACATCAAGGCAACATTCCGATGGCTTCTTCTGGAGCACCAAGAAAGATGGTTTTGTGGTGTAATTAAGGAATTGGTATTATACTTTAATGTGTAAACTGGCATTATGCATACATATATTAATAAGATACATACACACATCCATTACACCACACATGTGGTAACTCAACCAGAATTCATCAGATCATCGTATTATCAAACAAATGTAGTCACCGGCGTTAAACAAATTTCCTTCAACAGAACAGTCTTACACCTGCAACAAAACAAGCACACAACCTATTTCAGAAACTCCTTATCTTACACTGACATTTCTTAGGGGGAGAAGTCCTGATCCTTTAAAATTTAGACTGCTTCCATATCCAGACAGCCTCCCATGATTCAGGTACCATATTTCCGTGAACCTACTCAGATCTTTCCACTCTTGACAGGAGAAGCAGGGAGGATTATTTGTGGAGGATCTCTCAGTTATTTGTGGAGAGACTCCCGTTGCCATCAGAAAATGAAGTGTGGAGGTATCAGTTAGATAAGAAACAGCTAGTTCATTTTAAGGAACCACCTCCAAAAAAGAAAAGCCTGATTTGAAAATGATCTGTATATTTAGAAGCTTCTAAATAGTAACAGAAGTGGAGGTAGAGAGAACTGCTTTATTTTACCTATGATTCATGTTTGTGAGTTACATCTCAGCTTATGAGTCATACTGGGCAAGCCGACTTCTTGCTAGTACCCATTGATCCTGGTACATGACAATATCCTCACGAGTAGATTATCAAGAGTACTGAAAGAATGAAAATGAACATTTTGATGGAAGGCCCTATAGTTGTAGGTGCAAATATAGTGTTTTGTCAACAAAGTAAGGTTTTACCAACTTACAAGATGACAAGTCAGAAGGAATGAAGGCTGCATCCATCCTTAAACATACTGACTAACAGGAACGGAAGACATTTCTACAATTCTCGCCCTCCTAAACTCCCAGCAAAAACTCAAACCTGAAGACACCCTCAGATGCACCAAACTTGCTGGGGATCACATAGCTATTATATTTGGAGGGCAAGCAATGACAGTATTTGTTTTCACCCAAATAAAAAATCTGGTTGCAAGTTCCCCGTTTTGGCACTAACAATCAAGGCAACATTCCGATGGCTTCTTCTGGAGCACCAAGAAAGATGGTTTTGTGGTGTAATTAAGGAATTGGTATTATACTTTAATGTGTAAACTGGCATTATGCATACATATATTAATAAGATACATACACACATCCATTACACCACACATGTGGTAACTCAACCAGAATTCATCAGATCATCGTATTATCAAACAAATGTAGTCACCGGCGTTAAACAAATTTCCTTCAACAGAACAGTCTTACACCTGCAACAAAACAAGCACACAACCTATTTCAGAAACTCCTTATCTTACACTGACATTTCTTAGGGGGAGAAGTCCTGATCCTTTAAAATTTAGACTGCTTCCATATCCAGACAGCCTCCCATGATTCAGGTACCATATTTCCGTGAACCTACTCAGATCTTTCCACTCTTGACAGGAGAAGCAGGGAGGATTATTTGTGGAGGATCTCTCAGTTATTTGTGGAGAGACTCCCGTTGCCATCAGAAAATGAAGTGTGGAGGTATCAGTTAGATAAGAAACAGCTAGTTCATTTTAAGGAACCACCTCCAAAAAAGAAAAGCCTGATTTGAAAATGATCTGTATATTTAGAAGCTTCTAAATAGTAACAGAAGTGGAGGTAGAGAGAACTGCTTTATTTTACCTATGATTCATGTTTGTGAGTTACATCTCAGCTTATGAGTCATACTGGGCAAGCCGACTTCTTGCTAGTACCCATTGATCCTGGTACATGACAATATCCTCACGAGTAGATTATCAAGAGTACTGAAAGAATGAAAATGAACATTTTGATGGAAGGCCCTATAGTTGTAGGTGCAAATATAGTGTTTTGTCAACAAAGTAAGGTTTTACCAACTTACAAGATGACAAGTCAGAAGGAATGAAGGCTGCATCCATCCTTAAACATACTGACTAACAGGAACGGAAGACATTTCTACAATTCTCTGCGTCCCTCCTAAACTCCCAGCAAAAACTCAAACCTGAAGACACCCTCAGATGCACCAAACTTGCTGGGGATCACATAGCTATTATATTTGGAGGGCAAGCAATGACAGTATTTGTTTTCACCCAAATAAAAAAATCTGGCTTTCTATTTCAACGAAGAAATAATTCTGGATATGGGGAAAGTTTACTTGTTTTCTAAAAAGCTAAAAATTTAGATTTTCTTCCCCCTAACCCTTTCTCAAGTGATTTTAGAAGTTTCCATTACTTTATAACACAACTGCAGGGAAACGTGTTTAAAAGGTTACTGGAAGTGACAGATGGGCTTATTTTGAAATAAAATTAAGCCTGCAGTACTACTGAAAGGAAGTCACGAAATCCAAAATTAAACTGGACAGAATGGGCTGAAGTTGTTTTTGTTCTTTGTTCAAGGAAGCACAAAGAGTGGGAGGCTGAGGCAAGTCCACCACTTCTCATGTGAATTCCCTCACTCAGGTTAATTTGTCTTAAATTGAAAAACTGTCTTCTTGAAGTAACATGCATACCAACATTTCAAACACTTATGTACCTATTGTCAAATATCCATACATGTCCTTCACTAAGAATACAACTCCAATCTTTATAGCTGTGACTTTCATGAAGACTTAAGGAAGAAAAAACATTTATAAACAACGTTGGTGAACTATTAAAAGCCACATTTACGATGAGATGGAACACATCCATTTAAAAATGCCACCACGCATCCCAGATATGTGAAGAGACCATTCGCCCTGGGATGGCTTTGCCAGCCAATCCCAGGAGCAGCCACACTTACCTTATTGTGCTCATACTTGTAGGGGATCTTGAGCGTGTCCATGGCTCTGATCATGGCCTGCATGGCCGTGAAGATGTTCTGGTATACCAGCTTGGTGAAGCCCCTTTTGTCTTCATCAGAGTAGCCCGACCCATGGATGATTCTCATCTGCTTGATAAATGTACTCTTGCCACTCTCTCCTGTCCCTGGAAGAGAAATGACAGCAGCTCATTAAACCAAAAGGCCTTCTCAGAGTCTCCCAGTCAACTAGACTATTCATAGGAGCAGGCCTTGGATATAACATCCAGAGGGCCTGCTGAGAGGGGCACCAAAGGAGAATGGCACCCCTAGAGGGGGAAACGCCCCCAAGGGTGAACACTCAGCAAGATGAGAGAAGTGAGTGAGAGTCCATTTCAGAGGCAGATAAGTTAAAAAAAAAAAAAAAAAGTCACTTTTTTGGAAGCCACTGAGCATGGAATTTTGATAGAGATTTGTAACCACATATCTTATAAGAAACACAATGAAAACAGCATCATTTGAACAGAATAAACACTTCATAAAGCTCTCTTCCCTGGAGAATGTCTGAAACGCTTCCAGGAGGCTGGAATGGTTAGCCAGGATTTGGATCTGAAAATGACAATGTACTTATACAAATGCTGTTCAGAGAGTGGTAAGACAAAAGTGCCTGAAAATTTCTAGACGATTCTCTCATTTTTCTTTAGGAAGCACAAGAGTGGAGGCTGAGGCAAGTCCACCACTTCTCATGTGAATTCCCTCACTCAGGTTAATTTGTCTTAAATTGAAAACTGTCTTCTTGAAGTAACATGCATACCAACATTTCAAACACTTATGTACCTATTGTCAAATATCCATACATGTCCTTCACTAAGAATACAACTCCAATCTTTATAGCTGTGACTTTCATGAAGACTTAAGGAAGAAAAAACATTTATAAACAACGTTGGTGAACTATTAAAAGCCACATTTACGATGAGATGGAACACATCCATTTAAAAATGCCACCACGCATCCCAGATATGTGAAGAGACCATTCGCCCTGGGATGGCTTTGCCAGCCAATCCCAGGAGCAGCCACACTTACCTTATTGTGCTCATACTTGTAGGGGATCTTGAGCGTGTCCATGGCTCTGATCATGGCCTGCATGGCCGTGAAGATGTTCTGGTATAGCAGCTTGGTGAAGCCCCTTTTGTCTTCATCAGAGTAGCCCGACCCATGGATGATTCTCATCTGCTTGATAAATGTACTCTTGCCACTCTCTCCTGTCCCTGGAAGAGAAATGACAGCAGCTCATTAAACCAAAAGGCCTTCTCAGAGTCTCCCAGTCAACTAGACTATTCATAGGAGCAGGCCTTGGATATAACATCCAGAGGGCCTGCTGAGAGGGGCACCAAAGGAGAATGGCACCCCTAGAGGGGGAAACGCCCCCAAGGGTGAACACTCAGCAAGATGAGAGAAGTGAGTGAGAGTCCATTTCAGAGGCAGATAAGTTAAAAAAAAAAAAAAAAAGTCACTTTTTTGGAAGCCACTGAGCATGGAATTTTGATAGAGATTTGTAACCACATATCTTATAAGAAACACAATGAAAACAGCATCATTTGAACAGAATAAACACTTCATAAAGCTCTCTTCCCTGGAGAATGTCTGAAACGCTTCCAGGAGGCTGGAATGGTTAGCCAGGATTTGGATCTGAAAATGACAATGTACTTATACAAATGCTGTTCAGAGAGTGGTAAGACAAAAGTGCCTGAAAATTTCTAGACGCATTCTCTCATTTTAAAATAGGGTATATGGAGAGCACAGTAGCCAGATGAGAACCCCGATCTTTCAGGACAGCAAGCAGCAACTGAATTTATTTCCAGGGGGTGTGGCTGGCTGACTTATACCAAAGAATCACCTAATTAGAAAAGATACAGGCACTCTTCTTCCTTCAGCCTACTCTTATCTATGACACAGAAATTCATTGTTACTTGATTTTTTTCTACTGTGGTCACATTTTTCCCTTCTTCAGTATTCCTTTTCAGTAACCATGAGCCTGAAGACAATCCATAACAAAACTACAAATGCCCGTGGGGAGGAGGAAAGATGGAAAGATGAGATCATTGCACTAAATGACAACATATTTCTTCTATGGTAAATCTGAAACTATGAAGCTAAAAACTCCATTTTTTAAAATGTTAGTAGTTTTGGAGGATGTACAACTTCATTTCTGAGTCTCTCACTCACTTTCAAATCTCCCTGAAATTTCCAAAATAATAAATGTCTTTTGTCTTCCCCTAACAATGGGGGGTAAAAACAGAAGTTTTTTGGATAGTAAACATAGAAGAATATAATAATAATACACAGGATGACTATAGCATCCTTGCTGCCATTTCCCATCAACAAGGCATTGAAAAAAAAAAAAAAAAAAAGTGGAAAAGGAGAACTGAAAACTAGGAAAACAACATCTGTCCTAATTTTGTCTGGTTTTTCTGGTGGTTGGATTTCATTACTATCTTTATAAACAATCGTGAAAAATTCAAATAAGTATTACAGTTTTCATAGAAGCACTCTTAAATGACTGCAGATGTCTTGGTAAACACAGAAGCCTCACATAGTTAGAATGAAAGATGATTTCTAGCCCCGCAGTCCTGTGGTCGCCAATTCCTTTATCCTTTTCATATGATCTTTAATAAAGTGATCTGGAATTTCTTGAAAGATAGAGTTCACACTTCTTTTATCATTTTCACAGACCTTTAATAAAGTGATTTGAAATTCCTTGAAGTATAAAGTTACCACTGCACTATGAATCTGATCAACACATTTTAACAAGATTAATGCAAGGAGTTAAAAGTGAACATATTATGTAATTCTACCCATGAATACCGGATGGAAGGTGGTATCTAAAAAGTAGTATCCTGAATGGAGCTTATACATATCTGTAAACAACAAACACTGTAAAAGTAAAAAGTAAAATAAATTTAAAAAAAAAGAAAGAAAGAGCAGCTAAAAAAAAACATAGTAACCCTAATGGAAAAGAGTTAGGAAACTGCTTCTCATTAGCAATCAATCAATAATTTCCAGTAAGAAACTAGTATCTTTACTTTGCTGAGCAATTCAAAGTATGGAAAAAAGAGACTCAGATTGCTTCCCTGTTTATTAATCATTTCCCAGAATCAATGGCTTTATCTGAGGGACCAACTAGATGGCCCAGATGATTAATTTGATTTAATCATCAAATTAGAAACCTCTGCCAGTTTTTTCCACACCAATAAACAGGAAGAAACCTTAATGTGTGAGGTTGATGGCATGAAAACAAAAGCAAAGAGAATCAGGCAAGAGGCCACCTTCTCCAAGCTGAAGGCTTTTGCATACGCCCTACCCCAACCTCCAAATTAAATCAAGAAAGTAAAGAGAAAACATCTAAACCACACTGGCTTGTTTCATTTAAGTAGTGTTGAGCAAGAGCAGTCAACGCCTGGTCACTCCTGGGATCTACACTAAGACCCTGAGTATCACACTAGTGAAGACTCCAAATATAGGTGAAACACAGGATCTATGAATGAACAGAATGAGGAGAGATTAAGAGGAAAGGAAAAAAGAATCCAAAAATCAATTCCGAAGTCAAAGATATTTTCCTGTTGCCCCAGACACACCCTGGAATGGACTAAAACATCAACCAAGCAAAAAAACTCAGCTTCTCTATTCCAGAAAGAGTTCTATCATAGAAATAAATGAACTATTCCTCAAAAATATGTAAGCCAAATTTCACGTTCTTCTCTAATTTTCATAAACCTATACAATATTCTTAGGGTTTGAAATTGACATTTTAAAACTTAACTCAGAATCAGATTTTTTTAATCTGCTAAAAAAAAAAAAAAGCAGCTGTTCCAAATTACAAAAATGATGCTGTTTCCTAAGACCACATGGAAAGCATAATGATAGACTTCACAATCTTTACCACTAAAGGAACAAAAGCAGACTTCCAGAGTAGGTTTGCTCTGTGAGTCCATTTCTGGCTTTTCTAGTGTCTCTTTTCATAGCACAGAGCATAAGTAAGTCTTGACCTACCTGCCTAAAGAAATACCAATCTACTGTTTCCAAAGCCACTGATGAAATAAAATCTATCTGGTGCCCTTACATTAAGTCTTGGGGTGGGCACTCCATCTTTGCTAATCTGAGTATTTCTCCAAACACATTTTCTAATAATAAGCATATCAACACACACCCAAGGATGTGAGTCTACAAAAATCCTGCTTTTCTTCTTCACCAGTCTCTATAAATGCAGCTGAAATTTTTCACCAGAGAGTACTTGTAACTTTCATCAAGTACTATGCCTTTTCTTGCCTCAGCCCATCAAAACACCCAGAAATAAGACTATTCAAGAATCATGCCATGGATTTCCCTGGCAGTCCAGTGGTTAAGACTCTGCACTTTAAATCCTGGGGGTGCAAGTTCAATCCTTGGTCAGGGAACTAAGATCCCGCATGCTGTGTGGTGTGTCCAAAACAAACAAACAAGAATAGTGCTATTTAAAAAGGCCACTTCAGGGCTTCCAAGGAACCCAAAACCTTCTCCAAGCTGAAGGCTTTTGCATACGCCCTACCCCAACCTCCAAATTAAATCAAGAAAGTAAAGAGAAAACATCTAAACCACACTGGCTTGTTTCATTTAAGTAGTGTTGAGCAAGAGCAGTCAACGCCTGGTCACTCCTGGGATCTACACTAAGACCCTGAGTATCACACTAGTGAAGACTCCAAATATAGGTGAAACACAGGATCTATGAATGAACAGAATGAGGAGAGATTAAGAGGAAAGGAAAAAAGAATCCAAAAATCAATTCCGAAGTCAAAGATATTTTCCTGTTGCCCCAGACACACCCTGGAATGGACTAAAACATCAACCAAGCAAAAAAACTCAGCTTCTCTATTCCAGAAAGAGTTCTATCATAGAAATAAATGAACTATTCCTCAAAAATATGTAAGCCAAATTTCACGTTCTTCTCTAATTTTCATAAACCTATACAATATTCTTAGGGTTTGAAATTGACATTTTAAAACTTAACTCAGAATCAGATTTTTTTAATCTGCTAAAAAAAAAAAAAAAGCAGCTGTTCCAAATTACAAAAATGATGCTGTTTCCTAAGACCACATGGAAAGCATAATGATAGACTTCACAATCTTTACCACTAAAGGAACAAAAGCAGACTTCCAGAGTAGGTTTGCTCTGTGAGTCCATTTCTGGCTTTTCTAGTGTCTCTTTTCATAGCACAGAGCATAAGTAAGTCTTGACCTACCTGCCTAAAGAAATACCAATCTACTGTTTCCAAAGCCACTGATGAAATAAAATCTATCTGGTGCCCTTACATTAAGTCTTGGGGTGGGCACTCCATCTTTGCTAATCTGAGTATTTCTCCAAACACATTTTCTAATAATAAGCATATCAACACACACCCAAGGATGTGAGTCTACAAAAATCCTGCTTTTCTTCTTCACCAGTCTCTATAAATGCAGCTGAAATTTTTCACCAGAGAGTACTTGTAACTTTCATCAAGTACTATGCCTTTTCTTGCCTCAGCCCATCAAAACACCCAGAAATAAGACTATTCAAGAATCATGCCATGGATTTCCCTGGCAGTCCAGTGGTTAAGACTCTGCACTTTAAATCCTGGGGGTGCAAGTTCAATCCTTGGTCAGGGAACTAAGATCCCGCATGCTGTGTGGTGTGTCCAAAACAAACAAACAAGAATAGTGCTATTTAAAAAGGCCACTTCAGGGCTTCCCTGGTGGTCCAGTGGGTAAGGACACCGCCTTGTAGTGCAAGGGGCACCAATGCAATCCCTGGCCTGGAAAGATCCCACGTGCTGTGGAGTGGCTGGACCAATGTGACCAACTACCAAGCCAGAGCTCTGGAGCGCATGTGCCCAGAGCTGGTGCTCTGTGACAACAGAGGCTGCTGTGATGGGAGGCCCACGGGCCAAAGAGCAAAGATGGATGAAAATAGATAAATGAAAGACCAATAGAAGTAACCCGCCTGCCCTCCTCCCTCCCCAACCCGCTCTCCCCCACCCCAAAAAGTGACTACAAGTTTAAAAAAATAAATAAATAAATAAATAAAAATAAAAGGCCACTTCAGTTCTGGTTAGAACCTCTAATATAATATTGACTACAAGTGGCAAAAGTGAGCACTGTTCCCAATTCTAGGGAAAAGTTTTTAGTCTTTCACCATTGAATATGCTGTGAACTATGGATTCTTCATATATGGCCTTTATTATAGTGAGTTTCCTTCTATTTCTAGTTCATTAAGTGTTTCTATTGTAAAACAATGTGGAATTTTCTCAAATTCTTTTACTGTATCAGTTGAGATGATTTTGGATTTTTTTTCCTTTCTTTTATTAAGATGAAATATCACATTAATTTTTGTCTGTTGACCCATTCTCAAATTCCAGGCATAAATCCCACTTGGTCATAGTGTATAACACTTTTAATGTACTGCTTTGGTTTCCTCGTATTTTGTTCAGGAATTTTATGTCAATATTCATAAAGGATATTTGTAACTTTCTTGTAGTGTTTTTGCTTGGTTTATTTTATTTTATTTTTTTTTAATGGCTGACTCAAGGGTCAGCCTCATAAACATTTTATTTATTTATTTATTTATTTATTTATTGGAGGGGGCGGGTTGGGGAGGGAGGGAACAGGCGGGCCACTTCTCTTGGTCTTTCATTTATCTATTTTTCATCCATCTTTGTTCTTTGGCCCGTGTGGGCCTCCCATCGCGGTGGCCTCTGTTGTCGCAGAGCACCGGCTCTGGGGGCATGAGCTCCAGAGCCCCAGCTCAGTAATTGGACACATGGGTCCAGCCGCTTCACGGCACGTGGGATCTTCCCAGGCCAGGGATCGAACTGGCACCCCTTGCACTGCAAGGCGGTGTCCTTACCCACTGACAAGGCACCAATGCAATCCCTGGCCTGGAAAGATCCCACGTGCTGTGGAGTGGCTGGACCAATGTGACCAACTACCAAGCCAGAGCTCTGGAGCGCATGTGCCCAGAGCTGGTGCTCTGTGACAACAGAGGCTGCTGTGATGGGAGGCCCACGGGCCAAAGAGCAAAGATGGATGAAAATAGATAAATGAAAGACCAATAGAAGTAACCCGCCTGCCCTCCTCCCTCCCCAACCCGCTCTCCCCCACCCCAAAAAGTGACTACAAGTTTAAAAAAATAAATAAATAAATAAATAAAAATAAAAGGCCACTTCAGTTCTGGTTAGAACCTCTAATATAATATTGACTACAAGTGGCAAAAGTGAGCACTGTTCCCAATTCTAGGGAAAAGTTTTTAGTCTTTCACCATTGAATATGCTGTGAACTATGGATTCTTCATATATGGCCTTTATTATAGTGAGTTTCCTTCTATTTCTAGTTCATTAAGTGTTTCTATTGTAAAACAATGTGGAATTTTCTCAAATTCTTTTACTGTATCAGTTGAGATGATTTTGGATTTTTTTTCCTTTCTTTTATTAAGATGAAATATCACATTAATTTTTGTCTGTTGACCCATTCTCAAATTCCAGGCATAAATCCCACTTGGTCATAGTGTATAACACTTTTAATGTACTGCTTTGGTTTCCTCGTATTTTGTTCAGGAATTTTATGTCAATATTCATAAAGGATATTTGTAACTTTCTTGTAGTGTTTTTGCTTGGTTTATTTTATTTTATTTTTTTTTAATGGCTGACTCAAGGGTCAGCCTCATAAACATTTTATTTATTTATTTATTTATTTATTTATTGGAGGGGGCGGGTTGGGGAGGGAGGGAACAGGCGGGCCACTTCTCTTGGTCTTTCATTTATCTATTTTTCATCCATCTTTGTTCTTTGGCCCGTGTGGGCCTCCCATCGCGGTGGCCTCTGTTGTCGCAGAGCACCGGCTCTGGGGGCATGAGCTCCAGAGCCCCAGCTCAGTAATTGGACACATGGGTCCAGCCGCTTCACGGCACGTGGGATCTTCCCAGGCCAGGGATCGAACTGGCACCCCTTGCACTGCAAGGCGGTGTCCTTACCCACTGGACCACCAGGGAAGCCCTTTGCTTGGCTTTAGTATCAGTGTAAAAGTTTTCAAATTATAGCCTGGATGCTAAAAAAAAAAAAAAAAAAAAGGCTAAAAGGCTCTTTCATCTAACATGCATAATTGGTCTTGAGGGATACTTGTTTTCTTCCCCACCCATTGGATCAGGAAGGCATAGAGAGCAACCCTCAGTTCATTTCACACATCTTTCCACTTCTATTGGTCTTTCACTTACTTATTTTCATCCATCTTTTGTTCCTTGGCCTATGTGGGCCTCCCACTGCAGTGGCCCCTCTCACCGCAGAGCACCGGCTCTGGGCGCATGCGCTCCAGAGCTCTAGCTTGGTAGTTGGACACATCGGTCCAGCCGCTCCGTGGCATGTGGGATCTTCCCAGGCCAGGGATCGAACTGGCACCCCTTGCACTGTAAGGCAGTATCCTTACCCACTGCACTACCAGGGAAGCCCTGAATTTTCTTTTAAATAATTATTTTTATATTACTTTTACAGAGTTTTGTTGTTTACAGATATGTATAATCCCAGATTAGTCATATGTATATCCCTGGCCCCCTCTCTCCTCCACTCCCCTCCCAGTCCCCTCCATCCCATCCCTCCAGAATTCCCTATTCCCACAGCGCAATTACAATAGCTGTCTTTTCTGCATATGATAGTACAGGTTTTCATGTTACTCCCTCTACGCTTCCCATCCACTGTTCATTCCCCACAGTGTCCATAAGTCTGTTCTCTATGTCTGTTTTTTCCATTACTTCTCTGTGTGTGTTATCATTACCATCTTACTAGGTTCCATATATATGTGTTAGTATACTGTACATGTCTTTCTCTTTTTGACCTAATTCACTTTGTATAATAGGTTCTAGATTCATCCACCTCATTAGGGCTGATTTTTCTGCATTTCTTTTTACAGCTGAGAAGTACTTCATTGTATATATGTACCAGAGCTTTTTTATCCATTCATTCATCGATGAACATCTAGGTTGCTTCCATGTTCTAGCTATTGTATAGAGAGCTACAATGAACACTGGGGTATAGATGCCTCTCTCAATTTTGATTTCATCAGGGTATAAGCCGAATAGTGGGATTGCTGGGTCGTATGGTGCTTCTATTTTTAGTTTTCTAAAAAAAATCTCCATACTGTCTTCCATAACAGCTGTATCAATTTACATTCCCTCCAGCAATGCAAGAGTGTTCCCTTTTCTCCGCACCCTCTCTAGTATTTACTGTCTGTAGATTTCTTGATGGTGGTCATTCTGACTGGTGTGAGGTGATACTTCATTGTAGTTTTGATTTGCATTTCTTGAATAATAAGCGAGATTGAGCATCTTTTCATGTGTTGTTTGGCCATCAGTATGTCTTCTTTAGAGAGATATCTCTTTAGGTGTTTTTCCCATTTTTTTTCTTTTTGGCCACTTTTATTGATCTTTCATTTATTTCTCTTTGTTCTTTGGCCTGTGTGGGCCTCCCATCACAGTGACCTCTGTTGCTGCAGAGCACCGGCTCTGGGCGCATGCACTCCAGAGCTCCTGCTCAGTAGTTGGACACATCGGTCCAGCCGCTCCGCAGTACATGGGATCTTCCCATGCTAGGGATCGAACTGGCGCCCCTTGCACTGCAAGGTGTTATCCTTACCCGCTGGACCACCAGGGAAGCCTTTTTTCCCATTTTTTGATTGGGTTGTTCATTTTTCCGGTGTTGAGTTGTCTAAGTTGCTTGTAGATTTTGGAGATCAATTCTTTGTCTGTTCTTTCATTTGCTATTATTTTCTCCCATTCTGTGGATTGTCTATTCACCTTTTTTGTAGTTTCTTTTGCTGTACAAAAACTTTTTAAGTTTCATTAAGTTCCACATGTTAATTTTTGTTTTTAGTTGCACTGTTTTAGTAGGCGGGTCATAGAAGATCTTGCTTTGATTTATGTGATTGGGTGTTTTGCCTATATTCACCTCTAAAAGTTTTATTGTTTCTGGTTTTACATATATATGAATTTAATATCCTACTGTGGACTGCATCACTTTGTAAGCTGTTAGGACACAGTATGTTTGACCTGCACACTCTCTCTCAGACACACAATCTGATGCTTTAGGCTTTGCCAAGATCTTCTCAACACAAGAGTATTTCTAGGGCTTACCCTGGTGGTCCAGTGGATAAGGACACTGCCTTGCAGTGCAAGGGGCGCCGGTTTGATCCCTGGCCTGGGAAGATCCCACGTGCCGTGGAGCGGCTGGACCCATGTGTCTAATTGCTGAGACAGAGCTTTGGAGCACATGCGCCCAGAGCCGGCGCTCTGCAACGACAGACGCCACCGCAATGGGAGGCCCACAGGAGCCAAAGAACAAAGACGGATGAAAATAGAGAAATGAAAAGACTAATAGAAGTGGCCCGCCTACTCCCCTCCCTCCCCAACCCGACCCCCGCCCCAAAATAAATAATAAAATAAATAAATCTTTAAAAAACATGCAGTCTGCAATCAGTTCCATCCAATTCTAACAGCAGAACAGCTTTTCCTTTTTTTTTTTTTTTGGTCCTTGCTCAGCATAATGTTTTTAAATTTATCTTACTGAAGTATCAACATGCTATTGCTAAGTCATATTCAACTCTTTTGCGACCCCATGGACGGCAGCCTACTAGGTTCCTCTATCCATGGGATTTTCCAGACAAGCATACTGGAGTGGGCTGACATTTCCTTCTCTGTTCCCAGGGGATCTTCCTGACCCAGGGATCAATCCTGCATCTCCTGCACTGGCAGGCACATTCTTTACCACTGAGTTAGCTATCAAGGAAGCCCTTATTGAAGTATAGCTGATTTATAACGTGTTAATTTCTACTGTGCAACAAAGTGATTCAGCTATACATGTCTGTGTGTGTGTATATATATATCCACAGATCCACATTATTTTTCATACTCTTTTCCATTATGGTTTATCACAGGATACTGAACATACTTCCCTGTGCTATACAGTAGGACCTTTTTGTTTATAGGAAAGTTTTTTTATCCTCTGACAGCTTTAAATCCTATAATACATTGCCTTCTTAATCATAATGCTCATTCATTTATTGTTGAAACAATCATGGACTCAATGGCCTTTTCCATTAAAAATTTTTAAACATCTTTATCCAACAGTATGTTTGACCTGCACACTCTCTCTCAGACACACAATCTGATGCTTTAGGCTTTGCCAAGATCTTCTCAACACAAGAGTATTTCTAGGGCTTACCCTGGTGGTCCAGTGGATAAGGACACTGCCTTGCAGTGCAAGGGGCGCCGGTTTGATCCCTGGCCTGGGAAGATCCCACGTGCCGTGGAGCGGCTGGACCCATGTGTCTAATTGCTGAGACAGAGCTTTGGAGCACATGCGCCCAGAGCCGGCGCTCTGCAACGACAGACGCCACCGCAATGGGAGGCCCACAGGAGCCAAAGAACAAAGACGGATGAAAATAGAGAAATGAAAAGACTAATAGAAGTGGCCCGCCTACTCCCCTCCCTCCCCAACCCGACCCCCGCCCCAAAATAAATAATAAAATAAATAAATCTTTAAAAAACATGCAGTCTGCAATCAGTTCCATCCAATTCTAACAGCAGAACAGCTTTTCCTTTTTTTTTTTTTTTTGGTCCTTGCTCAGCATAATGTTTTTAAATTTATCTTACTGAAGTATCAACATGCTATTGCTAAGTCATATTCAACTCTTTTGCGACCCCATGGACGGCAGCCTACTAGGTTCCTCTATCCATGGGATTTTCCAGACAAGCATACTGGAGTGGGCTGACATTTCCTTCTCTGTTCCCAGGGGATCTTCCTGACCCAGGGATCAATCCTGCATCTCCTGCACTGGCAGGCACATTCTTTACCACTGAGTTAGCTATCAAGGAAGCCCTTATTGAAGTATAGCTGATTTATAACGTGTTAATTTCTACTGTGCAACAAAGTGATTCAGCTATACATGTCTGTGTGTGTGTATATATATATCCACAGATCCACATTATTTTTCATACTCTTTTCCATTATGGTTTATCACAGGATACTGAACATACTTCCCTGTGCTATACAGTAGGACCTTTTTGTTTATAGGAAAGTTTTTTTATCCTCTGACAGCTTTAAATCCTATAATACATTGCCTTCTTAATCATAATGCTCATTCATTTATTGTTGAAACAATCATGGACTCAATGGTTCTCTTTTTCCCATTGAAGTTGGCTATCCGGGCTACATTTTATCAAAAGGGCTGTGAAGCACAATCCACGTGTACACAAGAATTGCTCAGTGCCCTAAAAATGTCAGTTACAACTGCCCCTGTCTAAAGAACACGGTGTGCCCCATTTCCCCTGGAAAACAATCACTGAACATTGCATATTCAAGAGCTGCAAGCGTTCATTCCCTTTGTTCTGAAAGTCTGAAAATAGACCTTCTCAGGGCTTCTTACAGGCTCTGGGAGACCCACACCACTGCTACTTTCTTAGGCTTCCAGGCAAAAGAAGAAATGCCAAAACAGAGTTCTAAAACCTGTGGTATTTAAAGCTGTACAGCGAATATATTCACTTTATCCTTCCAGTGCCTTTCATGACTGTATTTGGAGATATTGTCAGACCATCAGAGGTCTACATCTAAAGCCTTTAATTAATGTGAAAGCTCAGGCCAAATGCCCCTGCCCTGCCCTCTTGATTGGCGAGCACCCAGATAAAGAGCTGTTAAGAACAAACCCAAGTTTCACGGAGCTCAATTGTAATCCAAGTATCTGCACTTAAGGTCCATTGGTTTAGGCCAAGAGTCTAAAATATGGAATCTCAACACCACCAAAGCTGAACTTGGGCTACTTCCACATAAACTTGGATAAAGCAGAACCAGAAATTTCCAGAAGGAATTTTTCTCCCCACAAGCACATCATCAACCCACACCTGCAATGACTTAATAGCACTGAGATAAAAATGATTTAATAACCGGAGTCAAAATGCAACCCATGTGCTATCCATGTTCTGGCTTATGTATTTTAAAAGACACATATTCTGCCTCGCACCCATTTTCCTCCACTTATATTGGAAGCCTGCTTGTGAAACTGAGCAGCTCTAATACCACAATCACCATGATTTCCTCTCCTTTAAAGACTTTCCTTGGAAGACAAGAAATTAGAAGCACCCAGGATACTGAACATACTTCCCTGTGCTATACAGTAGGACCTTTTGTTTATAGGAAAGTTTTTTTATCCTCTGACAGCTTTAAATCCTATAATACATTGCCTTCTTAATCATAATGCTCATTCATTTATTGTTGAAACAATCATGGACTCAATGGTTCTCTTTTTCCCATTGAAGTTGGCTATCCGGGCTACATTTTATCAAAAGGGCTGTGAAGCACAATCCACGTGTACACAAGAATTGCTCAGTGCCCTAAAAATGTCAGTTACAACTGCCCCTGTCTAAAGAACACGGTGTGCCCCATTTCCCCTGGAAAACAATCACTGAACATTGCATATTCAAGAGCTGCAAGCGTTCATTCCCTTTGTTCTGAAAGTCTGAAAATAGACCTTCTCAGGGCTTCTTACAGGCTCTGGGAGACCCACACCACTGCTACTTTCTTAGGCTTCCAGGCAAAAGAAGAAATGCCAAAACAGAGTTCTAAAACCTGTGGTATTTAAAGCTGTACAGCGAATATATTCACTTTATCCTTCCAGTGCCTTTCATGACTGTATTTGGAGATATTGTCAGACCATCAGAGGTCTACATCTAAAGCCTTTAATTAATGTGAAAGCTCAGGCCAAATGCCCCTGCCCTGCCCTCTTGATTGGCGAGCACCCAGATAAAGAGCTGTTAAGAACAAACCCAAGTTTCACGGAGCTCAATTGTAATCCAAGTATCTGCACTTAAGGTCCATTGGTTTAGGCCAAGAGTCTAAAATATGGAATCTCAACACCACCAAAGCTGAACTTGGGCTACTTCCACATAAACTTGGATAAAGCAGAACCAGAAATTTCCAGAAGGAATTTTTCTCCCCACAAGCACATCATCAACCCACACCTGCAATGACTTAATAGCACTGAGATAAAAATGATTTAATAACCGGAGTCAAAATGCAACCCATGTGCTATCCATGTTCTGGCTTATGTATTTTAAAAGACACATATTCTGCCTCGCACCCATTTTCCTCCACTTATATTGGAAGCCTGCTTGTGAAACTGAGCAGCTCTAATACCACAATCACCATGATTTCCTCTCCTTTAAAGACTTTCCTTGGAAGACAAGAGCTGATAATACCTTAGAAGCACCCTTTTTAGGAGGATTTTTAACTTTAAGAAGTCTGAAAGTGAAAGTCACTCAGTTATGCCCAACTTTTTATCCCCAGCAAAGCTCAAGAAGGTACTGGATAGTTTTTTAAACGTAGCATGGACATTAACTGAATTCAATATCACCCACTGTCAGTGGAAACTGAAGAGATGAGTAAATTAGTAGTAACCAGAACTATTAATAATAACCCATCCAGTTATTTTTAAAAAGGAAGACAGACAAAATGCACTGAGAAGGCAATTTATTGAAAATGTTTTGGGAGAGGGAGATAATCTAGTCCCTGAGTTGGAAAGATCCCCTGGAGGTGGCAATGGCAACCCACTCCAGTGTTCTCGCCTGGAGAATCCCACGACAGAGGAGCCTGGCAGGCTACAGTCCATGGGGTCACAACGAGTCGGATACGACTGAGTGACTTTCACTTTCAGGCTTCTTAAAGTAGAAAATCCTCCTGAAAAAGGTGCTTCCAAGGTTACCCAAAGATACAAGAGCATTTTCTTAAAATGTCCATTTTAGCATAGCATGATTACGGTAAACATCCATGTATTAAACACCAGCATATGTTGATTATGCCATCTTCCAAATATACCAAAAACAATTAAAAACTGCAGTTTAAAATGATGAACATTATGTTATGTAAATTACATACCAACGTAAAAAATTCAAACTACAATCAGTACACTTTGGAGAAGAACGGGAAGTTTATACAAATATTCAGGGTAAAACTTTTTCAAGGTGACTCTGAGCCAACATGCCCAACCTCTCCTGAACCCCTGGTCCTCTCCTCCAGGAGAGCCTGACCACTCTCTTCTGCCTCTGGATGTATTTCAGAAAAAAGTTTAACAGGCCCTGAACTCACTTATGTCACAAAGGAGGGAAGCAAAGTGACTTGTTCAAAGATTCTGTTTGTTGTACACTAAATACAAAGAACATGGACTATCATCTAATGAGGCCGCCTGTCTGTCCAGGGGTCTTGATCTTAAGTTCTTGCAAACTTTCTCTTTTTTTTTCTAATTTAATTTATTTATTTTTGGCTATTCTGGGTTTTCATTGCTGCTGTAGGCTCTGCTCTAGATGCAGGGAGTTGGGGCTACTATTTAGTTGGGGTGAGCAGGCTTCTTGTTGCGGTGACTTCTCTTGTGACACTCAGGCTCTAGGGCATACGGGCTTCAGTAGCTGCAGCACATGGGCTCAATAGTTGCAGCTTCAAGGCTATAGAGCACAGGCTCAGTAGTTGTGGCTCACGGGCTTAGCTGCTCCACAGTGTGTGGGATCTTCCCAGATCAGGGATCGAACCTGTGTCTCCTGCATTGGCAGGCGGATTCTTTACCACTGAGTCACCAGGGAAGTCCGTACGCTTTCTTTTTATAGAACATTTTTCCAACTTAAAAATTTGTAAATATTTATTATAGAAAATTCAGAAAAACAGAAGAGTTTTCAAAGTTCCTAAAATCTGAGTATTTTGGCCTATTTCTCTTCAGACTCCTTTTCTAAGCAAATGTTACTTTTTCTGTTCTTGTTCTAAACTAAAAATGGAATAATCCTGTATACGGTTATTTTTTCACTTAACATATTGTGATAATTATTCCAAGATACTAATTATTCTTCACAAACAGTTAATGATTATCTAAAAAGCCACCATAAGAATGTGTGATCATCGAACAAATTTCCTGTCGTAACACGTTTGGAGTACTTCTAATTTTTCACTTTTATAAATAATGTTGTGATAAACATCGCTGAAGAAAAACATCATAGAAATGCAATTAGGTTAAAGAGTTCTAAAGTCTCTGGCCAGCCTATGTTCATATTAGTGGACACATCCATCCGACTCTTCTTTACCTCGCTTTTATACAAATATTCAGGGTAAAACTTTTTCAAGGTGACTCTGAGCCAACATGCCCAACCTCTCCTGAACCCCTGGTCCTCTCCTCCAGGAGAGCCTGACCACTCTCTTCTGCCTCTGGATGTATTTCAGAAAAAAGTTTAACAGGCCCTGAACTCACTTATGTCACAAAGGAGGGAAGCAAAGTGACTTGTTCAAAGATTCTGTTTGTTGTACACTAAATACAAAGAACATGGACTATCATCTAATGAGGCCGCCTGTCTGTCCAGGGGTCTTGATCTTAAGTTCTTGCAAACTTTCTCTTTTTTTTTCTAATTTAATTTATTTATTTTTGGCTATTCTGGGTTTTCATTGCTGCTGTAGGCTCTGCTCTAGATGCAGGGAGTTGGGGCTACTATTTAGTTGGGGTGAGCAGGCTTCTTGTTGCGGTGACTTCTCTTGTGACACTCAGGCTCTAGGGCATACGGGCTTCAGTAGCTGCAGCACATGGGCTCAATAGTTGCAGCTTCAAGGCTATAGAGCACAGGCTCAGTAGTTGTGGCTCACGGGCTTAGCTGCTCCACAGTGTGTGGGATCTTCCCAGATCAGGGATCGAACCTGTGTCTCCTGCATTGGCAGGCGGATTCTTTACCACTGAGTCACCAGGGAAGTCCGTACGCTTTTTTTTTATAGAACATTTTTCCAACTTAAAAATTTGTAAATATTTATTATAGAAAATTCAGAAAAACAGAAGAGTTTTCAAAGTTCCTAAAATCTGAGTATTTTGGCCTATTTCTCTTCAGACTCCTTTTCTAAGCAAATGTTACTTTTTCTGTTCTTGTTCTAAACTAAAAATGGAATAATCCTGTATACGGTTATTTTTTCACTTAACATATTGTGATAATTATTCCAAGATACTAATTATTCTTCACAAACAGTTAATGATTATCTAAAAAGCCACCATAAGAATGTGTGATCATCGAACAAATTTCCTGTCGTAACACGTTTGGAGTACTTCTAATTTTTCACTTTTATAAATAATGTTGTGATAAACATCGCTGAAGAAAAACATCATAGAAATGCAATTAGGTTAAAGAGTTCTAAAGTCTCTGGCCAGCCTATGTTCATATTAGTGGACACATCCATCCGACTCTTCTTTACCTCGCTTTTTAAAAAAAGAAACACTACTGCGATATATAGCTTTATAATAAGAAATATATATTTGGGCTTCATCCCTGCTTTTGGGATCCTGAAACCCTTGGAATTAACTAGGCGAAGAAAGCATCATGAGATGACTTCTGGAAAGTGCCTAAGGAAGGGGTCTGGCTGTTAGGGGAACTAGACTAGAGTAAAGAAGTGGAACTTTCAATCTCACCCCCTGACCTGTAGAGAAGGAAGGAGGGTTGGGAGTTCGGAGTTTAGTCACCAAAGGCCAGGTGGCAGTAGTGATAAAGAATCCGCCTCCCAATGCAAGAGAAGCAAGAAATTCAAGATCCCCTGGAGAAGGAAATGACATCCCAGCTTAGTATTCTCACCTGGAGAACCCCACAGGCAGAGGAGCCTGGCAGGCTACAGTCCAGGGGGTTGCAAAGACTTGGATACAACTGAGCAACTGAGCACACACACATACCAAAGGCTAGTGGTTAATCACTCATACCTATATGAGGAAGCCTCTATGAAAACCCAAAGGGGAGGGTTTGGACAGCTTTCGGACTGGTGAACACATTGAGATTGGGGACAGGACGTGCAAGCTCTGTGCCCTTTCCCACTTACCTCTCCTATGCCTTTCTTCCATCTGGCAGATCCTGAATTATACCCATTTACAATGAACCCATAATCTAGTAAGTAAAATGTTTGCCTGAGTTCTGTGAGTTGCTCTAGTAAATTAATCCTACCCACGAAGTGGGTCATGGAAACATCTGATTTACAGCCCTTGGATCAGAAGCATAGGTAACATCCTGAGATCGACATCTAAAGTGAAGAACAGGTTTTGTAGCACAGCACTCGTAACCTGTGGGTTCTGATCCTATCTCCAGGTAGATAGATCCTAACCTATTCAAAAATCTATTTCTATCCATATGCTATATTCTGCAGAAGCCGCGTATCTTAATTCCTCTTCACAGCTCTGTGACCTTAGGGAAGGTACCTGGCCTCTCAAAGCCTGTTTTCTCATCTATAAATACCACTACCTACTGCTTTGCTACAAGTTTTTAGTAAGTTAATCCAAGTAAAGCACAGCATCTAATACACAATAAGAACTCAGTAAATTCTGGCTGCAATTTACAGTGTAAAATCAAGTGGCAAAATGAGAGAATGGTCTGATACAGGGCTGGGAGAAAAGCAAAAACTAAGTAATCAAGAGAAGAGTTTGATGCAGTATGAAATTTAAAAATATATATTTTTAAATAAAAGAATAAAAAATTTTTTAAATAAGAGAAAAAGTTTAATGCAGTATTTTTCAAAATGGAAAGTAATGCCTCCTAAATCCATGATGAACAGAATGCCACAAGTTTAAATTAGGATACTTTATTCATAATAAAATACAGTGCTGCTCTGTGTCAGACTGGCATCTGAGAAGCTGCTTTTAATTCTGTATTCCAAGCAAGAACACTGTTTACCTTACTCCTGTCTCGAACCTGACCCTAATTCTCTATTCCCCAAAATAAATGAGATAATCATCTCCAGTATCTCAGTACATAAAGTCACATTACTCAGAGACTTTCAGCTTGAATCACAATCGTATTGGGTGTGAAGCTGCATGCCATACAATCTTGTAGGCATCAGGAGATAAGACACACAGTCCTTGATTGCACAAAGACAACCTTCGAGTGTGAGTGGCAGATGACACACAGAAGATTAGATGAATTTTAAAAAATCCGATAGAGACAGGTGCTGTGCATTGAATAATTAAAGAAAAATGAAGTACAGAGTAACTCAGGAGGGTTTTTACTTTGGGAGGTCAGGGACAGCCTTTCTAAGAAGGTGCATTTATTGCTGACATTTGAATATTCAAGCTCTAGCTACACACACACACACACAAAATTAGAATAGCAAAAAAAACTGAAACACCATCACAGGCAGCAAACCAGCTGACACAGAGGTCAAGGTGGGAACAAGCTCGGCTGATAGGCTGGAGGCTCGAAAGGGTCAACGGGGTTTAGGTGTGGCAGTTACTGGGGCAGGAGGGAGGAGAAAATGAGGGAGCGCCCGTTACATATGCAGAGGCTAAGGCAAGCAGGGAGCTGTCTTTCAGGACACAAGCCTGGATTTCATTCTAAGTGACAGCACTAGTTGGAGAATTTTAACCAGGGAAGTGTAATGGTTTGACTTATGCTAATTAAGGGGCTTCCCAAAGGGGGAATAATTTGCCTGCCAATGCACGAAATACAAGACACCCAGGTTCGACCCTGGGTCAGGAAGATCCGCTGGAGGAGGCAACCCACTCCAGTATTCTTGCCTGGAGAACTCCATGGATAGAGGAGCCTGCAGGCTACCGGCCATGGGGTCGCAAAGAGTCGGACACTAATCGTGCACTCACACACACACGCGCACACGCGCTAAGTAAAGAACGTACTGTAAGAACAAGCGAGTAAGGTATTTCAGTAATCCAAAAGAAAAAGATAATGACCATTCAGTTCAGGATGGCAGCAGACATGATGGAGAAAAGTGGAGCAATTTAAGATCCAATTCAAGTGTGGAGTTGGACGAACAGTGGGTGGTGAGGGGAGGAGATAGGACAGGGATAACTCCTAGATTTCTGGTCAAAGTAACTAGATGGATGGATGCTCTAGATTCTAGTTAGAGAAGCCTGAATGGGAACAGATTTGGGTAAAGGGAAGTACCTATCTTCAGTGTGAAATGCTTATTCCAACAATAACCTTTTTTGATACACTCACAACGTCTGCCACACTGATGTAGCTAATACACATGCAATACAAGATTTGACTTGTGTCCTGCATTCTCTGCACCTTCAACAAAAGCAAGGACACAGCCATGACTGAGGTCTTTATGCTAATGGATGAGTCAGAGCAGACTGCAACACTGGAGCTATAATTCCATTTCCTATGAGATAAAGTTCCTTATGTAAAAAATAAAATGAGACTTTTTAAGGTCTAAGTTATACACATACACATTTTATTGGTTCATATTTATATTGCTTCATGCACACCTCTTTAGAGAAAACTGCGAATTCAAGGAATATTATTTGGATGCATGAAGATATCATAAACATACCAAGTCATCATCATAATAACATTTTAAGAAGCAGGAACCCGCCAGAATAAATATCTACCCACAGATGTTTAACACTGATTATTTCAGACAATAAAAAATATGAATGTAAGTGGTCCATATTTTCAGGTTACACATAATCATAAACCGCATACTTTCAAAATGCACTGGCTGGAAAAGGACCAGACACCACACTCTGGGAAGCACTGTGAGGGCCTCATCAAACCAGTAAATACTTGCTCAGGATAGAATGGCTCACGTGGCCTTGCCCCGAGGAAAGCAACAAATTAAATCTGCAGTGGAGGAAAAGACCCCAGACAGACCTGAAATGCCATTTTCTGCCTCATTTCATATTCCTCAGGAGATGATCTTACAGCAGGTCTGTGGGAAGAGCATCTGCTGGGGCCAGCCACACGGGCACCAGCGATCCTCACGTGGTCACTCATCCCCTGAGCAATGAAGATGAGGGGAACATGCCTGGAAGACCTCAAGGACTCCCTTCAGTTTTTGGATTTGAAGATTATTTCCTTCTCTGTATATAGTACAGCGTTAAAAATCACTCATTATATTTCTCAGGAGGCAGGGAAAAAACCCTGACCTATTATTTTCACTATGTGTTCAAATATTAATTCAAATGACTTGACTAAAAACTACAGTAGCCTTCTTTCAAGGTTAATATGTCAAGTTTTTTTTCCTTTACTCATGCTATTCTTCACTTTGAGCTTCTAAAAATAAGTATCTTTTGAGGTACGGGAATTAAGCAAGCACTGAAGATTTGGGTAAAGGGAAGTACCTATCTTTCAGTGTGAAATGCTTATTCCAACAATAACCTTTTTTGATACACTCACAACGTCTGCCACACTGATGTAGCTAATACACATGCAATACAAGATTTGACTTGTGTCCTGCATTCTCTGCACCTTCAACAAAAGCAAGGACACAGCCATGACTGAGGTCTTTATGCTAATGGATGAGTCAGAGCAGACTGCAACACTGGAGCTATAATTCCATTTCCTATGAGATAAAGTTCCTTATGTAAAAAATAAAATGAGACTTTTTAAGGTCTAAGTTATACACATACACATTTTATTGGTTCATATTTATATTGCTTCATGCACACCTCTTTAGAAAAAACTGCGAATTCAAGGAATATTATTTGGATGCATGAAGATATCATAAACATACCAAGTCATCATCATAATAACATTTTAAGAAGCAGGAACCCGCCAGAATAAATATCTACCCACAGATGTTTAACACTGATTATTTCAGACAATAAAAAATATGAATGTAAGTGGTCCATATTTTCAGGTTACACATAATCATAAACCGCATACTTTCAAAATGCACTGGCTGGAAAAGGACCAGACACCACACTCTGGGAAGCACTGTGAGGGCCTCATCAAACCAGTAAATACTTGCTCAGGATAGAATGGCTCACGTGGCCTTGCCCCGAGGAAAGCAACAAATTAAATCTGCAGTGGAGGAAAAGACCCCAGACAGACCTGAAATGCCATTTTCTGCCTCATTTCATATTCCTCAGGAGATGATCTTACAGCAGGTCTGTGGGAAGAGCATCTGCTGGGGCCAGCCACACGGGCACCAGCGATCCTCACGTGGTCACTCATCCCCTGAGCAATGAAGATGAGGGGAACATGCCTGGAAGACCTCAAGGACTCCCTTCAGTTTTTGGATTTGAAGATTATTTCCTTCTCTGTATATAGTACAGCGTTAAAAATCACTCATTATATTTCTCAGGAGGCAGGGAAAAAACCCTGACCTATTATTTTCACTATGTGTTCAAATATTAATTCAAATGACTTGACTAAAAACTACAGTAGCCTTCTTTCAAGGTTAATATGTCAAGTTTTTTTTTTCCTTTTACTCATGCTATTCTTCACTTTGAGCTTCTAAAAATAAGTATCTTTTGAGGTACGGGAATTAAGGTGCTGGAGGGAGCAAGCACTGCTCCAATTAAGAGAAGCAATGATCTGGGCTGTCTCACAAGATACATGGGCATTCAGATCGTACGCTTTTTGAGTTAATATCACTCCAGTATTTCGACATTAGTAATTCTGAGAAGGGTTTCTATATATTCCAAGTCTGTGTGTGTGTGTTAGTTGCTCAGTCATGTCTGACTCTTAGAAACCCCATGGACTGGGGCCCACCAGGTTCCTCTGTTCATGAACTTCTTCAAGCAACAATACTGGAGTCGGTTGCCATTCCCTTCTCCAGAGGCTCTTCCTGACCCAGGAATCAAACCCAGATCTCCTGCATTGCAGGCAAATTCACTACTGTCTGAGCCAGAGGGGGCAAGCCCCCAAGTCTGCCTAGTAAGCATAAAAAGAAAAAGAAAACTAGGAAAGGACCTTGAAGAGTCTATATGGTAGAAAACAAGAGTTAGTGAATCTGCTTATCCATGTAGACAGCCATTATCAACCTAGCAGAGACGTTTAAAAGTTCATATACCATCTGAAATTGAAATAAAATGAAAAATAAACTTACAGAAGTGTTTCTCTTCTCTTAAAGGAAGAGAAAGAACACAATTTAAAAATGCATACAAGTAAGACAAATCTACACACTGTTCACATTTTTAAAGTGGGAGGAAATGTTGATGCTGATCAAAAACCATAGTACCTGTTGGGAGTGCATGAATACAACCCAGTTAAAGACTTAAAACAATTACTTCCAAATAGCTAGTTGGGAGGACTCAAAAACCACACCATGAAGAGATGCATTAGTTAATCATTTGGATTCTCCATTCCTCAAGAAACATAAATCAAAACTAATTTTTTAAGATTCCACTTACAGAAAAAAAAAAAAAAAGCTGGCACATTTACCAATGGAGGGAGGAAGTGGCCCCTTAGCAGTTAATGCTCAGGGAGTTCTGAAGACAGGGACGTGAAATGCTCACTCTTTTAGATCTGATCCAAAGCAATCCACTGATGCATCTTGGATATTCATGCGTGCCACCCGAAGGAAAAGGGGCAACATCTGGTGCCACCAATCAATGTCAAGACAATTTCCCCAGCCCATTACAGAGTTGTCCTGTGATCTGTTTCATTCATTTAAATTGTATCCTCTAATTTACTTTGCTTGATGGCCATACGTTTCTCCACTGTTCAAGCTGGTGACAAACATAGACATGTAGGAGAATGGTAACATAACAGAGCAGGTCCCTTCCTCCTGCCTTTTTCCCCTTCTGGCTTTTTCAAAAACAGCAATGGTCAACCTGAGTCTCAAACAAGAAAGCCCTTTTTCCTTACTCTTTAGTAAGTCACATGTGGAAATACGCCTTTTTCCTGAAAGAATACAACACACTCTTTGCTCAAAAGGATCACACCCAGAAACACAAACCAGAGGGCAGGAAAAAAGAAAGGGCAGATTTAGAACCACATTTGCTCCTTGTGGAAGTAATAGAGAAAAACACACTGGTACAATTTATTAAGGTTTAGTAAGAATTGCACATATGATGATTGATAAAAGGAAGTGAAACTAATTACCCTCTGAATTTAAACTGAATCTCTCCTCTTACTACACAATCCATGGGAGTGTTCTAAGAAACGAAAGTGAGAGTTAAAAGGAAAGAGACTCATAATCCAAGATAATGAATAGCTCCTGGTTTAAGACCCCATGACCAACAAATGTTGTCCATGTTATTTTAGTGCATACTCATATGTGACTTCTTATACGCTGACCTAGTAATACATTAATACATTACTTAATGTTGTGTAATGGGAGTTTGAGTAAAAATGAAACAACCAGAAACTGACCATTTTACGTGCAGCCTTTTCTCTTTTATCACAGTCACACACACACAGCGGGGCAGGGCTTCAAAATTCAAATGTTTTAGCCTAATGCTAACCCTAATCACTTGCTTATCTTGTGATCTACTTACAGTTTTCCCAAGTATACTCATTACTAATTATGTAAAATCCTGTTAATACGCTACATATGAAATGACTATTACAATATTCTGGATTCTCCACACACAAAAGTTAAGAATACATGTCATGCATTCTTCTTAATGAATATCACAGAGGTGACTGAGTCATTGCTTACTGTCTATATTGCATTATTACAGATGCCATTGGAATTCTGTAAAGTATGGGCACCACAATTTTTAATAACAATTTTGCTGAGACATAATTTATATAACCTTCCATTCATCCAGTTAAAGAGCAGAATTCAATGATCTTTAGTAGATTCACCACGACCACAATCACCTCGAGAACATTTTCATCTTGGGCAATGAAACATGAATGAGCTACCAAATATCTAACTTGCCAAAATATCAGACTACTTATTAGAAGAGCTCACCGCCAAATGCATTCTCTCTCCTTTTAAAGTATGTATACATATTTGGGCTTTGCTGTAGTTGCTCTGTTCTTTTCTTCAGCACATGCTGACGAGTCTGATTCAACGGCCTATGAGGAATCACTGAAAATGTCTGAGGAGGTGGGAACTCCATCCTAGAAATCAACCAAGAAGAAGGGACATGGCACAACGGACTATTCAGCTTCTACAGAAGAGAAACAAGACAGCAAGATGAGACCAAAGAGAGCTACTGGAAAGGTGAAAATTGGCACGAAGAAAAAACCTGAACAATACCAAAGAGGCAGAACAAACAGGTGACGTTCTGGTCTGGTGGGGGGTAGTCACAGAGGGGAAACTGGGACACCTTCAGCACAATCAGGGACCCAGAAGGAAACAACCATTTCAGGATGAAGCTGACAGGCCACTTTCAGATGTGTTAGATTGGCAAATGCATTTCCATGGTGTGGTAGAGACTAGAAGTGTAATTCCAGAAATCATCTGTGAAGGGTGCACAGCTGACTCTTCCAGAAAGGGGATAAAAGCATCTCCTACACTGGTTGCGTGAGAAAGCTTCTGATGGGGTCGGGAGAGCACTGGGAGCTAGGCAGATGAGACTGAGATGGCCCCCTATCCCTCTATATGTGTACGGCGACATGAAGAACAGCCTTCCCAGGTGGCGCGAGTGGTAAAGAACCCACTTGCTGATGCAGGAGAGGTAAGGGACACAGGTTCGATTCCTTGGTCGGGAAGAGCCCCTGGAGAATGGCATGGCAACCTACTCCAGTATCCTTGCCTGGAGGATCCCATGGACAGAGGACCCTGTATGATCCATATAGTTACAAAGAGTGAGACATGACCGAGCGACTTAGCATATACACACATGAAGAGGGAAGGAGAGAGCAGAGAAGGGCTGGGTGTGAGATCCTGCCTAGGCTGCAGTGGGAGACAAGAGAAATCGAGCCTCTTGGGCCTGCAGTGTCACCTCTTTCTCACAGGTGCTCCACTATCAGGTATGTGTCCCACATGGTCCCACTGCCAGGGTCTCTTCTGGCTTCCAGAAGCCCCCTCAGAAGCTCCAGCTCAGAAGCTCAGAAGTAAATTTCCAAAACCTATTTATACATGCGACACTGGCCTTCAGCCATGTGCCTCCAGTCTGAACAGAAAATTGTGATCCTGCAATATAAACTATTGTTTATGTATTTCTTTAAACCTCCCCAGAACATTTCAGTAATCTTATTAAAGCTTCACTTATGGCCAAAGAATTAAGATGGATGAAAATAAATAAATGAAGGACCAAGAAAAGAAGGCAAAATTAAAAAAAAAAAAAAAAAAAAAACTTCACTTACTTTTAAAGCTAACTAAAAACTGAAATTGCACAACTGATGTGTCAAACCACCGTTCACTGTAGGATCTTACAAATTTTACCACTTAGGGACAGTATGAAGCATAAGCAATTCCAAAATATTAGAGCCTCCATTTCTCTCTCAAGTTAACCCCCAGAAAACAATGATTTAAACCACTCAGGGAAAGCAAAAAGGAAAAAAATTCAGCTCCAAACCACAAATCCTTAGCCATCCTTAGCCATCCAAGCAGGTGGGGTAGAGGTGGGGGTTGTAAAACTTTGATTTCAACCTAATTTTAAAGTGAAAATTGATTACTTCCAACTTGAACAAGTTAAGTCTTAGGACTCAAATACACAATGCCATAAAGGCCCGTTCTAGGCACAGTAGGACACATGGGTGCCCATTAAAGGTTTTCAGGAATGGAAGAGGGTTGTCACACAGCATTAAAATAGCTGAAGAGATATTGTAAAGGTAAAGAACACAGGACATGGAATAAAAATGAATATAAGGGTTGGCACACAGTCCTAATATGCTTTAGGGTGTGTATTACAGAATCAAGAGCTAGAGACGTCTCCTCCTGGATGTGACCTTTATCTCACACTCTGGGCTGGGACTTTCACTGTCTCACGCCAGAGAGGAAGTCAGGACAGCAGTTTGCATCAGAGAGCCTGTGCCCTTTAATGGGTAATGCCTTATTATGTGATCACAAGAGAAAAGGAGAAGACTAACTCCAGGCTGGACGAATGATCAGGTCAGTTTATAAATTTATAACATGTTTGAAAAATATGAATAATGAAATGGTCCCACAGAAATAGGAGCCCTCTTAAACTTACCTTGGTGTCAGCTCATGTCTTGGAATCAATTCTACAAAGGGTCTGAACTCTCTTAACACACAATCCATTGAAAATAGGATCTAATACACTGGGACAAAATATCTGCAAAACTGCAAAGAGTTTATAGTAAATTGCATAAAACACTTGCAAATCATATTTGAAAATCTCCCAATAAAGGGAAGTTAGTGGGAAAACCTTTAATCAATTAAAAAGTAATTTAGCTTCATCTACTATTAAAAGAATTACAAATTCAAATGAGAGGAATATAATTAATTTTCATTTATTAAATTGGCAAGGACTATTTTAAAACGATCATATTCAGGACTCAGAGATTGAGGCAAAAGTTGGCTTTCCACACTTCTAGAGGAGATAAAAATAACTACAGCTTTTCAGGGAAATTCAACAATAGCTATCATGTCTTATAATGTTGCATGTATCCTGTCCCAGTGACTCCATTCTTAGGGAATTTTCCTAAAGAAATATTTACGAATTTTGCACATATTAGCTACATAGAATATGGATCCTATATAGTTAGTTACTATAACAAAAATTACTCTAAACATTCCGCAGTAAAGCATGGGTATGTGAGATATGAACAGCCATGAAAATGGTATCACGTATGAAAATGTTCATGATAAACAAACATGGAACAATGGAAAACAAGGAATATAAATCCACATGTAAAGATTCTATCAGTTGTTGAAAACTTAATTATACACAATCAGAATCACTGCAGATGGTGACTGCAGCCATGAAATTAAAAGATGCCTGTTCCTTGGAAGAAAAGCTATGACAAACTCAGACAGCATATTAAAATACAGACATCACTTGGCAAACAAAAGTCTGTATGGTCAGTCATGTACAGACGTGAGAACTGGACCATAACAAAGGCTGAGCACTGAAGAAAGGATGTTTTCAAATTGTGGTGCTGGAGGGTCTTGAGGGTCCCTTGAATGGCAACCAGTCAATCCTAAAGGAAGTCAACTCTGAATATTCACTGGAAGAACTGATGCTGAATCATTCACCCGATGGGGAAGAACTGATGCTGGAAGACTAGGTCAAGTTCTTATAAATTTATAACATGTTTGAAAAATATGAATAATGAAATGGTCCCACAGAAATAGGAGCCCTCTTAAACTTACCTTGGTGTCAGCTCATGTCTTGGAATCAATTCTACAAAGGGTCTGAACTCTCTTAACACACAATCCATTGAAAATAGGATCTAATACACTGGGACAAAATATCTGCAAAACTGCAAAGAGTTTATAGTAAATTGCATAAAACACTTGCAAATCATATTTGAAAATCTCCCAATAAAGGGAAGTTAGTGGGAAAACCTTTAATCAATTAAAAAGTAATTTAGCTTCATCTACTATTAAAAGAATTACAAATTCAAATGAGAGGAATATAATTAATTTTCATTTATTAAATTGGCAAGGACTATTTTAAAACGATCATATTCAGGACTCAGAGATTGAGGCAAAAGTTGGCTTTCCACACTTCTAGAGGAGATAAAAATAACTACAGCTTTTCAGGAAATTCAACAATAGCTATCATGTCTTATAATGTTGCATGTATCCTGTCCCAGTGACTCCATTCTTAGGGAATTTTCCTAAAGAAATATTTACGAATTTTGCACATATTAGCTACATAGAATATGGATCCTATATAGTTAGTTACTATAACAAAAATTACTCTAAACATTCCGCAGTAAAGCATGGGTATGTGAGATATGAACAGCCATGAAAATGGTATCACGTATGAAAATGTTCATGATAAACAAACATGGAACAATGGAAAACAAGGAATATAAATCCACATGTAAAGATTCTATCAGTTGTTGAAAACTTAATTATACACAATCAGAATCACTGCAGATGGTGACTGCAGCCATGAAATTAAAAGATGCCTGTTCCTTGGAAGAAAAGCTATGACAAACTCAGACAGCATATTAAAATACAGACATCACTTGGCAAACAAAAGTCTGTATGGTCAGTCATGTACAGACGTGAGAACTGGACCATAACAAAGGCTGAGCACTGAAGAAAGGATGTTTTCAAATTGTGGTGCTGGAGGGTCTTGAGGGTCCCTTGAATGGCAACCAGTCAATCCTAAAGGAAGTCAACTCTGAATATTCACTGGAAGAACTGATGCTGAAGCTCTAATACATTGACCACCTGATGGGAAGAGCTGACTCACTGGAAATGCCCCTGATGCTGGGAAAGACTGAAGGCAAAGGAGAAGGCAGCAGCAAAGCATGAAATGGCTAGACTGCATCACTGCATCACCGACTCAATGGACATGAATTTGAGGAAACTTCAGGAGAGAATGAAGGACAGGGGAGCCCGCAGTGCTGCAGGCATGGGGTCACAAAAGTCAAATCTGATTCAGCAACTCAGCTACGATAGAAACACACATACATCTATACACAGAAAAAGGTAGAAAGATTTATAATAAAGTGTTACCCAGGGGCTTCTCTGGTGGTCCAGTGGGTAGAGAGTCCACCTTGCAGTGCAAGGGGCACCAGTTCCATCCCTGGCCTGGGAAGGCTCCACATGTTGCAGAACAGCTGGACCAGTGTGTCCAATAATAAGCCAGTGCTCTGAAGTGCATGCGCCTACAGCTGGTGCTCCGCAATGAGAGAGGCCACTGCAATGGGAGGCCCACACAGGCCGAAGAATAAAGATGGATGAAAATAGATAGATAAAAATCCAATAAAAGAGGCCAAAATCCAAAAAAAAAAAAAGTGGTTACCTGTGTGGTGGGATGAGCAACTTTTCTTTTACTAACATATTTTCACAATTCAACGCACTGAACAGGTATCATTTAGTAAAAGGAAAATTATTTAAAAGATACTCAAAAATCTATTTTACCCCTTTACAGAGGACTTTACCTCACAGATGAGTAAAAGGAAAATCAGTAATTGTAGAAGAGATACTCAAGAAAATCTTTTCTAGAGGTTACCGAACATTCACTTGCAGATGGTGACTGCAGCCATGAAATTAAAAGATGCCTGTTCCTTGGAAGAAAAGCTATGACAAACTCAGACAGCATATTAAAATACAGACATCACTTGGCAAACAAAAGTCTGTATGGTCAGTCATGTACAGACGTGAGAACTGGACCATAACAAAGGCTGAGCACTGAAGAAAGGATGTTTTCAAATTGTGGTGCTGGAGGGTCTTGAGGGTCCCTTGAATGGCAACCAGTCAATCCTAAAGGAAGTCAACTCTGAATATTCACTGGAAGAACTGATGCTGAAGCTCTAATACATTGACCACCTGATGGGAAGAGCTGACTCACTGGAAATGCCCCTGATGCTGGGAAAGACTGAAGGCAAAGGAGAAGGCAGCAGCAAAGCATGAAATGGCTAGACTGCATCACTGCATCACCGACTCAATGGACATGAATTTGAGGAAACTTCAGGAGAGAATGAAGGACAGGGGAGCCCGCAGTGCTGCAGGCATGGGGTCACAAAAAGTCAAATCTGATTCAGCAACTCAGCTACGATAGAAACACACATACATCTATACACAGAAAAAGGTAGAAAGATTTATAATAAAGTGTTACCCAGGGGCTTCTCTGGTGGTCCAGTGGGTAGAGAGTCCACCTTGCAGTGCAAGGGGCACCAGTTCCATCCCTGGCCTGGGAAGGCTCCACATGTTGCAGAACAGCTGGACCAGTGTGTCCAATAATAAGCCAGTGCTCTGAAGTGCATGCGCCTACAGCTGGTGCTCCGCAATGAGAGAGGCCACTGCAATGGGAGGCCCACACAGGCCGAAGAATAAAGATGGATGAAAATAGATAGATAAAAATCCAATAAAAGAGGCCAAAATCCAAAAAAAAAAAAAGTGGTTACCTGTGTGGTGGGATGAGCAACTTTTCTTTTACTAACATATTTTCACAATTCAACGCACTGAACAGGTATCATTTAGTAAAAGGAAAATTATTTAAAAGATACTCAAAAAAATCTATTTTACCCCTTTACAGAGGACTTTACCTCACAGATGGAACGGAATCAGTGGAAGAGCTGAAAATGCACTGATCCTTCAGTCAGAAGTTTAAAAAAAAAGAAAATATGAGGTTGTTTAGAGCCCTATTTGGACTTCTCCAAGACCAGTCTTGTAAGGATAAAATAGAGAAAATCTTACTAGCAGGTTTAGTATCATATAAAGAAATGATTTTACTAGATGATCTGCCACTGGCAGAACACATATTTCAGGCTCTGCTGTCCTCTTATTAATTGTGCAGTGATCCGTCACTCTACTTTATGAGCATCATGATGCATCTGCACGTGGTTTATGAGAATATAAAGTGAATTGGCACAGTGGACTAAAACTATAACCTCCCTTATTAGCACCCATTCTAATCAAAGGAAGCAGAAAGCATATAAGACAGTCTCAAGAGGCCTCATGGGAAAGTCATTCAAATAGAGGAAGTGAATCAATTCCCACTAAATATATTAGTAGTAGTCCTTGCTTTCAGGACCTTGAATACAGTAGGGGTTCAAAGAAAAAAAGGTTGATCAATAACTATTTTATAAAAAAAAAAAAAAAGGGCAGACAACATTTTCAAAAGTTGAAAATGAAACACTGAAATTCAAAATACTACCAATAGCTGTTTGGAGACCGTGAGAATACCGGTGATGTTATTTTTTTCTATCTTATAAATTTCAAATGATCATTTATTAAATTGAATTTTAAGCAGTCTTTGCAAGGCCGAGGCATCCACTGCACTTGAACCCCCATCACTAACCAGTGGTTATATGACTATGTCAATTTACCTACCCAGGCTTCATGTTCTTCAAATTAATTGAGGAAAGACCTAGGACACATGTAATTGCTGACTGAAGACATGTAAGGAGTCTAGGACAACAGAGACACTGCTTTAAGAGCAATGCCTGTTTAATGGCTAGGAAAATATGTCAGGATTATCTACTGTAGGTGCTCCGCAATGAGAGGTCACTGCGATGGGAGGCCCACACAGGCCAAAGAACAAAGATGGATGAAAATAGATAGATAAAAATCCAATAAAAGAGGCCAAAATCCAAAAAAAAAAAAAGTGGTTACCTGTGTGGTGGGATGAGCAACTTTTCTTTTACTAACATATTTTCACAATTCAACGCACTGAACAGGTATCATTTAGTAAAAGGAAAATTATTTAAAAGATACTCAAAAAAATCTATTTTACCCCTTTACAGAGGACTTTACCTCACAGATGGAACGGAATCAGTGGAAGAGCTGAAAATGCACTGATCCTTCAGTCAGAAGTTTAAAAAAAAAGAAAATATGAGGTTGTTTAGAGCCCTATTTGGACTTCTCCAAGACCAGTCTTGTAAGGATAAAATAGAGAAAATCTTACTAGCAGGTTTAGTATCATATAAAGAAATGATTTTACTAGATGATCTGCCACTGGCAGAACACATATTTCAGGCTCTGCTGTCCTCTTATTAATTGTGCAGTGATCCGTCACTCTACTTTATGAGCATCATGATGCATCTGCACGTGGTTTATGAGAATATAAAGTGAATTGGCACAGTGGACTAAAACTATAACCTCCCTTATTAGCACCCATTCTAATAAAAGGAAGCAGAAAGCATATAAGACAGTCTCAAGAGGCCTCATGGGAAAGTCATTCAAATAGAGGAAGTGAATCAATTCCCACTAAATATATTAGTAGTAGTCCTTGCTTTCAGGACCTTGAATACAGTAGGGGTTCAAAGAAAAAAAGGTTGATCAATAACTATTTTATAAAAAAAAAAAAAAAGGGCAGACAACATTTTCAAAAGTTGAAAATGAAACACTGAAATTCAAAATACTACCAATAGCTGTTTGGAGACCGTGAGAATACCGGTGATGTTATTTTTTTCTATCTTATAAATTTCAAATGATCATTTATTAAATTGAATTTTAAGCAGTCTTTGCAAGGCCGAGGCATCCACTGCACTTGAACCCCCATCACTAACCAGTGGTTATATGACTATGTCAATTTACCTACCCAGGCTTCATGTTCTTCAAATTAATTGAGGAAAGACCTAGGACACATGTAATTGCTGACTGAAGACATGTAAGGAGTCTAGGACAACAGAGACACTGCTTTAAGAGCAATGCCTGTTTAATGGCTAGGAACAATATCTATGAATGAAACAGTTTGTTATTATCTACTGTAGTTCCACTAACACCACATAAGCATATAAGGCTAATAATCTCAAATGGCAGGTACCCAGCAGTGTAGAATCCATTTCTGGACTCTAAAGCTCTCAAGTCAATACTGATCTAAAGATCTTTCTAACCTGTAGAACCAAAGAAAGGGCTTCCCTCATAGGTTTTGGTTCATGGGCCAAATTTAAGTTTAAGGATCTACAAACCACAGAAGAAACCCAGAGATGTTAACTATAGTATATGCTGTTACATATTCAATAATGTCTTGAGAAAAGGAAGGTGTGATGTAATATTTGTCAAGTATGATGTGATATAGTGGACAAAGAACACCAGGAATGCTAGTCCCTTTTCTGTCATTAGAATATTTGACTTTGAGCAGTCATATAAATTAATATGGGCTATAATTCTCTGATTTTATATATATATATATATGTATATATATAAGGAAATTACATGCATAATTATATATACAATTTTTGAATTATATATAATTCAAAAATACATAAATTCAAAAACTCTATTTCTATCATGATATGAATCTCTAGGACCCACATTTATACAAGGCCACCCTTAATTAAAGCTTGATTTTCCCTACAATGCAAATTGGGTTTTTTACTCAAGTACCTTTGTCACTAGTGACTAATGCCTTATTTTAAGGTTGTCCCACATCATGTTAGGCAACTATAAAAGGAATGCTTTAGGAAAATATTTAATAGGGAGAGAACACGTTCATCACCTATTAGTGGAGAAGGTAGGCAGTATGAAAACATGACACCTGTGCAGAATCTACTGAAGCATACAGAACAGACTTAACAAAGCAATAGAATATCTGCTTGGTGGCATTACTAGGGATGTTTGCTTCTTATTCTGTGTTTTCTAAGTTTAGAAGACTAGTTTTACAATCAGAAACTAATAATAAATCATACTTTACAACTATTCTAAAATGGCTCACAAATTTTCAGTTGTACAAAGTAATCTGGATCCATTCCTCTTCTTTCCAAAAGAAAGAAGCCGAAGAGGCCACCAAGAGTGGCTTATTTGGTTGTCGCCAGGCATCTATGCACCGTCAAGTTGGCTCTCCCCACCCACCTCTCTGTAGACCAGACACCAAACCGCTCCTCTTCTCTCTCCCATTACACTCAAGCATTAGCCGACACATTCTCGGAGGCCCCTCTTGCCCCAAGTCAACTGCGATCTCTCCAGCAAGGTATTACTCAACTTCTGCCACTCACTGTTATGTAAAGACAGACTGGGGTCACAGTTCTGACACAGAGTGGGATTAGCCAGAGTGGGATTAACCAGATGAAGTACACTCAGATAATCAATAGACATAATATGACACAATGCCTCTCTACAGCAGCTGGGACCCTATAATTGCCTCCTTGTGACAGCAGTACCAAGAACATCTGAATAGTTCAAGGACTCAATGTCTAAATACTCCAAGATGCACTGGGAGAACATAGGTCCAAAGACAATGTAGGAAAAGAGAGAGCCATTCAGCTCGGGAGGATGTTTTTATGTTGTTTCTTCTTTTTGAAAATTTGGCCTCTTTTACTGGCTTTTTATCTATAGATTTTCATCCATCTTTATTCTTTCGCTTGTGTGGGCCTCCCACTGCAGTGGCCTCTCATTACTGAGCACCGGCTCTGGGTGCTTGCGCTCCAGAGCACTGGCTCACAATTGGACACACCCGTCCAGTTGCTCCGCGGCATATGGGATCCTCCAGAGCCAGAGATTGAACCAGTGCCCCTTGCACTGCAAGGCAGACTGTTTACCCACTGAACCACTAGGGAAGCCCTCGGGAGGATGTTTTACTCCAGAACACAGAGGGTATTGGCCCACCACACACAAGAACTCAGTCAAGCAGCTGGGGAAGGAGAGAGGTCTACCCGTCAGTTTTCCAGTTCTTTCTGAGTCTTTCTGAGTCTGTCTTCACCGTGGGACTTCCTTTTTTGTTTGAAGTGTTGTAAATTCCCAGAATATCAGGCACGCCCATGCTCAAATCTAAGTACAAAAACAGACTGCAAAGCCAAAAACAAATGGTTCCTCCTCAATTAATTGGAGGCCATCCATTAGATAAGGTTGATTTTCTTCTACAAGGTTAATGTGGCAATTTCACAAGAGATAAGAACACTTTAATGAAAATCTATTTGCCAGCTTTAAGAAGGTAGGACTCAAAACACTGTATGAAGCAACTATAAAGCTGCTGTACTCAAAAAAAGTAGGAAAGCAACAACAACAAAAATAGTAGGAAAGCAAGGAGTAAACAGAAAACAGACTTTCTTAACTCCAAACTGCTTTGTTACTACTACTCTCCCAAGTGTACTGCCTGAGGTCATGTTTGTTTGGGTTATGATCACATGCAAAACCTAGGCCAAACTACTCTCCATATTTTATTCATGTGGCTTTTCAAGAAAGTGTAAGATGATCTTTATGTTTATTAAGAAGAGAGAAAAGGCTTCTCTACTTTGTAAAATGCTTAATTACCTAGGTTAGAAGTAAGCTGCATACTTAGAAATGAAAAATAGATCCTCATAGGGTAAAAAAAGGTTGTCCTAATTATACACAGATGATCTAATTAAACTGTCATTCACAATTCATTACAGCTATTAATAAAGTGTACATGTATTTTTTCTTCTTTTTGAAAATTTGGCCTCTTTTACTGGCTTTTTATCTATAGATTTTCATCCATCTTTATTCTTTCGCTTGTGTGGGCCTCCCACTGCAGTGGCCTCTCATTACTGAGCACCGGCTCTGGGTGCTTGCGCTCCAGAGCACTGGCTCACAATTGGACACACCCGTCCAGTTGCTCCGCGGCATATGGGATCCTCCAGAGCCAGAGATTGAACCAGTGCCCCTTGCACTGCAAGGCAGACTGTTTACCCACTGAACCACTAGGGAAGCCCTCGGGAGGATGTTTTACTCCAGAACACAGAGGGTATTGGCCCACCACACACAAGAACTCAGTCAAGCAGCTGGGGAAGGAGAGAGGTCTACCCGTCAGTTTTCCAGTTCTTTCTGAGTCTTTCTGAGTCTGTCTTCACCGTGGGACTTCCTTTTTTGTTTGAAGTGTTGTAAATTCCCAGAATATCAGGCACGCCCATGCTCAAATCTAAGTACAAAAACAGACTGCAAAGCCAAAAACAAATGGTTCCTCCTCAATTAATTGGAGGCCATCCATTAGATAAGGTTGATTTTCTTCTACAAGGTTAATGTGGCAATTTCACAAGAGATAAGAACACTTTAATGAAAATCTATTTGCCAGCTTTAAGAAGGTAGGACTCAAAACACTGTATGAAGCAACTATAAAGCTGCTGTACTCAAAAAAAGTAGGAAAGCAACAACAACAAAAATAGTAGGAAAGCAAGGAGTAAACAGAAAACAGACTTTCTTAACTCCAAACTGCTTTGTTACTACTACTCTCCCAAGTGTACTGCCTGAGGTCATGTTTGTTTGGGTTATGATCACATGCAAAACCTAGGCCAAACTACTCTCCATATTTTATTCATGTGGCTTTTCAAGAAAGTGTAAGATGATCTTTATGTTTATTAAGAAGAGAGAAAAGGCTTCTCTACTTTGTAAAATGCTTAATTACCTAGGTTAGAAGTAAGCTGCATACTTAGAAATGAAAAATAGATCCTCATAGGGTAAAAAAAAAAGGTTGTCCTAATTATACACAGATGATCTAATTAAACTGTCATTCACAATTCATTACAGCTATTAATAAAGTGTACATGGGAAAATGGCTATTACGGTTCAATTTACAGGAGTGTTAAAACCTCTTAAACATAAAGACAGCCAAGAACAGGGGGTGATATTTCATTAGAAGTACATGAACATTAGATCTCCTTAGAGATCCTTAAAAGGCCTCTTCTAAAGACCCTAGACCTTCCTCTTCATTTATAAATGAGGAAACTGAAGTCAATCATAGCTAAGTGAATGGCCCAAGTTCACATCCACCAACTAACTTTCCCACCACTTACATAGTTGCCACATTTCCTGAATTGCATCTGTTTCTTGGTTCGAAACAGAATGCTAACATGCCCTGCTGCTGTCAGAGTCAAGGAGGGTAAGGATTCCTAGAGCAGTTCACAAGACAAAATATTAGAAGGAAAGTTAACTGATGCAGAGGAGAGAGGACCGGATGCTGAGGTGGTAACATCACCAAGAACAGGATAACCACTATGCTGTTTGCTGGTGCTACAGCAAGTGAGAAGCAGCAGAAACTAAAGAAAACAGAAAATCTTCACTAAATCTGCGGTGTCTAGAATGAAAGAGTTCCTATGAATCTCAAGGTGAATAAAATAGCCCTATTACTAATCCACCTACTGACAGAAGAACGTTTTTCACTTAAAACAAGAGAGTATGACGCTGTCAAACCACAAGATCAGAATCACCACTGTGTCAGTAAAGGATTTAGAGAATAAGCAGAACACACTCCTTTTCTAGCTCTAGGAATCCGTGTCTTCTTCTCAAGGTAAATAAAATAGCCCTATTACTAATCTATCTACTGACAGAAGAACGTTTTTCACTTAAAACAAGAGAGTATGACACTGTCAAACCACAAGATCAGAATCACCACTGTGTCAGTAAAGGATTTAGAGAATAAGCAGAACACACTCCTTTTCTAGCTCTAGGAATCCGTGTCTTCTTCTCTAGGTTCCACATTTTCAGGAAAATTCCAAACCACCTAGGCAAAGGAAACCCCAAAGATAAGTCATGTTGCAGTAAGTCTTGGTAAGTGCCTGAATCTCAAGCCCCTGCATACAAATCCTGGGCGTAGGAAACCCACTCTACCACTGGAAAACATGTCTCTCAAAATGACTCAGAATCAAACAACAACCAAAAACTAAAGCACACTCTGCAGTAGTGTTAACTGTATTCTCTTCACACGTCACAGGCCTTATGATGGCTTTCAAAGTCCTTGCCGCTGGACAGACTGCTGGCCCCACGTCGGGAAGCCCAGGGAGCAAAGCCCAGGTACCTGGGAGGAACAGAGCCCAGACACTATGATGAGCTGTGTGGCTCTGGGGCAAGTGACCTAACCTGTGCTGTAACTTTTCATCATCTGCAAAAGGAAGATCATGAAGCACATCTCTCCAAAGAGTATTCTGCAGCCGAAATTCATGTGAAACGCTTAGTAGACTGGCTATCACAGAGGAATATTCTGGAGCCATATTAATGGTTAATAAAGCTTCAAGCCGCTCACTTTGCAGCCTCATCTCCCTTTGCTGCCCACACACTGGCCATGCTCCAGGGCACACCTAACATACCCACCCAGAAGCAGGATGCTCTTTCAGACCCCTGTTCCCTTTGTTCCGTATGCCCCTCTCTGGCAAAAATCTCCCTCATTCTTGGAGTTAGCCGACTCCACCAAGGACAATTAGCTGCTCCTTCTATGTCTATAATGTGATTACATTGGGATTATAATTACTCATGTAATAAGAAAAAAAGTTTCTTTATTGGAATAAGGCAATGGGGAGGGGAGTGGGGAAAGGAGCACAAGGACCAGCCAGTCAGGGCTACTTCCCATGGCAGGGGCCAGGAGAGAGCAGGCTTTAAGGAGGGTCTGTCTTAACAGGCAAGCAAAGATGAAAACAGGCATGTGCAGGAGATGTGACTGCCCTGTGTTAGTGACATCCCCATATCACACCCAAAGTTATTAAATCTCCCAAAAAGCCATGACAGATTTTCTCTTCTTGGGTTCCAAAATCACTACAGATAGTGACTGTGGCCATGAAATTAAATGACACTTGTTCCTTGGAAGAAAAGCTATGACAAACATAGACAGCGTATTAAAAAGCAGAGATATCATTTTGCCAACAAAGGCCCATCTAGTCAAAGCTATGGTTTTTCCAGTAGTCATGTTTGCATGTGACAGTTAGACCACAAAGAAGGCTGAGCACTGGAGAACTGATGCTTTTGAACTGCAAAGACTCTTGAGAGTGCCTTGGACAGCAAGGAGATCAAACCAGTCAATCTGAAAGGAAGTCAACCCTGAATATTCATTGGAAGGACTGACGCTGAAGCTCCAATACTCTGGCCTCTTGATGCAGAGAGCTGACTTGTTGGGGAAAACTCTGATGCTTAGAAAAACAGAAGGCAAAAGAAGAGGGTAGCAGAGGATGAAATGGTTAGAAAGCATCTCTGACTCAATGGACATTAATGTGAGCAAACTCCAGGAGATAGTGGAGGACAGAGAAGCCTGGGGTGCTGCAGTCCCCAGGGTCGCAAAGAGTCAAACACAACTTAGAGACTAAATAACAACAATAAAGTGTGTGTACCCATACACATAGCCAAAGACAAGAGGCACAGTGTGTGCCACAAGGATGCCTGAGAAAGGTTCTGAAAGGCCTGAAGCACTAAATTCAGATTCAGGCTAACTTTTAGTTGAATGTTTGAAGGGTAGGAAGCTACCATGCACCATGAGTTATTAAATGTTTACATGCCCATCTATCAGCCTACACTGTTACCCCACTTTCAAGTTCTCACAGCTAGAGAAAGAGTGGTTTGGAGCAGTGATTCTCAAACTTGACTGTACATTCCAGTCAAGTTTGACAATATTACTAAAATGCATGTTGTGGTTCCAGGGTGCTGGGGTGGAACCCGATATTCTGCTTATCTAACCAGCTCCCAGGTGATGTGGTATCACTTATGGTACATCTTAAGTAGCAAGAACTCAGAGCGCAGACGCTAAAACTAGACTGCCTGCGTGCATAACCTGGCTCTCCTACTTCATAGCTGTATGACCTTGAGCAAGTTACTGAAACTCTCTGGGACTCTTTCCCCTCATGATGTGACTGCCCTGTGTTAGTGACATCCCCATATCACACCCAAAGTTATTAAATCTCCCAAAAAGCCATGACAGATTTTCTCTTCTTGGGTTCCAAAATCACTACAGATAGTGACTGTGGCCATGAAATTAAATGACACTTGTTCCTTGGAAGAAAAGCTATGACAAACATAGACAGCGTATTAAAAAGCAGAGATATCATTTTGCCAACAAAGGCCCATCTAGTCAAAGCTATGGTTTTTCCAGTAGTCATGTTTGCATGTGACAGTTAGACCACAAAGAAGGCTGAGCACTGGAGAACTGATGCTTTTGAACTGCAAAGACTCTTGAGAGTGCCTTGGACAGCAAGGAGATCAAACCAGTCAATCTGAAAGGAAGTCAACCCTGAATATTCATTGGAAGGACTGACGCTGAAGCTCCAATACTCTGGCCTCTTGATGCAGAGAGCTGACTTGTTGGGGAAAACTCTGATGCTTAGAAAAACAGAAGGCAAAAGAAGAGGGTAGCAGAGGATGAAATGGTTAGAAAGCATCTCTGACTCAATGGACATTAATGTGAGCAAACTCCAGGAGATAGTGGAGGACAGAGAAGCCTGGGGTGCTGCAGTCCCCAGGGTCGCAAAGAGTCAAACACAACTTAGAGACTAAATAACAACAATAAAGTGTGTGTACCCATACACATAGCCAAAGACAAGAGGCACAGTGTGTGCCACAAGGATGCCTGAGAAAGGTTCTGAAAGGCCTGAAGCACTAAATTCAGATTCAGGCTAACTTTTAGTTGAATGTTTGAAGGGTAGGAAGCTACCATGCACCATGAGTTATTAAATGTTTACATGCCCATCTATCAGCCTACACTGTTACCCCACTTTCAAGTTCTCACAGCTAGAGAAAGAGTGGTTTGGAGCAGTGATTCTCAAACTTGACTGTACATTCCAGTCAAGTTTGACAATATTACTAAAATGCATGTTGTGGTTCCAGGGTGCTGGGGTGGAACCCGATATTCTGCTTATCTAACCAGCTCCCAGGTGATGTGGTATCACTTATGGTACATCTTAAGTAGCAAGAACTCAGAGCGCAGACGCTAAAACTAGACTGCCTGCGTGCATAACCTGGCTCTCCTACTTCATAGCTGTATGACCTTGAGCAAGTTACTGAAACTCTCTGGGCCTCTTTCCCCCTCATCCACACATAAGAGAAAATTTTATAAGGTAGTTAACAAGGATTCACGAGTGAACATGTGTGAACAGGCCTAGAAGAGAACCTGACACAGAGAAAGTACCAGATAGATGTTTCCATTGTTCTTATTAATACTGATTTCTTAATAGCGCTTATACCTATCATAACAGTAGAATTCAAAAAATCAGAAATTAATGTTTTTGAATTAAATGCTATTTTTGAATACACTAACATGTTTGTCAGACAGCATGAACAATAAATAAAACTGTGTGTGTGTGGTGTTGTTAGTTGCTCAGTCGTGTATGACTCTGTGACCCCAGCAACTGCAGCCCACCAGGCTCCTCTGTCCATGGAATTCTCCAGACAAGAATACTGGATTGTGTAGCCACTCCCTTCTCCAGTGTATCTTCCCGACCCAGGGATTGAAAGGTCTCCTGTATTGCAGGCAGTAGCCACATTAAAATCCCCAGAGGACAGTACTGTAATAAAACAGGGGCAATATTTAAGACCACTTATTTTAAACTGAGGGCTTCCCCGGTGGCTCAGACAATAAAGAGTCCACAAGCAATTCAGAAGACCTGGGTTCAGTCTCTGGGATGGGCAGATCCCCTTTAGGAGGGAATGGCTACCCACTCCAGGATTCTTCCCTGAAGAATTCCAGAAACAGAGGAGGCTAGCAGAATACAGTTCACAGGGTCGCAAAGAGGTGGAGACGACTGAGCAACTGACACACACACATTTTAAACTGATAAAGAGTTACATCTTTCATCTCTCAAGATCTCAGACTGCTCCAGCTCACTACCCCAACTGCAGGACACAAACTGTAGGCACTCATTGGCCTTTTACCCTTTTCTAGGTAGGGCAGGGAGGCTGAGGCCTGACCTGGGGTTAGCCCAGAAATGCAGGGAGGTGGGGATGAAATTACTGAAATCATTCTGGGGCCTTCTGCTTATCTAACCAGCTCCCAGGTGATGTGGTATCACTTATGGTACATCTTAAGTAGCAAGAACTCAGAGCGCAGACGCTAAAACTAGACTGCCTGCGTGCATAACCTGGCTCTCCTACTTCATAGCTGTATGACCTTGAGCAAGTTACTGAAACTCTCTGGGCCTCTTTCCCCCTCATCCACACATAAGAGAAAATTTTATAAGGTAGTTAACAAGGATTCACGAGTGAACATGTGTGAACAGGCCTAGAAGAGAACCTGACACAGAGAAAGTACCAGATAGATGTTTCCATTGTTCTTATTAATACTGATTTCTTAATAGCGCTTATACCTATCATAACAGTAGAATTCAAAAAATCAGAAATTAATGTTTTTGAATTAAATGCTATTTTTGAATACACTAACATGTTTGTCAGACAGCATGAACAATAAATAAAACTGTGTGTGTGTGGTGTTGTTAGTTGCTCAGTCGTGTATGACTCTGTGACCCCAGCAACTGCAGCCCACCAGGCTCCTCTGTCCATGGAATTCTCCAGACAAGAATACTGGATTGTGTAGCCACTCCCTTCTCCAGTGTATCTTCCCGACCCAGGGATTGAAAGGTCTCCTGTATTGCAGGCAGTAGCCACATTAAAATCCCCAGAGGACAGTACTGTAATAAAACAGGGGCAATATTTAAGACCACTTATTTTAAACTGAGGGCTTCCCCGGTGGCTCAGACAATAAAGAGTCCACAAGCAATTCAGAAGACCTGGGTTCAGTCTCTGGGATGGGCAGATCCCCTTTAGGAGGGAATGGCTACCCACTCCAGGATTCTTCCCTGAAGAATTCCAGAAACAGAGGAGGCTAGCAGAATACAGTTCACAGGGTCGCAAAGAGGTGGAGACGACTGAGCAACTGACACACACACATTTTAAACTGATAAAGAGTTACATCTTTCATCTCTCAAGATCTCAGACTGCTCCAGCTCACTACCCCAACTGCAGGACACAAACTGTAGGCACTCATTGGCCTTTTACCCTTTTCTAGGTAGGGCAGGGAGGCTGAGGCCTGACCTGGGGTTAGCCCAGAAATGCAGGGAGGTGGGGATGAAGGAGACATGAATGCCTGGAGTGAACTGCCGCTGATGTGGAGGTGAGCCAGCAGGGCAGCCTAGGTTCTGTAAGCTACAGCAAGCTCTCAGTGATGATCCAGGCTCTCAGGGGATGCAAGAACCAGCACAGGGTCCTAACAAGAGGGCAGAGCAAGGATGAGGATGGCCACACCGTGGGCTGGTCATTCAGGTGGTCTCAGGCTCCAATCGTCCCATTCATTCTCATTGTGACCCTGTGAGATTAAGCTTTATTACCATCCCCAGGGTGCAGCGTATGAGGTCTCCCAGTGCTGTTTGGGAGACTCATGATCTGTTCTCAAAATGAGGAGCTCCATAGCCACAGGCCCTGGAACCTCAGGACAAAAGACAGCATAAGTCTGATCCCAAAATAATGGCTCTTCTGGGCTTCCCTGGTAGCTCAGTGGTAGAGAGTTTGCCTGCCAATGCAGGAGAAATGGGTTCGATCCCCGATCTGGGAAGATCCCACATGCTGCAGAGCAACTAAGCTCTTGAGCCACAACTATGGAGCCTGTGCTCTAGAGCCTCGGCAACTATTGAGTCCATGTGCCACAACTACTGAAGCCTGTGTGCCCTAGAGCCTGAGTTCCACAACAAGAGAAGTCTGCTCACCTCAAGAGAGAGTAGTCCCCACTCCCTGCAGCTAGAGAAGAGTCTGTGGCAGCAGTGAAAAAACCCAGAATTGCCAAAAAGAAATAAACGACGTCATTTGCCCTTGACACCTTCAATCTGGGGTTCCTGTTGGAAATGGACATTTGCTCTTCTGACCATGTGTCTTGTTAAAGATGGTACACCTCTCCCATATGACTGTGATTTCTTCAAGGTGTTCTACGGTCTCTCCAAGAGAATTTCACATATGCCTCAAAGCCTTAAATGAAATCCTCCACGTTTTAAATCAATCCCTCCACGTTTACCTCGAGCAGCCATTTTCTTAGGATGAGCTCACATACATGCAGACAGACATTCTTATTATTAAAACAAAATGAGGACACTGATGCCGAGCACTAAGTTGCCTGAACCCAAACAGACAACATGGGCAAAGCTGGTTCCATAAACCAGGTGTGGAAGACCTTTGGCACAGGCATCTGGGCCTCCAGGCCCCAGAGCCACAGCCACAGCCAGAAGTCACAGAGAGCTTCACCCAGACATGGAGATGAAGTTTAAGGGTGGGATAGAAACAAGACAGAAAGGAGGAGGCAGGACCACAGGACTCGCGGGCCGCAGGAGAGGGAGGCTGGTTGTCATGGCAGTGGCTCACGATGGGAACCAGTCAGAAATCAAGTCCTAAAACCAGACAGTGACTCAGGCCTAGATGAGCCTCTCAGCAGGATACAAGATACAACTCAGGGAGTAACCCAAGGTCAGGATGGACGCTATCACAGGTCAGCAGCACTAAAGGCCTCCAGTTTTCCTTTTTCAGTTTTTATTTTACTTTGGAGTATAGTTGGCTAACAATGTTGTATTACTTTGAGGTGAATGACAAAGTGATTCAGCTTTCCATGTTATCTATTCTTTTCCAAAATTTTTCCCCAATTAGGTTGTTACAGAATATTGAACAGAGTTCCCTGTGCTACACAGTAGGTTCTTGTTAGTTATCTACCTTATATATAGCAGTGTGAACATGTCAATCCCAAATTCCCTAACTATCCCCCACCCCCGCCCCGAGACTCTAAGTGCAGTCTCAGTGAGGGTCTCATGAGTCCAGAAGCAGTGGTTGGGATAACGGGGTGATGACAGCAGCTGGGGTGGGCCACACCAGTATCTCCCCCCACCGCAGCTCTGGGGCGTGGGTTAGGAGCCCTGTGGGAGGGGAAGCATACTGCTCCACCTGCAGAGAACATGGGGGACTAACACCAGATCCAGCAGACTGAGTGCATCATCGTATTTTAAAAGAAAAACAGTAAGAGAGACTTGCATGCAAATTCTCCTAGTGGGCAGGAAACTTTTCCATATTTTTTATACTTTTATTCATATTCAGACTGAAAGGAAACTACACCTTGGTTCAGAACCCTCTGCTCCAGTTCCCTGGAATATGGTTTTCGTCTTGAACCCAGGAACTACCCTCAGAACAGATTCCTCCTTGTGGCTATGTCTTACCCAATCTGGGTAGTAAAAAAAACAGTGCTGGGGGGTCCCCAGCACTGTTTCTTCCTCTACTTTATTTCTTACAGATGTACCTTCCTATTTATCCCGACTCTTCCATTATTAAAAGTCATCAGATCTGGTTTAAAATACATACTATAATGCTCTCACCAGGTCCCCTTCCTGAAAGGAGGTTCCTCTGGGGGGTATTATAAATGATTTCATTAAGCTCACATCCATGTGTTGGTCAGCTCTTAAGTCCTCACTGAATTCTCCATTCCCTACAAAGGGAATTTCCCCTTTCAGGGAACAGCATCATTCTCCGTGTACAGTAGATTAAGTTTGCCCACTTCTTCTCTATGCTAATTCTTTCTTGATTTGTTTCTGTGCCTCCACTTTTGATGGCTGTCACTATGTGATTCAGGAAAACACATTACCACATCTTTAAATTCCATGTCAGAATCCACACTCACAGCCATTTGCTCCAGCAAGTTTTCCCATGAGGCCCACAACCACACTTACAGGCTGGCTTCTGCAACCTACTTGTGCATCCACTCCAGACCTTCGTTATTCTAGCATCTGCCTTCTCCTGTACTAAAAACCAAACATGTTTGTACAGATAAAGAACAAAATGTTTAGAAGTGGTTACCTCTAGGGAAGAGCTAGGCAAATGGAAGGCAGGCTTTCCCCCTCATCTTACACATCTCTGTGGAATCTGAAATTTCCAAACGTGCATAAGCCCGAGACTCTAAGTGCAGTCTCAGTGAGGGTCTCATGAGTCCAGAAGCAGTGGTTGGGATAACGGGGTGATGACAGCAGCTGGGGTGGGCCACACCAGTATCTCCCCCCACCGCAGCTCTGGGGCGTGGGTTAGGAGCCCTGTGGGAGGGGAAGCATACTGCTCCACCTGCAGAGAACATGGGGGACTAACACCAGATCCAGCAGACTGAGTGCATCATCGTATTTTAAAAGAAAAACAGTAAGAGAGACTTGCATGCAAATTCTCCTAGTGGGCAGGAAACTTTTCCATATTTTTTATACTTTTATTCATATTCAGACTGAAAGGAAACTACACCTTGGTTCAGAACCCTCTGCTCCAGTTCCCTGGAATATGGTTTTCGTCTTGAACCCAGGAACTACCCTCAGAACAGATTCCTCCTTCGTGTGGCTATGTCTTACCCAATCTGGGTAGTAAAAAAAACAGTGCTGGGGGGTCCCCAGCACTGTTTCTTCCTCTACTTTATTTCTTACAGATGTACCTTCCTATTTATCCCGACTCTTCCATTATTAAAAGTCATCAGATCTGGTTTAAAATACATACTATAATGCTCTCACCAGGTCCCCTTCCTGAAAGGAGGTTCCTCTGGGGGCTATTATAAATGATTTCATTAAGCTCACATCCATGTGTTGGTCAGCTCTTAAGTCCTCACTGAATTCTCCATTCCCTACAAAGGGAATTTCCCCTTTCAGGGAACAGCATCATTCTCCGTGTACAGTAGATTAAGTTTGCCCACTTCTTCTCTATGCTAATTCTTTCTTGATTTGTTTCTGTGCCTCCACTTTTGATGGCTGTCACTATGTGATTCAGGAAAACACATTACCACATCTTTAAATTCCATGTCAGAATCCACACTCACAGCCATTTGCTCCAGCAAGTTTTCCCATGAGGCCCACAACCACACTTACAGGCTGGCTTCTGCAACCTACTTGTGCATCCACTCCAGACCTTCGTTATTCTAGCATCTGCCTTCTCCTGTACTAAAAACCAAACATGTTTGTACAGATAAAGAACAAAATGTTTAGAAGTGGTTACCTCTAGGGAAGAGCTAGGCAAATGGAAGGCAGGCTTTCCCCCTCATCTTACACATCTCTGTGGAATCTGAAATTTCTTCGTAAATACTTATGATGAAAAAACTAGTTAAGTGAATATATGTATAGGTAGAACTGATTCACTTTTTGGTACACCTGAAACTAACACAACATTGTAAATCAACTATATTCCAATAGCAAAAAAAAAATGTTTTTAAAGAAAGAACCAGTTAACTAGTATAAAAAAAAAATGTGTATAGGGATAGACACTGCGATCTCACTGTGGCTGGGACGGGGACGGGGGCGGAAGTAAGGGTAGATAATAATAGGCAAAAACTGGAAACACCTCAGCCAATCAGAGTAAGTGTAGTAGGTCAGATTAATGTTAGTGTAATAAATCAGATTACATCCATACTTGGGAAGCTACTAAAAAGACAGTATTGTCATAAAAAACAACTTCAATATATTAAAAATAGATTATGAAATAACATATCTTTTCATCTTTAATGAGATGAGAAGCACCATGAAGGTAAGATTTACATTCTCTACCTTCACCCCAGTGTGCTCATTTAAGACACATCTATAAACTAGGAATGCTGAACATTGTCAATGTTTACCAGAATGTAAAAATGATTCATTTTAATTAATCAGCTGTTGCTAAATATGTATGTGGACTCATCTTTCACAAATTATCTTCACGGTCAGTTTATCGATTACATAAGACAAACGAAGTCTCCTGGCTTTACAGTTTTATTTATCTCAATTTTCTTCTAGATAGGCAGCCTCTTTGTAAAAAGCCCAGTCTTTTCTCAGTCTGTGGTTGAAATAAGCCCTCACTTATACACCAGACTGATAAAGGTTCCTTAAAGGAACAAGGCTACAAAAATGAGCTCCAAAGCTCTTTGGACCATGTAAGGCTCTCCATACTCAATAAATCTAAGAATTCTGAATGATCTCCAAGAAAGTTTACATTTCAGAGTTTTCCAAAAAAAAAAAAAAAAAGACTTTTTTAGAATTCACTCTTGTCTCAAGATCAGTCAACACAACACAAAGCAGGTCTACTGATCCAGGTCAAGGTGAATGGCACTGATTACCAGTCTTTATTTTTAAAGACACTCTGCTTATCACCCCAATGTCTAAAGACACTCTGATGATCATCAGAGGAATCGTGAGTGAGCAAAAAGACAAAACTCAAATATGCCCAGCTTCCTATTTATCAAAAAGTTTCTCAAGGAGGATGAAATTAGGTAATACCTGTATTTTGTATTTCTCTATCCTACTTAAAGAAGTAAAAAAAAAAAAAAAAAAAAGCCTAAAAGCAGGTTGATTCAAAGTAGGAAATATACTTATTTTGCATTTAAGAAGCAGATTTTGTGTTATTGTTGTTTTAAAAGTAACACTGGGGTAGAAAATGATCTAACAGTTCTACAAGCCAAAATAAAATAAAGAAAGCTTTCAAACTGCATTCTGCTTGCATATGCCAAATCCAACACAAAAAGGAAAACAGCACGGGGGATATTTGTTTTATAAGAAATTCTGTTTTCTATCTATTAACGTTTAGTTATTCTATCACAAAAATATTGATGGCACACTGTAAGAAAGAAAAGAAGCATATTAGCAGTATATACTAATATAATATAGATTAGTAGTGTATGTATAATATAATATACAGTGCTTTTATTCCCAAGGACTCTTAAGTTAATCATATTTTATTTTAAAATGATTATCTCAGAACAGGAAATGAAGAAAAATTAAGACCTTGGGAAAATTAAGCTTTCCTTTAAGTTTCTTAAAGTTACCCTTTAAGTTATTCACCTAATTTTAATACAAAATAGCCATTATACATTTAATTTATAAAGTGTCTTCTAAACTCAGTTTACCATGCTGCATCAGAAATGTGCCACTTGGCCATTAAACCAAACATTCGCTTCACTCCATCTACTGCTTAATAATTCATGGGTAAATGTCTAAGAACTGCTCATCAATAAAAAATGAACAAAAACAAAATATCAGATGCTATGTTGGTGATTCAAACCAAACAAGACTCAAGTCTCAAGACTGAGACTGGGAAAACATCAAAAACACTTCCCATGGAGAGAACAGAGAAATATAAAATACATCTTTAAGAACCCTATCAAACTGAGCAGTTCTCTAAACTTCATTATCGAGAGGTTTTAATACACAGAAAAAAAAACATTTCAAAATGAGACGTGGACAAAATCATTTACGTTCAATAACAGCTGCACACACCCTGCTGCATGGGGAAATCCATCATCTCCTGGTGCCAGAAACCATCACCCAGTACCAATCACGGCTAACAAAGTGGAAGTGAGCTTAGACAAGGCAGAGTGCTCCCCAACTGCCACTCTGCGAGCTACCCGCTCCCATCTGAAGCGTGTTCCCAGTGGGGGCCCACCCTAGAGGTGGGGGGTCAAGGGTATTTTGGCAAGGTCTTGAGAAGCTTCTGATGTGAATCCAAGTATAAGATCTCCTGGTTATCCCTGCTGCCTCTCAATAAAATTGTTTTGGGGTGTTTACTATGAATCCCTGTTTATGATATTAAAAATAATATTGGTATGCTGTGAAGAGAGTTCAATGTTCTTAAGGAAATATCCAAAAGGTGGTGTCTATTCACCTAGAAAAACTACATGGAGGACAGGCGCGGTTTCCCCTTGGCTCCTTCCCAGCACAAAGTCTAACCGAGGCTGGCCTGGCAGTGTGCACATCTGATAGGGGTGAGAATCAGAAACTGCTTCAAGGCCAGTCTCCCAAATGGCCCTACCCTGCAGTGAATCATTGCGCTCTTAAACCCAGCGGCAGGCCTTCTTTTCTTTCTTTAACAAAAACAAAAATTATGAGCAGATAGTTCGTGTGTGACTGCTTTGTTGAGTAAAATAATCCTCTTTGGTATTTAATCTGCCTGTGTTTGAACAGATAATAAGTGTCGTGGCTCAGAACTAAGGAAGTAAATCGAATACAGCTGGCTGGCAATGAGACAGACTCAGGCAACAATTACAGTGAACTCTTGCACCAGTGACCTTGCTGAATACCTGCTGCGGAGCTGAAACTCAAACCCAGCCCTTGGAATTTATCCTCCCTCAACACAAAGCGCTGTTAAAGAAACAACTGATGAAACTGTTATCACTCAACATCACAGATAAGTTAAGTCTCTATTCTCATCAAACTCAAAAGTCTGACCACAAACATTTTGTATCCCACTTAACTGAGTGGCAGAAAACATGCTTTCTTCCTGAAAAAAAGGTTTAAGATGTCTTTATGCTGATGTTTGGAAGTAAACAACAAAACTCTGTAAAGGTATTATCCTTCAATTTTAAAAAAAGTAAAAACAATAAAAATGAAAAAACAGAAGTTTAAGATGTCTTTGAAACTACGTAAGGAAACCTGTTTCACTTCCTCCTCACTTTAGTTTTTCATGTGATCTTGGAAAGTCTAGTTTCATGCTCTGCTTGCATACTGGCAAATGGTCATATCATCATGGAGACAGGGTTCCCTGGGTTGCAATGGAGGAGGCACTGAAACTAGATTCCCATCCTGTCTAGAATATTTTGACTTCTCAATTTGTTCAGCTCAGCCATATGCCCAGTAGTTTCAGAGAATTCCAGTTAACAAGAAGGAATATTCCTTTCATTAGATCGGTGTCAAAGCCAAGTGTGTCTAATGAATCGTTAACCTGGTCACAGCGCCACCATACTGGGTCTTAAGGAACAGAACTGAGAGTACTTTAATTATCAGACTGGGGTTTCAGAAACATCCTCAAGCTTGATACAAGAGGTGAATGATACCAAGAACTGGGCTCAGTAACACTGTTGAGCATACCAGGTGGATGGTGTCTCAAAATGTCCTGGATGGTTTATCATCAACTCCTCATTAACTGAGATCATCAGAGCTAAAGGGATACAAAATTAGGATCCCAGGATTGCAAAGGGCCTTCAAGATCCTCTGCCTCAAACCCTCATTTATTGGAGACCTATAAACTGAGGCACAGAGCTATTAAAAGATTAGACTACATTCAGATCAGGCCAATGGCAAAACCAGGTCTAGCAACAAGGTCTCTTGCTTCGTGCTACTGTACTATGAAGCTGACAAAATGTTGTGTTATCCATTAACACAATAACAAAGCCCTTCTAAGGAAGGTAGCGGAGGTACTCAGAGAAAACGCTATATTAACACTCTGGGTAACATGCTCGATTTTCATTAAATTTGATACTGACCATTCCATGATTTCTGTTAAACCAGGTCTCTCCCACATAACCACAGAATAATAAAGCTGGCCAGAAAATAAGTCTAAAATAGTTTAAGAAGATGCAGGTATGGGGCTTCCCTGGTAGCTCAGTAGTAAAGACTTCACCTGCCAATGCAGGAGAAACGGGTTCGATCCCTGATCTGGGAAGATTCCCACCTGTTGCGGAGCAACTAAGCCCATGAGGCACAACTATGGAGCCTGTGCTCTAGAGCCTCAGAGCCACAACTATTGAGCTCATGTGCCACAACCACTGAAGCCTGTGTGGCCTAGAGCCTGAGCTCCACAACAAAAGGAGTCACTGCAAGAGGAAGCCTGCTCGCCTCAACTAGAGAGTAGCCCCCACTCCCTGCAACTAGAGAAGAGCCCAGCAGTGAAAACCCAGCATAGCCAAAAATAAATAAATATTTAAAAAAAGAAGATGCAAGTATGATATACTTTATACTATCAATACTAAAAATGCTCAAAATCTACAGCAATTACGCCAAGACATGTATGGGGCAAGGCAGGGGTAGGGTGGGAAGAATGTGCTTTCTAGAATCTTTACTCCTTCCTGAAGTCATCAAAGTATGTCACACTTTGTTTCTATTCATATGCAAAGCAATTTATATAATAACACATAACAGTAAGTATTATGCAAATTTGGCAAACAAGGTGCTAGCTCAGTAATTCTCAAAAAGCTTAAATCAATTTGCTAAAAGTTTGACTAGCATAAACATGAAAAGACTAAAGTAGGTATTTAGTCTGCCTACTTCAATTCACTTAGTAGATTAATTTTATGGATTAATCCTAATTCGTTTTATAGGTATTATAAACCTTTAGATTTACAGGGTCATTACATCTAAACTTTAGATTTACGGGACATAAAGGAAGTACTCTCTAGTAATAATTTTGCCTAAAACATTCAGTAGACTTTTTGAGTTTAGGTTTGCACAAAACCACCAGCACACAAAGCTGTCTAGCACACTGACGGCTGATAATGACTGATTCCCTCAAAATGGAGATACTTCCTTTTTTCCCTTCTTCAATGAGTCTAGGAATGATTCCTTTTTTTTAAACCAAAGATTGACATTTTTTATTATTCACTAGTAACAATATTGAGCACTTGTTACTTACCAGGCTTTGTTCTAACCTCTATATCAAGTAATTTAACCTTTCTAACAAACTTAGATATTACTATTTTTTGAAATCCAGCATCATCCCATCTTAAATGGACTGGCATAATTCAAGAAGCCCCCACACTGGGGGAGAAATGTATAACCCACCCACCCCCAAAACAGGGAATTTGAAGGTAACCACCAGAAAAAGAAAATTTTGATTTCTTATGCAAAGTTAAATCCCTGGCCACCTTGCTAAGATCCTATTACACACTATAAATGCCCCATTTCCTTTCTCATATCCTCAGACTGTGGGAAACGTTGAGAAAATGGTTTCAAACTCCAGAAGATCATGTTTTCCACTTAGTACAGGATTCCTTACTTTTTTTCTTTTTTAAACATTTATTTATTTATTTATTTATTGGCAGGGGTGGGGAGGGAGGGGATGGGCAGGCCACTCCTATAGGTCTTTCATTTGTCTATTTTCATCCATCTTTGTTCTCTGGCCCGCGTGGGCCTCCCATCGCAGTGGCCTCTGTTGTCACAGAGCACCAGCTCTGGGCGCATGCGCTCCAGAGCTCGGGCTCGGTAAGCGGACACATCGGTCCAGCCGCTTCGCGGCACGTGGGATCTTCCCAGGCCAGGGATCGAACCGGCGCCCCTTGTACTGCAAGGCGGTGTCCTTACCCACTGGACCACCAGGGAAGCCCAGGATTCCTTATTTTTGAAGCCATGTATCCTGAGATCAATTTTGAAGGCAAACATTAGAGCACTTTTGTATTGGCACTGATCAATTATGAAATCACTTCTTTACATTCTAAATTCTAGTTTTCAACCTTTCCCAACCCAGTGGCAACTACAGAGCCCCCTGAAAAGTGACAAAGGATGATACCCTCTCACCCAACTCCCAGCCAAAAGAAGGGAACACATGTAAACTAACCACAGCTGTGGAGGTGGAGGAGACCATCCCTCAGCAAGGCAACAGGCAATCAACTGTATTCGACATTTCAAGAGAGCCCTCCGTGCCCAATGTTGGCCACCAAGGACACACTGCCTCCCCTCCTCCAAGGCAGTAGGTGAGGGAATTACAGAACACCTGAATCATACCACAGCAATTGAACCAAACAAAAGAACGGTGCAAAGAGTTACACAAGGCAGCATCACTTATTCTGGAACCTCTATATCAAGTAATTTAACCTTTCTAACAAACTTAGATATTACTATTTTTTGAAATCCAGCATCATCCCATCTTAAATGGACTGGCATAATTCAAGAAGCCCCCACACTGGGGGAGAAATGTATAACCCACCCACCCCCAAAACAGGGAATTTGAAGGTAACCACCAGAAAAAGAAAATTTTGATTTCTTATGCAAAGTTAAATCCCTGGCCACCTTGCTAAGATCCTATTACACACTATAAATGCCCCATTTCCTTTCTCATATCCTCAGACTGTGGGAAACGTTGAGAAAATGGTTTCAAACTCCAGAAGATCATGTTTTCCACTTAGTACAGGATTCCTTACTTTTTTTCTTTTTTAAACATTTATTTATTTATTTATTTATTGGCAGGGGTGGGGAGGGAGGGGATGGGCAGGCCACTCCTATAGGTCTTTCATTTGTCTATTTTCATCCATCTTTGTTCTCTGGCCCGCGTGGGCCTCCCATCGCAGTGGCCTCTGTTGTCACAGAGCACCAGCTCTGGGCGCATGCGCTCCAGAGCTCGGGCTCGGTAAGCGGACACATCGGTCCAGCCGCTTCGCGGCACGTGGGATCTTCCCAGGCCAGGGATTGAACCGGCGCCCCTTGTACTGCAAGGCGGTGTCCTTACCCACTGGACCACCAGGGAAGCCCAGGATTCCTTATTTTTGAAGCCATGTATCCTGAGATCAATTTTGAAGGCAAACATTAGAGCACTTTTGTATTGGCACTGATCAATTATGAAATCACTTCTTTACATTCTAAATTCTAGTTTTCAACCTTTCCCAACCCAGTGGCAACTACAGAGCCCCCTGAAAAGTGACAAAGGATGATACCCTCTCACCCAACTCCCAGCCAAAAGAAGGGAACACATGTAAACTAACCACAGCTGTGGAGGTGGAGGAGACCATCCCTCAGCAAGGCAACAGGCAATCAACTGTATTCGACATTTCAAGAGAGCCCCTCCGTGCCCAATGTTGGCCACCAAGGACACACTGCCTCCCCTCCTCCAAGGCAGTAGGTGAGGGAATTACAGAACACCTGAATCATACCACAGCAATTGAACCAAACAAAAGAACGGTGCAAAGAGTTACACAAGGCAGCATCACTTATTCTGGACTTTCAAATAGGAATAGGTGTTTCCCAAGTGCTTAGGTGAATGGGCAAAAGAAACAGCTCATGCCCAGGTATAATAGCTTCCTGATGCAGGACTTTGAATAAGGATGACAGCTGATCAAGTAACCTCCTTTCAAAGGACAGTTGGGGACAGTGTGATAGAAATAAGTGCTGGCAGGGTAAAAATAAAATAGCCATATCCACAACAGATAAGGCCCCTGTCCCCGGGGGCATGCGGCATGTCACCATTTGCACTCCACGTGGGAAGGGGCAGAGTCACTCTTGCACGGGAAGCAGTTAATGAGAAGTGACTGCTCCAAGGGCGGGGGAGAGCGTGAGGAATCTGCCTCTTCTCTTGCAACTAGGTCAGATTCAGAGACAATGGGGTTTCACGAGTAACTTGAACGAAAGAAAGGTCACATATCTGCAAGCTGAAAAGGTAAGGAAGGAGGAGGTTGCCGGCATCAGGGAGCCCACTTTCCAGTGTTAGGCTGGGCCTTCCATCGCAGGATGGAGGAGGAACAGGTATGCACCTGCTGAAGGGAGCAAATGTGGAAGTCCAGGCGTAAAGTCCAATCCAAATGAGAGAGGGCAGACTCTGTGTAGGCAAGCAGCCGGCGCCACCTAGACGTTTCAGCCACCACACCTCCTGTGTGATACGACAACTGTGTGGCATTACATGTAGTGCAGTGCCCTAAGGAAAAGCCACATGTTAAATGGCAGGCATGTTCTTACAAGAGCAAACACTGTATCAGTCTATGGTTAACTTCACAAACATGTTTTTTAAAAGACCAATTTTGCCTTTATAAAGAAAATGTGGGCAACTTACTTGATATTTCTAAATATCAGTTGCTTCACATTCATAAGAGCAATAGCAGCATAGCTATTAATGGATACGTTCGTTGGAGGGGTTAAAAGTGCAAATAATGGTGTTCACCTTAGCCCCTGGACCAGAGTCAAGTGTTTTCAGTAAATGCCGGCTGTTGCTAGCTGTTTTGTCACTGTTTCTTAAAACCCCTTCAAGACCCAGAATTTATACTTTCCATGATCAGCCATGGGTATATCTCCACTATATCCTATTGCTTAAATTTAAAAAAGGAAAATAGGATAGTGTTCCCAAGTGCTTAGGTGAATGGGCAAAGAAACAGCTCATGCCCAGGTATAATAGTTTAGGACTTTGAATAAGGATGACAGCTGATCAAGTAACCTCCTTTCAAAGGACAGTTGGGGACAGTGTGATAGAAATAAGTGCTGGCAGGGTAAAAATAAAATAGCCATATCCACAACAGATAAGGCCCCTGTCCCCGGGGGCATGCGGCATGTCACCATTTGCACTCCACGTGGGAAGGGGCAGAGTCACTCTTGCACGGGAAGCAGTTAATGAGAAGTGACTGCTCCAAGGGCGGGGGAGAGCGTGAGGAATCTGCCTCTTCTCTTGCAACTAGGTCAGATTCAGAGACAATGGGGTTTCACGAGTAACTTGAACGAAAGAAAGGTCACATATCTGCAAGCTGAAAAGGTAAGGAAGGAGGAGGTTGCCGGCATCAGGGAGCCCACTTTCCAGTGTTAGGCTGGGCCTTCCATCGCAGGATGGAGGAGGAACAGGTATGCACCTGCTGAAGGGAGCAAATGTGGAAGTCCAGGCATAAAGTCCAATCCAAATGAGAGAGGGCAGACTCTGTGTAGGCAAGCAGCCGGCGCCACCTAGACGTTTCAGCCACCACACCTCCTGTGTGATACGACAACTGTGTGGCATTACATGTAGTGCAGTGCCCTAAGGAAAAGCCACGTGTTAAATGGCAGGCATGTTCTTACAAGAGCAAACACTGTATCAGTCTATGGTTAACTTCACAAACACGTTTTTTAAAAGACCAATTTTGCCTTTATAAAGAAAATGTGGGCAACTTACTTGATATTTCTAAATATCAGTTGCTTCACATTCATAAGAGCAATAGCAGCATAGCTATTAATGGATACGTTCGTTGGAGGGGTTAAAAGTGCAAATAATGGTGTTCACCTTAGCCCCTGGACCAGAGTCAAGTGTTTTCAGTAAATGCCGGCTGTTGCTAGCTGTTTTGTCACTGTTTCTTAAAACCCCTTCAAGACCCAGAATTTATACTTTCCATGATCAGCCATGGGTATATCTCCACTATATCCTATTGCTAATAAAAAAAGAATAAAGATTAGTTTTAACAATTGATCAAAAAATCTATAGCCCAAAGCCATAAAATACATTGCTGAAAAAACAAATGACTTTCAAACTTCATGTTACTGTGGGTTACTTTGGCCTATTCATTAGGCCAAAATTTTAGAACTTCCTCTGGAGGTGATGAAATTTACAAAATGTAAGAGTGATTATAAGACTGATTAATGTATTTATGAAACCAACGAAGGGTAAATTATTTGCTAAAGTTAAGTATGTTTTCAACTGGGCCAAGATGTCTGTAACTAAGTGCCTCTAAGGTCAGTCACAATGTAACAGCATTAACAACGGGCCAGGTGAGGGGCATGCAGGAAGCCAGGGTGCAGGGCAATAGCGAGCAGTCCGAAATGTGGCCACACAGATGGTTTAGCCTGTTTAAAGTCACTCAAAAATGTAAAGACGGATGAGAGGTAAGGAAACCACCACCAAGTACAAAAAACAGATTATACTTGGAGGCTGATCTCAACCTACAAAAAGCACATTGCCATCCCTGATAAACTCCTCAGTTCTCTGATGACTGCCCTTTTCCCAATTCAAAATCAAAGTGTTAGTCGCTCAGTTATGTCGGACTCTTCGCAACTCCATGATCCCCGTGACCTCTGTGGACCACCAGGCTCCTCTGTTCATAAGATTTCCCAGGCAAGAATACTAGACTGGGCTGCCATTCCCTTCTCCAGGGGGTCTTTCGGACCCAGGGAACAAACCGGGTTTCTCACAATGCAGGCAGATTCTTTACCATTGGAGCCAACAAAGAAGGCACTCAAAGGTACTCCAAATTACCAGTACTTATAAAAAGAGAAATAAAGAAACAAATGAAAGAAATAGAGGAAAGAGAAACAAAGGCTCTTATGCATACAACATAAGCCTCAGTATCACTGTTTCTCGAAGGTTTGCTGTACAAATACCTGTATCCAAATCATGCAGGGAGAGAGTCCTACCTTTTTAACAAGTTTCCCAGGTGATTCTTCACACACGGAAGAGAACCCTCTTCTCCCTATAATAATTACTTTATTTTGTAAAAATTTTTCCTTTCTATTCACACTGTTACTTGAGTTCTGTCATTTCAAAGTCATTAGCTTCAATTAAATTTTCTAACTTTCACTCTATAATAATACACATTCTTTTCTCAGGTACTATAAGTTGAAGAACAATTAGTTTGTAATCATCTGTTTCACCTCATTTAATTATGCAGCTTTTATTTTTATAGGTCTTACTATATCTTTATACTTAGAGATAATGTGAAATGTGTAAGTAATAAGTATGTGATATTTAAAATCTCCATAAAATACAAATAGATCTTTAAATAAAAATGGAGACAGCCATCACAAATCAGAATTTTATAAAAATAATTCTGTGAATAAATCTTTACACTGATACCTGCAAACATTAATCTGCCTTAAAGTATGCTTTTGAAGAAATAGCAGGAGTCAGTTTTGAATGTCTATGAAAACATTATACCACAGCATACAATGAACATCCAGTGGGTATCCTTCACTCACTGTTTTATTCCCTCATTTATTTCTATAATTACTAAGAATCACTAAACATCTCTTTGCTTCCTACGCCCCACAGTATTTACACTATTACTGTAAATATTCAAAGAAAAGCTTTTTAGAGATAAGAGAAACCTCTCCCTTCTATGTAACTGTTGACAAATCTAACTGTAATGAAATCGATTTTCTACAGCAAAATTCTTGGAAACTGAGAAGGTCCAAGTTCAAGCCCAAAGCAAAGGTGGCTCCACAGTCCTAGGAATCCTGTCTGTCCAGCCTGGGCCTCACCCCACGGCGCCACAGGGCCTGCACGGGGAAAGGTGTGTGGGACCCACTGGCTGCCACCACCGCCAAAGGTAAACAGATTCCCTGCCTCTCGCTGAATGCCACTTCTTTCCTTTTTACTCATGTAAGGATAACCCTCAACTAAATATGACAATTATCATTAGTCTCCTGGGTATGGGGGCTTCCCAGGTGGTAAAGAATCTGCCTGCCAATGCAGGAGATGCAGGTTCGATCCCTGGGTGGGGAAGATCTCCTAGAGAAGAAAGTGGCTACCCACTCCAGTATTCTTGCCTGGAAAATCCCATGAACAAAGAAGCCTAGCAGGCTACACAGTCCATGGGGTCGTAGTCAGACACAGCTTAACAACTGAGCATGCAGGCACACTGCTGGGTATTACAGAAGGCAAGGGCTGCCACTTGGGGTTTGTTTCTCATTAGAGGTAAAGAAGCTACATAATTCTACTTAAAATGCTCTACTGAATCATTCCGCCCTCTCTTTCCAAATCTTTTTTTTCTCTCTCCCTTCATTTTCTCCACTACCTTCATTTCCTTCTCTCCTAAACCTCTCAAAATCAAGAGACTGGCAAAATAACTGATACGGGTTGGTTATGATAGGAATCTTTTTTCAAGTCCTATCTTTATTTTAATATATCTGGTTTGATTACTCTAAGAAATGAATTTTAATAGATTTTAAAAACATTTCCAAGTGTTTTAAAATGTACCCTGGGTTTTGTTTTTATTCAGGTGTGGTGATGCCAACAGAGAAGAGACAACTGCCACCAACAATGCAGCTTGTTACAGTTCCCAAGATGGGACACCTCACGTCACATGGGCCAAAAGGGGAAGCACCAGAGTCAGGCAGGAGACAGCACAAGTGAGGGGGAGGCTCGGGCCAGAGTCCTTACTGTGGTTTTCACAGGAAGAAACAGTTGGCAGATGGGATGGGCTAGTCTGAATCACCCCCAGGGCTCCGGCAGGTAGGGACTGCCCCTAGCTGTCTAGCACCAGGTCCTAGGGTGATATTAGGGCAACTGGATGGTGATTCACCTGTAAGAGCTCTAAAGGAGGTAGTGGGCAGGCGTGGGCTCTGGACTGGTTGGTTTGAAAAGTACGCTCAGGGGTTTCCCCTGGTGGCCCAGTGGGTAAGGACACCGCCTTGCACTGCAAGGGGCGCCGGTTCGATCCCTGGCCTGGGAAGATCCCACGTGCCGCAGAGCGGCTGGACCGATGTGTCCAATTACCGAGCCGGAGCTCTGGCGCGCATGCGCCCAGAGCCAGTGCTCTGCGATGACAGAGGCCGCCACGATGGGAGGCCCACTCGGGCCAAAGAACAAAGACGGATGAAAAGAGAGAGAAATGAAAGGCCAATAGAAGTGGCCTGCCCGTCCCCCTCCCTCCCCACCCCACCCCCCAAAATACAAATAAAAAGAAAAAGAAAAGTACACTCAGGAAAGTCAACTGCAGTCTCTAGGAAGGAGCCATCCCCGAGAGAAGCAGTCTCTCCAGAATCAGCAGAGCCCAAGTTACAAGACGGTCTAGAATATACGGCTAACACAAAACACCATTTGTAAAAGATGTGACAACTGATTTAAATGAAGACCACAGCGAATCCACAGTATCATTTTAGCTACTTATATCAACTTTCCCTTCACAAACACTAAAACAAGTAGAAAAGTACAAAATTTAAGAGTTCACTTTCTGGGCTTCCCTGGTGGCTCAGTGGTAAAGAATCCACCTGCCAACACAGGAGACACGGTTCAATCCTTGGTCTGAGAAGATCCCACATCCTAAGGAACCACTAAGGCCGTGCACCACAACTGCTGAGCCCGGTGCTCTAGAGGAAGCCTGCGGGCCCTACAGCTTGTGTTCTGCACAGAGAGAAGCCATCACAATGAGGAGAGGAGTCCTTGCCTCACATCTAGACAGTAGCCTCACCTGTCACAACTAGAGAAAAGCCCACACATCAGTGAAGAGACAGCCCAGCCATAAATAAACAAAAACTTTAAAAAGTGATGGCTTTTAAAAAAAAAGAGTTCACTTTCTTTCCTTCGTTTTTATGCCCATTTTTTTTTTAATGCAGCACTAATGAGTACAAAAAGCCTGGAAATCATTTTGTACAAGTAACCATTTCATAAAAGATGTATGATACCATTCTCTGTGTGAGTTGTCTTTAATATATTTCATTTTTTGAAACACACAGTTGAGGATCCAACAAACAAAACAGTCTAAAATCCTCTTTCCCCAGAAAGAGAAAGATAAATATCGTATGCTAAAGCATAAATACGGAATTTAGAAAGCTGGTGCTGATGAATTTATTTGCAGGGAGAAACAGACAGAGAGAGCAGACTTATGGACATGGGTGGGGAGCAGAGGGTGAGATGTATGGAGAGAGTAACATGGAAACTTACATCACCACATGCAAAACAGACAGCCAATGGGAATTTGCTGTATGACTCAGGGAACCCAAACAGGGCCTCTGTAACAATGTGCAGGGTGAGATGGGGAGGAAGGTGGGAGGGAGGTTCAAGAGGGAGGGGACATTACGTATACCTATGGCTGATTCATGTTGACATTTGACAGAAAACAACAAAATTCTGTAAAGCAATTATACTTTGAAAAAAAGACATAATAATAAAAACCTCTTTTCTAAGCACACATAACAAAATACACTTTCTTTTAAGAGTAACATGTAGTAATATTTTACATACAAAAACAAATGCTTTCAGAACCTAACTTATTACACGAGTGTGAATGTATATTCATTACTAAAAACGAACTATGAGAAACAACTAGAAGAGCAAATAAATATAAAAATAATTATTTCGAGATACTGAATAATAGGCAGTAAAGGAGTACAAATAAGATAAATCCTATGATTGCTCTCAGATAACTGCCTGAATGCAGTTTCTACACAACAAATAACAAGGACAGATTGGAGTTCAGGAAGGCTAAGAAGGCTAAAATTTGCACTACAGAATGTTGGGAGGAGAATGCTGAGCAGAAAGAGTGAGTTCTGGAGAAATGAAGAAGCATACCCTTGAATCTCTGGCTCAAAAATGATGTAAGAATGAGTAGTGTAACATTCCATGAGGCTAGCAGAAGAAGCACTAGAAAGCATAAACCAAACAATTCCTTAAGTTCACACATGCTCACGTTCCCACCAGTCAGAGCAATACATGGGTCACTGAGTCATCAGCAGTGAAGTTCACATAACCACAGAATAAAGACTACTCTAAATTCATCCTGAAACTGAAAAAAAAGTACAAGTGTTAGTCGCTTAGTTGTGTTCAACTCTTTGCAATACCATGGACTGCAGCCTGCCAGGCTCCACTGTCCATGGAATTTTCTGGGCAAGAATACAGCACTAGGCTTCCATGCCCTCCTCCAGGGGATCTTCCCAATCCAGGAATTGAGTGCAGTCTCCGGTCCTGCAGGCAGAATTCCCCTTTAAACCATCTAAAAGTTACCAAACTAATTCCATCACCACATGCAAAACAGACAGCCAATGGGAATTTGCTGTATGACTCAGGGAACCCAAACAGGGCCTCTGTAACAATGTGCAGGGTGAGATGGGGAGGAAGGTGGGAGGGAGGTTCAAGAGGGAGGGGACATTACGTATACCTATGGCTGATTCATGTTGACATTTGACAGAAAACAACAAAATTCTGTAAAGCAATTATACTTTGAAAAAAAGACATAATAATAAAAACCTCTTTTCTAAGCACACATAACAAAATACACTTTCTTTTAAGAGTAACATGTAGTAATATTTTACATACAAAAACAAATGCTTTCAGAACCTAACTTATTACACGAGTGTGAATGTATATTCATTACTAAAAACGAACTATGAGAAACAACTAGAAGAGTAAATAAATATAAAAATAATTATTTCGAGATACTGAATAATAGGCAGTAAAGGAGTACAAATAAGATAAATCCTATGATTGCTCTCAGATAACTGCCTGAATGCAGTTTCTACACAACAAATAACAAGGACAGATTGGAGTTCAGGAAGGCTAAGAAGGCTAAAATTTGCACTACAGAATGTTGGGAGGAGAATGCTGAGCAGAAAGAGTGAGTTCTGGAGAAATGAAGAAGCATACCCTTGAATCTCTGGCTCAAAAATGATGTAAGAATGAGTAGTGTAACATTCCATGAGGCTAGCAGAAGAAGCACTAGAAAGCATAAACCAAACAATTCCTTAAGTTCACACATGCTCACGTTCCCACCAGTCAGAGCAATACATGGGTCACTGAGTCATCAGCAGTGAAGTTCACATAACCACAGAATAAAGACTACTCTAAATTCATCCTGAAACTGAAAAAAAAGTACAAGTGTTAGTCGCTTAGTTGTGTTCAACTCTTTGCAATACCATGGACTGCAGCCTGCCAGGCTCCACTGTCCATGGAATTTTCTGGGCAAGAATACAGCACTAGGCTTCCATGCCCTCCTCCAGGGGATCTTCCCAATCCAGGAATTGAGTGCAGTCTCCTGTACTGCAGGCAGATTCTTTACCATCTGAGTCACCAGGGAAGCCCCAAATTCATCCTAACAAAGTCTAAAAGCAAGTCTAAAAGTTACCAAACTAATTCCAAGTGTATTAGCTACATGACAGAATGAAGTCTATCGCTATTTAAAGAAATGTCCCCAAATCCAGCAATCAACAGTGTAAGATTCACAGTATCTGGCATCCAAATAAAAAACCACTAGGTAAACAAAGAGACAGGAAAAGATGACCTAGAAGTAGGAGAAAATTCAGTAAATTAAGATCCAGAAAAGATAAGTTTGTTAGAATTAGCAGACAAGAATATATTTTCAAAAAACTATACTAATCCTGTCCCACAAGCTTAAGAATACAGAGAAAAACCATACACACAATGGCGAAAGAAAGGAATACAGAAAAAAATCCAAATAGATTCCAGTGGTTAAAAGGACAATATCTAAGACGAAAAATTCAAAAGGTGAAAACAGCAAATAACAAACAAAGGAAAACATAAGTAAAACTGGAGAGACAATGGTAGAAATGATAAAAAATGAAGCACAGAGAGACAAAAACCTGGAAAGGAATGAAGAAGCTCAGTGATGTGTGGAACCATATCAAGTTATCTAACAGATTCTGAGTCCTAGAAGAGGAGAAGAATGAGACAGAGACATGGAAAAAATTAAAAAAAAAAAAAAAAACAGGGAAAAAGGCACAATGCATATAGAGACCCAACTACTCACTACTTTCAAGGAACATTTCAAATAGAAAGATAAAAATGGTATAGAAGTAAAGGGAGAGAAAAAAATACCATGCTAACACTGGTCAAAAGAAAATGAAATGGTGGTGATATTAGTTGGACCGTGAGAATATATTTAACGGCGCTGAACTGCATGCTTACAAATGGTTAAGATGGTAAATATCATGTTAGGTGTATTTCCCTACAAATTTTTTAAAAGGCTGAGGAAAAAGTAAGAAATGGAAATTTACACAGGTAGAAAAAAAAGAAAATGATAGTAGATAAGAGTAATAATATACAAAGCAAATTTTTAAAGAAAATAACAAAAATTATTTCATAATGAAAGAAGTGCTAATTTATGAAAATATCAATCCTAAATAACAAAGCTCCAAAATATAACCAGCATCTGATAGAACCGCAGAGGGAAATAAATAAGCCACATTTATATTTAGTGCATTCAATATATTTTTCTCTAAAATTAACAGAACAAATAGAAAAGCATGAAATTTAAAGAGGACATGAACAATTCTATCACTCAATTTAACTGACAGTTAAAGAACACTTTTCCCAGCAACACCAGAAGAAAAAAAATACCATTATTTTTAAGCATACACAAATCATTTATTAAGACAGACAATAGTCTACACGATAAAACTAGTCTCAATAAATTTTATAAGATTCATACAAAACGTGTTTCTAACTACAATGGAGTTCAAAAATAATAAACTTACTGTGAAATACCACTGAAGTAGTACTCCGAAATTAACAGCACCAAATAACTATATTTAAAAGAAAAAAAAAAGCCACCTTTTAGAGCAAACTAATCCCAAAAATTCATAGAAGAAAGAAAAACTAAAGATCCGAATAGAAATCAGCAGTTCACCACTTAACAAACAAATAAAGATAAAAACGTGATTATCTCAATAGACACAGAAGCATTTGAAAATATCCCACAATCATTCCTTACAAAAATTCTGAGCAAGGGCTTCCCTGGTGGTCCAGTGGGTAAAGAGTCCACCTTGCGGTGCAGGGGGCACTGGTGCAATCTCGGGCCCGGGAAGATCCCATGTGCCGTGGAGCGGCTGGACTGGTGTGTCCAACTGTGAGCCAGTGCTCTGGAGTGAATGCGCCCAGAGCTGGTGCTCTGCAGCAAAAGAGGCCACTGCAACGGGAGGCCCACACAGGCCAGGGAGTAGGGATGGATGAAAATTTAAAAACAGAAAAGAAACAACGTAAGAGGCCAAAATTTTTAAAACATTCTAAGCAAACTAGGAAAAGCAGAGAATGTCCTCTACCTGATAAAGAGGAGCCTGGTGGGCTATGAATCTATGAAAAACCTACAGATCACGTCACTCTCACTGGGAAGAGTGAACACTTCCACGCTAAGGTTGAAGAGTAAGACAAAGATGTCCTCTCTGACCACTTCTACTCACAATGTACTGGAAGTTCTAGTCAATGCAATAAGCAAGAAAAAGAAATAAAAAGCATTCAGATAGAAAACAGTTCTTATTCACAAATACCATGACCTAAGATCAGTATTCAAAAATCAATTCTATTTTCAGCAAATGAATACTAAATTTTTTAAAATTCCATTTACAATAGAATCAAAATTATGATAAATTTAGGGATAAATATGGCAACAGATATGCAACAATGTACAGCACTTTGCTTGGAGAAATTTTTTAAATCCTCATAAATGGGAGACATACCATGTTTTCCTTAAAGATTATTAAGGTATCAGTTGTCCCTCTATTGATCTACAGAGTTAATTTAATTGTTTGTCAAAATTACAGAGGTCTCTACTGTAGAAACGGTCAAACTGATACAAAATTCATATGAAAAGACAAGGACTTGGAAGACACAAAACGAAATTTAAAAAGAACAAAGCTGGAAGGCTAATATTTGATTTGAAAGCTTTTCAAAAGCTACACTGGACTATGGTATTGGTATCAAGGTAAATAAATACTAGATCAAAGGAATATGAAGGCCAGACACACACACAAAAAGATTATTTACAAAGGTGCAAAGGCAATTTGGGGGAGAATAGATAATCTTTTCAACAAATGGTGCTGGATCACTGGATAGCCACATGCACAAAAAATAAAATTTGATCCATGCCTCATGCCATCTATAAAAATTAACTTAAGGGACTTTCCTGGTGGTCCAGTGGCTAAGGCTCTGTGCTCCCAGTGCAGGGGGCCTGGGTCTGATCCCTGGTCAAGGAACTAGATCCCACATGCCATAACTAAGACCTGGTACTGCCAAATAAATACATAAATAAATATTTTTTTTTTAAAAAAAAGATGTTCTCCTATGTTTTCTTATTTTATAGTTACATGTTTTACATTAGCTCTAAAAGGAAAAAAAGGAGAAAATCCATGACCTTGGATTAGGCAAAGCTTTCTTAGCTAACCAATTGTATAGTCCATAAAAGAAAACATTTGACAGAATGGATTTCACCAAAATTAAAAACTGTTTTTAAAAAGACACCATTAGGGGCTTCCCCTGCCCCTGGTGGTCCAGTGGGTAAAGACACCGCCTTGCTGTGCAAGGGGCGCCGGTTCCATCCCTGGCCTGGGAAGATCCCACGTGCCGTGGAGCGGCTGGACCGATGTGTCCAATTACTGAGCGGAGCTCTGGCACGCATGCGCCCAGAGCCGGTGCTCTGTGACGACAGTGGCCACTGCGATGGGAGGCCCACAGGAGCCAAAGAACAAAAAACGGATGAAAATGGAGAAATGGAAGACCAGTGAAAGTGGCCCGCCCATCCCCCTCCCTCCCCACCCCACCCTCCAAAGGTTAAAAAAAAAAAAAAAAAAAGACACCATTAGAACAAAAAGCCACAGACAAAAAATATTTACAAAGTATATATCTGGGCTTGTATCCAAGAAATAGTCAAGAACTCTCAAAACTCAGTAAAAGAACAACTAATTCAAACCAAAAAAATGGGCAAAAGATGTGCATACTTTACCAACGAAGTTATACAGATGGCAAATCACATAAGAAACTACTTGGCAACATCAGTCACTAGAGAAATACAAAGTAAAACCATACTACTTCATATCTACTGACATGACAAAAATTTAAAGAACTGGCTACGCCCACTGCTGGCAAGAACGTAGAGCCAAGGGACCTCACGCATGCTACTGGGAATGTAAAATGACATAACCACTTTGAAAAGCAACTTGATCACTTTTTAAAAAGTTAAAACAGTACCATGTGTTCCAGGCAGTGTACTCTTAGCTACTTAACAAGAGACGAAAGCCTATAGGAAGAAAGCCTACAGGGCCATACAAGCAGACCACAGCAGCTTTACCTATGGGAGCCAAAACCTAGCAACAATACGGATAGCCACCAACAGGTGAATGGATGGTGGTAAATCCATACCTTAGAATACATGGCTGGCCAAAAAGGAGCAAATGACAGAGATATATAACAATACGATGAATCTCAAAGGAATGTCACTGAGTGGAAAAAACAAACAAAAGTGATTATGTTTTAGCATCTTTTAAAAACATAAACCTAAGACTATCCAGGGTATTATTTTTTAGGTACATTAAAGATCTACATGAAGAAAATAAACTGAAGCAGAATAGAAAAAAAAAAGCAGACAAATGTGAACATACCACATAATCTCATATTTATAAAACTCATAAATGCAAATTTGTCAGTAGTAACAGCAGTCAGATCAGTTACCGCCCCAAGGGACAAGGTCTGGGAAAGCGGGAAACAGACAACTTTGAGTTTGACGAATATGTTCTTTATCTTGATGCCAGTGATGTATATAAATGACAAAACGTACCAAATTTTACATGTTCATTATTTGCAGGTTACCGTATATCAATTATACCTCGAAAAAGCTGTTACAAAATGTTATTATAAGAGACTATAAGGGTTTATCTGAATTATATTTTATGGGTGTCACATTACATACAAACAGAGTATTTTACTATGTCTGTTTTTCTTTGTAAAAGGATTTTACTACATTGCAAAGCAGTTCAAACTTGTTTCAAAGTAATTACGGTTCCCTGAAGGAATAAAATTCATTTTCCTTAGGTGTGGTTCACTACAACAATCCCTCACTAAAGCAGAGGCAAACTTCACTCAAAGGAAAGTAAGCACGGCATTAATAAATGTAAAAATAAAGTTTATTCCTCATAAAGTCGGGAAATGCTAAGCTAAGAGACCCATACAATGGAAGAGACAAGAGTTTGTGGAAAATAATGACAGTCAGGCTGTGACTGCAAACCTGCCTCTTGAAATGTAGCAGTTTTCTAATATTAATTTTTGGCACCAGTGATAGACTGTGAACCCCAATCAGTCTCCAGTAGTCTGTGCTCTTTCCCAGTGTCTGGACATGCTTTCTCAGCAGAGGTCAAAGGTTCTGCCCTCCTCTCATGCTTCCCTACTTGCCCTGGGCCATGGTCAACAACTGATTCCTGTCCCGGGTCCCTCTTTGGCCTGGGTTTGGTGGGGTCAGTCTATCAGCTGCCACTTCCTTCTCTTTTTCACAGCCTCTTTCAGATTCATTCTTCATCATTCTCCCTATGGGCTTTTCATTCGCAGATTTTTAAATTTCACTTGATTCTCAAAACTTTTACTTTCATGAAAAATCTAAAATAAAGGTGGATACTTTTTTTTAACCCTAAGTGCCTCTTGGGGACATAACACAGGAAATGCAGAGTAGGAAGCTACCCTTGTCCCAGATACATCGACACCCTGGGTGATCCAACAACAGCTTCTCACGTCGGGGAAGGATTCTGTTCCCTAGGTGAAAGCCAACCAAGCACTATACCACCAAGGGTCCTTGTCCCCAGGCTGCAACTTTTTATATTTGAATGTCACCCACACAACTATTAGGCTTCAGTCAGCAGCTGTGCCTAGAACCAGACCCTCTCCATCTCTCTGGCAGCTGTTCACTCCAGACTTCATCCCACTCCAAGTGCCTCCCTGGTATCTGCTAGGACAGGGATAAGCCTCAAAAACACAGCAAGTGAACAAAGGCAGATACAAAAGACCACACGCTGTGTGGTGCCATGTATATGAGAAGTCCAGAATGGACAGATCATAGGCAGAGAATGTAAACTAGAAAGGATTTGGGGCTGGGGGAGGAGAGAAGGGAAAGCGACTTCAGGGATGGACAGGCTCGTTAAGGGAGATGATGAAGATATTGTGGAATCAGATGGCAGCAATGACTGTACAACTCTGAATACTCTCAAAACCACTGACTTGTACACTTTACAATGGTGAATGTTATATTATGTAAATTATACTTCAATTAAAAAAAAGATATCTAAAGAACTAAAACTGTACAAAAAGGCTGAAACCAAGGATTACGTTTGCTTGGTATAAGGTATTTAGGACCACTTCAGATAAAGTTTAAGTCTCTATGGGCTAAATGAATCTCTAAATTCAAAAGTTGAGTCATTTTCCTCTTTTACTCTGCAGAACAATTCGAAAACTAAAGATTTCCTTTAGGTGTTGTCTAATTCTTAGATCAACAGTAACAAATATATCAAGATACCTAAGCATTCATCTACCATTTACCAAGTTTCCTTCCTCTTGGGTTCTTAAGTCTATCTCGAACAACCCAACGCACCAGTACAGGAAAGAGCCATTTCAAATTACGCTATTAGACAAGGCAGTGACATTCGATGCATTTAATGTATTTCCCAGACACGATCTCAAATGCTTTCCATTTCCCAATCAACAGTACCGCTCTGTTCTAATAGATCTGGCCATCAGATGTAATTGGCCTTCAATTACATTTCATTCCAAATTAATCTTCATAAACGTAGCAAACCAAAGAAAAGACAGTGCTGTTTGCATTGCACTAATACGCCGGGCCTCTTACAGAGAATTCAGGGAGAACACCAGAGCCAGAGTTGACTGCGTAATTCCTAAGTGTGGGGATTTTATGGGAAATCACCTCCTGTGGGCAAGTTCCTTCCCCTCTCACAGAGGATGGGGGAGGTGACTCCTCTGGCGTCTGCATCTGTGTGAGGTCAGAATTCTCTCCAGTGACGTGCGATGGCAGGGCATGAGAGCTTACTCCAAATAAAAATAGTTTGAACAAATCATGACAGAACAATACTTCTTCACTTTAGAAATTCAAATACATGTCTGTTTTGAGGTTCCCTTAGCATGTCCATGTCTGTTATTTCTAAGCACTGGGAGAAATTCTTTCCTAGAGCGGCCAAGCAGCCCGTCCAGCTTCATTCCATACCTAAATGCTCCCTCTGGCCTTGCCACCTGCAGGTGGGAAACACAGCTGTGGCTCCCTTAATGATTTCACACCCCTGCCATTCCCTGTCATTTCCTAACAGACCTGAACGACTATCCAGGGCCCTAAAGCAACAACTTAAGAATTTCTCCTGGCCTGAAAATTAATGCAACCATTAAAGTTTCCAACTTAAATCAGGAATGAGCTTGCTTACTGCCCAAGATCTTGCCTCCCTGTCCAATTAGTCCAACACAACAGTGCAACACTGAAGAATAAAACTAAGGCTGATATACAAACTGTGGGACAATAAAGGAGATTCCAATCCTTCATTTGGCGAAGGAAAAAACTGGTTGAAGAGACATTATAAGAGAGAGAGAGAGAGAGTGTGTGTGTGTGTGTGCACGCGTTAGTATATACCACAAGTTTTACTAACATATGAAGGGTTTAAATACCATACAGCAAAATATATAAATATATATATATACCATACAGCAAAATGGTTTCCAAGGTTTTAGCACCACTGGAAACAACCTAGCTTACTCTCTAGCCACATCAACAGTTCAATCCTATGGATTTTCCAGGAAATCTGGGGCACGTTCTATGTTTAAACACATGAAGATGTCACATTTATGTACTGAATACCTACTAAGTAGAAGGCAAAACCAAGATTTTTTGTCTAGGGCATGTGATACAGAGGACCAGCGCCCCTGTTTCCCCAACTCATAGGCAAGTTCTTCTTGAGCAACTCATGCAAAAGGTTTGCAGTCTGTGATGAAAGCTGACATGGTCACCAGCCTCTCCTCTCTGTTTACACACTGTCGACCTGCACCACCTCCACCCTGGCCGTGAGTTTCCTCTCCCAGTTCTGTTCACCATGCAGCTACGAGAAGGTCCAAGCTCCCATACTGGTCAGGGTGCACCTGGAGGCTCTCAAAGGCAGCCTCTGTGGATGACAGTCAGAACTGGGGACGCTGGCAGGATTCGCCCACATCCCATCCTGTGGGCTTTATGCATATATAGTAAGAAAAGAAATTCATCACCTTCACTTTTCTCATTACACCAAATAAAGAGGAAGTAGGCTTTTCTCATGGCCTAGGCCGGTCCAGCTTCATTCCATACCTAAACCCGCGACCTGCAGGTGGGAAACACAGCTGTGGCTCCCTTAATGATTTCACACCCCTGCCATTCCCTGTCATTTCCTAACAGACCTGAACGACTATCCAGGGCCCTAAAGCAACAACTTAAGAATTTCTCCTGGCCTGAAAATTAATGCAACCATTAAAGTTTCCAACTTAAATCAGGAATGAGCTTGCTTACTGCCCAAGATCTTGCCTCCCTGTCCAATTAGTCCAACACAACAGTGCAACACTGAAGAATAAAACTAAGGCTGATATACAAACTGTGGGACAATAAAGGAGATTCCAATCCTTCATTTGGCGAAGGAAAAAACTGGTTGAAGAGACATTATAAGAGAGAGAGAGTGTGTGTGTGTGTGTGCGCGCGTTAGTATATACCACAAGTTTTACTAACATATGAAGGGTTTAAATACCATACAGCAAAATATATAAATATATATATATACCATACAGCAAAATGGTTTCCAAGGTTTTAGCACCACTGGAAACAACCTAGCTTACTCTCTAGCCACATCAACAGTTCAATCCTATGGATTTTCCAGGAAATCTGGGGCACGTTCTATGTTTAAACACATGAAGATGTCACATTTATGTACTGAATACCTACTAAGTAGAAGGCAAAACCAAGATTTTTTGTCTAGGGCATGTGATACAGAGGACCAGCGCCCTGTTTCCCCAACTCATAGGCAAGTTCTTCTTGAGCAACTCATGCAAAAGGTTTGCAGTCTGTGATGAAAGCTGACATGGTCACCAGCCTCTCCTCTCTGTTTACACACTGTCGACCTGCACCACCTCCACCCTGGCCGTGAGTTTCCTCTCCCAGTTCTGTTCACCATGCAGCTACGAGAAGGTCCAAGCTCCCATACTGGTCAGGGTGCACCTGGAGGCTCTCAAAGGCAGCCTCTGTGGATGACAGTCAGAACTGGGGACGCTGGCAGGGATTCGTCCACATCCCATCCTGTGGGCTTTATGCATATATAGTAAGAAAAGAAATTCATCACCTTCACTTTTCTCATTACACCAAATAAAAGAGGAAGTAGGCTCCTGTTCTGAATGTCCCACATTCAGATCCATCCAAACCACAGTGGATCCATTTCCTAAAACATCTGTATCCCAGTCCCAGCCGAGAGCTAAAAATGTAACAGGTGATCAAGAATTAATTTTTAAACAAACAAACAAAAAAAAAGAATTAATTTTCAAATTTTGGACGTAGTGGTTTGCCCCATTTCTTAAAGAAGCAGGCTTTCCAGAGCTATCTAAGTCTAGAACATAAAAGACCAACAAAAGGACTAGAACAGAGGGTTTTTTTAAAAAAAATTTCTATATTCATGACTTTTCAGATTGCAGTGATGCCATCTTTGACGAACAGAACTTTCTTCAATGGCACAAATGCTCTTTATCCATCTGGTCTTTCACGTGTTCCACAGCAGTGACTATTCTCAATGTGCCTATTGAGCACTTGAAACATAGTGCAATTAAGGAACTTAATTCTTTATTTTTATTTAACTGTAGTTAATTTTAAGTTAAATTGCCACATGTGGTGCATGGCTACATATGAGGACAGGTTTAGACAGACAGGATCCCTGATACACGAATGAGAACCATGGCAACGGACTTTGGTCCAAATCCTAACTCTGCCACTCCCGACCTAAGAACCTTGAGCAAGCTCTTCAAACTCTCTCATCATTCCCTAAATGTAAAGAAGCATGTTAGTGGGAGAAACATCACGAAGTGAGCAAAGCCCCTTTGCCATCAGGGTTACTTTCCTGCTGTTATTATTCATAAGCTCTCTGCTCTGCCCCGGACCTAATTTATGCCCCAGAGAAAACAAGCCACCAACCAAAGCCTGGAGTTTGCAGTCTGTGATGAAAGCTGACATGGTCACCAGCCTCTCCTCTCTGTTTACACACTGTCGACCTGCACCACCTCCACCCTGGCCGTGAGTTTCCTCTCCCAGTTCTGTTCACCATGCAGCTACGAGAAGGTCCAAGCTCCCATACTGGTCAGGGTGCACCTGGAGGCTCTCAAAGGCAGCCTCTGTGGATGACAGTCAGAACTGGGGACGCTGGCAGGGATTCGTCCACATCCCATCCTGTGGGCTTTATGCATATATAGTAAGAAAAGAAATTCATCACCTTCACTTTTCTCATTACACCAAATAAAAGAGGAAGTAGGCTCCTGTTCTGAATGTCCCACATTCAGATCCATCCAAACCACAGTGGATCCATTTCCTAAAACATCTGTATCCCAGTCCCAGCCGAGAGCTAAAAATGTAACAGGTGATCAAGAATTAATTTTTAAACAAACAAACAAAAAAAAAGAATTAATTTTCAAATTTTGGACGTAGTGGCTTTGCCCCATTTCTTAAAGAAGCAGGCTTTCCAGAGCTATCTAAGTCTAGAACATAAAAGACCAACAAAAGGACTAGAACAGAGGGTTTTTTTAAAAAAAATTTCTATATTCATGACTTTTCAGATTGCAGTGATGCCATCTTTGACGAACAGAACTTTCTTCAATGGCACAAATGCTCTTTATCCATCTGGTCTTTCACGTGTTCCACAGCAGTGACTATTCTCAATGTGCCTATTGAGCACTTGAAACATAGTGCAATTAAGGAACTTAATTCTTTATTTTTATTTAACTGTAGTTAATTTTAAGTTAAATTGCCACATGTGGTGCATGGCTACATATGAGGACAGGTTTAGACAGACAGGATCCCTGATACACGAATGAGAACCATGGCAACGGACTTTGGTCCAAATCCTAACTCTGCCACTCCCGACCTAAGAACCTTGAGCAAGCTCTTCAAACTCTCTCATCATTCCCTAAATGTAAAGAAGCATGTTAGTGGGAGAAACATCACGAAGTGAGCAAAGCCCCTTTGCCATCAGGGTTACTTTCCCTGCTGTTATTATTCATAAGCTCTCTGCTCTGCCCCCGGACCTAATTTATGCCCCCGCAGAGAAAACAAGCCACCAACCAAAGCCTGGAAGGGTCGATACCAAATTGCAAATGGCAATCTGTTCTTGAAAAATGGGGTTGAAAATTTCCATTTCTGTTTTACATGCATTTGTACTCCTTAAAAATTTTTTTCTTATGTAACAAATTTTCCTTTTACCAAAAAAAAAAGTACTTTTTAAGGTGCTGCTCCAAGCACTTGGCTTTTTCTTCTGGTATTCCTCAGGCAGGGATGGAGGCAAGACAGACACCTTTTAGCATGTGCAGGTAAAAGGGACAGAGGGGTAGAACGGGCAGCCAGTCTATAAGCCTCTGAGGCTGGCTGGATGCCAGCACCACGTGCACCTGAATGCCAAGGCTCCTACGTACAATGCAGTCCATCAAATTAACCAGGTTAGCGTCAGTGCCTGCAAGGCTGGAGGTTTCCTCATCCATTCCAGCCAAGGAAATAAGACCTCCTGTGGTCACAAGCTAAATTATCAGCAGGTAGTTCTCTTTTATAAATTTATCTGTGATAGAGGTAAATGATAACCTTTACACACTGCAAATTACACATTTCTGGAAGACAATTTGACAAAACATGTACTTAAAAATATGCGTTACTTTTTGATCCAGTAATTAGTGATAATTTAAGTGAAAATGTCTATAAAAAGTGACTGTTTGACATTTTACAAAATAAATGATGGAAGCAATCTAAATATTCAATAGATAGCTGCCTAATTATTACCTATTTATATCATGAAATACTATGTAGCCCTGAAAATGTAGATGAATTCTGAAACAGAAAGATGTTCAAAATGTTATAAAGTAATATGTAGAATAACATTTGTTGAAATAACTTCATAGACATTTGTGTGTGCTTATGTACAGGAAGAATATTTAGAAGAACAAAAATTGAAAGGTTTTATAAATGCCTTTTACTGCAGAGTAGGAACATTTTAAATGTTCTTCCTATGATATGTACACACACACACACACACACACACACACACACACAGAGCTTTCCTGGTGGCTCAGCAGTAAAGAGTCCCCCTGCAAGGCAAGAGCCACAGGATATACAGGTTCTATCCCTGGGTCAGGAAGATCCCCTAGAGGAGGAAATGGCAACCCACTCCAGTATCTTTGCCTGAAAAAAAATCCCATGGACAGAGTATGGCAGGCCACAGTCCAAAGGGTGGCAAAGAATCAGACACAACTGAGCACCCATAATACATACATGGTGTTAAATCATATAAAGAAAAAAAAATAAGTAAAAGGCTGCCACTGGTGTCAGTTTTATAGATGAGTTCTGGAAAACTATTAAGGACTGACACGATTTGAATCCTATCAAAGCCCCTCAAAAGTGGGAATTCTCAAAATCTATTTTATTGGACTAGCATTAAAAAAAAATACTAAAGAAAAGTCTAATTTATGAAGACATAAAATCATTTAAAATAGCAAATTAAATTCAGAAATATATTAGAATAGGGATTAATGCTAATAATTCAAAACTACTTTAATAGGACTATAAAGAGAAAGAAATAAAGTAGCACATAAGTCAAAGTTGGACAAATCATTATCTCAATGTATATATGTATTGACTATTCCTGATCTTAAAAAAAATAATAACTCTAATAGGAGGAGAAATATTTTTTATGTAACTTAAAAAAAAAACAAAAAACCTTCCTCAAACTCCCAAGAGTAAAGCACTAAAGATATTCTCACTACAGTGGCTATCACAGGATGCTGTACAGGAAAGCCCAGCAAACAAAACTAAGGCAAGAATTAAAATGAAAGAAGCAATCTAAATATTCAATAGATAGCTGCCTAATTATTACCTATTTATATCATGAAATACTATGTAGCCCTGAAAATGTAGATGAATTCTGAAACAGAAAGATGTTCAAAATGTTATAAAGTAATATGTAGAATAACATTTGTTGAAATAACTTCATAGACATTTGTGTGTGCTTATGTACAGGAAGAATATTTAGAAGAACAAAAATTGAAAGGTTTTATAAATGCCTTTTACTGCAGAGTAGGAACATTTTAAATGTTCTTCCTATGATATGTACACACACACACACACACACACACACACACACACACACACACAGAGCTTTCCTGGTGGCTCAGCAGTAAAGAGTCCCCCTGCAAGGCAAGAGCCACAGGATATACAGGTTCTATCCCTGGGTCAGGAAGACCCCCTAGAGGAGGAAATGGCAACCCACTCCAGTATCTTTGCCTGAAAAAAAATCCCATGGACAGAGTATGGCAGGCCACAGTCCAAAGGGTGGCAAAGAATCAGACACAACTGAGCACCCATAATACATACATGGTGTTAAATCATATAAAGAAAAAAAAATAAGTAAAAGGCTGCCACTGGTGTCAGTTTTATAGATGAGTTCTGGAAAACTATTAAGGACTGACACGATTTGAATCCTATCAAAGCCCCTCAAAAGTGGGAATTCTCAAAATCTATTTTATTGGACTAGCATTAAAAAAAATACTAAAGAAAAGTCTAATTTATGAAGACATAAAATCATTTAAAATAGCAAATTAAATTCAGAAATATATTAGAATAGGGATTAATGCTAATAATTCAAAACTACTTTAATAGGACTATAAAGAGAAAGAAATAAAGTAGCACATAAGTCAAAGTTGGACAAATCATTATCTCAATGTATATATGTATTGACTATTCCTGATCTTAAAAAAAATAATAACTCTAATAGGAGGAGAAATATTTTTTATGTAACTTAAAAAAAAAACAAAAAACCTTCCTCAAACTCCCAAGAGTAAAGCACTAAAGATATTCTCACTACAGTGGCTATCACAGGATGCTGTACAGGAAAGCCCAGCAAACAAAACTAAGGCAAGAATTAAAATGAAAGAAGCAAATTCTAGAAAGGAGGGAGACAAAATTATTACTATTTAGTAATAATATGATTGCTTTTCTTAAAAAAGACAAGAGAAACAACTGAAAAATTCTATCACAATGGAATTAAGAAAGTTAAGAAACAGCCCACAGATACTGAGTATGTACCATAGTACATCCTGAGGTAGATGCTAGGGATACAGCAGAGAATAAAACAAGAGATCTCACGTGCCTTTTTGAATTTAACAGAGAATAAAGTACAAATAGAAGTTCCCCATACTCTTTTCCTGTGTTCATGAGCAGAACAAGTACAGACGACATCAGTTCCCATTTTCAGGCAATTCAGAAAATGGGTTTTGGAAACCCACTTATAAATGTACAAAATCAACAGCTCTTCTATAATCAGCAAACATCAGTTACAAGATATAATTTAAGAACAGAAATCAAAAAAAAATTTGCTACAGAAGTCAAAAACAAAATATAAAATATCCAGAAATAAACTTAACAGGAAACGTGTAGGACCTATATAAATAAAAGTACAAGCTTTCACTTACGGAGGTAAAAAAGGAGAAAGCATTTTTTCAAGTGGGAGGAGGCCTACCATGCTGTGTTCCTGGATTGTAAAAGTATAAATTTCCCCCAAATTAAATCTATATATTTAGTGCAATCACATTTAAAATACCGGTGGGATTTTTCTTGAGAAGTTGACAAAACGATTTTAAATTTCATTTGAAGAATGTGTGAGAGTGCTCAATTTTTTTTCTTTCAGAGAAAACACGAAATGAACTGCTCCAAAAGAGAAGTCATGACATCATCCACACAGTTTCTGACACAAGTGGGCTGAGAACTTGGCTCCGCTTTGCACACAGCTCCATAGGCTGGTGTGTTTTTTGTTTTGTTTTTAAATTTTGGGGGGGGGCCTCTTTTTTATTGGTCTTTCATTTATTTATTTTCATCTATTTGTTCGGCCATAAGTATTGACTTAAAAAAACTCTAATAGGAGGAGAAATATTTTTATGTAACTTAAAAACAAAAAACCTTCCTCAAACTCCCAAGAGTAAAGCACTAAAGATATTCTCACTACAGTGGCTATCACAGGATGCTGTACAGGAAAGCCCAGCAAACAAAACTAAGGCAAGAATTAAAATGAAAGAAGCAAATTCTAGAAAGGAGGGAGACAAAATTATTACTATTTAGTAATAATATGATTGCTTTTCTTAAAAAAGACAAGAGAAACAACTGAAAAATTCTATCACAATGGAATTAAGAAAGTTAAGAAACAGCCCACAGATACTGAGTATGTACCATAGTACATCCTGAGGTAGATGCTAGGGATACAGCAGAGAATAAAACAAGAGATCTCACGTGCCTTTTTGAATTTAACAGAGAATAAAGTACAAATAGAAGTTCCCCATACTCTTTTCCTGTGTTCATGAGCAGAACAAGTACAGACGACATCAGTTCCCATTTTCAGGCAATTCAGAAAATGGGTTTTGGAAACCCACTTATAAATGTACAAAATCAACAGCTCTTCTATAATCAGCAAACATCAGTTACAAGATATAATTTAAGAACAGAAATCAAAAAATTTGCTACAGAAGTCAAAAACAAAATATAAAATATCCAGAAATAAACTTAACGGGAAAAGCGTGTAGGACCTATATAAATAAAAGTACAAGCTTTCACTTACGGAGGTAAAAAGGAGAAAGCATTTTTCAAGTGGGAGGAGGCCTACCATGCTGTGTTCCTGGATTGTAAAAGTATAAATTTCCCCCAAATTAAATCTATATATTTAGTGCAATCACATTTAAAATACCGGTGGGATTTTTCTTGAGAAGTTGACAAAACGATTTTAAATTTCATTTGAAGAATGTGTGAGAGTGCTCAATTTTTTTTCTTTCAGAGAAAACACGAAATGAACTGCTCCAAAAGAGAAGTCATGACATCATCCACACAGTTTCTGACACAAGTGGGCTGAGAACTTGGCTCCGCTTTGCACACAGCTCCATAGGCTGGTGTGTTTTTTGTTTTGTTTTTAAATTTTTGGGGGGGGCCTCTTTTTTATTGGTCTTTCATTTATTTATTTTCATCTATCTTCGTTCCTTGGCCTGTGTGGGCCTCACATTGCAGTGGCCTCCCTCATTGCAGAGCATGGGCTCTGGGCACATGCGCTCCAGAGTGCTGGCTCATAATTGAACACACCAGTCCAGCTGCTCCGCGGCCTGTAGGATCTTCCCCGGCCAGGGACGGAACCAGCGCCCCTTGCACTGCAAGGCGGACTCTTTACCCACTGGACCACCAGGGAAGTCTCCAGGCTGGTGTGTTTTATACGCAGCCAGAGTACTGCTTTATCTCTAGACAACCCTTCGTGGCAGAACAGCTGCTCTTAAAAGGGGGCCTCAGAAGCCAGATGTGTGCAAAGCCACTGATATGTATGAGAGAGTTCTGCCAGCACAAAGAATGGACTTCCAAAAGGAAAGATTCAATGGACACAGAAATTCAAGTCAATGCCTTGTAAAAGGGGTGTGGCTGCTGTTTAGTCCCTAAGTCCTATGCCACTCTTCTGTGACCTCCCTGGACTGTAGCCCACCAGGCTCCTCTCTCCATGAGGGTGGGGGAAATCTGGTGAATGTATTTTCTGGGTCTTCATGCTCAATATTAAAGATTCCCAAGAAACACAAAAAGTGAGCAATTGATTAAAGTCTTTATTGGCTATGGTAAGATTATAAGGAAAAATTTAATTTCCTCGCTCAACAAACACTATGTATTTGGATTCCTATGAAAACCTAAAATCGAATTAATAACCCTTAGTAGTTACATTCATATCTCCTTTCATTTTTAGTAGCATTTTTACAATATAATTCATTTACTCACTCCTTTCCCAAGCATTACCTCCTCCCAGTGCTTTCCAACTGGATGGAATTTCAGTACACTTGATCAAGAGTAAGAGGTCAGGCCTGTTTTACAGATACAGATAAGAAGCTTTCAGAGCCTGAAGAACGTGTCATAGATTACAAAGCAAGTGAGCTGCAGCTGAGACTGGGACAGAGCTTTCAATTTCTGGGTCTGAAATAGGGCCCCTCCCAACCCTCTCCCCTGCACCCCTTGTTTCCACAGTCACAGAGCTAAAGAAGTCCAGAGTACCATAAAGTTACGAGTGTCTCTCCTCCTGTGCAGACAGCTGTATTCTGTTCTGAACCTACAGGCTGCATGCCCAAGCCTGACCAAACAGCAGTCTTTAAATTTTTAATATTGACTTTTCCAAGAGGGACTCATGATAATAACTAACACATGCTGCACTCACTGTGTGCCAGACCCTGTTCTAAGCACTTCAAAGACACTCATGTACATCTGTACAGCACTCCTTTATGAAGCAGACCAGTACAACCACCCCCCAAATTAGAAATGAAGAAACTGAGGCAGAGAGAGGCTGCCTAACTTCCCCAAGATCTCAGGGGCTCTGCCAGGGCCTGCGCTTTCGATCTGGGCGTCAGGTTGCCAAGAGTCACGTCTGCTAACAGATTTCCATCTCTCTGCACACCCCGAAGCCAGCGAACAGCAGTCTCTGGGGTGTTAAAAGATGCATATGATAACCCAACCTAAATTACCTGTGATAAGGCTTAATTAATACAAATTACAAAGCATAGCTAATGGCTGTTGCTCTACTCTCTCCTCTAATGAGGCATATAAAAATATTCACGTAAGTCCTCACTGTACTTTTTACATAGCTGAAAATATTCTTGTAAAATGTTTGGAATTATTCAAAATATAAAAATTTAGCTCCAAATAAAGTCAGCCACTCTGTGTGAAATACTAGCCCACTGTGACCACCCCTCTCTGAAAGGCTAGGATGGTCCTAAGCACAGCCTGATTTGTCCTGTTTGTGTATATTCATCTTGTTAACCAAAATACAAACTTCCTGAGAGCAGGGGCCACCTCAGAACCTTACAAAATACTCTGTTGATGGCCAAGGATAAAGTGCAACAAACTTGGGGTGGGGAGCAAAGAAATCAAGATTTAAGTCATCTTGTTAACCAAATACAAACCCCATCCTGAAGAACGTGTCATAGATTACAAAGCAAGTGAGCTGCAGCTGAGACTGGGACAGAGCTTTCAATTTCTGGGTCTGAAATAGGGCCCCTCCCAACCCTCTCCCCCGCACCCCTTGTTTCCACAGTCACAGAGCTAAAGAAGTCCAGAGTACCATAAAGTTACGAGTGTCTCTCCTCCTGTGCAGACAGCTGTATTCTGTTCTGAACCTACAGGCTGCATGCCCAAGCCTGACCAAACAGCAGTCTTTAAATTTTTAATATTGACTTTTCCAAGAGGGACTCATGATAATAACTAACACATGCTGCACTCACTGTGTGCCAGACCCTGTTCTAAGCACTTCAAAGATACTCATGTACATCTGTACAGCACTCCTTTATGAAGCAGACCAGTACAACCACCCCCCAAATTAGAAATGAAGAAACTGAGGCAGAGAGGCTGCCTAACTTCCCCAAGATCTCAGGGGCTCTGCCAGGGCCTGCGCTTTCGATCTGGGCGTCAGGTTGCCAAGAGTCACGTCTGCTAACAGATTTCCATCTCTCTGCACACCCCGAAGCCAGCGAACAGCAGTCTCTGGGGTGTTAAAAGATGCATATGATAACCCAACCTAAATTACCTGTGATAAGGCTTAATTAATACAAATTACAAAGCATAGCTAATGGCTGTTGCTCTACTCTCTCCTCTAATGAGGCATATAAAAATATTCACGTAAGTCCTCACTGTACTTTTTACATAGCTGAAAATATTCTTGTAAAATGTTTGGAATTATTCAAAATATAAAAATTTAGCTCCAAATAAAGTCAGCCACTCTGTGTGAAATACTAGCCCACTGTGACCACCCCTCTCTGAAAGGCTAGGATGGTCCTAAGCACAGCCTGATTTGTCCTGTTTGTGTATATTCATCTTGTTAACCAAAATACAAACTTCCTGAGAGCAGGGGCCACCTCAGAACCTTACAAAATACTCTGTTGATGGCCAAGGATAAAGTGCAACAAACTTGGGGTGGGGAGCAAAGAAATCAAAAGATTTAAGTCCTGTAACTAACATCTCAGATAGTCACAGTTTATCATTTTGACAAATTCCCACTACTACCAATTTCTCTCCTTCATCACACTGACAGAACACTTACCAGGTACCAGGAACTACAATGAGTGCACTATTCAAACTAAGCCAGGTAAGTCACACAACTGTCGTAGGACACTGGGCCCATATATAATCATTTCCATTTTACAGATATGGAAACTGAGGCTTAGAAAAATAAAGCAACTTATCCAAGGTTCCACCACTAGTCAGGGATGATGTTAGGATTCAAACCCAGTCTCTCTGCTTCCAGAGACTCAACTCTGAACTACCTGTCTCCCTAACCATTCCACCCCTTACCTCCAGCCTGGCTCCCCATCGGCTTAAGTGAGACCATCAGAAGGTTTTCTTCCTACAGCTCAGGCCTCCTTAAGATCTCATCTCCTAACGCACACGTCAGTGTAAAATATTATCAGTTTTTTAATGAAGGCAATAGAAAGAACAACTCTGTAAGACTCACACTGCTAAGAGGGTCTTGGCTCTCATATGATTCAGCGTGTTGCTTTGAAGCTTCTGATCTCAGCCTCAGTGAGAGTCTGTTCAACAGCTTGTTTCAAAGACACTACAAACTGTATAGCTGATAAGACTTCTGTATTAAGCAAGTTGCCTAAGCTCTGCTTCACTGAAATGCTTATGGATGTTTACAAATAATTTCATTCTGGCTCTGTTTATATCCTGTTTCCATTTTTTCACCTATTTCTAATTTATATTTCCTTATGTAGAATGAGAACATCTTTAAACTGTTTTGAGGACAAGACAGGATGAAATTAAGGTGCTGAGGGGATGGGTAGCTCGTTTTGGACAACCGAGGCAGACTAACTGGGAGACGGGAGTTACAGTTCTAACCAGAGGAAAACACTGATGACCCATGGACTCTACCCACTCAACAGGCTTATTTTTACGTTCTAGACAGTAATTTTGTTTAATGAGATGGCAACATTTAAAATCCAAGAGATGTCACATGCTTATCTGACTCCTTGTTTTTCTTGAAAAACTGGAAGCTCTGGAAGTCCTCAGTCGGCTCTCCACATATGACAACACTGTAAGTTCAACCAAGCCCTCAGCGGACCGAGTCCCCACCCAGGCGGTGCCACAAACTTAAAACCACCTGCTGTGGCATCTGACGTCTGCCGCAGCCCCGGACTAAATCAACAGCAACCCAATTCCTGATAGAGAACTCTGCTACTATAATTATTAGGCAGGATTTTCCAGCTGCTGGCGGAACCTCAGAGCATACTGTCTTTTATCTCCTCTTATCTCAAAAAGGTGCGGGTTATTTAGAAATCTGGGTGGAAAGAGGGCAAAAAGGGACTAGATAAAGGCATCTGTTCACACAACCTCTAAAGCCAGGGTGCATCCTTGAGCTGTTGGCACTAATTCCCGGGTTTAAGTTCCTTTGTCAGACTCCATTCCCTACCCAAACCCCATTTACTGTTCTGTTGTCCCCAAGAAAACACAGACTAAGGCTAATAGCAAAACTGGCACCACCAAGTCACCACTCTCCCAGGGCTGCTACCACACCAACACGCTCTTCCTTGACTGCCCACCTGGAGGCGCCATGAACACAACAATCTACACTTCTTAAGGTGAAAACAAATCCAGGCCCCTTCTTGAAAAACAATGCTGCAGCCATTGTTCAATCCACAGGCGTCTGGAAGGTTCACGTAGAAAAGTCAAAAAATTTCCCCTCGCAGCCAGTTCCTGGAAGGAAGCCGGTGCCCAGGAGTTCAGCCACTCCTCAGACCAGAGAAAACAAAGGCGATGCCGGGCTCTGTTCTCCAGAATGGCTACAGCATTCTAGAATAGGAAGCAGGATCCTGAGGCTGCAGGAGCCTTATTAATACAGCTGTTGGGCTTTCTGGGCAGGGTCTGATCAGAAAAGCCTTCCACTTTGCACCTCTGAGGAAGGGTGGTGGGTGTTTTGTCAAATTCTGATCAAGAACCAACCATGAAAATGGTTGACTTCTTAAAAAGGATTGTGGGTGTATAAGTTACTTCTCAGCTCACTCCCCTAACCCCCGCTAGAGTCCCACGTTCTAGACAGTAATTTTGTTTAATGAGATGGCAACTTTTCTGGAAGTTTTTCTTGAAACTGGAAGCTCTGGAAGTCCTCAGTCGGCTCTCCACATATGACAACACTGTAAGTTCAACCAAGCCCTCAGCGGACCGAGTCCCCACCCAGGCGGTGCCACAAACTTAAAACCACCTGCTGTGGCATCTGACGTCTGCCGCAGCCCCGGACTAAATCAACAGCAACCCAATTCCTGATAGAGAACTCTGCTACTATAATTATTAGGCAGGATTTTCCAGCTGCTGGCGGAACCTCAGAGCATACTGTCTTTTATCTCCTCTTATCTCAAAAAGGTGCGGGTTATTTAGAAATCTGGGTGGAAAGAGGGCAAAAAGGGACTAGATAAAGGCATCTGTTCACACAACCTCTAAAGCCAGGGTGCATCCTTGAGCTGTTGGCACTAATTCCCGGGTTTAAGTTCCTTTGTCAGACTCCATTCCCTACCCAAACCCCATTTACTGTTCTGTTGTCCCCAAGAAAACACAGACTAAGGCTAATAGCAAAACTGGCACCACCAAGTCACCACTCTCCCAGGGCTGCTACCACACCAACACGCTCTTCCTTGACTGCCCACCTGGAGGCGCCATGAACACAACAATCTACACTTCTTAAGGTGAAAACAAATCCAGGTCCCTTCTTGAAAAACAATGCTGCAGCCATTGTTCAATCCACAGGCGTCTGGAAGGTTCACGTAGAAAAGTCAAAAAATTTCCCCTCGCAGCCAGTTCCTGGAAGGAAGCCGGTGCCCAGGAGTTCAGCCACTCCTCAGACCAGAGAAAACAAAGGCGATGCCGGGCTCTGTTCTCCAGAATGGCTACAGCATTCTAGAATAGGAAGCAGGATCCTGAGGCTGCAGGAGCCTTATTAATACAGCTGTTGGGCTTTCTGGGCAGGGTCTGATCAGAAAAGCCTTCCACTTTGCACCTCTGAGGAAGGGTGGTGGGTGTTTTGTCAAATTCTGATCAAGAACCAACCATGAAAATGGTTGACTTCTTAAAAAGGATTGTGGGTGTATAAGTTACTTCTCAGCTCACTCCCCTAACCGCTGTCCCAGTTCTTTGGAAACTAGAGCCTCCACCACTGGCAAGAGCAGTCCCTGGGAGCCTAGTGATAATAGTGGTGTCACCGTACATGTGGAAAGTTACTCCTGACACTGTACAACCACAACTGTTGAGATTTTCCCTTTTTCTTGAATTATTTTACAAGTAAAGCATAGGCAGTTAAATTTTTCCAAACAGAACTAGACAGTAATAAATGCTAAGTGTCTCGGGCTCATATTGCCCATGTCTACTCCCTTCCATTATTTCTCTTCTTACAGTCCTGCTGTGGTTATCAGCTTAACTAAATAACAGGCGTACATCTCTTCTTGATTTGTCAACCTCAGACAAAATCTACTGACTGACTTACTGCCTGCCTTCCTCCTATCCACCTCATTCACACTTCCTTCACCTCTAATTCTTCCCTAGCTTTCTTGATTGTACTATTTTTAGTTCTTCATTTGGTTAGTTGCCACTTGCTTCAATGCCCTTATGCAGTACTTCTGGACATCCCACCATGGAAGAGATGGAAATTAGCACCCACCATAGCCTCGATTACTGCTCCTCCCTCCTCCCCTCTAGCCACAGTCTTTGTCAGCTCTTCCACTTTTTTTCCACTGTTGGGTTTGTAAACCTTGGACTATTTTTCTCTGTCCTTATATTACAGCTTCTTTGTCTTATGTGGAGATGAACCAACAATCTACTTAGCTATATTTACAACACTGATTATATAAATGCTACTTCCTGCAGAACCAATAGCAATACACTGACTCATGAAGAGGGAAACAAGGGAACAGGTCAGTGAACCTGGCTAGACCTCAGGGTCAAACAAGTTCTCTTTTCTTATATTCCAGTAAGCACTCAAAATTATACCACAGTTTAATTCGCTTTTCTTTTCTCATTTTTTAAACCATATGAAATAACTATTTGATCATCCATCTGTCCTAGTCAATATTTGTGTCCGTGTGTGTGTGTGTGTGTGTTTAAATCAAAACTACCTTAGGGGGCTTCCCCTGGTGGTCCAGTGGGTAAGGACACCACCTTGCAGTGCAAGGGGCGCCAGTTCCATCCCTGGCCTGGGAAGATCCCATGTGCCGCAAAGCGGCCGGACTGATGTGTCCAATTACCGAGTCGGAGCTCTGGAGTGCATGCGCCCAGAGCCAGTGCTCTGCGACAACAGAGGCCACCACGATGGGAGGCCCACACCACGGGCCAAAGAACAAAGATGGATGAAAATAGACAAATGAAAGACCCGCCTGCTCCCCTCCCTCCCCACCCCACCCCTCAAAAGATAAATTTTAAAAAAAACTATCTTAGGGACTTCCTGATGGTCCAGTGGCTAAGACTCCATGCTCTCAATGCAGGTGGTCCAGGTTTGATCCCTGGTCAAGGAACTAGATCCCACATGCCGCAACTAAGAGTTCGCATGGTTAACCAAAGATCCTAGAGTGAAACAACTAAAACTCAGTGCAATTTTTTAAAAAAGGCAAACAAACAAAATCCACCACTGCCTCCCCACCAAAAGATACCTAACTTCTTATGACCTCAATACTATTCAGTGTTCATCCTTTCTAATAAGAGAAGTACACATTACTGCAAACACACACAAGGGAACAGTTATTGAGTGAAATAATTAAGCCAATAAAGAGCACCCTTGAGGCCCAAAGACTCCAAGGTACATGTCCAAGGGGAGAGATAACACCAGGTGAAGAGATGACTCACTTAGCACGGCTACTTTGCCTTTTTTTTTCCCCTCTGTGTGAAGGTTAGCTTATGTGATTCAGATTCTTGGCTACCTAATTTTTTTTTTTTTATTGGCTTTGAAAAAAACAAAGAAAACCTCCAGGGTCAAAAACAAGGAACAGGTCAGTGAACCTGGCTAGACCTCAGGGTCAAACAAGTTCTCTTTTCTTATATTCCAGTAAGCACTCAAAATTATACCACAGTTTAATTCGCTTTTCTTTTCTCATTTTTAAACCATATGAAATAACTATTTGATCATCCATCTGTCCTAGTCAATATTTGTGTCCGTGTGTGTGTGTGTGTGTGTTTAAATCAAAACTACCTTAGGGGGCTTCCCCTGGTGGTCCAGTGGGTAAGGACACCACCTTGCAGTGCAAGGGGCGCCAGTTCCATCCCTGGCCTGGGAAGATCCCATGTGCCGCAAAGCGGCCGGACTGATGTGTCCAATTACCGAGTCGGAGCTCTGGAGTGCATGCGCCCAGAGCCAGTGCTCTGCGACAACAGAGGCCACCACGATGGGAGGCCCACACCACGGGCCAAAGAACAAAGATGGATGAAAATAGACAAATGAAAGACCCGCCTGCTCCCCTCCCTCCCCACCCCACCCCTCAAAGGATAATTTTTAAAAAAAACTATCTTAGGGACTTCCTGATGGTCCAGTGGCTAAGACTCCATGCTCTCAATGCAGGTGGTCCAGGTTTGATCCCTGGTCAAGGAACTAGATCCCACATGCCGCAACTAAGAGTTCGCATGGTTAACCAAAGATCCTAGAGTGAAACAACTAAAACTCAGTGCAATTTTTTAAAAAAGGCAAACAAACAAAATCCACCACTGCCTCCCCACCAAAAGATACCTAACTTCTTATGACCTCAATACTATTCAGTGTTCATCCTTTCTAATAAGAGAAGTACACATTACTGCAAACACACACAAGGGAACAGTTATTGAGTGAAATAATTAAGCCAATAAAGAGCACCCTTGAGGCCCAAAGACTCCAAGGTACATGTCCAAGGGGAGAGATAACACCAGGTGAAGAGATGACTCACTTAGCACGGCTACTTTGCCTTTTTTTTTCCCCTCTGTGTGAAGGTTAGCTTATGTGATTCAGATTCTTGGCTACCTAATTTTTTTTTGTTTATTGGCTTTGAAAAAAACAAAAAGAAACAAAAAAAACCACATAACCAAACAATAAAAGACATGCATAATCTTAAATTATGTACTTAGTAACATTACAAAACAGAAAATAGGCCATAATGTCTAGCAGAGAGAGAATTGCTTCTTTTAGAAGACAAAACAATTTCTGAAACAGGTAAAAGTTACAGGAGAAGCAATGTTGCACAGTAAAAAGAAAACAGGGACTTAGGGGTAAGACAAAGCTGGGTTTAAATCCTAGATAAAGACTTTCCCTGTAGTTCTGGGACATTTACTAAAGCTCTCTGAACCTCTTGATTCCAAATCTATGGACAGGCCTAACATACTTCTTTCTCAAGGGTACTATGAAGATAAAACAGGATGACGTGTATAATTCAACCAGGAGAGTCCCTGAGTTTGCTAATCAGTGCTTATTAGCACTATATCTTACATGTCCAGGAGCAACTACCTCCCATATCAGCTATAATGTATGAGACTGAGCATCAAATTATATTTATTAAGCTCCCAGGAAGAAATAGGAGTGAGGTGGCAGGCAACTAATATTAAGAACCAAGTCATAAAAGTAAATGAAACGTACAAAATTAAGACGAGATACACAATACTAGACAAAAAAATATTACTGTAAAATTATTTTGCAATTAGATTCTCTGGGAGAATATTTTTCAAGAACCATCTTTGATTATAATTCTGAACTAGACCTTAGTACATGACAATGTTTCCATAAACAGCATATATACCTTATGCCTCAGGCAATTAAGAAGTCACCCCAAAATACACTTTACTAGTAGAAAGAAAAAAAAAATCCACAATTCACAATTTAACCAAATGTATGCTTTCAAAAGAGAGAGAGAAAGGCTTTGTATGAATCACTCTTTAAGTTGATTATAAAATTATGAATTCTCCAACTCTGGATGATGAATACTCCCACACATTGTACATATGTAAGAATCATGCACAGAAATGTGGTGTCACTAAAACTTCTCCAAAACCATGGCCATATTTCAAGCTCCACCTCTCACAGTTATATAGATTTTAGATCTGGAATCTAAAGTCTTTTCTTTAATTTGCTTGCACTTGCTTAATCCATGCTATATCAGTGATGTAAACTTGAAATGATTTCAAGCCAAAATCATATTACTAGACTCCTACATACTTACAAAAATAGCTTTCATTTGAAAGTGAGTGGTGAGGTGTTAGGATCTGGACCACCATCTACATGCATGAACTTTTCCATATTTAATTATGTTAGTATATAGTATTATTAGCAAGCCTTTTATTATTTCTTGGCCTTTCACTGTTTCTCCATAAGGTTACTGTTAAATCTACTTTGCATTCTTCCTCACTGCCAATGTTCTGCCACGTAACTGGGTTTCTTTTAGTCAGTCAAGACAGAAGAAAAATGAGGAATACTTAAAATATTCTCCCTTTTAATCATCAAAAGAAAGGAAGAAAGAAAATAAAGATATCTCGTGTTCATGAAGGTGATATGTTCAGTTATTTCAGAAATTCACCTCAACCTGGACCTTCTTTGTACTTCTTCTGTAGAAGGCAACTGACAAGATGCTGTCCTACTGGAAGACACCAGCCAGGAACCTCCGTGAAGGAGGCGGGAGGGCCACTGGACCCCGGGGCAAGTCAGAACAAGGTAGATGGAAATGAAGAGGCCCCAAAACTACACTTACTGTGAATCAAGTAAATTCATGAGGGGTTTTCCATTCTTAGGTTTGTATATTCAATTTCACAGCCAACTCAAAGCCTAGACAGAGGTGGTTTTACAATACTCCTCCCTTTAGCCAATCTCATCTCAAATTTCATTCCATATTTCAAGGTTATTTCTTGTACCCCAAGTCTTAAGGAAGAGCTAGTAGGTACTTCTCAAGAACTGGATCTCCAGGTTTTCATCACAGCTCCAGAATTCTTTTCCTGTAGCTCAGAAACCAGAAAGGTACTGGATTTTACCTCTGCTGCTCAAATTTACCTTCATTATAATATCACATCACTTTCATCCAGCGTAACTGCCTAACCATCCATGAGAGTGCTTCCAAATGATGGAATTATAAATCTAACAATTAACTGATTTGGTAGCTTTGAGGAGAGGGTTTTGCTTCTGTGTTCAGTGTTCTGGGGTGGAAATGTTTCCTGGAATTTGACTCAGGTTCCTAACTGAAGGCGGGGCCACATCTCAACCATCGCAGGCAGATGCTTTAAGAAGCTACTGTTCACTCCTAGCACAGAATGATGACAGCCTCTGCCAAGTGTGACTGCCATTACTGGTAGCATTTCATACACATTCATCCTGTTTGTCTACGTGCTTATGTAAAGCCCTTTCTTCAGAACATTTTTAGCAAAGCAGTATCACTATTCTCAGAAAGAATTTTTTAAGAAGGAAATGATTCTTCGTGAGGAGGCATGGGCTCAAATTCCACTTCTGACACAACACAGTGTTTAAAAAAAAAAAAGGGAACCTTTTGACCGCTGATGCTGGGAAAATGCACACACACACACACACACACACACACACACACAAATGAAATGAATCTTCCTATTTAAGACATGAGCAGGTCAAAGACTCATCAATTATGATAATGGAATTATTGGCTATGGAAACCCCAAAGGTATTTTTTCACATGAAAACTCTACACCTTTTCATAGGACTGGCAGAATACAAGAGACAGACATATGTAATATGGAGCAAAAGGAAACTACAGTCACATCCTCAAAGTATACAGACAAACGCGAGTCTTTTCTGAGAAGTAATGAGAACTTCCTGAAAAGCTCTTGCAAGGGTATTAACAATTCAAGGTAATAAAAATGCCAACAAATATTCACTGAACAGTAGCAAAACACATATTTTCACTAATGAATTCTCTACCTGGATACAGTGTTTGATTCTATGTCTAAAAAAAAAGTCAGTATCAATACAAGTGTTACCAAGATAAGTGTTGGGTTTTGTTTGTCTGTTTGTCTTAGCTGTCTTAGATCTTTGTTGCTACACTGGCTGTTCTCGAGGTATGGGTGTCGGGCTTTTCACTGCTGTGGCTTCTCTTGTTGCAGAGCACAGGCTCTACGGCACTCAGGCGTCAGTAGCTGCAGCTTGTGGGCTCAGTTGTTGTGGATCCCGGAAGCCAGGGCACAGGCTCAGTGGCTGTGGTGCACAGGCTCAGTGGCTGTGGTGCACAGGCTCAGTGGCTGTGGTGCACAGGCTGAGCTGCTCCCCATTATGTAGGATCTTCCCACACCAGGGATCAAAACCATGTCTCCTGCACTGGCATGTAGATTCTTACACTGAGCTACCAGAGAAGCCCCAAGATGAATGTTTTTAGAAGCCTCATAAAGAAAATATATAAATGGGTCTCTGGTGCTTCTATAATGTACCAGTGCTTGACTTCTTCAGATACTTACACTCCCGGCATTTGGCTGTACTGATGTAGAAAACTGGTGAGCAGTATCACTATTCTCAGAAAGAATTTTTTAAGAAGGAAATGATTCTTCGTGAGGAGGCATGGGCTCAAATTCCACTTCTGACACAACACAGTGTTTAAAAAAAAAAAAGGGAACCTTTTGACCGCTGATGCTGGGAAAATGCACACACACACACACACACACACACACACACACAAATGAAATGAATCTTCCTATTTAAGACATGAGCAGGTCAAAGACTCATCAATTATGATAATGGAATTATTGGCTATGGAAACCCCAAAGGTATTTTTTCACATGAAAACTCTACACCTTTTCATAGGACTGGCAGAATACAAGAGACAGACATATGTAATATGGAGCAAAAGGAAACTACAGTCACATCCTCAAAGTATACAGACAAACGCGAGTCTTTTCTGAGAAGTAATGAGAACTTCCTGAAAAGCTCTTGCAAAGGTATTAACAATTCAAGGTAATAAAAATGCCAACAAATATTCACTGAACAGTAGCAAAACACATATTTTCACTAATGAATTCTCTACCTGGATACAGTGTTTGATTCTATGTCTAAAAAAAAAGTCAGTATCAATACAAGTGTTACCAAGATAAGTGTTGGGTTTTGTTTGTCTGTTTGTCTTAGCTGTCTTAGATCTTTGTTGCTACACTGGCTGTTCTCGAGGTATGGGTGTCGGGCTTTTCACTGCTGTGGCTTCTCTTGTTGCAGAGCACAGGCTCTACGGCACTCAGGCGTCAGTAGCTGCAGCTTGTGGGCTCAGTTGTTGTGGATCCCGGAAGCCAGGGCACAGGCTCAGTGGCTGTGGTGCACAGGCTCAGTGGCTGTGGTGCACAGGCTCAGTGGCTGTGGTGCACAGGCTGAGCTGCTCCCCATTATGTAGGATCTTCCCACACCAGGGATCAAAACCATGTCTCCTGCACTGGCATGTAGATTCTTACACTGAGCTACCAGAGAAGCCCCAAGATGAATGTTTTTAGAAGCCTCATAAAGAAAATATATAAATGGGTCTCTGGTGCTTCTATAATGTACCAGTGCTTGACTTCTTCAGATACTTACACTCCCCGGCATTTGGCTGTACTGATGTAGAAAAAGACTGAAGAAACTGTGCTAACACTTCCTACATAGAAACAGATTCCATTTTTAACTTAGCGGCTAGTTCTCGGCAATTGCATGATCTCACGTATGGTATGTATTTACAGAATGCCGAACATCAACATAAAGCAACGCTTTTTAAATGTTCTCATATAAGAGGGCCGACGTACTAGTAGCCAGTTCATGCTTCTAAAACTCTGATAGGAACTGTATGGATATGGCTCCCTTTTGTTGTTGTTGTTCAGTCGCTAAGTCATGTCTGACTCTCTAACCCCATGGACTGCAGCACATCAGGCTCCTCTGTCGTCCACTATCTCCCGAACTTGCTCAAATTAATGTCCATCTAATTAATTTGCTACTCAACCGTCTCATCCTCTGTCGTCCCCTTCTCCTCCTGTCCTCAACCTTTCTCAGCATCAGGGTCTTTCCCAATGAGTCAGCTCTTTGAATCAGCTGACCAAAGTATTGGAGCTTCTGCTTCAGCATCAATCCTTCCACTGAATATTCAGGGTTGACTTCCTTTAGGATTGACTGGTTTGATATCCATGCAATCCAAGGGACTCTCAAGAGTCTTCTCTGGCACAATTCAAAAGCATCGGTTCTTCAGTGCTCAGCATTCTTTATAGTCCATCTCTCACACTGATACATAACTACTGGAAAAACCATAGCTTTGACTATATGGACCTTTGTCAGCAAAGTGATGTCTCTGTTTTTTAATATGATGCCAAGGGTTGTCACAGCTTTCCTTTCAAGGAGCAAGCACCTTTCAATTTCATGGCTTAAGTTACCGTCCACAGTTATTTTGGATCCCAGGAAAACAAAATCTGTCACTGCTTCCACTTTTTCCCCTTCTATTTGTCATGAAGTGGTGGGATCAGATGCCATGATCTTGGTTTTTTTAATGCTGAGTTTCAAGTCAGCTTTTTAATTCCCTTCCAAATTCCTCTTCAAGTAGCCTCCAGGCATCTCTACCACTTTGGGTTCTCAGCCTGCTAGGAGATTCCCCCTGACCCCTTTTCTCCAGCTACCAGAGAAGCCCCAAGATTTTTAACCCATAAAGAAAATATATAAATGGGTCTCTGGTGCTTCTATAATGTACCAGTGCTTGACTTCTTCAGATACTTACACTCCCCGGCATTTGGCTGTACTGATGTAGAAAAAGACTGAAGAAACTGTGCTAACACTTCCTACATAGAAACAGATTCCATTTTTAACTTAGCGGCTAGTTCTCGGCAATTGCATGATCTCACGTATGGTATGTATTTACAGAATGCCGAACATCAACATAAAGCAACGCTTTTTAAATGTTCTCATATAAGAGGGCCGACGTACTAGTAGCCAGTTCATGCTTCTAAAACTCTGATAGGAACTGTATGGATATGGCTCCCTTTTGTTGTTGTTGTTCAGTCGCTAAGTCATGTCTGACTCTCTAACCCCATGGACTGCAGCACATCAGGCTCCTCTGTCGTCCACTATCTCCCGAACTTGCTCAAATTAATGTCCATCTAATTAATTTGCTACTCAACCGTCTCATCCTCTGTCGTCCCCTTCTCCTCCTGTCCTCAACCTTTCTCAGCATCAGGGTCTTTCCCAATGAGTCAGCTCTTTGAATCAGCTGACCAAAGTATTGGAGCTTCTGCTTCAGCATCAATCCTTCCACTGAATATTCAGGGTTGACTTCCTTTAGGATTGACTGGTTTGATATCCATGCAATCCAAGGGACTCTCAAGAGTCTTCTCTGGCACAATTCAAAAGCATCGGTTCTTCAGTGCTCAGCATTCTTTATAGTCCATCTCTCACACTGATACATAACTACTGGAAAAACCATAGCTTTGACTATATGGACCTTTGTCAGCAAAGTGATGTCTCTGTTTTTTAATATGATGCCAAGGGTTGTCACAGCTTTCCTTTCAAGGAGCAAGCACCTTTCAATTTCATGGCTTAAGTTACCGTCCACAGTTATTTTGGATCCCAGGAAAACAAAATCTGTCACTGCTTCCACTTTTTCCCCTTCTATTTGTCATGAAGTGGTGGGATCAGATGCCATGATCTTGGTTTTTTTAATGCTGAGTTTCAAGTCAGCTTTTTAATTCCCTTCCAAATTCCTCTTCAAGTAGCCTCCAGGCATCTCTACCACTTTGGGTTCTCAGCCTGCTAGGAGATTCCCCCTGACCCCTTTTCTCCAGACCCTGAGAGAACGGCTGTGTCCTTGGGCATCTCTAGAGAGCTGTTACCCCTCAGAGCTGGGGACGGTGTGCTGTGTTTCTCTTTCTCAAGGCCGTTCTGCCTGTGGCGCAGGCTTGTGCTGATTTATGGACACCTCGTCTGTGCTCGTTTTCGACATTTTATGGAAATGCAGTAAATGTACCAGCAGCCTATGCAGGTGAAAGCAGCATCCCTGGCATGTCTGACCTTGACTGGGGCAGCATCAGGAGGAGACCATGGTGACTCCAATGACCATTCACTCGAGTGCACTCTCTTGGCGGAGGAGATCTTTTCCTGGGAGGTCACAGGTGGAACTCACTGTGTCCTAGAGAAAGTCTGCTCCCAGACATCTCAGCGGCAGGAGGACTAACCAGGAATCCTGCTGCCCTCCCAGTCATTTTGCTCAGCACTGGGGGATACAGAACTAAAAGACCCAACATTTTACCCTTTTAACCAAAGACTATTTCCTGCCCCCGCAAAAATCATACTGGAGCATTACCATGTATGCAAATAGACTTGAGGAGGAAAGGTGTTGAAAAAAACTGTAGACCAAGTGGTCAGGTAGCCAAGCAGGGCACAGACAGGAAATGGCCTACTCTCGAGTGATGATTATTATTACTAGGAAGTGCCTTACAGAGCTGATAATTAATCAAGTCCTCAGAATGCATGAGATTCCTAAAAAGATAAATTCATTTTATTTTTGTTTTCTTTAGAATCTTTATACAAATGAACATGCCTTCATTGTCATAAAATATCCTTTTTTAAACACCATAAAAAAATTCCCTTCTTGAGGCATCACTTCTCCTCAAGTTGGTTCATGGAGAGACAGGTAAAGTCATGAGATGTACTCTGAAAAAATTACGGTCGAAATTTGAAAAGAACCAGCTGTGAGTAACATTTTAGATAATATTTATAAGTATAGGCTAGAGCCCTGGAATGGACTTGTTTAAGCTTCTGATGCTCTCTGCCACCACAGAATTAGCACAATAATGTTCAAATGTGTGCGATGAACTCATGATAATTATACAGTCCTAAGGACTTGTGGGCACCAAGTTACAACGCAAACCTCTATTTGGAGCCTAGAGTTTTGTGTTCAGGAGAATACAGTATATGCAGGGATCTGCAGTTTTAGCAGAAGCATCAGGAGGTTCTGGTGCAGGTGCTCTAGTGCAGGGGTTCCTTCCACATCTTGGGAAATCCTGCTTTGGAAGGTACACAGCAGAGTCAGAGAGAGAGAGAGAAACTCTGTGATCTATTACCGGAATTGACAGTGGGACCAGAGTCAATACTGAAGCAATTCTCAGCATGTTTAAGTACTCAAGAGCTGAGAGAAGGCAGAGGATTGTGTAACTAATGATAACTACTACCTGATAATCCCAATACTATGGCAGAGAAATGGCAATTCTATGGCATGGACATACACCATTCGCTCCGCAAAGAGTCTGTGGAGTTTTGGTGAGGTTTGGTGTTCCTCCTGTGGAAATCCAGGTCACACGACTTTATGGAGAAGGCTCAAGAATTCATTGTTAGCCCTCATTTTTCCAGAAACGCCTATTCTATAGAGTCAAGGACAGTTGTGTCAAGTACAATATACCATACTGTTAAACAACTTTAGTTTCGTGCAAAACACTGTAAGCAAATTGCTGTTGCTAGATGAGTGCAAGGAGAATTCTTTTTCCAACCAGCTGTCATTCAATCCAAGTTTATTTGATCTTCTCAACAAGACATGAAGGTGAAGACTTTGTCCTATTTATTTATTTAGCTGACAAGTTTACCTTTATACAAGCCTTCCATTTGAAGCACCCAGATACCTTACTGCTGCTGTGACTTCCTTGAATTTCCTAGCATCGCCATGGTTTAAAGTCCCACATCAATGTTTGCTTATTCTTCGACCATGTTGATTACCGCTGCCACTGCCCTTTCCCTTGTCACAGAGCTGCTGCCGAGATATCCTGGTCACACGTGCTGTTTGCACACACTCGCTCCATCTAACAGAATCCTGTTGCTCTAAGCAACACTACCAGCCTCCTATAAACAGCCATTCTAAGTAACCTTTGAATCCCCCAGACCTTCCCAATACTGTGTGCTCGGTTTCCGGGACCTAGCACTGGAGGCTTACTGGGACAGCTGCTAGTGAAACAACAATAGCTGGACTCTCACACCTACTCAAAGGTCAAAGCTTGAGTTTCTAGGAGAGATCCACCCTGGTTCCTCCCACCATCACCTCCCAACTCTGTGTTCTTTCTCTCCAGAGTTTTGATCATGGTTTATTACCCTTATCTATTTATGGGTAGACTGGTTAAATATCTGTTTTCCCTATTTATTTTTAGAAGCTCCACTGAGGAGCTTTTTTGTGTTTTTTTTGAATTTTTTGGCCAAGTAACATGTGGAACTGCCCCAACTAAGGATCGAACCTGTGCCCCCTGCAATGGAAGTACAGTCTTAACCACTGGACCACCAGGGAAGGGAAGGGATCTTATATTGTTATTTATTAATAGTACTGTATTCCTAGCACTTAGCACAGTTCTTGGTATATGGGGAAAGAAACATTTCTTTAAATGATAGAAACTATCCAAGATACCATAAGTCAAAGGCCTCATCCCTCAAAGCTGGTGATGGCCGTCACCATATGCACTGCAAGTCTTGTCTGGAATGGGAGGGTCATTTGGAATAGGACGGTCATTTGTTTTCCTTCCTCACTGAACTGTCATCACACAATTTGAGTAGCAAAAACAATACTACTTCCATATGAAGCTTGACCTTCATTTGGCTTATCATTTGCAGGCAGTACCATGCAACTACATAAATGTCAATATGATCATCCTAAGTGTTTCTGAGGAGTCATGGCACATGGAAGTATCAGGGTGACTGTCTTCAGAACTTCAAGATGCTTAAAGTCGGGCTTCCCCTGGTGGTCCAGTGGGTAGGGACACCGCCTTGCAGTGCAAGGGGCGCCGATTCGATCCCTGGCCTGGGAAGATCCCATGTGCCGCGGAGTGGCTGGACTGATGTGTCCAATTGCCGAGCCGGAGCTCTGGAGCGCATGCGCCCAGAGCCAGCGCTCTGCAACGACAGACGCCACCGCGATGGGAGGCCCACGGGAGCCAAAGAACAAAGACGGATGAACATAGAGAAATGAAAGAACAATGGAAGTGGCTCGCCTGCTCCTCTCCTTCCCCGACCCCCGCCCAAAATAAATAAATAAATAAATCTTAAAAAAAAAAAAAAAAAAAGATGCTTAAAGTCAGTGAGACTGGATAAATTTTCATGCAGTTGAGAATTACATCTAGGCCATGCTTGGAGGAATATCAAGAGCAAAATACGCTCAGCAAAGCCAGCCACTCTGATTCACTCTTGCTGAGAGAAAATGTCTAAGATACCACTAAGCTGGCAGAAATGTTTAAAGGAGGGTTTTCAATTAAGTAATGCCATGTCCTTGTGAATATCTCTCAGCAGTCCACCTGCTTGATCACAGTCTAATCTATGGATGAAACACCCAACTTATTCAACTGGCCGACAATATTTACAAAGATGACCTTCTCAGCACTGAGGGCCTAGGTAAAACACAAAACAGACAAAATCTATCGTAGGGAAAGAGTGACACTGGGCAAATCAATATACAGGATGGAAACTATCCAAGATACCATAAGTCAAAGGCCTCATCCCTCAAAGCTGGTGATGGCCGTCACCATATGCACTGCAAGTCTTGTCTGGAATGGGAGGGTCATTTGGAATAGGACGGTCATTTGTTTTCCTTCCTCACTGAACTGTCATCACACAATTTGAGTAGCAAAAACAATACTACTTCCATATGAAGCTTGACCTTCATTTGGCTTATCATTTGCAGGCAGTACCATGCAACTACATAAATGTCAATATGATCATCCTAAGTGTTTCTGAGGAGTCATGGCACATGGAAGTATCAGGGTGACTGTCTTCAGAACTTCAAGATGCTTAAAGTCGGGCTTCCCCTGGTGGTCCAGTGGGTAGGGACACCGCCTTGCAGTGCAAGGGGCGCCGATTCGATCCCTGGCCTGGGAAGATCCCATGTGCCGCGGAGTGGCTGGACTGATGTGTCCAATTGCCGAGCCAGAGCTCTGGAGCGCATGCGCCCAGAGCCAGCGCTCTGCAACGACAGACGCCACCGCGATGGGAGGCCCACGGGAGCCAAAGAACAAAGACGGATGAACATAGAGAAATGAAAGAACAATGGCAGTGGCTCGCCTGCTCCTCTCCTTCCCCGACCCCCGCCCAAAATAAATAAATAAATAAATCTTAAAAAAAAAAAAAAAAGATGCTTAAAGTCAGTGAGACTGGATAAATTTTCATGCAGTTGAGAATTACATCTAGGCCATGCTTGGAGGAATATCAAGAGCAAAATACGCTCAGCAAAGCCAGCCACTCTGATTCACTCTTGCTGAGAGAAAATGTCTAAGATACCACTAAGCTGGCAGAAATGTTTAAAGGAGGGTTTTCAATTAAGTAATGCCATGTCCTTGTGAATATCTCTCAGCAGTCCACCTGCTTGATCACAGTCTAATCTATGGATGAAACACCCAACTTATTCAACTGGCCGACAATATTTACAAAGATGACCTTCTCAGCACTGAGGGCCTAGGTAAAACACAAAACAGACAAAATCTATCGTAGGGAAAGAGTGACACTGGGCAAATCAATATACAGGATGGAAACTACTGAAAATTCCTTAGAAAGAAAAGGCAAGGATGAAGGGTTGCTAAGGAGAGCGGTAGTGAGGGAAGTGCTCCCAGAGATGATGAAGTGCAAGCCCGAAAAGAGAGGGGGCAATGAGCTCTGCTGGCAGTGCAGGACTGACACCCCTCACAGACAAGGCCCAGAAAGAGGGCTGGTGGGTTGACGAGTAGCAAGGAGAACAGAGCAAGGAGCAGAGCCACAGAACAGAAGAGGAGGAGACGGTGTGAGAGAGTGGAGGGAGAAGGAGCAGAGAAGCAGACAACCAGCAGATCCTTCACGATGTGGCCTTCTACTCAGGGTGGGACAGGAAGCCCTGAGACAGTTCTCTGCAGATCAGATATAGCTGCTCTGTGGTTTACAAAGTAACTGATTCTCTGGGAAGAATAATCTGGGAGGGAGGCAGGGCCAGAGAACTTCCTATGAATACTTGCCACACTGGCAAGAATACGTCTCGTGTGCCATGCTGTGACTGAAAGGCATCTTAGAGCATCCTGATTAACCGGCTGAAGGGTTTGATCTAGCATATTTCCATCCATGGAGAAGAGACTTGCTGCTTCCTCATCTTGCCTCTTTTGAAGAAGTCCAGTATAATACATCAGAAAAGCGAGCTTCAGGACGAGATGGACCTGGTTTTGAACCCTACCTGTGCCACTTGTAGGAGTAGAAACATGAGCCAAGTTATGTTTTCTGCTTTGAAAGGAAACAAATGATGAGCATATCACCTATCAATCATGGGGCCTGGCAGAGCGTGCAAGTGATGAATAAAGGATGACTGTGATTGCTACCCATTGTAAGAACAGTGCTCAGAGATCTTAAGGTTTTTACAAAACCCTACAAGCTGCAGAAGGTCAATGAACACATAACACCTTCCTCATTTATGTATCTCAACTGTCAGACCCTTTTCAAAGTACCATACTTTGGTACTTTAGGACTTTTCCTAAAGCCAGTGCATGTCTAAATACTTCTACTATGTTGGGATATTAATTCATGAGATTTAGCGAGAATGGCAGTGATCCTAAGAAGATCAAAGATGAGTGACAGCCATGGACTCAGACCTCCATTACTCTTGGTGATGGAGATAAAAATAATGAGCACTCCTAGCCCTATGCCAGATGCTACACAGGAGTTCCTGGATAATTGCTCAACTGGGGAAGTTTAAAAACAAAATTATTTTTTGGCAAAATGTGTCTTCTCTTTACAAAAATAGATTGTTCTTTCCTAAAAGTAACCTAGAAAACTGAAAGTTTCACTTGATAGACACATTTCATAATCTTTTCAAAAACTCCATTCTTTCCCATCATTTTCTGTTTACAAAAGGCAGAGAGATACCTCTGGTTGACTACCCAATATCTACTCCCCACTAACTCTTGCCAGAAAGTCCCAATTCAGAGCATCCATCCCTCCTCTACACACTGCAAAACATGGGGGTGGCCCTGCCACCTTCAGTTCAGGTGTGAATTCTGAGTCCCACATGGGACCATGAGTGCATCCAAGGTCCAGTTTTCTTTGCGAGTGAAGTGAGCTGACCTTGCAAGGCAGGGCTGACTCTGAGACTAAGGGAAGGACTGAATACTGATACTGGAGGGACCTTGGGTAAGTCTGCCTTGCTCCCAAGAAGGAAATGCCGGAAGAAAGGGATTTTTCTGTCTCCAGCTTTGCTGCACATGGATATGGAGCTAAGCCCTGTGGCTGGCCTCCTAAGCCCCTATGAATCCCAGAGACACCAGTGCTAGAGTCAGAGCCCCCAACTGTGACATCTGGAGCTTTCCTTACCTCTAGACTGTTGGTTACAAGAAAAAAATTAATGTCCTCCTTGCTGAGGCCAATTAGAATCAGGTATTTCTGTTGCCAGCAATCTGCTAAAACAGTGGTTTAATAAACACCAATTTTCTTTTAATACAGTATTATTGCTGAAAGTTCATCTTGGTAAATGACAACACACTTGTACAAAGGAATAAACAGATGACTTTTTCCTCTTACTACTTTCTTAAGTGTAATGTACATCTTCTTCTGAAAAGCATTTTTAAATCTCATAAACAAATTGAGTAAAGTTGGAATTTTTTAATGGTTTTCATGAAGCTTACATCCTGGTTTATTTACAAAAGCTAATTATATCTCTGTGTACATAAATTCTCATAGTATTCTGATAATTAGAAGGTTGGAATGATTTACTACAACCTCTGAGTTGTGCTTTTTTTCTGTAGGTCTTCAATGCTATAGGAAATTACAGGGTTTTTGTTGAATATTAGTCTCTTTTGAGCCTTTTCCTGAGTCCTCCCTAAAGGCATCAGACTTTTGACCCTCTTTCCTGCATCAGTATCAAGAATCCCGTGGGGTATAAGTGTGCGTGCACCTGTGGGTGCACAGATACAAGGCACGCATGAATCCAACACTATCACAAGTTCTGTCCTTGGAGACAACAGGAGTTGGAATGCAACATTTTGCCTAATCATTTCACTAGATGATTTTCCTGCAAAACAGATTCACAGAAGCGGAGTGTGGTTACAGTATGCTAATAAACATCATTTCCTCCCTTTCATACACAAAGAGAAGATATTTATTTGCTTGCTTTCTTGGACACACATGACCTAAGAATGCATTCCTTGCATAACTCCACATGGACCTTTCTTAGATGCACAAAAGGAAATCTCCACTGGAATCACTTATCTCTGCACCAGATGAATCTCCTTCAACATATTCCTAATAGAAAGTCCTATGAACGTCAGATTTCAAGGCAATGTACATATTTAAAGGATAAGAACGGCGTTCACGTGTCCACAAGAGAAACTGCACAAAGTGAAACAAAAAAAAATTGGCAACAAAACTGCTTGTACACTGGTTAGAGAAGAGCCCTGTTGACACAGCACGGTTCACCATTTACAGCTGGCAAACCCCTGGCTGCTTCCTTCACAACAAAGTATGTGGTTTTCAATGGAATGTGGACACACGGGTGGCCGAAGGGGCGGCTCTTCAAACTAACCTGGTCGCCTCTAGAGAGGTTCACCAAAAGCTCACCAATGCCGGCTTTCTTTTCTTTGTTCACTGATGTTTCCCACCAGAGCAGAAAGAACATGCTAAGGGTTAGAGACCACTGCAAAACTGAAATGACCCGAAATACCAGAAAAGGCTTAAAGTCAGTCACATTTCAACACTGACCACTAGGGTCCTCAACTGGCACCAGCACTCCAGTCAGCAGCAAGAGACAGAATCACCGTGACAACCGGTTTTTTAATGTCTATGCTCACAACTCCACTGCATTCCACATCTTTATTACCTTTCAACCCCTTTCACAACTCCTCGCCCTCGTGGTTTACCTCTCTCCTCACTTTTTTCTATCATTTTCCACTGCAAAGTAAAATCATGCAAGAAACACTTACTGTCCTGTTACTCTAATTTCCATGAGAAAGTTAAAGTTTTCTATTGGGCTTTGGCATTTATGTCACATCCAAGTTAGCCATGGACTAGAAAGACTAAAGTCACCAAATACTGTATTCCCTTGTAGGTATGAGATTTATTCTAAAAAGGAAGAATGAGAAACCCTAAAATTGTTTGTTTTCTTTCCTTTTTTAAAGACTCTCAGAATCCTGAGTGACAGGACAGTGATCTGGCCCAAGTCCTAAAGTATATGAAATGTACCTAAAAAATTAAGATGCAAATTCTTGATTCAAGAAACCAGGACAAAAGAAATAGAAATAATTTATTTTGTCTTCATAACTTTGCAAAGGCTAGCAGATTTGAAACAAAAGAAATAGTTAGATTGTAGCTGAAATTATATTTTATTATTTCCTATGCTAATTTCAAAACATTCCTTATCCTAACAAAACACATTCCAATATTGCTACCTTAAATATCCAGCTATCTTAATGGCTTAATATAAAATATGGTGACTTCATTTGCATTAGAAGCTCATTAAATTCAAGACAAGTCAACTTAATTCAGCTTTAAACATATTCTAAAGGTCTCGACCACAAAATTCATAGTTTGCCTTCTCTCTAATGGAAAAATATGCTTTGATATCCAATTTTTTAATTAGTTGTCAGAAAATACTAATAATCATTATATAAGTAGACTGTCTCAGCTATTACAGCATTCGTCTCTAGCAAAGCAAATGACAAAGGAATATAAACACACTATTTACTTTTGCATGTATTGCTCTAATGAGGAAAAAGTACATAAAAGTAAAGGTAAATTTATAATTTATTATAAAGTATCCATTCATGTAAAAAAGAAAAAAATGTTACTTCAAGAATAGCTTAGCTACATGAACCTCTAACTGTAAAAGATCCTTTTGAAATGATTCATGTAAAATTAAAATTAGTTACTAATATCATGTTTCAAACTAGTAAAGGATGAAAACAAACAATAAACTACAATAAAATCATGAAGTAGGACACATTTATAATATTTGCATAATGAAATTGTTCTGTAAACTCAAGCTATTTTGAATTTGTTTTAGACATGGCATATCTAGAGTTATTTCTAAACACCAGGAAGATGTTAATACCCTTTAAAGACTTAATCAGTCCTGTTATTCTGCTTGCTTCTCTTCATGATCAGAAGTCTACAACTATGTTACTATTCCTTCAGAACAAATGGGACACTTTATACACTTTCCTCAATGAACTACCATCATCTCAGCTTCATCTATTTCCTGATGCGTCACTGGCTTCCAGGAGTCACTTCAACTTAAATTTATTAACTCCTAATCCTATATGCATATACAAGACACCTCCATCACTAACACCACTTCACAGTCAAATCAGCTCTTCCCAAACTCAAAATGAACCACAATTCCATTGTGGTCTAGACTGAATTACTTCTATGTTTCCCTGCATTGATCTTATTTTTACTTCTTTCTCCCTCATCAAAATCATTTAGTGTATTTCTTATATGGACTTTCATAAAACTTTACCTAAAAAATTCATTTTCATACCATAAGTACTTGAAGACAAGTATTTTCTTGATTTGTGGTTTAAACATGGTAGACAACATACGACCAATCCTAGTTACATAGTTATATGTGAAATTTTCTCCTCTTTTGAGGTAGTTTGTCTAACATTTGAATGTTCTTATTAATAATGAGTGCCACTTGGTTTGGTACGTCCTTATTAACTAAGAGAACCCATTTTAAATATACAGGAAATAAGTTCCTACTGAATTAAGTCACTGATAGGATGTATTTGCTACAGCAGCTCATATTACTCTATTATAATGCTCCAAAATAAAAGTTAACAGGTAGCGCCTACCTCGTGTCAGACAAATTTTAAGTACTCAATACATAAAAATGCACAATTTAATCCTCACAGCAGTGATAGTACAGATGAACCAGTACTAGTAATACCTTCATTTATAGATGAAGAAGAGAGAGCCCTTGCATACTGTTCAAAATGCTACAACGATTAAGTGGGAGATCCAGACTCAAACTCAGTCCTATGTTTGCAGAGTCAGTGCCTGAATCACTGTATAATGTGTTCTGTTATTCAAATTTTTATAATTCAACAGAATACTAATATGACTGATGATGCCCATCAATAGATAAGTGCAATATTACTCAGCCACACTGCACACAAAAATGGAATATTACTTACCCCAAAAATGGACTTGTTTCACAAAAAAATGGAATATTACTCAGCCATAAAAAAGAACAAAAACGTGCCACTTGCCGTGACATGGATGGACCAAGAGGTATTATACTAAACGAGTAAGACAGAGAACAACAAATACTGTATGCTTTTACTTACATGTGGAACCTTAAAAAAAAAAAAAAAATAGGCAGGCATAATAAAACAGAAATAGAGTTATAGATACAAAGAGCAAACGCAGGTGACTGCCAGAGAGGAAGAAGAAAGGTGGAGGAGGAAAGAAATAGTTGAGGGAGATTAAGAGATACACTTTCAGTTACAAAATACACGAGTCACAAGTATAAACTGTACAGTGAGGGGAATGTAGTAGCTATGTAATATGTCTGTATGATGACAGATGGCAAGTAGACTTATTGTGGTCATCATTATGAAATGCACAGATATATCGAATAACTATGCTGTATAACTGGTACTAACATAGCTCTGCAGGTCAGTTGTGCTTCTAAAGGACACAAACTCATAGAAAAAGAGATCAGATTTATGATTACCAGAGGCATAGGGCACAGCAGCAGGGACTGGATGAAGCTAGTCAACAGGTACAAAGTTCCAGTTACAAGATAAATAAGTCCTAGGGATGCAATGTACAACATGGTAAATTAATATTGCTGTATGTTACATATGAGAGCTAAGAGAACAAAACCTAACATTTCTTATCACAAAGACCTTTTTTTTTCTATTTCTCTAATTCTGTATCTATATGAGATGAGGGATGCTCATTGCTGTGCTAATCATTTCATGAGGTATGTATGTCAAATCATTACGCTGTATACGTTAAACTTATACACTGTCTTAAGCTTTGTCTGTCAATTATATCTCAATAAATCTGGAAAAGAAAAATAATATGACCAATAATGGCACAATTGGGGCAAAGAATACAGGGTGGAGGAAGCCATCACCAAGAAATTTCCAGGGTAGGAAATTAAGGTGGGAAGGTGGAAGCATAAGTATTGCTAACACAATCTGCTCACGTGAAGAGTTAAAGTTATATATCATGGGTAATTCTCATTCCTGGAATTCATTACTGACCTTAGTTTCAAAAACTGACATTTTCACTTAGAAAACAGGGTTTGATAAATTTAATTCCTTAGAAATAAAAAAAAAAAAAAAGAAAAAAAAAAAAACCTAAGGAGTTCATGTGACTGGTCTTTGGACTTTGCCACACTCTCTATTTGCATACAGAAATAAGACTAAAGAATGTGTTACTTATAAAGGAGGTGGTGTCCCCTTGGTTGCATCTAGCAGTTTCTCTGTCTACTAGCGCATAATCAAGAATTAGCGCAAAACAGCATCCCTCAGAGAGGTGGAGCATTGGGCCTAAGAGACGACGGCCAGATGAGAGTCAGGACCCAACAGTTCCTCAAACTTTTACGCACCTAAAAATACTCCCAGGCCTACCTCCTACCGCCTCCTCTTGAATTAATTGGGAATTACAGTGACGGAGGGCTTTCTTTTAATTCTATTTATTGGTAAGTTTACAATTTGATAGAAAATGCACTGATTTTCGCTGCACACATGACAACAAGCACAAATACTATCACTGCAGCTGTATGTACCAACTATCAGAAAAAAGCCATTGCCAGATAAACTAAGATTTTAAGATATCTTTCCTTTGCTTACACACATAAAACTTACTTGTGTAATCTTTCTTTTCACTAACAGAATCCAGACTCAAGGCTACACTTTGTTCTGATCTCATTAAATTAGCAAATAAGCAGTGTTTCTTACAGTCATTAACTTTTTCTTCTGTGGACCTGAGTCAGATATAGATTAACAAGGGCTGCACAATAACAATCATAGTACCTAGCATTTGTTGAGGCTTTACTCTTTCTAAGCCGGTATGTATGTCAAATCATTACGCTGTATACGTTAAACTTATACACTGTCTTAAGCTTTGTCTGTCAATTATATCTCAATAAATCTGGAAAAGAAAAATAATATGACCAATAATGGCACAATTGGGGCAAAGAATACAGGGTGGAGGAAGCCATCACCAAGAAATTTCCAGGGTAGGAAATTAAGGTGGGAAGGTGGAAGCATAAGTATCGCTAACACAATCTGCTCACGTGAAGAGTTAAAGTTATATATCATGGGTAATTCTCATTCCTGGAATTCATTACTGACCTTAGTTTCAAAAACTGACATTTTCACTTAGAAAACAGGGTTTGATAAATTTAATTCCTTAGAAGTAAAAAAAAAAAAAGAAAAAAAAAAAAAACTAAGGAGTTCATGTGACTGGTCTTTGGTCTTTGCCACACTCTCTATTTGCATACAGAAATAAGACTAAAGAATGTGTTACTTATAAAGGAGGTGGTGTCCCCTTGGTTGCATCTAGCAGTTTCTCTGTCTACTAGCGCATAATCAAGAATTAGCGCAAAACAGCATCCCTCAGAGAGGTGGAGCATTGGGCCTAAGAGACGACGGCCAGATGAGAGTCAGGACCCAACAGTTCCTCAAACTTTTACGCACCTAAAAATACTCCCAGGCCTACCTCCTACCGCCTCCTCTTGAATTAATTGGGAATTACAGTGACGGAGGGCTTTCTTTTAATTCTATTTATTGGTAAGTTTACAATTTGATAGAAAATGCACTGATTTTCGCTGCACACATGACAACAAGCACAAATACTATCACTGCAGCTGTATGTACCAACTATCAGAAAAAAGCCATTGCCAGATAAACTAAGATTTTAAGATATCTTTCCTTTGCTTACACACATAAAACTTACTTGTGTAATCTTTCTTTTCACTAACAGAATCCAGACTCAAGGCTACACTTTGTTCTGATCTCATTAAATTAGCAAATAAGCAGTGTTTCTTACAGTCATTAACTTTTTCTTCTGTGGACCTGAGTCAGATATAGATTAACAAGGGCTGCACAATAACAATCATAGTACCTAGCATTTGTTGAGGCTTTACTCTTTCTAAGCCCTGTAGAAAACAGTTAACTGGTATCATCTCATTTATCCTTTACAATAACCGCTATGACTATGCCCCATTTTACACCTAAGACTTAGAAAGAGAAAACAACTTCTATCCTTTATTGGAATCACAAGTCAAACCAGTCATTTGAATTTGGGTGGTGCTGCCCCTACCTTTAGTTCCCACACTCCATTCATCCTAAAAGATGGCTTGGGAGCTGTCTCATCAAAGCAGGTGACAGTAAGAAAGAAGGAACCTGCTTGGGTCCCCCCAAGGTCTCCAGATTATGCAGTCACCCTTTTGTATAAAATGTAAATCCAAAGGTCAGCTTGAGTCCGCCTCCCATATTCAACCTGCCTGCCTACCTTAGCCTTTCACATCTCTAGAGGTTTCTGAGGGCTTAGACGCCCTGCGACCTCCAGTTCTAATTTCCTGCTCCCACCAGATTCTCCTTCACCAGGCTGCCTCTTACCTTGCTGAGCTCTTCCCTCAGCTTGGCATCTCACCAGGTGACAGTGCTCAGTCTGGGATCCCCCTCCTGCGGCTAAGAGCTGTACCTGCTCACCAGAACGAGGCCTCAACCAGGAGGCTGCACTGCCAAACCAATAAATGCACGAGGAAGCTGACGGAGGAGGCTGCAACTCCAGGCTAGAACTGGCCTACATCCTCACTCAAGACCCAGATTCACGCTGCCATCATGCCAAGCCATTTATCCCGGGTACCCCGGGAGCAAGGGCCATCCCTAGGCACCACTGTGTCTCATCCCATAGGGGCATCTCGAGAGGAACATGAGGAGGCTCACATAAATGATCATTAAACCGCTGATGACTTCCGTGGAAACAAGATGACCCACATTATGCCAAGGAACTAGCCGAAGGGAAGGACTTGCTGCTTTCCTTCACTGAAGGCATTCACCATAGCCACAAAACCAAATACGCTCTCTCTCTCTCTCTCTCCGTCTCTCTCTCTCTCTGAGGCCAGGGTCCAGAACCAGACCCTCAAGCCTTGTCTCCGGTGCCTGTAGAAGCACGAGTGGCCGTTTACTCAGCAGGAAGGGCAGGGTCAGGCCTCCGGCTTCCTGTTGCAGGCAGCCCCAGGCGTTCCCACTGATACTGAGAACACACTCAGTTCACCCACCAGCAGCACATGCCAAGGAAAACGGCACCAGCTTCACTCGTGGCATTTTTAAAATAATTTACAAAGTATCTACTTTCAAAACAGATTTAAAATTAAAACCTGGTTTCCATGAAATCCCCATACATGAATTGTATAATTTGTTGCCTCAGAAAGACTATTACTTTGTGATGCTTAGTACATCTATGCTCCAGTTTCCATCCACGAAAAAAGGAACAACAACATCCCTGTTTCCTATCTTCCCTTCTAACTTTCCGCATGTGGATTGTCACTGCAAACAATTCCCTGTCACATGAGTCCAGAGTACTGGATAGAATTCTGGCTTTAAAAGACATACATATATACCACTGCCTCTATGGAGATATTCAAATTCTCTGAGGCACATATAGTAGTCAGTTAGAAATTATTTCTTGGTCTGTCAACAAATACAAACCAAAAGAGTAGATCACATATAATAACACAAATCATGACATGACTACTGGTTAAAATGATCAGTATTACTTTGTCCTATATGAAACCAAAGACAAAAGTGTTTACTAAATGCATCCAAGAACCACCACAATAAAACCTGAAGGGAAAGATGAATTGGTAATAGAGGGCCATCAAACCGGCACATATATAGACTACCTGCGGATGTTCAGAATTATCCCTCTCCCCAAATGCAAAGTGAATCAGCAAGCAAATAATTGGGGCTTTACAATATTCAACTCTAATCATCTAACAAAACTCCAGTAGGAAAGTCAGGACCAGCCCGATGGCTGGGAAGGATATGAAATAGAAAGCAAAATGTTCTGATTTAAATACTTCTCCACTCTTCTGCTCAACAATCCCCTAAGCTTGACAGACATACATTTCTGAATTATTCTAAACCCAGACTCAGTCTTTCAACAGCTGATAGAGAAATTCATTCATTCATTTCTGCTGTCACAGAAAACATTCTCCTATCATGGAAAGATTACATAATGCCGATCTGCACAAGAATGAAGGAATTAGGCCTCCAAAGACAAAATCAATACAAAGACCTTATTTGCTAGCCAGGTGACTAAACAAAAGAAAGACGCAAACAAGCCTCTGGGGTACTATTTATTTCAACAAATATCTATCGATTTTCTACTGTGGGCCTAGCCTTGTGCTAAGAGCTGAGGATACACAGGCAAAAAGGAATAACAAATAAATGATTTGTAGCTCTAAGCCAACTCAAAAATCAAATTGCATACACTATCCTACTGAATATCACCAAATATGGAAAACGTGAATCAACACAAATAAAGAAAGAACAACTTCCCATAACCGAGTTAGCTCCCTAGTTGGAAAACAAAATAATGTTATTAAATCTTGAATATAAGGTAGCACTTAGTAAATGAGTTATCTAGGCTTCCGTGAACCAAAACAGATTACTCCCTTAACAGTTTTAGATTATAACTTGAGTAAATTAGTATGCTTAGACAACATGAGAAGCACACATTAACGGAGAAATAAATAAATAAATAAAGGTTGCTATATTAGAGAAAACAAACTGTTAGCAACCAAAATCTAACATATCACTTTGAATTAAATTGAGAGATGTAAAAAGAGGGCAATTAATATCCATTTATTTTCTTTCCTGAATTGAGAACTATGAAATCATTTATAGGGAAATCTAATGTAGACCAATGAAAACTAGGCTCACAATTACATACCAGTAGAAATCAAAGAAACATGTCATTCCACTGGTAAATCTGCTTAATAATCCAACAGTTTATGCACTGAAACAAAAGGAGCCTTAAGGTATCTACATATTTATCATTAGAAAAGATTACCTAGCAGATGTTATCTCACATTTATGTCTCAGGAAAGACCACATGGCCCCAAAATCAGACAGTTTTTGTGTTGATTCAAGTGAAAGTCGTTGCCTCTAAAATAACCACAACTGTAATAAAGAAAGCTTGTTTGATGATACATACAGAAGACAAAGTGTAAGTGAAAATGAAAGAGTAAGCAAAAATGAATACATAATTACACAGTGTCACCTCGCTGACATGGATAACACCAACAAGCATAATAATTTGCCAAGATTACAGACCAATAATTAGCTTTCCAATGTGGGGCTGATAATACATAGCTCCATTAGCATTAACCCAAGATTATTTTGGAAAATAACTATCAATGCTTGTTCAGATAGAGTCATAAACAGGAAACTAGAAAATTCTTACTATTCATCTTTTAATTTGGTAGAATTTACTGAAATAAAATTTTCTTTTCTGTGGGCCTAGCCTTGTGCTAAGAGCTGAGGATACACAGGCAAAAAGGAATAACAAATAAATGATTTGTAGCTCTAAGCCAACTCAAAAATCAAATTGCATACACTATCCTACTGAATATCACCAAATATGGAAAACGTGAATCAACACAAATAAAGAAAGAACAACTTCCCATAACCGAGTTAGCTCCCTAGTTGGAAAACAAAATAATGTTATTAAATCTTGAATATAAGGTAGCACTTAGTAAATGAGTTATCTAGGCTTCCGTGAACCAAAACAGATTACTCCCTTAACAGTTTTAGATTATAACTTGAGTAAATTAGTATGCTTAGACAACATGAGAAGCACACATTAACGGAGAAATAAATAAATAAATAAAGGTTGCTATATTAGAGAAAACAAACTGTTAGCAACCAAAATCTAACATATCACTTTGAATTAAATTGAGAGATGTAAAAAGAGGGCAATTAATATCCATTTATTTTCTTTCCTGAATTGAGAACTATGAAATCATTTATAGGGAAATCTAATGTAGACCAATGAAAACTAGGCTCACAATTACATACCAGTAGAAATCAAAGAAACATGTCATTCCACTGGTAAATCTGCTTAATAATCCAACAGTTTATGCACTGAAACAAAAGGAGCCTTAAGGTATCTACATATTTATCATTAGAAAAGATTACCTAGCAGATGTTATCTCACATTTATGTCTCAGGAAAGACCACATGGCCCCAAAATCAGACAGTTTTTGTGTTGATTCAAGTGAAAGTCGTTGCCTCTAAAATAACCACAACTGTAATAAAGAAAGCTTGTTTGATGATACATACAGAAGACAAAGTGTAAGTGAAAATGAAAGAGTAAGCAAAAATGAATACATAATTACACAGTGTCACCTCGCTGACATGGATAACACCAACAAGCATAATAATTTGCCAAGATTACAGACCAATAATTAGCTTTCCAATGTGGGGCTGATAATACATAGCTCCATTAGCATTAACCCAAGATTATTTTGGAAAATAACTATCAATGCTTGTTCAGATAGAGTCATAAACAGGAAACTAGAAAATTCTTACTATTCATCTTTTAATTTGGTAGAATTTACTGAAATAAAATTTTCTTTTAAAAGATATGTCTTAACACCCTACATAGGAAAAATGTTTTAAAGCATATAAACCCCAGTTAAATTCAAAATACTTAATAACCCAAGAGAATACACCTAATAGAACAAATACATCAACCAATCAGAACAAAGGCACCAATGAATTAGAACAAAGGCACCAACCTATCAACAGAGACATACCATCCAATCAGAATAAAAGCAGAGTTAAAAAGAAAAAGGAAATAGTGCTACAGTAACCTTGTGACTAGTGTATCAGAGGAGCATGTAACTCTGTCAGAATATAGTAAATAAAAAAATTAAATTTATGCCTTAATAACAATTTCTATAAAACATGTATATAAGAGTCTTGGGTTTCAATGAGAAGTAGAAATATCTCAAAACAGTGGACAATTAGAATGCACTTAGTAAGTATAGCTACTATCAATGAGCATGAGATAAGATCAGTCAGTTGAATTATAAAAATAAATACCATTTTGAATTTTCATACCCATTAGTACTTTTGTTTTTCCCAAGAAGCCACAGACTGAGTTGGAAGACCTAAGCTTTCCTCTGGCCCCAACTTCTATTAATCAGAAGTTTAAAGAAAGGAGAAGAAAACAGGCATTTAGGGTTTCGCTGGTGGTGCAGTAGGTAAAGAGCCCGCCTTGCAGTGCAAGGGGCACAGGTTCCATCCCTGGCCTGAGAAGATCCCACATGCTGTGGAGCAGCTGGGCTGCTGTGTCCAATTATGAGCCAGCGCTCTGAAGCGCATGCGCCCAGAGCCAGTGCTCTGTACCAAGAGAGGCCACTGAGATGGGAGGCCCAGGCATGCCAAAGAATAAAGATCTATGAAAATAAAAAAAAAAAAACCTAGACATTTACAGAGACCCTTTCACATGTTTAGTCTCATCTACTTTGCTTCACAAAACACATAGAAGATACTATTATCCTTAGTTTACAAATAAAAGAGCTGTGGCTCCAAGGCCATAAGAACTTAGCCAGTATTATAAGACTATAAATAGTAGGAATGAGATTCAGATTTAGAGGATTCCACTCCACAAGGTGGTATAACCTTTCCAAGCCACTCATGATGGGAACTATGTGTGTATTTAATCAAAAGGGTCTACTTTTCAAATAAAATCACTCATATGGAAGGGCATCATAAAGTAAAATGGTTGTGTATTGATCCAGAAGACAGGATTTGTCAATATGGAAAAGTTTGATATCATTTTTTAGTGCTTTACACTTTTTTCTTTGTATTCTTTTTACTTTAGCAGGCAACCATTCCACACAACAGTATTCAGTAAGTGATGAGAATGAATCAGAGAAAGGTAAGTTTCCTTCTCGAACACAGTGTCTAACTGAGAAACAACTCTCCTATCACTCCTTCTTCTAAGCCACCTCATAGAAGGCATCTATGGAAAGAGATTATACCAGCTGTCAAAGGTCAAAAGGCACCAAAGTGAACAGGATTATGAAATGAGTATTTAAAATATTTTTGGACTCAATGAGATGAACCCAAAGGAAGAACAAAGGAAAGATACGCCGAAAAAGAATCAAAATCCTGACTTGCTTGCTGGTTTATTACAGGACAGAGGCACCTGCTGTAACTTTAGGCCCCATCTGGACACCAAACCAGACCCTGGGTCTTGAGGCAAACAAGGGCTGTAATGTCCTTGATCTCCTTGCAGTTTCTTCTACACTGACCCACTTTCCAAGGATGAGCCAGAATACTGTACATTCTTTGCTTTATTCTCTCATCATACCAGCTTGCCATCCTGCCAGCTGATAAACTCCAATATCTACAGGATTATACCTTTTCAACTATGAATCTGAACCCACAATTTACACAATCTGACAACACTAGAAATGGGGGAAAAAATCAAAGATACACGTTTGTCACTGGATAGTCCTCAACATTTACTGTGTTTTCTATCATTTCATATTGGCTATCCCCATTTAAATGATTACAGAAAGCCAAGAGAAGTCTTATTCTTCCTTTCAATCAACCACAGAACCAGATATATAGGTGGTTTTAAATAAATAGTTGGTGGTGATTTCATATTAAACATCAGAAGAGCTCCACATCATAAGAAGTCTTTAAAATCCTGGGTATTGGGTCACTGGAAAAACGAAATTTGGGAAGGATACTCAAAAGAAAAAAGGGGCTTTTTAACAATTTGGGAGAAATTTAGCAACCAGATCACATATTTGACTTATAATTAGAGAGCCAAATTTTTGTCCCTCATATAGGAAATTCAAATATGAAGCAGCACGGAAAACAACTGAAGTCCCTGAAGGAATGGAGAGAAAAGTGCCTTCAAAAGGAAAAATTAGATGAAGTCGCACCAACGAACCCAAAGCTCCTCACCAAAATTCTTGTGGAGGCACATGTTGTTTTCATCTTTAAATTGTTTTAGAAGTCTTGAAGAGGTAATTTTTGCTTTCTTCCAGGGCACTGTCCTCTCTTGTATCGATTAACTCTGGCCCAAAAGCAGCAGGCTACTGTTAAACCTTGAGAGATCTACTGGCAAGAAGGCTCCAGTAGATCTCGATGTTAGACCCTGAGATTAGGAAGGTAAGACTAGAGTTTTCACTGGATGGGACTGCAAACTACACTTGTAATACCTCAAGGTAGCAGCAGTGACCCACTCATTCACAGTGCAATTACAAAATCACGATGTGTGTTGGATGCTGCTAGGAAAGTGGATGAATTACAGGTTGGTCCTTCAGGGATCTGCGAGTTTGCCATGGAGGACGAGAAATGCATAAATAACCACAGTTACAAGACAGAGCAGACTTGTTCTGAACCACCTAAGCAGATGTCCACCTGCAGATACTGCGGTATCGGCTCCCTCTCTGCCTGAGGGCTTTCTCTCCAAGTCAGGGACAGCCACTTGACAGCCCACAGGTAGCAGGAGCACCCCCAACGAATGACCACCATTCATTTATATGAATGCTGGCATATAAATACCCCAGATCCCTCCCTGTTCAGGTGGGACAACTTTATAGCATCACTGTTCTCCAAACGGGGTCTGTGGACCCATGCCAGCAGCATCACCACCATCAAGGATCTTGGGAGAAATGCAGCCTCTCAATCAACCACAGAACCAGATATATAGGTGGTTTTAAATAAATAGTTGGTGGTGATTTCATATTAAACATCAGAAGAGCTCCACATCATAAGAAGTCTTTAAAATCCTGGGTATTGGGTCACTGGAAAAACGAAATTTGGGAAGGATACTCAAAAGAAAAAAGGGGCTTTTTAACAATTTGGGAGAAATTTAGCAACCAGATCACATATTTGACTTATAATTAGAGAGCCAAATTTTTGTCCCTCATATAGGAAATTCAAATATGAAGCAGCACGGAAAACAACTGAAGTCCCTGAAGGAATGGAGAGAAAAGTGCCTTCAAAAGGAAAAATTAGATGAAGTCGCACCAACGAACCCAAAGCTCCTCACCAAAATTCTTGTGGAGGCACATGTTGTTTTCATCTTTAAATTGTTTTAGAAGTCTTGAAGAGGTAATTTTTGCTTTCTTCCAGGGCACTGTCCTCTCTTGTATCGATTAACTCTGGCCCAAAAGCAGCAGGCTACTGTTAAACCTTGAGAGATCTACTGGCAAGAAGGCTCCAGTAGATCTCGATGTTAGACCCTGAGATTAGGAAGGTAAGACTAGAGTTTTCACTGGATGGGACTGCAAACTACACTTGTAATACCTCAAGGTAGCAGCAGTGACCCACTCATTCACAGTGCAATTACAAAATCACGATGTGTGTTGGATGCTGCTAGGAAAGTGGATGAATTACAGGTTGGTCCTTCAGGGATCTGCGAGTTTGCCATGGAGGACGAGAAATGCATAAATAACCACAGTTACAAGACAGAGCAGACTTGTTCTGAACCACCTAAGCAGATGTCCACCTGCAGATACTGCGGTATCGGCTCCCTCTCTGCCTGAGGGCTTTCTCTCCAAGTCAGGGACAGCCACTTGACAGCCCACAGGTAGCAGGAGCACCCCCAACGAATGACCACCATTCATTTATATGAATGCTGGCATATAAATACCCCAGATCCCTCCCTGTTCAGGTGGGACAACTTTATAGCATCACTGTTCTCCAAAACGGGGTCTGTGGACCCATGCCAGCAGCATCACCACCATCAAGGATCTTGGGAGAAATGCAGCCTCTCAGGTCTCACTCCAGGTGAGTCTCACGTCAACCAGAGCTTCTCCCTGGGCTTGAGCAGTTGATTTAATAATGCTCCTTGACTGGCTGCCTTCCCTCAGCTACCGCACTTCTCCCCTCCCCGGCCAATGCTTCCTGCACAGATCGAATAAACGCAGACACGCGGCAAAGATAAAATGACATGGGAGTTCAAAGCAGACTCCAACTAGCAGAGAGATGAGAGCTGTTGAGGACAAGGCAGCAGCTGACACGGGCTTTGCACAGGTAGAGGAGGAAGGGTGAAGAACGGGGTGGGGAGGCGGCTCCTAAGGGAGCGGGGAGTGGAGGGAGAAGATAATGACAGAGATGTAAAGATGTAGAAAGGAAGGAAAAGTATAAATGCCCAAGCGCTTAGTGAGAGTGTCAGGTGCATGAAGGCAAGCAGGAGAATATAAGGTAGGAAGGCAGGGTAGGATCAGATGAAACTAACTGAGAGATGAAGCCTTATTTTTTCCTTTATTTTGCAACTCACGGGAAGTGATGGTTTGAACAGAAGAGTATCGTAACCAGTATAGCCGAAAAGTCACCTGAGAGCAACGTGGAACTGGAGGGAGGGTGGGCAGTCTGTGTCTCTACTATGCCCGTCATCATCACTCTCGTAGGGCAGCCCGCTGGGGGAGGGGGGATGTGCCTGGTCCAGGTCTGCTGGCTCACCCAGCAGACTTGCAGGACTCAGCATACAGTCACACTCATGGCTGGGGTTCATCACAACGAAGCAAGATCAGCCAAGGGATAAAGGTACATGGAGTGAAGCCTGAAAGAAACCAGGCCCAGGCTTCGGAGGGTCATCTCTCTGCGGAGTCACATAGGTGCATTTAATCCCCCTGCTCCAAGCAGTGACAAGACCGGGACGTGCTGGCCACCAGGAGAGTTCACCTGGGCCTATGAGTCCACGGTTTTTGTCAGAGGGTCAGCCACGTAGGCACTGTCTGCCTTGCACCTGCCAAAATTCCAGACTCCCCAAAGGAAAAGCAGGTGTTCAACATAAACCAGTGTTCATATAAACAGTTCAGGCACCGTGAGCCACTCTAATCAGTTCTGAGAGTGGTGGGAATTCTCTGGAAATCCAAGTGTGCAGACGTCAGCCAAGGGCCTGGCCTGTCCTTTCAAAGGACAGCAGCCAGACCTGCTGTGTTACCTCCTTCCTGCACAGGGTCAAAACACATTCTGGGAGCTTGAGTTCGAATCCTGATATCAATATAAAGCCCTGGCTACTTAAGCAGAAACAAACTAACATAGACAGGTTTTGGGGGGAACTTGGGAAGGCTGGGTATGTGAAATATGAGGACGTAGGTACATATGCCAGTTCTACCTGCATAAATTTGTTCTAACCTGTTGGCTAGGAAGTAGTAGGATATAAAAACAAATTCATTATGTGTGCATAATAAGAAATATAATCACACATTTCCATCAGGCTGCAATTTCGTGCGTTAAAAAAATAAAGAAATGTATATTGGACTGTCTTCTTCCACTGAAATATGGAACCAGTCCCCGCCTCAACCCATGTAAAAAAAGCATTGTTTAACACACGCACACACACAATCCTAGGGGAAAAACTCTGCACCAGACACTAAGGAGTAAACCTAATACTGCTTTTATTCCCTCTGTTCTCAGCCTATGCCTAATTAGTACCACCAGAAGTACTAATCTGAAATCTTAGGACTAAGACATTCTTAAGCATCCTTTATACTAGGATAGTGCTTTTCTGCTTTAGTTTTATCACAGTTCAGAAACAAGGCTTATCTGAAGGTCTCCTAAAATTTCCCTTTTTTAAGTTTACTGCAAAGTGATGAAGGAAGTTGAGATGTTTACATACGTGTGCTAACTTAAAACTCTCTAGCGTAACAAATAAAGGTAGGCTGGAGACTTTCCTTGTACCTCACAATGAGACTTTGCAATGTAACACAAAATTGTCTTAACCTCAGAGCTATAGCCTTGGCTGGATGGGGTAAAAGCTCACATGAGGTCACAGGATGAGTTTCTCAGTCTGTCAGGAGTCAAGTACAGCTTTCTGTTAGTGAGGTTTAGCACTGTATGTGATATCATTGCTCATGCAAACAAGAGGGGAGCAGAGCATTCTCTGCACCCTGGACTATTTGGCTTTGCTATCGTCTTTGACCAGTGCAGATTCTCCGTCGTCCCACAGAAAGGACTGAGTTCACACTCAGAGGCCAGTCCACATTTGTACCTCAAAAGCACAGATACAGTAACTAGGTCTCTATGGTTTCAACATAACCTACTCACCATCCAAGGACTAAGGGGAAAGGAATAACTGTAACGGAAAAAATTTTCCATGAAATCATTAGCACTAATAGTTGTCCTTTATCTTTCCTTTTCAGTTGGAAAAGAACACTTGAAAACACAGTAAGGAGATATCTAAAAGATGATGGGGGGTGGGGCGCAGCTGCAAAGGACATTTGTGAATATGAAACCCTTTACACTAAAATATTTAATTTTTAATAAAAAATAATTGTAGAAATACAGACTCTGATGCTGATAAATTTATTCACGACCTTCCCTTGCTTAGGCAAGCCACCCACTGGAAAATACAGAAGACAGGGAAAAAAAAAATCAAACAGCCTCTGCACCATCTGATTTACCGTGAGTTCTAAGAATTTATATGCAAGAACATACAAAAAGGATTAGGAAAGGCACTTGTGGAGCCACGTATTATTAATCTCAATTTCAACAGATGCAAACTATACTTCATTTGCTCAAAGCAAATGTCAGCACAATCACATTTTTTTTTCCTTAAAAGGAATCTTGATCACTGAAATGATACAAGAAGCACTCTTACAACCAGGGCAGTTCCTAAAAGAACACTTTGATAAATCAGGTCACTTCCATGTTCAGTACTTACCTTGTGAGATCCTGCACACCTTGGAACACAGCCATAATTTATCCATACGCACTCAGCATTATTTTTAAAACTCAGGTTTGGCTTCCAAGGCTGACATCTCCCGAAAGGTATATAATATCTTGTTAACTATAATTGGATTTAGGACAGTGTGTCCTGTGGTAAATCCAGGTATAGGACACTTTTAAAACGTTTGTATGAAGGCCAAATTTTTTTAGAATAATCCTCATGGGTAAGAGAGGAGGAAACAGAAATGACATCAGGCATTTCAACAAGCTATAACCATCGGGACTCGAATAGAATACATTCTGGTAAATTACCAGATTAACAAAGAAATAAACTTATTCCTGATAGCACTGCTTACAAGGATCAAGCTCATTTTTCCAACAAGGTAACAATCTTAACAATGACATTAAGGTGCATTTGAGCAGCATACACATGCATGGGCAGATTGCCCCATGAAAGGGGACACGATCCAACTGTCATACAGTCATCTTTTCAGTTTAAAGTTACAGAAAAAGGGCTCCCCACTGTCCCAAAATCAATATCCACCCACTGTGAAGAAGAGCCTTCTACCTGCGGTTGATAACCACATGGGCATAGACGAGATTCAAGAGACTGGGATAAAGGGAAGATAAGATCTCTTAATTTTTGCTAAAGAAACAGAATAATTTACTATCAACTTCTCTCCCACCATGACTACCACCATCCAACTGGAAGGACTGAGTTTATTTTATATTAAACAATTAAACATACATATACACATATTGGGGCCTTGAACAGAGGAACCTGGAGCACTACAGTCCATGGGGTCGCAAAGAGTTGGACATGACTGAGAGACTAACACAACACAGCAACGTGCATGTATCAGGCTTCCCCTGTGGCTCAGCGGTCAAGAATCCACGTACAATGCAGGAGATAACAGGTTCGATCCCTGAGTCAGGATGATCCCCTGGGAGAGGGCAAGGCAACCCACTCCAGTATTCTTGCCTAGAGAATACCACAGACAGAGAGCCTCGCAGGCTACAGTCAACGGGGTCGCAAAGAGTAGGACACAACTCATAATTTATCCATACGCACTCAAAGGGCAGTTCCTAAAAGAACACTTTGATAAATCAGGTCACTTCCATGTTCAGTACTTACCTTGTGAGATCCTGCACACCTTGGAACACAGCCATAATTTATCCATACGCACTCAGCATTATTTTTAAAACTCAGGTTTGGCTTCCAAGGCTGACATCTCCCGAAAGGTATATAATATCTTGTTAACTATAATTGGATTTAGGACAGTGTGTCCTGTGGTAAATCCAGGTATAGGACACTTTTAAAACGTTTGTATGAAGGCCAAATTTTTTTAGAATAATCCTCATGGGTAAGAGAGGAGGAAACAGAAATGACATCAGGCATTTCAACAAGCTATAACCATCGGGACTCGAATAGAATACATTCTGGTAAATTACCAGATTAACAAAGAAATAAACTTATTCCTGATAGCACTGCTTACAAGGATCAAGCTCATTTTTCCAACAAGGTAACAATCTTAACAATGACATTAAGGTGCATTTGAGCAGCATACACATGCATGGGCAGATTGCCCCATGAAAGGGGACACGATCCAACTGTCATACAGTCATCTTTTCAGTTTAAAGTTACAGAAAAAGGGCTCCCCACTGTCCCAAAATCAATATCCACCCACTGTGAAGAAGAGCCTTCTACCTGCGGTTGATAACCACATGGGCATAGACGAGATTCAAGAGACTGGGATAAAGGGAAGATAAGATCTCTTAATTTTTGCTAAAGAAACAGAATAATTTACTATCAACTTCTCTCCCACCATGACTACCACCATCCAACTGGAAGGACTGAGTTTATTTTATATTAAACAATTAAACATACATATACACATATTGGGGCCTTGAACAGAGGAACCTGGAGCACTACAGTCCATGGGGTCGCAAAGAGTTGGACATGACTGAGAGACTAACACAACACAGCAACGTGCATGTATCAGGCTTCCCCTGTGGCTCAGCGGTCAAGAATCCACGTACAATGCAGGAGATAACAGGTTCGATCCCTGAGTCAGGATGATCCCCTGGGAGAGGGCAAGGCAACCCACTCCAGTATTCTTGCCTAGAGAATACCACAGACAGAGAGCCTCGCAGGCTACAGTCAACGGGGTCGCAAAGAGTAGGACACAACTCAAGTGACTGAGCACGCATGTATACACATACTCATAAACTCTCTAACACACACTCACACTGACGAAAACAACTTTCACCCAACCAAAGAATTTCCTAAATGAGAAAATGTAACACAACTGTTAAAAATGTGAGCATGGGGCTTCCCTGGTGGTCCAGTGGGTAGGGACACTGCCTTGCAGTGCAAGGAGCGTTGGTTCAATCCCTGGCCTGGGAAGATCCCACGTGCCGCAGAGTGGCTGGACCAAGGTGTCCAGCTACCGAGCTGCAGCTGTGGAGCACATGTGCCCGGGGCCAGTGCTCTGCGACGAGAGGCCACTGCAATGGGAGGCCCACACATGCCAAAGAGCAAAGATAAATAAGTGAAAGACCAATAGAAGTAGCCAAAAAAAAAAAAAAAAAAAGTGAGCATGATGTCAAATTCTACAAAGTACACAGAACTGTAAGTTGGCTTTCTGTCTTTAAGAATTGCTTGCCTTATGGGGAGAAAAAGAGCAATGAAAACAATTTGGCTGTAAAGAAAACAGGTACCAAATGAAATCTGTTTCTCCAAAAATATTCCTTTTCTTCTACACTGAAATTAGAATCCAAAGAGGACCAGGAATAAGAAAATACTCCTGGGCTTCCCTGATAGTCCAGTGGGTAAAGAGTTCACCTTGCAGTGCAAGGGGCACTGGTTCCATCCCTGGCCTGGGAAGATCCCACATGCCGCAGAGTGGCTGGACCGGTGTGTCCAATTACAAGCCAGTGCTCTGGAGCGCATGTGCCCAGAGCCAGTGCTCTGCAGTGAGAGAGGCCACTGCAATGCGAGGTCCACATAAGCCAAAGAATAAAGATGGATGAAAATAAATAAATAAATAAGCCAATAAAAGAGGCCAAAAGTTTTTTAAAAAAGAAAAGAAAAGAAAATACTCCTTAGCTCCTTAATGATCATGCCCATAAAAAGCTGGCTGGCAACCTAAATTTCAGGATGAAAGGAGAGATTAAAACTGAACAGTCACAAATGGGTAATGTCAGGGGTACTACCACCTTACACACCCTGCTCCACCTACCCAAAGGCCAGGAAGTGGCAGACCCACTAAAGCAGGGCAACCTTGCTGCCTTCCATGACAGGAGGCCAGGCCACAGTCAAGAAAAAAAAAAGCAAATGTACTTTTCTTGATTTCTTTTTTGACTCCTTTTTATACCAATACAAATTAAATACTGAGGTCAAATTCAGGTAGTATACTTTGGGTTCTCTTTAGTTTACATAAGTAAACAACAAAGCAAAACCAAATCAACTGCAGGTTTGAAAGATGGGGGCTTCCCTGGTGGCTCAAAAGATAAAGAATCCACCTGCAGTGCAGGAGACCTGGGTTTGATCCCTCGGTCGGAAAGATCCCCTGGACGCACGTCAGTATTCTTGCCTGGAGAATTCCATGAACAGAGGAGCATGGCAGGCTACAGTCCATGACCTCGCAAAGAGATGGACACAACTAAGTGACTAAGCTTTCACACTTTGAGTGATGGACTATGGGGATCTGACCTGAGATCTAACACCTTCCACACCTTTACTGACAGTATTAACCAAAACAACTGTGAATGTAATTCTTAATAAATCTTATTATGATAGGTCCATCTCCTTTCCTCTGAGAATGAACTCGGAAGAATTAGAAATACTAGAAGTTGAAAGGAAATGTTGAAATGATCTTGGCCTTGGAAAGATGTTCCCAATAGTAGCAGGATGAAATTCAAGAGGAATAAATGCTCTGAGCAACTGGGGAAAAGAAAAAAGAAAAAAAAAAAAAAAAGAGGAAAACCCTCTGCAAATATATAATAAATGCAAAAATGCCGAGGACTGTATGCAGGTCACAGAAGACCACAGGTCAAAAACAGAGCTAGCAACGCTGTGCTGTATTGAAGAAAAATAAATAAGAATCATCAAGATACTGGTAGAGGAGAGTTACAGAAGCCCTCTGTACTCAAAATTGCTTCATTTCTTGGGATGACTTGTTTAGACAAAAGACAAAGATTTCTGAAGCCATATGTACCTCAGTTCAGGAAATGAAACAGAAATATTACCTACTCTGACTTCATAAAAACATACTCCCCCCCCTTTTTTTTAGAGGAAACAACTAAAATGATAAAGAGAAAGATGTTATTTCTGCCTTATAAGAAATGATAGAAAGAACTCACAATGCTAAACATAAATAAGAAAACAAACCCTAGGAGGGTCATAAGGACAACTTCAATTACTTGGAGAAGTAGATGCATTCCAGTGGGTTTGAGAGTCCCAGTGTCCCCAAGGGTTAGACAAAACTAGTTTCAGGATAGGTTCCAGCTCAGTTTACGAACATTTCCTAAGCAACACAGATGACCAAAGATAATTAATTCCTCTTGGGGGGACAATGTTCCTACTACTGACTGTAGAAAAGAACAAAATAACAATAAATTGGAGGGATGTTATTGAGGTGACTCAAGCACAGGATGCAAGCTTGGACTTTAAAGCATATAAGAGATGCTGTAATTATAACTCTCTATGAAATACTTCACATACTAATCCACCTGCATGAGAGAGATGGACACGTCAGTATTCTTGCCTGGAGAATTCCATGAACAGAGGAGCATGGCAGGCTACAGCCCTTTCACACTTTGAGTGATGGACTATGGGGATCTGACCTGAGATCTAACACCTTCCACACCTTTACTGACAGTATTAACCAAAACAACTGTGAATGTAATTCTTAATAAATCTTATTATGATAGGTCCATCTCCTTTCCTCTGAGAATGAACTCGGAAGAATTAGAAATACTAGAAGTTGAAAGGAAATGTTGAAATGATCTTGGCCTTGGAAAGATGTTCCCAATAGTAGCAGGATGAAATTCAAGAGGAATAAATGCTCTGAGCAACTGGGGAAAAGAAAAAAGAAAAAAAAAAAAAAAAGAGGAAAACCCTCTGCAAATATATAATAAATGCAAAAATGCCGAGGACTGTATGCAGGTCACAGAAGACCACAGGTCAAAAACAGAGCTAGCAACGCTGTGCTGTATTGAAGAAAAATAAATAAGAATCATCAAGATACTGGTAGAGGAGAGTTACAGAAGCCCTCTGTACTCAAAATTGCTTCATTTCTTGGGATGACTTGTTTAGACAAAAGACAAAGATTTCTGAAGCCATATGTACCTCAGTTCAGGAAATGAAACAGAAATATTACCTACTCTGACTTCATAAAAACATACTCCCCCCCCTTTTTTTTAGAGGAAACAACTAAAATGATAAAGAGAAAGATGTTATTTCTGCCTTATAAGAAATGATAGAAAGAACTCACAATGCTAAACATAAATAAGAAAACAAACCCTAGGAGGGTCATAAGGACAACTTCAATTACTTGGAGAAGTAGATGCATTCCAGTGGGTTTGAGAGTCCCAGTGTCCCCAAGGGTTAGACAAAACTAGTTTCAGGATAGGTTCCAGCTCAGTTTACGAACATTTCCTAAGCAACACAGATGACCAAAGATAATTAATTCCTCTTGGGGGGACAATGTTCCTACTACTGACTGTAGAAAAGAACAAAATAACAATAAATTGGAGGGATGTTATTGAGGTGACTCAAGCACAGGATGCAAGCTTGGACTTTAAAGCATATAAGAGATGCTGTAATTATAACTCTCTATGAAATACTTCACATGTGTTAATTATAGTCATTGAGACTCATAAATCAGACTTCCTGGAAAGAAGGCAAAGAGCTTTAAAAAAAATAACAGCAACTTCCTTTCCACCTCTCAAAATATACAAAGAGGGAAAAAAGTAGAGAGGAAACCTCATCTTCGTTAATAATAGCAAAGGACTTATCAATTAGAAGCAATACAAGTAGGCTAAAGAGAAACAACCTGCCAGGGTCTATGCACAGCTCTTAGGCTGGTAAAACAGTGCAGTGTTGAGGGAAGGAAGCAGTCAAGGTTCTGAAAGACTTCCTGGTATCCCCTAACTTGGAAAGGTAAGTCACATCCTATTGGAACTCACCTCTCCTAGCAGAGAAGGAGCTAAAGAAACAGGAGACAGCCAAGGGATCCCAGACTCTCCTTCTGACCTGGCAGTGCTGAGGGCTGAAAGCAGGCCTCCTGTGCAAAGTGGTCTAAGAATACAGAAAAATATACCCAACGGATGCACAGAACAAAAATCCTATATTGAGGCATCATGTCTCATCAAATGAAAATAGTTTCTCATCAAAATGGTAGCATATCCAAAAGGAAAAGGAAAAATGAACTGGTTGTAAAATACAACAAAATTAAGCAGTGAAGCCCACAGACTACAGTTGCTTGAAGTTGCCAAGCCCCACCACCACTTCACTCCAACAACTGAATGGCTAAAAATAGAATATATACTATCATCTTCCAGCCTGCCAGCTCAAGTCCTAAGAGAAAGACACACACAAACCCAAGACAAATAGGGAAGGAAGTCACTGAGATTCCACCCATACTATTTTTGGACAAACGGTGAGGCCACAGAAAATTTGGGGCATTCCTAAGAAAAAAATGAAGATAAGGCACAGAATATGCAGAAAGGAAAGGAAGAGAACACACTAGAAGATTTACTCTAGGACACAGAAGAAAAAAATGATTATAACTATTTTGTGCTATCCAGAAAACTGAAGGAAATGTGAACTGTCAGAGACTTTGAAAAGTTATTGAGGTGACTCAAGCACAGGATGCAAGCTTGGACTTTAAAGCATATAAGAGATGCTGTAATTATAACTCTCTATGAAATACTTCACATGTGTTAATTATAGTCATTGAGACTCATAAATCAGACTTCCTGGAAAGAAGGCAAAGAGCTTTAAAAAAAATAACAGCAACTTCCTTTCCACCTCTCAAAATATACAAAGAGGGAAAAAAGTAGAGAGGAAACCTCATCTTCGTTAATAATAGCAAAGGACTTATCAATTAGAAGCAATACAAGTAGGCTAAAGAGAAACAACCTGCCAGGGTCTATGCACAGCTCTTAGGCTGGTAAAACAGTGCAGTGTTGAGGGAAGGAAGCAGTCAAGGTTCTGAAAGACTTCCTGGTATCCCCTAACTTGGAAAGGTAAGTCACATCCTATTGGAACTCACCTCTCCTAGCAGAGAAGGAGCTAAAGAAACAGGAGACAGCCAAGGGATCCCAGACTCTCCTTCTGACCTGGCAGTGCTGAGGGCTGAAAGCAGGCCTCCTGTGCAAAGTGGTCTAAGAATACAGAAAAATATACCCAACGGATGCACAGAACAAAAATCCTATATTGAGGCATCATGTCTCATCAAATGAAAATAGTTTCTCATCAAAATGGTAGCATATCCAAAAGGAAAAGGAAAAATGAACTGGTTGTAAAATACAACAAAATTAAGCAGTGAAGCCCACAGACTACAGTTGCTTGAAGTTGCCAAGCCCCACCACCACTTCACTCCAACAACTGAATGGCTAAAAATAGAATATATACTATCATCTTCCAGCCTGCCAGCTCAAGTCCTAAGAGAAAGACACACACAAACCCAAGACAAATAGGGAAGGAAGTCACTGAGATTCCACCCATACTATTTTTGGACAAACGGTGAGGCCACAGAAAATTTGGGGCATTCCTAAGAAAAAAATGAAGATAAGGCACAGAATATGCAGAAAGGAAAGGAAGAGAACACACTAGAAGATTTACTCTAGGACACAGAAGAAAAAAATGATTATAACTATTTTGTGCTATCCAGAAAACTGAAGGAAATGTGAACTGTCAGAGACTTTGAAAAAAGAAAATAAAAGAAAATACAATATTGAAGAACTTAAAAATGAAATCAGAATATTAAATTCATATAGCAGGCCCTTTAGTCATTCAAAATATACTTATTGACACTTGACATTTATATGCCAACCACTGCCAAATCAGTGGTGCTGATAAGAAACCTGAACAAATCAAAGCAAAAAAAGTGGAGAAATGAAGCCAAATGCAAGCAGTAAATTTAAATATCACAACACATTTATTTTATTACATATATATATATTTTTTATGTATTCATGGAACAAAAATTGACTATATATTGGGTTATCATAAATTCCAAAAAGTAAAAACAGTACAGACCACATGCTGCTATCAAAATGATGTAAGGCAAGGAATAAATAAAGGAATAAAACAATCACAACCACTTGAAAAAATTTAAACTGCCTTGATCCTGGTTCAAAGATAATAATCAAAATCATAATTTTAGAATATCTGTAAAAGAATGATATGAACACTAGGTAGTAACAAGTAGAAAAATTCAAAGCTTTAAACACTTCAAACTTGAATCAAGAAAACGTTAAAATAATTTAAGAATTACAAGAAAATTTTTAAAAATCAAATAAACCTAGACAAATTGCAAGAAAGTAACAAAAAGAAGGCAAAGGGGCTTCCCTGGTAGTCCAGTGGGTAAAGAGTCCGCCTTGCAGTGCAAGCGGCACCGGTTCGTACACAATGCTGCCACAGACTACAGTTGCTTGAAGTTGCCAAGCCCCACCACCACTTCACTCCAACAACTGAATGGCTAAAAATAGAATATATACTATCATCTTCCAGCCTGCCAGCTCAAGTCCTAAGAGAAAGACACACACAAACCCAAGACAAATAGGGAAGGAAGTCACTGAGATTCCACCCATACTATTTTTGGACAAACGGTGAGGCCACAGAAAATTTGGGGCATTCCTAAGAAAAAAATGAAGATAAGGCACAGAATATGCAGAAAGGAAAGGAAGAGAACACACTAGAAGATTTACTCTAGGACACAGAAGAAAAAAATGATTATAACTATTTTGTGCTATCCAGAAAACTGAAGGAAATGTGAACTGTCAGAGACTTTGAAAAAGGAAATAAAAAGAAAATACAATATTGAAGAACTTAAAAATGAAATCAGAATATTAAATTCATATAGCAGGCCCTTTAGTCATTCAAAATATACTTATTGACACTTGACATTTATATGCCAACCACTGCCAAATCAGTGGTGCTGATAAGAAACCTGAACAAATCAAAGCAAAAAAAGTGGAGAAATGAAGCCAAATGCAAGCAGTAAATTTAAATATCACAACACATTTATTTTATTACATATATATATATTTTTTATGTATTCATGGAACAAAAATTGACTATATATTGGGTTATCATAAATTCCAAAAAGTAAAAACAGTACAGACCACATGCTGCTATCAAAATGATGTAAGGCAAGGAATAAATAAAGGAATAAAACAATCACAACCACTTGAAAAAATTTAAACTGCCTTGATCCTGGTTCAAAGATAATAATCAAAATCATAATTTTAGAATATCTGTAAAAGAATGATATGAACACTAGGTAGTAACAAGTAGAAAAATTCAAAGCTTTAAACACTTCAAACTTGAATCAAGAAAACGTTAAAATAATTTAAGAATTACAAGAAAATTTTTAAAAATCAAATAAACCTAGACAAATTGCAAGAAAGTAACAAAAAGAAGGCAAAGGGGCTTCCCTGGTAGTCCAGTGGGTAAAGAGTCCGCCTTGCAGTGCAAGCGGCACCGGTTCGATCCCTGGTCCAGGAAGAGCCCATGTGCCGCGGAGCTGCTGGACCGGTGTGTCCAATTACAGTCAGCACTCTGGAGTGCATGCACCCAGAGTCAGTGCTCTGTAGTGAGAGACCACCACAATGGGAGGCCCACACATGCCAAAAAATAAAAAAGATGGACGAAAATAAATATAAATAATGAAAGAGGCATCATGGGGAAAAGAAAAAAAAAATGTCTTCTCAATAAATGGTGCTGTTACAACTACGTATCCACTTCAAAAGAGTAAAATCATAACCCTACCTTACAGCATACACAAAAATTAATTCAATGGGAATCAAAGACCTAAATGTAAAACCTAAAACTATACAACTCTTGTGGCTTTCCAGGTAGCACTAGTGCTATAAAAAACCTGACTGCCAATACAAGACATCTAAGAGACATGGGTTTAAAAGTGGTTTAAAAATATAACTTAATCTAAACTTGAAACCTAAACTAAAAATAACCTGTTAGTTATTTTTGTAAATAGGAAGTTTAGAAAAGAAAATAAAGACTTTATAATAGAAATTAATTCAATACAGTGCAAATAAACACAAGATTTTTTTGCCCATGAGTTTAACAAAAATCTAATGATGGTAAAATGTGCCAAAACAGCTACTAACATAAACTAGAGATGGGAAATAAACCAATACAATATTTCTAAAAGGCAGGGTGGTAATGTGTATAAAAAATGTTAAATAAGCCTTATCATTGGGCCAATGATCCAACCTTAAGGAACTTATCTGAATATATAAATGTACAAAGATGGTTTCCCTACAATATTCACTAGAATGTTGATTATGAAAAAGACTGAATGGCCTCAAACTAAATGTGTCTCAACAGGGGTCAGGTATAAATGGTGGCGTGCTGACGGGAGCACACCACCATATGATTCCTAACATACTGAAACAATAACAAAAAAGAAAAATATACTGCAACACTAAAAAGCTATGACGCAAAAGATTTATATTACATGGCAAGGTACCCATTACACATTATTGGGTGAAAAAAAGTCAAGTACATACAGAGCAGCTTATGCTGTATAATCTGAGATGGTGTGAATTTACATCTGTATGCATTTTATTTTCATTTTGAAAGAAAAAGAATCACGTGTGAACATTACATTCAATTAAGTTTTGCCCATAACAAGAATAGCAAATCTGGCTTTCATGGAGTATCTAAACCAGATAAAGATTCTTATTTTAAAGAAGAATAGCAAAGGGCACCAGATTTGGCTTCACAATAATTAAAAACTTCTGAATTAAATAATACAAAACAAAGAAAAAAAAAAAACAACAGACGGGGGTTACATTATCTGCAGTAAATATGAAAAACGCTAATTTCATTTGTACATTCAGAGCTCACAGAGGCAAAAGAAATGAAGAAACAACTTACAGACTAAGAATTCAACTAGAAATAAACATACAGGGAAACAGTTATTCTTACTAGTGATCAAAGGAGTACACGTTTTAAGTGACTGCTTACTCATTTATTATAATAATGCTCAGGATATGCTGAAAATCACACACAATCATTTCAGAATGTTTAAGGTGTGTGTAATCAAGAGCTGTAAAATGTTTCACCTCCTCTAACTTAGATGTAACAGCTCCATCCATCTACTCTAACAAAAGTGTATGAGTACGTGTGTTAAAAAAATAAAATAAAATAAAAACCTATCTATGCCAAGAACTTCATTACAGTGTTATTTGAAAATGGAAACAATGGGAGAAATTTTAATGCTGAAAAAAAAAAAAAGAGTAAGCAAGCAAATTAATATATACCTTTTAAGAGAAGATTATACAGCAATTCTAAATATTAATACGATGTTTATACGACCACGAAGAAAATGCTTACAACATAATGTTCAATTGCACAGTATGATTACATCCACAAGAAACATTAAAATAAAACAGACCAGAAAGGAATATATAAAAAAAGGCAAAAAAATCATGGTTTTTCTATCAGATTGGTACATTTTAGAAAAACTTATGAATAAATTTTAAAACATTTTTCATATTTAGTCTTAAAAACTACTGCATTATTCATAAAATTTCAAAATCACTCAAAAACAAAACAAAAAAATAATATTATGAACATAGAACGGGCTGGCGCTTGAAAGCCCACGAAAACAACATAATGTATTTCTTAACAATATAAGAGAATTCTTAATTAGAAGAAAATAAACACTCCTTGACTCAGAATTTGTCTACTCAATGTTTCTCTCGTTATTAAACTTTATATTTTAGGGGGCTTCTCTGGTAGCTCAGTGGTAAAGAGTTCGCCTGTCACTGCAGGAGACATGGGTTCGATTCCTGATCCAAGAAGATCCCACATGCTGTGAAGCAACTAAGCACATGAGCCACAACTATTGAGCTTGTGTTCTAGAGTCTCAGAGCCGCAACTATTGAGTCCATGTGCCGCAACTACTGAAGCCTGTGTGCCCTTGAGCCCAAGTTCCACAACAAGAGAAGCCACCGCAACAAGAAGCCTGCTCACCTAAACCAGAAAGTAACCCCCACTCCCTGCAACTAGAGAAGAGCCTGTGGCAGCATGAAGACCCAGAATAGCCAAAAATATATAAATTTGAAAAAAAAAAATTTTAGAAAGCAGCCGTATCATCAGAGGATATACCTCTCAAGTGCTCTTCCTTTTTTTTACTTTTCAGGCTTTCTTTTTTTTACGTTTTTTTATTATTTTTTTAAAATTTTTTAAATTGGAGGGTAATAGCTTTACAGAGTTGTGCTGTTTACTGCCAAATCAAGTGCTCTTCTTTATTTCATTTTAAAAAGAGAATAAAAAGCAATATAAACTCAGGAAGTAGCATATTACTTGAAGATATATAATACAAAGAAAAATATTTTTAATAAAAAATTTAAATCAGTGTATGACTATGTGATTCAGTACTAGGGATGCATAACACTTTAATTCTGGGAAGGATACATTGTAATTTGAGTAGCAATTCAGAGACAGACCCTAAGGATTTAGAAAAACCCTAAATAAGAATCCCTGTTCCCATAACAAGCATGGTCTGGAGTGGAAAGCCCTACAGAAAATGTGTTTCTCAAAGGACATATCTGGTGATTTTTGTTAAAGTTTATTTGGAATCAAGATTTCCCTGAAGAAATATTAATGAAGTCTTATAATATCCTCCATTAAAATGCAACCTTTGTTAAGGATCATATGGATGGGGAAATATAAATTATTTCTCCAAAAGTGATCAAACTAGATACAAGTATCTTCTTCAACCAAAAATGGAAAATCAATGGGACCCCTCACTACAAAAGTTGACATGTGCTCTCAATTTTTTAGTCATTTCTAATGTGCTTTGGATAACATCTTAGATGGTAACTGAATGCCTAAGAGGAGACACCAGGATGTTCAGAGGACCTCCTATTCATTAGCTTTTGAACACATCAAGGCCCTGCCACCTCTAGAATCTTTGTCTGGTCCAAGGTTGGCTCCAACAGGAGCCAGGACTATGGTAATTTTTTAGTTCTTAACCCACAGGGAAGTGACTGGTAATAAAAAATAGAGGCTGACTGCAAGTTCTGTTTCAGCACTCATTAGCTCTACTCTTAAATTATTCAAAAGTATTCAAAATACATTTGCCTACACTTTGACTCAAGAAATTCACTTAATTCTGTCATAGGCAAATGAGTATTTTGAATGATGGTGGTAACAGACTTCAAGGACCTTGAATAATCTACACTCTGGACTTGGATATGACAGCCCAGAATGTGAACAGCTCCTAAGAGAACACAGTCAACACATAGGTGCCCTTCTCAGGTCAAAATTACAAATGACTTCCATATTACGTGGCTCAACCAGAGCAAGAATTCATTGACAAGAATATCTCATGATACAATTTATCTACTTACTGCCTAGGACAACTGAAAAGGCACTCTACTGTAGGAGAAGCAGGCCACTGTAAAAAGCAGATTTCCTGAGCAAGAGACATCCTAAGAGCCCATCACCAGATAAGCAGAGTTCTCAATACAGCAACAGATGCACTTCTGTCACCTTAAACAGTTAACATGGGGGAAAAGAAAAAAAAAAACTTGGGGGAGCTTGGTTGTAAATTCTTTTTAATGTATGAATGGTTTGACTTTAGTTTTGTGCTTTCTAATTACCTCTGGGAGCCAAATGACCCGAAGAATGCATGCAACACAAACACCTCCCATGCAACCCAGACTTCTATACATGCTCACCTCCCAACCCGCGATCTGGGAGAGGAAGGGCACAGTAGATGTGACGACAGTGCAGAAACTCAGTAGGGCAGTAGAGCTGAGAAGAGGCTGCACTGGCGGACCTGTCCTGATCCGTGTGGCCAAGTCCAAGCACAGCACAGAGGCCCTCTCCTCTGCCCGTTCCTGTTCCTCCAGAGCTGAGGGAACACCTGGGCACCACCCCTACAAGCAGCAACACCCTCTGCCCTGCCAAGCCCCTCAAGATCCGCCATGACTCTCCCTCACCTGCAACTTTTCTGTTTTCTTGAGCCTGTCTAACTCCACATCTGAAACACCAGGTACTGATGTCAGAGATTTCATTAGCTTTTGAACACATCAAGGCCCTGCCACCTCTAGAATCTTTGTCTGGTCCAAGGTTGGCTCCAACAGGAGCCAGGACTATGGTAATTTTTTAGTTCTTAACCCACAGGGAAGTGACTGGTAATAAAAAATAGAGGCTGACTGCAAGTTCTGTTTCAGCACTCATTAGCTCTACTCTTAAATTATTCAAAAGTATTCAAAATACATTTGCCTACACTTTGACTCAAGAAATTCACTTAATTCTGTCATAGGCAAATGAGTATTTTGAATGATGGTGGTAACAGACTTCAAGGACCTTGAATAATCTACACTCTGGACTTGGATATGACAGCCCAGAATGTGAACAGCTCCTAAGAGAACACAGTCAACACATAGGTGCCCTTCTCAGGTCAAAATTACAAATGACTTCCATATTACGTGGCTCAACCAGAGCAAGAATTCATTGACAAGAATATCTCATGATACAATTTATCTACTTACTGCCTAGGACAACTGAAAAGGCACTCTACTGTAGGAGAAGCAGGCCACTGTAAAAAGCAGATTTCCTGAGCAAGAGACATCCTAAGAGCCCATCACCAGATAAGCAGAGTTCTCAATACAGCAACAGATGCACTTCTGTCACCTTAAACAGTTAACATGGGGGAAAAGAAAAAAAAAAACTTGGGGGAGCTTGGTTGTAAATTCTTTTTAATGTATGAATGGTTTGACTTTAGTTTTGTGCTTTCTAATTACCTCTGGGAGCCAAATGACCCGAAGAATGCATGCAACACAAACACCTCCCATGCAACCCAGACTTCTATACATGCTCACCTCCCAACCCGCGATCTGGGAGAGGAAGGGCACAGTAGATGTGACGACAGTGCAGAAACTCAGTAGGGCAGTAGAGCTGAGAAGAGGCTGCACTGGCCGGACCTGTCCTGATCCGTGTGGCCAAGTCCAAGCACAGCACAGAGGCCCTCTCCTCTGCCCGTTCCTGTTCCTCCAGAGCTGAGGGAACACCTGGCGGCACCACCCCTACAAGCAGCAACACCCTCTGCCCTGCCAAGCCCCTCAAGATCCGCCATGACTCTCCCTCACCTGCAACTTTTCTGTTTTCTTGAGCCTGTCTAACTCCACATCTGAAATCAAGGTGAGTGAGCCTGGAGCTGGTAAGATAGTGAGACGGCTGTGGGCCAGGAGGAAAGTAGGATCAAGGAATGCCAAGTGCCTGCCTGGCACCTCCAGTGGATCTACGCTCTTGTAACAATGTTTCTCCAAAGCTAGGATCTGAGTCTTGCTGTTCCTTCTTTGGTCATAGAGCCCTTTCTTCAGATGGCAGACAAGGAACACAGGAAGTCATTTTCTTCAAGTTTCTCTGATCATGCTCAGGGCAACTATGTGCAGTTCAGAGGCCACAGAAACACGGGCGTGTGTGTGTGACATGTATACACAAGTACTTTTTTTTTAAATATGAAATGTCTTACTTCATACTATGAATGTGTCCACCCTTATCTGCTCTTCTGGTTTCAATGAGAGCCCCAAGGAAAAAATGGGCACCATCAGGGAAGAAGAAATGGACACAAGTGGTCCTTACAAGAGTTAACTCTAAATCTTTCCTGGAAAGCCCTGGAAAAAGGACTGTTCTAAATTGATCAGTCATACCTGACTCTTTGCTCCTCTGTCCATGGGATTCTCCAAGCAAGAAACCTGCATTGGGCTGCCATTTCCTTCTCCAGGGGAAAAAAGGATCCCCTGGCTCCAAATACAAAGAAGCCCCCCAACATGCTCCGCCAAAGTGTGTGAGCCACTTCCAGTGCCCAGGGTCAAACAGCAGCCTGCTGTCACTCAAAAGGCAGACATGGGCTTGGGCAGCAGAGATTCGCGGGCTTGCAAACCCGTGAAGGAGGAGGAGGAATGAGTCAAAGGTACATGCAACCCATGCAACCCAGACTTCTATACATGCTCACCTCCCAACCCGCGATCTGGGAGAGGAAGGGCACAGTAGATGTGACGACAGTGCAGAAACTCAGTAGGGCAGTAGAGCTGAGAAGAGGCTGCACTGGCCGGACCTGTCCTGATCCGTGTGGCCAAGTCCAAGCACAGCACAGAGGCCCTCTCCTCTGCCCGTTCCTGTTCCTCCAGAGCTGAGGGAACACCTGGCACCACCCCTACAAGCAGCAACACCCTCTGCCCTGCCAAGCCCCTCAAGATCCGCCATGACTCTCCCTCACCTGCAACTTTTCTGTTTTCTTGAGCCTGTCTAACTCCACATCTGAAATCAAGGTGAGTGAGCCTGGAGCTGGTAAGATAGTGAGACGGCTGTGGGCCAGGAGGAAAGTAGGATCAAGGAATGCCAAGTGCCTGCCTGGCACCTCCAGTGGATCTACGCTCTTGTAACAATGTTTCTCCAAAGCTAGGATCTGAGTCTTGCTGTTCCTTCTTTGGTCATAGAGCCCTTTCTTCAGATGGCAGACAAGGAACACAGGAAGTCATTTTCTTCAAGTTTCTCTGATCATGCTCAGGGCAACTATGTGCAGTTCAGAGGCCACAGAAACACGGGCGTGTGTGTGTGACATGTATACACAAGTACTTTTTTTTTTAAGTATGAAATGTCTTACTTCATACTATGAATGTGTCCACCCTTATCTGCTCTTCTGGTTTCAATGAGAGCCCCAAGGAAAAAATGGGCACCATCAGGGAAGAAGAAATGGACACAAGTGGTCCTTACAAGAGTTAACTCTAAATCTTTCCTGGAAAGCCCTGGAAAAAGGACTGTTCTAAATTGATCAGTCATACCTGACTCTTTGCTCCTCTGTCCATGGGATTCTCCAAGCAAGAAACCTGCATTGGGCTGCCATTTCCTTCTCCAGGGGAAAAAAGGATCCCCTGGCTCCAAATACAAAGAAGCCCCCCAACATGCTCCGCCAAAGTGTGTGAGCCACTTCCAGTGCCCAGGGTCAAACAGCAGCCTGCTGTCACTCAAAAAGGCAGACATGGGCTTGGGCAGCAGAGATTCCTTGCAAGGAAGTGAAAAGCATTGCTTAAAGCCCAGTGAAGGAGGAGGAGGAATGAGTCAAAGGTAGCTGCTTAAGGCTATCTAAGCAAACACACCCAGGTCAGAGCAGGGCCGCTCTGGAGCACTGCAGCCTCTCAGGCTCCACCTCCATGTCTCCTAGGATGTCGCCCTTCCTGCAGGAAGCAAGAGACTCATGCTGATATGACAGGAGGCTTTTGATACCACTCCCTGAGAAAGCAGTGAAACTATCAGCAGTGTGCCAGGCGGCATGAGGGGGAGCTCCAGGCAGACTTGCTAACGCCTCCTCACAGCTCTGGCCCAGAACTCTCCAAGCTGTCTGCATCTGCCTGCAGGCAAGGGAGAGAAGAGGGAGGGCAGCCAGGAGAAGCTCACCTGACCTGGTCGTGCTTCCCATGGTAGCCCATCTCTCCTGGGAGGCTGGGCCTCAGGCGCCTTGCCCAGGAGTGACAAGGGGCAGAAAAGTGGCTGAGATGCCAAAGCTACAGAGAAGACGCAGAGAGAGTTGCCAAGTTCAAACAGCCCTTAGATTCAGTTCAATCTACAGGTTTCTACAGAAATAGTAAAGGAACAAAACAGCCTTAGGTTAGTTCAGGGAGGTAGGGTAGGAGTTCCCGACCGTCTCTCAGTCACAGGCTTTAGAAAAGATACTCGCAAGTATAGCAACATACAGAACCATAGGAGTATTTCATGGTTTGCTCAAATAAATACTCACCAAGCCAGTGTGCCTTTGTTTCTGCATTATTTACTGGTATTCAAAAATGTATCGCAAAGAGTCAGAGGGAAAAGAGAGTTAAACTCTTAACAAGTACCCTGGCATGCTTTTAAGGCCAAACCAGGAACAAGAATTAAAGTCATCTTATATTATTAGAACAACTCAAAGGAAATGGGTCAGCTCTTTAGGACAAGAGGAAAACTGCATTTGCCATCTGCAGAAAGAACCTGTAATATAATGAAGGAGCTCTGAAAAGTTTAAGGTCCTAAAATACCCATTCACATGGCAAGAAAATTTCACTGCATCTTTACCTTAAAAAAATAAATAAACCAAAAAACCTATTCAGACTGACTGGGTCTAACGAAAGTAAAGGCTGCTGCTCATGCTCCCTTTCCTATGGGGAAAGAAACAAAGAAGCAGGTTTTAAAGCTCTGAAGAAAGTGAGGTGAAGACATTCAAATCAACAAATGCAGAAGATGCATTATTGCCCAACACAGGACCTCAGCATCTTCTCCCCTTCCAGCACATGCAGTGCATCCTATTTTGAAACCCGGTGGCCTGTGATAGATTCTCCAGCACCGCTCGCTAGCTTTCTGCTGGTAACCCTATACCCAACTCAAGTCCCCACCCTCTGGAAAAGGAAGGAGAATTTTACATTTTGTTCCACAGCGTTGCTACAGAAAGTTAATCATGTCCTAAAAGCACATTCGCAAGTGTCTTTTAATGCAGTAAAGCGCCCAACTTCCCCCCTCACCAGCTCACAGCCACATGATGTTTGAAAGAAGCATCAACCTGGAAGTTCCCTAAATCTTAAAAAAAAATGCACACACCAGAGAATCAAAGGAACCCCTTCCAGCATCTCCTTACAGGAAGCGGTGAGACAAGTAAATGGGTGGGTGGGATTCCATGGAAGGGGCTTTCAGCGGGGGGCCTGCAGCGAACAGCCGGAAGACTGAATGATGGGTGGAGCAGACACTGGTGCATCCTCCCGAGAAACAAGTGGTCAGCTGCAGCTCCCAGGAAATACTGGGGGAAAGCCACCAATCACCCCACGGCCTCTTCAATCAAACAGAAATGTAAAATCAAACAATAAAAGTGAAAAACATGAAGAAAAGTCTTTAAAGCATAAAAAATGAAGCAAAAGAAAAATTCGTCAATTTTTACTAAGTGATGGTGATTAAAAAAAAGTGGGGGAGTGTGAAATTTTGGAAAGAGGTAATTCATTCATGATTTCAGCTCTCTAAAGTGGGGTGGGGACAAGAAGCATCTTTCTCAGAAATGTACATGAACATGCTTCTAAACATCACTATTTACTTCCTGCAAAAGAGCCAAAAAGTCTCATCTAGTTCTTTTTCTTTAATTTGTGGATCAGTTACTGTTCCCTTCTGTGAGGTTTCAGAAATACAACAGCACTAATTACATTCTGGTTCTGACCATACCACAATCCATCACATACTTCCTTGAAGCAACTATTTTGTTTCCAAAGCAGTCAAACTGCTCAAAATCCAAAATTAATTCTGTAATAGAGGTGTGTAGAATTTTCAAATTTAGAAAGATAAACACAAATGCAAAATGCATATTGCCAACACAGACCCAGCACTCTCCCTTCCACCTCAGCATCCAGTTTGCACTCCTATTTTGAAACCCGGTGGCCTGTGATAGATTCTCCAGCACCGCCTACCCCTGCATTCCGCTTGAAACCCTTTTTTTACCCAACTCAAGTCCCCACCCTCTGGAAAAGGAAGGAGAATTTTACATTTTGTTCCACAGCGTTGCTACAGAAAGTTAATCATGTCCTAAAAGCACATTCGCAAGTGTCTTTTAATGCAGTAAAGCGCCCAACTTCCCCCCTCACCAGCTCACAGCCACATGATGTTTGAAAGAAGCATCAACCTGGAAGTTCCCTAAATCTTAAAAAAAAATGCACACACCAGAGAATCAAAGGAACCCCTTCCAGCATCTCCTTACAGGAAGCGGTGAGACAAGTAAATGGGTGGGTGGGATTCCATGGAAGGGTCTTTCAGCGGGGGGCCTGCAGCAAAAAGCTGGAAGACTGAATGATGGGTGGAGCAGACACTGGTGCATCCTCCCGAGAAACAAGTGGTCAGCTGCAGCTCCCAGGAAATACTGGGGGAAAGCCACCAATCACCCCACGGCCTCTTCAATCAAACAGAAATGTAAAATCAAACAATAAAAGTGAAAAACATGAAGAAAAGTCTTTAAAGCATAAAAAATGAAGCAAAAGAAAAATTCGTCAATTTTTACTAAGTGATGGTGATTAAAAAAAAGTGGGGGAGTGTGAAATTTTGGAAAGAGGTAATTCATTCATGATTTCAGCTCTCTAAAGTGGGGTGGGGACAAGAAGCATCTTTCTCAGAAATGTACATGAACATGCTTCTAAACATCACTATTTACTTCCTGCAAAAGAGCCAAAAAGTCTCATCTAGTTCTTTTTCTTTAATTTGTGGATCAGTTACTGTTCCCTTCTGTGAGGTTTCAGAAATACAACAGCACTAATTACATTCTGGTTCTGACCATACCACAATCCATCACATACTTCCTTGAAGCAACTATTTTGTTTCCAAAGCAGTCAAACTGCTCAAAATCCAAAATTAATTCTGTAATAGAGGTGTGTAGAATTTTCAAATTTCAAAGGACTTGTGTAACCGTCTTCCATTCAAACTGCTAGATAAACTGCTATTGGCTTTTCAGCCCACAGCAATTATGAAAATGTTCGACTGAATCATTTTCCTGAGACAATGAATGAGACACAAGAACGGAGACAAAAATGACTTTGCCTTTAAAACAGAATTTCTTTTACCGTTCCCCAAGTGGCCCACAAAAGGACAAAGAGGTGTGGTAAATGGAGAACAAATCAATGATACCCATTAGAAGAAGGCAAGATGTTTGAATTCACTCCATCCAATTACCCTACTTTCTTCTGGGAACCCAGCTGCCCACCCTGCCCCCATTGGACTATGACCACAAGTTGCCAGTTACTGAGATCGAGTTATACCAGAATGATAGCAAACTGAGCAAGACAAGGTGCTTCACAGACCTTCCAAGAAACAAGGGCCACTATCTCTGTCCACATGCAGTTTCCCTAATGGCTCAGATGGTAGAGAAACTGTCCGCAATGCAAGAGACCCAGGTTTGATCCCTATCCCCTAGAGAAGGGACTAGCAACCCATGCCAGTATTTCCATCTGGAGAATCTCATGGCCTCAGAGAAGCCTAGCGGGATACAGTCCATGGAGTCGCAGTCAGACACGACTGAGCAACTAACAATCACACACAGTTTTCACTTGAGTTAGAAACCTAGGGCAGGGCTTCCCTGGTAGTCCAGTGGGTAAGGACACTGCCTTGCAGTGCAAGGGGCGCCGGTTCCATCCCTGGCCTGGGAAGATCCCACGTACTTTGGAGCGGCTGGACCGATGTGTCCAATCACAGAGCCGGAGCTCTGGAGCACACGCGCCCAGAGCCAGTGCTCTGAGACAACAGAGGCCACCGCGATGGGAGGCCCACGCGGGCCAAAGAACAAAGATGGATGAAAATAGATAAATAAAAGACCAATAGAAATGGCCTGCCCGTTCCCCTCCCCCCCCCCCCCCCCCCCCCCCCCAAAAAAAAAAAAAAAAGAAACCTAGGGCAAGTGAACCGTTTCTCACAGAGCCAAAAAGAAGTATGTCTGTTCCAAGGAAATAGCATGCATCACTTAGGAGTTCAAATTCTCAAGACCATCTGCCTTCCCCAGTTGTGTCATCTCCAGAAAGCTTCTAGAATGGCCTTCAGACTGTTCTTTTTCTTTGTATTAAGAGCCAATCGAAAAGCCCTAGTCAGGAAGGATAATACTCAGAAGGACCTGTCAGGCTGAGGGTGTCAACTGTAAAACAACAAGAACTGTGAAAACTGCTTGTCCTCTTTCCTGCTGGCAAATAAGAAACATGGGAGTGTCTCACATAGCACTTTATTTTATACACAGTAGCTGCTTAAGATCTGTTCACTGACCAGCATGCTGTATGCAACTGTTCTTTCTTTGTAGGCCTAGTGCAGAAAACAAATAAAAAAAAAATTAAAGGCAACGTTTGTTTTGCCAAAACTGGCGAGTGTTTGTAAAATAAATGAATTTGAAATATCTTGATAATTCTATTTTAAATATTTAATACTTATTTTGTTCTTAAAATTGAAACATTAGACTCTTTAACAAAATATTCCGCACTGATTCCAGAAATTATGGCTAGATATAAAGGTCAACCCCAGAGCTATTTAGCAAATGCAGTCTTTGGGTCTCAACACCGCAATATGGATATTTATTTTGTTTGTAAAGTCCAGATTCATGATCACCTAAGATTTATGAACTCACTTATGACAAGATATTTAGGTCCTTTTTTTTTTTTTTTTATCTTTTTGGTGGGTGGGGTGGGGAGGGAGGGGATGTGTGGGCCACTTCTATTGGTCTTTCATTTCTCTATCTTCATCCGTCTTTGTTCTTTGGCTCCTGTGGGCCTCCCATCACGGTGGCCTCTGTTGTCGCAGAGCGCCGGCTCTGGGCGCATGCACTCCAGAGCTCAGGCTCGGTAATTGGACACATCAGTCCAGCCGCTCCACGGCACATGGGATCTTCCCAGGCCAGGGATGGAACCAGCGCCCCTTGCACTGCAAGGCGGTATCCTTACCCACTGGACCACCAGGGGAAGCCCTATTTAGGTTCTTTTTTTCCTTTTTTCCTGACAGAGTAGATAAGAAATCAGGCAGGTTTTTACGTATTAGTAATGTAACAAATCATAGGTGATTGTCAACTTCCTATAATTTTATTAGTAACAGCTGTTCACACAAAATAGTGTTTGGGTCTGAGAATAGCTCTTCCTTTAATGTTACTCCATTCAGCAGAACCAGAGAAAACACTCAATGTTTACTGTAGTCAGTTACTGCCACAGATTTAATTACCAACAATCACACATTTTACCTTCTATTGCTATTTCACACCTCCCCAGGATTAATTCTGCAGAGATCGTAACATTGTTTTAAAGCCATTATAAAAGTTTCTCTTTGAAAAAAAGAAAATCACCACCCTCCCTCTTCAACCAGAAAATTAGGCTTGAAATTTGTTGCTACAAATACTTGTATTTCCCTCAACCCAAAACAGAGTCAGGAGAAAACAGATTCCACCTTCTCAGGGGGAAAACAATCGTAACCTTCTTAAAATGGCTTCTCTCTCTTCCAAGATGTATCCTTTGAGCTCTCTTATTTTTCCTCTACAACACCCAATCCACACTTCCATTAAACCAAAAGAACTAATAACCTCCCCTTAAAGAAAAACTAGTATGAATGCTTGAATCAAAATCATCCTTGGCAGATCTTGTTCATTTCTTTTCAAGTACAAGTTTGCCTGGAGCATGAAGAAAAATGTGTTCCTTTTTTCTGCTAAGTTTAGCAAAGCACGCAGTCTCACAACTGCAAAGCTGTTTCAGGTCCTTAAAAATTCATCTGTAACAAAAATCCTAACTATATTTAATAGGCATCTCTGAAAATTGAACATAAGCCATCTTGTATAAAGTGCAGCTGTGTTGTTTGATTTTTTTAATGAAAAGGAGGCTATAAAATGTATTTGTAACAAACAAAATGGCTACTAAATTATTCTCCTGGTTCTCCTTCCTAAGTTTACCTAAAAATATTTGAATAGATATACACTGGATAACCTCACTATTCAGTAGGGTTTTAATTTGCGCCCGAAGTTCCCATATGAAGAAATAATACATAAGTACAAGATTGACAGTTATATGGCAGATCCAGACAATGAATCTACATGATTCAATGCAAAAATCTTACTCTGAAGGCTGTTATACAGTCAAAGCTACAGTTTTGATTTTTATGAGAGATGCTGCCACTTTGCTCTTCATATAAGTACTATGTTTTCAAAAAAAATAAAATGAAAGGAAAAAAAAAGGAAATGTATCCAAACAAATACTGATGTTTAGAAATACATTCAACACTTGTAGTTAAAAGAGTAGCAAAAAAAAACACTGGATGGTCTTAAACCAGCCTCATAAACACCATATTATGGTATTTCCAGGGAGACTCTGTGATTGGGGCTCCTTAGAAGGAGGCTTTCATTCTGTGGTTCTGAGGAGCCATTCTAGACAGCCACTAACAAGGTGAACTGGGACCATCAACATCCCCATCCTTCCCCAGTGAACTCTACAGAGGGGTGGTGGGGTGGGTACTTGTACCCAGACCTGTATGAATGAACTCTCCACACAGCTGACATCCGTCAGAACACTCCCAGCCTTGCCAGGTGCCCTCCTGCTCTGTAACTGTTCAGTTTCCAGTACACATGTATACTGCTCAAATTAAAACCGTTCTTTTTGCAATTCCTGAAATTTAATCGCTGTGGTCCTCCTCATGTAACATATGTAGGTAAATTGTAAGAATCTGGTCAGTCACCACCTGTGCTCTAGAGATTTTAAAAATTCACTAAGGTTGAGTGTGTCACAGCGAAAAATGTATGGCAAAAAGATGAGACGGTTAAACTAGCTTCTATACAAAAAAATGGAATCAAGACACGGTATGATTTCTTTTCTTTTTTTCCCTTTAAGCTTTCATATTTTAAACATGACTGTTATCATTCCTAAATGCACCCAGCACAGAACTGAAATACACTGGTTCACTATACGATCAAACTCCTTACATTAACATTTCTATCCTAAAATTAATTTGTAATCAACTGGCTCAGAGTTGCAGAGACTTACTTTAAAAGGTCATGATTTCCTCTGTCACAGAATAAAAAATACTACATTTCCCCGTGTCTCTATAATGTCTCCATTGTTTAATGGTCCAAATTTCTATTAGGAAGGCTATAAAGAAGTCCGCTTATTCAACAAATAACTTATTGAGAGTATTCTATGAGTTAGAGATTGTGCTAGAAGCTGGGATTTTACATGAGCAATATGGACTCTGTCCCCACCCTCCTAAGCTTCTACTCTAAAACAGGAAGAAAATCTCCAATCACATATGGAATTCAGTGAGAAGAGCAAGAACATATATTCTGTCATCTAAACTTTGCCTCTTTAAAGAGGCAAATCAACTATTGATAAGTGGAATTCAATCAACTTAAAAAACCTTTTTTGCTACATCTTCCTATTTGATGATCATGATCTGAAGATTTCAAAAACATGCAAAAGAAGAACAGGTGAATGGGGAGGAAAAAACGTGTCTTCCAGGAACTGAAATTTTCAGCATGAATATCACGGACTAGAAGCAGGCATTCAATGCCACTTGCTTTATACAGACTTAAAGACACATTATATTAAATAATGTCATCTACGTACCACCAATAGAAAAGCAAAAAAGGCATTCAATGCCAAACTTGCTTATAGACTCACGTAGCACCCCGTGGGCCCTCCTGCTCTGTAACTGTTCAGTTTCCAGTACACATGTATACTGCTCAAATTAAAACCGTTCTTTTTGCAATTCCTGAAATTTAATCGCTGTGGTCCTCCTCATGTAACATATGTAGGTAAATTGTAAGAATCTGGTCAGTCACCACCTGTGCTCTAGAGATTTTAAAAATTCACTAAGGTTGAGTGTGTCACAGCGAAAAATGTATGGCAAAAAGATGAGACGGTTAAACTAGCTTCTATACAAAAAAATGGAATCAAGACACGGTATGATTTCTTTTCTTTTTTTCCCTTTAAGCTTTCATATTTTAAACATGACTGTTATCATTCCTAAATGCACCCAGCACAGAACTGAAATACACTGGTTCACTATACGATCAAACTCCTTACATTAACATTTCTATCCTAAAATTAATTTGTAATCAACTGGCTCAGAGTTGCAGAGACTTACTTTAAAAGGTCATGATTTCCTCTGTCACAGAATAAAAAATACTACATTTCCCCGTGTCTCTATAATGTCTCCATTGTTTAATGGTCCAAATTTCTATTAGGAAGGCTATAAAGAAGTCCGCTTATTCAACAAATAACTTATTGAGAGTATTCTATGAGTTAGAGATTGTGCTAGAAGCTGGGATTTTACATGAGCAATATGGACTCTGTCCCCACCCTCCTAAGCTTCTACTCTAAAACAGGAAGAAAATCTCCAATCACATATGGAATTCAGTGAGAAGAGCAAGAACATATATTCTGTCATCTAAACTTTGCCTCTTTAAAGAGGCAAATCAACTATTGATAAGTGGAATTCAATCAACTTAAAAAACCTTTTTTGCTACATCTTCCTATTTGATGATCATGATCTGAAGATTTCAAAAACATGCAAAAGAAGAACAGGTGAATGGGGAGGAAAAAACGTGTCTTCCAGGAACTGAAATTTTCAGCATGAATATCACGGACTAGAAGCAGGCATTCAATGCCACTTGCTTTATACAGACTTAAAGACACATTATATTAAATAATGTCATCTACGTACCACCAATAGAAATATTTAGTTAATATTCACAAATATTAATTAAAGGAAACAATGTAGATCATATCCAGAAAGCATATAAACACTTCAAGTTAAAATATTCCCTTGCATATCCATGTAGAATACAAACAGTTTTCTTGGAGATGTCTAAGAAAATAAATACTAACAAATGAATTTAGAAAATTAATAAAGAAAATAAGAATTCAGAATTCAATATGATATTTTATGACAGCAGGGTTTCTGGCTCCATTGTTTTAAAATAAGCATCAGAATATTTAAGTATCATAGAATTTGAAACATACTGGCATAATTGTTGGATATGTAGCAAGGCAGCCCAGATTTTACTGCCATACTTTCACCAGATAGGTAACCACTATTTTCTCTTTCCAATTTCTTCACAATATAAAATTAATTAACTATTTGTATAAGAGCCCCCAAATAAAGCCATTTTCCTTTAAAAAAAAAAAAAAAGGCGTCATGCTTCGAATTAAAATTGACTTTGAAAATAATTTCACACTGAATTTCATTTAAATACAATGGTGATTCCTAAATTTAGATAAAGTGGTTAAAAATATTGGGAAACCTTTTGAAGGGCCTCATGTCCATGAATGAAAATTAGTACACTCATCAAAGCAGCCCATCAGCCCATTTCTCAAAAGGAAGCCCTCCCTAATACCTTCCCAGCTTCAAACCAACCATCACTTCTCTCCTGGACTCAAAATCACAAGCATATACACAAATCTATATTTAGTATACAGCACCAACTACCTAGGGCAGGTACTGCAATAGTTTTGTTACAAAAGCAGCATACGTAGACCAGGAAGCTGTAGCAAACCTTTGTGATGTCCAGGGATTGTGTTCTAACAAAACAACTATTGATAAGTGGAATTCAATCAACTTAAAAACCTTTTTGCTCATCTTCCTATTTGATGATCATGATCTGAAGATTTCAAAAACATGCAAAAGAAGAACAGGTGAATGGGGAGGAAAACGTGTCTTCCAGGAACTGAAATTTTCAGCATGAATATCACGGACTAGAAGCAGGCATTCAATGCCACTTGCTTTATACAGACTTAAAGACACATTATATTAAATAATGTCATCTACGTACCACCAATAGAAATATTTAGTTAATATTCACAAATATTAATTAAAGGAAACAATGTAGATCATATCCAGAAAGCATATAAACACTTCAAGTTAAAATATTCCCTTGCATATCCATGTAGAATACAAACAGTTTTCTTGGAGATGTCTAAGAAAATAAATACTAACAAATGAATTTAGAAAATTAATAAAGAAAATAAGAATTCAGAATTCAATATGATATTTTATGACAGCAGGGTTTCTGGCTCCATTGTTTTAAAATAAGCATCAGAATATTTAAGTATCATAGAATTTGAAACATACTGGCATAATTGTTGGATATGTAGCAAGGCAGCCCAGATTTTACTGCCATACTTTCACCAGATAGGTAACCACTATTTTCTCTTTCCAATTTCTTCACAATATAAAATTAATTAACTATTTGTATAAGAGCCCCCGCCAAATAAAGCCATTTTCCTTTAAAAAAAAAAAAAAAGGCGTCATGCTTCGAATTAAAATTGACTTTGAAAATAATTTCACACTGAATTTCATTTAAATACAATGGTGATTCCTAAATTTAGATAAAGTGGTTAAAAATATTGGGAAACCTTTTGAAGGGCCTCATGTCCATGAATGAAAATTAGTACACTCATCAAAGCAGCCCATCAGCCCATTTCTCAAAAGGAAGCCCTCCCTAATACCTTCCCAGCTTCAAACCAACCATCACTTCTCTCCTGGACTCAAAAATCACAAGCATATACACAAATCTATATTTAGTATACAGCACCAACTACCTAGGGCAGGTACTGCAATAGTTTTGTTACAAAAGCAGCATACGTAGACCAGGAAGCTGTAGCAAACCTTTTGTGATGTCCAGGGATTGTGTTTCTAACAAAAAGTTATACAGTTTTAAAATGCTAATAAATGTGGGTGCCAAATTGATGTCCTATTTTTTACCACTTCTAATAGGCCATCTTTGGGGGCTGGGACAGAGCTGTATTAGACCCTAATCAAAAATCTAATAAGAGAGAAAAAAAAGTTCTCCACAATTTTAGCGATAAAATTGTTTTACTTTCATTTTTTGCCTCATATAATTATCTTCAAGCTCATTTTTTTAAAGCACAATATGTTACTTAAATCCACAGTATGTAATGAGGCATCTATCTATGGGCATTTCCCCCTAAAGTCCTCTTCCGAGACAGTCAAACCAAGGCCCTCAGACAGACAAATACCCTGAGCTCTAACTTAGGGCTGCCACATTTCAGGCAGCGGGGCTGGCCTGAAAGACCTCAAACGCCCTATTCACAACAGAAACAAGTAAAGACTGTACACAGGGCAAAAGACAAAGGAAAACCATCCTCAAGTCTCTCTAAAACACATGCTTTTCCCCTTAATCATGCAATTAAACCCCATACGTTTCTCCTGCCCCCTCTATTTTCTTCTCAATCTTAAGAATTCGGAAAACATTCAACTACACCTTTTCAGCCGTTAGAAGTAGCTCAAAATGAGAATAAACAAAAAACAAAAAGATATTCCTTCTGCAATTGCAGTTTTCCCCTTTCCAGGTTTCATTCCCTAAAGTCCATCCCTTTTATCCAGGGTTTGCCTTCTGTTCTTTATAAACATCTGCGCATTTATCTCATCTGGTTTCAAAATGAAGACAATAAGCATGGCCTGGGAATTAACCATTTGTAACTATTTGTGATTATTATACTTTGTTCCTTCTTGTAAATGATCCAGTACACAAGCAGTACCTTCCCAAAGGCAGCTGGTTCCTTGAACCAGGAGATGGAATGCTCAAGATAAGACAGAAAACGCAAGCTTCTCAAATCAGAAATGACAATATTCTCTTCTTCCAGAAATGTCTGAAAACCCATTTATTTTACCCACGAATATCCAGAACATGAGTGCAGTCATTTTTCAGGCCTGTTACTGCAAAGCTGTTTGTTCTTCCTACCACAATAGGTCAGAGTTATGTTGCGCTGGCCTGAACATTGATTCTGAACATTCTCTCGGAGATAATAATCAATAAAATTCCTAGTGGAGAAATGGCATTTTCTTGCTAACTTTATGTTATGGCAGAATATTGGTTTATTTTTTAGAGATTAAAGGGACAAAAATGTTCACTTCCCATTTTCCTCCTAGCCCAGATTCCAAAGATATTCAAATGCTATCCGCTTTAAACAAAAGGTTTCTATTTGTTTCCATAAGAGTAATTGACAGGCTGTACTGGCAACTATTGTGAATTCAGGCCTACATCTGAGGTGCCACATGAAAATGTTACTTAAATCCACAGTATGTAATGAGGCATCTATCTATGGGCATTTCCCCCTAAAGTCCTCTTCCGAGACAGTCAAACCAAGGCCCTCAGACAGACAAATACCCTGAGCTCTAACTTAGGGCTGCCACATTTCAGGCAGCGGGGCTGGCCTGAAAGACCTCAAACGCCCTATTCACAACAGAAACAAGTAAAGACTGTACACAGGGCAAAAGACAAAGGAAAACCATCCTCAAGTCTCTCTAAAACACATGCTTTTCCCCTTAATCATGCAATTAAACCCCATACGTTTCTCCTGCCCCCTCTATTTTCTTCTCAATCTTAAGAATTCGGAAAACATTCAACTACACCTTTTCAGCCGTTAGAAGTAGCTCAAAATGAGAATAAACAAAAAACAAAAAGATATTCCTTCTGCAATTGCAGTTTTCCCCTTTCCAGGTTTCATTCCCTAAAGTCCATCCCTTTTATCCAGGGTTTGCCTTCTGTTCTTTATAAACATCTGCGCATTTATCTCATCTGGTTTCAAAATGAAGACAATAAGCATGGCCTGGGAATTAACCATTTGTAACTATTTGTGATTATTATACTTTGTTCCTTCTTGTAAATGATCCAGTACACAAGCAGTACCTTCCCAAAGGCAGCTGGTTCCTTGAACCAGGAGATGGAATGCTCAAGATAAGACAGAAAACGCAAGCTTCTCAAATCAGAAATGACAATATTCTCTTCTTCCAGAAATGTCTGAAAACCCATTTATTTTACCCACGAATATCCAGAACATGAGTGCAGTCATTTTTCAGGCCTGTTACTGCAAAGCTGTTTGTTCTTCCTACCACAATAGGTCAGAGTTATGTTGCGCTGGCCTGAACATTGATTCTGAACATTCTCTCGGAGATAATAATCAATAAAATTCCTAGTGGAGAAATGGCATTTTCTTGCTAACTTTATGTTATGGCAGAATATTGGTTTATTTTTTAGAGATTAAAGGGACAAAAATGTTCACTTCCCATTTTCCTCCTAGCCCAGATTCCAAAGATATTCAAATGCTATCCGCTTTAAACAAAAGGTTTCTATTTGTTTCCATAAGAGTAATTGACAGGCTGTACTGGCAACTATTGTGAATTCAGGCCTACATCTGAGTTGCCACATGAAACAAAAGATACCCATCGCTGTCAACAACTACATGGCACAACCCCTCCCGTATCCCTCATCTTTATCTGGAAGGAACGGTGGAGACAAGAAGCACGCCTGTCACCATTAAGAAACTCTTCTGGGTCCTTCCTTTCAGTGGTCTGTCTGGTGGCTAAACAACACTCGTGTGACACATCTAGGCTTGCCTCCCTGCTCCCCGAATATATAAGCCCCCTTTCTTAGGAGAGCCAACCACTTGGCTGCTTCATCATCACTCCTTGGAGAATCCAGTCGCTAGTCGGCCCACCGTTCCACCATTCGCTCCCGATCCCAGAAAGCACTGATAATAGATGCACACAGGCCACCCCGCTGCACGCCATCTCCCAACGTGCCCTGGCTTCTCTTGCCACCTCGAGCCACAGGCACAGAGTTCCCCACTTCGCCACCCCACGGCGCGCCGCGGCCACGACAATGAAAGTTCGACCTCCCTGCCCACCTTCCCATCCCGCGCTTCTCCCCGAAGCGATCTGCCATTCAGCAGATGCACGGCCAACAAACGCGCACCCCGAGTGCACAGCCCTCCAGGCTACCGAAAGGAACACGCCGAGGCCCTGAGCTGAGCAGCCCCGACCCCTCTGCGCGCGCCTGTGTGTGTACGCGCGAGCGCGCGCCCGAGAAGGCGCGGGTAGTGGCCAGGGCCGCGCCCGGGGAGGGCAGGGGCAAGCCGCCGGCGCCCTGGGGTTGGGGCAGCCGCCCGGGGGGCTGCGGGTGGTGGGCGGGGGGCTCCCAGTTCCGGCGGGAGGGCCCGCGGAGTCCGGCCGCGGCGGTACTCACCGAGCAGCAGCAGCTTGAGCTCCCGGCGGGCGTCCCGCTTGTCCCTGCGGAGCTGCCGCTCAATCTCGTCGTTGATCCGCCGGGCTTCCTTGGCCTCCTCGCTCAGGCAGCACGCCATGATGGACTCCAGAGTCATTCTTCCAAAGTGCCTCCGCTGCAGCCCCGCCGGCACCCCCTGCTCACACGCGCGCACACACACCCTCCCGCCCTCGCTCCCCCGAGGCAGCGGTGGCCGCCGAGCCCCCGCCGCCCGGGCGCGCGTCCGGGACGAGCTCGGGGAACCGCCGCGGGGGCCGCGGCCAGGGCCGGGACCACCAGCGGGCCGGGGACGCGGCGGGTAGTGGAGGCTCCGGCTGCCGGGAGGAGCGAGGTCGGCGCGGGAGGCGGCCGCGGGCGCTGGCTCGGGGGGCGCGCTGGGGAAGGCCGCCGCGCCCGACCTCGCTCAGACGCCCGCGCCTCCTTCCCCGGGAACGGGCGGCCCGCCTCGCCCCCCGCGCCGCCGCCGCCGCCGCCGCCGAGGCTCCCCTAAGCCTTGCGCCCGGCGGCAAGAGCACATCCACCGGGGCGCCCCCGCAGCGAGCGGCCGCCGACGGCTCCCCGCGCCCGGCGCTCCGGCTCCTCGCCGCCGCCTGACACGGCTCCCGGGCGCCCTCGGCCCTGCCCGCGCCCACCGCCCGGCTCGCGCGCAAACCCGGCTCGCCGGCCCGCCCGCCCGGCCGCCGCGCGCTCCTCCGCCCCCGCCCCCGCCAGACGCCCACCCCCGGCCCCGATTGCCGGGCGCGGAGAGGCTGCTCAGTGATCGCCCTCCCCCTCGCCACACACACACATTTTCTTCTTTCTCTGAACTGGAGCACAGATCCGGGAGGGAGGCGGCGGCAGAGGGGAAAGGGGAGGGAGGGAGTGGGCGCGGAAGGAGGGGAGCGGGAGGCGGTGCCGCCCGGCCCCTCCTGGAAGGCTTTCCTGGGCTTGCAGCCGCCGCGGCGCGCCTCCCAGTGCGGCTTTCGCCTCGCTCGCGCCGCCGCCTCGCGGAGCCGGCCCCCTCTGGCTCTGCGGACGCCCCCCGCTCCCGCGCCCTCGGTCGGGCCCGCGGCTCAGCGGTCACGGCCGCCCCCGGCGGGGGGCGGGGCCGGGTCGCCGAGGCGCAGCTGAGGCCACCGCCGACCTGCAGCTGCCGGCCGCCCGCCCGGGCGTGGTAAACCGGGAATATGGCGGCCTCCGCCCGCCGGCTGCCCACCGGCTCCAGAACGCAGCCGCGGCTCCTCGGGGAAGGCGGGGATCTCGGGCCCGGGAGCCCCCGGCACCGGCCGGCGCCGCGAAGACCCGCCCGGTTCGGCCGAAGGCGGGCTCGGCGCTGGCGCCCTCCACCCCAGCCCGCTCTGGGGCAGCGCGGACCAGCTCCGCGGGGCGGCTCTTGGTCTAGTTGAGTGTTCTTTCCCGTTCCTGTTTCTAAAACGCCATTCGATTAGAAAGTATCTCGCGTCACCTCTGATTCCAGTTCAGTCGTAGAAATAAGATAACGCTCAATCGTGGAGTGCGACTGGGGAAGACAAGGGATTGTCACTGTGTCGCGGTGGGGGCAGGAGAGATTTAATAAGCGAAACTGTCCACAAGGTTCCTGGAGATAGAAATTAAATCCTGAGCAGGAAAATACAGTGGTCCTGTTTCCAAGAACCTCCTGATAGCTTACAACTTCTCATGCCATTGGAGCTGGTTTTGTTTTGTTTTTTTACAAGCTGTCCTCTCGTTTTTGAAAAAGGCACAAGGTGTTTAACAGGCAGGTAATGGACTTTACCATTCTAGACCGAAACGGAATTATGACTTCTGGGAAAATGCAAAATAATGTGAAAGGAAAAGGAAAGAATAAAAGCAAAATGGGAAAACCCAAGATCGCTCCAGCAAAATTCCATTCTAACATTTTGTTTTTCCACTTACGATTGAGGTAGTTTACTTTAAAATGTGGTTTGCTCATTTTGCTATAACATGTGACAGATAAATAGCCCCAAAGATATCCTTGCTCTTTCAAGTTTTATTTGATCTAATAGTTACAAGAGATGCTTTCCGCCTTCATGGAGCCTGAGAGGAATTGTATCTTAAGAAGGGAATTCCTTTTTCACATTTTATGTTGTCTCTGAGAGGTCTCTGGTGCAACCTGCTGATCCAGAATGTAAAATGAGGGCATGATTCTACTACTACTACAGGTCAAGAGTGCACATAGGATTCTCAGATGACAGGTGTGTGACTGCCTTCTTTCATTTGCCATTACCTCCACGCCTAAGACACACATGTGCCATGACTTAGATCCAACAAATCATCCAGACGTTAGATTTTAGACTTCCCTTTTAAAAGGATATTTGGCCTGGAGAAATGCAGTTACCCTTACTTGAATCCAAGGATTCAGAAATTGCAGATGAGAGTCGACTGTAATTAAATTTCACCTTGGCTAGGAAAGCACAAAGGACAAACTTCATCCCTTTATGTGAGTGCTATGAAATTAAAATTTAAAATTAAATGACTAGAAAGTAGAGGCTCCACCCCAGCCCGCTCTGGGGCACCAGCTCCGCGGGGCGGCTCTTGGTCTAGTTGAGTGTTCTTTCCCGTTCCTGTTTCTAAAACGCCATTCGATTAGAAAGTATCTCGCGTCACCTCTGATTCCAGTTCAGTCGTAGAAATAAGATAACGCTCAATCGTGGAGTGCGACTGGGGAAGACAAGGGATTGTCACTGTGTCGCGGTGGGGGCAGGAGAGATTTAATAAGCGAAACTGTCCACAAGGTTCCTGGAGATAGAAATTAAATCCTGAGCAGGAAAATACAGTGGTCCTGTTTCCAAGAACCTCCTGATAGCTTACAACTTCTCATGCCATTGGAGCTGGTTTTGTTTTGTTTTTTTACAAGCTGTCCTCTCGTTTTTGAAAAAGGCACAAGGTGTTTAACAGGCAGGTAATGGACTTTACCATTCTAGACCGAAACGGAATTATGACTTCTGGGAAAATGCAAAATAATGTGAAAGGAAAAGGAAAGAATAAAAGCAAAATGGGAAAACCCAAGATCGCTCCAGCAAAATTCCATTCTAACATTTTGTTTTTCCACTTACGATTGAGGTAGTTTACTTTAAAATGTGGTTTGCTCATTTTGCTATAACATGTGACAGATAAATAGCCCCAAAGATATCCTTGCTCTTTCAAGTTTTATTTGATCTAATAGTTACAAGAGATGCTTTCCGCCTTCATGGAGCCTGAGAGGAATTGTATCTTAAGAAGGGAATTCCTTTTCACATTTTATGTTGTCTCTGAGAGGTCTCTGGTGCAACCTGCTGATCCAGAATGTAAAATGAGGGCATGATTCTACTACTACTACAGGTCAAGAGTGCACATAGGATTCTCAGATGACAGGTGTGTGACTGCCTTCTTTCATTTGCCATTACCTCCACGCCTAAGACACACATGTGCCATGACTTAGATCCAACAAATCATCCAGACGTTAGATTTTAGACTTCCCTTTTAAAAGGATATTTGGCCTGGAGAAATGCAGTTACCCTTACTTGAATCCAAGGATTCAGAAATTGCAGATGAGAGTCGACTGTAATTAAATTTCACCTTGGCTAGGAAAGCACAAAGGACAAACTTCATCCCCTTTATGTGAGTGCTATGAAATTAAAATTTAAAATTAAATGACTAATGAAATTATAGATAGAAATTCAATATGCCAAAATTTTAAATGGCATCAAGGGAAAAAAGTTCTAAGTTTGCATCCTCTAAATATGTCTATACCTGAGTTGCAGAGAGATGCAAAACATTAGAAAATCAAATACAGTAAGAAAGCTTCAGTAAGTGTCTGAGATTTCTGAAAATGTCTCCCAGCATGGGCTATTATACTATCAGGTACTCCCCTTTTGACCGAATTGACCTATTTATTAAATGAATAGAATTAAATTGTTCCAACACATTGTAGAACCATAAAAGTCTCTTTTATCACCCCTGTATGCCTAGCATCAGGGATAGTCCTTGGCATTTAGTAGACAGTTGAATGGATTAGACAAGTCAATGGGAGGATGGTTCTTCAAGCATTGGGAAGAAATCAGGAAAACCAGCACTCTACAGTGATAGGCATAGATGAGTGCCAATAGGACACGGGGCTTCCCTGGTGGTCCAGTGGGTGGAGGCTCCGCCTTGCAGTACAAGGGGCACCAGTTCCATCCCACAGGTATGTTCCATTCTACAGATATGAGGAGACTGAGGCGCAGAGAGAGGAAGTGCGTTTGATCAAAGTGCTCTCAGTTACTGAGGACACACCACAGCCCCACCCCACTCCTGTGGCTGCATGCTGAAAAGTGGGAATGTTCAACCACAAGCAAACAGCACCCCAAAGACAAGCCATTACCAGAAGTTCTCTTCTTTCAGCAAGAAACTAAAGGTCTTGGGGCTTCCTTGGTGGCTCAGTGCACTGTAAAGAATCTGTCTGCCAATGCAGGAGACTCAGATGTGACAATGCCCAACATGTGCCACAGCTTGGCAACTGATGCCAAAAACCCCAAAGGTGTGTGACTGCCTTCTTTCATTTGCCATTACCTCCACGCCTAAGACACACATGTGCCATGACTTAGATCCAACAAATCATCCAGACGTTAGATTTTAGACTTCCCTTTTAAAAGGATATTTGGCCTGGAGAAATGCAGTTACCCTTACTTGAATCCAAGGATTCAGAAATTGCAGATGAGAGTCGACTGTAATTAAATTTCACCTTGGCTAGGAAAGCACAAAGGACAAACTTCATCCCCTTTATGTGAGTGCTATGAAATTAAAATTTAAAATTAAATGACTAATGAAATTATAGATAGAAATTCAATATGCCAAAATTTTAAATGGCATCAAGGGAAAAAAGTTCTAAGTTTGCATCCTCTAAATATGTCTATACCTGAGTTGCAGAGAGATGCAAAACATTAGAAAATCAAATACAGTAAGAAAGCTTCAGTAAGTGTCTGAGATTTCTGAAAATGTCTCCCAGCATGGGCTATTATACTATCAGGTACTCCCCTTTTGACCGAATTGACCTATTTATTAAATGAATAGAATTAAATTGTTCCAACACATTGTAGAACCATAAAAGTCTCTTTTATCACCCCTGTATGCCTAGCATCAGGGATAGTCCTTGGCATTTAGTAGACAGTTGAATGGATTAGACAAGTCAATGGGAGGATGGTTCTTCAAGCATTGGGAAGAAATCAGGAAAACCAGCACTCTACAGTGATAGGCATAGATGAGTGCCAATAGGACACGGGGCTTCCCTGGTGGTCCAGTGGGTGGAGGCTCCGCCTTGCAGTACAAGGGGCACCAGTTCCATCCCACAGGTATGTTCCATTCTACAGATATGAGGAGACTGAGGCGCAGAGAGAGGAAGTGCGTTTCGATCAAAGTGCTCTCAGTTACTGAGGACACACCACAGCCCCCACCCCACACCTGAGGCTGCATGCTGAAAAGTGGGAATGTTCAACCACAAGCAAACAGCACCCCAAAGACAAGCCTTTACCAGAAGTTCTCTTCTTTCAGCAAGAAACTAAAGGTCTTGGGGCTTCCTTGGTGGCTCAGTGCACTGTAAAGAATCTGTCTGCCAATGCAGGAGACTCAGATTCAATCCCTGGTCCGGGAAGATCCCACATGCCTCAGGGCAAGTAAGTCCATGTGCCACAGCTACTGAAGCCCACGCTCTAGAGACCAGGAGCCACGACAAGAGAGCCACTGCGATGAGAGGCCCACACACTGCAACTTGAGAGTCGCCCCCACTTGCTACAACTAGAGAAAAACCCATGCAAGACTGAAGACCCAGCAAAGCCAATAAATAAATAAAAGTTTTCTAAAAAGAAAAAAAAAAAGTCTGGGAGGATCCCGTGTGCCATGGAGTGGCTAGACAGGTGTGTCCAATTGCAAGCCAGCGCTCTGGAGCACATGCGCCCAGAGTCGGTGCTCTGCAGAAAGAGAGGCCACTGCAGTGGGAGGCCCACACAGGCCAAAGAATTAAAGATGGATGGAAAATAAATAAAAAATCAATAAAAGAGGCCAAAAATTTTTTTTAAAAAATTTTAAATGAGGAAATAGATAAATTTCTGAGCCCAAATCTACTCAGAAACCTTTGTATGTATATTTGGAAAACATTTGCCAAGCAAATAGTCATACAACCTAAATCAGGCAAACAAAATCCATGTAGAAACTATTGAAGTTGTTGACCATAATCTAGAAGCAAATATGCTAAAATATTCAATTAACTGTGAATCATGTTACAGAGTCTCAGTTCATTAAATCAACAAACGTATCCATTGCCTATCATGTGTAAATAACTAAGATGAAAGTCCAAAAAGAGAGATACTAGGATGAATTTTTATTTGTCCTTGCCTTCAGTAGGGTTAAAGTCAAGGCTTCCTGGTGGTCCAGTGGGTGGAGGCTCCGCCTTGCAGTACAAGGGCACCAGTTCCATCCCACAGGTATGTTCCATTCTACAGATATGAGGAGACTGAGGCGCAGAGAGAGGAAGTGCGTTTGATCAAAGTGCTCTCAGTTACTGAGGACACACCACACCCCCTGCCCCACACCTGAGGCTGCATGCTGAAAAGTGGGAATGTTCAACCACAAGCAAACAGCACCCCAAAGACAAGCCTTTACCAGAAGTTCTCTTCTTTCAGCAAGAAACTAAAGGTCTTGGGGCTTCCTTGGTGGCTCAGTGCACTGTAAAGAATCTGTCTGCCAATGCAGGAGACTCAGATTCAATCCCTGGTCCGGGAAGATCCCACATGCCTCAGGGCAAGTAAGTCCATGTGCCACAGCTACTGAAGCCCACGCTCTAGAGACCAGGAGCCACGACAAGAGAGCCACTGCGATGAGAGGCCCACACACTGCAACTTGAGAGTCGCCCCCACTTGCTACAACTAGAGAAAAACCCATGCAAGACTGAAGACCCAGCAAAGCCAATAAATAAATAAAAGTTTTCTAAAAGAAAAAAGAGTCTGGGAGGATCCCGTGTGCCATGGAGTGGCTAGACAGGTGTGTCCAATTGCAAGCCAGCGCTCTGGAGCACATGCGCCCAGAGTCGGTGCTCTGCAGAAAGAGAGGCCACTGCAGTGGGAGGCCCACACAGGCCAAAGAATTAAAGATGGATGGAAAATAAATAAAAAATCAATAAAAGAGGCCAAAAATTTTTTTTAAAAAATTTTAAATGAGGAAATAGATAAATTTCTGAGCCCAAATCTACTCAGAAACCTTTGTATGTATATTTGGAAAACATTTGCCAAGCAAATAGTCATACAACCTAAATCAGGCAAACAAAATCCATGTAGAAACTATTGAAGTTGTTGACCATAATCTAGAAGCAAATATGCTAAAATATTCAATTAACTGTGAATCATGTTACAGAGTCTCAGTTCATTAAATCAACAAACGTATCCATTGCCTATCATGTGTAAATAACTAAGATGAAAGTCCAAAAAGAGAGATACTAGGATGAATTTTTATTTGTCCTTGCCTTCAGTAGGGTTAAAGTCTCAAGGCATTATGTGACTCTGAACACTTACCATAAAAGAAAATGAAATCAGTTTGTATTAAAGTGGAGATACAAGTAACAATACAAAGATATAAAAAGGAAGGAGTCATTCTGTTTAAGAGAACTGAAGAAGACTTCACAGGAAAGGGGACATTTGGAATGAATAGGTTTTCAATAAATATGTATCTATACCACTGAAGAGCAAATTAGCAACTTGAAATCACCCCCAAACAAATAAATCATTTGGAGAATTCAAAGGCAATTACTAGGCAGCTGAAAAGCAAACCACAAAACCCTAGGAGCACTGAACATCAGAGGAAGATGGAAAGACTGTCACCTCTTCTGTGGCTTCCTATCGCTGCCATCATGTTAACCCTGTTCTTTGGGTTCTGACAAAGAAAAACAGTCAAAGGCACAGTTCACTCTCCAGGAGTGATGCTAGGGTCAAAGAATGAAGAGGCCACCACAGCACTCTTGCAAAAGATTCTCCCAAGGAAGGAAAGCCGCATTTCTCCTGTCCCAGAGTCCCTTGGCATGGCTGCTTCACACTATGCACTCCATCATTGTAATATCACTATCATTGGCTATTTCTCTCTTTTTCAAGATTGGGAGCTGCTTGAGAGTAGAGACCTTGTCTTTCATAACTGATTTCTGTGCATCCAAATGAATGCCTAGCCTGCAATGGAAGAATTGGACCCAAGAAATGGATGGAAAATAAATAAAAAATCAATAAAAGAGGCCAAAAATTTTTTTTAAAAAATTTTAAATGAGGAAATAGATAAATTTCTGAGCCCAAATCTACTCAGAAACCTTTGTATGTATATTTGGAAAACATTTGCCAAGCAAATAGTCATACAACCTAAATCAGGCAAACAAAATCCATGTAGAAACTATTGAAGTTGTTGACCATAATCTAGAAGCAAATATGCTAAAATATTCAATTAACTGTGAATCATGTTACAGAGTCTCAGTTCATTAAATCAACAAACGTATCCATTGCCTGTCATGTGTAAATAACTAAGATGAAAGTCCAAAAAGAGAGATACTAGGATGAATTTTTATTTGTCCTTGCCTTCAGTAGGGTTAAAGTCTCAAGGCATTATGTGACTCTGAACACTTACCATAAAAGAAAATGAAATCAGTTTGTATTAAAGTGGAGATACAAGTAACAATACAAAGATATAAAAAGGAAGGAGTCATTCTGTTTAAGAGAACTGAAGAAGACTTCACAGGAAAGGGGACATTTGGAATGAATAGGTTTTCAATAAATATGTATCTATACCACTGAAGAGCAAATTAGCAACTTGAAATCACCCCCAAACAAATAAATCATTTGGAGAATTCAAAGGCAATTACTAGGCAGCTGAAAAGCAAACCACAAAACCCTAGGAGCACTGAACATCAGAGGAAGATGGAAAGACTGTCACCTCTTCTGTGGCTTCCTATCGCTGCCATCATGTTAACCCTGTTCTTTGGGTTCTGACAAAGAAAAACAGTCAAAGGCACAGTTCACTCTCCAGGAGTGATGCTAGGGTCAAAGAATGAAGAGGCCACCACAGCACTCTTGCAAAAGATTCTCCCAAGGAAGGAAAGCCGCATTTCTCCTGTCCCAGAGTCCCTTGGCATGGCTGCTTCACACTATGCACTCCATCATTGTAATATCACTATCATTGGCTATTTCTCTCTTTTTCAAGATTGGGAGCTGCTTGAGAGTAGAGACCTTGTCTTTCATAACTGATTTCTGTGCATCCAAATGAATGCCTAGCCTGCAATGGATACTCAGTAAGAGATGAATAAACAGAATACCAGAACCTACCTCAACAACAAACACACTCGCAAACTGCCTGTTGCAAACAGTGCCCTATGCCAGATGCCTGAGGCATACAAAGCCTTCATAATCTATTTGGGCAGGCAGTCTGCATGCATAAAACAACAATGTAAAATGAGAAGCACTGGCTCCTACCCTACCATATGGAGAATGAATTACTAGAGGGAATTGGAAAGAAGAAACAGTTATCCACAACACTGTGCAAAGCAACCTGAAGAAGTATGGGTGGGCACATGATGGTTACCTGAAAGATCAATTAGAAATCAGCCGAAGGCATTGCAGCTCCTACAAGAGCAGGAAAAGAGAGCCTCTTTGCGGAGCTTGTGGCATAGCTGGCTGACCAAGGGAATAAAAGTGGCCCTGCGTTGGGGGAAGGCAGACAAGCAGGCCCTGGGAGACTCAGAGAGCTATAAATGGCGCCACCTAGAGGACTGTCCTCATAACACCAGAAAGATTATGGGTGGATTTTCGGTGAAAGAAAGGTTTCAGGGTCAACAGGAGGAGAAGGGGGCAACAGAGGGTGAGATGGTTGCATGGCATCACTGATTCAATGAATATGAGTTTGAGAAAACTCCAGGAGATAGTGGAGGACAGAGGAGCCTGGTGGGCTACAGTCCATGGGTTCACAAAGAGTCGGACATGACTGAACACCTAAACAAGTAGATGAAGAGTACTTTCTTCTGAAGGATAAGATACCCACACTGCATGACAAAGCAGATTCTTAACCACTGAACCACGAGGGAAGTCCCTAATCTACCCACACTGCAAAGTCACCAGGCAGATATTCTAGATGAAGTAGGGTATTTCAGTGACATCTTTCCATTACCACCCTTGGAAATGCGTCCAAGTGATACTCTTGAGTGCTTAGCTGCTCAGTCATGTAACCCCCTGAATTGCAGCTTGCCAGGCTCCTCTGTCCATGAAATTCTCCAAGCAAGAATACAGGAGTGGGTAGCCTTCCCCTTCTCCAGGGGGTCTTCCCAACCTAGGAACCTAATCTGGGACTCTTGCATTGCAGGAAGACTTGTTATCATCTAAGTCCAAATAATCCCCTGGCTGTAATCAAATCTACCTGTATATTTTGTGCTTATCAAAGGTTAGCATTGGGCTTCGCAAGTGGCACTGGAGGTAAAACTTGCCTGTTGCAAACAGTGCCCTATGCCAGATGCCTGAGGCATACAAAGCCTTCATAATCTATTTGGGCAGGCAGTCTGCATGCATAAAACAACAATGTAAAATGAGAAGCACTGGCTCCTACCCTACCATATGGAGAATGAATTACTAGAGGGAATTGGAAAGAAGAAACAGTTATCCACAACACTGTGCAAAGCAACCTGAAGAAGTATGGGTGGGCACATGATGGTTACCTGAAAGATCAATTAGAAATCAGCCGAAGGCATTGCAGCTCCTACAAGAGCAGGAAAAGAGAGCCTCTTTGCGGAGCTTGTGGCATAGCTGGCTGACCAAGGGAATAAAAGTGGCCCTGCGTTGGGGGAAGGCAGACAAGCAGGCCCTGGGAGACTCAGAGAGCTATAAATGGCGCCACCTAGAGGACTGTCCTCATAACACCAGAAAGATTATGGGTGGATTTTTCGGTGAAAGAAAGGTTTCAGGGTCAACAGGAGGAGAAGGGGGCAACAGAGGGTGAGATGGTTGCATGGCATCACTGATTCAATGAATATGAGTTTGAGAAAACTCCAGGAGATAGTGGAGGACAGAGGAGCCTGGTGGGCTACAGTCCATGGGTTCACAAAGAGTCGGACATGACTGAACACCTAAACAAGTAGATGAAGAGTACTTTCTTCTGAAGGATAAGATACCCACACTGCATGACAAAGCAGATTCTTAACCACTGAACCACGAGGGAAGTCCCTAATCTACCCACACTGCAAAGTCACCAGGCAGATATTCTAGATGAAGTAGGGTATTTCAGTGACATCTTTCCATTACCACCCTTGGAAATGCGTCCAAGTGATACTCTTGAGTGCTTAGCTGCTCAGTCATGTAACCCCCTGAATTGCAGCTTGCCAGGCTCCTCTGTCCATGAAATTCTCCAAGCAAGAATACAGGAGTGGGTAGCCTTCCCCTTCTCCAGGGGGTCTTCCCAACCTAGGAACCTAATCTGGGACTCTTGCATTGCAGGAAGACTTGTTATCATCTAAGTCCAAATAATCCCCTGGCTGTAATCAAATCTACCTGTATATTTTGTGCTTATCAAAGGTTAGCATTGGGCTTCGCAAGTGGCACTGGAGGTAAAAAACCTGCCTGCCAATGCAGGCGATGTAAAAGATGTGGGTCAGGAAGAACTTCTGTAGAAAGGCAGGCCAATCCACTCCAGTATTCTTGCCTGGAAAATCCCATGGACCGAAAAGCCTGGAGATCTATGGTCCAGAGAGTTGCAAAGACTGCGACATGACTGAAGCGACTTAGCACACATGCACCCAAGGTTAGTATTATCACAGGCAGCACTGTCTCCCACAGGGTGAAGGCCATCCAAGGCCCACTGTACTGGAAGGCCCTACAAGGGTGACCACAGCGGAGCCATTTTTAAGCTGAGTAGACCAATGTTTCAGCCAGTAGAGTCATTTACAAAGGTTTAATAAATGAATGAATGAACAAATGAATGAATGTATACTAAAATCAAACAGTCATATATTAGGTCACCCCAAATCATGATCAAAATCCATTTTTCACTCAAAGGGTCAACAGTGGCTTCCTTCCTGTTCTAGAGTTGCTATAAGTTGGAGCCATCTGTCCTGAAAGAGTCTCTGGTTTTGCTGGACTCCAGTCTAAGACCAAGGCTACTGACACAGTGGGCTCTGAGCTGCAGAAGGGTTGCTTCAGGTTCACAAAAAGGGAACTAGCTGCCAGAACTTAAACACCTAGTGATTCACACAGAAATCGATATTTCAGTTCTTGGTCAAGATCTGGCAATCCTAGCCCTATATTCCCAGATGACCAAGTTTTCTTCCACCTGCTTTACGCTCTATTGCTGTAAAACCTAAACCAGTATAAATTTCACATTATAGTAACATGCTGTACCTGCAGGCATTCCAGGTGGATGCTGTATGGCAATTAGCAGGGTGAGGCTTGGATTTTGGATTTAATCAGGTAGTCGATAAAGGCAATTGATTTCTTTCCCATGCTTTGTTTCCCTGTCTTTAAATCAAATAATTGTTTATCCCATATATGCTCATCTCCCTTTGATGGTTTCTTATGTCAATCTCAATAAGAATCAAGACCTTTGTCTATTTTGTTTACTCCTGAACCCAGTACCTAGAACAGGACCTGGGATGTAGTAGATGCTTAATAAGCATTTGTTGATTGAATTTAAAAGAGACCCTTCAGGAGGATGAGCCTAGAGCTTGTTACACAAAGTCAAGTCGGAAAGAGAAAAACAAATGTCGTATATTAAGCATGTATATGGAATCTAGAAAAATCGTGCTGACGAACCTGTTTGCAGGGCAGGAATACAGATGCAAACATGGAGAACAGACTTTGGACACAGCAAGGAAAGGAAAGGGCAGGACAAACTGAGGGAGTAGCACTGAAACATACGCATTACCACATGTGAAACAGACAGCTAATGGGAAGTTGCTGTATAACACAGGGAGCTCAACCTGCCATACAGCATCCACCTGGTGCTTGTGACAACTTAGAGAGGTGGGACGGGGTTCGGGAGGGAAGGGACAGATGTATACTTACGGCTGATTTACATTGTTGTGTCGCAGAAACCAACACAATATTGCAAAGCAATTATGCTCCAGTTAAAAATAAATTTTTAAAAATAATAAAAGAGACCCTGGGAGCTTCCTTGGTGGTTCAGTGGCTAAGACTCTGAGCTCCAAGTGTGGGGGGCCAGGGTTCGATCCCTGGTCAAGGAACTAGATCCCACATGTCACAACGAAGACCCAGTACAGCCAAATAAATACATAAACATATTAAAAAAGAGAGAAAGAGAGAGACCCTGCAATCAAAGAGGCCACATATTGGCCACATGGCAGTCTTTTTTTTTTTTCAGTCACCAGATGGTACCTACCAAAGCTTGGCTCCCTCAATATAAAATGTTCCTTGACCCTGTGCTTTAAGATCTTGCCTCAAATGGGATCACCATGAAAAATTAGGAAAATTCTTGATATGCTAGGGTATCAAGAAAACTGAGGATGAAACAGTATTGTTCAAAACCCAGATGGAAATGTACCAATTCCATCTTTCCTATCACAAATTCATTTCTTTTTTTTTAACTTTTATTTATTTATTTTTGGCTGTGCTGGGTCTTTGTTGATGTGTGGGTTTAGCTGCTCTGCGGTATGTAGGATCTTCCCAGATCCGGGCTCGAACCTGTGTCTCCTGCATTGGCAGATGGGTTCTTATCCACTGAGCCACAAGGGAAGCCCACAAATTCATTTCTAGTAATGAAAATGCTATACGTTGAAGATCATGATGCCATGTACTCATAGTTATTAATTATTCAATGTTTGATAAATCAATGAAACAGCACATGTTGATGAAAAAGACATAATCAAAGTATGTTATGCTGCCTTCTCAGTGATTGAAATGGTCTCAATAATAACCTTGCAATTAGTTACTGTCCTTGTAAAATT